>CM070770.1:217882050-219159121 GCA_036346955.1 Dipus sagitta
CCACTTTGTGCATCTGGATTTACATGAATGGGAGAGAATTGGACCCTGGCTGGCAGGCTTTGCAAGCAAGCATCTATAACTGTTGAGCCATCTGTCTCTCTAACCCTGACTGGAATTCTAGAACAGGCTCTACCACTGAGACTTGCCTACATGCCCCTTTTATTTTTGGTATGCATGTGTGTGTGCGGTATGAGTGTGTGTCTGTGTGTGCACATATGGATGCACTTGTGTGTAATTGTGTATTCATGTGGAGTCCAGATGTCCTATGTTGGGTGTCTTCTTGATTGCTCTCCACTTTATTTGCTGAGAAAGGTCTCTCACTTGAACCCAGAGCTTGTGGACTAGGCTGGCCTATCCAGCCTGCTTTCCCTGGAAATGCAATCTCTGTGTCCTGAACACTGAGATTACAGGCAAACCGCCACCACACCCACCAGCATTTATCTGGGTGCCTGGGATCCGAACCTGGTCCTCATGCTGTATGGCAAAAGTGCTTTACCTACTCAGTCATGTCACCAGCCTTCCTTTCTTCATTTTAGTTTTATTTTTAGAAGATTTTTTTTTTTTTTTTGGAAGTAGGGTCTCACTGTAGCACAGGCTGACCTGGAATTCATTCTGTATTCTCAGGATGGCCTTGAACTCACTGAGATCCTCCTACCTCTGCGTCCCCACTGCTGAGATTAAAGGCATGCGCCACCATGCCTGGCTTATTTTTAGATTTTAAAACAAGGTTTTATATAGCCCAGGATAGTTGGTGGGAAACTTGCTGTATATCGGAGGATGCCCTTGAACTTGAAATCTCTATTGTGGCATACATCTGTCATCCCACCCCTCAGGAGGTGGAGGCAGGGGAATCAGGATTATAAGGCCAGCCTGAGCTATCTGAGAGCCTGTCTATAAATAAGTGAATGAATAATGCAAGCAAGCCAGGTCAGCCTGGGTTAGAGCAATATCCTACCTTGAAAATCCAAAAATAATAATAATAATAATGATGATGATGATGCAAGCAAGCAAGCTCTGGACATGGTGGGACAGGCCTTTAATCCCAGCACTTGGGAGGCTGAGGTGGGAGAATGGATGTTGAGGACAGGATGGACTAGTGAGTTCCAGATCAGCCAGACCTCAAAATAGACAAACAAACAACAACAACAACAACAAAAAAAAGTAGTAAGTGAGTAAAATATTTCCCAAAGATTCCTTTCCAACTGGAATTAGAGACCCTAGAATATCCTCTAGGACTCCAAAGAGCATTCTTTATAATCCTCCCCCCCATGAGAGGGTGCTCACCACCTGCAGGGGGCTCTCACCCCAGGCAGTTCTCAGGGTCAGAAGACTCCCTCTCAGAGTCCCAGCCTCCCTGTGGCCCACTGTCCTGCCTCCTTCTCTAGGCTGACAGGACCCCAGGGCTGCAGCCAGCCCCACTCCAGCCTCCTCCAGCTTCTTCAAATCCCAAGACCCAGATCCTAAAGCAGAGTGTCATCAGATTGTGGGTGGGATGCTGGCACAGAAGAAGGACCTGGGTGGAAAAGTGGTGACGAAACATGAAGTCTGGCAGAGCGGGATTACTAAGAATGGAACACTACGATTTAAAAAACGCACAGTGGAAACTAGGCATTAATGATGCGGCAGCTGTGGACATTCCCTGAACCATCTGTGGGATTTTTCTGGAAGTCTAATATGATTCCAAGACAAAAAGGTTATTTTTAAAGTTAATTTGGAAAAAAAAAAAAAAGAAGGGAGGGAAGGAAGGAAGGAAAGAAGGAAGAAAATGCAGGACATGGGGTGCATGCCTTTAATCCCAGCACTTGGGAGGCTGAGATAGGAGGACCCCTGTGAGTTCAAGGCCAGCTGGGAGCCACAGAGTGAGTTCCAGGTCAGCTTTGGCTGGAATGAGGCCCTGCTTCAAAAAAAAACAAAAACAACAACAAAAAAAAAAGTTAACTTGCTAGAAAAAGGGGGTAAACTTAGAGAGGGAGCAAAAGACCATTCATAAATTTCCAAAACACAAAAAGTTAACTCGACATAAATATACATGAGAGACACACATACCAGATCCCAGCAACCTTATCACCTTGCAATTGGTGACAACTATGTCTCCAGTCTGAATTTTTTTGTTTTTTGTTTCCTCCCCACCCCACCCCCACCCCTAGGCAGGGTCTCACTCTAGCTCAGGCTGACCAGGAAATCACTATGTAGTCCTCCTATCTCTGCCTCCCAAGTGCTGGGATTAAAGGCATGTGCCACCACGCCTGGCTCAGCCTGAGTTTTCCCTACCTGTTTTCTCCAACTTAAAAATTATTTCAGGAGCTGGAGAGATAGCTTAGCAGTAAGGCGCTTGCCTGTGAAGCCAAAAAGGACCTCAGTTTGATACCCCAGGACCCACGTAAGCGAGATGCACAAATGGTGCATGCAACTGGAGTTCGTTTGCAGTGGCTGGCAGCCCTGGCATGCCCATTCTCTCTTTCTCTTCCTCTCTCTCTCTCTCTCTCTCTCTCTCTCTCTCTCTCTCTCTGTGTGTCCCCCCCTTTCATTCTCTCAAATAAATAAAAATAAAATATGTTTAAAAATTATTTAAATGTTTTTTGTATTTTGATTTTTGAGTCAGAGTGTTGCTATGCAGCCCAGACTGGCCTCCAACTCTCTATCCTCCTGCCTCAGCCTCCTGAGTGTTAGGATGAAAGGAGTGTATTGCCACACCCGGTGTCCAGGGTCAGCCTGGATGATAGCTCAGAGAGGTCCCTGCCTGTAGATCCCATAACATCTGCTCACCAATGTTTACTGTCATGGGGTGATGCAGCATCGAGCAACACACGACAAATTTGTACACATGCAAAAGAGCAGGGAGGCTGTTCCGTGCATCTTTGTAAATTAGGACAGTGGATGGCGATCAGTAGGTAGGCAGAATTCAGGGTGACTTGAGCTGGGAAGGTTAAGGACAACATTTCAGAGCAGGTGACACTGGAGCTAAGATTAGCAGAAGGCCATTGCATTCTTGGCCAATGAAACAGCCAGTGCAAAGCTCTGTGGCAGAATTGGGCCTAGTGTGACTCTGGGACAGCAGGGAGGCTGGTATTTGGGAGGGGAAGGAGAAGGGGGGCTGGACCATAGGACCTGGTGGGCCCTGATGAAGGGTTTGCATTCTCTTCTGTGGACATAGTCAGGACAAAGCTCAGCATTCCACAGTTGCTCTGCAAATATCTTCTGAGATGACAGCTATGCAAAAACTCAGGCCTTGCCTTGGGAGCCCCAGGACCTTCAGCCTTCCCCTCAGAGGCTCCAAGGTGCGGGGATTCCAGCCCTGTGTTTGCTGCCCTGAGGAAGCTGCAACAGTGTGAGTCTGCATGGAAAGGCAGTAATGCATCTGGAACTGAACTGAGGTTCTGCATCCACCTGCCTGCTGCCTGCCTCGCATCTGACCCAGGAAGATCAAACTGTCCCTACAGCACCCCTACTTTGTGACAGAGTTGCTGCCCTGGAAAGAGGGGCTTGAGTCGCTTCTGTGCCCTTTTGGGTACAGGTTATTTATTTATTTATTTATTCATTTTCAAGTTTTGGTAGGGTCTCACTCTAGCTCAGGCTGACCTGGAATTCACTATGTAGTTTCAGGCTGGCCTTGAACTCACAGAGGTCCTCCTATCTTTGCCTCCCAAGTGCTGGAATTAAAGATGTGCACCACCATGCCCAGCTCCTGGGTGCAGCTTTGGTCTCAGTCCCAACCTTTGTCACCTGTAAAGTCTGGTCTCTTTGGAAACCACAACATGGGGTGCTATTATCTGTTATTGGTGGCAAGCAGTGGTGAGTGGGTGGTTTGGGGGCCTGACTCTTCTCAGAAGTGCCAGTCTGTGTCATCGTGGGGTAGCTGGCGAATAAAAAAAAAAAAGGCTAGGTTATCTACCTCTACTCATAATCCCTAATGATTAGGACCTTGAACAAATTGGTGGCTTGTTTATGTAACTTTATTTAAAGATTCTCAGCCTGGGGCCTGTGAGTCCTGCAACAGGGGTCAGGGCTGGGGACAAGGAGCGGCACTAGGCCGGGGAGCTTCCACGAGGCTTCCTAGAGAAAAGGGTGTGAAAAGGGGCTTTTTTGAGTAACCAGCGCCAAAGCAGGGGAGAAGCCAGATCTGGTGACACAGGCTTGTCACTCCAGCTACTGGGGAGGCTGAGGCAGAAGGAGTTCAGTCTGGGTAACTGAGTGAGACACTATATCAAAATAAAAAGTAAAAAGATGATCTGGGCATCGTGGCGCACGCCTTTAATGCCAGCACTTGGGAGGCAGAGGTAGGAGGCTTGCCATTAGTTCGAAGCCACCCTGAGAATACATAGTGAATTCCAGATCAGCCTGAGGTAGTGAGACCCTATCTCAAGAAAAAAACAAAAAAGTAAAAAAGAGAGGGACTGGAGAGATGGCTTAGCAGTTAAGGCACTTGCCTGCAAAGCCTAACCATCCAAGTTCTATTCCCCAGCATCCACATAAAGCTAGATGCATAAGGTGATTCATGTGTCTGGAGTTCATTTGCAGTGGCTAGAGGCCCTGGCACACCCATTCTCTCTTTCAAATAAATAAAATATTTTTGAATTTTGTTTATTTGAGAGACAGAGAGAGAAAGAGGCAGAGAGAGAGAGAACACATGGGCACACCAGAGCCTCCAACCACTGCAAATGAACTCCAGATGCATGTGCCACCTTGTGCATCTGGTTTATGTGGGCCCTGGACAATTGAACCTGGATCCCTAACCTTCACAAGCAACTACTTTAACTGCTAAGTCATTTCTCCAGCCCTCAAATATATATTTTGTTTTGGGGGGGGGGGTTCTAGGTAGTGTTTCACTCTAGGGCAGGCTGACCTGGAATTCACTATGTAGTCTCAGAGTGGTCTTAAACTCATAGCAATCCTCCTACCTCTGCCTCTTGAATGCTGGGATTAAAGGTGTGTGCCACCATGCCCAGCTTAAATTTAAAAAGTTTAATTTAAGAAGCCAAAAGAGGGCCATGTCTCTATGATTCTAATGCTGCTATGATAATGGAAGGTGGAGCCAGAAGAATCTGGAAGCTTGCAACCAGAAAAAGGTGAAAGTAGAGGACAAACACCCCATGGCTGTCCTCTGACCTCCACATATACACCATGGCATGTATATGCCCATGTACACACATCATACACTTACACACATACAAACACACAGAATAATAAAAATAGAAAAAAACGTTTAAATTCTTATTTAGTTGCACGTGTATGGTGTGGGGGGGGGGGACGTGTGAGCACGCGCGTGCCTGCACATGCCCACAGACATGCTACGCAACATGTGTGGCAGTCAAAGGGAAGATGGAGGCAGAAAGATCAGAAGTTCTAGGTCATCCTTGGCTATACAGTGAAATCCAGTCCAGCCTGGGCTACATGAAATCTCGATTCAAAGAGACAAAAAAAAAAAAAAATTCAACACCGATGTGCTAGCATATACTCTATAGCTGTCAACATTCTAGAACCTATTGAGTTGGACACTTTAAATTGGAACAGTATGTGTTATAGCACAATAAAATCATTAAAAAACAAAAGAGCTGGGTGTGGTGGCGCACACCTTTAATTCCAGCACTCAGGAGGCAGAGGTAAGAGGATTGCCGTGAGTTTGAGGCCACCCTGAGACTGCATACTGAATTCCAAACCAAAAAAAAAAGAAGACGCCAAGGAGAATTTTTGCTCCATAGAACTGGAGGCAGCTCCAAGCTTCCCGGTAGGGGACTGGACATTTGGGACAACTGAAGGAGGGAGATAGTGAGATTCAGGCACCCAGGCTGGGATAAGGTGGCACACATGGGGAACTCCCACAGCCTCAGCTGCTTTCCCCCTTCCTTGCTGCCAGCAAGGCAGGGGTCAGGAGCTGCCCCTCAAATGTCGGATCATGAAATGTCCCCTCACCCCCACCTACAGTGCCAGGCCCACCTGGGGTTCCGCACCCTTGCTACCTGTCTACCTACAAAGCCACTTCCTGCCTATCTGTCTGCCTGCCTCCTGGCACCTGGTCCTCCACACACACCCACTAGTGAGCCCTGCCCAGCTTTCTCATGAGCAGCTGTGGAGAACATGAGGACCCTTTTCTGAGCCACGTTGCTCCACTGGCCCAGGTCACAACCTGATTTTGTCACTGACCTCCCTGGAGCCTCAATGTTTTCACTTGAGATATGAGACTAAAAATGACAGTCTTGCAGAACTGCTATGTTGCTGGGGCCTGGCATTGGCTGTTCCCTCTGTTGGGACACTTCTAGAATCTTCCAAGAGGTGGCTTCACTCACCTTCTGAAGAAAATCCCACCCTGTTTGTCCACTCACACAAAACTCTGTCTCAAAAATAAAACAAGAGCCAGGCGTGGTGGCACACACCTGTAATCCTAGCACTTGGGAGGCAGAGGTAGGAGGATTGCCACAAGTTCAAGGCCACCCTGAGACTACATAGTGAATTCCAGGTCAGCCTGAGCTAGAGCAAGACACTACCTCAAAAAAAAAAATAAATAAATAAATAATAAAACAAGAGGCTGGGCATGCTGGCGCATGCCTTTAATCCCAGCACTCAGGAAGTAGCGGTAAATCGCCATGAGTTCGAGGCCAGCCTGAGACTACATAGTAAATTCCAGGTCAGCCTGGACTAGAGTTTTTACTACCTTGCAAAACCAAAATAAATAAATAAATAATAAAAATAAAGCAAAACAAAGTCTGGAGAGATGGCTTAGCGGTTAAGGCGTTTGCCTGTGAAGCATAAGGACTCATGTTCGACTCTCCAGATCCCATATAAGCCAGACACACAAGGTGGCACAAGCGCGCAAGGTTGCACATGAACACAAGGTGGCACATGCGTCTGGAGTTCAATTGCAGTGGCTAGAAGCCCTGGCGTGCCAATACTCTCTCTCTCTCTCTCTCTCTCTCTCTCTCTCTCATTCTCTCACTCTCTTTCTCTCTCATATAAAAAAATAAAATAGGGCTGGAGAGATGACTTAGTGGTTAAGGCACTTGCCTACGAAGCCTAAGAACCCAGGTTCAATTCTCCAGTACCTATATAAGCCAGATGCAGAAGGTGAGGAATGAATCTGAAGTTCGTTTGCAGCGACTAGTGGCCCTGGCATGCCCATTCTCTCTCTCTCTTTCTCTCTCCCTCCCTCCCTCCCTCCCTCCTCTCTCTTTAATAAATAAATTATTTTAAAAAAACTAAATGAATAGATAAAACAAGCTGGGCACAGTGGTGCATGCCTTTTATCCCAGCACTTGGGAGGCAGAGGTAAGAGGATCACCATGAGTTTGAAGCTACCCTGAGACTACATAGTGAATTCCAGGTCAGCCAGGGCTAGAGTGATACTACATTGAAAAACCAAAAACTAAAAATAAAACAAAAGCCTGACATGGTGGTGCACACCTTTGATCCTAGCACTGGGAGGCAGAGGTAAGAGGATTGCCATGAGCTCAAGACCAGCCTGGGACAGAGTGAATTCCAGGTCAACCTGGTCTAGAGTAAGACACTGGCTCAAAAAAAAGAAAGGAAGGAAGGAAGGAAGGAAGGAAGGAAGGAAGGAAGGAAGGAAGGAAGGAAGGAAAACAAGTACTTGGAACTTGGCTCAGTTAACAGATTGCTTGCCTAGCTTGCCTGAAGACCTGGGTTCAAACCCATGTGGTGGGCTGGAGAGATTGTTCAGTGGTTAAAGCTTTGCCTACAAAGCCTAATGACCAGGGTTCGATTCCCTAGTACCCACATAAAGTGGTGCATGCAATCTAGAGTTCATTTACAGTGGCTGGAGGGCATTCCAAGGCATTCTCTCTGTCTGTGTCTCTTCTCTCTCTCTCTCTCTCCTTGCAAATAAATAAATAAAATATTTTTTAAAAACACGTGTGATGACATTCCAGTCTAGTACTCCAGAGGTAGAGGTACAAGGATCAGAGCCATAAGGTCATCCTCAAATACATATCAATTTTGATTTCAAGCCGGGCATGGTGGCGCACGCCTTTAATCCCAGCACTCGGGAGGCAGAGGTAGGAGGATCGCCGTGAGTTCGAGGCCACCCTGAGACTCCATAGTGAATTCCAGGTCAGCCTGGGCTAGAGTGAGACCCTACCTTGAAAAACCAAAAAGAAAAAAGAAAAAAATCAATTTTGATTTCAGCCTGGTCTACATGAAACTGTCTCAAAAATAAAAAAAATAAAATAAGTCTGAAGTGATGGCTTAGCAGTTAAAGGGCTGGCCTGCAAAGCCTAAGGGCCTAGGTTCACCAGGTTCAATTCCTCAATACCCATGTAAGCCATATGCACAAGGTGGTGCATACATCTGGAGTTTATTTGTAGTGGCTGGAGGCCCTGGTGCACCCATTCTCTCTCTCTCTCTCTCTCTCTCTCTGCTTGCAAATAAATAAAAAAAAATAGTCTTTTTAAAAAATTTTATTTATTTATTTGAGAGAGGGAAAGAAGCAGACACACACAGAGGGAGAGAGAGAGAGAGAGAGAGAATGGGCACACTAGGGCCACCAACCACTGCAAACAAACTCCAGACACATGCCACCTTCTGCATCTGGCTTACATGGGTCCTGAGGAATCAAACCGAGGTCCTTTGGTGAGGGACTCAGAAAGCCATAACAAGCCTCAGAATCATCAATAGGCCTAAGTTTCTGCTTCCCAGCAAGGTCAGTTTCCTGATAAAGGGAAATAGACTGTCTGCACCATGCGTTCCTGTGGTCATAGATAAGTTTGCTTAAAAACGTTTGTTTAAAGTTCCTCAAATACGCATAGCCAATTACCTAATCTGCTTGGAATCCCCCTATCCCCCTGCCCACCAGCTTTGCCCACCAGCATCCTAAGCCTATCAGAAAAATACAAGTGCAATTACTGCTTAAGTCAACCAGTCATGTAACCATTCCCCTACTTCTCCCTACTTCTTTGTTCAAATCCCTATAAAAAACCTGCCCCCTGCTGCTCAGGGCTCTTGTACGGATCCACTGCCTTGGTGAAGTCAAGAGTACAAGCTTAGCTGGGCGTGGTGGTGCACGCCTTTAATCCCAGCACTTGGGAGGCAGAGATAGGAGGATAGGAGGATCGCTGTGAGTTCAAGGCCAGCCTGAGACTACATAGTGAATTCCAGGTGAGCCTGGGCTAGAGCGAGACCCTACCTCAAAAATCAAAAAAAAAAAAAAAAAAAAAAAAAAAGAGTCCAAGCTTCAGCCTGAAATAAAGCTCTTGCATACAGTGTCAGACTCTCGGTGGTCTTTGGGGACTCCGTGATCTGGGCATAACATTGGCTTTGCAGGCAAACCACTAAGCCATCTCTCCAGCCCAAATAAAAATATTTTAAAAAATCATATAGCCAGGTATGGTGGGACATGTCTATAATTCCAACTGGATATGGTGGCTCACACCTTTAATCCCAGCACTCTGGAGACTGAGATCAGAGGACTGCTGTGAGTTTGAGGCCAGTCTGGGCTACAGAGTGAAACCCTGCCTCAAAGATAATATAAAATATGACCTGGAGATAACGGCTCAGTGGATCAAGTGCTTGCTGTGTATGAGGACCTGAGTTCAGATCCTCAAAACACTGGACACTAAAGCTGGACACTAGTACTATGCACAAAGCCCAGCACCGCAAATACTGGGGATGGTGGTACACACCTGTGATCTCAGTCCTCAGGAGGTGGAGGCAAGAGGATCACAGGTTTAAGCCAGGTGTGGCAGCACACACCTTAAATCCCAGCAGCACTTGGGAGGCAGAGGTAGAAGGACTGCCGTGAGACTACATAGTGAATTCCAAGTCTGGTCTAGAGCAAGCCCCTACCTTAAAAAGCAAAACTAAGGGCTGGAGAGATGGCTTAGCGGTTAAGCGCTTGCCTGTGAAGCCTAGGGACCCCAGTTCAAGGCTCGATTCCTCAGGACCCACATTAGCCAGATGCACAAGGGGTCACACACATCTGGAGTTCGTTTGCAGTGGCTGGAAGCCCTGCCAGGCCCATTCTCTCTCTCTCTCTCTCTCTCTCTCTCTCTCTCTGCCTCTCTCTCTCTCTGTCACTCAAATAAATAAATAAAAATGAACAATTTTTTTAAAAAAAGCAAAAATAAGAAAATATTATTACTTTTTTGCCCTTTACTCATAATCAGTAAATGATAAATTGTTTAAGAAAAGACAAAAAGAAAGGTAGGAGGATCACTGTGAATTCAAGGCCAGTGAGATCCTACCTCAAAAAAATTTTTAAAAAGACAGAATAAATGAATGACTAAAATTAAAAACAAAATAAAATATTACCATTATTATCATCACTGATCACTGTCTAAAGCTGTCCTTTTTTTGGCAGGAAGGAGAGCATCTTGCTCTAGCTCAGGATGACCTGGAATTCACCATGTAGTCTCAGGGTAGCCTCAAACTCACAGTGATCCTCCTACCTCTGCCTCACAAGTGCTGGGATTAAAGGCATGTGCCACCACACCCAGCTAGAGATGTCTTTTTTTAGTATTTTATTTTTATTTATTTATTCAAGAGAGAGAGAGAGAAAGAGGGAGATAGAGAATGGGCATGCCAGCGCCTCTAGTCACTATAAAGGAACTCCAGACTCATGTGCCACCTTGTGCATCTGGTTTATGTAGGTCTTGGGGGATTGAACCTGAGTCCTTAGGCTTCACAAGCAAGAGCCTTAAATGCTAAGACATCTCTCCAGCCCCAGAGCTGTCTTTATCACAAGTTCTGTAGTCTAGTCACAGGGTTCCTGGCCCATCTTCTTCCCTTGCCCCAGGTTTACCATACAGAGCTGGGTCTGTTCTTGTTTACTGAAGTGTCCCCAAGGCAAGAGACCACAACTGGCATGTAATAGATGCTCAGGAGCTGGGCATGGTGGTATACTCCTGTTTCTCTCTCTCTCTCTCTCTTTCTCTCTCTCTTTGAGGTAGGGTTTCACTCTAGCTCAGGCTGACTTGGAATTCACTATGTAGTCTCAGGGTGGCCTCAAACTCTTGGTGATCCTCCTACCTCTGCCTCCCGGGTGCTGGGATTAAAGGTGGGTGCCACCATGCCCGGTTTATTCCTGTTATTCTTGCACTCAAGAGGTGGAGGGAAGACAAGAAGGTCATTCTCAGCAACATAACCATTTGAGCCAGCTTGGACAACTTGAGACTCTGTCTCAAATAAAAAGGGGGGAAGGATATGGGAGAGGACTTCTGGGTAAGATGGCCGCATACTAGCCTCGGGAGGGAAATAATCAGAAACACAGAAAAGTGAAGGTGTATAAGTTATTATCAACCACAGTGGAGAAGCAGGAGAGACCAAGATCTCCCAGAAACTAGAAACCAGCCAGAATCCCACCGAGGCACCAGCAGCCCTGAGCCCTGAGCCCTCTGAGCCAGCGGTGCAGAGCAGCAGGAGCAGAAACAAGGTGAGGGATTTTACACTCACCCCAGCCTCCTTGCAAAGGCAAGAAACCTGACAGGGAAGACAGCAGAGACCCGTTGAGCAGCTGCTGAAGAAGAACACAAACAGGACCAGCTGAGCAGCTCCAGTAGGACACTAGGCACCCTGCAAAGTCTCCCATCCCCCAACTGTCAGGGCCGTGAACTCACTCACCACCCCCACCACCCAGCACTGAGAGGGATTGAGGTGGGCACTCAGCCTTGGTGAGATTAGAATCCATCCCAAATGGTAACAGGGCCTACTTATACAAAGCCAGATACATAGACCTGCACTGGAAGTGCTAATCTCTCTTTGCATGTCAGGAAAGGTTATATATTACATTTGAATGACATATTCTTTGTTGGTTTTACCCTTCTCAAATAAATTGTGTTTTGGTGTTGACTATTGTTCCATTTGACATTTCCTGATTTTTAGGGCCTTTGTCTTTTTCTTAAGTCACCACTGGGGACAGGAACTTACTGGGCCCAGGATGACTTAGAACCAATTTTAGACTAGAAATCCCAACCTTCTAGTTGACAGGATTAAGGGTGTGGGGCAACACACACCCTGAGGGTCTTTGGCTTTACTAGATTATCTGTGTACTTTAATCCCTGTGGTGGTTTGCTTCAGGTATCCCCAATAAATTTAGGTATTCTGAATGCTATGTTCCCAGCGGATGAAGATTTGGGAATTAACGCCTCCTGGAGGTGGTGCATTGTTGGGGGCGGGCTTATGGGTGTTACAGCCAGTTTCCCCTTGTCAGTGTTTGGCACACTCTCCTGTTCCTGTTGTCTCCCTTATGTGGGCCAAGAGGTGATGTCCACACTCTGCTCATGCCATCATTTTTCCCTGCCATTGTGGAGCTTCCTCCTTGAGCCTGTAAGCCAAAATAAACATCTTTTTTCCCACAAGCTGCTCTTGGTTGGGTGATTTCTACCAGCAATGCAAACCTGACTGCAACAATCCGCACACTTGTATAAATATAATTTATGTATGTATTGTTCAGTTGAATTTTAGAATTTGCCAGTAATTTGCTTCACCCAGTATACTACAATACTTGAACAGCAGGCAAACTCAACACCTAGGGTCACTTCTGCTGTTTCTCTTGGAGTATAAGAGCTACACGTGTCACCGTAAGCTCCTATACTAAAGATATACAAAGTTAGATTTACAGGACTAAGAATGCTGCATATAATTAGAAAACCCAAGCATCAAATTAACTCAAGATGCAAAAACCTCTACATTATAATACAAGAAATAGAAAAAATCATGACAATACAATCCCACCAAAAATTAAAAATCCATCAGAAATGACCTCCAGTGAGACTGCTTTAGATGAAATGCCTGACAGAGATTTCAAAAAAAATGATTTATCTATGTTCAAAGAAATCAAAAAAGAAAACCAATTCCTGAAGGAATCCCAAGAAAACACAGAAAACCAACTTAATGAAATAAGTAAGTCAATACAAAATGAGAGTAAGGAGCTAGAGAGATGGCTTAGGGGTTAAGGAGCTAGCCTGCAAAGCCAAAGGACACAGATTTGATCCCCCAGGACACACACCCAAGGTGGCACATGTGTCTGGAGTTTGCAGCAGCTGGAGGCCCTCATGTGCCCATTCTCTCTCTCTCTCTCTCTCTCTCTCTCTCTCTCTCTCTCTCATAAATAAACAAAAAGAATTTTTTTCAAGGTAGGGTCTCACTCTAGTGCAGGCTGACCTGGATTTCACTATGTATTCTCAGGGTGGCCTCAAACTCATGGTGATCCTCCTTCCTCTTCCTCCCGAGTGCTGAGATTAAAGGCTTGCACCACCACACCTGGTACTCATGTTCTTTTAAATTTCTTTTTGTTAAAGCTGGGCAAGGTGGTGCATGCCTTTAATTCCAGCACTTGGGAGGCAGAGGTAGGAGGATCACTATGAGTTTGAGGCCACCTTGAGACTATATAGTGGATTCCAGGTCAGCCTGGGCTAGAGTGAGACCCTACCTTGAAAAAAAAATCAAAAATTAAAAAAAATAATAAAACATGAGTAAGGAAAGAGAAATAATGAAAAAATATGAATAAGAAATACTAGAAATGACCCAGGTATGGTGGCACATACCTTTAATCCCAGTACTCAGGAGGCAGAGGTAGGATGATCACCATGAGTTCAAGGCCACCCTCAGATTACATAGTGAATTCCAGTGAGCTAGAGTGAAAACCTACCTCAAAAAACCACCAAAAAAAAAGAAAAGAAAAGAAAAAGAAAGAAAAGAAAAGAAAAAAACAATACTAGAAATGAAAAACAGAGTAAGTCAAATATAAAACTCTTGCCAGTAGAATGGATCAAGGAGAGGACACAATATCTAAACTAGAAGACCAGGCGACAGATCTATATAAGCCAACAAAGAGAAAGACAAACTAATAGGATGGCATGAATGGTAATTTCAAGACATTTGGGACACTATGAAAAGATCAAACATAAGAATTCAGGACACAGTAGGAGAAGAATTTCACTCCAAAGGCATAACAGGTATTTTCAACAAAATCATAGAAGAAAACTTCTCCCAACTAGGGAAAGTGATGCCAATACAGATACACGAAGTGTATAGAACCACAAACAGACAAAATCAGGAAAGAATCTCTCACTGTCATGTTATAATTAAACTACAGAACACATAAACCAAAGAAAATATATTGAAAACAGTTAGAGAGAAAAATCAAGTCATATACAAAGGCAAACCCTTCAGGATAACAACAGATTACTCAACACAAATTTTAAAGGCCAGAAGGGCTTGGAATGATGTATTCAAGTTCTGAAAGATAACAACTGTCAACCAAGATTGTTTTATCCTGCAAAGCTATCCATTCAAAGAGATAGAGAATTCTACAACAAAAGCATGCTAAAGGGAATATTTGAAGACCAAACCAGCTCTACAGAAAATACTTGAAAGGATCCTCCATGCTGAAGAGAAAGAAAAACACACATATAGGGAACCTGGAAAAAAACAAACCATACTCAAATACTAGTAAATACAAGAGAGAAAAGGTAAAACCAGAAGACCTACAAAACAAGAAAAATGGCAAAAATAAATACACACCTTTCAATAGTAACTTTTTTTTCCCCCTAAGGTAGGGTCTCACTCTAGATCAGGCTGACATGGAATACACTATGTAGTCTCAGGATGGCCTCGAACACTCTGCAATCCTCCTACCTCTGTCTCCCAAATGCTGGGATTAAAGGTGTGCATCACCATGTAAGCTCAATAATAACTCTTAATATCAAGGGCCTCAATGCCCCAAACAAAAGGCAGGTTTTCAGACTGGGTTAAAAAGTAGGATCTTGAGCCAGATGTGTTGCCACATGCCTTTAATCTCAGCACTCAGGTGGCAGATGTAGGAGGATCACTGTGAGTTCAAGGCCAGCCTGAGACTACATAGTGAATTCCAAGTCAGCCTGGGCTAGAGTGAGACCCTACCTCAAAAATCCAAAAACAAAACAAAAAAAGAGGCAGGATCCTTCAATTTGTTGCCTCCTAGAAACTCAGCTTTCCACAAAAGATGTACACTATTTTAGGATGAAAGTTTGGAAAATGGTGTTTTAAACAAGGGCCTAGAAAACAATCAGGTGTCGCTATCCTAATATATGACAGGGTAGACTTCAAACCAACATTAGTTAGGAAAGATAAGGAAGGTCACTTTATATTGATTAAAGTAACACTCCAACAGGAGGACATTACAATCCTAAACATATATGCACCTAACATGGGGGCTTCCAACTTCATCAAACAAATGCTATTAGAACTAAGGTCACAGGTAACACCAAACACAGTTGTAGTGGGTGACTTCAATGCCCCACTCTCATCAATTGACAGGTTATCCCAGCAAAAAATAAACAGAGATGCATCTGGATTAAATGAGGTTATAGAACAAATGGACCTAACAGATATCTACAACACATTTCATCAAGTGCTGCAGAATAAACATTCTTTTCAGCAGCACATGGAGCATTCTCTAAAACTGATATATTAGGACACAAAGCAAATCTTAACCAATACAGGAAAATTGAAATAATTCCTTGCACTCTATCTGATCACAGTGGGAATAAACTACAAATCAATATATATATATATATATAATACAAGTATGTATCAGACAGTATATATACATATATATATATATATATATATATATATATATATATATATATACAGAATACAAGTATGTATCAGAAAGATCATTCACCCCAACCAAGTAGGCTTTATCCCAGAGATGCAGGAATGGTTCAACATTCCCAAATCAATAAATGTAATACATTATATAAACAAACTGAAAGAAAAATCACATGATCATCCCATTAGATGCAGAAAAGGCATTTGACAAAATGCAACATCCCTTCATGATAAAAATCCTACAGAAACTGGGAATAAAGGAACATATCTCAACATAAAGAAAGGCTATTTATGACAAATCTACAGCCAACATAATACTAAATGGAGAAAAACTTGAAGCTTTTCCACTAAAATCAGGAGCAAGACAAGGGTGTCCACTGTCCCCACTTTCATTTAATACGGCGCTGGAAGTCTTAGCCATAGTAGTAAGTCATAAAAAGGATACAGGGCTGGAGAGATGGCTTAGTGGTTAAGCGCTTGCCTGTGAAGCCTAAGGACCCTGGTTCAAGGCTCGATTCCCTAGGACCCATGTTAGCCAGATGCACAAGGGAGTACACGCATCTGGTGTTTGTTTGCAGTGGCTGGAGGCCCTGGCACATCCATTCTCTCTCTCTCTCTCTCTCTCTCTCTCTGCCTCTTTCTCTGTCACTCTCAAATAAATAAATAAAAAATAAACAACAAAAAAATTAAAAAAATAAAATGGATACAAATTGGAAAGGAAGAAATCAAGTTATCATTGGTTGCAGATGATATGATACATAAAGGACCCTAAAGACTCTACCAGCAAACTGTTAGAGCTGATAAACACCTTTAGTAACATAGCAAGATAAACACAGAAATCAGTAGCCTTCCTATATGTTGACAGCAAACATGCTGAGGATGAAATCAGGGAACCACTCCCATTGACAATTGCCTCAATAAATAAATAAATAAATAAATAAATAAAATAAAGAAACTTGGAAGTGAGGAACTCTACAATGAAAACTTTAAAACACTCAAGCGAGAAATTGCAGAAGACACTAGGAAGTGGAAAAACATCCCTTGTTCCTGGATTGGAAGAATCAGTATTGTGAAAATGGCAATCTTACCAAAAGCAATCTACACATTTAATGCAATCCCCATCAAAATTCCAAAGGCAAGCTGGGCGTGGTGGCGCACGCCTTTAATCCCAGCACTCGGGAGGCAGAGGTAGGAGGATCGCTGTGAGTTCGAGGCCACCCTGAGACTCCATAGTGAATTCCAGGTCAGCCTGGGCTAGAGTGAGACCCTACCTCGAAAAACAAAAAAAAAAAAAAAAAAATTCCAAAGGCATTCTTCATGGAAATAGAAAAAACAATCCAAAAATTTATTTGGAAGCACAAATAACCTCAAAAATCTAAAACAATTTTGAGCAAAAAAAAAAAAAAAAATTAACCTATATTACAGAGCCATGGTAACAAAAACAGCATGGTACTGGCACAAAAACAGACACGTACGTAGATCAATGGAACAGAATAGAGGACCCAGATGTAAGTCTGGGTAGCTACAGCCATCTGATCTTCAACAAAACTGTCAAAATACTCATTGGAGAAAAGACAGCCTCTTCAGCAAATGGTGCTGGTTTCCCATGTATCTGTACATGGATGAAAATAGATCCTTATTTCTCTCCATGCACAAGAATTAAGTCCAAATGGATCAAAGACCTTAATATCAGTCCTGAAACTCAGAAACTGCTAGAGGAAAAAGTTTTGGCAAAGAATTTCTGAATATAACCCCAGTTGCTCAGGAAATAAAACCATGGATCAACTGCTGGGACCTTATGAAAATTCAAAGCCTTTATACAGCAAAGGACACTGTGAATAGAGCAAAAAGGCAACCTGCAGAATGGGAGAAAATCTTTGCAGCTATTCATCTGACAGAGGATTAATATACAGGATATACAAAGAACTCAAAAAACTAAATAATAAGAAATCAAACAACCCAATTAAAAAATGGACTATGGGCTGGAGAGATGGCTTAGCGGTTAAGCGCTTGCCTGTGAAGCCTAAGGACCCCGGTTCGAGGCTCAATTCCCCAGGACCCACATTAGCCAGATGCACAAGGGGGCACACGCATCTGGAGTTCGTTTACAGAGACTGGAAGCTCTGGCGCGCCCATTCTCTCTCTCTCTCTCTATCTATCTATCTATCTCTGCCTCCTTCTCTCTGTCGCTGTCAAATAAATAAATAAAACAAAAAAAAATTTTTTTAAAAAATGGACTATGACGGGGCATGGTAGCGCACACCTTTAATCCCAGCACTTGGGAGGCAGAGGTAGGAGTATCACCGTGAGTTTGAGGCCACCCTGAGACTACATAGTTAATTCCAGGTCAGCCAGAGCCAGAGTGAGACCCTACCTCGAAAAAAACAAGAAAAAAAAAGGACTATGAAAACTAAATAGAGAGTTCTCAAAAGAAGAAATACAAATGGCATATAAACATCTAAAAATAAGTTCTACATCCCTAGTCATCAGGGAAATGCAGATTAAAACTATGTTGAGATTCCATCTCATTCCTGTCAGATTGGCTACCATCATGAAAACAAATGACAATAAATGCTTGTCAGGAAGCGGAAAAAGAGGAACCCTTCTACACTGTTGGTTGGAATGTAATCTGCTCCAGCCATTATATAAATCAGTGTGGACATTCCTGAGACAGCTAAAAAATAGATTAACCATATGACCCAGCTACACTACTCCTAGGCATATATCCTAAGGACTCATCTCACTACCTTAGAAATACTGGCTCAACCATGTTTATTGCTGCTTTATTAACAATAGCTAGGAAATGGAACCAGCCTAGATGTCTCTCAGTTGATGAGTGAATAATGAAGATGTGGCACAATGGAGTTTTACTCAGCAGTAAAGAAAAATGTAGTTATTAAATTTTCAGGAAAATGGATGGATCTGGAAAGCATTATAATTAATGATGTAACCAGGCCCAGAAAGCCTAATGTCACATGTTCCCTCTGATATGTGGCTATAAATGATTGGACTTCTATGTGAGTTAGAATAAAACTCAGTAGCAGAGGCCAGTAAGCTAGAAAGGAGATATAAAGGGAATAGAAAGAGAGGGACAAGGGGGGACTTACTAGGATGGTATTGTATATATGTAAGTAGAAGAAAAGATTAATGGGGGTGAAAAGGCCTAAGTGAGGTCAGGGGAAGAGATTGAGTAAAGTAAAGGTGAAGGGAGGGCTAATAAAAATCTTAAGAGGATATAAATAAGTCATATGGAAACCTACTTCTTTGGACAATGGCACACCCAGAAGCCACGGATTGTTTTCGGTGCCAGTGATGGGATACCATCCAGTGAGTTGTTGGCCTGGGAGGTCCCTGTTGCCCCCAAAATATTATAGGCCATTTCCAAGGTTCTTGGTTTTCTACCAGGAATAGATGGTAAGACCCTATTGCTGAAGATTCCACATACTTGGGCTGCAAGGCCACTGAGAAATCCTTCTGGAACTGAGCTGATAAACTCCTCCATGTAGACCAGCTGACAGAAAGCTGGAAAATCTATGCTACATGCAGTTTAATGGGAGGGAGAGAAATCACCAGTGAAGATACTCAACAGTGGACACTGGAAGCCTTAAGTTTGGCCAGCCAGGCCAAATGAGCCAATGGGTGCAATAGTGGCATGTCTGTTATGGGGGAAACTAACTGCTCTCTAATTGGAATGGAGGCCTGCTCCATGGGAGGGAATACATCCCTGATACTGAAAACCTACAACAGGAGTAGTCATAAGCCCTAGGGGTGTAATGTCTGTAGCACTTTTCTTAATGTTCATACCCATATATTAATGCTACTGTCACTTTTGATTAGAGAAGCTTCTCTTTTTAGATGGCAGTGACCTTGGGATGACTCAGAAGGCACCATGGTGCTGAGAAGTGACAGAGGAGTGCTCAGCACTGAAATATTTCTATCACACCTTCCAAGGCTCAGGGTCCATTGCAGAAGAGGTGGTGGAACGAATGTAAGAGCCAAAGGAAGTGTTGGACTCCTTACAACGTGCTCCTCCAGACACAAAATGGCCTGGATATCCATGACTTCGCAGTGCCTGATACTCCCTACACAAGTCCATCATAATAGGAGTAAAAGATGATGACATCAAAATAAAAGACAACCTGATTGAGAGGGGAAAGGGTATGATGGAGAGTGGAATTGCAAAGGGGAAAGTGGGGGAAGAGAGGGGGAATTACCATGGCTCTACAATTATGGACGTTGTCAATAAAAAAAAGAAAGAAAAGAAAAGAACAAGGCCAGGCATGGTGGCACACACCCTTAATCCCAACACTTGGAAGGCAGAGGTAGGAGTATCACCATTAGTTCAAGGCCACTCTGAGACTACATAATGAATTCCAGGTCAGCCTGAGCTAGAGGAAGGCCCTACATAAAACAAAAACCTGGAACAAAAGAACCTGGTTCCTCCACAGGTTAAAAGCAAGGGGAAATGAACAAGAAGGAAGTAGAAGCTATGGGCTAAAAAACATAGAGACAAAGCCAGATGTGGTGGCACACACCTTAAATTCCAGCACTTGAGAGGCAGAGGTAGGAAGATCACCATGAGTTTGAGGCCACCCTGAGACTACATAGTGAATTCCAGGTCAGCCTGAACCAAAATGAGACCCTAACTTCGAAAAACCAAAAAAAAAAAAAAAAAAAAATAGAGACATTCACCTACAGTTGCTTGGATCTGGATTCAAACACACTAACTTACACATATTTAAGATTTGATGTATAGGCCATTGCTGAAGACTCCGCATACTTGGGCTGCAAGGCCACTGAGAAATCCTGCTGGAACTGAGCTGATAACCTCCTCCCAGTAGACCAGCTGACAGAAAGCTGGAAGAAGCCATTCTGTATGCAGTTCAATGGGAGAAAGAGAAATCACCAGTGAAGATTCTCAACAGTGGACACTGCAAGCCTTATATGCAGCCAGCCAGGCCAAATGAGCCAATGGGTGCAATAGTGGCACATCTGTCACGGTGAAAACCAACTGCCCTCTAATTGGACTGGAGGCCCACTCCATGGGAGGGAATACATCCCTGATACTGAAAACTTAAAACATGGGTAGTCATGAGCCCTAGGGGTGTAACGTCTGCTGCTGTCTGGCTAAATGTATATACTATGCTCATCAAACTGCCCAGTAAGCACTTCTCTTAATGTTCATACCTATATATTAATGCAACTCTCACTTTTGGTAGAGAACATTCTCTTTTCAGATGGCAGTGACCTTGAAATGACTCAGAAGGCACCATGGTGCTGGGAAGAAATGACACAAGTGCTCAGCCCTGCAATATCTCTATCACACCTTCCAAGGCTCAGGGTCCATTGTGGAAGAGGTGGCAAAAAGAATGTAAGAGCCAAAGGAAGGGTAGGACCCCTTACAATGTGCTCCTCCAGACACAAAATGGCCTGGATGTCCATGGCCTCACAGTGCCTGACACTACCTACACAAGACCATCATAATAGGAGGAAAAGATCATGATATAAAAATAAAAGAGAAACTGATTGAGAGGAGGAGGGGATATGATGGAGAATGGAGTATCAAAGGGGAAAGTGGGGGGAGGGAGGGAATTACCATGGTATATTGTTTATAATCATAGAAGTTGTTAATAAAAATTTATTTAAAAGATTTAACATATATGTGAGTGTATAAATGTAAATTTATTTTTATATAGGTATGTTTGTTGAAACATTTTATAGATGGTCCCCAAATTACAGTGGTTTGACTTCAAGGTTGTGGAGATCATGTGAATTCAGTAGAAACTGTAGTTTGAGTTCTGAACATGAACATGAATATCTTCCCAGGCTAGCAATATGTGGTTGGATCCTATGTCTTGAGCCTCAAACCTCCACAGCCACCATGAAGCAGCACCCCCAAGGGTGCTGAGGTTCTCTGGAGGAGGGGTGGAGTCTGTGCACCTCTCACTCACAATGTTTCCTCCCTGCCTGCCTTTTCTTTCCTCTTTCTCCCTTCTTACTTCGCTTTCTTTTGCTTTTCTTCGTTCTCACCTTTTCTTCTTTCTTCTTTCCTTCCTTCTCTTTCTTCCCTCTTTCTTCCACCCTCCTTTCCTTTCTTTCTCTTTCCTTCCTTCTGTCCTTTTCTTTCTTCTTCCTCCCTCCTTTCTTTTTTTTTCTTTGCATGAGAAGGATAGTTTGAGAAAAGGTCTCACTCTGTAACTGAGACAGCCTTGAACTGGCATCAATCCCGAGTCAGCTTCCTGGGTGCTGGGAATGCAGGCATGCACCAGCACACCTGGCTAGGAGATGTACTTTTGTGCTCCTAGCTGTGCAGTGGAGCATTGTGCTCCCCATGAGCACGGGTGCACACGTCCTGAGCCTGGAATCCTCCAAGGGATATGGCTGAAATACAATCTTGTTACATGGGTCGTGTTGGGCACACATGTGACCTGACCAGCAGCAATCAAACCCACTACTGACTGGAGCACATTGAAAACCAAAGAAATGTCAGATGTCCTGGGCAGGAGACCCTCAGACCTCCCTAGTGGAGGAGGAAATAAACTCTAGGGGTGCCTGGCTTTATTGGGTCCCCACAGAGACTTGGGTTGGCAAGGTCCTCCACTGCTGACCCCATCCTTGTCCAGCCCTGTGTGTGTAGGTGTTTATGTGTGGATGCATGTGTGTGTGCATGTGCACATTTGTGTGAGTGTGGAAGCCACAGGTTGACACCATCTGGTTTTTCTTGTTTATTTATTTAATCTTTTGTTTGTTTGCTTTATTTTCTTTTTCGAGGTAGGGTCTTGCTGTAGTCCAGACTGACCTGGAATTCACTATGTAGTCTCAGGGTGGCCTTGAACTCACAGCTGCCTCCCAAGTCCTGGGATTAAAGGTGTGTTCCACCATTCCCTGGTTAAATTTATTTATTAAATTTTTTAAAATTTATTTACTTTATTTATTTGAGAGGGAGGGAGAAAGAGGCAGGCAGAGAGAGAATAGGTGTGCCAGGGCCTTCAGCCACTGCAACCAAACTCAAGAAGCATGTGCCACCTTGTACAACTGGCTTATGTGGGTTCTGGGGAATTGAACCTGGGTCCTTTGGCTTTGTAGGCTAGCGCCTTAACTGCTAAGTCATCTCTCTAGCCCTTAAATTTATTTTTATTTATTTATTTGAGAGAAGAAGAAGCAGATAGAAAGAGAATGGGTACACTAGGACCTTCAGTCCTTGGAAACAAACTCTAGACACATATGCCACCTTGTGCATCTGACTTATGTGGATCCTGGGGAATCAAACCTGGGTCCTTTGGTTTTGCAGGCAAGCACCTTAACCATTAAGCCATCTCTCCAGCCCTGGTCATTTATTTAGTTTTGGGGTTCTTTTTGTTGTTGTTGTTGTTGTTTTAGGTAGGGTCTCATGCTAGCCCAGGCTGACCTAGAATTCACTATGTAGTCTCAGGGTGGCCTCGAACTCATGGCGATACTAACTCTGCCTTCCAAGTTCTGGGATTAAAGGTATGTGCCACCACACCTGGCCCAGATTTTTTCTTTCTTTCTTTCTTTTTTAATTTTTATCTATTTGACAGAGAAGGGGAGGTAGAGAGAATGGACGAGCCAGAGCCTCCAGCCACTGCAAACGAACTCCAGACACATGTGCCCCCTTGTGCATCTGGCTAACGTGGGTCCTGGGGAATCAAACCTGGCTCCTTTGGCTTTGCAAGCAAACGCCTTAATCCTAAACCATCTCTCCAGCCCTCTTTTTTTTTTTTTTTTCCCCCTTAGAAAAAGAGGCAGAGGTTGAGAATGGCATGCCAAGACTTTTCAACCACTGGAAACGAACTCGACATGTACGCCCCCCTTGTGCGCATGTGCAATATTGTGTGCCTGCGTCCCTGAGCACCTGCCTATGTGGCACCTGGAGATTCTAGTATGAATTCTTAGACTTCGCAGGCCAACGCCTTATCCACTAAGCCATCTCTCCAGGCCAGATTTGTTTGTTTGTTTGTTTGTTTGTTTGTTTGTTTGTTTGTTTTTGAAAGGAACTACACATCATGTAAAATCACCGTTTTAAAAGGTGGCATTCAGTCCATTCACCTGCTGTATCACCCCTACATTTTTGTAGTTCCAGAGCATTAAATCCCCATCCTCATTCCCCATGTCATCCTCTGACAGCATTGATCTGTTTCCTGTGCCTGTGCATTTCATGTCACTGAGATCACACACTGGCTTTGGCCACTCAGTGTTGCATCTTCAAGGTTCATCCGTCCACAGCATAAGCTGTCAGTGCTGAGTTCCATTTCAAGGCTAGTTAATACAGCTGTGTCTCCACTTGTGATGAGGTCATTTTAAGTTGAAAATGCCATAACTTGAACATGCATTCAGTACGACGGTGTCACTAAACATAGCCCCAGCTCTGCCTTGTGATAGCAGGGCTACCTGGGAGCTGTCCTCACTGCCGCTTTCCAGTACCCCGAGACAGGATCTAACTGCACATTGCTAATTTGGGAATCGTTCCAAATTCAAATTTTCTTTTTTCTTTTTTGGTTCCAGAAATTGAACCCAGGGTCTCACACATGCTAGGCATATGCATGTCCACTAAACTACATCTCCAGCCCTCCCAAATTCAAATTTAGAAGTATAATTCTTACTGACTATATATGGCTTTCACACCATCATAAAGGTTAATATTGTCAACCAACCCATCTCAACAGGGACCATCTGTATCCAGTTGTAGAAATGGATTTTATTACCCAACTATGCTGCAATGGGCCCTTGTATGGTGTCAACTTTGGGAACATTTGTAAATCTTGCTGCTGAAGATACTTAGAGTTTGAGCACCTGCTTTCATACTTTTGGAGATAGTCCTATCAGTGGAACTACTGGCCAAATGGAAAGTGATTCCACATTTAACATCTGGAGCAACATCCCATTTCATTCCCACTGACTGTCCCATGGCACTTTAGAACCTGGGCCTTTCAAATACCCAGGGGAGCAGGGTGTGGTGGCACACACCTTTAATCCCAGCACTCGGGAGGCAGAGGTAGGAGGATCGCCAAGAGTTCAAGGCCACCCTGAGACTACATAGTGAATTCCAGGTCAGCCTGAGCCAGAGTGAGACCCTACCTCGAAAAACCAAAAAAAAAAAAAAAAAAAAAAAAAAAAAAAAAAATCAAATACCTAGGGGCCAAGGGATGGCCAGGGCTCCAGCTAGGTTGGTTGCCATGCATGCATCAGGCTCCAGGTTCCATTTTATTTGCAGCATGGCAGAATAAATAATAAAATAAAATATGGGCCTAGAGAGATGGCCCAGCAGTTAAAGGCACTTGATTGCAAAGCCTAACAGCCTATGTGGTCCAATTCCTCAGTACTCATTTAAAGCCAGTTATACAAAGTGGTGTATGCTTCTAGAGCTTGTTTGTAATGGCAAGAGGCCCTGGCATGTCCATACACCCTGTCTCTCTAATAAGTAAAATATTTTTGTAATTTTTTAAATATTTTATTTTATTTATTTATTTGACAGAGAAAGAGGGAGAGAGGGAGAATGAATGAGTGTACCAGGGCCCCCAGCCACTGCAAACAAACTCCAGACATGTGTGCCCCCTTGTGCATCTGGCTAACGTGGGTCCTGGGGAATTGAACCTGGGTCCTTTGGCTTTGCAGGCAAATGCCTTAATCACTAAGCCATACCTCCAGCCCTTTTTTGTAATTTTGAATGAGAGAGAGAGACAACTGGCACGCCAGGGCCTTCAGCCACTGCAATCAAACTCCAGACACGTGCACCATCTTGTGTGCACATATCTGGAGTTTGTTTTCAGTAGCTAGAGGCCCTGGGACACCCATTCTCTCACTTTGTCTCAAATAAGTAAATAAAAATATAAGCCGGGCGTGGTGGTGCACACCTTTAATCCCAGCACTCGGAAGGCAGAGGTAGGAGGATTGCCATGAGTTCAAGGCACCCTGAGATTATTTAGTGAATTCCAGGTCAGCCTGAGCTACAATGAGACCTTACCTCGAAAAATTTAAAATATATATATTTATTTAGTTATTTTAAATTTTTTAAAGTTTTTTTTGTTTTGTTTTTTTGTTCCTCTGCTTCTGAAGTGCTAGGATTAAAGGCGTGCGCCACCATGCCCGGTGCTTTTTAAAGCATATTTTTATAAACTGGGTGTGCTGGCGCACGCCTTTAATCCCAGCACTGTGGAGGCAGAGAAAGGAGGATCACCAAGAATTCGAGGCCACCCTGAGACTACATAGTGAATTCCAGGTGAGCCTGAGCCTGAGTGAGACCCTACCTCGAAAAACAAAGCAAAAGAATAAAATAAAATAAAATAAAATAGCAGGGTGTGGTGGTGTACACCTTTAATCTAAGCACTGGGGCGGCAGAGGTAGGAAGATCACTGTAAATTCAAGGCTAGCCTGGGACTACAGAGTAACACCCGACCTCAATCCTCCCCCACAATAATAAATAAATAATAAGTCTGTGGCCAAGTTCAAATCTTTACTGAGCCACTGTAACCGCATTGTACATCTTGCTTCTTCTGGTCGTAACACCCCTTTGTGCTTCTGCCTTCTCCGCCCCCTGCCCTGCAGACCTGGCCCAATCCCAGCTCCTGGCTCCCCAGGCTGGGAACAGATCTGGGGACTCAGAGGCAGCTCATCCTTTTCCTGAGCTCCACGTGGGAAAGACGAGGCATTGGCACTGCCTGGGGTTCTTGAGCCAGGGAATTTTTAAATATGTTTCTGCTCAGAAACCGTCAGCTAGAGCTTCAAACAGGAATGAAAAGGAATCTGTGTTTAAGCCTGGGAGCCGCATGTTTGGGCAGCTGGCAATAGTTAGTTGGCACCCGGCAGCCAGAGCAAGTGTGTGGTTACCTTCATGTTCAAAAATACGGCTCCAGAACAGCGCGCTCGGCCAGGCTGCTTGCTCTGTAATTTTTTTTTTTTTTTCCAAATAAAAGACAGAGCTATTCCTGGCTCAGCTTGGGGACTTCTGCGGCCACAGGCGCTCCGTGGAGGCCACCCTGGAATGCCAGGCATAGCCTGTGCTCTGTGAGAATGGCCTCTGCTGCTGGGACTTTTATCTAGATTTGTCGTTTCACATTTTTGTTTGTTTGTTTGTTTGTTTGATGAAGCAGGGCTCATCCTCAGGTAGCTCAGGATGGCCTTGAAGTCACCATGTAGCTGAGGCTGATTTTGAGCTCCTGATCCTCCTGCCTCCACCTCCTGAGTTCTAGGGTGACATGTGCACCACCACTCTAAGCTGACTATCCCCTCTTTT
Source organism: Dipus sagitta (assembly GCA_036346955.1). Classification (NCBI taxonomy): domain Eukaryota; kingdom Metazoa; phylum Chordata; class Mammalia; order Rodentia; family Dipodidae; genus Dipus; species Dipus sagitta. The sequence continues at coordinate 217,908,842 of CM070770.1, forward strand.
GGGGGAGGAGCTCCTGGTTGGCCCAGAACTCACTGTATAGACAAGGCTGATCTTGAACTAGCAGCAATCCTCTATTTTCCAAGTGTAGGAACGACTGACATGAGTTGCTCACCCCACCTTGTCATTGTACGTTTTAATTTAAACATGATCCCCCAGCTCCCCTTCATTGTCCCAAGCTTCCCAAACCCTGAATCCCATAACAAGAGATCTTTGGGCTTGTGGCAATGAATTGTGGTGTGTGTGATCTTTGGGCATTTGATCCAATATATGGTTATTTGTGGAAGGCATAAGGGAAAAAAATGAAAGCAAACATCGTTTGATGCTTGCCAAATATAGCATTTTACATTTCTATAAACTCAGCCCTCATTTACAAAATAATGGGCTTGGTCAGCCACAGACAGTAATGAGGGTGAGGTTTGGTTGTATTTTTACTTTTTAAAATTTTGTTATTAATTTAGAGACATGGTCTCGCTCTGTAGCTCAGTTTTCCCTTGAACTCATCATCCTGCCTCAGCCTTCTAAGTGCTGGCTTGGGCCATCACACCTGAAAGAAAATAAAATTCTTTTCTACTTTTTTTTCTTTTTATTTATTTATTTGAGAGAGAGAGAGACAGAGAATGGGTGAGCCAGGACCTCCAGTCACTGCAAACAAACTCCAGAACACATGTGCCACCTTGTGCATCTGGCTTTACGTGGGTCCTGGGGAATCAAACCTGGGTCCTTTGGCTTTCCAGGCAAGCATTGTAACTGCTAAGCCATCTCTCCGGCCCTGCTTTTTTCCTCCCTTCCTTCCTTCCTTCCTATCTTTCTTCCTTCTTTTCTTTCTTTCTTTCTTTTTTTCTGATTTTTCAAGATAGGGTCTCACTCTAGCTCAGGCTGACCCAGAATTCACTATGTAGTCTCAAGGTGGCCTCAAATTCATGGCGATCCTCCTACCTCTGCCTTCCTAGTGCTGGATTAAAGGCGTGTGCCACCACACCCAGCTAGAGACAGGGCTTTACTCTGTAGCCCAGGCTTGCCTCAAACTCATAGCAATCCTGCCTCTGTGTCCTGAGTGCAATTATAGTACTGTATTCTCATGCCTGGTAGGAATGAAGCTCTGACCCCTGTCACAATGTGGATGAAACTTGAAAATATGACACTGAGTGATAGGAACCAACACAGAAGCACATAGTGTGTGATCCTATTGATAGGAAAACTGGAGCAGGCAATCCACAGACAGGAAGCTTATCAATGCAGCTGGGGTGGCAAGAGGGCATGAGATGAAACTGTTGATGGGGACAGGGTGCTTCTAGGAATGTGGTTAAACTACAGTACTCCTCCCTTCTGCTGAGTTTCACTTTCTGGGGATTCAGCTACCTGGAGTTAACAACAGTCTGAAAATATTATATAGAATACTCCAGAAATGAGCAATTCCTAAGTCTCAATAAAATTTTATTATAGAACTGGAGAGCTGACTCAGTGGTTAAGAGCACTTCCTGTACAAGCATGAGGGCCTGAGGAAGGCCTGAGAGACCACTAGAATTCCATTCCCAGGACCCACATAAACAGCTTGGCATCTATAAACCCAGTCCCATAGGGAAGCAAAGACCCAAGAATCATTGGAGCTCCTGAAAAACTGGCAAGATCTGGGATCAGTAAGAGTCAAGCTCAAATAAGAAAGGGCAGAAGAGGGCTGGGCGATAGCTCAGTGATTAAAGGCACTTGATTGCAAAGTCTATAGCCCAGGTTTGGTTCTCCAATGCCCACATAGAGCAAGACACACAAAATGGCATGTGCATATGGAGTTCATTTGCAGTGGTAAGAGGCATTTTTAAAAATATTTTATTTATGTATTTATTTGTGAGCAGAGAGAGAGAGAGACTAAGTGAGTGTATGGGCACACCAAGACCTCTTGCAAACAAACTCCAGACACATGAGCAACTTTGTATATCTTGTTTCATGTGGGTACTGGGGAATTGAACCCTGGGCCATCTCTTCAGCCCTTGTTTCATTTTTGTTCCTGTTTATTTTGAGATAGGTGCTTGCTATGTAGCCCAAGTCAGCCTCAAAATTATAATCCTCCTGCCTCAGCTTCCAAGAGCTGGGACACCAAGGGTGGGCTACTATATCAAGCTGCCCCATGACTTCAAATCTCCTAGCTAGACTCCAAGTTGTAGAAAAAAGCTAGAAATGACTTATTTACATGCCCTTGTCTTCCCTGTAAAAAACTCTCTTGGCGAGCTGAACATGGTGGTACATCCCTTTCATCCCAGCACTTGGGAGGCAGCAGTAGGATTGCCATGAGTTTGAGGCCAGCCTGAGACTACATAGTGAATTCCAGGTCAGCCTGGACTAGAGTGAGACCCTGCCTCAAGAAACAAAATAGCCAGGCATGGTGGCACACTTGGGAGGTAGAGATAGGAGGATCACCATGAGTTCAAGGTCACCCTGAGACTACATAGTGAATTCTAGGACAGCCTGAGCTAGAATGAGATCCTACATCAAAAATACAAAGAAAAACCCAGGCATGGTGGAGCACGCCTTTAATCCCAGCACTCGGGAGGCAGAGGTAGGAGGATCGCCATGAGTTCGAGGCCACCCTGAGACTACATAGTGAATTCCAGGTCAGCCTGAACTAGAGTGAGACCCTACCTTCAAAAACAAAACAAACAACAAACAAAATACAAAAAAAAAAAAAAAAAAAACAAGCAAACAAAACCCCTCTTGGCTTCAGTCACCATGGTAACTTGAGGACCCTCATCCTGGCCTCTGGCTAGGAAGGAGTTCATGGAACCTAGAGATGACTAATATTTGCCCCTTCCCCCACTCTCCAGACAGAGAAGTTGATATGACATATCTAGACCCATTCCTGCAGGCTTCCTGGTGTGTCCCTGACCCCCAGCCAGGCCTACAGCATCCCAAGGGCCGTGGTGTGTGGCTGACAGTCTGGAAGCTCCTTGGTGTTCCCCCAGTGGGTGGGGTTTGCTGGCCAGTAGTCAAGGTCCCATTTCATAACCTCCCCATCAGATGTTGATGGAGATTTCTCTTCAGGGTGAGCAAACACTCATGTCCCAGCGTCAGGGACGAGCCCATATAGCCTTCTTTGAAGTTCGTGATCCGCAGGGGACAGGGTTGAAATTTCTTATTTCATCCACAGGCTTTGTAGACCCAACCACAGGCAAATGTACTCTGTGGCCACTGTGGAGGAGAGGAGAGAGAGAGAATCTATTTTTAGGTTCTGAGGAATGTAATTTTTATTGCTTAGAGCTTCAGGGGTAGAGACCAGAAGGACAAATTCCTGAGTTCCCTCATTCAGCCTCAGTTTATCCATCTGCTAACAGTGAAGAGTCCACACCTCATGGAAAGACAGTAAAGAGTAAGCTTGAAGGGCTGAGGGGTGTGGCTCTATCCCACCAGTGAGGCTCTAGGGCACAGTTCTGCTGCAGAGTGCCTGCCTAACATGTCCGAAGCCCTGGGTTGAACACATTCAGCACTGTAAAAATAAACATATGAAGACCTGTGGGGCTGGAAAGATAGCTCAGCTGTTAAAAGGTGCTTTCATAGTCTGGCATACTGGGTTCAATTCCCCAATACCCAGATACACAAAGTGGCCTATGAATCTGGAGTTTGTTTGCAGGGGTAGGAGGCTCATGCCCATACTCACTTTCTCTGCCTCTTTCTGTATGTCTCTTTCTCTCCCTCAAATAAATAAATTTAAAAAAAAAAAAAAGACCTGTGCTTGCTTCCACTGCACATATACTAAAATTGGGATGATACAGAGATTAGCATGGCCCCTAAGCAAGGATGACATGCAAATTCATGAAGTGTTCCATATTAAAAAAAAAAAGAGACCTGTGGTCCCACCCTGGCACTATGCAAGTGCAATTAGCATCCTTAAGAACTTCATCACCAGCCTCTGCCCTCATGAAGAGTGACAGATTTAGATGTCTCTCTTACCTCCCACCAAACTAAAAGGTAGTTTTCTCCCTCAACCCTGTGCAAATGCTGGGGCATTTTTGGTTGTTGGAACCTAGAGGTTCCTGGCACCTGGTGGCTCATCCTGGGAAGCTGCTCAACAATGCACGACAGGAAATTACCTGACCCCATATGGTAGCAATGCTATAGGTGAGAAGTTACTGGACATGAGACCTTCTGCCATGTGTCTGGACAGTCTCTAGTGGTGACTTTGTGATTGAAAATATGATTCAGGGGACTGGGGAAATGGCTCACCAGTTAAAGGCACTTGCTTGTGAAACCTTCCAGATCAGGTTCACTTTCCCAGTACCCACATAAACCCAGATACACAAAGTTAGCCATGCATCTGGAGTTTGTTTGCAGTGGCAAGAGGCCCTGGTGCATCCATTATCTCTCTGTTTACCTTTCTCTCATGAATAAATAAAATAAATAAAATATTTATTAAAAAAACAAAAAAGAAGTGTCTCTAGATCCTTTTATTCATTCGTAAGTGTAATGACTGAGTGTCGACCCACTTGCATGACATGTGTCTCCCACAAACCTTGTTATGCATTGGCACAGTACCCATCTGACATAAAGAAAAAAGTGTCTTTGGGCTGGAGAGATGGTTCCACTGTGAGGGGGTTGCCTGCAAAACCAATAACCCAAGCTCGATCCCCTGTACTCACATAAGCCAGCTGCACAAAGTGGCACATGCATCTGGAATTCCTTTACAGCAGGTAGAGGACCTGGCATGCCCATGTTCATTTTCTTGCACTCTCTCTCTCTCTCCTTGCAAAGGAATAAAAATAAATTATTTCTTTTAAAAGGGTCATATACATGCAGACAACACACAGACATACAGACACCACAAACAATTTTTTCAGAAGATAGGATGGGGCTGGATTCCTATGATTATCCTCTTGGAAGACATGTCCCCAGGACCTAACTTCCTCCCCCAAGTCTCTTAAAGGACCCACCACCTCCTCACAATCACACCAAACTAATGCCATGTCTTTAACACATAGGCTCCTACTGTCCCTGTGGGTGGTGAATAGAGAACTGGCTGTGAAGCAGCAGAGGCAGCAGGGAGCTGAACTGAAATCCAGGAGACCAGCTCAGCCAGGTTGGAGGGGGCTAGAGACATGAGAACAAATGGTAGGGTTTACAAACTTTTCTCACAAAGGACTCTGTGGTAACATATTTGTCTTTGTGAGCCATCAGGTCTCTTGCAACCACTCAGCTCTCTTTCAAAGGCCAGAAGCAGCAACAGGGTTATATAAATGGTCATAGCCATATGCCAATAAAGCTTTATTTAAAGACATCAAAGTTTGCATGTCCTGGAGCTTGTCATAAAATATTACTTTGCCTGCCAGGCATGATGGCACACACCTTTAATCCCAGCACTCAGGAGGTAGAGAAGGAGGAGTGCCAAGAGTTCAAGGCCACCCTGAGACTACATAGTGAATTCCAGGTCAGCCTGGGCTAGAGCGAGACCCTACCTCAAAAAAAATTTATATATATATATATATATATATATATATGTATATATATATATATATATATATATATATATATATATATATATAACTTTGCCTGTATGTATGATGTATGTGTGTGTGTGTATTGTTTTGTTTGTTTTTCAAGGTAGGCTCTGGCTCTAGCTGATCTGGAATTTACTATGTAGTCCCAGGCTGGCCTCAAACTCATGGCAATCCTCCTACCTCTGCCTCCCAAGTGCTGAGATTAATGGCATGTGCCACCATGTCTAAATTCCTTTGTAAGCTTTTCAACCACCGTTTGACAGAGTCGCTCATAGTTCAGGCTGGTCTCAAACTTCCAGTGCAGCAAAGGATGACCTTGAACTCCTGATCCTCCTCCCTCCATCTCCTGAGTACTGGGATGACAGGAGTACATCATCACACCTGCTTTATGCATGACTGGGGATGGAATCTAGGGCTTTGGGCATGCTAGGCAAGTGCACTACCCACTGGACCATAGCTGCAGCCCTTTTTCAACTATTCAAAACATGTTGGTTACACATGTAACCCCAGTGCTCAGAAGGCTAAAGCAGGACCATGAGCTTGAAGCCAGCCTGGGGTACACACAGTAAGGCCCTGTCTCAAAAAATAAAAAATAAAAAATAAAAATAAGAAGGGGCTGGATAGATGGCTTAGCAGTTAAGACGCTCGCCTGCAAAGCAAAGGACCCAGGTTCAATTCCCCAGGACCCACATGAGCACAAGGTGGCGCATGTGTCTGGAGTTCATTTGCAGTGGCTGAAAGCCCTGGTGCACCCATTCCCTCCCTCCCTCTCTCTCTCTCTCTCTCTCACTCTCTCGCTCTCTCGCTCTCTTTCTCTCTCTGTCTGTTTCTCAAATAAATGAAATAAAAATTTAAAAACAAAAATAGGAAGCCAGATGTGGTAGTGCATGTCTTTAATTCCAGCACTTGCGAGGCTGAGGATGGAAGATCACTATGAGTTCGAGGCCAGCCTGGACTACAGAGAGAGTTCCAATGAAGCCTGGACTAAAAACAAAGAAACAAGGCTGGAAAGATGGCTTAGCTGTTAAGGCACTTGCCAGTGAAGCCTAAGGACCCAGGTTCAATTGTCCAGGTCCCACAAAAGCCAGACACACAAGGTGACACAAGTGCACAAGGTCACATGTATGCACAAGGTGGCACACGCATCTGAAGTTTGATTGCACTGGCTGGAGGCCGTGGCACACCAATTCATATTCCCACCCCCCCTTTCTCTCTCATTAAAAGAAAAAATAATTAATTAAAGGGTTGGAGAGATGGCTTAGCAGTTAAGGCACTTGCCTGCAAAGCCTAAGGATTCAAGTTCAATTCTCCAGGTCCCATATAAGCTAGATGCACATGGTGGCACATGCATCTGGAGTTCGTTTGCAGTGACTAGAGGCATGCTCATTCTCTCTTTCTCTCTCTCTAATAAATAAATAAAATAAAAATAAATCTTAAAAAAAAGAGGGGCTGGTGAGATGGCTCAGTGGATAAAGCACTTGCTGCATAAGCATGAGGACTGAGTTCTGATCTGCAGCACCCATAAAAATACCAGGCATACAGGGCATGGTGGTGCACACCTATAATCCCAGCACTTGGGAGGCAGAGGTAAGAGGATCACTGTGAGTTCAAGGTCCCATGAGACTACATAGTGAATTACAGGTCAGTTTGGGCTAGAGTGAGACCCTACCTCCAAAAACAAAACAAACAAACAAACAAAAAATACCAGGCATGTGACAGCACGTGGATCTCCAAGGCAAGCTGGCTAACTAGACTAGCTGAATTGGTGAGCTATGAGTTCAGTGAGAAACCCTGTCTCAATCAATAAGATTGAAGATTGAGAGCAACTGAGGAAGACATTGGATGTTGACCTCAGGTCTCCACATGCATGCACACACATGTGCACCTATAAATACACCAATGTGCATACACACATGCATTCACATCACATACACAAACAAAAACATAGTCTTTTTCACTTACCAGATGTGAGACCCTGAGCCCAGGCCTGACCCTTAATTTCTCTTAAGACCCCATGTTCTTAACTGTTAAGCCATCTCTCCAGCCCCAGCACCCATGTTCTCACATAAGCCCTCAGGGTCCCTGCAGGCAGGGTTCACTATTCCTTTGGCAGGTAGGAAAACTGAGGCTCAGAGAGTGCACGTGACTGTCAGTCTCATAGGTGGAGGACACGACTGGAGATTCACTTGGCCTGGGCCAGATTTGTCCTAATGAGCAGGTCTCCCCAGCTCTCAAATAAGCCACTGTCCCCTTCTTTGATCGTTTTTGTTTGATTGTTTGTGTGTATGGAGTTTGTTTGCTTGTTTGGGGTGGGGATTTGGGGGGGTTGTTGAGGAAGGGTCTCACTGTAGCCCAAATTGACCTAGAAGTCACTCTATAGCCCAGGCTGCCTTCAAACTCATGGTATCCTCCTACCTCAGCCTCCAGGGAGCTGGGGATTAAATGCATAAACCACCATCCCTTACTCTGGATTGTTTTGTATTGTTTTGTTTTTATTTTTTTTTCCTCTGGTTGTTTTTTGAGACACAGTCTTGTTATGTTCCCCATTCTTCTGCCTCAGCCTTCCAGAAGCTGGGAGCACAGATCTGTACCATGTGTCTGGCTTCTCTGGTTTTTCTTTCCTTTTCTTCTTTTCCTTTTCTTTCCTTATCCCTTTCTTCCTTCCCTCCTTTCTCCCTCCCTCCCCCCCCCTTCCTCCTTCTATCTCTTTCTTTCCTATTTTTATTTATTTTTTATTTTTTAGAGTTCACTCTAGCCCAGACTGACCTGGAATTCACTATGTAGTGTCAGGGTGGCCTCAAACTGACGGTGATCCTCTGCTTCCTGAGTTCTGGGATTAAAGGCGTGTGCCACCATGCCCAACCACTGGCCTCTTTTGACATCACTTTTTAGAGTCACCTGCTCTGGACATTTGTAGTTCTGCTTCAAATGGGTTTTGTTGCCGCTAAGATATTTGTCAGGGTGACTTTTCCCTGGGGCAGTTCTACACTGTAAGGGCATGTTCCACAATGTTGGGGACAGTTTTATTGCCACATCTGTTTGTTTGTTTATTTATTTATTTATTTATTTATTTGCAAGCAGAAAGAGACAGAGAAAAAGAGAGAATATGGGTGCACCAGGGCCTCTAGTCGCTGCAAACTCCACTTGGGTATGGTGGTGCATGCCATTTAATCTCAGCACAGCGAGGTGGGAGGATCACAGTGAGTTGAGGCCACCCTGAGACTACATAGTGAATTCCAGGCCAGCCTGGGCTACAGTGAGACCCTACCTAAAAAAAAATAAAAATAAAAAAACACTCCAGACACATGTGCCACTTTGTGCATCTTGCTTTATGTACTGGGGAATTGAACCCAGGTCCTTAGGCCTTGCAGGCAAGTGCCTTAACCACTGAGCCATCTCCCATATCTTCAGCCCCTTATTGCCACATCTGGGGTGGGATTGGTACTGGCATCTAGAGGGTGGAAGCCAGGAACAATGCCCAGTGTCCTACAGTGTGCAAGACACCAGCACTACACAAAACTATCTGACCCCAATGTCAACAGTGCTAAGATTGAAAATTCCTGAAATAGTAACAGAAGGGGTAGAGTCCATTGACTCAGGAAGGTTATGTGAAAAACGAAACAAGTCGGACTTTATTCTGAGGACGATAGGGAGCCATGAGTAAGACAGGGTTCTGGTAAGATCTGCATATTGGGACAGCTAATTCAGGCCAGGATCTTGGCTTGGAGCCAGAGAGGACCTGAGAGGGAACTCAGGTCCCTCAAAAGATTGATCTGGGAGGGCTGGAGAGATGGTTTAGCAGTGAAGATGCTTGCCTGTGAAACCTAAGGACCTAGGTTCGATTCCCCAGTACCCACGTACAGCCACGTACAAGGTGGCATATGCATCTGGATTTTGTCTGCAGTGGCTGGAGGCCATGGCATGCCCGTTCTCATTCTCTCTCTCTCTCTCTCTCTCTCTCTCTCTGTTTCATAAATAAATCAATGAATACTTTTTTAAAGACTGATCTGAGGGGAGGAAGGGCACATTCTTGGATACCACGGGGTTGGGAGAAGGGAACATGGGAAGTTGCTAATGGGACTTGGGTTTCCCTTTGATAGGTGATGAAAGTACACAGAAATGACTACTGCAACATTGTGTCAAATGCCACCAACTTTAAAATGGCTCATTTGATGTTCTATGAATTATACCTCAATAAAAATACCTGAATAAAAATAAACAGAGCATTAAAAGACACACAGTGCAAGCTTTTCTCTGTTATTTTTGGAAGGAGGGCCATATGTTTACTCCCCCTCATCCTTGGGGAGGGACAAGGGGCTTGGGGATTCCCCCCAAACCCCAGGTCTTACAGACCTGGGCCCAGGCTCAGCTAATTTGTCACTGTTATCTGAGCTGTGGGACTGGTGGGAACTCCAGACTGAAAAGATTTCTTTCAGGGCTTGAAAAGAGGCCAGGTTTTTTTTTTTTTTTTTTTTTTTTTTTCTTACCTCGGAGCCATGCAGTCTCGGGTCTGTTGTTCTCAGCCATCCCGGGCCTTCATATTCGCAGGAAGCCGGGCCAAGTAGGGCTTCCTGCGTGTTGGAGAGAGGAAACTCCGTAATGTACTGGGAGGCTGGAGTTAAAAATAACCCCAGTATATAAAGACAGCCTAGGGTCCTAATTCTTCACTCGCCTCACTCACAGCCGGCTGCACGCTGGGCTGAGCAGGTGGCTTGGGACTGGAAGAAGGCCAAAACCTCACGGCTGGGCCTTTGGCTGGGGAGGCCATCCACCAAGTTCACAGTCATAAGGCAGCCTCACTTTTACCCCTCACAGTCAGGGACTCCGTGGGTATTGCTGGATGAAACCACTTTTCCCCAGTGGAGACAGCCTCAGCCACAATGTGAGGGGAGAACTGGGCTGGGTTCTGAGTTTGAATCCTCTCACCTCTGACTTTAGTAAAACAGAACTAATAAAGTTTCTAAAACCGTGCGTGGTGGCACGTGTCTGTGAATCCAGCATGCCGGAGGTGGAGGCAGGAGGATCTGGAGTTCAAGGCCAGCCTGGGATATATGAGATCCTGTGTTTAAAAACAACAACAAAAGCTGGAGCCAGGGAGATGGCTGAGTGGGTAAAGCACTTGCTATGTACGCGTGCGGACCTGAGTTTAATCCCCAGCACCCACGTAAATACTAATTGTGGCAACATGTGCCTCCAATCCCAGCGCTGGGAACATAGAAACAGAAGAATCACTAGGGTTCCCTGGGCGCTAGTCTAGCCAAATCAGCGAACTCTTGGTTCAGGGAGCAACCCTGTCTCAAAAACTAAGGTGGAGGGCTGAGGAGATGACCCAATGCTTAAAGGCACTTGCTTGCAAAAACTGCCAGACAGGTTCTAGTCCCCAGTACCCGTGTAAAGCCAGAGGCACAAAGTGGCGCATGTGTCTGGAGTTTGTTTGCAGTGATAGAAGGCCCTGGTTACTCTCTGTCACTATCCCTCATTCTTTGAAATATTTTATTTCTTTTTTCTTTTCTTTCTTTCTTTTTTTTTTTTTTTTTTTTTTTGGTTTTTCAAGGTAGGGTTTCACTCTAATCCAGGCTGACTTGGAATTCACTATGTATGTAGTCTCAGGATGATCTTGAACTCACAGTGATATTCCTACCTCTGCCTCCTGAGTGCTGGGATTAAAAGCATGCACCATCATGCCTGGCAAAAGATAGTTTTGGGGTTTGTTTGTTTCTTTGTTTGTTTTCAAGATAGGGTTTTACTCTAGCCCAGGCTGACCGGGAATTCACTATGTAGTCTCAGGGCGGCCTTGAACTCACAGCAAACCTCTACCTCTGCCTCCCAAGGGCTGGTATTAAAGGCGTGCACCACCACACCTGGCAAATAAAATTTTTTTTTAATTTCTTGTTTAGTTTTATTTATTTATTTGAAAGCAACAGACAGACAAAGAGAGAAAGAGACAGACGGAGAGAGAGAATAGGCACATCAGGGCCTCCAGCCACTGCAAACAAACTCCAATGCATGCGCTACGTGGGTACTGGGGAATTGAGCCTCAAACTGAGGTCCTTAGGCTTCACAGGCAAAAGCTTAACCACTAAGCCATCTTTCCAGCCTCCTAAAACTTTTTTTTTTTTTTTTTTTTTTTTTTTTTGGTTTTTCAAAGTAGGGTCTCACTCTAGCTCAGGCTGACCTGGAATTCACTATGTAGTCTCAGGGTGGCCTCGAACTCACGGCGATCCTCCTACCTCTGCCTCCCACCATGCCTGGCCTTCCTAAAAATATTTTTAAAAAAATAAAGTGGAGGGACTAGAGAGATGGCTTAGCGGTTAAGGCATTTGCCTGTGAAGCCTAACAACCCAGGTTTGATTTCACATATATGTAAGCCTGATGCATATGATGGTGCATGCATCTGGAGTTCACTTGCCCTGGAACACCCATTCTATCTCTCTTGCTCTCTCAAATAAATAAAAGAAAATTAAAAAAAATAGAATGGGCATGGTGGTGCACACCTTTAATCCCAGTACTTGGGAGGCAGAGGTAGGACGATCATCATGAGTTCAAGGCCAGCCTGAGACTCCTGAGTGAATTCCAGGTCACCCTGGGCTAGAGTGACCTCAACAAAATAAAATAAAGGTTGGGGGGATGGCTTAGCAGTTAAGGCACTTGCCTGCAAAGCCAAAGGACCCAGGCTCAATTCCCCAGGACCCATGTAAGCCAGATGCACACGGTGGCACATGTGTCTGGAATTCATTTGCAGTGGCTGGAGGCCCTGGCATGCCCATTCTCTCTGTCTGTCTGTCTGTCTCTCTCTCTCTCAAATAAAAATAAATAAATAAAATAAGCTGGGCATGGTGGCATGCTCCGTTAATTCCAGCACTCGGGAGGTAGAGGCAGGAGGAGTGCCATGAGTTCAAGGCCACCGTGAGACTACATAGAGAATTCCAGGTCAGCCTGAACTAGAGACCCTACCTTGAAAAGAAAAAATAAAAAATAAAAAAATAAAAAAATAAATGAATAGAATAGAATAAGGTGGAGAGCAATTGAGGAAGACACCCAAAATCAACCTCTCACCTCCACATGCATGTGCATACCACTGAAGCATACACCATACGTCTGTAAACACACACATATATACACAAAAACAATATCTCCTACATGGCTGTAAGCAAAACACCTGGCAAGATGAACAGTTGCTATCCATACTTCTCTAAGGTTGTGCTTCTCTCCTGGGCACAGCATGTCCTCACAGGAATTTATGGGTCCTGACTCACAAAGGATTCACTTGTAGGTTTTGTTTTGGTGGTGTTTATTTATTTATTTTATTTATTTTATTTTATTATTATTTTTTTTTGGGGGGGGGGTTCGAGGTAGGATCTCACTCTACCCCAGGCTGACCTGGAATTCACTATGGAGTCTCAGGGTGGCCTCAAACTCACGGCGATCCTCCTACCTCTGCCTCCCAAGTGTTGGGATTAAAGGCGTGAGCCACCATGCCCGGCTTGTTTGTTTATTTTTTTTTTAATTGTTTTTGTTCATTAGAGAGGAAGAGAATGAGACAGATAGAGAGAATGGGCACACCAGGGCTTCCAGCCACTGCAAGCGAATTCCAGATGCGTGCGCCCCCTTGTGCATCTGGCTAATGTGGGTCCTGGGGAATTGAGCCTTGAACCTGGTCCTTAGGCTTCACAGGCAAGCGCTTAACCACTAAGTCATCTCTCCAGCCCTATTTTTTTTGTTGTTGTTGTTGCTTTAATTTTTTTTTCTGATTTTTATTTATTTATTTATTTATTTATTTATTTATTTATTTATTTATTTGAGACAGAGAGAGGGAGGGAGAGAGAGAGTGTGTGTGTGTGAGAATGGGCACACTAGGGCCTCTAGCCACTGCAAACAAACTCCAGACACATGTGCCACCATGTGCATTTGGCTTACGTGGGACCTGGAAAATGGAACCTAGGTCTTTAGGCTTCACAGGCAAGCACCTTAACCGCTAAGCCATCTCTCCAGCCCTATTTTGCTTTTTGTAAAAGATTTGTTTTTATTTATTTATTTGTTAGAGACAAGGAGAGGGTGAAAGAGAGAGAGAGAGAGAATGGGCGCATCAGGGCCGCTAGCCACTGCAAATGAACTTCAGAAGCATGCGCCACCTTGTGCATCTGGCTTACATGGGACCTGGAGATCAAACCTGGGTCCTTAGGCTTCGCAGGCAGGCATGCGCCTTAACCACTAAATCATCTCTCCAGCCCTATGTTTTGTTTTGTTTTATGAGACAGGATCTTGTCTTCTGGAACTCACTATGTAGAGCAGGCTATCCTCCAACTTGCAGCAATCCTCCAGCCTCTGCCCACTGAGTGTGTGGCACTGCCCCCATGCCTCTGTATCTTTGGGGGAGCTGCCTACAATGCCCTTTGTGTACTATGTTACCCTGCTTTCTTGTTTGTTTTCAGCCAGTCTTTACTATGTTACCCAGGCTGGCTTTGGACTCCTGGGCTCAAGTGATCTGACTGCCTCAGCCTGGAAGCCCTTTGCAAGAGCCATGACTTCACTAGCTGGACATGAGCTGTTTGTAATTGGCCAAAGGGGAGCTGTTTGGGGTATGGGGAAGGATGGGCAGGAAATAGAGGCAGTGGCAGCACTGGGCAATAGGGAGGGGAGGCCAGGGTGCCATTTAGGGCTCAGCTTCCTTATCTGTCAAAAGAAGACTGTATGTCCAAAGTAGCAGAGGGCCACACTCCGTTGATCAATGCGAAGGCCTCAAGTTTTTTCTGTCTCTATGTGTGTTCCTCGCTCTGTCTCTGTCTGAAGCTTTCTCTCACTGGATCTCTATCTCTGTGATTTTGTCTTTTTGTTGTTGTTGTTGTTTTGTTTTGTTTTTTGTTTTTTTTTGAGGTAGGTCTCACTTTAGCCTAGGCTGACCTGGAATTCACTATGTAGTCTCAGGCTGGCCTCAAACTTATGGCAGCGATCCTCCTACCTCTGCCTTCTTTCTGAGTGCTGGGATTAGAGACGTGCCCCATCATACCCAGCTTTTTTCTTTTTTTAGAGGTAGGAGGATCGCTGTGAGTTTGAGGCCAGCCTGAGACTACATAGTGAATTCCAGGTCAGCCTGGACTAGAAAAAGACAGTACCTCACAAAAAAAAAAAAAAAAAAAAAAAGCCAGGCACGATGGCACACGCCTTTAATCCCAGCACTTGGGAGGCAGAGGTAGGAGGATTGCCATGACCAGTCTGAGCTAGAGCAAAACCCTACCTCGGAGAAAAAAAAAAAAAAAAAGCTGTGAAGAGGGCATTCACCTTCATAAGATTGTTCACCTGTATGCAATTCCAGTATTTTACAGTCTCCCCCCCCCCAAAAAAAGAGCTCTTTTCCCTCCCCATCCCTCTACCATACCTGTTGGTTTCTTGTCTCTGGTCTGCTTGTTCTAGACATTTCCTGTCAATGGGATCACACACCCTGGGGTCTTTTGAGTCTGTCTTCTATTACTCAAGAGTCTTGTCTTCAAGGTTCATCCATTCAGCAGCATGCACTCTCTTTTTCATGGCTAAGTAATATGTCACATGGACAGGCCACATTTTGTTTACTCATCTACTGACAGACACTTGGGTTTTTTAACCTTTTGGCTATTGTGAATAATATTGGTGTGAACCTTTTGTGTGCAAGTTTTAATGAAAACATATACATATATATATATATATATATATATATTTTTTTTTTTTTTTTTTTTTTTTTTTTTTTGAGATAGGGTCTCGCTCTAGCCTAGGCTGATCTGAAATTCACTTTGGGTGGCCTTGAACTCACAGTGATCCTCCTACCTCTGCCTCCAAAGTGCTAGTATTTTTTTTTGTTACTTTTTGTTTATTTTTTGTGTTTTGTTTTTTTTGAGGGAGGGTCTCACTCTGGCCCAGGCTGACCTGAAATTCACTATGTAGTCTCACGCTGGCCTCAAACTCACAGCGTTCCTCTTACCTTTGCCTCCCAAGTGCTGTTAAGCCTAAGGACCCAGGTTTGAATCCCCAGTACCCACATAAGCCAGATATGTCTGGAGTCGGTTTGCAATGGCTAGAGCCCCAGGCACGCCATTCTCTCCCCCCCTTCCTTTCTTATTCCCCTTCTCTCTCTCCCTTTCTCCCTCTTTCCTCTAACAAAAAAAATTTTTTTAATTAAGGGCTGGAGAGATGGCTTAGTGGCTAATGTGTTTGCCTACAAAGCCAAAGGATGCCAGTTCAGATCTCTAGGACCCACATAAGCCAGATGCACAAGGTGGCGCATGCATCTAGAGTTCATTTGCAGTGGCTGGAGGCCCTGGCATGCCCCCCCTCTCCCTCTCTCCCTCCCTCTTTCTCAAATAAATAAATAATTTTTTAATTAAAATAATTAAAACAGGTATAATGGCCCAGGCCTTTAATCCCAGTACTCAGGAGGCAGAGGTAAAAGGAACACTGTGAGTTTGAGACTAGCCTGGGACTACAGAGTAAGTGAGTTCCAGTTGAGCTTGGGCCACTTAGTGAGAGATGAAATTCTTACCTTTTGACCACACTGATGAAGCTCATGCTAAGTGAAGCAAGCCTGACACAAACATGGCCTGAGCAAGCAGCTGACTTCCTAGATGACACTGGATTCATGGTGACCAGGAGCTGTGAGTGGGTGGAGCCATGTGGTCAGGGGACACATAATCACAGTGAGTTGGGACAAATCAGTGCCAGGAGACTGACTGGAAAATGAGGTGACTATAGTTGATAGTATATATTCTTGAAAAATGGAAAGTGGAAAGCTATTAAAATGTTCTCACCACAAAAAGGGTGACTCTGAGGAAATGTACTTGTTAGACCCATACTGCAATGCACACATGTGCATCAAAACTGTTCTGCACCTGAAATATCTCAATCACACCTTCCAAGGCTCAGGGTCCATTGCAGAAGAGGTGGCAGAAAGAATGTAAGAGCCAAAGGAAGGGTAGGACTCCTTACAACATGATCCTCCAGACACAAAATGGCCTGGATATCCATGACCTCACAGTGCCTGACACTACCTACATAAGACCATCATAATAGGAAGAAAAGATCATGACAACAAAATAAAAGAGAGACGGATTGAGATGGGGAGGGGATATGATGGAGAGTGGAGTTTCAAAGGGGAAAGTGGGGGGGAGGGAGGTAATTACCATGGGATATTGTTTACAATTATGGAAGTTGTCCATTAAGAAATTAATTAATTAATTATTTTAAAAAACTGTTGTGCACAAGTAGGGCATGTTGGCCCATGCTTTTAATCCCAGCACTTGGAAGGCAGAGGTAGGAGGATCACCATGAGTTCAAGGCCACCCTGAGAGTACATAGTGAATTCCAGGTCAGCCTGGGCTAGAGCAAGACCCTATCTTGAAACTGCCGCCCCCCCAAAAAAAATATTATAGTGAACAGAGCCAGCGTGGTGGCTCACAACTATTTATTAATTAAAAACAAATTGAAGCCGGGCGTGGTGGCACATGCCTTTAATACCAGCACTCGGGAGGCAAAGGTAGGAGGATCGCCAAGAGTTCAAGGCCACCCTGAGACTATATAGTGAATTCCAGGTCAGCCTGGACCAGAGCGAAACCCTACCTTGAAAAAAAAAGCAAAGAAAAAGGTGGGGGGAGCTGGAGAAACAGCTTAGCAATTTAGGCACTTTCCTGCAAAGCCAAAGGACCCAGGTTCGATTCCCCAGGACCCACATAAATCAGATGCACAAAGTGGCACATGCATCTGGAGTTTGTTTGCAGTGGCTAGAGGCCCTGGCGTGCCCATTCTCTATCTCACTATCTGACTTTCTGTCTCGCAAATAAATGAATAAAATAAAATAGGGGAAAAAAAAGAATTGGGAGTTGGGTGTGGTGGTGCACACCTTTAATGCCAGCACTCAGGAGGCAGAAGTAGGAGGATCACTGTGAGTGCAAGGCCACCCTTGAAACTGCATAGTGAATTCCAGGTCAGTCTGCACTTGAGTGAGACCCTACATCCCTCCCCCCAAAAAGGGGGTCTGGAAGGGTGGCTTAGTGGTTAAAGCATTTGCCTGAAAAGCCAAAAGACCCAGGTTCAATTACCTAGGACCCACGTTAGCCAGATGCACAAGGGGGCGCACGTGTCTGGAGTGGCTGGAAACCCTGGTGTGCCCAACCCCCCCCCACTTTCTCTGTCAAATAAATAGATAAATAAATAAATGGGGAATGGAGGTGGTGACAGAGTCCTGCAGCATTGCCCAGGCTGATCTCCATACACCCTCTTCACTCAATCTCCTATATAGCTAGACTGTAGCTGTAAACCACTGCACAAGGCTAATGTCAAAGGAGAAGGAGAAAGAAGAGGAAGATAAGGAAGAGAAGGAGAGCTTCAAGAAGCCCGCAATCTTCTCCATGTATTCTGCCCAAATGTCCAATGACCAAAGATCTGTTCAGAACCTGAGAATTATATGTTCATTTTGATCAGATGGCAAATGATCTAAATTTGTCCCCAACCCCAGGCCACCAGAAGACCAGTGAGCAAAAGGATGACCCCGTGCAAAGCCCATGAAAAGATGTGGTGTCAGGCCCTCCCTCCTGTGGCTCTGAGGTCTGATTCAATTTCCTCATATTCAAAGGGAGCCTGGGGCCGGAAGTGTCACTCTAAGGGACAGCACAGCCTGAGCCAGCCATATGCTGCTCCTGCTTGATTCTTCCCAGGACCTGGCACAGGCCAAACACATACGAGATGGGAGGAGCCCACCAGCATTCATTAGGACACCTTGGCTATCTCTCCATGTCCACCTGGGACACTTGCACAGTGTCCCAGAACCCAGGGAACTACATCTTCAAAGTGGAGTGCACCTGAATTACCAACTACCAGGAGACTGAAGCAGGAGGACTGTTTGAGCCCAGGGAATTGATACCAGACTAGGACACACAAGGAGACACCTTCCCCACATAAATAGATGGGTGGGTAGGTAGATGGATGAGTAGGTGGGTGGGTGGATGAATAGGTACATAGGTGGATGGATGGGTGAGTGAATATGTGAGCAGATGGATGATGTATGGGCATATGGAAGAACAGATGAAATCAGGAAGAGACCTATAAAAGTCTATGAAAGTATTTTTCACTTGGTGTGGTGGTACATATCTTTAATCTCAAGAGGCTGAGGTAAGGAGGATCACTGTGAATTTGAGGTCAGACTGGGACTACAAAGTGAATTCCAGGTCAGCCTGTCTACAGTAAGACCCTACCTTAAAAGAAAAAAAAAATAAAAAATAAAAAACATTGTTCATTCATGAGGTGTAGGCAGGAAGAATGTGTTTTTTGTTTTTGTTTTGTTTTTCAGTTTTTCGAGGTAGTATCTCACTCTAGCTCAGGCTGCCCTGGAATTCACTATGTAGTCTCAGGGTGGCCTCAAACTCATGGCAATCCTCCTACCTCTGCCTCCCCAATGCTGGGATTAAAGGCATGTGCCACCACACCTAGCTAAGATTGTAAATTTAAGGCCAGCTGGGGCTACATAGTGAGACCGTTTAAAAAAAAAAAAAAAAAAAAAAAACACAGGCTGGAGAGAGGGTTTAGAGATTAAGGCACTTGCCTGCAAAGCCCAAGAACACAGGTTCAATTCTGCAGATCCACATAAACCAGATGCCAGACTTGTTGGCACATGCATTTGGAGTTTGTTTACAGTAGCTAGAGACCCTGGTAGGCCCATTCTCCATCTCTCTGCCTATTTCTCTCCAATAAATAAACACTATAAAAATTAATTTAAATAATAAAATTAGGGTTCAAGCTGTGCATGGTGTCACATGCCCTTAATCCCAGCACTCAGGAGGCAAAGGTAGGAGGATCACAGCAAGTTCAAAGCCACCCTGAGACTACATAGTGAATTCCAGGCCAGCCTGGGCTTGAGTGAGACCTACCTCAAGAAACAAAAAACGAAACAAAACTAGGGTTCATCTGAGGGACACCTATGCCTCAGTTTCCTTTATCCACTATGCTATACAATGGTGAAAATATTACTGACTCATAAAGTCCCAAGGATGGGAGTGGTTTCCATGCAGGGACTCAACACAGAGTAGTAGGTCTTCAATGAACTTTTTAGTTTTAATCTAACCTCTTCCACAAACCATTAGACTTCCCCCCCCCTTTTCTCTCTTCTAGCCATTTTCAACTTAATACTTTCAGATCTATTCCAGGAGAAGAAAATAAAACCTCTTTCTTTCTACACATATTTTCAAAGACTGCCCTTTCAGTTGAAAAGCTTTTTTTTTTTTTTTTTTAAGTCATAAGAAAAACCAGTTTGTTAAACTCAGGTCTGCAATAACGGGTGGCTATTTTTAAGTGCTGGGCAGTTAGAGGTAGGAGGAGTTTCATGCCTGAAACTTGTGAAAAGAACCCGTTTGTCCTCCTCAGCTGCACGTCCGTGTGGCATACAGGCTGAGGGGCATGGCTTGTCATTCTGCCAGGAGAACAAGAAACCTCCTAAAATATTCCAGAACATTCCTTCCCAAGGCGTCAGAAATCGTAAGATCTGGGCTGTGCCTCAAAGTTACCACTAAGCAGGGTGTGGGGTGAAGGATGGAGAGAGTATAGTTTAGGAATGAGGCCAGGGGGACTGGGCAGGAGAAAGAACTTCCCATGTTCTGTAGAAAAATAGTTTACACCGGTTAGCTGAATCCTTCAGTCAAGGAAGCAAAGAGGACTTTAAACACTCCCAGAATGAAAGGAATATCCAATCTTGGCAGACGAGTATCAGAATCAGGATCAGAAGTTCTAGGCCAGCCTGGTCTATATGAGATCCAGTCTCAGAAAAAAAGAAAAACAGAAGAGAAAAAGAAAACATGAAATGATGAGCTAGAGGGATGATTCAGCAGTTAAGGTGTTTGCCTGCAAGCCAAAGAACCCAGGTTCAATTTCCCAGGACCCACATAAGCAAGATGCACAAGGTAGTGCATGTGTCTGGAGTTAGTTTGCAGCAGGACCCCAGTTCAAGGCTCAATTCCTCAGGACCCACCTTAGCCAGATACACAAGGGGTCACACGCATCTGGAGTTCGTTTGCAGTGGCTGGAAGCCCTGCCGGGCCCATTCTCCCTCCCTTTCTCTCCCCCACCCCTCTCTCTGCCTCTTTCTCTCTCTGTCTGTTGCTGTCAAATAAATAAAAATAAACAAAAATATTTACAAAAAAAATAATAATGAATTAAGCCGGGCGTGGTAGTGCATGCCTTTAATCCCAGCATTCGGGAGGCAGAGGTAGGAAGATTGCTGAGAGTTGGAGGCCACCCTGAGAATACATAGTGAATTCCAGGTCAGCCTGGCCTACAGGAGATCCTACCTGAAAAAAACAAAGGTTCGATTGTCTAGGTCCCACATAAGCCAGATGTGCATGGTGGCGCATGCACCTGGAGTTTGCAGTGGCTAGAGGCCCTGGCACACCCATTCTCTCTCTCTCTCTCTCCCTCTCTCTCTCTCCCTCAAATAAATAAATAGATAGATAAAATAAATAAATATTTTTTAAAAAAGAATTAAGTAGCTGGACACACACATTTAACCCCAGCACTCAGGAGGCAGAGGTAAGAGGATTGCTGTGAGTTCCAGACCACCCTGAGACTGTATAGTGAATTCCAGGTCAGCCTGAGCTAGGGTAAAACCATACATTGAAAAACCAATAATAATAATAATAATAATAATAATAATAATAATAAATTAAAAATGAGCCAAGTGTGGTGCACACTTGGAATTCCTGCACCCAGGAGGCAGAGGTAGGAGTATCGTTGTGAATTCAAGCCTATCCTGAGACTACACAGTGAATTCCAGGTCAGCCTGGGCTAGAATGAGACCCTATTTCGAAAAACCAAAATAAAATGAAATAGTAAAATAACATAAATGTGGTTGCTTATGCCTGTCATTCCAGCACTCAGGAGGCTGAGGTAGGAGGATGACTGTGAGTTAGAGGCTGTGAATTCCAGATTGACCTGGGCTAGACTGAGATCCTATCCCAAAAACCAGGAAAAAGAAAGCCAGAAGTGGTGGAGCACACATATTATCCTTGTACTTGAGAGACTGAAGCAGGAAGATTACTAAAAGTAGTGGGACCAGCCAGCACTACATAGTGAGTGCTAGCAAGCCTGACCTACAGTGTGAGACTTGTCTTAATAAGACAAACCAGGCATGGTGGCGCACACCTTTATTCCCAGCACTCTAGAGGCAGAGGTAGGAGGATCCCTGTGAATTTGAGGCCTGCCTGAGACTACAGAGCGAATTCCAGGTAAGCCTAGGCTAAAGTGAGACCTACCTCAAAAAAAAAAAAAAAAAAATGGGGGGGTGAGGCTGGAGAGATGGCTTAGCGGTTAAATGCTTGTCTGTGAAGCCTAAGGACCCCAGTTCGAGGCTCAATCCCCCAGGACCCACGAAACCCAGATGCACATGGGGGTGCATGCATCTGGAGTTCGTTTGCAGTGGCTGAAGGCCCTGGTGTGTCCATTCTCTCTCTCTCTGCCTCTCTCCCTCTCTCTGTCACTCTCAAATAAATAAATAAAAATAAACAATAATAAAAAAAAAAAACGACAAAATCACAGATCCAGTGAGAGAAGAATTCCTCACTGGAATTCTGGGTGAGGCTCCACCTCCCAGCCACGCCCCTCCTCACTGGGATTCTAGGCGGGACTCCACCTCCCAGCCACGCCCCCTCCTCACTGGGATTCTAGGCGGGGCCCCACCTCCCAGCCACGCCCCCTCCTCACTGGAATTATAGGGAGGGCTCCACCTCCAGCCACGCCCCCTCCTCACTGGGATTCTAGGCGGGGGCCCCACCTCCCAGCCACGCCCCCTCCTCACTGGGATTCTAGGCGGGACTCCACTCCCAGCCACGCCCCCCCCTCCTCACTGGGATTCTAGGCGGGGCTCCACCTCCCAGCACGCCCCCTCCTCACTGGGATTCTAGGCGGGGCTCCACCTCCCAGCCACGCCCCCTCCTCACTGGGATTCTAGGCGGGGCTCCACCTCCCAGTCACGCCCCCTCCTCACTGGGATTCTAGGCGGGGCTCCACCTCCCAGCCACGCCCCTCCTCACTGGGATTCTAGGGGGCTCCACCTCCCAGCCACGCCCCTCCTCACTGGGATTCTAGGGGGCTCCACCTCCCAGCCACGCCCCTCCTCACTGGGATTCTAGGCGGGGCTCCACTCCCAGCCACGCCCCCTCCTCACTGGGATTCTAGGCGGGGCTCCACCTCCCAGCCACGCCCCCTCCTCACTGGGATTCTAGGCGGGGCTCCACCTCCCAGCCACGCCCCCTCCTCACTGGGATTCTAGGTGAGGCTCCACCTCCCAGTCACGCCCCCTCCTCACTGGGACTTTAATTCTAGTCATGTGCTTTATTGTTGGCATATGTCTTTTTTAGCCCTCTGAAGACTGAGAGATGTATCTTTGTGGGTTGAGGACTACAACACTTAGTGAGTTGTGTGAAACCCTGTCTTTAGGGGAAAAGAAAATAATCCTGTTGTGGTGGTTTATGACACATTATCTGTAATCCCATACATTTGGGAGGCAGAGTTGCAAGAGTAAGAGCAGCCTGGACTGTAGAGCAAGAATTTATCTCAACAGAGAGAAAGCAGTTATATGTTTATTTATCTAAGGGGGAAGCAGTGCCAGGGCTTCTTGCCACTGCAAATGAACTCCAGACTCAGACGCCATTTTTTTATACTTTTTTTTATTAACAACTTCCATAATTGTAGAAAATAACCCATGGTAATTCCCTGGCTCCCCACACTTTGCCCTTTGAAACACTCTTCATCATACCCCCTTACCTCTCTCAATCAGTCTGTCTTTTATTTTGATATCATCTTTACCTCCTATTATGATGGTCTTGTGTAGGTAGTGTCAGGCACTGTGAGGTCATGAATATACAGACCATTTTGTCCCACCCTTCCTTTGGCTCTTACATTCTTTTTGCCACCTCTTCCGCATGGACCCTGAGCCTTGGAAGGTATGATAGAGCTATTTCAGTGCTGAGCACTCCTCTGTCACTTCTTCTCAGCACCATGGTGCCTTCTGAGTCATCCCAAGGTCACTGCCATCTGAAAAGAGAAGGTTCTCTAACCAAAAATGAGGGTAGCATTAGTAAGGGTATGAACATTAAGGGAAATGCTTACCAGGCAGTTTGGTGAGCATAGTATATACATTTAGTCAGACACCAGCAGACATTACACCCCTAGGGCTCCTACCCCTGTTGTAGTCTTTCAATATCAAAGACATATGCCCTCCCATGGAGCAGGCCTCCAGTCCAATTAGAGAGTGGTTGGTTTACCCCATAACAGACATGCCACTAGCTTTCTGTCAGCTGGTCTACATGGAGATGGTTGTCAGCTCAGTTCCAACAAGATTTCTGAGTGACTTTGCAGCCCAAGTACGTGGAGTCTTCAGCAATAGGGTCTTACCATCTATTCCTGGTGAGAAACCAAGAGCCTTGGCAATGGCGTGTACTGTTTTGGGGATATCAGTGACCTCCCTGGCCAACAACTCATTGGAAGGTATCCTATCGCGGGCACTGAAAATTTTCTAATAACAATCTATGGCTTCTGAGGGGTCCATTGTCCAAAAAAAGTAGGTTTCCATATATTCACTTAGACTTTTGATTAGCCCTCCCTCCACTTTTCCTTTACTCAATCTCTTCCCCTGTCCTAACTTAGGCCTTTTCTCCCCCATTAATCTGTTCTTCTGTATATCTTCCTATTAAGTCCCCACTCTTCTTTTCTATTCCATTTATATCTCCTTTATAACTTACTGGCCTCTGCTACTAAGTTTTCTTCCTACTCACACAGTCCAATCATGTGTAGCTAGGATGTACATATGAGAGAGAACATGTGGCATTTGGCTTTCTGGGCCTGGGTTACCTCACTAAGCATAATCCTTTCCAGATCCATCCATTTTTCCTGCAAATTTCAGAATTTCTTTTTTTATTTTTATTTTTATTATTATTATTTTTTTGTTTGTTTGTTTGTTTGTTTTTGTTTTTTGAGGTAGGGTTTCATTCTAGCCCAAGCTAACCTGGAATTCACTCAGTAGTCTCAGAGTGGCCTTGAACTCATGGTGCTCCTCCTACCTCTGCCTCCCAAGTGCTGGGATTAAAGGTGTGTGTCACCATGCCCAGCTTAAATTTCATAATTTCACTTCTCTTTACCACTGAGTAGAACTCCATTGTATAAATGTGACACATCTTTATTATCCACTCATCAATTGAGGGACATCTAGGCTGGTTCCATTTCCTAGGTATTGTGAATAGAGCAGCAATAAACATAGTTGAGCAAGTATCCCTAAGGTAGTGAGATGAGTCTTTAGGATATATGCCTAGGAGTGCTACAGCTGGGTCATATGATAGATCTATTTATAGCTGTCTCAGGAACCTTCACACTGATTTCCACAATGGCTGGACCACATTGCTTTCCCACCAACACTGTAGAAGGGTTCCTCTTTTGGCGCCTCCTCATCAATATTTATGGTCATTTGTTTTCATGATGGTAGCCATTCTGACAGGAGTGAGATGAAACCTCAACGTAGTTTTAACTGCATTTTCCCTGATGGATAGGGATGTAGAACATTTTTTTAAGATGTTGACATGCCATCTGTATTTCTTCTTTGGAGAACTCTCAATTTAGTTCCATAACCCATTTTTTTAATTGAGTTGTTTGATTTCTTATTATTTAGTTTTTTGAGTTATTTGTATATTTTAGATATTAATCTTCTGGCAAAGATTTTCTCCCATTGTGTAGGTTGCCTTTTTGCTCTACTCACAGTGTCCTTTGCTATTAAAAGCTTTGTAAGACTTCCAATTAAGATGGCAGCATAGGAACCATGCCAAAGCAGCCTAGGGGAGAAAAAGCCAAAAAAAAAAA
Organism: Dipus sagitta; assembly: GCA_036346955.1. Lineage (NCBI taxonomy): Eukaryota > Metazoa > Chordata > Mammalia > Rodentia > Dipodidae > Dipus > Dipus sagitta. The sequence goes on from CM070770.1 coordinate 217,934,176, forward strand.
AAAAAAAAAAAAAAAAAAAAAAACAGCAAAATATACTCTTCTACTAAAAACTGAGGTGTATAAGAAATTACCAACAGCAGCAGAGAAGTAGGAGAGATCCAGAGCATCCAGAGCCCACACAGGCAGGCAGAAGTGGCTCCAGCAGCAGCAGCACCAGGTCCACGGGGCCACAGCTGCCAAGCTCAGCTTGAGCCACAGGAAAAGCCAGGTGAGAGGATTTTCCACTCACACCAGAGCTCTTCGCAAACTCAAGAAAGGTGGAGAACTGCAGTGAACAACAGAGGAGCAGATCACGAAGTACAGGATCATGTGGACCAGGAGGAGAACTAGAGCCACCATTCTTTCTGTCACCTCTTCCAAAATGGCACCTGATGCCGGGTGTGGTGGCGCACGCCTTTAATCCCAGCACTCGGGAGGCAGAGGTAAGAGGATCGCCGTGAGTTCGAGGCCACCGCTGAGACTCCATAGTGAATTCCAGGTCAGCCTGGGCTAGAGTGAAACCCTACCTTGAAAAACCAAAAAAAGAAAAAAAAAATGGCACCTGAGCCTTGGAGGATGACTGGAAAGATGTCCCAGTGATCAAGGTGCTTGCCTGAAAATCCTAAGTACCTGAGTTATATTCCCCAGTACCCATTTAAACCAGACACACAAGGTGGCACATGTGCCTGGAGTTCTTCTGCAGTGGCTAGAGGCCCTGGCATGCCCACAGGCATTCTCACTTACTCTTTCTGTATCACCCTCCCCCTCTCTCAAATAAATAAATAAAATATAGGCAAAAACACAAGTACTTGGAGGGAAGTTTGGTGAGCATAATATATCTGTTTAGTTAGACAACAGTATTGGTTTCCCACCTAGGGCTTATGACCTCCCTGGCCACAGGCTTTTAATTAAGTTTTCAGTACCAGGCAGGAATTCCCTCTCATGGAGCAGGCCTGAAGACCAGAGAGTAGTTGGTTTCCCCCATAACAGACATGCCACCATTGCACCAGTTGGTATATTTGGCCTGACCAGTGGTAAAGCTTGTAGCCTCCACTACTGGTTAAGAACATTGATGACTTTTCTCCTCCAACAGGCTGCATAGCTCTTTCCAGCATCCTAACAACTAATCAATAGGGAGGAGGCTTCCAATAGGGCTAGAACTCACCTCTGGCTTGATTTCTCTGATGTGCAGCCCAGACATGTGGTGTCTTCAGCACTAAGGTCTTACCATCTAGTTCTGGTGGACAACCAAGAGCTTTGGCAATAGCCTGTAATGTTTTGGGGGCATCAGGGGCCTGGAAGACCAAGAATTCCCTGGAAGGTATCTGTGGTGGTGTGAATGTAAATAAATGCATATCTCCCATAGCCCGAGATTTTTAATTTTTGTTTTGTTTTTTGATTTTTTGAGGTAGGGTTTTGCTCTAGCCAGGCTGACCTGGAATTCACTATGTAGTCTCAGGGTAGCCTCAAAGTCAAGGCAATCTATCCTTTTCAGGAGATTTAAATTGCAAATTTAATCAAAAATACCTCAGAGCTAGGTGTGATATTGCATGCCTTTAATCCCAGCACTGGGAGGCAGAGGGAGGAGGATAGCTGTGAGTTCAAGGCCAGCCTGGAACTACAAAGTTCCAGGTCAGCCTGGGATACAGTGAGACCCTACCTCAAAAGGGGAGGGGCTGAAGAGATGGTTTAGCAGTTAAGGCATTTGCCTGAGAAACCAAAGGACCCAAGTTCAATTCCCCAGGACCCACATAAGCCAGACACACAAGGTAGTGCATGTGTCTGGAGCTCATTTGCAGTAGCTGGAAGCCCTGGTGTGCCCATTCTCTCTTTCACTCTGCCTCTTTCTCTCTCTCTCTCTCTCTCTCATGAATAAATAAATAATATTAAAACAAAAGAAAGAAAATTTAAAGGGAGGGGCTGGAGAGATGGCTTACATTTAAGGCATTTCCCTACCAAGCCTAAGAACCCAAGTTCAATTCCCCAAAACCCAAGTAAGCCAGAAGCATATAGTGGTGCATGCATCTAGAGTTCATTTGCAGTGGCTAGAGGCCTTGGTGTGCCCCTTCAGCCCTCTCTCAATAAATAAATAATTTTTTAAAAAGTGGGGTGGGGAAGAGAGCTGGACATGGTGGCACATGCCTTTAATCCCAGCACTAGGGAGGCATAGGTAGGAGAATCGCTGTGAGTTTGAGGCCACCCTGAGATGACACAGTCAATTCCATGTCAGCCTGGGCTAGAGCAAGACCCTACCTCGAAAAACTAAAAAAAAAAAGGCAGGGGGAGAAGAGGGTTGGAGAGATTGCTTGGTGATTAGGGTGCTTGCCTGCAAAGCCAAAGGACCCAGGTTCAGTTCCCCAGGACCCACGTAAGCCAGATGTACAAGGTGGCACATGTGTCTGAAGTTTGTTTGCAGCAGCTGAAAGCTCTAGAATGCCCAATCTCTTTTTCTCTATCTGCATCTTTTTCTCTCAAGTAAATAAATTAAAAAAAATTTTTTTTGAAGACTGTTTTTAAAAAGGTGAGAAGAAAGTAAGGGGAGAGAGAAAGAAAGGAAAGAGGGAGGGAGAAAAGAAGGAAAGGAAAGGAAGCTGAACATGGCGGCTCATGCATATAATCCCAGCACTTTGGAGGCCAAGGTAGGAGAACCATCATGAGTTCAAGGTCAGTCTGTGCTAGAGTAGGACTGCCTCTTTTTTATTATTATTATTACTTTATTTATTTGAGAGAGAGAGAGAGCAAGAAACTGAGATAGAGAATGGGTGGGCCTCCAGCCACCACAAATGAATTCCAGATGCAAGCACCACCTTGTGCATCTGGTTTATGTGGGTCCTGGGGAATCAAACCTGAGTCCTTTAGCTTTGCAGGCAAGCAATTTAACCACTAAGCCATTCCTGCAGCCCCAAGACTGGCTCTAAAAAAAAGGAAGGAAAGCCGGAAGGGAAGGGAATGAATTTCGGGGCAAAGTCCCTCCTGTAATCCCACCACTGGGGAAGTTGAAGCAAGAAGATTGCCACAAATTCAAGGCCAGCCTCAGCTACATAGCAAGAGCCTGTCTCAAAATTATGAAGATGAGGAGTAGGAGGAAAGAAGAGGCAAAGGAACTTATTGTTTAAAACAAAAATGAATGCCCAGAACAGAACTGAAGTCCCTTCCCTTGTCTGGAGAATTCTGCTTTGGGACTCCATATTCCTGTGTCACACATCCAGCACAGGGCCAGGCAAATCAGTCCAGGTGTGACATGGCCTTGGTGACTCAGGGTTGGGCTGCCACTGCTGCATAGCTGGCTGGTGTGAGTCAGTGCTCTGCTGTTTCTTGCGCCGCACATGCCAGCGTGTGACAGGCCTTTCCTCAGTTCATAAGTCATTGTTTTGAGTAAACAATACCAATCTCTCAGTGAAAACAATCCCCTGGGTTGGGTGAACTGTGACTTTGCTTATTAAATTACAAGCATAAGATGTGCTTCCTGCCTGTGACAAGAAATGTGGTTCCTTCCCAGAGCTGGGACAGTGGGGGCAGAGCGGTGAGGGGGAGGGAAGGTGACCACCCAGTTAGAAATGGAAATAGCAGCTCAAAGGAGCCATCTGAACCCTACCCTTGTGCCTGGTCCCCAGAGGTTATCCCCTGAGACATTGGCCATATATGGAGACTTTAGGGGATTCACTACTGGGGGGACAGGAGGATGTTCCTGCATCTGAAAAGTGGAGGTCTGAAAGGCAGCTCAGCTGTTCCCTACACAAGCCAACCACCCCCCCACACACACACCCCAAGCCAATAATAATGTACTTGCACCCTGTTTTTGCCCTGGCATCCCATTGCCTTACTACTATGTATTCTAGAATAGTGAACTTAAATCCAAGATTTCCTTCAGGTAACAGAAAGCAGAGTTGGAGCACCTGTGTGGGGGCAGGAGAACAACTGATAGTTCAAGGCCAGCCTGAGTTATGTTACACAGCAAGACTCTCTTCTCTCTCTCTCTCTCACACACACACACTCACTCTGTATGTGTGTGTGTGTGGTTGCGGGTGTGTGTGTGTGTTGTTCTCTGCTCTTAGGAGACAGAGGCCAATTTCATCTACATATTAGCTCCAGGCCACTCAGGGTTGTATATAGCAAGACCCTTTCTCAAAAAAACAAATAACTACCAGTTAAGATGGTGGGGTAGGAACCACACCAAAGCAGGCTAGGGGAGAAAAAGCCAAAAAAAAAAAAAAAAAAAAAAACCAGCAAAATACACTCTTCTACTAAAAAGTGAGGTGTATAAGAAATTACCAACAGCAGCAGAGAAGTAGGAGAGATCCAGAGGATCTAGAGCCCACATAGGCAGGCAGAAGCGGCTCCAGCAGCAGTGGCACCAGGTCCGCGGGGCCACAGCTGCAAGGCACTGCTTGAGCCACAGGAAAAGCCAGGTGAGGGGATTTTCCACTCACACCAGAACTCTTTGCAAACTCAAGAAATGTGAAGGGAGGACCACGGCAAACGATGGAGGAGCAGACCACAAGGTAGAGGATCACGTGGACCAGCAGGAGAACTAGAGCCACCATCCACAGCCTCCCCTCCCCACCGAGAGCACAAGGACCAGCAAGCACAAGAGACCAGGGGAAGGGAGCTCCCAGCTCCCAGCACCAGCGACCAGAGCAGTGATCCAATGACCCAGCCAGCCTACTTGAACACACAGTGCACCAAAGAGAGACTCAAAAAGGAGCACAGCATAACTGAGACCAAATTCATCCTAAAAGTACCCACCAAACAAGCCTGGTATATAGACCTGATACGGAAGTGCTGATTGTGCCTTCCATATCAGGATAAATTATATGTTAAGTCTGATGAATGGTTGGATTTGCCATTCTTAAATAAGCTACATTTTGGGCTTGTTATTTGTTGTCTCTTGATTTATAGTGGCTTTGTTTCCTCTTCTGTTGTACATTAGGGAAGGGTCTCACTTGGTCACAAGCTGACGTGGAACCCTCAACAGACCAGAAATCTTAACCTTCTTGTTGACAGGATTAAGGGTGTGGGGCACCACACACACCAGGGGACAGTGATTTTGTTAGAGGATCTGGTCGTCATAATACCTACTCCTGCATAAATACTCTGTGCTGTTTTTCATTGAATGTGTACATTGTTTAGCTAAATTTTAGAATCTGCCTGTACTTTGTTCCACTCAGCCTACTTGAATACTCTCATAGCAGGCAAACCCAACACCTAGGGTCACTTTTGTAGATACTCTTAGAGTCTTAAGAGCCATACCTAGCACCTTAAGCTCCTATCCTGAATATATAACAACAGATTGATTGATTAGATTGATACATCTAATAATACTAGAGCTAACTAGAAAATCCAAGCATTAAATTAATCCAAGATGCAAAAATATATACATTATAACACAAGAAACATGAATAATCAAGACAATATAAATCCACGAAAAAGAATTAATGCATCAGAAATGACCTCCAGTGAGAATGAGTTAGAGGAAATGCCTGAGAAAGATTTCAAAAGAACAATTATAAATATGCTCAAAGAAGTCAAAGAAGAAATAAAAGGAATCAAAGAGGAAATCAAAGGAATCAAAGAAGACACAGGACACCAATTTAATGAACTAAAGAGGTCAATACAAGACATAAATAAAGAAATAGAAATAATAAAGAAAAACCAGTCAGAATTACTAGCAATGAAGAACACAGTCAATGGAATAAAAAAAAAAAAAAAAAAAAAAACTCTGTAGAAAATCTGACCAGTAGAATGGATGAAGGAGAGGACAGAATATCTAAATTAGAAGACCAGGTGGCAGATCTAATACAGTCCAATAAAGAGAAAGACAAACTAATAGAAAAGTATGAGTGGGAATTTCAAGATATTCAGGACACTATGAAAAGATCAAACATAAGAATTCAGGGTAGAGTAGAAGGAGAAGAATTTCACTCCAAAGGCATAGGAGGCATCTTCAGCAAAATCATAGAAGAAAACATCCCCCAAATTGGGGAAGAGGTGCCAATACAGACACAGGAATCCTTTAGAACACCAGCCAGACAAAACCTGGAAAGAACCTCTCCTCCCCATATCATAATTAAACTACCAGACATACAAACTAAAGAAAAAAATATTGAAAGCAGTTAGAGAGAAAAATCAAGTTACCTACAAAGGCAAGTCCATGAGGAACACAGCAGATTACTCAACACAAACTTTAAAAGCCAAAAGGGCTTGGAGTGATATATTCCAAGTTCTGAAAGATAACAACTGTCAACCAAGGTTACTTCATCCTGCAAAGCTATCCATTCAAATGGACAGATAAATAAGGACATTCCACAACAAAAGCAGGCTAAAGAAATATTTGAAGACAAAACCAGCTCTTCAGAAAATACTTGAAAGAATCCTCCATGCTGAAGAGAAAGAAAAGCACACATATAAGGAACCTGGAAAAAGCAAGCCATACTCAAGTACTAGTTAATACAAGAAAGCAAAGGTAAAACGGGAAGAACTACCCAAAAAAAAAAAAAAAATGGCAAAAATAAATACACACCTTTCAATATTATCTCTTAATATCAACAGCCTCAATGCCCCAACCAAAAGACATAGGTTTTCAGACTGGGTTAAAAAGCAGGATCCTTCAATTTGTTGCCTCTAAGAAACTCACCTTTCTACAAAGGATGGACATTACCTTAGGGTGAAAGGTTGAAAAACTGTTTCAAGCAAATGGGCCTAGAAAACAAGCAGGGGTTGCTATCCTAATATCTGAAAAGGTAGACTTTAGCCCAACATTAGTTATGAAAGATATGGAACACCACTTTATATTGATTAAAGGCACCCTCCAACAGGAGGACATTACAATCCTAAACATATATGCACCTAACATGGGGCCTCCAAACTTCATCAAACAAATGCTATTAGAACTAAGGTCACAGATAACACCAAACACAGTGGTAGTGGGTGACTTCAACTCTCTGCTCTCATCAATTGACAGGTCATCCTGGCAAACAATAAACAGAGAGGCATCTGGATTAAAGGAGGTCATAGAAGAAATGGACCTAACAGATATACATAGGACATTTCATCCAAATGCTGCAGAATATACATTCTTTTCAGCAGCACATGGAACATTCCCTAAAATAGACCATATAATTCCTTGCATTCTCTCTAACCACAATGGAATCAAACTACAAATCAATAGCAAGAATAGCTATTGAGCATACACAAAATCAAGGAAACTAAACAACACATTACTAAATGATGAATGGGTCAACGAAGAAATCAAGAAGGAAATCAAAAAACTCATAGAATCAAATGATAATGAGAACACAATATAGCAAAACTTTTGGGACATAATGAAAGCAGTCCTAAGAGGGAAATTTACAGCTTTAAGTGCCTATATTAAGAAATTAGAAGCCGGGTATGGTGGCACATGCCTTTAATCCCAGCACTCTGGAGGCAGAGGTAGGAGGATTGCCATGAGTTCGAGGCCACCCTGAGACTCCATAGTGAATTCCAGGTCTGCTTGAGCTAGAGTGAGACCTTACCTCGGAAAAAAAAAAAAAGAAATTAGAAAGGTCTCAAGTAAATGACCTAATGCTTCACCTTACACCTTGGGAAAAGAAGAACAAGGCAAACCAAAAATCAGTAGATGGGAAGAAATCATAAAGATTAGGACAGAAATTAGTAAAATAGAAACAACAACAACAACAAAAAAAAAATTCCAAAGAATCAATGAAACAAAGAGTTGGTTCTTTGAAAGGCTAAACAATATTGATAAACCCTTAGCAAATCTGACCAAAAGAAAGAGAAGAGATACAAATTAATAAAATTAGAGATGAAAAAGTCAACATCACAACAGATACCCAAGAAATTCAAAAAATCATACGGACATACTATAAAAACATATAGTCCACTAAGTATGAAAATCTGAAAGAAATGGATGATTTCCTTGATTTATATGACCTACCTAAATTAAATCAAGATGAGATTAATCACTTAAAGAGACCTATAACAAGTATGGAGATCCAAGCAGTTATCAAAAATCTCTCAAATAAAAAAAGTCCAGACCCAGATGGATTCACTGGTGACTTTTACCAGACCTTCAGGGAAGAATTAACACCATTGCTTCTTAAGCTATTCCACAAAATTGTAAAAGAGGGAATCCTACCAAACTCCTACGAAGCCAGCATCACCCTCATACCAAAACCAGGCAAAGATAGAACAAAAAAAGAAAATTAAAGACCAGACTCCCTCATGAACATAGATGCAAAAATTCTCAACAAAATGTTGGCAAACAGACTACAAGACTATATCAGAAAGATCATTCACCCCAACCAAGTAGGCTTTATCCCAGAGATGCAGGGATGGTTCAACATATACAAATTAATAAATGTAATACATTATATAAATGGACTGGAGGAAAAAATTCACATGATCATCTCATCAGATGCAGAAAAAGCATTTAACAAAACTCAACATCCCTTCATGATAAAAGTCCTACAGAGACTGGGAATAGAAGGAACATATCTCAATATAATAAAGGCTATTTATGACAAGCCCACAACCAACATATTACTAAATGGGGAAAAACTGGAAGCTTTTCCACTAAAATCAGGAACAAGACAAGGGTGTCCATTGGCCCCACTTTTATTTAATATAGTAATGGATGTCATAGCCATAGCAATAAGGCAAGAGGTACACACAAAAGGGATACAAATTGGAAAATAAGAGATCAAGTTATCATTATTTGCAGATGACATGCTTCTATACATAAAGGACCCTAAAGATTCTAACAGCAAACTGTTAGAGCTGAAAAACACCTATAGCCATGTAGCAGGATACAAAATAAATACACAGAAATCAGTAGCCTTCCTATATGCTAAAAACAAACACACAGAGGATAAAATCAGAGAATCATTCCCATTCACAATTACATCAATAAATAAAGAAAGAAAGGAAGAAAGAAAGAAAGAAAGAAAGAAAGAAAGAAAGAAAGAAAGAAAGTAGCTTGGACTAAATCTAACCAAGGAAGTGAAGGATCTCTACAATGAAAACTTCAAAACACTCAAGCAAGAAATTGCAGAAGACACTAGGAAATGGAAAACATCCCTTGTTCCTGGATCAGAAGAATCAATATTGTGAAAATGGCAATCTTACCAAAAGCAATCTACACATTTAATACAATCCCCATCAAAATTCCAATAGCATTCTTCAAGGAAATAGAAAAAAAATCCAAATATTTATTTGGAATCACAAAAAATCTTGAATATCTATAACAATACTGAGCAACAAAAATAAGGCTGGTGGTATCACCATATCTGATTTTAACCTATACTACAGAGCCATAGTAACAAAAACAGCATGGTACTGACACAAAAGCTGATATGTAGATCAAAGGAACAGAATGGAGGACCCAGATGGAAGTCCGTGTAGCCACCTGATATTCAATAAAAATACCAAAAATACTCATTGAAGAAGACAGCCTCTTCAGCAAATAGTGCTGGGAAAACTGGATATGTATCTGTAGAAGGATGAAAATAGATTCTTCTCTCTCTCTCCATGCACAAGAATTAAGTCCAAATGGATTAAAGACTTAACATCAGACCTGAAACTCTGAAATTGCTGGAGGAAAAAGTGGGGAAAACCCTTCAACATATTGGTCTTGGCAAAGACTTTCTGAATATAACCCCAATTGCTCAGGCAATAAAACCACAGATTAACCACTAGGACCTCATGAAATTACAAAGATTTTGTATGGCAAAGGACACTGTGAATAAAGCAAAGAGACAACCTACAGAATGGGAAAAAATCTTTGCCAGCTATAACTCTGATAGAAGATTAATATCTAGGATATACAAAGAACTCAAAAAATTAAATAATAAGAAATCAAACAAGCCAATATTTAAAAAAAAAAAAAAAAGGGCAATGTATGGGCTGGAAAGAAGACTTAGCAGTTAAGCGCTTGCCTGTGAAGCCTAAGGACCCTGGTCAAGGCTTGATTCCCAAGGACACACATTAGCCAGATGCACAAGGGGGCGCCCATGTCTGGAGTTTGTTTGCAGTGGCTGGAGGCCCTGGAATGCCCATTCTCTCTCTCTCTCTCTCTATCTGCCTCTTTCTCTCTCTGTCTGTCACTGTCAAATAAATAAATAAAAATGAATAAAATACAATTCTCTCTCTTTTTTTAAAAAAAGGGGGTGCTATGGAACTAAATAGAGTGTTCTTCAAAGAAGAAATACAGATGGCATATAAGCATCTCAAAAAAAATTCTACATCCCTAGTCATCAGGGAAATTCAGATTAAAACTACATTGAGATTCCATCTCGCTCCTGTCAGATTGGCTACCATCATGAAAACAAATGACCATAAATGCTGGCGAGGATGTAGAAAAAGAGAAATCCTTCTACACTGTTGGTGGGAATGCAATCTGGTCCAGCCATTGTGGAAATCAGTGTGGAGGTTCCTGAGACAGCTAAAAATAGATTTACCATATGACCCAGCTATAGCACTCCTAGGCATATATCCTAAGGACTCATCTCATTACCTTAGAGATACTTGCTCAACCATGCTTATTGCTCCTCAATTCACAATAGCTGGGAAATGGAACCAGCCTAGATGTCCCTCAACAAATGAGTGGATAATGAAAATATGGCACATTTATACAATGGAGTTCTACTCAGCTGTAAAGAAAAATGAAGTTATGAAATTTGCAGGAAAATGGATAGATCTGGAAAGGATTATACTTAGTGAGGTAACCCAGGCCCAGAAAGCCAAGCATCACATGTTCTCTCACATATGTGGATCCTAGCTACAGATGATTGGACTTCTGTGTGAGTAGGAAAAAACCTCAGTATCAAAGGCCAGTAAGCTAGAAAAGAGACATAAATGGAAGAGAAAGGAAGGGAGGGGGTACTTAATAGGATGATATTGTATATATGTAAGTAGAAGAATAGATTAATGGGGGTGGAAAGGCCCAAAGTGAGGTCAGGGGAAGAGATTGAGTAAAGGAAAGGTGGAGGGAGGGCTAATCAAAATCTAAGAGGATATAAATAAATCATATGGAAACCTACTTTTTTGGACAATGGAACATTCAGGAGCCATAGATTGTTGCTAGAAAATTTTCAGTGCCAGGGATGGAATACCTTCCAGTGGGTTGTTGGCCAGGGAGGTCCCTGATGCCCCCAAAACATTATAGGCCATTGCCCACGCCCTAGGTTTCCCACCAGGAATAGATGGTAAGACCCAACTGCTGAAGACTCCACATACTTGGGCTGCAAGGCCACTGAGAAATCCTGCTGGAACTGAGCTGATAACCTCCTCCATGTAGACCAGCTGACAGAAAGCTAGAAGAAGACATTCTGCATGCAGTTCAATGTGAGAGAGAGAAATCAACAGTGGACACTGCAAGCCTTATATTTGGCCAGCCAGGCCAAATGAGCCAACAGGTGCAATAGTGGCATGTCTGTCATGGTGGAAACCAACTGACCTCTAATTGGACTGGAGACCTGCTCCATGGGAGGGAATACATCCCTGATACTGAGAACTTAAAACCAGAGTCGTCATGAGCCATAGGGGTGTAATGTCTGTTGCTGTATGGCTAAATGTATATATTATGCTTATCAACCTGCCCAGTAAGCACTTCTCTTAATGTTCATACCCTTATATTAATGTTACTCTCACTTTTGGTAGAGAATCTTCTCTTTTCAAATGGCAGTGACCTTGGGATGACTTAGAAGGCATCATGGTGCTGGAAAGAAGTGACAGCAGTGCTCAGCACTGAAATATCTCTATCACACCTTCAGCAGAAAGAATGTAAGAGCCAAAGGAAGGGTAGGACTCCTTACAACGTGCTCAGACACAAAATGGCCTGGATATACATGACCTCACAGTACCTGACACTACCTACACAAGACCATCATAAGATGAGGAAAATATCATGACATCAAAATAAAAGAGAGATTGATTGAGATGGGGAGGGGATATGATGGAGAATGGAGTTTCGAAGGGGAAAGTGGTGGGAGGGAGTGCATTACTATGGGATATTTTTTATAATCATGGAAGTTGTAAATAAAAAAAATTGAAAAGAAAAAAAAAAGTGTGTGCCACCACAAAGAAAAAAAAAGCTTTGTAATTTCACAAGGTCCCACTGGGTGATACGTGGTTTTATTTCCTGAGCAATTGGGGTATATTTAGAAAATTTTAGCCAAGACAATATGTTGAAGGGTTTCCCCTACTTTTTTCTCTAGCAGTTTCAGAGTTTCAGGTCTGATATTAAGGTATTTTATCCATTTGGACTTAATTCTTGTGCATGGAGAGTGATAAGGATCTATTTTCATCCTTCTACAGATACATATCCAGTTTTCCCAGCACCATTTGCTGAAGAGGCTGTCTTTTCTCCAATGAGTATTTTTGGCATTTTTGTCGAAGATAGGTGGCTATAGCTACCCAGACCTACATCTGGGTCCTCTATTCTGTTCCATTGATCTACATGTCTGCTTTTGTGCCAGTACCATGCTGTTTTTGTTACTATGGTTTAAATCAGGTATGGTGATACCACCAGCCTGATTTGTTTTTTTTTTTTAATTTTTATTTATTTATTCATTTATTTTTTGGTTTTTGAGGTAGGGTCTCACTCTAGTCCAGGCTGACTTGGAATTCACTATGGAGTCTCAGGGTGGCCTCGAACTCACAGCAATCCTCCTATCTCTGCCTCCCAAGTGCTGGGATTAAAGGTTTGTGCCACCACGCCTGGCTCACCAGTCTTATTTTTGTTGCTCAAAATTGTTTTTACATGTCCGAAGTTACTTGTTCTTCCAAATGAATTTTTGGATTTTTTTTTTCTAGTTCCATGAAGAATGCCATTGGAATTTTGATGGGGATTGCATTAAATGTATAGATTTCTTTTGGTGGAAAAAGGTGAGGCTATGGTTGGTGGCTGAAATTTTCCTGGTAATCCTCGTAATCTTCTTCCTCATGAGCCATTCCACTGGTCCCTGCCGTCCTCACCTTCATGTTTCTTGAATTTGTGAGGAGGCTAGTGTGACTGGAGAATCCCCTCACCTGGCTTTTCCTGTGCCTCAGGCCAAGCCTGACAGCTGCAGCCACACAGACTTGCTGCTACTGCTGCTGGAGCCGCTTCTGCCTGCTTCTGAGGTCTCTAGACATGCTGGGTCTCTCCTACTTTTGTGTTGCAATTGGTAATTTCTTATACACCTTCACATTTTAGTTGAAGAGTGTATTTTGCTGGGGGAGGGGGTTGCTTTTGCTCCCCTAGGCTGCTTTGGCATGCTTCCTATGCCACCATCTTTTTTTTTTCAGCTCTCATTTGATTTTTTTTTCTTCCAAATTTTTATTAACAACTTCCATGATTATAAAAAATACCCCATGATAATACCCTCCCTCCCCCCACTTTCCCCTTTAAAACTCCATTCTCCATCATGCACCCTCCCCATCTCAATCAGTCTCTCTTTTAATTTTGATGTCACGATCTTTTCCTCCTCTTATGATGGTCTTGTGTAGGTAGTGTCAGGCACTATGAGGTCATGGATATCCAGGCCATTTTGTGTCTGGAGGGAGCATGTTGTATGGAGTCCTGCCCTTCCTTTGGCTCTTAATTCTTTCTGCCACCTCTTCCACATTAGACCCTGAGCCTTGGAAGTTGTGATAGAGATACTGCAGTACTGAGCACTGCGGTCATTTCTTTCCATCACCATGATACCTTCTGAGTCGTCCCAAGGTCACTGCCATCTGAAAAGAGAAGATTCTCTACCTAAAGTGAGAGTAGCATTAATATAAGGGTATGAACCTTAACAGAAGTGCTTACCAGACAGTTTGGTAAGCATAGCATGTACATTTAGCCAGACAACAGCAGACGTTACACCCCTAGGGCTCATGACTACCCCTGTTTTAAGTTTTCAGTATCAGAGATGTATTCCCTCCCATGGAGCAGGTCTCCAGTCCAATTAGAGGCCAGTTGGTTTCCCACATAACAGATGTGCCACTATTGCACCTATTGGCTCATTTGGCCTGGCTGGCCAAATATAAGGCTTGCAGTGTCCACTGTTGAGTATCTTCACTGGTGATTTCTCTTTCTCCCATTAAACTGCATGCAGAATGGCTTCTTCCAGCTTTCTGTCAGCTCTATGCTACCATCCTTTTTTTTTTTTTTTTTTGTGGTTTTTCAAGGTAGGGTCTCACTCTAGCCCAGGCTGACCTGGAATTCACTATGGAGTCTCAGGGTGGCCTTCAACTCATGGCGATACTCCTACCTCTGCCTCCTGAGTGCTGGGATTAAAGGTATGCACCACCACACCCGGCTTATGCCACAATCTTAACTAGAAGTTATCATGCACCATTTTGTGCATGTGGCTTTATGTGGGTGCTAGAGAATCAAACCCTGATGAGCAGACTTTGCAAACAAGTGCCTTTAGCTGCTGAGCCATTTCCTTAGCACAGGATTTCTTTTTTAAACTTTTTATTGCTAAATTTCATAATATATTGATAATATCCCATTATCATTATCCCCTCTCACCACCCTCTTCCTCCCCCCCCCCCCACCAACAGGGCTAGAATCCCACCTCCACTGAATCCTTTCTTTCCCATCTAGTCTCTCTTCTAAAATTTTTGTTTTGTTTTTTGAGGTAGAGTCTCACTCTAGCCCAGGCTGACCTGAAATTAGTTTCAGGCTGGCCTCAAATCACAGCATTCCTCCTACCTCTGCCTCCTGAGTGCTGGGTTTAAAGGCATGTACCACCATACCTGGCTGATGTCATCATTTTCCCCTACCTACTATGCAGGTCTTGTGCAGGTAGCATCAGCCACTGTGAGGTCATGAATCCCATGGCCACTTTGTGTCTGAAAAGATCATGACATCAAAATAAAAGAGAGACTAATTGTGAGGGGGAGGGGATATGATGGAGAATGGAGTTTCAAAGGGGAAAGTGGGGGGAGGGAGGGCATTACCATGGGATATTTTTTATAATCATGGGAGTTATTAATAAAAAAAAAATTTGCCAGTTATGGTGGCACACACCTTTAATCCCAGCACTACGGAGGCAGAGGTAGGATGATGGCCGTGAGTTCAAGGCCACCCTGAGACTCCATAGTGAATTCCAGGTCAGCCTGGGCTAGAGTGAGACCCTATCTCGAAAAAAATTTTTTTTTTAATTTTTTTTTGTTGTTTATTTTTATTTACTTATTTGAGAGCGACAGACAGAGAGAAAAGCAGAGAGAGAGAATGGGCACGGCAGCCACTGCAAACGAACTCCAGATGCGTGTGCCCCCTTGTGCATCTGGCAAATGTGGGTCCTGGGGAATCGAGCCTTGAACTGGGATCCTTAGGCTTCACAGGCAAGCGCTTAACCGCTAAGCCATCTCTCCAGCCCCCAAAAAAATTTTTTTGAAAAGAAAAAAAAATAAATAAATAAGTAGCCAGGCATGGTGGCATATGCTTTTAATCCCAGCTCTCGAGAGGTAGGAGTATCGACGTGAGTTTGAGGTCACCCTGAGACTACATAGTAAATTCCAGGTTAGCCAGGACTACATAGTGAATTCCAGGATTAGAGTGAGACCCTACCTTGAAAAAACAAAACAAAACAAAAAAGTAAATATAACAATAAAAAATTTTTGAAAAGCTGGGCATGGTGGTGCATGCTCTGAAGACAGAGACAGGAGTTGAAGCCAACCTGGAGCTACAGAATGAGTTCCAGAGGTCAGCGTGGTGAGACCCTGCCTCAACAAAACAAAACATAAAACATTCCCTCTCATGTCAGTCTCAGCTAGGACCCTGAGCTTTTGCAGCTGGGTGCATCAGGGGTACCTGATGTTGGTGATGTACTAGCATGCTTTCAGTTCCTTCTCTTTCCTGAACAAGACCCTTCAGCATCCAAGCCTCTGCTTAAATGCTTTTTCCTGGACTAGAGAGATCGCTTAGTGGGTAAAGTGCCTGCCATGCAAGCATGAGGATCTGAGTTAGGATCCCCACAACCCACTAATAGTTAGGTAGGCATCATGGCGTGAGTCTGTAATCTCAGCACTAGGGAGGCAGAGCCTGGGACTTGCTAGCTAGCTAATCTAGCAAGGTCAATGAGCTCCAGGTTCAGTGGGAGACCTTGTCTCAAAAATAAAATAAAGAGGTAAGCCAGGCGCGGTGGCACACGCCTTTAATCCCAGCACTTGGGAGGCAGAGGTAGGAGAATTGCCATGAGTTCGAGGCCACCCTGAGACTACATAGTGAATTCCAGGTCAGCCTGGACCAGAGTGAAACCCTACCTCAAAAAAAACAAAAAATAAAATAAAGCTAGGCATGGCTACTCCAGTGTGGAGACAGGAGAATTTCTGGGATTGCTGGTAAACCAATCTAACTGAAAAACAGGAATTCCAAGTTCAGTAAGAGACTCTGTTTCAGGGAAATAAGGCTGAAGAGCAATAGAGCCTGATACCTGATGTCCTCCAATGACCTTCACACAGTGTGCACATGGTCCAAACAGTGCACCCATCTGTACACGTAAATGTGTGTGCGCACACACACACAAACCAAGGTAGAGAGCAAATAACGTGCCCCCACACAAACACACATGTATGCACATCATACAGAAAAAGTTCTTCAGGCTAGAGAGATGGCTTAGCAGTTAAGGCACATGCCTGCGAAGCCTAAGGATCCTGGTTCGATTCTCCGTGTCCCACATAAGCCAGAAGCACAAGGTGGCACATGTGTCTGGAGTTCGTTTGCAGTGGCTGGAGGCCCTGGCATGCCCATTCTCACTCTCTCTCTCTCTCTCACTCTCTCTGTCTCAAATAAATAAATTTTTAATTCTTAAAAAACGTTCTTTCATCCGGGCGTGGTGGCGCATGCCTTTAATCCCAGCACTCGGGAGGCAGAGGTAGAAGGATTGCCGTGAGTTAAAGGCCACCCTGAGACTCCATAGTGAATTCCAGGCCAGCCTGGGCTATAGTGAGACCCTACCTCGAAAAACCAAAAAAAAAAAACAAAACAAAAAAAAAAAAAACACGTTCTTTCCTGAGAGTCAGAGTAATACCACAGTCCTTTTACACTGCCCTGAAGCTTTCATAGCACCATCCTTACTTCCTTAGACACAGGCTCCCCAGAGCTCCTACTTGCCTCGAAGCTCCCATAGGAGACAGAGGTCAGGGACCTACCCACATATGACCTATAAGGAAGATTCTAGAAGAATCTATTAATGCATTCCAACAGGCAACAAGTTGATGGAGTCTATGCAGAACCATAGTCAGCTCTGAGCCTCCTCACCCCAGGCCTGCAGCTTTGATTCTCCAAGCTTTGGCTCCAGAGCCAGTATTTTGTTTTTAGACCAGATGGAATCTTTCAAGGTGGCTCAGCACAAATGGTGAAGAAGTGTTTGGGGCAGGGCTATGTGTCCATGAGGCACATTTACATATGCTGAAATTTTATTTTTTTTAAAATGTATTATTTGTGGGCTGGAGAAATGGCTTAGCGGTTAAGGCACGCTTACCTGCAAAGCCAAAAGACCCAGGTTCAACTCTCCAGGACCCACATAAGTCAGATGCACAAGGTAGCACATGCATCTGGAGTTCATTTGTGGTAGCTGATGGCCCTGACACACACATTCACTCAATCTCTCTCTCTCTTTCTCTCTCTCCCTGCCTATTTCTGTATCTCTCTCTCAAATAAATAAATAAAAATAAAAATGTTTAAAATATATATATAATTTAAAAAAATATTTTAATATTTTATTTATTTGAAAGAGAGAGAATGGGTGAGCCAGGGCCTCAAGCCATTGCAAACTCTAGATGCATGTACTACCTTGTACATCTGGTTTACATGAGTACTGAGGAATCAAACCTGGATCCTTAGGCTTCCTAGGCAAATGCCTTAACCACTAAGCCATCTCTCCAGCCATTTTCTTTCTTTCTTTCTTTTTTATTTTATTTTATTTATTTATTATTATTTTTGTTGTTGTTTTGAGATAGGGTCTTGCTGTAGCCCAGGCTGACATGGAATTCACTCTGTAATCTTGAACTCATGGCAATCCTCCTACCTGTCTCCAGAGTGCTGGGATTAAAGGCATGTGCTACCATGCCCAGTTTGAAATCTTATTTTCACATGTCTGTATTTCATAAAGTATTACTCTTTTTTTTTTTTTTTTTTTTTTTTTTTTTTTTTTGGTTTTTATGAGGTAGGGTCTCACTTTAGTTCAGGCTGACCTGGAATTCACTATGTAGTCTCAGGGTGGCCTCGAACTCACGGTGATCCTCCTACCTCTGCCTCCCGAGTGCTGGGATTAAAGGCGTGCGCCACCACGCCCGGCTTAGTATTACTCTTTTTTAACCATTAATATTGGCTGTGCATTTTTTTGTTTCATGTTATTTTATTTTTTCATTGTCTTTGTTTTGTTGCTTAAGCAGAGTCTTGCTCTGTAGCCCCAAGCTGACCTTGAACTCAAAGCCATCATACTACTTCAGCCTCCTTAGTGCTAGGATTACAGGCATGAGCTACCACATGTGGCACTATTTTATTTGAGATAAGATCTTTATTAGCCTGGACTTTACCTATCTCTGCCTCCCCAGCACTGAATTACAAGTGCACTCACTTTATGTTTTATATGGTTCTGAGGATCCAAACTCAGGTCCTCATGCTTTTGAAGCAAATATTTTACTGGCTGAGCTGTCTCTCCAGCTTAACTAGTTTTTGTTTTAAAATATTTTTTATATATTTGCAAGCAAGGAGGGACAGAATGGGCTCTGCAAATGAACTCCTGATGTATGTACCACTCTGTGTATCTGGCTTTACATGGGTACTGAGGAATCAATCCAGTGTCATTAGGTTTTGCACACAAACAGCCATCTTTCCAGCCCCTTAACTGTTTTTATTTTGAGACACAATTTTACTATATATGCTCCATGCTATCCTAAACTCATGGCAGTGCTCCTGCCTCCGCCTCCCAAGTGTTGGGATGACAGGTGTACTGTCCTGTGTATTTCCTATCTTTATAAGTATATCATGCATTAGATGGCATGCCCCTTTAAGGGATGAGGAACTAAAGTTCAAAGAGAAAGACATCTCAAACCAGGCATGTTGGCGTACGCCTCTAATCCCAGCATTTAGGAGGCAGAGGTAGGAGGATTGCAGTGAGTTCGATGCCACCCTAAGACTAGTGAATTCCAGGTCAGCCTGGGCTACAGCAAGACCCTACCTCAGAAAACAAACAAAAAAGAGAAAGACATTCATTACCTCAATGTCCCTGGCTATAAGGACAAAGCCATGATCCAACCTGGGGCTCCAGTTATCCATAGGATATTAAATGAAATGATGAAATGATTAATAATTAAATGAAAAAACAAGCTACGTGTGGTGGCACATGCCTTTAATCCTAGTACTCAGGAGGCAGAAGTAGGAGAATCGCTGTGAGTTCGAGGCCATACCACATAGTGAATTCCAGGTCAGCCTGGGCCAGAGTGAGACCCTACCTTGAGAAAAAAAAAAAACATGCATTTCCTCAAGGCCCTACACACAAGTGTTCTATAAACGTTGCTCCTTCCACCTTTTATGCCTCATATTCCAAGGAGATTGGGGCATCATGGGCTGGCAAGATTAGAAGTTCTGACAAGAACCCATTAACCCTGCACAACCTCCCCTCCATGCTTCTGCCCTGTGGTTCAGTGAGTAGAGTGCTCACCTGACATGCATGACACCTGGGTTCCATCCCAGCACCACATAAACCAGGCCTGGTGGCACACACCTGTAATCTTAGGATCTTGGAGTTAGAGGCAGGATGATCAGGAGTTCAAGGTCATCTAGGCTACATAGTGAGATTGAAGCCAGCCTAGACTACAGGAGACCTTGTCTCAAGAAACAAACAGACATGAAGTGATAAGGGAATTCCAGAGACACCAAGGTAAGTTAGAAAGCAGCTTTCTCTCTAAGCCTTGCTCCAAGCACCTGGGGTGAAAAGTCCACTCTCATAAAGCCAAGCATGGTGGTGCACACCTGTCTTCCCAGCTCCTAGGAAGCTGAGGGAGGGGCCAGTCGCTGTGAGTTAGTAGCCAACCAGGCTCTATACAGTGAATTCCAGGTCAGCTTGTCTTAAAAAAAAAAGGTGGGGGGGAGTTCACTTTCAATGCAAGAAACAGTGCTCCCAACTTGGGGACCCCTGTGTGGCACAATGCTGTGAAAGGTTTCGCAAATACTAAGTAGGAACACCCCCATTGCCTCAGTGACAGTTATCTTCCTCCCACCTCTTAATGTGACTTAACTCCGCTAGGGCATTCAGAACTTGTCTTGGACATTCAGCTATATTCTTGTGACATCTTTTCTGGAGAATTCCTGAGTGCTTACAATTGGAACTTGAGCCAAATGCACCTAATAGTTATTTAGAAGAAAACGGCTAGTGGAGAGAGGGGTAGTCTACATTCTAGCAGAAAAGTAGAAAATAATGAAAGGATCCTAGAAATGGCCAGGGTTCGTGAAAGGAGATCATAAGCCACACATTTTTGGAGGTGCTGAGGATCTTTAACTCTGTTTCCATATCCTCTGAAGAGCAATATTTATCTTGGACTCAGCAATTTTTTTTTTTTTTTTGCTTGTTTGTTTTCTTGGTTTTTCAAGATAGGGTCTCAGTCTAGCCCAGGCTGACCTGGAATTCACTATGTAGTTTTGGGCTGGCCTTGGTCTCACAGGGATCCTCCTATCTCTGCCTCCTGAGTGCTGGGATTAAAGGTGTACACCACACTGACTAAAATCTTTTGACTTGCTAGTCCTGATCCTAGCCTGGAAAAACTGCATACATATCACTTAACCAAACCAGTCAATTACAGATTATACATAGGCTCAATAAATCAACTATAGTACTGATTCCTAGTACAGAGCCCGGGGAAATGTCTCATAATCAATGCAAACTCAGGGCTCATAGCAACTAAAGAGCTAAGGTGTGCCTCAGCCACAGAGCATCTGCTGAGCGCACACAACTACCAAGTTGCTTCACAGTGTTTCTCAGAATGGATTTCTTCTTTTCGTTTTTTTGTTTTGTTTTGTTTTGTTTTGTTTTGTTTTGTTTTGTTTTGTTTCGTTTTTTCGAGGTAGGGGTTTCACTGAAGCTCAGGCTGATCTGGAATTTAGTATGTAGTCTCAGGGTGACCTCGAACTCACAGTGATCCTCCTACCTCTGCCCCCCAAATGCTGTGATTAAAAGCGTGCCCTACCATGCCTGGCTCGGAATGAATTTCTGTCATGTAAGCCAGGCATGACTATATTATCAATGGACTCTAGGAAGTTAGCACTGTGTCTCCTTGGTCTTGACTAGTACCTAGGTTGTGAGGAGATGAGGGCCTTCAGGACAAGGGCATCATCATCAACATGTACAAAATTTCCCACTTTGAAGGACAAAGGTCACAGGCACAGAGCCAGTTCCTACCTTTGAAGAACTTTTTTTTAAGGACTTTCATTTGAGAAAAAAGGACAGACACTTCCATGTACTTTAGTACCCACCTTTTTTTTTTTTTTTTTTTTTTTTTTGAGGTAGAGTCTCACTCTAGCTCAGGCTAACCTGGATTTCACTTTGTAGTCTCAGGGTGGCCTTGAACTCACAAGGATCCTCCTACCTCTGCTTTCCTAGTGCTGGATTAAAGGCGTGTGCTACCATGGCCGGCTGTTTGTTGTTTTGTTGAGTCAGGCTCTCACTCTAGCCCAGGCCAGCCTTGGACTCACTGTGATCCTCCTACTTCTGCCAGGCATGCACCACCACCACTGACTTTTTCTTTCTTTCTTTCTTTATTAAGCTGGCCTGGAATTCACTATGTAGTCTCAGGCTGGCCTCAAACTCACGACCATACTCCTACCTCTGCCCTGTAAATTCTGGGATTAAAGGTGTGTGCCACCATGCCCAGCTACGACTGGCATCTTCTTTTCTTCTTTTATTAAGACAGGGTCTCACTTTGTATTCCTTGAACCCATGGCTACCCTTTTGCCTTAGACTCCCAAGCACTGGAAGTCTAGGGCTGTTGCTACCATATTAGGCTCATCTTGGGTGTCTGTTTCAATGTTTCACGCCTGCTCAGTGGCCCCAGAAAGCCTTGTACTTCCTACTGGGCAACTTGAATGACCCGCTACTTAGGGACTCTGCAGGTTGGCTGTGTGTAGGTTACCCAGAGAAGGAAAGACAAGACTAGCAACCTGTCTTCAAAGCCAGAGCTATTTTACCAGCATTACCTAGAACTTCATAAGGACACCCTATCTGACTCATTCTCTCATCCCTCAAAACAGGCAGCTGTGACTATTGAGTGCCTATGCCTGTCATCTCATCTCACAATACAACTAAAGCTCAGAGAGGTTAAGCAACTTGCTTGAGGTCACACAGCAACTAAACTTCATGTTTCCCTCTCTCTCTTGGTGGCTGTGTTGGCTGAGCTCTACCAAAGTGTTTCATACCACACCTGGAGATAGTTGGTGGGTGGACACAATCCTTACACCACAATTGCTTCTACACCAAATCCCCAAGGGACACAGAGATGAGTTAAGGGGTTCGGGGAAAGGGAGAAAGAAAGGGTGCTGCCTTTAAGGAACTCCCTGTCTGGCCAGGAAGCCCCACTGAAGAACAGCTGGTTACCATGATGCATGTATAAGCTTCCTGTGGCAGCCACCATGAAAGACAGTGGAACTGTGGGTGGTGGTACACACCTGTCATCCCAGCACTGGGGTGACTGAGGCAGGGGGATCATGAGTTTCAGGCCAGCACAGGCTACATAGACAGACCCTGCCCCAGCCTTTCCTCCTGGCTTCTGATGGCTAGAGTTAGTCTTTTCTCTGTCCTGTCTTCAGGGGACTTTGTACCTTGTGTTTGTGCCTGTGTCTTATTTCTCCCTTACTCTTTGTTACATTTATGTATATTTGTACATTTATTTACACACACGCACACACACACAGTTGGTTTTTAGAGGTAGGGTCTTGACCTGGAATTCACTATGTAGTCTCAGGCTGGCCTCCAACTCACAGTGATCCTCCTACTTCTGTGCCTCCTGAGTGCTGGGATTAAAGGTGTGCACCACCACCACACCTGGCTTTATTTATTTGTTTATTTGTTTATTTTTGGTTTTTTGAGGTTGGGTCTCAGTGTAGCCCAGACTGACCTGGAATTCACTCAGTAGTCTCAGGGTGGCCTCAAACTCACTGTGATCCTCCTACCTCTGCCTCCCAAGTGCTGGGATTAAAGGCGTGCGCCACCATGCCCAGCTTAATTAAATTTTATTTATATGCAGGCAGAGAGACAGAGACAGAATGGGCACTTCAAAAGAACTCCAGATGCTCGCACAAATGTGCAGCTGGCTTTATGTGGGTACTGGAGAATTGAGCCTGGGTCATTAGGCCTGGTGTAGTGGTACAGGCCTTTAATCCCAGCACTCGGGGAGCAGAGGTAAGAGAATCATAGTGAGTTCGAGGCCACCCTGAGACTACAGAGTGAATTCCAGGTCAGCCTGGGCTAGAGTGAGACCCTACCTCAAAAAAAACAAAACAAAAAAATTTTTTTTTTAATTACTGATGCCAGAAACAAAACAAAAACAAAACTGATGTCAGGTCTGGAGGTACACACCTATTATCCCAGCACTAAGGAGGTGGAGGCAAAAGGATCAGGAGTTCCAGGAATTCAAGATCAGGAGTTCCAAGAATTCAAGGTCATCTTCCACAACCTATAGAGTTCAAGGCCAGTCTAGGCTGCATAAAACTGTCTCAAAGAGAAAAAATCCACAGTGAATAAATACATATTTTAAAGACCTGCTCTGGGGTTGGTGCTGCTAGGAGAAGTAGAAAACTAGCCACAGAGAAAAATCTTTCAAGAAGACCCTTGGGATCAAGGACAGCAATCCAAACAAACAAAGAACTCTTCTAATGCAACCTGGCAAAAACAACCTAATCTAAAACCTCTCAAAAGATTTAAAAGGACACCTGTACAAAGAAGATAGGCATGCAAAGAGCAGCCCAAGGAGATATGCAGATGTAATAAACACACGAAAAAGAGGTGGCTATGGGGAAATGCACATGAAAACAACAATGAGATTGGACTGCTCACAAACCTGTGATCCCAGCCTTGGGATGGAGGCAGAGCTTTGGAAGACATTTGGGAGGTTCTTACAAAACCAAACACTCTCTTCCCAGCTGACCCAGTTGTCTGGCTCTTTGGGTGGGTTTTGTTTTTGACACTGAAGACCGACCCCAAATCCCAGGGCCTCATGCTTGCTACCCACTGAGCCCCAGCCCCTCCCAAAGACTATGATGATGAGTACCTGATGCACTGGGGCTAGCTGGTACTGCATTAGAGGAAAAGGATGCACATGTTTCATATGGACAGGACTGTCATAGGCCTACATAGTTACAAAAGCCAAGACATGTGGTGAGCCAGGCATTATGACCCATACCTGTAATCCCTGTGCTGGGGAGGCTGAGACAGGAAAACTGCCAAAAGAGTTCAAGGCCAGGCTGGGCTCCATATCCCAAAGCCTGTCTTAAACCAGACTTGGTAGCATACACCTGTCATCCCAGGAGTCATCCTGTGGGGGTTCCAGAGTCCGCAGGTAGTTCCTTGACCTAGGCAGATAAATTGTAAAGTGTATCTTCTCTGACCCATGGAAAGACAAGGCAAGGCCGGGCGTGGTGGTGCACGCCTTTAATCCCAGCACTTGGGAGGCAGAGGTAGGAGGATTACCATGAGATCGAGGCCACCCTGAGATGACATAGTGAATTCCAGGTCAGCCTGAACTAGAGTGAGACCTTACCTCGAAAAACAAAACAAACAAACAAACAAAAAGACAAAGCAGCAACACTTTTGAATCTTCTCATTGATGAGACTTCCATCTCCCACCCTGGCAACCATGCAGGGTGGGAAGGGACACATTTTGATTACTGTCTTTAATCTTTTTTGGAAGTGCACACTCTAAAAAAAATCATTTTTCGTGGTTTTTAAAAATATTTATTTATTTGAAAGGGAAGGTGCTCCCCAAAAGAATTGTGTAACCTTCTCCTTCCCGGCTATGTGAGAGGTTCTGTACTGTGGGTGTGTCCTAATAAAACTGCAGGGAAGAGTTTGCAAGGTGAAATAAAAAACAAACAAAAAATTTATGTATTTGAAAGATATACATAGAAAGCGGTAGATAGAGACAGAGAATGGGTGTACCAGGGACTACAGCCACTACAAACAAACTCCAGATGCATGCACCACCTTGTGCATCTGGCTTACGTGGGTCCTGGGGAATAAAACCTGGGTCCTGTGGCTTTGCAGTCAAGTACCTTAACTGGTAAGCCATCCCTCCAGCTTCCTTACTTTTTTTTTTTTTTTTCGAGGTAGAGTCTCACTCTAGCTCAGGCTGACCTGAAATTCACTATGTAGTCTCAGGGTTGCCTCAAACTCGTAGCAATCCTCCTACCTCTGCCTCCCCAGTGCTGGGATCTTGCATACCACGCCCACCCCCTCCCTTTTTTTTAAATCCAAGATCCCAACACTCATGTTTGTTTACATGGGCTGCATTTTACCTTCCCTTCCTCAGCCCTCAGTTTATTTTTTCTTCCCCACATATTTGTGACACCTTAGTAAAATGTGGTTTTAAAAATCATCTTCTTGGGGTGGAGAGATGGCTTAGCAGTTAAGCGCTTGCCTGTGAAGCCTAAGGACCCCCGTTCGAGGCTCGATTCCCCAGGACCCACGTTAGCCAGACGCACAAGGGGGCGCACACATCTGGAGTTTGTTTGCAGTGACTGGAGGCCCTGGTGTGCCCATTCTTTGTCTCTATCTGCCTCTTTCTTTCTCTGTCTGTCGCCCTCAAGTAAATAAATAAAAATAAAAATATTTTAAAAAATTAAAAAAGGAAAATGTCTTTATGAAACATAATTGTATGTGTGAATATATTCCAATAAAAGTTTTTTAAAAAAATCATCTTCTTGAGCTGGGAATGGTGGCATACGCATTTAATCCCAGCACTCAGGAGGTAGAGGTAGGAGGATCGCTGTGAATTCGAGGCCACCCTGAAACTACATAGTGAATTCCAGGTTAGCCTGGACTAGAGAGAAACCCTACCTTGAAAAACCAAAAAAACAATAAAAAAAAAAATCATCTTATCATCTTCTTGCCAGGCATGGTGGGGCACACCTTTAATCCCAGCATTCAGGAGGCAGAGGTAGGAGGATCATTGTGAGTTCAAGGCTACCCTGAGACTACATAGTGAATTCCAGGTCAGCCTGGACTAGAGTGAGACCCTACCTTGGGGAAAAAATCACTTTCTTGGGAGCTGGAGAGATGGCTCAGTGGTTAAGGCATTTGCCTGCAAAGCCTAACGACTCTGGTTCGATTCTCCAGTACCCACATAAAACCAGATGCACAATGGGGCATGTGTATCTGGAGTTTGTTTGAGCTACAAGAGGCCCTGGGGTGCCCATTCTCTCACCTTGTCTCCCTCTTCTTATAAATAAATAAACAGAATTTTGTTTTGTTTTGTTTTGGTTTGGTTTTTCGAGGTAGGGCTTCACTCTAGCCCAGGCTGAACTGGAATTCACTATGTAGTCTCAGGGTGGCCTTGAACTCACAGTAATCCTCCTACCTCTGGTTCCCAAGTGCTGGTATTAAAGGTGTGAGCCACCACACCCGGCTAAACAGAAGTATTTTTAAAAAATCATTTCCTTGAGTCTGGAATTGCCAATTCTTTGGTTAACTTGCAGACATTAACTCAGGACTTGGGGTTCCAGGAAGCATCCGAGAACCCCATATTTATCCATTACAATTCCAAGAGGCAGGAGGACCAGAAGTTCAAGACCACTGTGGGCTACTTGAGATACTGTTTCAAAAAAAAGAAAAAAAAAAAAAGGCTGGGCATGGTGACACATGCCTTTAATCCCAACATTCAGGAGGCAGAGATAGGAGGATCGCTGTGAGTTTGAGGCCAGCCTGAGCCTACATAGTGAATTCCAGGCCAACTTGAGCTAGAAAGAGACTCTTACCTAAAAATAAATAAATAAATAAATAAATAAATAAATAAATAGAAACTGTCTAAAAAAACTTCCAGCCAGGCATGGTGGTGCATGCTTTCAATCCCAGCACTTGGGAGGCAGAGGTAGGAGAACTGTGAGTTCAAGGCCATCCTGAGACTACAGGTCAGCCTGGAATACAGCGAGACCCTGCCTCAAAAAAAAAAAAAAAAAAAAAAAAAAAACTTCCAGGTGAGCCTAGGCAAAGTAAGACCGTACCTCAAAAAAACAAACAGACCCCAAAAAACAAAAAAACAGGGGGATAGGAAGATGGCTTGGTGAGTTAAAGGCACTTGTTTGCAAGGCCTATTGACCCAGGTTCAATTCCTCTGCCATTTAAAGCTGGACACAAAAAGTGGTCAAAGCATCTGGCTTTGCAGTGGCCAGAGACCCTGGTGTGCCTCCCCCCTCAACATAACTTAAAAACAAAAAAACACCTAAAACCAAAACAAACAAAACTGCCAGCCCACCAATTGCCCAAGAATCCTACAGCTTTGTGAAAATCATCCAAGTTTCTTAATCTTTCCATTCTTTTTTCTTTACTTTTTGGGTTTTTTTGAGGTAAGGTCAAGCTCTCTGACTTGGAATTCACTATGTAGTCTCGGGGTGGCCTTGAACTCAGTGACCCTCCAACTTTAGCCTCAGTGCTGGGATTAAAGGTGTGCACCACCACACCCAGCTTCCATTCTTATCATACAGAGAAGCCAAGGCCCACAGAAAGGCATTTAGATCTGGAAGGCACAACCACCCTGTTTCACTTTTGCTCACAGTGGGCCATACAAGGTCATCTATCACCTTTTGGTAAGGGACTACATACAGTTTGCCCTCAACATAGGTGGGTCACAGCTGAGCTGATTTCTTGTTATCATTTGCTGATATACAGTGCAACTACAAACACTGCAGTGCAGTGACAGTGGCTGAGGTGTTCTAAATCACCTGGAGAAGGTAAAGCCTACAAGATTGCACTGGTTCTGCCCAAACTGCAATTTTTTTTGCGGGGGAGGGGTTGTGTTTTTTTTTTTAATTTATTTTCCAGTTTTTCGAGGTAGGGTCTCACTGTAGTCCAGACTGACCTGGAATTCACTATGTAGTCTCAGGGTGGCCTCGAACGCCTACCTCTGCCACCCAAGTGCTGGGATTAAAGACATGCACCACCATCCCCTGGTTTGTTTTCTGGAGATTGGGTCTCACTCTAGCCCAGGTTGACCTTGAACTATTCAGCAATCCTCCTATCCCTGCCTCCTGAGTCCTGGGATTAAAGGCCTGTGCCACTATGCCAGGCCACAAACTGCCATTTTATAGAAGGGACTTGAACCTCTATAGATTTAAGATGTCAATGCAAGCCCAAAGAGGCAAAGTCACACAGGCAATGGGCGGTGGCAGACTGGTCTCAACCACAGGATCCATTTTTGTTCAACTTGTAGCATCTAGCTGCTTCACCTGCCAGGGAAGACTACAGGGGTCCCCATTCCTCTGGGGATTTTACTTGGCATTGGGTCACTGAGTCCCCTTAACCAGCAAACTTATCAACACATGTTTGCTGACTGCACAGTAGGATGAATCATGGTGAGATGGCACACCTGCGGGGAAGGTCTAGGGTCAGGGGCCCTAGAGGCGTCGCACATCCCCAAATTAGCTGTCAGCGACAAAGCCCTTCTGGCCCCAGAGACAGCAAAGCAGCCATGGAAGAAAAAAGGCCTGATAACCACCATTCAAGACCTACCCCACATATTTATTTTTATAGTTAGGGAGTTCTCCCCTGCCCTGACCTCTTACACCCACGATTCTAGCCTGGAGACATTGCTATATCCAACTGATCAGCCACAAGCCATTCACAGGCCCACGTGGAGTCCATTTCTGCAGGGGCTCAGAGCCTAATACACCAAGGTAGGAGCTAACTGAAGCCCTCACCTCCCATCTTCAGGTGGAATTTGGAAATGCTCTCTTTCTATTAGCCACATGGCTCCGTCCCACTTTCACTAGATCTTGCCTCTCAGCACCTCCTGGACCAGGATTAAATATTGCCACCTTCTCTCCCTCCCTTCCTCCCTCCCCTGCTACACATACTTCCTTCCCTCTCACTGCATCGATTTTTTTTTTTTTTTTTTTTTTTTTTTTTTTTGCCTCTGTTGTCAATAGAGCATTCATTTTACATGTCTCTCCCCTACTGAAAGTTCCCAAGAGTAAGGGCTTTGACCAAATCTGCTGGCTACTGGAACGCACCTAAGACGCGTGGAATAACAGGAGTGAGTAGCTCCCCAGCAGGGCTATGGGGTGAGAGACAAAGATGAACTTTTTTTTTTTTTTTTTGGACATAGGGTCTCATGTAGCCGAGGCTGGTGCTGAATTCCTGATCCTTCTGCCTGTTTCCCAAGTGCTGATGTGCCTTTCTGGCTTCCTTTTTCTCTTTTCTTCTCTCTCTGCCACCCCCTGCCTCTTAGGTCTAGTAGCCCAGGCTGGCATGACTCCTGATCCTCCTGTCTCTATCTCACAAGTGCTGAGATGCATGTGCCACACCAGCCTTTCCTCCTCTTTCACTACAGGGAGCAAGTTGTCCCACGCTGGCCTGCAACTTGCTCTGTAGCTGGCAGAAACCACCACACCAGCTTTTCTCTCCTGTTTCCCTGCTAGGTCCAAGTTACCCCTGGATGGCCTGCAAGTCACTGCAGCCAGCCTCAACGCTGCAACTCTCTTGTCACGGCTACGGCTCAGGAGTAGTGAACGACAGGTTCAGAAAGAGTTTACCGGGGTGGAGGAGGATGCCACGGGGAGAACAGGAAGGGTCCCTGTGAGTGGGCCTGCAACAAGTCAGGTGCCCTATCACGTCCTGAATCATTAGTTAGGAGACCTAGCTCCCTCATCGGTTCAGGATTCTGGGGTGTTGGCTGGAGCTCATATACCCTTCCATCAAAGGACCTGGGGGCCACCCACGCTAGAGGCGCCGCGGGTCCCTTTGGCAAGCGAAAGGGGACCAGGGGTCCCCGGGCGGTCCCCGGTGTTGTGCGGCTCGTGTTGACGCGGTTGTCGTGGAGACGGGCGAGGGGGCGTGCCTGGGACGAGGGGCGTGTCCTGGCGCGCGGAACCCGGGCGCTCGCCGCGAGCGCTGCGACCGCCGTCGCCCGCCGGCTTATATACCGCGGCTAAATTTAGGCTGCGCCGGGAGCTCGTCCCCATCCGGGACGCGTTTCCGCCGCCGCCGCCTAGGCCCGGCCCCTGAGCTCGCCGTGCCTATAAGGCCTGGGCGGGCCCGACGCGGCCCGCAGACCTCGCCCCGCCGCCCGTTCGTCGCGGGCCGGCCTGCACAGCGGTGTCCCCTCAGTCGCACCCCAGCCTCCCCGGGTCACAGCCATGACGCTGAGCGAGCCCATCCTGCCGTCCTTCTCCACCTTCGCCAGCCCGTGCCGCGAGCGCGGGCTCCAGGAGGTGAGGGCGGCGGGGAGTGCCCACGCCGGGCGGTAGAACGCGGGCGGCGCCCTCGGCTGGCAGACCGCGGGCGGCGGGAATCGCGGGGCCCGGGTCCTGGGCAGACAGCGGGGAAACAGGAGGCGAGGTTGACAGTGGACTCGAGATAACATCTTGGGCGGCAGGTTGGCTGTGGTAGACGTTAGACTGTCGGGAAGGTCGGAGCGCGGGGCTAAGGTAGTGGAACGCAGGTGGCGGGCTTGAGGCAGTGTAGATACTGGGCTACCGCAAAGCAGGAGGCGAGGGTGGGCTTGAGAGAGCGAAGTGACCAGCGCGGGTGGCGGGCACCCCCAAGCCCCGCCGTGCGCTCACGCCGCGCCCTGTCGTCCGCAGCGCTGGCCACGCACGGAGCCCGAGGCAGGTGGCACTGACGAGGACCTCAACAGCGTGTTGGACTTCATCTTATCCATGGGGTTGGACGGCCTGGGCGCCGAGGCCTCCCCGGAGCCCCCGCCGCCCGCCTTCTACTACCCCGAGCCCGGGGCGCCTCCGCCCTACGGCGCTCCCGCGGGTGGCCTGATGTCTGAGCTGGTGCGGCCGGAGCTGGACGCGCCTCCGGGGCCCGCGCTGCACGGCCGCTTCCTCCTGGCGCCGCCCGGAAGGCTGGTCAAGGCCGAGCCCCCGGAGGTGGACGGCGGCGGCGGGTACGGCTGCGCGCCCGGCCTGGCCCGTGGGCCCCAGGGCTTGAAGCGCGAGAGTGCCGCGGGTGCCGCCGCAGCCTGCATGAGGGGTCCCGGGGGTCGTCCCCCGCCGCCCGCGGACACGCCGCCGCTCAGCCCCGACGGCCCCGCGCGCCTGCCAGCACCGGGACCCCGCGCCCCTTTCCCACCGCCTTTTGGTGGCCCGGGCTTTGGCGCCCCCCCGCCGGGTCTGCACTACGGGGCACCCGCGCCGGGCGCCTACGGTCTCTTCGACGACGCGGCCGCCGCCGCTGCAGCGCTGGGCCTGGCGCCCCCCGCCGCCCGCGGTCTTCTCACGCCGCCGGCGTCCCCGCTGGAGCTGCTAGAGGCCAAGCCCAAGCGCGGCCGCCGCTCCTGGCCCCGCAAGCGCGCGGCCACGCACACCTGCAGCTACACTGGTTGCGGCAAGACCTACACCAAGAGCTCGCACCTGAAGGCGCACCTGCGCACGCATACAGGTTGGGACGCCTACGCGCCGGTCGGGTAGATTTGGGGTTGCAATTTTACAGCCCTCTTGGTGACTGGGCGTCGTAAAGCCTGTCATCCTAGCACCTGCGAGGCTGTGGCAGAAGTTCCAAAGTTACCTGGGCTACTGTGAGACCCTGCCTTCAAACTCCAAAGAGTCCTGTTAGGGCGTAGATGGGATATTGAGGAGGGGGCAAATACCTATGGCCCCCCCCTCTAAGGGGTGGGGATTGGCTAAAGCCTAGTTTCCCGCGGAGTTAGAAAACCTGGAAAGGGGACCATTCCTAGGATTTTGTAGGGCAGTGCAGACTTGGGAGCTACTGGGAATGTGGTTCAAGAAGTTGGCAGGCTGAGATAGTGCTTTCCTAGAATGTATAAAGACCTGGGGCTCACCCCAGCATGGCTTATACCTGTATGGTGACCCACGCCTGTCATCCTAGAACTTGGGTAGTGGGGGCCTTTGAAAGGGTATGCATTTAGAAAACCTAGGGGTCTGTCTAGAAAGTTGAAAGAGTCAATGCTGGTGGTAGGATTGAGGTAGTAGACTGGGTTGTGGGGAAGTAGGAGAGCTTGGCGTGTCGGGGGCTAGGGGCTCAAAAAGTATTGTGGGAACATTTCAGGGCACTGCTTGAGAATAGATTGTGTGTGCTGCTCTTGGGTACGTAGGAGAGCAACTGAGGTTCAATCTTGTTTCCTCCCTGCAGGAGAGAAGCCTTACCACTGCAACTGGGATGGCTGTGGCTGGAAGTTTGCACGCTCAGATGAGCTCACACGCCACTACCGCAAGCACACGGGCCACCGGCCTTTCCAGTGCCACCTGTGTGACAGGGCCTTCTCCCGCTCGGACCACCTGGCACTGCATATGAAGCGGCACATGTAGCCAGGACCTATCACCCATCCGTGCAGTGCCGTGGCGGGTCCCACGCGCCAGGCACGGGCCCCTTTCCAAACTGACTGGTATTTATTGGACCCTGAGGACCAGGCTGGGAAGTGTGACCACAGAAGGGCTTTTCCTCAACATGACAATGACAACACCACCACCACCGTCCAGGTCCTTGTGGTGACTGAAGTCTCCAGTGGGAGAAGACACAGTCTTGATCCTCTTTGACGAGTTTTGTTTTCAAAATGGTGCAATAATTGTGTCCTCCTTCCAGAGGATCGGCTCAATGCCTTGTGAGAAATCACCCTCATGTGTACTGTCTGTCTGTGACCTTTTTTAATATTGTACATATTACTGTAAATAAGGAGACAGTAGGCATTTGGACTGCCTGCTTTTTTTTAGAAGACTTTACTGTTTTGGATTTTTTTTAATTAAAAGAAAGTTTTGCATCTTTGGAGAAATCTCAGCTCTGGTCTGGCTATTTGTAGGTCGAGGAAATTTGGGAGAAGCAGAGAGGCTAGCAGAATGGAAAAGTGGACCCTACTCCTTGCCAATTCTGAGGTTGCCAGCTTCAATCACCAGCTGCCAGGAACTGTGGTTTTCTATAAATTTAAACACTGCATTTTAGGATTGAGGCAGGTTATTTTAAGGCTGTCCCTTGGAGCCATAAATTGTCTTTTTTTTTGACAAAGTGGGAGAGAGAATGGGCAGGCCAGGGCCTCCAGCCACTGCAAATGAACTCCAGACACATGTGCCACCTTGTGCATCTGACTTATGTGGGTCCTGGGGAATCAAACCTGGGTCCTGTTAAAGTGCTGGGAACACAGATGTGAGCCACCTTACTTTTTTTGGTGGGGGGAGGGTCAAGGTAGTGTCTCACTATAGTCCAGGCTGACCTGGAATTCACTCTAGTCTCAGGATGGCCTCAAGCTAGCTCACAGTGATCCACCTACCTCTGCCTCCTGTGTGCTGGAATTAAAGGTGTATACTACCATGCCTAGCTTGGTTTTGTTTTTTGAAACAGATTGTCATTGAGTAGCCCAGCCTGGTCCCTAACATGCACCTCCTGCCTCTGCCTCCCCAGAGCTGGGGTAACTAGTGTACCAGCCCCACTTCCTCTTTGGGCCCTAGGTAACTATGGCTACTGACAACTGCCCAAATTGCTTCCAGAAAGTGAAAATAGCCCTTAAGCAGAGTCCTATTTTAAAACACTCTCACCTCATTGCGACAGAGGCTGGGATTTCCTCTCTCCCTCTGTCCTTATTTGCCCCAGGGGCCTCCTCAACCCTGCAAACAGCTGAGAGCTGTTGGTAATCCAAAAAGCAGAAATGCGAGATGACAACCTTATTCATTTTGAGAATGGGTTACTGGACTCACTTTTGCTCACTAGGAAGGTCACAAGCTCTTGAGCTTGTTTTGCCCTTCAGTGTGCAGCTACTCCAAGCCCAGCACCAGTGTCCCTTGGCCTGAGGGTCCAAGCCAAGGACCCTCATCAGAGCTCGATTTCCCTACATTTTTATCTTGCTTTCATTGGCATTTTGAGACTAAGTGGCCCAGGAACTCGGTGTTCTGCTTCACCCCATAGAGCTGGACCATAGGCTTGTGCCAGCATCACCCCACCTCAAGATCTTAGTCATCTGTTTTTCTGTGATGCTCCAGTTGAAATTCAGGGTCTTATGCATGCTAGGCAAGTGCTGTGCCTCTGAGCCACATCCCCAGTCCCCCAGATTTTAAATTACTACTTTCAATGGTTTGTGGTCTTCCTCTTATAGTTAAATCTGGCAGGTTGAGCCATTTTTCTTGTT
The DNA here is from genome assembly GCA_036346955.1 of Dipus sagitta. Classification (NCBI taxonomy): domain Eukaryota; kingdom Metazoa; phylum Chordata; class Mammalia; order Rodentia; family Dipodidae; genus Dipus; species Dipus sagitta. The sequence goes on from CM070770.1 coordinate 217,968,415, forward strand.
GAAAAAACATCTTCAGGTGTGCCCTGGAGGTCTCTGAAGCAATGACAAGACAGTTATAAACGGTTTGTGCTGTTGAGTTTCAATTTCCTGGGTGCTATTGCTAAGATCACATAAGAAGGCCACCCTTCAGCTCAGGCTGTGTGCTGACAAGTCATGGCTCGGGCAATGTGGGGTCACACTGGCTAAGGCAGAAATACCCTACATAGATTTTTTTTTTCTAATCCCTTGGGAAGCCCCGATGTCAGTTTACATCATATTTCCTGCATGGCTAAATTCAGCCCATTTGAAAACTTGTTTTTTGTTTTTTTTTTTTTTTTTTTTTTTTTTTTTTGAGATAGTCTTGCTCTAGCTTAGGCTGACCTGGAATTCATTATGTAGTCTAAGGCTAGCCTGGAACTCACAGCAATCCTCCTACCTCTGCCTCCCGAGTGCTGGGATTCAAGGTGTGCATCACCACACCCACCTGAAGACTTTGTTGGTGGTGCTTTGAGGTAAGGTTTCACCCAGGCTAATGTGAAACTCACTGTAGTTTCAGGGTGGCCTCAAATTCACAGCTGATCCTCCTACCTCTGCTGAGATTAAAGGCATGGGCTACCACACCTCGCTTGAAGATATATGTGTTATTTATTTATTGGAGAGAAGGAGAGAGAAGGCACACCACAGCTGGCTTGAAGACATTTTGTTTTCAAGGTAGGGTTTTGCTCTAGTCCAGGCTGACCTGGAATTCACTATGTAGTCTCGGGTGGCCTCAAATTCATGGCCATCCTCCTACTTCTGCCTCCACAGTGCTGGGATTAAAGGTGTGCACAACCACACCTAGCTGTTGAGGACATTTTTATATTTATTTATTTGACAGAAACAAGGAGAGAGAAAATGGGTGCACCAGAGCCTCCAGCCATTGCAAACGAACTCCATACGTGTGCGCCCCCTGTGCATCTGGCTAACGTGGATCTTGGGGAATCAAAACTGGGTCCTTTGGCTTTGCAGGCAAATGCCTTAACTGCTAAGCCATCCCTGAAGACATTAAAAAAATATTTTATTTACTTGGAAGAAAGAGAGAGAGAATGGGCGTGCTAGGGCCTCCAGCCACTGCAAATGAACTCCAGATGCATGTGCCACTTTGTACATGTAGCTTATGTGGGTCCTGGGTAATGGAACTGAGGTCCTTTAGCTTTTCAGGCAAACACCTTAACCACTAAGCCATCTCTGCAACTCTTGTTTTGTTTTGTTTTTTGAAGTAGGGTCTCACTCTGGCTCAGGCTGACCTGGAATTAACTATGTAGTCTCAGGGTGGCCTTGAACTCATGGCAATCCTCCTACCTCTGCCTCCCAAGTGCTGGGATTAAAGACATGTGCCACCACACCCGGCTCCATCTCTTCAACTCTTGAAGACATTTGTGATATCATACTTAGGGCTTTTGTCCAGATATTGCTAAATGTCCCATGATGCAAAGGGCAGCCCCTACCTACTACAGAACCACTCAGCCCCCAGTGTCATTGGTGCTGAGGCTCAAAACCCTGCTCTCAGTACTAAGGTATCTGGATGGTTTGTATCAGCAAAGAGGTGGCCTTTGTGTGGAAGCCATGCCTCCCAGACACATGCCTAAGGACACTACATTTTAGCCTGTTCTTGAGTTAGGAGACACAACATCTAAACACTTTTCCTTCCCCAGAAAATCATATACAGACTTGTAGAAAATATCACCAGACACTAATCCCAACACTCGGGAGGCAGAGGTAGAAGGATTGCTGTGAGTTCAAGGCTAGCCTGGAGCCGGGCATGGTGGAGCACGCCTTTAATCCCAGCACTCAGGAGGCAGAGGTAGGAGGATTGCCATGAGTTCGAGGCCACACTGTGACTCCGTAGTGAATTCCAGGTCAGCCTGGGCTAGAGTGAGACCTTACCTCGAAAAAAAAAGAAAAGAAAAGAAAAGAAAAAGGCTAGCCTGGGACTACAGAGTGAGTGCCAGGTCAGCCTGGGCTACAGTGAGACCTTACCTCGAAAACAAGATTAAAAAAAAAAAAAAAAAGCAAAACAGAAGCCAGGTGAATGCCTTTAATCCTAGCACTGGGGTGGTTGTGATTTTGAGGCCAACCTAGGCTATAGCATGCGTTCCAAGTCAACCTGGGCTAGAGTGAAACCGTGCCTCAAAAAAAAAAAAAAAAAAAAAAAAAAGCTGTATTGAGAGGGGAAGGGGTATGATGGAGAGTGAAGTTTCAAAGAGGAAAGTCAGGGAAGGGAGGGAATTGCCATGGGTTATTGTCTATAATTATGAAAGTTGTCAATAAAAAAAAATTTTTTAAAAGCAGCCAGGCAGTGGTGGCACACATCTTTAATCCCACTTGGGAGGCAGAGGTATAGGAGAATTGCCAGTAGTTCAAGGCCACCCTGAGACTACATAGTGAATTCCCAGGTCAGCCTGGGCTAGAGTGAGAACCCTACCTTGCAAAACCAAAAAAAAAACAGTGGGATTAATGTGACTCAGAGATTCTACTCCTAAAACCTCTCCACCCAGGAGAAAGAAGATAACTCAGGCACACCTGCCTGGTGTGCTGAAATCCCTGCATTGCTATTTACAATAAGGTATGAGGTAGGGCAATCCAAGCGTCCCTTTACCCAGGAGGCCCAGGAGTGCAGAACCAGCTTTGTGGTTCACTGGGAAGAAGGGGCTGCCTTGCTGGCTTCACAAATCACAGTGCTTCATCTGGGTCCTCTGGGCATGCATGTCCCTCCTGGGATGCCCAGGTAGACCACCTCCAACTTAGGGATCACCCACCCCAGGGCCTTTGCACTGTCCAAGTCACCCGTCAACATATTTACTGAGTATGGGTGATATAGTCCTTGCCTTTTCTGGTCTCCCTGTCCATCAAGAAAGCAGTGGTGGGAGCTGGGCATGGTGGCACATGCCTTTAATCCCAACACTTGGGAGGCAGAGGTAGGAGGATCTCCATGAGTTCGAGACTGCCCTGAGACTACATAGTGAATTCCAGGTCAGCCTGGACTAGAGCAAAACCCTACCTTGAAAAACCAAAAAAAAAAAAAAAAAAAAAAAAAAGAAAGAAAGAAAGGAAGGAAGAAAGAAAGCAAGCAAGCAAGCAGTGGTGAGTTGGAGAATGGTTTAGTGGTTAAGGTGCTTCCCTGTGAAGCCTGAGGACCCAGATTCAATTCACCAGTATCCACGTAAGACAGATGCACAAGGTGGCAACATTTGTCTATAGTTTGCAATGGATGGAGACCCTGGCATACCCATTCTCTCTCTCGAATAAATAAATTAAAAAGAAAAAAAGAAAAGAAAGCAGTGGCCTGAGCTGTTTGGGGAAGGACCTGGATTAGGGAGAGCCACCTGCTGAGAGTGTGACTGGAATGTATCACAAAGGGTGAGAATCAACTGGAACTGTTAGAGTAGAGGGTATAAGCAAGACAGGGAAGGGATTACGGGAGGGTGGCCATCTGCTTGGTGCTCATGCTCTCAGACCTTCTGACATGGTTCCTCTGCCGTGACCTTTAGCTGCAAGTGGTCTCCCTTTCCTCTGTGAACCCTCACACACTACTCTTTATTTCTCTAAGCAGATACTCCAGATTCTTAGGGGGAGGCCTAGCTGGTTCTGAATGGGAGGTCTCTGTGAAGGAAGAGATTTCAGCTAGGGCAGGTAGCTTTACCATTCCTGCAAGGAATTCTGCAAAGCGGAGAAATGGAGTCTCCTCCACCCCTGACTTTTCCCCACCTTGCTCTTGATTGCTGCTCTCTTCTTTCTGGCAGTGCTGGGGATGAACCAACTAGCACACTACCACCAAGGAGAGCAAAAGAGAGAGAGAATGAGCATACCCGGGCCTCTTGTCACTGCAAATGCACTCCAAGAAGCATGAACCACTTTATGCATATAGTTACATGGGTATTGGGGATTTGAATCTGGGCTGAACCCAGGAAGTCTTTGCAAGCAACCACCTTTAACCATTGAGCCATCTCCCCAAACCCTACTTTACTTTTTTATTTATTTATTTTTTAAACACACACACACATATATAGACAAGTTCTATACTTTCAGACAACAAACCATGGTATTTCCCTCCCTCCCCCTTCCCTCCCCTCCCCCACTTTCCCGTTCATAACTCTGCTCACTGTCATATCCCCTCCCTCTCTCCATTAGCCTCTCTTTTAATTTGACGTCATCATCTTTTTCTCCTACTATAAGGGTCTTGTTACTTTTTTATTTATTTAGGGAGAGAAAGAGGCAGAGAGAGACAGAAAGAGAGAGAGAGAGAATGGACACGCCAGAGCCTCCAGCCACTGCAGACAAACTCCAAAGGTATGCGCCACCTTATGCATCTGGCTTACGTGGGTCCTGGGGAATTGAACTGAGGTCCTTTGGCTTTGCAGGCAAGTGTCTTAATCGCTAAGCCATCTCTCCAGTCCCCTGATTTTCTTTTTTATTTTGAGACAGTGTCTCACTAAGTTCCACAACTTGGCCTAGAATACTGTTCTTCCTGCCTCAGCCTCCCAAGTATGAGCATGTATCAACGGGCCTGGCTTCTTTCTTTTTCTTTTTATTTTCTCAATTTTTATTAATATTTTCCATGATCATAAAAAATATCCCATGGTAGTACCCCCCCACTTTCCCCTTTGAAATTCCATTCTCCATTATATCCCCTCCCCATCTCAATCTTTCTACTTACATATATACAATACCAACCTAATAAATGCCCTTCTCCCTTTCTTTCTCTTCCCTTTCTATCTCCTTTTTAACTTACTGGCCTCTGCTACTGAGTTTTTTCCTTCTCGCACAGAAGCCCAATCATCAGTAGCTAAGATCCAAATATGAGGGAGAACATGTGGCACTTGGCTTTCTGGGCCTAGGTTACCTCCCTTAGTATAATCCTTTCCAGATCTATCCACTTTTCTGCAAATTTCATAACTTCATTTTTCTTTACCGCTGAGTAGAACTCCATTGTATAAATGTGCCATATCTTCATTATCCACTCATCAGTTGAGGGGCATCTAGGCTGGTTCCATTTCCCAGCTATTATAAATTAAGCAGCAATAAACATGATTGAGCACATACTTCTAAGGAAAAGAGATGAGTCCTTAGGATATATGCCTAGGAGTGCTATAGCTGGGTCATATGGTAGATCAATCTTTAGCTGTTTTAGGAAGCTCCACACTGATTTCCACAATGGATGGACCAGATTGCATTCCCACCAACAGTGTAGAAGGGTTCCTCTTTTTCCACATCCCCGCCAACATTTATGATCATTTGTTTTCATGATGGTAGCCAATCTGACAGGAGTGAGATGGAATCTCAATGTAGTTTTAATCTGCATTTCCCTGATGACTAGTGACATAGAACATTTTTTTAGATGCTTATATGCCATTCGTATTTCTTCCTTTGAGAATTCTCTATTTAGCTCCATAGCCCTTTTTTTTTCTCCATTTTTATTAATATTTTCCATGATAACAAAAAAAATCCCATGGTATTACCCTCCCCCCTTTCCCCTTTGAAATTCCATTCTCCATCATATCCCCTCCCCATCTCAATCTTTCTACTTACATATATACAATACCAACCTAATAAAAGCCCTCCTCCCTTTCTTTCTCTTCCCTTTCTATCTCCTTTTTTAACTTACTGGCCTCTGCTACTGAGTTTTTTCCTTCTCACACAGAAGCCCAATCATCTCTAGCTAAGATCCACAAATGAGGGAGAACATGTGGCGCTTGGCTTTCTGGGCCTGGGTTACCTCACTTAGTATAATTCTTTCCAGATCCATCCACTTTTCTGCAAATTTCATAACTTCATTTCTCTTTACTGCTGAGTAAAACTCCATTGTATAAATGTGCCATATCTTCATTATCCACTCATCAGTTGAGGGACATCTAGGCTGGTTCCATTTCCCAGCTATTATAAATTGAGCAGCAATAAACATGGTTGAGCAAGTATCTCTAAGGTAATGAGATGAGTCCTTAGGATATATGCCTAGGAGAGCTATAGCTGGGTCATATGGTAGATCAATCTTTAGCTGTTTTAGGAACCTCCACACTGATTTCCACAATGGCTGGACCAGATTGCATTCCCACCAACAGTGTAGAAGGGTTCCTCTTTTTCCACATCCCCGCCAACATTTATGATCATTTGTTTTCATGATGGTAGCCAATCTGACAGGAGTGAGATGGAATCTCAATGTAGTCTTAATCTGCATTTCCCTGATGACTAGGGATGTAGAGCATTTTTTTAGATGCGTATATGCCATTCGTATTTCTTCCTTTGAGAATTCTCTATTTAGCTCCATAGCCCATTTTTTGATTGGCTTGTTTGATTCCTTATTATTTAACTTCTTGAGTTCTTTGTATATCCTAGATATTAATCCTCTATCAGATATATAGCTGGCAAAGATTTTTTCCCATTCTGTAGGTTGCCTCTTTGCTTTCTTCACCGTGTCCTTTGCAGTGCAAAATCTTTGTGATTTCATGAGGTCCCAGTGGTTAATCTGTGGTTTTATTGCCTGAGAAATTGGGGTTGTATTCAGAAAGTCTTTGCCAAGACCAATATGTTGAAGGGTTTCCCCTACTTCTTCCTCTAGCAGTTTCAGAGTTTCAGGCCTGATGTTAAGGTCTTTAATCCATTTGGACTTAATCCTTGTGCATGGAGAGAGAGAAGAATCTATTTTCATCCTTCTACAGATGTATATCCAGTTTTTCCAACACCATTTGCTGAAGAGGCTGTCTTTTCTCCAATGAGTATTTTTAGCATTTTTATCGAATATCAGGTGGATATAGCTACCTGGATTTACACCTGGGTCCTCTATTGTGTCCCATTGATCTACAAGTCTGCTTTTGTGCCAGTACCATGCTGTTTTTGTTACTGTGGTTCTGTAGTTAAAATCAGGTATGGTGATACCACCAGCCTTATTTTTGTTGCTCAGTATTATTTTAGATATTCGAGGTTTTTTGTGATTCCAAATGAATTTTTGGATTTTTTTTTCTATTTCCCTGAAGAATGCCTTTGGAATTTTGATAGGGATTGCATTAAATGTGTAGATTGCTTTTGGTAACATTGCCATTTTCACAATATTGATTCTTCCAATCCAGGAACAAGGGATGTTTTTCCACTTCCTAGTGTCTTCTGCAATTTCTCACTTGAGTATTTTAAAGTTCTCATTGTAGAGATTCTTTACTTCCTTGGTTAGGTTTATTCCAAGGTACTTTATTTATTTTTTTTTTTGATGCAATTGTGAATGGGAGTGATTCTCTGATTTCATCCTCTGTGTGTTTGTTGTTAGCATATATGAAGGCTACTGATTTCTGTGTATTTGTTTTGTTTCCTGCTATGTGGCTGTAGTTGTTTATCAGCTCTAACAGTTTGCTAGTAGAGTCTTTAGGGTCCTTTATATATAGAATCATGTCATCTGCAAATAATGATAATTTGACCTCTTCCTTTCCAATTTATATCCCTTTTATGCATGTCTCTTGCCTTATTGCTATGGCTAAGACTTCCAGAACTATATTAAATAAAAGTGGGGATAGTGGACACCCTTGTCTTGTTCCTGATTTTAGTGGAAAAGCTTCCAGTTTTTCCCCATTTAGTAATATGTTGGCTGTAGGCTTATCATAAATAGCCTTTATCATATTGAGATATGTTCCTTCTTTTCCCAGTCTCTGTAGGACTTTTATCATGAAGGGATGTTGGATTTTGTCGAATGCTTTCTCTGCGTCTAATGAGATGATCATGTGATTTTTGTCCTTCAACCCATTTATATAATGTATAACATTTATAGATTTGCATATGTTGAACCATCCCTGCATCTCTGGGATAAAGCCTACTTGGTCAGGGTGAATGATCTTTCTGATATATTCTTGTATTCTGTTTGCCAATATTTTGTTGAGAATTTTTGCATCTATGTTCATGAGGGAGATTGGTCTTTAATTTTCTTTTTTTGTTCTATCTTTGCCTGGTTTTGGTATCAGGGTGATGCTGGCTTCACAGGAGTTTGGTAGAATTCCTTCTTTTTCTATTTCATGGAAAAGCTTAAGAAGCAATGGTGTTAGCTCTTCCTTGAAGGTCTGGTAAAATTCAGCAGTGAATCCATCTGGGCCTGGGCTTTTCTTACTTGGGAGATTTTTGATAACTGTTAGGATCTCCATGCTTGTTATAGGTCTATTTAAGTGATTAATCTCGTCTTGATTTAATTTAGGTAGGTCATATAAATCAAGGAAATCATCCATTTCTTTCAGATTTTCATACTTTGTGGAGTATATGCTTTTATAATATGTCCCTATTTCTTTCTTTTTTAAAAAAATTATTTTATTTTATTTATTTGAGAAAGACAGACAGAGAGAATGGGCATGCCAGGGCCTTCAGCCACTGCAAATGAACTCCAGATGTATGTGCCACCTTGTGTATCTGGCTTACATGGGTCCTGGTTCTAACCTGGGTCCTTTGACTTTGCAGACAAGCACCTTAACTGCTAAGCCATCTCTGAAGCCCTCATTTATTTATTTGTTTATTTAAGAGAGAGAGAATGGGTGTGCCAGAGCCTCCAGCCACTGCAAACAAATTCCAGATGCAGGCATCACCTTGTGCATCTGGCTTATGTGTGTCCAGGGGAATAGAACTTGTGTCCTTTGGCTTTGCAGGCCTTAATCACTAAGCCATCCCTCCAACCTCCCTTTTTCTTTTTTTAAAATATGTAACAAGCCGGGCGTGGTGGCACACACCTTTAATTTCAGCACTTGGGAGGCTGAGGTAGGAAGATTACTGTGAGTTTAAAGCTAGCCTGAGACTAATTCCAGGTCATCTTGGGCTACAGTGAGACCCTATCTTTAAAAACCAAACAATGAAAAATAAAAATAAAAAGGAGAGCCATGGAGAGATGGCTCAGTGGATAAAGCACTTACTGTTCAAGTCGAGTTTGGACCCCTAGACTGACCCCATATAAAAGCCAGAAATCACAGAGGGTTTCTAACATCCCAGCAGGCAGACTGAGAGATGGGCAGCAGAGGCAAGCGAATTTTCTGGAAACTTACAGACCAGGCAGCCTGGTGAAGGCAGCGGGGAAATATAACAAGAATGAGAAGTCCTGCCTCAAATTGTCCTCTGACCTCCACACATGTGCCATAGCATGGACATTTACATTCACATACATGAACATACATTCACACCCACCCCACACCAAAAAGGCTGGGGCAATGGTTTAGTGGGTAATAGTGTTAGCTGCATAAGCATGAGAACCTAAGTCCAATCCCTAGCACCTACATTCAAAGATGGGCTTGGCCACATATGCTTATAGCCCTAGTGCTGGGATGGGTGGATACAGGAGGAACACAGGGGATCGCTAGTCAGCCAGTCTGATTACAAAGCAGGGAGCAATAGGTTAGTGAGAGACTGTCTCAGGGAAATAAGGCAGAAAAGCAATATAGGACACCTGACATCCTCCCTTGGCTTCTGCACATGTGTGCATGGGTACATACATCAATACACATGTGCATAAAGTTTCACACACAAAAAGGACTAGCCAGGCGTGGTGGTGCACGCCTTTAATCCCAGCACTTGGGAAGCAGAGGTAGGAGGATCACCATGAGTTCAAGGCCACCCTGAGACTACTAAGTGAATTCCAGGTCAGCCTGGGCTAGAGACCCTACTTTGAAAAGAAAAAAAAAAAGACTAGCAATATAGCTCAGCTCAGTAGCAGAGTGTCATAGTGTCCTGGGTTCACACTCTTGTAACCCAATAACACACACAAAGAGAGGGAGAGAGAGAGATCAATGAATAATCTTCCAGGTAGCTCACAAGGACGTAGACCAGCTTCTTTTCTGAGTGGCTCACCCAGGGCACTGGCCCAGTCCCAGCATCTGTAAACATCCCTGATTCTTGTGTGTCACTGGATCACCCCACACTTTGGGCCTCGGTTGTCTCTTCTGTGAAATGGGGTGACAGTTTGGGAGGATGGAGGACGAGGCCACCTGGAAATCAGGGTTTCTCAGCAGCAGAGGCTGTGCGAAGAGGCAAAGTCAGGAGGGGAGCTGGAAGGGCCTGCAGGGAAGGTGCCACTCACACCTGGCCCACCTGCTGCCCCTGCACATCCTGTGAGCTGCTACACTGGCCTGAACCACCATCTGGGACAGCCCCCTGGGGATCATGGCTGCCTATATACCTCAGACAGGCCAGGGCCTCATGCCACTGGAGGAAACTGAGGCTTAGAAAACCAAGTCCTCAGGCATTCCAGACTGGGGAGGCTGAGGCAGGAGAATCATGAGTTCCAGGTTAGCCCGGATTACATAGTGAGGCTTTGTCTCAAAAACATAGTAAGAGAGGCTGGGGATGTGGTTCAGTTTGTAGGTAGAGTGTTGCCTAGCATTCATAAAGCCCTAGGTTTGATCCTGAACACCATTTAAAATGGGTGCGGTGGTGCATGTCTGTAATCCAAGATGCTGGAGGTGGAAGCAGGAGGACCAGGAGTTGAGGCCAGTCTCAGGTACAGAGAACCTATTCTAAAAGAAATAAGGGGCGGCTGGAGAAATGGCTTAGGGGTTAAGGCACTTGCCTGTGAAGCCTAAGAAGCCAGGTTCGATTCTCCAGGTCCCATGTAAGCAGATGCACATGGTGGTGCATGCGTCTGGAGTTCGTTTGCAGTGGCTAGAGGCTCTGGCGCGCCCATTCTCACCCTCTTCCCCATCTCTCTGTCTCTAGTAAATAAATAAAAATAAATCTTTTAAGAAAATGAATTATTAAAAAAAGAAATAAGGGAAGAAAGGAAAGGAGGGAAGGAAAGAAAATCAAATTAGTTCAGTCATCAGACAGGTGTATGGTAGCCAGCCCTCCCAGACTCCTGATCCCTTCTAAGTCAATGGGAGGGGGCATGGCTCCTTAAGATTCAACTCTGCCTGAACCCAGAACAGCTTGGACCCAGCATTTTATTGACAAACTGCCTTTTTTCTCCCTTGAAAAACAAAGATGAAGCTGGGCATGGTGGCATATGCCTTTAATCCCAGCACGTGAGGCAGAGGTAGGAGAATCGCTGTGAGTTCGAGGCCACCCTGAAACTATATAGTGAATTCCAGGTCATCCTTGGTTAGAGTGAGACTCTACCTCAAAAACCAAAAAAAAAAAAAAGGCAGCTGAAGAGATAGCTCAGTAGTTAAGGCACTTGCCTGCAAAGTTTAATGGCCTGGGTTCAACTCCAGTACCCACGTAAGCCAGATGCACAAAGTGGTTCATGCATCTGGAGTTTGCAGTGGATAGAGGCCCTGGCATGCCCATTTTCTCTCTGTGTCTCTCTTGCTCTCTCTCTTTGGAAAAAAAAAAAATCTTTACCAAAAAAAAAAAAAAAAAGTATGGGGCTGGGAAATGGCTCAGTGGGTAAATAGCATCTTCCATGCAAGCATTAGGGCCTGAGATGGCCTGAGAGAGTTCGAGTTTGATCCACAAAACCTATGTCAAAAGATGGTCATGGCCAAGCACACACCTGTAACTTTAGTCCTGTGGGTGGGAGGTGGACACAGGAGGATCATTGGGGTTGGCTGGTCAGCTAATTTGACAAAACAGCTGCTCCCTGTTGAGTGAGAAACTCTGTTTTAGGGAGATAAGGCAGAAGTGTGATAGAGAAGACCCATAGCTTCTATATGTGTGAGCACGAGATGCACACATCTATTGAACACATACATAGTACACTTATCAAAAAATATATTGGGGGGGGGGCTGTAGAGATTGCTCAGTGGTTAAGATACTTGCCTGCAAAGACTAATGACCCAGGTTCAATGCCCCAGCGCCCATGTAATGCCAGATGCACAAAGTGGCACATACATCTGGAGTTCATTTGCAGCAGCTGGAGACTCTGATGCACCCATTCTCTGTCTTTCTTCTCTCTCCCTCTCTGCTTGCACAGAAAGAAGGAAAGAAAGAAAGAAAGAAAGAAAGAAAGAAAGAAAGAAAGAAAGAAAGAAAGAAAGAAAGGAAGGAAGGAAGGAAGGAAGGAAGGAAGGAAGGAAGAAAGGGAGGTTGGGGAAATAGGCCAGTGGGTAAAGTGACTGCTGTCCCAGCATGAGGGCCTGAGTTCAGATAGCCAGCACCCACATAAAGCCAGGTGTCCTGTAATCCTGGCACTGAGGAGGTGGAACTAGAAGGATTCCTAAGGCTCATTGGCTAGTCTAGTTGAATTGGTGATCTCCAGGCTTAGTGAGAGTCTTGTTTAAAAGAATAAGGTGGAGAGAGACCAAGGAAGACACTGATGTTGACATCTGGCATTCACACAAACTCACATGTATGCACCTGCACACACATATAAACATGCACATATGCACATATCACACACATATACACACACAAAAACAACAAAAATATCTGGGTGTGGTAATGCATACTTGTCTTCCCAGCATTTGGGAGGCTGAGACATGAAGATTGCTGCAAATTCAAGGCCATCCCAGGATTGATAGTAAGATCCTGACGCCTTTAATCCCAGCACTCTGGAGGCAGAAGTAATAGGATTGCATTGAGTTCAAGGCCACCCTGAGACTACATAGTGAATTCCAGATCAGCCTGGACTAGAGTAAAACCCTACTTTGAAAAACAAAAATAAATAAATAAATAAATAAATAATAAAATAAAATAAAAACACCAACCAAAGCATGCCTTTAATCCTAGCATTCAGGAGGCAGAGGTAGGAGGATGGGTGTGAGTTCAAGGCCACCCTGGAACTACACAGTGAGTTTCAGGTCAGCCTGGGCTAGAGTGCAACCCTGCCTCAAAAAAAAAAAAAAAAAAAAAAAAAAAAGAAAGAAAGAAAGAAAGAAAAAGAAAAAGATTTAGGGCTGGGGAGATGGGGAGATGGCTGAGCAGTTAAAAATGCTTTTTATTTATTTATTTTTTTTTTTCGCAAAGCCTGCCAACCCAGGTTCAATTCCCCAGCACCCACATAAAGCCAATGCAAAGTGGTGCATGCATCTATGATGCCAACACAGCTATAACAATGGAAAGCAGAGCCAGGAGAATCCAGAATTCCATTCCTTTGCAGAAGGTAGAGCATGGACACCTTGAAAGTGTTCTCTGACTTCCACCTATGCACCCATACATAAATAAACACATGATAAAAATCTATTAAGGGCAGGGCATGGTGGTGCGCACCTTTAATCCCAGCACTTGGGAGGTAGAGGTAGGAGGATCGCCATGAGTAGAGGCTACCCTGAGATTACATAGTGAATTCCAGGTCAGTGTGAGATAGAGTGAGATACCTACCTCAAAAAAAAAAAATTGTTAAGGGCTGGAGAGATGGCTTAGTGGTTAAGGCATTTGCCTGTGAAGGCAAAGGATCCAGGTACGATTTCCCAGGACCCATGTAAGCCAGATGCACAATGGGGCACATGCATCTGGAGTTGGGTTAAAGTGGCTGACGGCCCTGGCACACCCATTCTCTCTCTCTCTCTTTCCAGCTCTCTAGCAAATAAATAAAATTAAATTAAAAGTTAAAAAATCTGTTGAGGGCTGGAGAGATGGCTTAGCGATTAAGGCACTTTCCTGCAAAGCCAAAGGACCTAGGTCAGACTACTCAGGACCCACGTAAGCCAGATACATAAGGGGGCAGGCACATGCATCTGGAGTTCGTTTGCAGTGGCTGGAGGCCATGGCATGCCCATTCTATCTCTCTCAAATAAATAAATAAATAAATTTTATATATATATATATTTAATGGCGTAAGAGTTGGGTATGTGGCACACACCTTTAAAAAAAATAATCTGAGCCAGGCATGGTGGTGCATGCCTTTAATCCCAGCACTCGGGAGGCAGAGGTAAGACGATCACTATGAGTTTGAGGCCACCCTGAGGCTACATAGTGAATTCCAGGTCAGCCTGGACTAGAGTGAACCTCTACCTCAAAACAAACAAACAAACAAACAAACAAATCTGTTGACTATTTTATTTCTGTGTTTATGAGAGAGAGAGAAAGAGGCAGCTTGGCGGGGTGGCAGAGAATGGGCACACCAGGGCCTCTTGCTGCTGCAAAGGAACTCCAGAGGCATGTGCCACTTGGTGCATCTGGCTTTATGTGGGTACTGGGAATCAAACCCAGGTCCTTAGACTTTGGAGGCAAGTGCCTTAACTGCTGAGCCATCTCTCCAGCCACACCATAAATTTTTTTAATTCTTTTTTTTATTAACAACTTCCATGATTGTAAACAATATCCCATGGCCCTACCTCCCCCCATTTTCCCCTTTGCAACTCTACTCTCCATCATATCCCCTCCTCCTCTCAATCATTCTCTTTTATTTTGATGTCATCATCTTTTCCTCCTATTATGATGGTCTTGTGTAGGTAGCGTCAGGCACTGTTAGGTCACGGATATCCAGGCCACTTTGTGTCTGGAGGATCACATTGTAAGGAGTCCTACCCTTCCTTTGGCTCTTACATTCTTTCTGCCACCTCTTCCACAATGGACCCTGAGCCTTGGAAGATGTGATAGAGATATTGCAATGCTGAGCACTCCTTTGTCACTTCTTCTCAGCACCATGGTGCCTTCTGAGTCATCCCAAGGTCACTGCCCTCTGAAAAGAGAAGGTTCTCTACCAAAAGTGAGAGTAGCATTAATATATGGTATGAACATTAAGAAAAGTGCTTACTGGGCAGTTTGATGAGCATAGTATATACATTTAGCCAGACAGCAGCAGACGTTACACCCCTAAGGCTCATGACTACCCCTGTTTTAAGTTTTCAGTATCAGGGATGTATTCCCTCCCATGGAGTGGGCCTCCAGTCCAATTAGAGGGCAGTTGGTTTTCACCATGACAGATGTGCCACTATTGCACCCATTGACTCATTTGGCCTGGCTGGCCAAATATAAGGCTTGCAGTGTCCACTGTTGAGTATCTTCACTAGTGATTTCTCTCTCTCCCATTAAACTGCATGCAGAATGCATGCTTTCTGTCAGCTGGTCTACATGGAGGAGGTTATCAGCTCAGTTCCAGCAGGATTTTTCAGTGGCCTTGTAGCCCAAGTACCCACCATAAAATTTTTAAGAGAGAGAGAGAGAGAGAGAGAGAGAGATGAGCTGGGAGTGGTGGCACACTCCTTTAATCCCAGCATGTGGAAGTAGATCATCATGAGTTCCAGGCCAGCCTGAGACTACATAGTGAATCCCAGGTCAGCCTGGGCAAAAGTGAGACCCTACCTCGAACCCCCCCCCCCGAAAAAAAAAAAAAAGAGAGAGAGAGTTAGAGAGAAAAAAACATGCCTGCTCTGACAGTAAGAACCTTCCATTCCAGAGGATCCATCAGGGACTTGAGCTCCAAGCTCAGGTCTGATTGGGTACAAGGGCAGCTCCTATGGGGGTGTCAGAAGCCTCCGGCTGTTCCCCATGGTTCTCCATGGATAGTCCGCCAAGTGAGTGACTCCAAGCCAGTTGGAGGAGCTTCTCACCTTCCCTTAGCTCTAAGGCTGGGCATGTGGACACCCTGGGGTCAGCTTCTGGGCTTTAGTAAGGTCTGCCAATCCTCCCAAGCTACTTTAGAACATGAGACACTCCCCTCTCATCCTGCCTTTCACACCCACAGCCCCTCCTTTGTGTCCCCAAGACCTTTTGTTCTTCCCTAGTGCAACAACTCTGCACAGGCTATTCCTAATGCGAAAAAATGTTCTCAGTTCTCATGGCTCCACAGGCAAGTTAGTGCGCTTCAGGCTGCATTCCAGCATCACTTACTCCAGGAAGCTCTCTCTGGTACCTGCATAGCCCGTAAAGGCTGTGTCAGCCCATATCTCGTCAGGGCAGGGCCATGACTGCCTGGACTCCGGGAGCCAGCAGTAATCCAAAGAGCTGGGGACTCAACCAAAAAGGGACAGCAATGTGGGACTGCCACATGGCTTTGGCTATGCTAGTCTATAGAGATGGAAATCCAACATCTAATCAAAGGCTTCCTGGGGGACGAATTTCTGACCCTAAGGCAACAAATGCATCTGGGCTGAGTGTGTGATGTGTGGCAGTTGCACAGTCTAGGCCTAATTTGTCCCTGTCATTCAGGGACCAGCTGAGTATCAGAGCCGGCTACAACACATCTTGAGTTATCCTTTGCCTTCGTCACCCTCGCTTAAAACCTTAACCCCAGTTTGGCCTTTTAGGGACTGTCCCAAAATCTAGAGACACTCCATAGCCAGAGCCTTCAACTGTGGCCTTTGTGTTCTGTGATCCAGAGCAGAGAGTGAACCCTGGGGTCAAGAAGTGGGCTCTCCTTGGGTCTTAGACGCTCCCTAACGTGCCCATTCAGGTTCCAGAGGCAGTATTATCCCCATTCCCAGTGTGTATCTGTTGAACTCCAAAACCTCAAACACATCCTGATCTCTTTATTTCTTCAGTGTGGCCCAGGGTGACTTTAGCCACCTTGCTGGGTGCTCAGTGGTTTGTTCTGAGTCATACAGGAAGGCTTGTCATCTCAGGAGTTGGTGGTCCTATGGAGCACAGCCTGTTCTCACCAGCAGCTGGCATTGCATCCCTATCAGTCACTGATATTCCTGGGGAAGGGGGATCATTTTGCCCTGTCATCCAGGACCTGGTCTCTGGGAGACCCTATTGCTGAGCAGGGATATGGTGGTGCACATACTTTAAAGCCCAGCACTAAGGAGGCAAAGGTAGGAGATTTGCTGTGAGTTCAAGGTCAGCCTAGGACTGCAGAGCAAGTTCCAGGTCAGCCTGGGCTAGAGTTAGATCCTACCTCAATAAAACAAAACAAAACAAGACCCTATTGCTAAAGACAAAACATGCTTTGGCTACAGGTCACTGAGAATTCAATCTGGAGCTGAGCTGGAAGACTCCTCCCTGTTGACCAGCTGTCATAGTGTTAAAAAGTGCTATGGGGCTGGAGAGATGGCTTAGCGGTTAAAGCATTTGCCTGCAAAGCCAAAGGATCCTGGTTTGATTCTCCAGGACCCACATAAGCCAGATGCACAAGGGGGCACATGCATCTGGAGTTCATTTGCAGTGGCTGGATGCCCTGGCATGCCCATTCTCTCCCTCTCTCTCGCTCTCCCTTTCTCTCTCTCTCTCAAATAAATAAATAAAATATATATATATTTTTAAAAAGTGCTATGCAGCCAGGTTTGGTGGTGCACACCTTTAATCCCAGCACTTGGGAGGGAGAAGTAGGAGGATCGCCATGAGTTCAAGGCCACCCTGAGACTACATAGTAAATTCCAGGTTAGCCTGGGCTAGAGTGAGACCCTACCTCAAAAAGAAGGGGGGCTATGCAATCGTTTGAGGGAAAAAGTCATCAACTTTTTTTTATTGACAGCTTCCATAATTATACATAATAAGCCATGGCAATTCCCTCCCACCGACTTTCTCCTTTGCAACTCTACTCTCCATCATACTCCTTCTCCCTCTCAATCAGTCTCTCTTTTAATTTATTTTATTTTATTTTATTTTTGTTGTTTTGTTCTATTTTTTGTTTTTCGAGGTAGGGTCTCACTCTGGCTTAGGCTGACCTGGAATTAACTATGTAGTCTCAGGGTGGCCTTGAACTCACGGCAATCCTCCTACCTCTGCCTCCCGAGTGCTAGGATTAAAGGCGTGTGCCACCACATCCGGCCAGTCTCTCTTTTATTTTGATGTCATCATCTTTTCCTCTTATTATGATGGTCTTGTGTAGGAAGTGTCAGGCACTGTGAGGTCATGGATATCCAGGCCATTTTGTGTCTGGAGGAGCGCGTTGTAAGGAGTCCTACCCTTCCTTTGACTCTTACATTCTTTCTGTCACCTCTTCCACAATGGACCCTGAGCCTTAGAAGGTGTGATAGAGATATTTCAGTGCTGAGCACTCCTCTGTCACTTCTTCTTAGCACTATGGTGCCTTCTGACTCATCCCAAGGTCACTACCATCTGAAAAGAGAAGCTTCTCTAACCAAAAGTGAGAGTAGCATTAATATATGTGTATGAACATTAACAGAGGTGCTTATTGGGCAGTTTGGTGAGCATAGTATATACATTTAGCCAGACACCAGCAGACATTACATGCCTAGGGCTCATGACTTCCACTGTCATAGGTTTTCAATATTAGGCATGTATTTCCTCCTATGGAGTGGGCCTCCAGACCAATTAGAAAATAGGTTTCCCCCTGTTACAGTCAGGCTCACATTGCTGGTATAAATCACCCAACCAAGAAAAGCTTGTGGAAAAAGGTTTATTTTGGCTTACAGATGCAAGGGGAAGCTCCATGATGACAGGGGGAAATGATGACATGAGCAGAGGGTGGACATCACCCCCTGGCAACATAAGGTGGACAACAGCAACAGGAGAATGTGCCAAACACTGGCAAGGGGAAACTGGCTATAATACTACAATACCCACAAGTCCACCCCCAACAATACACTGCCTCCAAGAGGTGTTAATTCCCAAATATCCATCAGTTGGAAACCTAGCATTCAGAACACCTAAGTTTATGGGGAACACCTGAATCAGATCACCACATTCCACCCCTGGCTCCCATAAACTGATAACCATAAATGATATAATATAGAATGTATTCAGTCCAACTTTAAAAGTTCCCATAGTTTTATCAATCTCAATGATGTTCCAATATTCCCACAGTCTGAGATCTTTTGACTGAGCCATGATACAAAAAAAAAAAAAAAAAAAAAAAAATCCCCCTCAAAACCATAATGGCACAGAACAAATATTCACACTGCAAAAGATGGCATAGGGCATAGCAAAGAAATATTCAACCAATACAAGATTTAAACAGGGAAAACATCAAACTCTGTAGCTCCAAGTCTAACAACTCTAGGCAGTGACAAATCTCAAAATCTGATAATTCTAACCAGCAACAAGTCTCTGGAGTTCCAATTTCATTCCTCCAGCTAGGCTACTCACAGTCCTGGAAAACTTCATACAGGATGGCAGCTTTTCTTAGCAGGCATCTCATGGCTGTGGCATCTCCACCTGGTCTCCAGTACAACCCACAGTTCATCCTCACAGCTCCATTGCATCTCCATGCAGGCATCCAGCAAATCTGCTTCACACTGCCCATGGCCATTTCTAAAACACAAGACCATGTTTCAAACTCAATTGCCCTCTCTTTCCTGCATTTCTTATACTCCACAATACCAGGTAGGGTGCCAATTTGTTAATCCCGGGGGGGAATAAAGCAGACTTTGAAGAACAGGACACTCCTTGCACATTTAGGCCCCTTCAAAAGAGTCTACATTCTTCCTGTTGCCCCAATGCAGGTCAGCGTGCCCAATCTCAAAGACTGTAAGCTCTCATATAACTGCAGCTGAACAGACAGCAGTTTTGATCCAAAGACTTCTTTCTGAGTCATATCCCTCTGCTCATACCAGTCCTTTTCTACACAAAGCATCCCTGTACAAGTGCACAAGTTCTCAGGACTGTACAGGCATAACAGCAAGTCTCTCTCACAAACTACTTCAAGCCCAGTCCAGGCAAAGCTCTTTCTCACATTCATAAGCCAAACCTTATAGTCCACAGTTCTTACTGCATTCAGGTCTTTCAACTCTGACTAGAATAGTCCATCAAGCTGTACTTACAGCACTGCAAGACGTCTCTTAGGCCAAGGTTTCAAATCCATCCACATTCCTCTTGAAAATCAGTGCCAAATGGCCAAAGCCACACAGTCAGGTGTCTAGCAGCAACCCCACTCCTGGTACCAACATTACTCTTCCAGTCAGGTTATATTGCTGGTAGAAATCACCCAACCAAGAACAGCTTATGGGAAAAAAATGATTTATTTTGGCTTATAGACTCTAGGAGAAGCTCCATGATGGCAAGGGAAAACAATGGCATGAGCAGAGGGTGGACATCAACCCCTGGCCCACATAAGGTGAACAATAGTAACAGGAGAGTGCACCAAACACTGGCAATGAGAAACTGACTATAATACCCATAAGCCTGTCCCCAACAATACACTGCCTCCAGGAGGCATTAATTCTCAAATCTCCAGCCAGGAACCTAGCATTCAGAACACCTAAGTTTATGGGGGACACCTGAATCAAACCACCACACCCCCATAACAGACATGCCACGCCCATTGGCTCATTTGGCCTGGCTAGCTAAATTTAAGGCTTGTAGTGTCTACAGTTGTTTATCTCCACTGGTGATTTCTCTCTCTCCCATTGAGCTATATGCTGCATAGCTTTTTCCAGCTTTGTGTCAACTTGCCTACATGGAGGAGGTTTTTAACTCAGCTACAGCAGGATTTCTCAGTGACTAGTGACTTTGCAGTCCAAGTATGTGGAGTCTTCAGCAATAGGGTCTTACCATCTATTTCTGGTGGGAAACCAAGAGCCTCAGCATAATATTTTGGGGGCATCAGGGACCTCCCTGGCCAACAACTCAACAACTCACTGGAAGGTATCCCATCCCTGGCACTGAAAATTTTCTAGTAATAATCTATGGCTTCTGGGTGTGCCATTGTAGATTTCCATATAAATTATTCATATCCTCTTAGATTTTGATTAACCCTCCCCCACCCTTCCTTTACTCAATCAGATTCATCAACTATTTTAACCAGCAGTGGACCCTGAAAGAAAAATGAGCCAAGTGTTACAATGGTGGCATGTCTGTTATGGGGGAAACTAACTATTGTCTGATTGGATCTGAGGCCTGATTCATAGGAGGGAATTCCTGCCTGGTACTGAAAACCCAGTTAAAAGCTGGGGGGGTGGGGGGTGGTCATAATCTCTAGGGGGGAACTAGTATTGTTATCTGGCTAAATGGATGTATTAGGCTCACAAATTTCCCTCTAAGTATTTATGGATTTTTTTTTCCTGTTTTGTTTTTTTTTTTAGGTAGGGTCTCACTAAGTCCAGGCTGACCTGGAATTCACTATGTAGTCTCAGGTTGGCCTTGAACTCATGGCAATCATCCTACCTTTGCCACCTGAGTTCTGGGATTAAAGGTATGTCTGGCAATTTATTTTGAAAGGAAACTGGAAAATAAGAGGATTTTCTCTTCCTGTGACTCAGAACACCTTTTTTTTTTTTTTTTTTTTTTTCCAGTTTTTCCAGGTAGGGTCTCACTCTAGCCCGGGCTGACCTGGAATTCACTATGTAGTCTCAAGGTGGCCTCTCTAGTGTTGGGATTAAAGGCGTGCATCACCACACCTGGCTCAGAACGCCTTTTTGAGGTGGGAAGGCTGGGTGGGGGTCTGGAAGATATGGATAAGACAAATGGTAGATGTCCCAGATACTGAAGAAGACCAAGGCTTCAGGATTCTGTAGATGTCCTGGAAAGCATGAGCTTTCAAGAAGGTTCCTTCTTAGCCAGGCGTGGTGGTGCACAGCTTTACTCCCAGCACTCGGGAGGCAGAGGTAGGAGGATCACCATGAATTTGAGGCCACCCCGAGATGACATAGTGAATTCCAGGTCAGCCCTGGCTAGAGTGAGACCTTACCTCAAAAAAAAAAAAAAAAAAAAAAGTTCCTTCTTGGTTGGAGGAATCCTCTTAGGTGGATGTCTGAGACCAGCACCTGAAAGGCTACCATATCCAAGGGCTTATGTTTCCCATCTGCTCAGGTTTAAATACAGGCTTTTCTACACATTGAGTGCTAATCCACTTCCAGTAAGTCTCAGTGTCAACTACAAAAATAACCGTGCTGAAGCTGTGACAAGCTCATGATTTCAACAAGCTGAGCCACTGAAGGGCAATCGCATCTGAGTCCCAGTTGCCTGGCTGGATTTCTGATTTAGTTAATATCATGGTTTTGGGCACAACCACCTGAAGGGTGGGTGATAGAAAGAACTCAGTATGCTGAATACAATGTCTTCCCAACACTGCATGCAGTCACTCATAGTGTCAGGATGGGACTCATCTTCTACTACCCCACTCTGATTCCAGATTCTCAGAGCTGGCATGCAGCTCAGTAGGACAGCACATGTTGAGCCCTGCCAAGCACAAGTGAAGCCTCGAGTTCCATCCCCAGCTGCCCCTCTACATATACAAAATAATCAAATTCTCATGTTGTATAATAATGTACTAGGTAAGTTATTATAAGCAGAGGTCCACTTGGGTTCCTCAGGAGCTGCAGAACTCAAATATACAGTCTATGCTCTCACAGCACAAAGCAGCTCCTCTGACTAGGAAAGAACCCAAACTGCTGCTTGTGCCTGTGGGGATAGGAGATGCAGACGTGTTCAAAGGGGACAGTTTCAGTTTTGTAAGATGGAAAGATGTGTGGCACAACAATGTGAACATTCTTAACACTACTGAATGGTGTGCTTAAGATAGTTGAGGTGATAAATTGAATGAGTTGTTGCTTTTCCCACTGTAATTAAAGGTTGAAAAATCTTTCAGGAGTGGTGGCACATTTCTATAAATTCATCCACTCAGGAGGCTGGGACAGGAGGATAATGAGTTCCAGGTTAGCTTGGACTACACAGAAAGACTGTTTCAAGAAACAGAAAAGAAATATTGGGCACTAGTATCCTTACACGTGGATAAGTGACCATTCATGGAGTAGCTGGCATGTATGAAAATCTGAGGTATAAATGCTAGAGATACTCTTACACCCACAGTGAAGTTCCTCGTGCGTTACCACAACAATGTGGAGCAGGGTAGCCTCTGCCTGGACATCCTCAAGGCTAAGTGGTCCATCCTGTATGACATCAGAACCACCTTGCTGTCCATCCAGAGCTTGTTGAGAGAAGCCAGCATTGACAGTCCTTTGAACCCACATGCTGTCCAGCTCTGGAGAACCCAACAGCTTTGAAGAACGGCCTTCAAGAAACCTACTCACAATAGGTCTGCAGCCAAAAACCCTAACCAGACTGTGTCTTTTTATTTTTTCCTTGGTTGATCTGTTCTTTCCTTTTTTAAAAAAAATATGAGCATATAGGGAACATTTCTTTCTTTTAATTTATTTATCTGAGAGAGTAAGAGAGGGAAAGAGAGAGAGAGAGAATGGGCACACCAGGGCCTCCAGCCACTGCAAATAAACTCCAGATGCATGTGCCACCTTGTGCATCTGGCTTATGTGGGTTCTGGGGAATCGAACCTGGGTCCTTTGGCTTTGCAGGCAAATGCCTTAACCACTAAGCCATCTCTCCAGCCTGTCCTTTCCTTTTAAAAATATTTTTATTTATGAGAGAGAGAGAGAGAATGGGCACACCGGGGGCTCCAGCTACTGCAAATGAACTCCAGATGCATGTGCCACCTTGTGCACCTACCTTATATGGGTACTAGGGAGTTGAACCTAGGTCCTTTGGCTTTGCAGGTGTGGTGCTTTGATTCATGTGTCCCCCATAAACTTAGGTGTTCTAGATTCTAGGTTCTTCAGATGATGGCAATTGGAAATTGAAGCCTCCTGGAGGCAGTGTATTGTTGGGGGTGGGCTTAGGAGTGTTATAGCCAGTGTCCGGCGCACTCTCCTGTTTCTGCTGTCCACCTTTTGTGGGCCAGGGGGTGATGTCCACCCTCTGCTCATGCCATCATTTTTCCTGCTATCATGGGGCTCCCCCCTCAAGCCTGTAAGACAAAATAAACCTCTTCTTTCCCACAAGCTGCTCTTGGTTGGGTAATCTCTACCAGCAATGCAGACCTGACTGCAACAATAAAGCAGTACTGAGGAGTGGGATTGCTGCTAGACACCTGACTGTGTGGCTTTGGCCTTTTGGAGCTGATTTTCAAGAGGAATGTGGAAGGATTTGAAACCTTGGCCTAAGAGACACTTTGTAGTGCTTTAAAGTACAGCTTGATGGACTATTCCGGTCAGAGTTGGAAGACCTGAATGCAGTAAGAACTATGGACTGTGTGAGGTTTGGCTTATGAGGATGAGAGAGAGCTTTGCTTGGACTGGACCAGCAATTTGTGTGAGAAGCTTGCTGTTATGGCCGTGTCCTAAGAAGTTGTGCAGGGTTGCTTTGCATAGAAATGAACTGGTGTGAGCAGAGGGATATGGCACAGGAAAAAAAAAAAATCTTCGGGTGAACTGCTGCCCGTTCAGCTAAAATTGAGAGATTACAACCTTTGAGAGTGGGCCATCTGACCTGCACTGGGGCAACAGGAAGAAGACTCTTTTGAAGGGGCCTGAGTGTTCAAGGAGTCTCCTATTCTTCAAAGTTTGCTTTATTCCCCCCTGGATTAACAAATTGGCACTCTACCTGGTATTGTGGAGTATAAGAAATGCAGGAAAGAGAGGGTCATTGAGTTTGCAACATGGTCTTGTGTTTTGGAAATGGCCATGGGCAGTGTGAAGCAGGTTTTCTGGTTGCCTGCATGGAGACCCCATGGGGCCATGAGGATGAACAGTGGCTTGCAGTGGAGACCCAGTGGAGATGCTGGGACCATGAGAGGGCTGCTAAGGAGAGCTGCTGGCCCCGGTGAAGTTTTCCAGGACTGTGAGTAGCCTAGCTGGAGGGGCGGAATTGGAACTACAGAGACTTGTTGCTGGTTAGAATTATCAGACTTTGAGATTTGTCACTGACTAGAGTTGTTGGACTTGAAGCTACAGTTTGATGTATTCCCTGGTTGTTTTAAATCTCGTATTGGTTGAATGTTTCTTTGCTATGCTCTATGCCATCTTTTTCAGTGTGAATGTTTATTCTGTGCCATTATGGGGTTTGGGGGGGATTCTTTGGTATTATAGCTCAGTTAAAAGACCTTGGACTACAGGGATGTATGAACATCATTAGAATTGATATAAACTATGGGGAATCTTTAAGTTGGATGAATGCATTGAATTTTGTATAATGTATGGTTTTATCAGTTTATGGGGGCCAGGGGCAGAATGTGGTGGTTTGATTCAGGTGTCCCTCATAAACTTAGGTGTTCTGGATTCTAGGTTCCCCAGCTGATGGCAATTGCAAATTGAAACCTCCTGGAGGCAGTGTATTTTTGGGGGTGGGCTTAGGAGTGTTATAGCCAATGTCTCCTTGCCAGTGTTTGGCACATTCTCCTGTTCCTGTTGTCCACCTTATGTGGGCCAGGGGGTGATGTCCACCCTCTGCTCATGCCATCGTTTCCCCTGCCACCATGGAGCTTCCCCCTTGAGCCTGTAAGACAAAAATAAACCTTTTATTTTTCCACAAGCTGCTTTTGGTTGGGTGATTTCTACCAGCAATGTGAGCCTGACTGCAACAGCAGGCAAACACCTTAACTGCTAAGCCATCTCTCTAGCCCCTTTCCTTGATTTCTTTCTTTCTGTTTTTTTTTTTTTTTTTTTTTTTTTTTTTTTTTGTCTGTTTGTTTGTTTTTGGTGTGTGTATGTGTGTTGGTGGCACATGACTTTATAAGAGAGCACATGTGTGAGAGAGAATTGGTGTACCAGGGCTTCCAGCCACTATAATCAAACTCCAGACATGTGCACCCCCTTGTGCACATGTATAACCTTGCACATGCATCGTTTTGTGCATCTGGCTTATGTGGAATCTGGGGAGTTGAATGTGGGCCCTTAGGCTTTGCAGGCAAGCCCCTTAACCTCTAAGCCATCTCTCTAGCATCCCCCATTCCTTGATTTCTATGTGGACTCTGCATCTTGAGCTGTGGTATTATTTTTGTTTGATTTCTTTATTTTTTTAAATAAATTTTTGTTTTGTTTTGTTTTTTTGACATAGGGTCTCATTCTAGCCCAGACTGACCTGAAATTCACTATGTGTGAATTTACAGAATGGCCTCGAACTCAGTGATCCTCCTACCTCTGCTTCCCAAGTGCTTGGATTAAAAGTATACACACCACCATGCCCGGTTTGATTTCTGTTTTATATGTTACATCTACTTGAACCCTTGCAGTGTGTATTAAATAAGTACATTTTGATTGTTCTTGTAAAATAAAATAAAGCAACAGCCTTGAGAGATTATTGTTAGCTCTGTTTTATTGAAGAGGGGGACAAAAATTCCAGGAAGTGACATAAGGCTTAAGGTCAAAAGGAGACTCTGGAAGAGCATCTGGCTCAAAGGCCCCTACATAACATTGGTGTCCTCTCTGTTCTATCTTAGCTGTAGAGAAGCTATGGATTTATCCCAGGATCTAGAACCAGAAGAGGTTCCTGTCCATCATGTTGTCACTTCTTTTAAAACCAGTGTTCATAGCTGAACAATGGCTACATCTTGTCTTGGAGCTTTTTTTGGCTCCTGATATGGAAATACTGCCCTTTGTCTTTAGTACAAAGAAACATTGTTCATCTCAAATCAGCACTTCACACACCCCTAGCTATTGACCTCAGAAAGAGCTACCAGGGGAAGATTGTCATTAAAAAACACCTGGGAGTCACAGAATTTATCAGGTATTAATTTTTTTTATTGAGGTATGGTCTCTAGCAGGCTAACCTGGAAGTTACTATGTAGTCTCAGGGTAGCCTTAAACTTACAGCAATCCTCCTCCTTGTCTCCTGAGTGCTGAGATTAAAGCTGTATGCCACCACACTCAGCTTAAAGTTTTTATTTATTTATTTGAGAGAGGGAAAGAGGCAGAACGAGTGAGAGAGAGAGAAAAAAAAATGGGCACACCAGGGCTTCCAGCCACTGCGGACGAACTCCAGATGCATGCACCACTTTGTGTATCTGGCTTACGTGGGTTCTGGGGAATCGAACTGAGGTCCTTTAGCTTTGCAGGCAAGCACCTTAACTGCTAAGCTATCACTCCAGCACCCCCCCCTTAAAATAATATTTATTTATTATTTTAGTTATGTGGTATTGGGACAGAATCCGGACTTTGTGAGTGCTTGGCAGGAACTGGGGAGGGACAGAACCTGGGGCGTACTATGTCTATGCATGCTCTACCCCTGAGTAATACATATAGTTATAATATACTAGTGTGGTGGTTTGATTCAGGCGCCCCCCATAAACTTAAGTGTTCTGAATGCTAGGTTCCCAGCTGATAGAAATTTGGGAATTAATGCCTCCTGGAGGGAGTGTATTGTTGGGGGCGGGCTTATAGGTGTTATAGCCAGTTTGCCCATGCCAGTGTTTGGCACACTCTCCTGTTGCTATGGTCCTGTATGCTATGGTTGGCCAGGGGGTGATGTCCACCCTCTGCTCATGCCATTGTTTTCCCCTGCCATCATAGAGCTTCCCCTTGAGCCTGTAAGACAAAATAAATCTCTTTTTCCCAGAAGCAGCTCTTGGTTGGGTGATTTCTACCGGCAATGCGAACCGGACAGCAACAGTAAAGTGGTACCAAGGAGTGGGATTGCTGCTAGACACCTGACTGTGTGGCTTTGGCCTTTTGGAGTTGATTTTCAAGAGGAATGTGGGAGGATTTGAAACCTTGGTCTAAGAGATGCCTTGCAGTGCTGTAAGTACAGCTTGATGGACTATTCTGGTCTGAGCTGCAAGACCTGAATGCAGTAAGAACTATGGACCGTGAGGTTTGGCTTATGAGGGTGAGAAAGAGCTTTGCTTGGACTGGACCAGCAGTTTGTGTGAGAAACTTGCTCTTATGCCCATGTCCTGAGAAGTTGTGCAGGGTTTCTTTGCGTAAAAATGAACTGGTGTGAGCAGAGGGATATGGCACAGAAAGAAAAATCTTTGGGTGAACTGTTCCCCGTTCAGCTGCAATTGAGAGATTACAACCTTTGATACTGGCTAGCTGACCTGCGCTGGGGCAACAGGAAGACTGTCGATTCTTTTGAAGGGGTCTGAGTGCTCAAGGAGTGTCCTGTTCTTCAAAGTCTGCTTTATTCCCCCCTTGATTAACAAATTGGCACCCTACCTGGTATTGTGGAGTATAAGAAATGCAGGAAAGAGAGGGTCATTGAGTTTGCAACACAGTCTTGTGTTTTGGAAATGGCCATGGGCAGTGTGAAGCAGGTTTGCTGGATGCCTGCATGGAGACCCCATGGGGCCATGAGGATCAACTGTGGATTGCAGTGGAGATGCCGGGACCACGAGATGGCTGCTAAGGAAAGCTGCCAGCCCCGATGAAGTTTTCCAGGACTGTGAGTAGCCTAGCTGGAGGGGCGGAATTGGAATGCCAGAGACTTAATGCTGGTTAGAATTTTGGGACTTGAAGATCTGTCACTGGCTAGAGTTGTTGGACTTGAAGCTACAGAGTTTGATGTTTGCCCTGGTTGTTTTAAATCTTATATTGGTTGAATGTGTCTTTGCTATGTCATCTTTTGCAATGTGAATATTTATTTTGTGCCATTATGGGTTTTTTGAGGTTATTTTTTGGTATTATGGCTCAGTTAGAAGATCTTGGACTATGGGGATGTATGTACATCATTGGAATTGATAAAAACTATGGGACTTTTAAAGTTAGATGAATGCATTGAATTTTATATAATGTATGGTTTTATCAGTTTATGGGGGCCAGGGTCGGAATGTGGTGGTTTGATTCAGGTGTCCCCCATAAACTTAGGTGTTCTGAATGCTAGGTCCCCAGCTGATGGAAATTTGGGAATTAATGCCTCCTGGAGGGAGTGTATTGTTGGGGGCAGGCTTATGGGTTTTATAGCCAGTTTCCCCATGCCAGTGTTTGGCACACTCTCCTGTTGCTATTGTCCACCTTATGTTGGTGAGGGGGTGATGTCCACCCTCTGCTCATGCCATCATTTTTCCCTGCCATCGTGGAGCTTCCCCCTTGAGCCTGTAAGCCAAAATAAATCTCCTTTTCCCAGAAGCTGCTCTTGGTTGGGTGATTTCTACCAGCAATGTGAGCCGGACTGCAACAACTAGCTTTGTTTGTTATTTACTTTTAAATATTTTTATTTATTCATTTGCAAGCAGAGAGAGAGACAGAATGGGTGTGCATTGTGTAGAAATGGACTGGTGTGCACAGAGGGATATGGCACAGATAAAAATAATTTTTTTTTTTTTTTTTTTTTTTTTTTTGGTTTTTCAAGGCAGGGTCTCACTCTAGCCCAGGCTGACCTGCAATTCACAAGGTAGTCTCAGGGTGGCCTTGAACTCATGGCGATTCTTCTGCCTCTGCCTCCCAAGTGCTGGGATTAAAGGCATACACCACCATGCCACCACACCCAGCTATAAAATCTTCTTATTTTTAAAATATTTTATTTATTTGAAAGAGAAGAGAAAGAGGCAGATGGAGAGAGACAAATAATGGGCTCATCAGGGCCTCTAGCTACTACAAACAAACTCCAGATTGCATGTGCCATTTTGTGCATTTGGCTTTACGTGGGTACTGGGGAATCAAATTCAGGTTGTTAGGCTTTGCAGACAAGCGCCTTAACCACTGAATCATCTCTCCAGCCCCAATTTATTTAGTTATTTATGGTGGGTTTGTTTTGGTTTTGTTTTGGTTTTTGGTTTTTTGAGGTGGGGTCTCACTCTAGCTCAGGCTGACCTGGAATTCACTCTGTATTCTCAGGGTGGCCTTGAACTCATGGCGATCCTCCTACCTCTGCCTCCTGAATGCTGGGATTAAAGGCATGTGCCACCATGACCAGCTTAATATTTATTTATGTGTGTGTGTGTGTGTGTGAGAGAGAGAGAGAGAGAGAGGGAGAGAGAGAGAATGGGTGTGCCAGGGCTTCTAACCACTGCAAACTCCAGATGCATGCGCCACATTGTGCATTTGGTTTATATGAGTATTGGGGAATCAAACCTGAATCCTTAGGCTTCGCAAGCAAGTGCCTTGACAGTTAAGCCATTTCTCTTTTTGGGGTAGAGTCTCACTCTAGCCCAGGCTGACCTGGAGTTCACCATATATATAGTTTCAGGGTGGCCTTGAACTCACAGCAATCCACCTACCTCTGCCTGCTAAATGCTGGATTAAAGGCACGTGCCACCACACCTGGCCCAGCTATTTATTTGCTATTTATTTATCTATTTTGAGGTAGGGTCTTGCTGTAGCCCAGGCTGACCTGAAATTCATGCTATAGTCTCAGGGTGGCCTCAAACTCATGGCGATCCTCCTACCTCTGCCTTCCAAATGCTGGGATTAAAGGCATGTGCCACCATGCCAAGCTTTTTGCTTTACTCATTTTTTAATGGGGTGATTTGATTCAGGTGTTCCCCCATAAACTTATGGGTTCCCAGCTGGTGGCAATTTTGGAACTGGAGCCTCCTAGAGGCTGTGTATTGTCAGGAGCGGGCTTATGGGTGTTATAGCCAGGTTCCCCTTGCCAGTGTTTAGGCACTCTCCTGCTGCTGTTGTCCATCTAATGTTGGCCAGGAGGTGACGTCCACTCTCTGATCATGCCATCATTTTCCCCTGCCGTCATGGAGCCTCCCATTGCATAAACCCTTTCCTCCCACCTGGCTGCCTGTGCTGCTTGGTGCCTTCCAACCTGGACTGAAGAGCAGTGTCTCTCTAGGACGCCTCCAGGCCTTAAGTGTCGGATTGGGACTGCTGAGACATCCAGCCTCGTGGACTGAGCAGCTACTGGGTTCCTTGACTCTCGGGCCTATAAACTGCTATTGTTGAACGGCCGTAAGCTAATTCAGTAAGTTCCCTTTTAATACAATTCCTTTTATTGGTTATGTTCCTTTAAAGAACCCTGACTAATAACAGTTAGTGCACCTAATTCTTTCTGACCTCACAACAAGGACTCCAGGGTAAAAAAAAATCTGCAACACAGCTCCTAAATCCTTCCTGTTTTGATTTGAGATAGGGTCTCATTATGCAGTCCAGGCTGCCCTCTAAATAACTCAGAATCCTTCTTTATGCCTCAGCCTCCTGAGTGTAGCAGGCATGTACCACCATGCTAGGCTGTGTTTATTTTGAGGCAGAGCCTCACTTTGTTGCCCAGGTTGGCCTCAAGAGAAACTCCTGTCTCAGATTCCTCAGTGGGTGGGACCACATTACATGGGGTTGTGTTTATTGGGCTGGAGGGGATGGCTTAGTGGTTAAGGCGTTTGCCTGCAAAGCCAAAAGACCCTGTTCGATTCCCTAGGACCCACATTAGCCAGATGTACAAGGGGCACACGTGTCTGGAGTTCATTTGCAGTGGCTGGAGTCCCTGATGTGCCCATTCTCTCTCTCTGTCAAATAAATAAATAAAAATAAAATATTTAAAAAGTTGTGTTTATCACATTTAAATATATATATGTATACATATATATACATATACATATATATATATATATATTGTATATACATTATATAAACAATATATATATATTGTTTTTTCAAGGTAGTGTCTCACTGTAGCCCAGGCTGACCTGGAATTCACTATGTAGTCTCAGGGTGGCCTTGAACTCATAGCAATCCTTCTACCTCAGCCTCCTGAGTATTAGGATTAAAGGCGTGTGCCACCACAACTGTCTCCACTTTGTGCATTCCTTTACATAGGTACTGGAGAGTTGAACCCAAGCTGGCAGGCTTTGCAAACAAGTGCTTTTAACTGCTAAGCCATGTCCCCAGCCCTTTATTATTATTTTTAGAATTTCATACATGTACATTCTGTATTTTGGTCATACCTACCCACTGTTACCCTCTCATCAACCAGCCACTCCCTAAAGCCCCTTCTTCCTAGATAATCCCCATCCTATTTTCATGTCATTTTATTTTATTTTATTCTATTCTACTGTGACCCACGGGGTGAATTAGGAATGTCTGCATAAGCAGGGTTAGAGAGTTATTTACTAGAGCATGAGCACCTTATCTGGGGCTATAGCACTAAAGAAAGTGACTCCCCAGTGCCAGCAACCTGGTTCAAAAGTTTTAAATTTGAGGCAAGTCAGATGGCTTGGAGGTTAAGGTGATTTCCTGTGAACCCTAAGGACCCAGGTTCAAATCTCCATTATTCATGTAAGATGTACAAGGTGGCATGTGCGTCTGGAGTTTGTTTGCAGTGGCAAGAGGCCCTGAAGTGCACCTTTTCTATCTGCCCCTCTCTCTAATAAATAATGATAAATAAATATTTTTTGCTTTTTCGAGGTAGGATTTCACTGTAGCCCAGGCTGACCTGGAATTCACTCTGTAGTCTCAGGGTGATCTCAAACTCATGTGATCCTCCTACCTTTGCCTCCCAAGTGCTGGAATTAAAGGCGTGTGCCACCACACCCGGCTTAAAATACCTTTTTAGGGCTGGAGGGATGGCTTAGTGGTTAAGGCATTTGCCTGCAAAGCCAAAGAACCTAGGTTTGATTCCTAAGGATCCACGTTAGCCAGATGCACATGGTGGCGCATGCATCTGAAGTTCGTTTGCAGTGGCTGGAGGCCCTGGTGCGCCCATTCTCTCTCTCTTCTCTCTCTCTCTCCCCCTCTCCCACTTTCTCTCTGCCAAATAAATAAATAGAAATAAGCCAGGTGTGGTGGTGCACGCCTTGAATCCCAGCACTTGGGAGGCAGAGGTAGGGATTGCTGAGAGTTCAAGGCCGTCCTGAGACTACATAGTGAATTCCAGGTCAGCCTGGGCTAGAGTGAGACCCTACCTTAGAAAACTAAAAAGAATAATAATAAATAAAATAAAGTACTAAAAAATATTTTTTTAAAGTTTTAAATTGGCCACAAATGGTGTTTCTTGGTATTAGAACAATTTAAACAATGTGATTGTGACACTATCATAACATATGAATGAAATGTTTGTGACAAAAATCCCTAAAGAAAGCCAGGTGTGGTGGCTCATGCATTTAATTCCAGCATTCAGGAGGCAGAGGTAGGAGGATCGCTGTGAGTTCGAGGCCACTCTGAGACTACACCATATAGTGAATTCCTGGTCAGCCTGGGCTAGAGGGAGACCCTACCTTAAAAACAAACAAACAAGCTGGGCGTGGTGGCGCATGCCTTTAATCCCAGCATTAGGGAGACAGAGGTAGGAGGATTGCCGTGAGTTCCAGGCCACCCTGAGACTCCACAGTGAATTCCAGGTTAGCCTGGGCTAGAGTGAGACCCTACCTCGAAAATCCAAAACAATAAAATAAAATAAAATAAACAAGAATAATCATCATCTTTATAAAAACCTACTCAGTATAAACATGGCACCCACATCACATAATTTATTTGGAGTAAATTGAGATAACCATCATCTTTCCACCTCCATATATAAATGGCGTGTGTGTGTGTATTTTATTTTATTTTATTTTTTCCAACTCTGATAGCTCTGATGTTTGTTCAGTTCCTAGGAACTTTCACTGGGGAAAATTTTGGGGACACACACACACTAAAAAAGCAGCAGGGATTAAAAGGAACCAAATCTGATAAGGGGCTGATATATTTACTCCATTATTTTAAGTGTCCGGTTTTATTTTGTTTGTGGACACTTCCTGTATAGCCATAAAAATAGCTTTCCATAGTGGTTCCAGGACAAGAATGTTCTAATAAGAGTGGCTTTGCAGATGTGATGTCATCTGCATGGGGGAGGGGCTGGATCGCCATCTGCTAAAATGTTACTTAGCTGTGGCAACTCCCTTGAATTCTATCTAGTCCAAGATGCCGCAGAGGTGGGCTGATGACAAGGGAGGTCACCCCCAAAGGGGACAAGACCACTTACTGAAATTAAAGAGCTAAATCCCTGCAAAATGACTCAACTCTAAGTTGAAAGTTTTTACAGAATTGAGGGGTGTCACCTTGGTATGATCATCTCAGGAGACAGATGTCCTCATATTTCTTTTTTGTTTTTGTTTGTTGAGATATGGTCTCACTCTAGCCCAGGCTGACCTAGAATTCACTATGTAGTCTCAGGGTGGCCTTGAATTTACAGTGATCCTCCTACCTCTGCCTCCCTGAGCGTTGGGATTAAAGGCATGTGCCACAATGCCTGGCTCATATTCTTTTTTTTTTTTCTTTTTAATGTTTTTTTTATTTGAGAGAAAGAAAGATGGAAAGAGAGCAAGAGGGAGGGAGAGAATGGGTGGGTCGCTGCAAACAAACTCCAGATGCACCACCTTGTGCATCTGGCTTATGTGGGTCCTGGGGAACTGAACCTAGGTCCTTTGGCTTTGTAGGCAAGTACCTTAAACACTAAGCCATCTCTCTAGTCCCCAGCTCACAGTTTTGGTAGAATATGACAAAGGCACTGCACCGTTGAGGTTTTCTCCCTTAAGCCCATCACCTGATCTAGCCATGAGAAAAACAGGAGACACATCCTAAAATGGAGGGACATTGATAGAACACCTGGCCACCAATCTTCAAAAGTGTCTAGGTCAAGCTGGGCATGGTGGCACACGCCTTTAATCCTAGCACTTGGGAGGCAGAGGCCACCCTGTGCTAGAGTGAGACCCTACCTTGAAAAAAGAAAAAAAGTGTCTAGGTCAATAAAACTAAGGAAAGTCTGAGAGGCTTTCATAGCCTACAGTAATCTAAGGAAACGTAAAGATTAAATATGACATGGAATTCAGTAAAGGTGTGGGAGCACATGCCTTTAATCCCAGCACTTGGGAAGCAAAGGTAGGAAGATCACCGTGAGTTCAAGGCCACCCTGAGACTACATAGTGAATTCCAGGTCAGCCTGAGCTAGAGTGAGAACTTACCTCAACCACCACCACCACCACCCCTGCCAAAAAAAAAAAAAAAAAGGAAAAAGGAAAAATGACATGAGTGAAAAATGGAGGAAGTCTGGACATTAGTTCATACCAGGAATCTGTTCTGGCTGGTGAATTGTGAGGAATGTAAAACGCTGAAAATAGGGAGGGAAGTGGGAGGGGTTTGCGGGAGCATATGTTATTACCTCTTTGATTTTTCTTTTCTTTCTTTTTTTTTAAGAGGCAGGCTGACCTCCAACTCACTTTGTAGTCTCGGGGTGACCTCAAATTCATGGCAATCCTCCTTCCTCTGCCTCCCAAGTACTAGGATTAAAGACATACACCACCAAGCCCAGCCCTTTGTGATCTTTCTACAATCTAAAATGGTCTTTAACAGTAAAAGTGAAAGTCAGGTGCTGTGATCCCAGCACTCAGGAGTTCTGAGAGGAGGATTTCTGAGTTTAAGTACAGCCTGGGTTATACAGCTAAACAAAGTCTCAGTAAACCAAAATAAATTGGTTTTGGTGGCATACTCCTGTTATCCTAGCCCTTTAGAAGCTAAGGCAGAAGGATAGTTCAAACAAAACCCCCAAAAACGAGCTGGATCAATGGCTTAGCAGTTAAGGCACTTGCTTACCTGTGAAGCCTGAGCACCCATGTTCAACTCTTCAGATCCCACGTAAGCCAGACATACAAGGTGACGCAAGCAAGCAAGGCTGCACATAGGCACAAGATGGCACACATGTCTGGACTTTGATTACAAAGGCTGGAGGCCCTGGTGCACCAATTCTCTCTCTCTCTCCTGCATTAAAAAAAAAAAAAGGCCAGTCTGCTGGGCTTGCCTCAAAAACAAAACAAAAATGGGCTAGAGAGATGTCTCAGTGGTTAAAGGCACTTGCTTGCAAAATTGAACAGCTTGGGTTTGATTCACCAGTACCTACGTAAAACCAGATGCCCAAAGTGGCACGTTTCTGGAGTTTGTCTGCAGTGACAAGTGGCTCTGTTGTACCCATAATCTCCCTCCCTCTCTCTCTCTCTTAAACAGATAACAAATATTAAGAGAAAAATGGGCTGGGGAGATGGCCCAATGGATAAAGTGTTTGTCATACAAACATGAGTACTTGGGTTTAGATCCCCTGAATCTATATAAAAGCCAGATGCATGTAGTATAAGAAAAGTAACCCAAGCATGGTGGTGCACACCTTTAATCCTAGCAATTGGGAGACAGAGGTAGGAGGATCACCGTGAGTTCAAGGCCACCCTGAGACTACATAGTTAATTCCAGGTCAGCCTCGGCTACAGTGAAACCCTACCTTGGAAAAAACAAAAAAGCTTAACTAAATGAGCCCCTCACCTACCCCCTGCTGGGAATCCAGAATCTCAGCCAAGACAGATGCTTGTTCTCCTATGTGTTAGATCAGGACAGGCTTCCAAGATGGAGTCATCAAGGTCAGCAGAATGGTGGCAGAGGCATAGGAAAGCGGATTATCCACATTCCTTAAGAAAACACCCAGTCCTTACCCCTCCTTGCCCAACAATGCCCCAGGTCATGGTTTCCTGCCCCCTTATCTGGTAAGTCACATGGCCACTGTTCTGGTGTCACACCCTAGCTACTTTAATGTAATGATCTCCCCTAAAGGAACTTTTCCTTTCCTTCTTCACCTTCCCCCAACTGAAAAAGCCCTAGAAAGCCCACTACCTGAAAACTCAGGTGAGCTGTGCTCCTCTCTTGTGAGTCAGCCCTGGCAGTTCATGCTTTTCCCGAATAAAAGCTTTCATCTTTGCCTCAGAGTGGTTTGCGTGGTCATGATCACTCCCAAACCTTACATCTGGTGCCATGACTTGAATAGGAGGCTCCCAGTTGCCCTCTTGGGTAGCCAGACTTCCTCCTCCCCCCGACCAGACCACGAAGATGCCACTGATACTCTGATGGCCCTGGACCATCTGCCAGGTTCAGGCTCTCTCACCCACCAAAATTTGGCTTCAGTCTAACTCTCTTCATCCTCTATCCTTGGTGTCTTCCAC
Source organism: Dipus sagitta (assembly GCA_036346955.1). Taxonomy (NCBI): domain Eukaryota; kingdom Metazoa; phylum Chordata; class Mammalia; order Rodentia; family Dipodidae; genus Dipus; species Dipus sagitta. The sequence goes on from CM070770.1 coordinate 218,004,722, forward strand.
AAATTGGCTTGCTCTCAGAAGTGCTCTCCCTCTGTCCCCCTCTCTCTCCCTTCTCTCTCTCCTCTAAACCTTCTCTACCATTTCCTTCTCAGAGTGTTTCTCAGGACACAGGTTGGCCTGCTGATGTTCTCTCAAAGGCATACTCCTTCCCTTGCTTTCATTTAAATGGAACTGGTATGTCAGGCCACACCCCTTGCCCATTTCTTTCACCCTTCTTTCCCTTTTTAATGTCTGTCCTCCTCTCTGCTAGTTTCCCTCAGCCACTCTCAGCACTTACACCACTTGCTGCAGCTTCTCTGTCCTCTGTCACTGTGGCCAGCGAACTGCCTCAAGCAGAAGGCACGGAGCCACTGTAATATATATGCTCCCACTGCCTTAAAGCTTAATCTCAATGCCTCAAAGCCTCAATGGTCTGCGTGCTCCCCCACCCTGCTGCCATGGCATGTCTCTCTCCTCCCACCTCCTAAAGTCTCATCTTTCACTGACAGCCACTTACTCCACTGGGAGCACAGTTGCCCATCTTGCCCACTAACAGGCTAAACAGCTGACAGTTGCAACCTGTATGGCCTTTGCCCACGTGGGAGGTGCAGGCCCCAATCACCCCAACAGGCCAGGGGGTCATATTGGTGTCCTGTGTAAACCCAGCTTAAGCCCCGGTTTCCTTCTCCCACCCTTGTCTTGCTCTTTCTCTGTCTCCTCTCACTGGCCCTCTTACTATACTCTCATGCTGCCATGGGGAATAAAACCTCTAAACCAATTTCTATTAGCCCCACCTTGCCTGTCTCCTTAAGAACTTAAAGCAGGGATGGAGGAATGGCTTCGCGGTTAAGGCATTTTCCTGCAAAGCCAAAGGACCCAGGTTCAATTCCCCAAGACCCACTTTAGCCAGATGCACAAAGGGGCGCACATGTCTGGAGTTCGTTTGCAGTGGTTGGAGGCCCTGGCGTGCCAGTTCTCTCTCTCTCTCTCTCTCTCTCTCTCTCTCTCTCTCCCTCTTTCTTTGCCAAATAAGCAAATAAATAAAAACTAAAACACTTTAAAAAATCTTATTTTAAAAAAAAAGAGCCGGCGTGGTGGCGCACGCCTTTAATCCCAGCACTGGGAGGCAGAGGTAGGAGAATCGCTGTGAGTTTGAGGCCACCCTGAGACTCCATAGTGAATTCCAGGTCAGCCTGGGCTAGAGTGAGACCCTACCTCGAAAACCAAAAAATAAAAAAATAAAAAAAAAGAACCGGGCATGGTGGCACACATCTTTAATCCCAGCATTTGGGAGACAGAGGTGGGAGAATCGCTGTGAGTTCAAGGCCACCCTGAGACACATAGTAAATTCTAGGTCAGCCTGGACTAGAGTGAGATTCTACCTTGAACCCCCCCCCCAAAAAAAAAAAAGCCTCTACAACTCTTGGATGACACCAAACCTCATCATCCGATCTTTCTCTGCAACTCTGCCTGGCCATAATATAATCTGGACAATGGGTCCAATGGCCTGAAAAATTGTATTTTTGATTTTCAAATTCTCACTGATTTAGAAAACTACTGCCAATGTACAGGCAGGTGGTCTGAAATACCCTATATTCAGGCATTTTTCACTTTGCTTGCACAGCCTTCTCTCTGCTCTACCTGCTCTTCTCACCAGGTCCTTCTAGCCAAGGTCACAGGAATGCGCTCTAATTCAACCCCTCCCCCATACTTGCCCTCACCCTCTGCTTTTGACCCGGCTACCATAGAAGACTTGGCCCAACAGCTACTCCAGCTCCCTCAGCCTTTCCTGAAACCCTGCCTGGTATCCACACTCCTCCTCCTCCCCTTCATCTGCCTCCTGTCCCACCTCTGTGCCGCCCCCACCATCTCACATCTCCTCTCCTCCTCGTTCCCCTCCTGCCCAATGTACTCATTCTTTCAGGGACAGAATGTACCCTTAACATGAGGTCACAGGCACTGAAGGAATCATTCATGTTCATGTTCCTTTTTCCATGTCTGATTTATCCCAGATTGAAAAATGTCTAGGGAGACTTCCGGTTAAGATGGTAGTGTAGGAACCACGCCAAAGCAGCCTAGGGGAGAAAAAGCCAAAAAAAAAAAAAAAAAACCCTGCAAAATACACTCTTTCTTCTACAAAAAAGTGAGGTGTATAAGAAATTACCAATGGCAGCAGAGAAGTAGGAGAGATGCAGAGCATCCAGAGCCCACACAGGCAGGCAGAAGCAGCTCCAGCAGCGGCGACAGCTGCATGGCTCAGCTTGAACCGCAGGAAAAGCCAGGTGAGGGGATTTTTCACTCACACCGGAACTTGTTGCAAACTCAAGAAACGTGAAGGGAGGACCTCAGTGAACAACAGAGGAGCAGATCATGAGGTAGAGGATCATGTGGACCAGTGGGAGAACTAGGACCACCATCCACAGCCTCCCCTCTCCCACCGCCAGTGCAAGTGCCAGCAAGCACCAGAGACCAGGGGAAGGGAGCTCACTGCACCCAGCACAGCACCGGGCAACCAGAGCAGCGCTCCAGCGACCCAGCCAGCCTACTTGAACCCACAGCGCACCAAAGAGGGACCGAAGCAGGAGCGCAGCAAAACTGAGACCAAAATCATCCCAAAAGGTAGCTGGGATTACACCAGGTCAGTACCCGCCAAATAAGCCTGGTATATAGGCCTGAAACAGAAGTGCTAACTGCACCTTCCATATCAGGATAAATTATATGTTAAATCTGATGGATGGTCAGATTTGCCATTCTTAAATTTGGAACTTGTCATTTGTTGCTTCCTGATTTATAGTGGCTCTTTTGTTGTACATTAGATAGGGCCTTACTTTTGTCACAAGCTGACTTGGAACCCTCAACAGACCAGAAATCTTAACCTCCTTATTGACAGGATTAAGGGTGTGGGGCACCACACACCCTAATGGACAGTGACTTTGTTAGAGGATCTGGTTGTTATAATTCCTACTCTTGCATAAATAATCTGTGCTGTTTTTCATTGAATGTGTACATTGTTTAGTTAAATTTTAGAATCTGCCTATATTTTGTTCCACTCAGCCTACTTGAATACTCTCATAGCAGGCAAACCCAACACATACAGTTACTTTTTTTTGTTGTTGTTTTGTTTTTTGAGGAAGGGTCTCGCTGTAGCACAGGCTAACCTGGAATTCACTCTGTATTCTCAGACTGGCCTCAAACTCACGGTGATCCTCCTACCTCTGCCTCCCAAATGCTGAGATTAAAGGTGTGCACCACCACGCCCGGCTAGGGTCACTTTTGTAGATACTCTGAGTCTTGAGAGCCACACCTAGCACCTTAAGCTCCTACCCTGAAGATATACAACATCAGATTGACTGATACAGCTAATAATACTGCAGCTAATTAGAAAATCCAAGCATTAAATTAATCCAAGATGTAAAAATATATACATTATAACACAAGAAACACCAAAAATCAAGACAATATAAATCCACCGGAAAAATGTCTAGTCTTTCTCCACTGATCCAACACACTATAATAAAGAATTTTGCTACCTCACCCAGGCCTATGACCTAACCTGGCATGATCTCTTTGTAGCTCTTTCCCTCCACTTTCACTTCTGATGAACGAGAATGCGAATGCGTCTGGATGGCCGCTCAGGCCCATGTGGATGATGAGGCTCACTTAACTGATAACCCTTTCCCAGTGGGGATGCTTACTGTCGCCAGATAGGACCCTAATGAAAATCCAGCTGAGTTTATGGACGCCTAACTGAAGCACTCAGCCAATACACTCGCCTCGACCCTGCTTCCCAAGAAAGAGGACATGATAGTTCTCAATAGCCATTTCCTGTCTCAATCTGCCCCTGACATCAGGAAAAAACCTAAACGCCTGGAAAAGGGCCCTCAAACCCCTCAGGGAGATCTGTTTGACCTGGCATTTAAAGTTTTTAATAAGAGAGGACCAGGAACAGACTGAGAGGGTGGCCAGACACAGACAGCAGTTCCAGTTCCTGGCTTATATCCTGAGGCCACCTCCAAAGACGACGATGGGGCCACAGTGCTCAACACCAGGACCCTGCTTCAAGTGTGGCTACACCAGTGACTGGGCAAAAGCCTGCACAACCTGTACCTGCCACCAGGACCCTGTCCCCAGTGTGGACTTGCTGGACACTGGAAGGTCGCCTGTCCTTCTTTGCCTTGACAAGGTAGGCCAACCCCTTCCCCTCAGCCCCCACAAGACCCAATCAGTGATCTTCTGGGCCTGGTGGCCAAAGATTGACAGTGCTCTGGGACCTCAGCCCTCACCTACTTTCTCGTATCACCATGGAGGAGCCCAGGGTCACAGTCCAGCTGCCATGAAGGCCTGTCTCATTTGTTATAGATTCAGAGGGCCAGTCCTGCCCTCCTACTCTGGTAAGACTTTTCCCTCGCAGATCTCTGTAGGGTATTGATGGTATATCCCACGCCCCATGCATTCCCCCCCCCCCCACCAACTTACCCTGTGTAGTCTGGAACACTCCCCTCTCCCATTCATTTCTGATAATGCTCTCTTATCCCGTTGTCCCGCCTGGGTTGAGATCTTATGGAAAAACTCTTTCTGACTTGCTGCTCACACTCTGTCTTCTTCCTCCTGCCAGCCCCTCCCTTACAGAGCATCCAAGTTTCCCCCTCCCTGTCTCCAAGGTTGATCCCAGGGTGTGGGACACTTCCTCCCTGGCACTAGCCTTTCACCACACCCAAAGACCCCATGTCTTTCCCGTGTCCTCAATACCAAATCTCACTTAAACACATCACCAAGGACTCAAACCCATTATTTCTCTCTTGCTACCGGCAAGCCTCCTTGCCTGTTATCAAACCTAATGGAACCTACCACTTAGTCCAAGACTTGCACCTAGTCAATGCTGCTGTTATGCCCATTTATCCAATGGTCCCCAACCCCTATAAAGACTCTCTCACATCCCCTCCTCAACTACTCAGTTTTCAGTTTTTAAGATTTATTTTTATTTTTATTTATTTATTTATTTGAGAGTGACAGACAGACAGACAAAGAGGGAGATAGAGAGAGAATGGACATGCCAGGGCCTCCAGCCACTGCAACTGGAACTCCAGATGCATGCGCCCCCTTGTGCATCTGGCTTACATGGGTCCTGGGAATGGAGCCTAGAACTGGGGTCCTTAGGCTTCACAGGCAAGCACTTAACCACTAATCCATCTCTCCAGCATTCATTTTTCAGTTCTTGACCTCAAAGATGCCTTCTTCTCCATCCCCCTCCACCCCGATTCCTATGATCTCTTCGTTTTCACCTGGGAGGACCCTGACACTCATACTACCTCTTCAACTCACCTGGACTGTCCTTCCCCAGGGTTTGAGAGACAGCCCCCACCTATTTGGTCAAGCTCTCTCCACTGACCTTTTGTCCCTGGATCTGTTGCCCAGCACACTTTTACAATGTAGATGTATGTAGATGATCTTTTGCTCTGGTCACCCTGTCTTTATCTGAACTACATACTAATAAACTTAACTTTCTCGATCTAAGAGATACTGAGTTTCCCCCCAAGAAGCTTAACGTTCTTTAACCCAAATTAAGTACCTGGGTTTTCTCCTTACTGCCACCTCACAACTCAGCCTAGACCGCAAATAACATCTTTGCTCCCTCTTCCCGCCTCTCTCTAAGGAAGAAATCCTCTCTTTTCTTGGCTTTGCTGGGTTCCTTGGAATATGGATTCTAAAATTTGCCCTCCTGGCAAAACCCCTTTACAACAAAGCTAAGGTAGACCTTCATGTACCCCTAGACCCTAAGTCAGAGACAGATGCTGCCTTCTCCCACCTGTGCAATGCCCTTTTGGAAGCTCCATTCCTTGTACTTCCAGACCATCAGCTGCCTTTTCTTCTTTATTCCACAGAAAAAAAGGGGGTATGGCATTGGGAGTTCTGGGTCAAATAAAGGGTCCATCCTTTGCCCCTGTAGCTCATCTTTCTCGCCACACCTAAAATTCAAGTCTTTCACATTACTTTCCTTGAGAACCCCATTACACTTGACTTTTGTCCTCTACTTAACCCCACTACCCTCCAGCCTCTCACCTGTCACAATCCTAGAATCTTATCCCCTCTCCCAGACCCTGACCACACCTGGTATATAGATGGCAGCTCTTCTACTAACTCACAGGGCTCTCGGAGAGCAGGGCATGTTATTGTCTCAGATGACCAGATAATAGAGACTGGCCTGTTGCTTAAGGGAGTATGTCCCAAAAGGCTGAGCTGGTAGCTCTCACTAGAGCCCTAACCTTGGCACAAGGCAAGCTGGTTAACATCTACACTGACTCTAAATATGCTTTCCATATTCTATTCCTCTCATTACTAACAGGCCCTCTCAAACTTTCTCATGTTCCTACTATTCCCCCGATCCTAGAATGTTCCTCTTCAATACACTGCTGCCCCTCTGCCTCCTCTCTTGCCCCAAAACCTCTATCCCTTGCTTCTGAGTGCTCTCTCACTGCCCCCTTGCGCCCGGTGTTTTGATGTTGTAGCTGCTGACAAGAATAACAAGCTCCTTAATTCTCCCTTCTGTCCTCTCATGGGGTGTGCAGAGCCCATCTCCCTCACCTTCTCTATAACAGATGTCATCAATGACTGCCTCAAAGCCAGCTCAATACAGGGATGGTATGAAAGAAGACTGCTTCACTCAGGACCAAGTTGTAACAGAATGCTACACTGGCACTGTCAGAGGGTGCTCACTATCGATCTTACCACTCTGCCACCTTTACCGGTAGAATCGCCTCCTCCTTGCCAGCCCTGAAGTGAGACCCATCAACTGCATTATCTAGCCTCTCCCATAAGAGGCCATCACCCCCCACAGTCAGCATGAAGACACTACAGAAGAGAGAACTCACTATCCCTTATCATTAACAAAAGGCTGGAATGTTAGGAGGGCTCCCAAGATGTAGTCAACAAGGTCAGCAGAATGGTGGCAGAGGCATAGGAAAGCGGATTATCCACATTCCTTAAGAAAACACCCAGTCCTTATCCCCTCCTTGCCCAACAATGCCCCAGGTCATGGTTTCCTGCCCCCTTATCTGGTAAGTCACATGGCCACTGTTCTGGTGTCACACCCTAGCTACTTTAATGTAATGATCTCCCCTAAAGGAACTTTTCCTTTCCTTCTTCACCTTCCCCCAACTGAAAAAGCCCTAGAAAGCCCACTACCTGAAAACTCAGGTGGGTTGTGCTCCTCTCTTGTGAATCAGCCCTGGCAGCTCATGCTTTTCCCATATAAAAGCTTTCATCTTTGCCTCAGAGTGGTTTGCGTGGTCTTGGTCCTCCCAATCCTTATACTATGAAGTCATGTCCCCCGGTTTCAATAAATTAACACTTTGTCTTGTATTAAAATATTTTATATTAATCATTCAAACTCCATTTTTATACAACAAATGCATACATCATGGGGGAGGGGAGGATCACAGGTGTGGGGAAGGGCTAGGAGTGGGACTTGTCTGCAGCCAGAAGCTGGGAGAGGAGGAACCCAAAGGCCCTACCTCCCCTGCCTATTGTGAGGGGTCTGGAAAGAAGAACTAGCTGACCAATCACCCCCAAGAATGGCGCACTGGCAAGACAGACTCAAGGCTGCCAGGCCTTCCCTTCTGCAGCTGCAGTTCTTGCCTGCCCACAGAGGTGTGCTGTGTTTGCTTGCCCTGAACAAGCTCCTCAGGAGCCTGAGGCCTTCTGGCCAGCTAGTCCTTGATGTATGGTGGCTGTGGCATGTCATACGAAGCAGGGGTCACTCTGAGCATGGTGTGTACATACAGACACCTACAGCTTCTCCCACTGACCCACCCTGCTGCAAGTCCTGCTGCACTGGCCCATGCCTAGGCAGCTGGCATGTCAGCCTTGCTCAGCGCAATGGCTAGCTCCAGATCCTCCTGTTCCTGCCGCCGCAGCCGCGCCAACCGCTCCTGCTCTGCCTTCTCACTCTCCCGCTTGGCCCAGGCCAGCTGCTGCTCTTCATTGCCAAACTGCATGGAGAAAAACAAAGCAAGGGTTAGAAGCCTACACTCCACCTGCTGCTCAGAGTGGTGCTGGTAGCAGGCTAAGGAGAGTGCCCCGAACTCCATGGAAGGTCCAGGACTCCACCCTGCACACAGAAAGGTGGTGGTTGGAGCTGAGGAACATCTGTATAGACAACTCTGCCCACCTGAAATGTGCTCCTGCCCAGCCTTGTGTCTTTTTTTTTTTTTCCAGGTAGGGTCTCACTCTGTTCCAGGCTGACCTGGATTAACTATGTAGTCTCAGGGTGGCCTCGAATTCATGGCGATCCTCCTATCTTTGCCTCCTGAGTGCTGGGATTAAAGGCATGTGCCACCATGCTTGGCTGTCTTCAAAAAAAAAAAAAAAAAAAAAAAATATATATATATATATATATATATATATGAGACAGAAAGAGGCAGATGCACAGAATGGGCACACCAGTGCCTCCAGCCACTGCAAATGAACTCCAGATTCATGCCCTCCCCCTTGTGCATCTGGCTTACGTGGGTACTGGAGAATTGAATCAGGATCCTTTGGCTTTGCAGGCAAATGCCTTAATCACTAAGCCATCTCTCCAGCCCTGTCTCTTCTTTTTAAGAAGTATTTTTAAACTGGGCTTGGTGGCACATGCCTTTAATCAGGAGGCATTGGTAGGAGGACTGCTGCGAGTTTGAGGCCATCCTGAGACTACACAGTGAATTCCAGGTCAGCCTGGGCTAGAGCAAGACCCTACCTCAAAAAAAAAAAAAAAAAAAAAAAAAAAAAGGCCAGGTGTGGTGGCACACATCTTTAATCCCAGCACTCGGGAGGCAGAGGCAGGAGGATTGCTATAACTTCAAGGCCACCCTGAGACTACATAGTAGTGAATTCCAGGTCAGTTTGAGCTAGAGTGAGACCCTGCCTTGAAAAACCAAAATAAATAAATAAAAATATAAAATTTATTTATTTATTTTTGAGGCAGGGTTTTGCTCTAGTCCAGGCTGACCTGGATTTCACTATGTAGTCTCAGGGTGGCCTTGAACTCAAGGCAATCCTCCCACCTCGGCCTCCCAAGTGCTGGGATTAAAGGTGTGCACCACCAGGCCTGGCTCACTTTTTGTATTTTTATTTGAGGGGCGAGAGACAAGTGTGTACAGGCACAACAGGGCCTATTGCTGCAAATTCCAGACACATGTGCCACTCTGTGTATCTGACTTTATGTGGGTACTGGGGAACTGAACCTGGGCTATCAGGCTTTGTAAGCAAGTCCCTTTAGCTGCTGAGTCATCTCCTCAACTCTCTCTGTGTCTTTTTAAAAATTTTATATTTATTTATTTGACAGAGAAAGGGGAGGGAGAGAGAATGGGCACACCAGGGCCTCCAGCCACTGCAAATGAACTCCAGACATGTGCGACCCCTTGTGCATCTAACGTGGGTCCTGGGGAATAGAACCAGGGTCCTTTGGCTTTGCAGGCAAATGCCTTAACAGCTAAGCCATCCCTCCAGCCCTCTGTGTTTTGAGACAAGGTCTTCCTATGTGGCCCAGAATGACCTGGAATTCTTGGCAGTCCTCTTGCTTCTACTTTCTGGTGCTGAGATTACACCTGCTCCCCCTTCTTTTTTTTTTAACTCAAATGGTATAAAAACCATTTAAATCCTGAGATAGCCAACTTCAAGCCATTTGACATAACTTGACTATATAAGGTCAGCTCTTTTTGCTGCTCTCCCACTCAATTTCACTCCAAAGAGGTCTCTAGCCTCAAGGGAAACTTATCTACTCAGTTTCTCCATGCACTGCCTCCAGCTAAACACTGTTTTTTTTGTTTTTTTTTTTTTTTTGTTTTTTGTTTTTTGAGGTAGAGCCTCACTCTAGCCCAGGCTGACCTGGAATTAACTATGTACTCTCAGGGTGGCCTTGAACTCATGGCGATCCTCCTACCTCTGCCACCCAAGTTCTGAGATTAAAGGCGTGCACCACCACATCTGGCTTTGTGGTGATATTTCTGACATCTGAGACAAGACTCTGGCTCTCTAGAGCAAAAGACATGTACAGTGGAGGCTACTCCAGCCTCTATCTGAAGGGTGGAGGAGGAAGCAGAGGCACGGGGAACACTGGTGGGTTCTACTTTACTTGGCCCTCAGGGCAAACTATCACCTCAGCTGTCATCCCTTCCTAAAAGGCCCAAGGGTGCTGGTCACCAGTAAATGACAGAAATGACCAGGGAGCCAAGAGACGTTCTGAGCCCCAGAAGTGACTGCATAACAGAACGTTACATAGCTCTGAGGCTGGCAGAGGGAAGGGAGAGAGGGACATAGCTTGAGACACTGGGGAGGCTGCTGAGTGGCTCAGACAGAGCGCAGGAAGGCATCTAAAGGAAGAAATGCCATGGGTGGGAGAAAAGGCACACACTCCATCTCTCTGAGGCCCAGCACAGGTTGGATCCCAGAAAGCTGGTATTCCCTCTATCTGTGTTTCCACTATGGGGCACAGACCATCCTCCCTCTTCCTCTCTCCACTTTCAGAGTTTTTCCTATCACCATGTTAAGAGAAAAACAAGGAAAGAACAACAGATGCTGGTGGAAATTACTGCATACTGCAGCTGAGAGGGACAGCAGAGAAACAAGGACTTTGCCTTCTGCCAGTCGGGGACAGGGTGGCTGGGATCAGCCTGACCCAAATCAACAATTAGAACCAAGTCCTCAAGGGGTCTAGCAACTTGCCACATCTAAACCTCCACCCCACTCATTCCTCATGTTCAATGTCGCTGTGGGGCCTCATAATCAAAGGGTCTGAGTTGCCAAAATAGCCATGCTGACAGAAAAGTTCCAGTATTTGAGAGTTCACTGGTTCAAGGACAGTACATGGATCCAATAGGGAGACCCACACTGTGTACTGAGGATGCCCCTGAGATTCACCTGGCTGTAATGTCTGAGAAGTTTCCAGAAAAGGGATCCTGTTTGTGGCTGTCTTAGATGAGCAGAGCCTTTCTAGCCCTGACTGGAGATGCTTGCACTGGGCCACCTTCTAGTTCTATGGCCTGGATCATGTGGCAGGTAGGGCTCTAGGTAGCACCTGGGGGTGTTGCAGCTGTTCACTATACTGCCGCTTATCTTTGAATTAGCTCCTGAACTTGCTTCCCCTTTATACCATCATAGGACCCAAAGAAAGCAGGTACAAAGGAGCTGTCTTGGAGAAAGCTCCATTAACCAGGACATACATGAAATGGCTTTATTTCAGTAATCTCGCAGACATTCATAGCTCATGTGCTCAGCAGGCTGGGCAGTGGTGGTGACAACCCCAAGAGACAAGTGAGAAGTCACTTGCACTTTGAGTTACCTGACTGCAAACCCACCTCATGGAGCATGGGGACACAGCTCACTGCCAGCTTGTTCTCACACAGGAAACTGTCAACTCTGATGGCACAATACCCAGCTATCCAGACGTTTTACACTGTTTATGATGTACATTTCCAGAAGCAAACATACAAAAAGAATGACTCTGCTAACCTGTATGTGCTACTTCCTAATGAACAAATGGGCCTGAGACAGAAAGGACTTTTTTTTTTTTTGGGGGGGGGGTTATCTTGAGACAGGGTCTTATGTAGCCCAAGCTGGCCTCAAAATTCTGATCCTCCTGTCTTAGCCTCCCAAGTGCTAGAACGACAGGTGTGTGCTACCATACAGAGCTGAAAGGTTTCATAATGGATAGCAATAAGCCTTGAGACTCACCTCAAGGCTTTGTTTCAGAGGGTTCAGAGGGCAGCACAGCAGTACCCAGGGCAGAGGTAAGGGACTAGAAAGATCTTCATCACAAATCTGGCTAGGCAAAGGTTAGAGACCCCACCATTTCTTTAGGGAGCACAAATACTCAAGCTAAGGCACAACACAAACATTTGAGACCTGGTGAACCCAGAAACCATGAGCCCATCAACTGAGCCCTCAAAGGTCAGGAACATGGAGAGATGTCCTGAGTCATGGAACACAATGGCTATAGTCCCATTCCCCCAAAGGGCTGTGCAATAGTGTCTGATGGCTTCTCTGGGAACATGGCCATCCTAAGTGGCAAAGATGACTTAAAGCAGAAAAAGATAAGGCTGTGGGTTGATCTATGCAGGTCTTATTTCCCTTGAAGATGAAGGTGTTTCAAAATGGAAGTTAAGTGCTGGAGAGATGGCTTAGCATTTAAGGCACTTGCCTACAAAGCCAAAGGACCCAGGTTCGATTCCCTAGGACCCACATAAAACTATATGAACAGAATGGCGCATGTGTCTTCAATTTGTTTTCAGTGGTTAGAGGCCCAGGTGTGCCTATTCTCTTCGTGCCTCTTTCCCTCTCAGATGAATATATATATTCATATTTTTGGTTTTTTGGGGCAGGGTATTACTCTAGCTCAGGCTGACCTGGAATTCATTATGTAGTCTCAGACTGGTCTTGAACTAACAGCAATCCTCCTACTTCTGCCTCCTGAGTGCTGGGATTAAAGGCATGCACCATCACACCTGACTTCTTTTCTTTCTTTTCCTCCCTTCCTCTCTCTCTCTTCTTTTTTCTTTTTTTGTTTTTCAAGGTAGGGTCTCACTCTAGTCGAGGCTGACCTGGAATTCACTATGTAGTCTCAGAGTGGCCTCGAACTCACAGAATTCTCCTACCTCTGCCTCCCAAGTGCTGGGATTAAAGGTATGCGCCACCACTCCCAGCTCTCTTTCTTTACCTCAAAACAGCAACAACAACAAAAAACCCAAAAAACTATTTTATTTATTTATAGAGAGAGAGTGAAAGAGACAGATAAGAGAGTATGGGCACACCATCTAGCCACTGCAAAGGAAGTCTAAACATGTACCACCTTGTCCATTTGGCTTACATTGGTCCTGGGAAATTGAACCTGGGTTGTTAGGGTTTGCAGGCAAGTGCCTTAACCACTAAGCCATCTCTCCAGGTGAGCATTTAATTTTTTTAAATTTATATTTCTATTTATTTATTAGAGACAGAGAGTGAGAATGAGCCTGCCAGGGCCCCTAGCTACTGCAAACAAACTCCAGACACATGTGCCACCGTGTGCATCTGGTTTACGTGGGACCTGGAGAATTGAACTTGGGTCCTTAGGCTTCGCAGGAATGCATCTTAACTACTAAGCCATCTCTCCAGCCCCAGGTGGGGATTTTAAATAAACCATGGGACAATGACACTAATTGGATATCACTAAGAAAGCTCAGGAAGGAAATGTATACTTACTGTGCACTGATATACTAGTTTATTTACCTTTTTTTTTTTTTTTCCAAGTTAGGGTCTCACTACTTTAGCCCAGGCTGACCTGGAATTCACTCTGTAGTCTCAGGGTGGCCTCAAACTCACAGCGATCCTCCTACCTCTGCCTCCCAAGTGCTGGGATTAAAGGCATGTCCCACCACACCCAGCTCTATTTACTTTTTTTTTTTTTATGGTGTTGGGGATGGAACCTAAGGTCCAATGGAAGCTCAGAAAGCTTGTTATCATTGAGTCATATTCCACCCTTCAGTCTATTTCTAAAACACATATTCTGAACCAGGTAAGGTGGCACATACCTTTAATCCCAGCACCTGGGAAGCAGAGGTAGGAGGATGACTGCAAATTCGAGGCCACCCTGAGACTACAGAGAGAATCTACCTCAAAAAACCAAACCAAATCAAATACACCCTCCCCCACACATATCCCGAGTGGGACATGGTTATGCACAATTGTCACTGCAGCACTCAGAGGTGGAGGGAGGAGGATCAAAATTCAAGATCATCTTCAGTTTGTAGCCAGCCTGGGCTACATAAGACACTATCTCACATATCTGAATAAGACAGGCATGGTGGCTTATCTAGCACTTGGGAGGTAGAGGTAGGAGGATCACTGTGAGGTCTGAGACTACAGAATTAGTTCCAAGTAAGTGTGGGCTAGAATCAGACCCTACCTCCAAAAAAAACCAAAACCACCAAATAAAGAAATACACACATATGTTAATAAATCAGATATCCCAGCAGTCCAAGGATCTATAAGTAACACTCTATACGTAAAATGAAGCAAGATACTCTACAAATGCAGATAAAGGAAACCTCTTTGAAAACATGGGTGCACGTCATGTGGTAAAATGGATTGTAGAAAGACAGCTCCTGAAGCTCTCTGAGCACAAAGCTTTTCTGAATACGGAAGGGTCTCATCAGGCAGGAGTTTAGGACAAGTGAGGATTACTTGCAAGATCCCAAGCTAAGTTCCTGAAAGGCTCTTGGCTTTCCCAAATGACTTTTGTGGGTTTTTTTCCTGTTGCAAGGGGAAGGGTCCCAGAATGGTTGCTCTAGATTAGATTTTCACTGTAGCTGGTAAATGAATAAAAATTGGAAAAAAAAAAAAAAAAAAAAAACAACCAATGTGCTTGACCTGTCCTTGCACATCCCACTTAGGCCATACAGTTTCTACTTGTTGCACATAGTACTCAGGCAGGACACAAAGACCTTTGGGGTACAGCAGAACCCACATGCAACCTTTGCCATCTTGTTATACTTGGGAATTGTCTGCTGGCTCAGCTTCCAAAAACCAATGAAAATAGCCTTTCCAGGACACAAATGACACAAAGAGCTGCTGAGGACACAAGCTGGCATGTTCTGTGCCCTTCTTGTTGGCTGTCCAAACCGTTGCTCCTTTTTTGGCTTGATTTTTATTGAGAACCTGGTTTTCTTACAGAAGCCAGTACAGAATAAATAACACAAATGGCGGATGGTGGCGGCTGCCAGAGGCGGGAGGAGCGGGAGGTTCGCAGTTGGAAAGGGACCACCACCCCGAGAAGCAGCAAGCAGAGCAGGAAGGGGTGGCACGGTGGCAGAGTGAGGACTCAACTTACAGAGGTGAAGTCGGCAAAGCCGGAGGAAGAAGCCTTAGAAGGTTTAGCTGAAGAGGAGGGGACAAATGGGTCTTTTCCACTAAATGGGTCCCCAAACCCCTTCTTATTTTGGAACGGGTCGCCGTTGTCAGCCCCAAGTGGCTGGAATGGATCGGGGGGCTCGGGGAACTCTGCAGAACCCAGCTGGCTTACAGGTGTACTTTTACCTAGAAAGTTTAGGAGAAAACAAACAAACAAACAAAAAAATACAAGTTACTTGTCATGGACAGAGCACAGTGCTGAGCAGGACCTGGCTGCCTTTCTGGGGAGAGCTGGGAGTTCAACATCTACTGTTGTTTATACTTATAGTGTGTAGGAGGTGTTGACTTTGGAACACGGGATCCCACATGTGCTTGGCATCAGTTTCACTGTGCACCACATTCCAGAGCACAGCTTAAACCAGATTGTGGGCAGCACAAGACCACTGTCTCTCCTCTGCCTCTTACCATAGGCTGGCCTCAACCTCACTAGATACTCAAGATGACCTTGGACTTCTGATCCTCTTGTATCCATCTCCCAAGTGCTGGGATGATGATGCATGTCATTATGCTAGGCACGAGAAGATTTTGAATGTTCCCAACATAAAGATATGTCGAATGTCTGAGGTAATAGACATGCTGTATCCCAGCTGTGTGTACGGACTGAAATGTCTAATGTGCCAAACATACGTAATAATTACCATGTTGGTTCAAAATAACAATGTACATTTATAAAGAAAGTTGACATGCAGGCATGTTTCAGTGATTCATTTTAGTTTAGTGCAGCCTCATGCTATCATAGTGAGTTAAAAAAAAAAAAACAAAAACATGGCTTAGCAGAACAACATACAAGCTTTTAACAATGACAAGAGAAAGAGGAGTTGGCTCAGGTCTACAAAGTCTAAAACGAATGTCCGCTAGGGGACCCCCCAATTTTTGGGCTAAAATTCCTTTCTGGATCCTGCATCTATTCCCTTGGTATTGGGGCCTTTTCAAAAGGCTTTTGCAAAGCAGCTGACAGCAAGGGCCCAGGTCTCAGCTGGGCATTTTTTTTTTTCTTCCTGAGGTAGGGTCTCACTCTAGCTAAGGCTGACCTGGAATTCACTATGTAGTCTCAGGGTGGCCTCGAACTCACAGCGATCCTCCTATCTCTGCCGCCCAAGTGCTGGATTAAAGGTGTGTGCCACCACACCCAGCTGGATATTTCTTTATAACAAGGCAGAGAGGGTTTATGATTGGGGGGAAACCGAGGCCAGAAAACTATTTGAAAGATGTGACCGGAGGACGCGTGGTTCCCTCTGAAGAGCGCTGACTGGAACCTTCTTCCATTAGATACCAGGCCTCTTAAGCCCTACTCAGCAGAGAATGAAGCCCCAGGCAGACTGGGTTCCCTTGTGGAACCTGCAGCTTTACAAGTCATGCCATACCAACCCACTGCTTCTGCCTGATGGAGCTATATCACTTCAGTGGGTGTCCAGGGTACTTGAGACACCAGACACTTGACAGGGTGCAGGGCTCAGCCTGTACCGTAACTCCTGTTAACGGAATTGCACAGATTGGCCCTTGCAGTTTCAAATTCAATGTTCAAAAAGAAACCAAGATCCATTATGATGGTCTTGGACATCTGGCTACATGGCCAGCACACCTGAGCCTAGGGACACCTGCCTTCTTCCTGGCAGAACCAGCTAATGTGGCCACTGGTTTCCCCAGTACAACCACCTAAGGTCACGTTTCTAAGGTCCCAAAGATGTCCCTCAGAGCTCCAAACTCAGCCTACACCAGCCACCTTAGGCTCTGGGGCTTTTTTTTTTCTTTCAATTTTTCTGAGGTAGGGCCTTGCTCTGGCCCAGGCTGACCTGGAATTCACTATTGTAGTCTCAGGGTAGCTTCGAACTCACAGTGATTCTCCTTCTTCTGCTTCCCAAGTGCTAGGATTAAAGGCATGTGCCACAATGCCCAGTGAGAAACAGGATCTTTAAAGGAGCAATGAAGTTAAATGAAGTCACTGTGGTGAGCTTAACCCTGTCTGGAGTCCTATTGAGATCAGAAGTAGTGTGAGAATCATATGGGGTTGGCTACTCATCACACAAGTCTGCTTGAGCTGTCACAGAAAGTATCCCAGGCTGGGCAGCTCAAATAATGGATATTGCTTGTTTCAATTCTGGAGTGTTTCCAAGATTAAGTTGTCAGCAGGGAGCTAGGAACATGGGAGAAGACCATCAAGAGTTCAAGGTCACCTTTAAACTATTTGTTGTTCTTTTTTATTAAAAATTTATTTATTTATTTATTTATTTATTTATTTATTTGAGGTAGAGAGAGAGAGAGAGAGAGAATGGGTGTGCCAGGGCCTCCAGCCACTGCAAACGAACTCCAGATACATGCACCCCCTTGTGCATCTGGCTTACGTGGGTCCTAGAGAATCAAACCGGGGTCCTTAGGCTTTGCAGGCAAACACATTAATAGCTAAGCCATCTCTTCAACCCCTGTTGTTGTTGTTCTTTCGAGGTATGGTCTCACTCTAGCCCAGGCTGACCTGGAATTCACTCTGTAGTTCCAGGCTACCCTCAAACTCACAGTGGTCTTCTTATCTCTGCCTCCTAAGTACTGGGATTAAAGGCATGCCCCATAATTCCTGGCCTATCCCCCCCCTTTTTTTTTGAGGTAGGTTCTCACTCTAGCCTAGGCTGACCTGCAATTCTCTATGTAATCTCAGAGTGGCTTCAAACTCATGGCAATCATCCTACCTCTGCTTCCCAAGTGCTGGGTTTAAAGGCATGTGCCACCATGCCTGGCTTTCCCCGGCCTGCCCTTATACTTGGCTACATGGTTTAAGGCCAGCCTGGGCTACATGAAACCCTTTGTCAAAAAGAAATACCATCCCCCCAACACAAAGCAAATCTCTGTGCTACAGTGAGACCCTACCTCAAAAACAAACAAACAAAAACCAAACAGGGCCAGGCATGGTGGTGCACGCCTTTAATCTGCACTCAAGAGGCAGAGGTAGGAGAATCACCTGAGATGACATAGGGAATTCCAGGTCAGCCTGGGCTAGAGCGAAATCCTACCTCAAAAAACCAAACCCAAACCAAAAAACAAACAAACAAACAAAAAAGAAAAATTTAGCCCAGTTTGGTGGTGCCTTTAATCCCAACACTCCAGAGGTAGGAGGGTATCAGTAAGTTTGAGGCCAGCCTGGCACTAGAATGAGACCCTACCTTGAAAAGAAAAACAAACAAACAAAAAAACACACTTTTTACTGGAGCAGGGATGCTGGCATACTGAGGGATGAGGACATGAGCCTGCTTGGGTCCTACCCCCATAGCCTGTGAGGAATTTGTATAGGAGATGATGATTTCTGTGTCCATGGTCTTGGTGGCATGGTCCTACCTGGTGTCTTCTCCACAGACTCCCTGCCACACTGCTTTCCAGCTTGTCCAGCCCCTAGCACCTCTCCCTTCACCTGGAAATCCTGTCCTCTCACTGGATCACCCCACAAGATCCCCTCTGGCTCTATGCCCTTCCTGTGGCACTGGCCTCTAGAGGCCAGGCCAGCAAATGCTGCCAGTGTTCCCAGTTTCAGCCAGCCTGGGATTCAGCATAGGTTGGATCAGAGTGGTCCTGAGGGGCCTGGTGCCACCTACATAGGGACCCAGGACTCTCTGAGGAGCTAGGAGGGAATAAAGGTTTGTAGTTGTCCTTGTCCACAGGACAAGGCAGGGCAGTGCTGAGCTGGGGTAATGCCAGGCCAATTGTGCCTCAAAGACTGAAGTGATGTGGCTCAAGTGACAGGTAGTTCAGGAGAGTCACCACTCGCAGGAGACAGGCTGAAAGTACCAAGGTGCAGCACAGCATCTTGGCACTGGCAGCCAAGAGGGTAGTGGTGTTTCTTAATAATGTTTCTACTGGGCATGGCACACATTTGTCATCCTAGCACTTAAGCTTAGTTTGGGTCAGATGAGACCTTATCTCCCACTCCAAAAAGGAAAAGAAAAAAAAGTGTAGCTGGGTGTGGTGGCAGTGGCACACGCCTTTAATCCCAGCACTGGGGAGGCAGAGGTAGGAGAGTCGCCGTGAGGTCGAGGCCCGCCTGAGACTGAGTGATTTCCAAGTCGGTGTGATGCCACCTCAAAAGGGGGGGGGGGGGGCTGAAGAGATGGCTTAACAGTTAAAGCAGCACCTACCTGTGAAGTGTAAGGACCCAAGTTCAGTTCCCCAGAACCCAAAGCTAGATGCATGTGGTGGCACATGCATCTGGAGTTCATCTGCAGTGGCTAGAAGCCCTGCAGTGCCCATTCTCTCTCTCTCTCTCTCTCTCTAATAAAAGAGCATTTTTATAGGTTCTTATTATGCACTGGAAAGGTCTACAATATCTCTTGGCCTTGGTCAGAGAAGCTTTCTTTTTGAAGTGGGCAAAAATTACTGGGAGAGACTTAAAACTCAGCAAAGTGTTCAGAGTGAAGTGCTGAGTGCTCAGCTCCAAATGGGATGTATACATCACTCCCTCCAAGGCTCACAGAACACTGCAGAAGAGGAGGCAGAAAGAATGTAAGAGTTGAGCCAGGCGTGGTGGTGACCCCCTTTAATTCCAGCACTCAGGAGGCAGAGGTAGGAGAATCACCTTGAGTTCAAGGCTACCCTGAGACTACACAGTGAAATTCCAGGTCAGCCTGGACTAGAATGAAAAAAAAAAAAAAGAGTTGAAGGATGAAGAGTGCTATGAAATGGGAGTCTTCCAGACATGACATGGCCAATAGATACCCTAATGAACTTACAGCAAGTGTGTTAACCTGCATAAGACAGGACCTATCAGCATTCTATTATGGATGGGAAAGGGCCTCATAGGAACCTGCCCCACCCTGAGAAGATACTGGGCCTTAATGGCTGAAGGGGGAGGGGGATATTTTCTTCATTGGTATAGCCCATGCTCCAGTAAACAATTTCTTGCTCATGTAAACAACCCTAGTTTAACTCAGTGGGTTACACACACAAGAAAAGACATCAATGTAGAAGTAGGACTAGTTGGGAAGATGAGGGGGTTTAGTGGGAGTACAAGAGAAAGTAAATGGGGGAGTGGTGGTGAATGTAATCAAAATACATTCTATACAAGTATAAAATTATGAAATGAGCCAGGCCAAATGAGCCAACGGGTGCAATAGTGGCACATCTGTCATGGTGGAAACCAACTGCCCTCCAATTGGACTGGAGGCCCGCTCCATGGGGGGGAATACATCCCTGATACTAAAAACTTAAAACAGGGTTAGTCATGAGCCCTAGGGGTGTAACATCTGCTGATTTCTGGAAAAATGTATATACTATGCTTATCAAACTGCCCAGTAAGCACTTTTCTTAATATTTAGACCCTTATATTAATGCTACTCTCACTTTGGGTAGAGAATCTTCTCTTTTCAGATGGCAGTGACCTTGGGATGACTCAGAAGGTATCATAGTGCTGGAAAGAAGTGACTGGAGTACTGAGTAACATCTCGATCACACCTTCCAAGGCTCAGGGTCTAATGCGGAAGAGGTGGCGGAAAGAATGTTAGAGCCAAAGGAAGGGTAGGACTCGTTACAACGTCCTCCCTCCAGACATAAAATGGCCTGGATATCCATGACCTCACAGTGCCTGACACTACCTACACAAGACCATCACAAGAGGAGGAAAAGATCATGACATCAAAATAAAAGAGAAACTGATTGAGATGGGGAGGGGATATGATGGAGAATGGAATTTCAAAGGGGAAAGTGGGGGGAGGGAGGGTATTACCATGGGATTCTTTTTTTTTTTTTTTTTTTTTTTGGTTTTTCGAGGTAGGGTCTCACTGTAGCCCAGGCTGACCTGGAATTCACTATGGAGTCTCAGGGTGGCCTTGAACTCAGCAATCCTCCTACCTCTGCCTCCCAAGTACTGGGATTAAAGGCGTGCGCCATCATGCCCGGCTCTCCATGGGATTTTTTTTTATAATAATGGAAAATGTTAATAAAAATTGAGAAAAGAAAAAAATGATTTTGAAAAATAAAAATTATGAAATGAGAGCTGGGCGTGGTGGCGCACGCCTTTAATCCCAGCACTTGGGAGGCAGAGGTAGGAGTATCACCGTGAGTTCAAGGCCACCATGAGACTACATAGTGAATTCCAGGTCAGCTTGGGCTAGAGTGAGACCCTACCTCGAAAAACCAAAAAAAAAAAAAAAAAAAACAAAAAAAAACACAATTATGAAATGATAAAAATTAGGGGTTGGAGAGATGGCTTAGCAATTAAAGTGCTTGTCTGCAAAGCCTAATGACCTGAGTTCTTACAGCCCTGGCACGCCTTTTCTATTTCTCTTCTATTTCTCTCTGCTTGCAAATAAATTAAAAAAAAAAAAAACCCACCTAGCTGGGCATGGTGGTGCACACCTTTAATCCCACCACTTGGGAGGCAGAAGTAGGAGGATCACCATGAGCTTGAGGCCACCCTGAGACTACATAGTGAATTCCAGGTCAGCCTGGACTAGAATGAAACCCTACCTCACAAAACCAAACCAAACCAAACAAAAAACAAAACAAAAAAACCAACTAAGTAAATAGGGGCTGGAGAAATGGCTCAGTGGTTAAAGCACTTGCCTGTAAAGCCAAAGGACCCCTGTTTGGTTCCCCAGTAACACATAAAGCCAGATGCACAATGTAGTGCATGCATCTGTAGTATGTTTGCAGTGGCTAGAGGTCTTGGTGTGCCCATTCACTCTCTTTTTTCTCTCTCCTTGCAAATAACTAAATAAAAGACGTAACTAAATAAAAAGTAGGAACATAAAAGAGAGGTAACCCCAGCTGGGTTCCCAAGAGTGAACACCATGGCACAGAACATGCAAACAAGCCAGCAACTTCTGAGCCTTTTTTTATCTTTGCAGTGAACACCTCTTCCTCCCCTGGCTTGGAGGACTTTAAAAACCAAGACTTTTTCTGGGAGGGGCAGTTCAGAATCCAGTCTGTTGTGATCTGAGGCTGAGGTTTCTGATGAGCAGAAAGATCATCAGAGATGAAAAGCACTGTTCACACCAAGAATTGCTATAAAGGGTGTTTGCGCTGCTGCAGAAACCGTTATTTAGTTAGGAAACATGACTGGGTTCACATGAAACCAGGGCACATCAACTGCTCATCTCTTGTTTTCAGAGAAAGAACATGGTATTTTCTGGGGTGTGTTCTTTTGAAGTGCTGGCATACAAGTGCTGCTGGATCTGCTACATGCAAGTCACTGGATTTCCAGGTAAACTATGGCCAGGATTTGTGCAATGAAGCCAGCCATACCGCAGCACCACCCAGGCTCAAACTTCCCACTTTGCCCCCAAGTTATTTTTAACAACTAGTTTTCAAACATTTTGAGTCTAGTTCCTGCTTTTATGTAACCACTTCTGCTAACTTCTTAATCATTTTTTTGATTTTCTGAGGCTTATTGTGAATATGACAAAGTGGCTTTTATCCTCCCCCCACCCAGCTCTCTGAGAAGCCAAGTCACAATGCTGTTGACATGGCTATGGGGACACGAGTGAGGAGAGATGGCTGCTGAGAAACCATTAAGAATGAATAACAACATCACAGGCTAAGGCAGGTTTGGGTTTGAGACCAGTGTGAGCCTCAAAAAAAAAAAAAAAAAAAAACTAGCTGGGCATAGTGGTACATACCTTTAATCCCAGCCAGCACTTGGAAGGCAAACTGATGTGAATTCAAGTCCACCCTGAGAATACATAGTGAATTCCAGGTCAGCCTGAACTAGAGTGAGACCCTACCTTGAAAAAAAAAACAAACAAACAAAAAAAGAAAACAAAAGCCTTGTTGTACATGCCTTTAATTCCAGCACTTGGGAGGCAGAGGTAGGAGGATCAAAGACAGTTTGAGGCCACCCTGAGATTAATGGTGAATTCCAGGTCAGCCTGAGCTAGAGCTACCTCAAAAAACAAAACAAAACAAAACAAAACAAAAAAGCCCCCAAATCATAAAACTGAATAGTAAATAGCAACAAAGATAGAAAAAAAGAATCATGCGGGCTGGAGAGATGGCTTAGCAGTTAATGCTTGCCTGCAAAGGCAAAGGACCCAAGTTCGACTCTCCAGGACCCACGTAAGCCAGATGTACAAAGGGGTGCATGTATCTGGAGTTCGTTTGCAGTGGCTAGAGGTCTTGGTGTGCCCATTCACTCTCTTTTTTCTCTCTCCTTGCAAATAACTAAATAAAAGACGTAACTAAATAAAAAGTAGGAACATAAAAGAGAGGTAACCCCAGCTGGGTTCCCAAGAGTGAACACCATGGCACAGAACATGCAAACAAGCCAGCAACTTCTGAGCCTTTTTTTATCTTTGCAGTGAACACCTCTTCCTCCCTGGCTTGGAGGACTTTAAAAACCAAGACTTTTTCTGGGAGGGCAGTTCAGAATCCAGTCTGTTGTGATCTGAGGCTGAGGTTTCTGATGAGCAGAAAGATCATCAGAGATGAAAAGCACTGTTCACACCAAGAATTGCTATAAAGGGTGTTTGCGCTGCTGCAGAAACCGTTATTTAGTTAGGAAACATGACTGGGTTCACATGAAACCAGGGCACATCAACTGCTCATCTCTTGTTTTCAGAGAAAGAACATGGTATTTTCTGGGGTGTGTTCTTTTGAAGTGCTGGCATACAAGTGCTGCAGGATCTGCTACATGCAAGTCACTGGATTTCCAGGTAAACTATGGCCAGGATTTGTGCAATGAAGCCAGCCATACCGCAGCACCACCCAGGCTCAAACTTCCCACTTTGCCCCCAAGTTATTTTTAACAACTAGTTTTCAAACATTTTGAGTCTAGTCCTGCTTTTATGTAACCACTTCTGCTAACTTCTTAATCATTTTTTTGATTTTCTGAGGCTTATTGTGAATATGACAAAGTGGCTTTTATCCTCCCCCACCCAGCTCTCTGAGAAGCCAAGTCACAATGCTGTTGACATGGCTATGGGGACACGAGTGAGGAGAGATGGCTGCTGAGAAACCATTAAGAATGAATAACAACATCACAGGCTAAGGCAGGTTTGGGTTTGAGACCAGTGTGAGCCTCAAAAAAAAAAAAAAAAAAAACTAGCTGGGCATAGTGGTACATACCTTTAATCCCAGCCAGCACTTGGAAGGCAAACTGATGTGAATTCAAGTCCACCCTGAGAATACATAGTGAATTCCAGGTCAGCCTGGGCTAGAGTGAGACCCTACCTTGAAAAAAAAAAAACAAACAAACAAAAAAAGAAAACAAAAGCCTTGTTGTACATGCCTTTAATTCCAGCACTTGGGAGGCAGAGGTAGGAGGATCAAAGACAGTTTGAGGCCACCCTGAGATTAATGGTGAATTCCAGGTCAGCCTGGACTAGAATGAAACCCTACCTCACAAAACCAAACCAAACCAAACAAAAACAAAACAAAAAAACCAACTAAGTAAATAGGGGCTGGAGAAATGGCTCAGTGGTTAAAGCACTTGCCTGTAAAGCCAAAGGACCCCTGTTTGGTTCCCCAGTAACACATAAAGCCAGATGCACAATGTAGTGCATGCATCTGTAGTATGTTTGCAGTGGCTAGAGGTCTTGGTGTGCCCATTCACTCTCTTTTTTCTCTCTCCTTGCAAATAACTAAATAAAAGACGTAACTAAATAAAAAGTAGGAACATAAAAGAGAGGTAACCCCAGCTGGGTTCCCAAGAGTGAACACCATGGCACAGAACATGCAAACAAGCCAGCAACTTCTGAGCCTTTTTTTATCTTTGCAGTGAACACCTCTTCCTCCCCTGGCTTGGAGGACTTTAAAAACCAAGACTTTTTCTGGGAGGGGCAGTTCAGAATCCAGTCTGTTGTGATCTGAGGCTGAGGTTTCTGATGAGCAGAAAGATCATCAGAGATGAAAAGCACTGTTCACACCAAGAATTGCTATAAAGGGTGTTTGCGCTGCTGCAGAAACCGTTATTTAGTTAGGAAACATGACTGGGTTCACATGAAACCAGGGCACATCAACTGCTCATCTCTTGTTTTCAGAGAAAGAACATGGTATTTTCTGGGGTGTGTTCTTTTGAAGTGCTGGCATACAAGTGCTGCTGGATCTGCTACATGCAAGTCACTGGATTTCCAGGTAAACTATGGCCAGGATTTGTGCAATGAAGCCAGCCATACCGCAGCACCACCCAGGCTCAAACTTCCCACTTTGCCCCCAAGTTATTTTTAACAACTAGTTTTCAAACATTTTGAGTCTAGTTCCTGCTTTTATGTAACCACTTCTGCTAACTTCTTAATCATTTTTTTGATTTTCTGAGGCTTATTGTGAATATGACAAAGTGGCTTTTATCCTCCCCCCACCCAGCTCTCTGAGAAGCCAAGTCACAATGCTGTTGACATGGCTATGGGGACACGAGTGAGGAGAGATGGCTGCTGAGAAACCATTAAGAATGAATAACAACATCACAGGCTAAGGCAGGTTTGGGTTTGAGACCAGTGTGAGCCTCAAAAAAAAAAAAAAAAAAAAACTAGCTGGGCATAGTGGTACATACCTTTAATCCCAGCCAGCACTTGGAAGGCAAACTGATGTGAATTCAAGTCCACCCTGAGAATACATAGTGAATTCCAGGTCAGCCTGAACTAGAGTGAGACCCTACCTTGAAAAAAAAACAAACAAACAAAAAAAGAAAACAAAAGCCTTGTTGTACATGCCTTTAATTCCAGCACTTGGGAGGCAGAGGTAGGAGGATCAAAGACAGTTTGAGGCCACCCTGAGATTAATGGTGAATTCCAGGTCAGCCTGAGCTAGAGCTACCTCAAAAAACAAAAACAAAACAAAACAAAACAAAAAAGCCCCCAAATCATAAAACTGAATAGTAAATAGCAACAAAGATAGAAAAAAAGAATCATGCGGGCTGGAGAGATGGCTTAGCAGTTAATGCTTGCCTGCAAAGGCAAAGGACCCAAGTTCGACTCTCCAGGACCCACGTAAGCCAGATGTACAAAGGGGTGCATGTATCTGGAGTTCGTTTGCAGTGGCTGGAGGCCCTGGTGTGCCCATTCTCTCTCTCCCTCTGAAATAAATAAATAAAGTTAAAAAAAAAAAGAAAAAAAGAATCATGGGACTGGAGAGATGGCTTAGTGGTTAAAGCACTTACTTGCCTGCAATTTGTTTCTCCAGTAACCACATAAAGCTGGACACACAAAGTAGAACATGCATCTGGAGTTCACTTGCAGTGGCACTCATTGTATCTCCTGGTGCACTCATTCTATCTCCCTCTCCTTGTAAAAGAAGAAAGAGAGCGAGAGAAAGCAAGCAAGCAAGCTGGGTGTGGTGGCGTACACCTTTAATCCCAGCACTCAGGAGGATCGCTGTGAGTTTGACTACATAGTGAATTCCAGGTCAGCCTGGGCTAGAGTGAGACCCTACCTCGAAACAAAACAAAACAAGACAAAACAAACAAACAAACAAAAAGAAAGAAAATTGATTGACTACTACTAACCAGGTTGGTACCTGGCATGAGGTTTGGTAGCCTTTCCTAGATCTCTGCAGTGAGAACCTTCTGTTCCCACAGCCTGGTGGACAGTGACAAACGCAGAGCCATGACATGAAAGACCCCTGCCCAGGCCCCTAATGCAGTCCTGAATGATGCTGTGTTAGCTGGGGGCAGACTGAAGCAAAGGCAAAGTAGGACTATTTTCAAACCACAGCAGTTTCAACAGTTGCCTAAGTGGTGTACCGAAACCACACACAGGCCTGACTTCGGCAAAAACAATATGAACCCCATGGTTTACCACAGTGTGCGATGTTAAAAAAAAAAAATCACTTGGTGGCTGGCCCCACCCTGCTAGAAATATCTTTAATTCTATTTCTCAAGGTTTTTGAGGCCATTCCTGTCCCCCAGCACATAGGAGGTGGGGGGTGGGGTGTTGATTTGGCAGGGTGAGGTGAAGCTGTCTAGATCATCAGTGTTGGAGAACGAAGCGTACCTTGGCCTTTTCCAGCTTGCTTTTCAGGAACCCTCCCAAAGGGTTCTAAGAGTCAGGCTTGAAAATCACAAAGAATCTAAATAATCAGCCCCCTCAGACAGTAAGACAGGGAAAAGCTATGACATCTACCCAGACCTGTTCTTTTTTTGTTTGTTTGTTTTTTCAAGGTAGGATCTCACTCTAGCCCAGTCTTAGCGTCTCAGCATTGCCTTGAACTCATGGCAGTCCTCTGACCTCTGCCTCCCAAGTGCTGGGATTAAAGACATGCATCACCCCACCACGTCCACCCTGTTCTTTTTTTTTTTTTTTTAACATCTTATTTTTATACTTGATCTTAGCCAAAAGGCCAAGAAGCCATTATTTTATTTTCATTTGTCTATTTATTTGACAGAGAAAGAGGGGGGGAGAGAGAATGGGCATGCCAGGGCCTCTAGCCGCTGCAAACAAACTCCAGACGCGTGCGCTCCCTTGTGCATCTGGCTCCTGGGGAACATGGGTCCTGGGGAACATGGGTCCTGGGGAATCGAACCATAGTCCTTTGGCTTTGCAGGCAAACGCCTCAACCGCTAAGCCATCCCTCCAGCCCTCCCCAACCTTTATTTTTTTCTTTTTCTGAGGTAGGGTCTTACTCTAGCCCAGGCTGATCTGGCACTCACTCTGTAGTCTCAGGCTGGCCCTGAACTCACAGCGATCCTCCTACCTCCTGGGATTAAAGGTGTGTGCCACCACACCCAGCTAATTTTTTTTTTCTTCAAGAAATTCACTATGTAGTCTAAGGGTGGCCTTAAACTCTTGGTGATCCTCCTACCCCTGCCTCCCAGTGTTGGGATTAAAGGCTTTAAATTTTTATTTATTTATTTACAAGCAGAGATGAGAAGAGAAACAGAGAGAATGGGTGTACCAAGGCCTCCAGCTGCTGCAAACAAACTCCAGATGCATGCATCTCTCTGTTCATCTGGCTTGATGTAGGTACTGGGGAACTGAACCTGAATCATTTGTCTCTGCAGGCAAGTGCCTTAAACGTGGGGCCATCTTTCCAGCCCCTCATAAATCTGATTTTAAGAAATACATTAAGAGGCACATGCATCTGGAGTTTGTTTGCAGCAGCTGAAGGGCCTGATACATGCATTCTCATTCTCTCTGCTTACAAATAAATAAATAAAAATATTTTAAAAAATCAAAATCATGTGTGGTGGTGCACACCTATAATACCAGCCCTCAGGAGAGGGCTATATGTGACCCTGTCTCAAAAATAAGAAAAAAGCAGGGTGTGGCTGCACACCTTTAATCCGTGAACTCAGAAGGCAGAGGTAGGAGGATCACTGTGAGGACAGCCTGAGCCTACATAGTGAGTTCCAAGGTCAGCCTGGGCTAGTGCAAAACCAAAATAAATAAATAAGGAAGGAAGGCAGATAGATAGACAGGTAGGTAGGTAGGTAAATACATATGTATGTGATTCCAGCTTTGCAGGCTGGGGCAGAAGGATTATGGTTTCAGGCCAGACTGGACTATAAATGGAGACCCTGCAGTGAAAGGGAGAAGAAAATGCATACAGGAGTGTGAACATGCACTTGTTCCACTTGGATCCTGCTGGGTTCTATTTACACAATTCACTGCTGTACTTGGAAAATGTAGCTCTGCAGATGAGCGATAAATACAGGAAAACCCCCCCACACACACCCAAGAAAACAAACCAAAGGTTTGTGGTCAGGGCAGCTGCCCCACCCGAGATCACATAACTGCCAGGCCGTGTATCCTGACACAGAACAACTGTCTTATATTCTATCTAATGTGTAAGACCTTCACCCCACACAGCTCAGGACAACCACATACTGTCACACACTGCACAACACAGACACCCAACAAGAACCCTTCACCTCACAAAGCCCAGGACAGCCACACAATTGTCACACATCCCACACTACAGCCATTTGTCCTCAACAACACAGGATGCTCACACAGCCACAGTCCCTCTACAGGACTGGACAAGGCGCCATGCCAGGGAGGGTCACCCAGAGGACACTGGCATAGGCTCTTATTCCCAGCCTACCATCAACAACAAAAAATTAAAATCAGTGAAGAGAAAGAAAAGAGACTGTTGGGCTCAGAACTTTTAAAACATACAGTGCATCCCTGCCACATTCTATTCTCCCTGTGGCTCCCGTCCCAGGAGAAAGGACAGTTCATTTTGAACCCGTGACACCTAGCCACATGGTGGCTTGCAGGCAGGACTCCTGCAGACCTGAGGAGCAGCCTGGCAGATCAAAGCTGAGCCAGGCAGCACAGGCCGAGAGATAAAAATCTGAGGTCCCCATGATCATAGCATTTGAGATTTCCCACCAAAAATATTTACCGAGTTTTAAGAAGACCCGCTTAATGCACTGGAGGGAACAGGATGAGGTTTGGGTCTGAATTGTGGAGAAAAGCTGAACAAATATTTACTATTCTCCACCTGTGCCTGCTTTCTATTGCTGTGTGGTGTGCTGGGGTCGTGGGAATCTCCTGGGCTGGTGAGCTGGTGGATTAGTTTTATTCCACCATTGAAAGAAAAAGGGATTGGAATGATGGCTCAGTGGTTAAAAGTGCTTGCTTGCTCATGCCTTTAATCCCAGCACTCGGGAGGAAGAGGTAGGAGGATTGCCGAGAGTTCAAGGCCACCCTGAGACTACATAGTTAATTCCAGGTCAACGTGGACCAGAGTGAGACCCTACCTCAAAAAAAAAAAAAAAAAAAAAAAAAAGTGCTTGCTTGCATAGCCTTTTATCCAAGTTTGATACCCCAGTACCCACTGTAAAGCCAGATGCACAATGTGGTGCATG
The DNA here is from genome assembly GCA_036346955.1 of Dipus sagitta. Taxonomy (NCBI): domain Eukaryota; kingdom Metazoa; phylum Chordata; class Mammalia; order Rodentia; family Dipodidae; genus Dipus; species Dipus sagitta. Next base: position 218,034,339 of record CM070770.1, read on the forward strand.
TGTCTAGAGTTAATTTGCTGCAGCAAGAGGGTCTGGTACCCCATACTCTTAACCTTCTCCCTGTCTATTAAATAAATAAGTAAATAGGATAAAGTAGCCAGGCGTGGTGGCGCACACCTTTAATCCCAGCACTCAGGCAGAGGTAGGAGGATCGAAGTAAGTTCGAGGCCAGCCTGAGACTACATAGTGAATTCCAGGTCAGCCTGGGCTAGAATGAGATCCTACCTCAAAAAATTGAAAAACAGGGCTGGAGAGATGGCTTAGCAGTTAAGATGCTTGCCTGCAAAGCAAAAGGACCCATGTTCGATTCTCCAGGTCCCACTTAAGCCAGATGTACATGGTGGCACATGCGTTGGGAGTTCGTGTGCAGTGGCTAGCTAGAGGCTCTGGCACATCCATTCTCTCTCTCCCTCTCTCTAATAAATAAATAAAATAAATCTTAAAAGAAATCAAAAAACAAAAATACAAAGAAAAAGGAAAAACATGGCCATGCACTTTGGGTCCACAAAATACATACGAGATATAAAGGAGAAAGGTAATTTTCTATAAAAGCTCTATGACATTGACATGAAGCTAAAAGTTGGGCTATTTCGGCCCTAAAACAGAAAAAAAAGGTGGTGATGGGAGAGGTAGGCAAGATGACATAAAATGCTAAAAATTATGTGTCAGCTTTTTCTTTTCTTTTTTCTTTTTGGTTCTTCAAGGTAGGGTCTCACTCTCAGGTTGACCTGGAATTCACTCTGTATTCTCAGTGTGGTCTCAAACTCATAGTGATCCTCCTACCTCTGCCTCCCAAGTGCTGGGATTAAAGGCGTGCGCCATCATGTCTGGCTTGATTTTTTTTTCTTCATGTGTGTGGTATGTACACACATATGTACATTTGTGGCACCCTATATGGTCGCCTGCTGGAGCAAGCAGAATGTTGGGTGCAACACTCCACTGCTCTTCTATCCGCTCTTGGTTGAGGCAAAGTTTCTTATTGATCCTGGAGCTTGCTTTTATTTATTTTTATTTTTGTAAGCTCCAGCAATTCCTGGTTTGCTCCCCAGAGGGCTGAGGTTACAAGTACATATACCACATCCAGCTATTTAACACAGGTCCTTGGGATCAAACTTGCCATATCCAGCTATTTAACACAGGTCCTTGGGATCAAACTTGGGGCAGTCTCAGGTCCCCTCAGGCCCTCATACTTCTACAGAAAGTCCACTTAAATGCTGACCATCTTTCCAGCATTGGCTTTATTTTTCTAAGACAGGGTCTCACTCTTTTTTTAAAATTTTTTTTTGGTTTTTCGAGGTAGGGTCTCACTCTAGCCCAGGCTGACCTGGAATTCACTATGTAGTCTCAGAGTGCCCTCAAACTCACCATGATCCTCCTATCTCTGCCTCCCGAGTGCTGGAATTAAAGGCGTGCGCCACCACACCCAGCTAAGGGTCTCACTCTTTAGCCCAAGGTGGCTTAGAACTCTTGAGTGCCAAGATCACAGGTATGGCACCTGTTAATTTTCACAACATGACACAGACTGCTAAGTCTCCCAAGTGCATGTTGAGAAATCATGTATCTGTTTTTTTTTTTTTTTTTTAGTATTTTACTTTTATTTATTTATATGAGGTAGAGAAAGAGGCAGAAGAGAGAGACAGAGAGAATGGGCGCACCACGGCCTACAGCCACTATAAACAAACTCCAGATGCAGGCAGTCCTGGGGAATTGAACTTGGGTCCTTTGGCTTTGCAGGCAAGTGCCTTAACCACTAAGCCGTCTTTCCAGCCCCATATCTGTTCTTTGACTGGCACCTTGAGAAGGACTACTCCAGGAGGGGCTCAGGAAGATGCTATCTATGTAGGAACTGGTGGGGGTTGGGGGAGCCCTGGGCTATGCTAGCTGTGGAGTTGTGGGGGCTGCTGGGTGCTGGCTTTGTTTCTCCCTACACAAGAGTGCCAATGTTTCAAGAATGACACCTCTTCACGTGGCAGGAAGGTGTCTTACCCACATTTAACAAAACCATCAGAAAACACTACACATAGGGCCTAGAATGGAGTGTCACAAGTCCCATGGAGGACCCCACTGGGAGCCCTCATCGGTGGTGACATCTGAAATGAGGTGGATACAGTCTAATGGGGGATCCCACCTGGCTCTCTTTATGGTCAGATCCCCATTGATCAGAGGCATGTGCTATTCAGTTGGCAATAGAGGTGGGGTGGGGTGCTGACCACTGAAAGATGTAGGGCCACACTGATCCTATTATAAAGGCAGGGAGGCTGCACCCAAGCTGTAGTACTATAGTAGAGCCCCTTAGGATACATCATAGGTGGATCCTCAGCCAAGCAACAGGCCAGGGAGGCAACTCCTACTGGCTCATCCCAAAGGCAGATGGGGAGCCCTCTGTCTGTTTGGTCTTGCATCTTGCCACCCTGAGACTCCCCACTGGCTGGAACTTGACCCCTGTGCTCTGGAAACTGTCCCAGCTGGACATTTGTTCCTTGAGCTGCTGAAGATCCATTGCATTTTTTTTTTTTTTTTGGCACTTCTGGATACAGAGGGTAGATGTGTGCCAAGGTAGGCAAATGTTCCTATTTCTAAACTTGATCAGCCTTGCAGAACACTAATGCCCCACACAGCATCTTCCAGGGCACAGGTTACTCAGCAGCATCACAGCTGGCAGCTACACACAGCCCTGGCACATACCCTCCAGGGTTTGCTTTGAAACTAGCAATGCTTGGGGAGTGAGTGGAAAAGGTGGAGCTCTGCTAGCTTGGATGTGTTAGGTTGCTCATGAGCCTCCAACCCCAACCCCTGACTTGGCTGACCAGCCAAGTGCCAGAATCTGCCAGGCCCCCTAAACTGTAACAAAAGCATGTCCCATTCTAAATCTAAACATGTACCTAATGCATTATCTCTTTGCCACCATCGTGGGAACGGAATTAAAGTAGTTAAGTTCAGGGCAGAGGTGCTAACCACAGGGTTCAGAGGGAGATGCCATTTTACAAGTGGACTATGTGCAAGGTTTGGGACAAACAGGCAAGGACAGAGTGAGAACCCCACCACCAGACTCCAACCTTGGCATAGGATTTTACAGGAGGGGAGTTGAGTGCATACAGGCATGGGCGCCACTTGGAACCTTGAGGTTTCCTTTGTGACAATCTCTTGTGGGCCATTTCCCTTCCCTCAGTGGTCACAGTGACCACTGTGAAAGCTACCATGGCTGTTTTGTGTGGACAGCAGGAACCTTGTCTGATAGGAACATCTTTTCTTGTTTAGGTGAGCATTAATTCCAACAGGGAAAAGGTTGGACATATAGTGTAATCTGGATGAAAGCACTCACTGAGAGTCATACTATCAGCAGCAGGATCCTGGGGAAGGGGTGGAAAGGTCTTAGCAGTAATAAAAATGATCACTAAGCCAAGGATAGGTTAAAGGTTACTGGCTGGTGAACGGGTGTCACTTGGGCTCTGTAAGAACCACAAGGCTGGGTTATGCTGACAGGAAGTGGCAGGGTGGGGCTGAGGCAGGATCCCACTTTGGCAGCACAGGCCCGAGGCCAATCACTGACACCCACACAGCCGCTTCCTGCACTTAAAAAAAAAAAAATCTGTTTCTCTCTTTGCAAATCAACAACTTTTACCTAGAAACTTCAGTGGTGAGTTCTGACTGATCTCCACCTCCGGTCCGTTGTAGAAAATACACCACTCTTTATCTGGGGGAGGTGGGTACTCAATTTAACTGACAGGTTTCAGAGCTGTTTTGCATCTGCCTGAAAAGAAACTAGTTCCCTTGGGCCCAGACACCTGCTAGTTATTTAATACCTTGATAGTTCATCCTAGAAAACGCCTCCAGGCATGGAGAACTCAGTGCTCCCAAACACCTAAGCTCTGCATGCCCCAACAGGTGACCAAGGCTCACACTGCGTGAGCATAGATGACCAACTACAGGCAACCCAGCCTTGAGGGCTCAAGGAGGCCCCCAGGGGGAGGGGGCCCTCCCCCAAGTAAGTTCAGGGTCAGCATTAAAATATGCACTATTTATCCTTAAGTGAATTGAATGCCAGTCTAGTTAAAAAAAAAACACAACAGCAGCACTGAGGGAATCTAAACATGAGACAGCACCAAGAAACCACACATGATTCAGACCCAACCTGGCACTTAGTCCTTTTATGAGTGATGACCTGCAGGGATCCCCCCAAACAGCCACTGAAGTCCTTGCACATGTCAACAGAAACATCTGTGAATGGTCACCTTGTTGAAGCAAGGCCCATGGTGGCTCTGAAGCCATGCCTCAGTCTTTTCCAGGACAGGAGCCTCTGGAAGAAGGCAACTATGTCTAGTCCCATATCTGGTGACAGTTGGGGTTGGGGACATAGGTCACATCACTATGCAAAGGTCTTATAGCCACCTGTTAGGCCCAAGCTGGTCCCAAGTTCAAAACTGAGACCTAGTGAGGTTCAGGTCCTTACTCAGGGATGCCTAGGGGCCCTTACATCCTGAAGCCAGCCTGACTGAGCAGCATGATGGGTTCTAACAGTGTTAAGTGGTCCAGAGGCTTCAGGGAAGATTCACTTCTAGGCAGAGAGAGTAGGATTCTAGAAACTTTTCAATCCCCTGGGAGTGGAAAAACCCTGGGTAAGAAGGTGGTGATATTAGATGTCTGTCACAGGATGGTAAAATTAGGGACAAGTTCACCTTTTATGTTGATTTCTGAGAATGAAGATATAATGCTATGTAAGAAGAAATACTATTACCTCTGAGCTGTCTAACATTAGAATGTCTACTTCTAACAGTCACAGAGCTTCTCTTTCCACCCCTCAGCCATGCTGGGACCAACAACCTGTCTGCCCGCGCCCCCCCCCCCCCCCGCAAAGCCCCACACCCGGCAGCCCAAGGGCCCCAAGCAACTGCGTGTGACCAGGTAAAGGTGACCACTGTTGCATGCTGCCCACATGGTTTCCCCAAGTGGGAAGAGGACAGGCTGGGAAGAAGGGAAACAAAAAGTACATTCCAAAAACCAGGCATGGTGGTGCAAGCTTGTCATTCCAGCACTTAGGCCGCTTGAGGCCAGAGGATCAAGTTAAAGACAGCCTGGAGTACAGAAAGCCTGTCTCCAGCAAAAGTCCCACATCAGCTTAACTGGATCCCATCTTAAACAGCCAACACTTGGGGAGGGGCGTTATCCAATACCTGTTAGTGGGTCGCCAGGTAAACCATGAACCCCTCAGCATGTACAAAGCAGATGGGATGCAAGATGGGGAGGCACATAGCTGGGTTCTCTGGACCAGGAACCCAGTGCCAAGTGGCCTAACTGTTCCCAAAGGAGACAAATGCTTCCGTATCAGCACAGCTTGTTAGGCTGTGTGCAGGAGAGGGGGGTATATGTTGTATGCCAGTGGCTTACAGAGTTAGAGGTTAGTATGAGATCACAGCACTCGACACTGCAACCACCACATGTCTGTACCTACCACCCAGCAGTGTGTATAACACAGCACTTTTTTGTTCCACCATTGCATCTGGGTAGGATAAACAAGAGATGCTTAGGCACACAAAATACCCTGGTACCCTGCAGCTGCTCAGGGACCACAGCTCTCAGGACACTCAAGAGTCCAGCTAGGCTCTCCTGAGAGCAAAGTGGGGAAACCTACCAGAGCTGCCCTGTTGCTACCTTAAGGTGTGACCGTGGCAGCACATGTGACCTCATGATTCCTTTTCCTTTGCCTTATCTAGTTCACTGGTCTTGCTAGCATGCAAGAGATGAAGACCACATAAGGTCTCCTGGGAACAGAGGTGCACCCAGGCCTCACAGACCATGGCAGAACACGGGCTCATGCCACAAAAGTGCTGGGCACAAGCAAAAGAAGCCAAGACTTGTGGTTCTCAAATCCCAAACCAGCTCTTAAAAAGACCTCTTTTCTAAAGCCACTGAGTGTGTCAAGTTTCAGAGGCACCCTCTGCTTTCTAAGTCCACTTGGTACCTCAAGCAAAGGAAGTAGGCAGGGCAGAGAGAAAGTTCAAAAGTAGTCCAGTGGGCTGAGGTACCTAGGGGTGGAGGTTTCTATGAAACAATGAAAATGAAGCTTTGTATCTGTTGGGTATCAAGGGGGACCACTCCTCTTTAGGGTCCCCATACGGTGCTGCTCTGTGTGTTTGTACTTATGTGAATATGTGCAACTGAGTGTGCATACCACCTGTGGGTGAATATACTCACACTTGAGTGAGTATAAGCATGCATGTGGATATGTGCATATACTGATACACAGACAGTGTGTGCACCATGTAGTGCCAGCATCTCAATCACTAAGCACACAAGCAAACATGTACATATTAACACATTTCTTCAAGCACACAGTATTTGATTTCATGTGTACGTGAGCACATGGGTATGTGTGTATGAGAATGTATGCATGCATGCGAATGCAGGGCATGCATGTTTACTGTGTGTATGCACACACTCAAGCATGCATGCGAGAGTGTCCTGTTTACTTTTAAAGGGGTCACCTGAGAATCCTATGGTATATCCATGTGTGTGCACATAGTTTTGCTTCCACCTTTGTGACAGACTTCCTCTGTGCAAGGAAACTATGGCTGTGGAGGAAGTGTGATCAACAGCATGAGTGAGTTGGGACAAGTGAAACTTGCTGGTTGCCCCTCAGAACCAGGGTAGAACCCATGGGTAAGGTTCAGGGGAGGGGGCAAGCTCTGGCTGGTAGGTGAGTGCCACCTCCCTCACTGCAATGACAGAAAGTACTAGGGAGGAGGTACAAGCCAGGCAGGGAGGGGAGGACATGCCCTGTCTAGGGACATCCCAGTAACAATGTGCAACTAGAAGGTGCAACTATAACAGAAACATGTGATGTGGATGTGTAGGTGACACTGTGCCTGGAGAGCAGAGTGGAGGAAGGGCCATGCCGGGTCAGGACATGATGGACCAGATGATAAAGGGGATAAGCAATGGGCAGGAGTTTGCAGGGAACTATGTGCTACCTGTGACAATAGCCTTCAGTGCAAGGGTCTGGAAAACTGGCCCATGGACTACCTCTGCTTTGTCACAAATGTCCCAAATGGGAGTCACCCACAAAACAGTTTTTTTCCCCCCTTTGTACAGTCCTGGTTTTGAGCTGAGCTTGCTACATAATAGGCAAGGCCCCTACCATTCAGTCATATCCACAGCCTCCACATGGGAGTCAAAAGTCCTTGGAATCTATTCCCAGGGGGGCACAAGGACCCCTGCCCACCAGAGGGCAGAGCCAAAGGCGACAGACAAGGCCACAGGGAAAAAGGCAGGACTGGGGATTGCAGCCCTCAGCTGACAGGCCAGGAAGGGTAAGAGGAGGAGAGCTGAACCATTCTGCCACATTCAACATCCAACAAACACAGCCATAGGAGCCCTCCCCTACCCTCCCAACACCCTAACAGAGTCTGTGCCACTCCAGGCCATTCTTGAGCTGTTTTGGGAAAGGGTACATCTAGGAGGAAGGGTGCTGGTCCTGGAATGTCTAGGGTGGTAGGATAGCACAGACACCTCACCTCAGGTGCAGGCCCTTGAATGGACCGTGAACATGGGGACCATAGGATGGGAGGATGGTAGGGACTAGGGACACATTGCACAAACACACTGTGCAAGTGACGTGACTGGAATGAAAGGAGACCCTTCTGGACCAAAGGGTCTGCTCTACTTTGGGCTGGTCAATGGAGGGGCCCTGGTGCCCTGCTGCCCTGCCCCTGCTGGCAAGTGGCCGCAAGAGGAGAAGGCGTACTGACCGCTGGGCGGTTTGGGCCGAGGAGGAGCGGGCTTCTTCGGAGGCAGAGCAGGAGTGTCCTGTTTACTTTTAAAGGGATCATCTGAGAATCCTGTGCCTCCCAAGGAGGAGGTGAAAGGACCAGAAGGTGGGGGCTGCAAGAGAGGACATGAAAGAGAGGCAAAAAACAGTCATTAAAAACACAGGCACCAGACAAATGCTCCTGCACTGAAAGCCTGGTAAGGCACATGTGACCCTACTGAGACCAAGGGCTTCTCTGGAGCCCCTCCTCTCTAACCCCTTCATGCTTTTCTCTACCCTCAACCACTAGGCCCTCTGGAAGTCACCAATACCCAGGTAGCAGAGAGCAGTTCTGTCCCTCAGCAAGCATCCTTTGCTTTGCCCAGGCTTTCCTGACTCCTAGATGCTACATGGACGTCCCCTGGGCCTCTGTTCATGTTCAGAGATGTATCCCACCTTGTCCCCTGTGACCTGGTGCCAGTATGCACCCTCTCCATGCCTCTGGCTGCCCATATATTGCTGTCCACCCAGTGACTGAGACTGGAGTGCTTTAGCACCTGGTCCCCACCGTCTGTTGGCACAGGCTACATATCCTTCTCCTTTGGGCTCTATCCACCCTTAGCAGCCACCTCTACTCCTGCTCCTGCCTCCTTGGACCTACTGCTTAAAACTTAGATCACATCACCTGGATTTTAATAGTTAAGACAGTTATAGCTAGCTAGATGGATGGGTGGGTGGATATTGGGTGGGTAAGTGGGTATGTGAAGGATGGATGAATAGATATGTGGGTGAGGGGATGGGCAGGTAGGTGAATGTGCGGATGGATGGAGGATAGGTGAGTAGATATAAAATGGATGGGTAGATGAAGGAAGATGTATGGATGGGTAGGTGAACTGATTGATAGGGAGAGGAGCAGAAAGAGGCACAGGTAGGTGGAGGTATATGGCTTGATCGGTAGACAGGTAGAGAGGATAGTCAAGGAAATAGCCCTGACAGGTGCTCCCAATGTGTGTATAAACACATTCTCGGCTTTCTTCAAGGCACACAGGGTCCATCACCACCACCAATGGCCAAGTCTCAGGCATCACCCTTAAACTCACCCTTTCAAAAAATAAAGATAAAAATATATAGGCTAGTTTTGTTGGCACACACCTCTGATCCTAACATTGAGGAGGCAGAAGCAAGAAGATTGTAGGTTGCATGCAAGTTGCAAGAAGATGTCTCAAAAAACCCAAAACAGGACTGGAGCAATGGCTTAGGGGTTAAGGCGTTTGCCTGCAAAACCTAAGGACCCAGATTTGATTCCCCAGAACCCACGTAAGCCAGATCCATGGTGGCACATATGTCTGGAGTTTATTTGCAGTAGGTAGAGGCCCTGGCACAGCCACTCTCTCTCTTCTTCTCTCATAAATAAATAAAAAAAACCCTAAAACAAGTTGAGTAAAATGGCTCATGCCTGTAATCCCAGTACTTGGGAGAACAAGATAAGGGAACCACCAGGAGTTCAAGGCTAGCCTGGGCTAGATTGAGACCCTGTCTCAAAAACAACAGCTGGGCATGGTGATACACGCCTTTAATCCCAGTAATCCCAGTACTTGGGAGGCAGAGGTAGGAGAATTGCTGTCAGATCAAGGCTAGCCTGAGACTACACAGTAAATTCCGGGTAAGCCTCAGCTACAGTGAGATCCAACAACAAAACAAAACAAACAAACAAACAACAACAACAACAAAAAAAAAACAGGGCTAGGTAGATGTGTCAGCAGTTAAAGGTACTTGCTTGCAAAGTCTGCTGACCTAGGCTTGATTCCCCAATACCTGCATAAAGCCAGATGCAAAAAGTGGTGAATCTGTCTGGAATTTGTTTCTAGAGGCAACAAGCCCTGGCTGGCATGCCTGTTGTGGTGGTTTGATTCAGGCATCCACCATAAACTCATGTATTCTGAATGCTAGGTCCTCAGCTGGTGGCAGTAAGGGAAGTGGTGCCTCCTGGAAGTGATGTATTGTTGGGGGTGGGCTTATGGGTGTTATAGCCAGCTTCCTCTTACCAGTGTTTAGTACACTTTCCTGCTGCTGTTGTCCATCTGATGTTGGCCAGAAGGTGATATACAACCTCTACTCATGCCACGTTTTCCCTGTCATCATGGAGTTTCCCCTCAAGTCTATAAGCCAAAATAAACTCTTCCTACCATAAATTGCTTTTGGTCAGGTACTTTTTGTTTTTGCCAGCAACAAGAAGTTAACTGCAACCCCTGAATACATACACACACTCATGTGAGTAAATAAATAAATAAATAAATATTTAAAACAATATTAAAAACTGAATCCAACCAAACAAAACAGAATAAAAACAGTCACCCCATCTCTCCCCCCCCCCTTTTTAATAGGAGGAAGGGATTTACTTCAAGCTTACAGATCCAGGGGAAGTTCCATCAATGGTGAAAGAAGCTGCTTCTATTCACAGATGAGACACCACCAAACAGCCAGCACCACAAGCAAGCATACCAGAGCCTTGTGGTGCCTCATTAGCCTGTCCCCCATGTTGATTCAGCCAAGCTAGCAACTGTGTCTCCATGAGGAGCTCAGCCCACCACCTTCTCAAAGCCATGCAGCTTCAGTCATTAGAGCCCACTCTGGCCTGACAGAGTCCCAGAAGCCCCCCTTCCTGCCAATTGCACCTGCTGCAGCTAGGTTCCTGGCACTCCTATTTACCCTTCATGGGAATAGGGTCACCATGTGATGTCCCAAAGACTGTGGCTTGTGGGTTGTGTGCCAGCCTCCCACTGGGACACTCAGCCTCTCACCTGAAGGAGACACATCCCTGACAGAGAGATGGACACATCATGTTGCAAAGCAGCTGGTAACATGACAGAGCTGTATGAGGAAAGGGGCTGGAGCCACTCATACTGGGAGAGAGAAAAATCCTTATTCATTCACGTGTGTTGGTGGGGGGAGAAGCATATCTTTTTGTTTGTTTGTTATAGGGTCTCATTCTAGCCAAGGCTGACCTGGAATGCACTATGTAGTCTAACCCTAACCCTGAACTGTACCACTGAGCCCACCCTAACTTGGATGCACTTCTCAAAGCTTCCATGCGCCCCAGAGAGAGTGTGCATGTGCCTAAGTAAGGCTGCACGGACAAAATGCAGAGGGAAGTCGGGATTCTTTTCATTAGCTCAGGGAGGAGGCACAATGGTTCCCCAGAGCACATTTAGCAAGACCTCCCAGGTCTTCACTCTCCACCTTTTTTCTTTTTTTCTTTTCTTTCTTTCTTTTTTTTTTTTTTTTTTGGTTTTCCAAGGTAGGGTTTCACTCTAGCTCAGGCTGACCTGGAATTCACTATGTAGTCTCAGGCTGGACTCAAACTCACAGCAATCCTCCTACCTCTGCTTTAGTGCTAAGACTAAAGGCGTGTGCCACCACGCCCAGCTGTATCTTTTGTTTTTGTTTTGAGACAAGGTCTGGCTATGCAGCCCAGGCTGGCTTGGTACTCCCAATCCTTTTGCCTCGGACTCTTGAATGCTGAGTTGACAGGAGTGCCACATCCATTGGGAACTCCTTTTATTAAGACAAGTAAATAAAAAGGCTAAATGTCTGGGCTAGAGGGAGACCCTACCTTGGTTGAAAAAAAAAAAAAAAGCTAAATGTTTAATAAAGGAGATAACCATGTTTTCTAGCATAACAAGGAAAGTGTACATCAAACAGATTCATTGCTGACAGAAAAACAAGGCTAGCCTGGGCCAGTGAGACTCTAAATTCACCCACAGAGACAGGGTCACCTCAGCCACCTTGGCCTCCAGAATGTAGTCACAGAGATGTAGACACCTCAGCTGCTGGCACCTAATCACAGAGAGCTATCACTACAGGCCAAGTCAGCTGTGTCTCTGCCACATCTGTGCATCTAGTCAGAGGTGGGCCACCTCAGTCTCTAGTATAGTGCCAGACATGTGGTCATCTCAACAACCAGCCCCTAGTCACAGAGACACAGTTCTCTCAACCTCTGGCATCTAGCCATAGAGATGTGCCTACCTCACTCTTCAGAATCTAGGCCCAGGGGTGAGGTCAACTCAACCCTTGGCATACAGCCAGTGGCAGAGACCTAGCTGACTTGGTCTATAGTGATAAAGCCATGCCACTGAAGGAACAAGGTGGTGGCCTAGATTTACCCAGGTCAGGTCCCCTGCAGCTAAGGTGTGACGGGGCCCCAGAAGACTTCATTCCCTACCACTAACTAACACAAGACAACCCCTTCTCCAGGTCCCTCACAGCTTTCTAGGGCCTCCTAGACAGGAGATAACTGCTCTCTACTCATCTGTCTTATCCTTCCCAGGGGCCTTGTGAAGAGTCCTACTGCCACCACCTTTAGACACAGGGAAAATGAGGCCCAAGAAGGCAACGTGGCCTGCCCAGACCACAGAGCAGGTTAGTGTTTGACCCAAGGCTGGTGTTGCTTCACTCCCCACTTCAAGGCCTCAACTCTAAGACACTGCCATTGGCAACTGATGGCGCAGCCCAAGGATGGAGTAGGGCAGTGTAGGGCCATGTTCCACGGACTGTTCCCGTCCTCAAGCTGCTGGAGGAGACATGCATGCAATGGATGCAGGTAAGAGACACACTCAACTAAGGGGTGGGGGAGGATGTACTTTTTCTTAAAGGAAATGGGGACTGGACTTGAATCTCAGGCAGGCTCACCCTGGTTGCTATGAAGCTTTGTGAAAGAAGGCCTGGAGGCAGGGTGGGGCTGTGGTGAGTGAGAAGGTATCTTGTCTACCATGGACCCTTATCCTTTTAAGAGCAAAGCACTGACCATCCAAGTTTCTAGGACATCTTCCTGGTCAGGCAGTGGAGCCTGGCATTCGGAGGTGAGGCCTGGTCTCCTCCCTGGGCTAGACCTGACAAAGATAATGGACCCTCGCTTTTAGGACTATTCCAGCAGAGATGTGACAGATGAAATGCCTCCCAAGAACTGAACAAATCAGCACACAGACAGCACACTGAGTGCCTCAACCCTCTCTGTCATGGTCTTAGCTTCCCATGGTCTGAAGAAAACAAATGGAGAATTCCAGAAATTATTAATTCCTTAATTCTAAATAACTTTACAGTATATCGTAACTGTACTATCTGTGGTTCATTACCATTGGTAATTTCATACTGTGCCGTACTTACAAATTTAACTTCACCAAAGTATGGATATAAAGTGAAAAACAGTAGATATAGGATTCAGTCCTACCTGTGGCTCAGGCATTCACTGGTGGCTTCAGGACAGGTTCCGCACAGCTAAATGGGCATTTGTGTATTATTAACATCCTCAATCTGAGAACATGCCATGTCTATGGCTGACCCCTGCCTAACTGGGTGGAGGTAATATGTGAGATGGAGTGCAGTGTTGTTCTGAAGCTAGTTTTTTTTTTTAAGTTTATTTTTATTTATTTGAGAGAAAGAAGAAATGGGCACACCAGGGCCTCTGCAAATAACTCTAGACACATGTGCCACTTTGTGTAGCTTGCTTACATGGGCCCTGGGGAATTGAACCTGGGTCCTTTGGCTTTGCAGGCAAGTGCCTTAACCGCTAGGCCATCTCTCCAGCACCCCCCCCCTTTTTTTTGAGGGGGGGTTCTTTGGTTTGGTTCTTGAGAAAGGGTCTTATTATGAATTCCTGTCCCAGCCTCTGGAGTACTGGGGTATGGGCCCTTAGGGCCTATTCCTGCAGCTCAGTTTTAAGTAGGCCATTTAGGGTGTGCTAATTTAGGGGGGGGGGGCAGAGAAGGATGGTCACCTGTTGGTGCTTCTGTTGAGTGAGGAACCTGTCCCTAAGACTTAGATTCTGCAGTTCTTCCCCCATCCTAGATAGACAGGCAGGAATGAAAACCATTTCTTTCTATTTTGGCTTTTTGAAGGCAGGTCTCATGTATCCATCTGCCCTTGAACTAACTATGCAGCTGAGGATGACCTTTAATTTCTGATCCTCCTGCCACCACCACTGAAGTGCTAGGATGACAGGTATATGGCCACCATAAAACCTGTGGCTCAAGCAAAGGGGATGTGTGTAGATGTGTCTCCCTGGGTCTCAGAGTATGCACCCAGATGTGCACTATCTTTGGGACCATTTCTTCTACTCAAGGAGAGCCCTTGGCCACAGATGTAAGCAGGAGGGTTTGGGTGGGCTCCCAAGTGATCAAGGCAAGCCATTCCACCCTTTGGACCACATAATAGGACTCTGGTGACTAAAAAATGTGTTTTGCCCACTATAACCAGGGACATCTAGTGATACACTGAACCCAATGCTGCCTGACCCCTTCCCTCCATGCTGGCTGGGGATGTGTCAGGCTGGTAAGACAGTTGCCTCTTCCTTAGGTTTAAACCCACCAAGCAAGGTAAGAGGCTCAACTGTGACAGTCTAGTTTTCCTCACAGGACAGGGGCACATCCCACCTAGCGCCATAATGCCTGTGTCATTGCCTAGTCCTAGTTTTCATAATCTCAGATTCCTTATGAAGTCTCCTTTGGGACCAGACTCATACAGTAACAATGGCTTCAAGAAAAGTTGCTATGTTTAGAAAGGTTTGGGAAGGGCAAGAGTGAGGTGTCCTTCCAAAAACAGAAAAATCAGCAACAACTAATAAGCACCATTTGGACAGGCAGGTATGTGCTAAGTGCTGCAACAATGGCATCACCACAAGAAGTTCAGAATTTTTAAAAATGGAAAAATAACAACAACAACAAAAAAAAAAAAAAAAACCTGGCTGAAAAGACTAGAAGCTTGGCTCAATGATAGAGCAACTACCTAGAATCCCCATCAAGGGTCTGGATGCTTAGCTCAGCAGAGTCCTGGTCTAGGAAACAGGAGGTCCTAAGCCCCAACACCAGCAACACAAAAGACAAATGTTGAAAATCACTAAAAATGGGCTTACTACCACCTGTGTATTTCACAGGTGGCTCACTCTCTCTCTCTTTCTCCCTCACACGCTTTCTTGGCTTTGCCGTGTTGGGGCTGGAAACCAGAGCTTGCACATACTCTGCAGGCACTGTATCACTAAGCCACACACATCCAGTACAGTACTATGTTTTAGAAGCAAATAAATGTCATTGGAGCGCAATACTGTCTAGAATAATCCCTAGGGGGACCCTCTGGTGGCCAGAAGAGCTCCCTGAGGCTTCTGCTGCCTGTCACTTTCCTTAGCAAAGCCACACAGAGGGCATCTCAATCTAGGGAGTCAAAAATGGGCTGGGCACACTGCTGCCCCACCCTGCTCAGGTGGGGAAGAGCTAACAATATTTAAAACAAGAAGAAAAAAAAAGCTAAGAAAAAAAAGAAAGAAAGAAACTTGCCACTCTACTTTCATTTCCCTCAGAATTTATTTATATACTCCAAGTCGTTCTTGAAAAACAGCAAGTAGCCAAAGGGGACAAACAGAACTTGAAGAGGGCTGACCTTGGTGTTTACATGTTTTACACGTGTCATACAACTGGGAACAACACAACAGTGGAAACAAAACAATAGAGTATGGGACACCCACTTTCCACTGTCCTATCCAACTTCCTCCTGGCCTGGTGCCAAGATTAGGAACTGGGACGGGTTTTAAAAACACCAAGCACATGTGTGGGGACAGCCTGATCTAGCAGCAGTAGAAGGGGACTATGAGGCTTGAAGATAGATGGGCAGAGCAACAGGGAAGAGCTAGGCCAGGGGCAGGCACAATAGCTGCCACCAGGCCTGAACCCACAAACCGTCATGCATGAGGCCTTTGGCTGGACCCTTCTTGCAAAAGGTCTTCCCTGGAGTAAAGCAGCCTGCTGCAGGCTTTTGTCACTGTCCAAGATGGGGTAATTTCTGGGGCTGATAATGATGATGACTTTGGGAAACCCTCCCCAAGTCTTTTCTGTGGGAACCAGCCTCCCACAGGAAGAGCCCCACGGGGACAACGTAAGAAGGCAACCCCAAACTGATCTTGTCCTTTGAGATTGCTGCCACTATGTGGCAGACACTTTCTGGTTTCAAGAACAGTTTTCTGGCCTGCTTGGGAGCTCTAGTAACAGCCAATGAGATGAGAAGAGGAGAAGAACCTCACTGCCTGCTGCTTTTCAGAAATTGTGGGTGGTCTGTTTAAGGCCCCTCCCTGAGCCCTCATCACATGGTGGTGGCACCACCATCACCACCACCTCTGAGTGCCTTGGGATGGCTCCTAAGTGTGAGACTGCCTGTTCCTGCTAGAAGCTGGGCAGGCTGTCCTCCAGTTTGTGCTCACAGCTTCTCTGAAAACCAGCATTATCTCAAGTGTTTCTCGGAAGCTGTGTGCCCCCATCACACTGTGATTTCTACCAACCACAGGCTTTGTTTGTTTGTTTGTTTGTTTGTTTGTTTTTTGAGGTAGGGTCTCACTCTAGCTCAGGCTGACCTGGAATTCCCTATGTAGCCTCAGGGTGGCCTCAAACTCAGGGAATCCTCCTACCTCTGCCTCCTGAGTGCTGGAATTACAGGCGTGCATTACCACACCCAGCTTCCAACCACAAGCTTTTGGCACCAGAGAATCATCTGCTCAACTGGCTGAGGGAACACACAGGGGCAATGGGGGAGGGAGACCCCCATGACTAGGTGCTGGCTTCCACATGTGGCTGATTCTGCCTATCCCTAGTCCCACATCTGAGGATTCAACCAACCTCACAAGGAAAACAGAAAAGCAACTCCATACATGGTATTATGTTAGGCATGCTAAGCAATCCAGAGACAGGAGGAGGTACTGTTCAAATACTACATTATGTGATAGAAGGGACTTGTGGGCAGATTTTGGTATCTAAGGGGGTCCTGGAGCCTATCTCTGTGGATAACGAGGTTCCCAGGCCCTCTCCATCAGCCTCAAATTGATGACTGCACAGAGCATGGGCCTGCTGCCCTATGACTCCCCTTACCACCACCCAGCTCTTGAGCTTTCCCAATGGGGACACTAACCCGAGGAGGGAGACTGATTCTACTCAGTGACCTCTTTCTCTCTTCTCAAAGTGCTCAGGGTACAGGGTAAACACTTGGTAAAAAGTGATAGGGAACCGGGCGTGGCAGCACATGCCTTTAATCCCAGCACTCAGGAGGCAGACGTAGGAGGATCACTGTGAGTTCGAGGCCATCCTGAGAATACATAGTGAGTTCCAGGTCAGCCTGGGCTAATGTGAACCCTACCTCAAAAAAAAAAAAAAAAAAAAAAGTGATATGATAGGATGTGTGAAATAAGCATGGCCTCAAGCATTAGTCTGTAAGCTATGGACACAGAGACATACGGGGACAGGAGATTAGAGGTCAAGACAGGGTGCTCGGCTTTCCTTAAGTTTTTTTTTTTTTTTTTAGAGAGACAGAGATAGAGAACTGGAACGTGCTAGGGCCTCAGTGACTGAAACTGAATCCCAGATGCTTGCATCACCTAGTGGGCAGTGCGACTTTAAGCTTGCCTCACCTTTGTGCGTCTGGCTAATGTGGGATCTGGAGAGTTGAACATGGGAATTCAGGCTTTGCAGGCAAGTGCCTTAACTGCTAAGCCATCTCTCCAGCCTTCCTTAATTCTTTTATGTTTATTTTGAAACAGGGTCTCACCTACATAGACCAGGCTGGCCATGGAGCTTGCAATCTTCCTGATTCTGTCTCCCCAGTGCTGGGGTGTGTACCACTATGCCTAACTTGCCTTCCTTAATCCTTACCAAAGAAAACACCCTCATCATTAAAACCAAGAGATGTTCAATATAACCAAGTATGCTGGATACTCTCAACCTGAGTCTTATTTTCAAGAATAAGGCCACTACTTTCACCTGTTTAGCAGTTTGTTAAGAATGGGTTTTCTCAGCCGGGCATGGTGGTGCACACCTTTAATCCCAGCACTCGGAAGGCAGAGGTAGGAGGATCGCCGTGAGTTCGAGGCCACCCTGAGACTCCATCGTGAATTCCAGGTCAGCCTGGGCTAGAGTGAAACCCTACCTCGAAAAACCAAAAAAAAAAAAAAAGGGTTTTCTCTACTGCTTTTTCTTGCTACGTAGTTCAGGCTGGCCCTGCCTCAGCCTGCTGAATGCTACAATGGCAGGTCTGTACTTGGCTTGTCCTATCTGAGGCACTATGTACTAGGAGAGTTCTAAAAATAAATTTATTTATTTAGTTTAACAGAGAGAGGGAGAAGGGCAGAGGGCAGAGAGAATGGGTGTGCCGGGGCCTGCTGCTGCAGCAAACAAACTCCAGATACATGCACTACTTTGTGCATCTGGCTTTATGAGTACTGGGGTGTTGAATCCAGGCCATCAGGCTTTGCAAGCAAGGACCTTTAACACCTCTCCAGCCCTAGCTAACTTTCTGCTGCACTCAAAATTCTCCAACCAGACATTTCCCCCTAGCCATCTCAGCAAAGCTTTTTTTTTTTTTTTTTTTTTTTTTTTGGTTTTTCGAGGCAGGGTTTCACTCTAGCCCAGGCTGACCTGGGATTCACTATGGAATCTCAGGGTGGCCTCGAACTCACGGCGATCCTCCTACCTCTGCCTCCCGAGTGCTGGGATTAAAGGCGTGTGCTACCACGCCCGGCCTCAGCAAAGCTTTGATCCCACTTGTGATCTATGGTCATCCATTTGAATGCTGACCAGCCATAACAGGTCTGTCCTTGAATGGCTTAGCTTTCAGCTGCACATTTATTCACTGGGCCTGACCCTCGCCATTTAATAGCCTGCAAGAGTTTCTGGCCCCCAAAGGCTAAAGACATTTGTCTGCCTCACTTTCTACAATATCTCAAGCCTTGAGTCTGCCATGCTTCACTTTCCAGGACCTGTGTCAAACACCTGCTGCAGTTTTATCTCTCCTACTTTTCCTTCTCTCTCTCTCTCTCTCTTTTAAAAATTAATTCATTTTTTATTGACAACTTCCATGATTGTAAACAATATCCCATGGTCTCTTTTTTTCTTTTCTTTTCTTTTTTTTTTTTTTTTTTTGGTTTTTTTGAGGTAGGGTCTCACTCTAGCCCAGGCTGACCTGGAATTCACGATGGAGTCTCAGGGTGGCCTCGAACTCACGGTGATCCTCCTACCTCTGCCTCCCGAGTGCTGGGATTAAAGGCGTGCGCCACCACGCCCGGCTTTTGGTCTCTTTTTTTCAAGGCAGCATTTTACTCTAGCTCAGGCTGACCTGGAATTCACTATGTAGTCTCAGGGTGGCCTTGAACTTAAGGCAATCCTCCTACCCCTGCCTCACAAGTGCTGGGATTACAGGTATGCACCACCATGCCCAGCTTTTCTTAATATTCTTATTTATTTATTTATTTATCTATTTATCTATTTATTTATTTGGAGAGACTCAGAAAGAAGGAGAAACAGAGAGAACTGGGGCCATCAGGCTTTGCAAGCAAGCACTTTTAACCTCTAAGCCATTTTTCCAGCCCCTTCTTCATCCCTGCTTCCCTCCTTTCCCTTCCTTTCCTCTCTCTTTCTTTTTTTTGGTTTTTTGAGGGAAGGTCTTGTTCTAGCCCAGGCTAGTCTGGAATGCACTATGTAGTCTCAGGGTGGCCTTGAACTTACAGTGATACTCCTACCACACGTGGCTCCCTCCCTCTCTCCCTTCTTTCCTTCCCTTCCTTCCTTTCTTTAAAATTTATTTTATTATTTATTAGAGCTGTGCGGGGGGAAGAGCGAGAGTGAGAATGGGTGGGCCAGGGCTTCCAGCCATTGCAAATTAATTCCAGACATGTGTGCCCCTTTGTGCATCTGGCTAATGTGGGTCCTGGGGAATTGAACCTGGATCCTTTGACTTTGCAAGCAAGCACCTTAATCACTAAGCCATCCCTCCAGCCCCTCCCTTTTCTTATGTAGGGCCTTCTACATGGTTGGCCAGTACTCTTACATTGAGCCACACCCTAGCCCTTCAAGCTTCTATCTAGCCACAGAAGCAAAGACTTCATCCACTGAGGATCTTACCTTCATTTGACACCAGTGAGAGCAAAAGGGCCAGTGGCCTTTAACACTGAGAGGGACCTACTACTCTGCTAACTAGGGAAGGGACTACATCCAATTCCACTCCTAGGTATTTCTAACACCTTTGTTCACAGCTTTGTGGGAGGATGCATTAGTGTGTGGCAGGTGCAGAGATGTACATATGTGATATTAACAATCACATCAAGCTACCCACACCACAGAGGTACAAGGACACTGGTAATGGCAGGGTTTCCACAGGCTTTACCTTGGACATCTGGCTGAAGTCAGCAAAACCCTCAGCACTGTTGAAGGACCCGCTTCCAAAAGGGTCTAAGGTTCCAAAGGGATCTGTGATCAGCACCAACAGAGTCAGAAGTTAGTCTGAGACAGAAATGCCTTCAGGGGCCCAGAATCAGGAGATTAAGGGAAGCAAGGCTGACATGCAGTGCTATGCACCTAAACAGGGTCTTGTGAGGACTCCCTACCTGCTCAATCCCTGCCTGCTCAAGCTTGGGGTTTCTCCTATGATAACCGCCCCAGAAGGGCCAGGAAGGGTGTGTGAGAGAAATGATGAGCCATTAGATGCTGACCTGACACCTCATAGCTTATGTGGGAGTCACTTATAGGAAGAGAGTTTGTTTGTTTGTTTGTTTTCTGAGACGGTCTCATTCTATAGCCCAGGCTGTTTTAGAACTTGTGATCCTCCTGTCTCCCGGTGCTGGGATAACAAATATACACTTGGCAAACTATGTATTCTTTTTTTTTTTTTTTTTGGTTTTTCAAGGTAGGGTCTCACTCTAGCCCAGGCTGACCTGGAATTCACTATGTAGTTTCAGAGTGGCCTCAAACTGACAGCGTTCCTCCTAACTCTCCCTCCCAAGTGCTGGAATTCCACCATGCCTTGCAAACTTTGGATTCTTTAAGGGGAAAAGATTCAAAGATCAAAACCAATGACTGCTAAGAGGAATGAGTAAATCCCACAACACGCTACAATAGATTCCTGCTGCCTAGCTTACTGTCTGGAATGACGCAGGGAATATGGGCAGGTGGGACTAACATTGGATTGGGGACTCACTTTGGCCAATGGAATCCCTGGCCAATGCTATCCACATGAAGGCCGGCCAGAGAAAATCAGCAAGGGAAATAAACCATCCTCTCATCATTGTCTCACCTGATCCTTTTGAGGAGACACTGGAGGATGAAAAGGGATCACTGGATTCAAAAGGGTCGAGCTGAGATAAAGAAAGAGGAAGAGAGTTCATTTGATCCCCTGTGCAGTCATTCAACCAGACATTCCTGACAAGTACATTAAAAATAATGCCAGATGACATGAGGGGTGATTTAAACAAACCCAGGCAAAAAAGAGCAATCCCATTAGATAGTGCTCTTATGCTGATCAACCCAGGAACAAAAGGAAAAAAAATGCTAATCATATAAAAATTCAAATAAAGGGGCTGGAGAGATGGATTAGCCATTAAAACACTTGCCTGCAAACCCAAAGGACCCAGGTTTGATTCCCCAGTATCCAGGCTAACCAGATGCAAAAGGTGGCACATGTGTTTGGAGTTTGTTTGCAGTGGATGGATGGCCTGGCATACCCATTCTCTCTATGAGTCTGTCTGTCTCTCTCTTCCCCTCCATAAATAAGTAATTTTTTAAAATAAGCTTCCTTATGAGGTGTGGTGGTGCATGCCTTTAATCCCAGCACTCGGGAGGCAGAGGTAGGAGGACTGTCATGAGTTCAAGGCCAACCTGAGACTACATAGTGAATTCCAGGTCAGCCTGGAGTAGAGTGAGACCCAAAGGGAAGAAGAAATGAACACAAAGACATCAATGGAAGTTACCAAATCTGACAAAAAAGAAAATAAAGGAAAAAGCAGGGCTGGAATGTAGCTCAGTGGTACAGTACCGGCCTAATATGCATGGAGCCTTGGGTTCCACCCCCAGAACAGACACAGGGACAGAGAGATAGAAAGAACAAGAATGAGAATGAGAAATAGCCAAGGGACATATGAGAACAAAGCAAATGGCCTGAATATGTGCAACTGGAACCTCAGGAAGATGACAGAAAATAGTGCATAAAGAAATTTAAGTAAGCCAGGTGTAGTGGTGCATGTCTTTGATCCCAGTACTTGGGAGGCTAAAGTAGGAGGATTACTAGTAGCTTAGGGGCTACAGAATGAGTTCCAGGTCAGCCAGAGCTAGAGTGAGACCCTGCCTCAAAAAAACAAAATAGGGCTGAAGAGATGGCTTAGTGGCTAAGGTACTTGCCTGCAAAGCCAAAGAACCCAGGTTCAATTCCCTAGGACCCATGTAAGCCAGATGCACAAGGTGGCACATGCATCTGGAGTTCATTTGCAGTGGCTACAGACCCCGGCATGCCCATTCTCCCTCTGTTTCTCTCTCAGATAAATAAAATAAAAATAAATAATGGTTCAAGAAACTCAGGAAACCCTAAACAGTATGAATATGAAAAAAAACCTAACACTTTACTAGTATGTACATATATAAAACCAGGGGCTGGAGAGATGGTTTAGCCTGCAAAGCCTAAGGACACAGGTTCAATTCCCTATTACCCATGTAAGCCAGATACACAAGGTGGTGCATACATCTGGAGTTTGTTTGCAGTGGCTAGAGGCCCTGGTGTACTATTCTCTCCATCTCCCTCTTTCTCTCTCTCTCAAATAAATAAAGAAATAAATAACCAAAGATACAGAGAGGATCTGGAAAACAGCTCTAGCTGTTTTCTCAAGGAAAAGCAGTGCTGAAAAAGGAAAAAATAAAATATGGAGCAAAAATGGCCCCACAGAGTGCGCCCTACACAGGTGCTGGGGAGGGCAAGTCCATCTGCCAAAGGAAGGACAGCAGGAGAGAATTCCTGGGCAATAATAAAAACATACTTCCTTAACCATGCTCAATGGCTCATGCCTGTCACTCCAGCATCTGGGAGACTGAGGCAGAAAGACTGCTGTAATTTCAAGACTATCCTGGGTTACAAATAGAGACCCAGTCTCAAAAAAAAAAAAAAAACAAACCAGGGCATGGTGGCACATGTCTTTAATCCTAGCACTAGTGAGATCAAGGTAGGAGGACTGCTGTGATTTCCAGGCCTGGGCTAGATATCAAGACCCTACCTTGAAAAACCAAAAGAAAAGAAAACTGAAAGAGTACTTTCCCCCTTTTCATATAGTAGATTAAAGCAGAAGTTATAATTCTATGTTATAGAATTTATAATTTACAATATATTTGCACAACATTAACATATCAGCTCTATTGTGGGAATGGAGAGACAGACCTCTATAGTTGCAGATTTTTCCCATTTTACACAAAGTGACACAGTTATTAATTCCAGGCAGCTCCTGTAAACACTTTTTTTTAAAAAACATATTTATTTGCAAGTAGGGGGAGGATAGGCAGGTCAGGGCCTCTAGCTGCTGCAAATGAACTCCAGATGCATGTGCCACTTTGTGTATCTGGCTTTACGTGAGTACTAAGGAGCTGAACCCAGGTCATTAGGCTTTGAAGGCAAGTGACTTAACTGCTGAACCATCTATCCAGCCCTTTACTCTTTTTTATTTTTTGGCTTTTCTAGGTAGGGTCTCGCTTTAGCTCAGGCTGACCTGGAATTCACTATGCAGAGTGAATTCACTCAGGGTGGCCTCAAACTCTCTGTGATCCTCCTATCTGAGTGCTGGGATTAAAGGTATGCAGCACTAGCCCTTTAAAAAAATAATTTATTTTACTTATTTGAGAGAAAGAGGCAGATACAGAGAAGGAATGGCCATGCCAGGGCTTTCAGCTGCTGCAAACAAACTCCAGACACATGCACCACCTTGTGCTTCTGGCTTATATGGGTACTGGGGAATTGAACCTGGGTCCTTAGGCTTCATAGGCAAGCACCTTAACTGCTAAGCCATTTCTCTATGCCCCTTTTTTTTGTAGACGCGGGCCTCATGCAGCCCAGGCTGACCTTGAACTTTAAAAAAAATTTTTTTTTGTTCATTTATTTATTTATTTGAGGGTAACAGAGAGAGAAAGAGGCAGATAGAGAGACAGAATGGGTGCACCAGGGCTTCCAGCCACTGCAAACGAACTCCAGATGCATGTGCCCCCTTGTGCATCTGGCTAACGTGGGTCCTGGAGAATTGAGCTTTGAACCTTTTTTTTTTTTTTTTTTAAGAGAGTGAGACAGTGAGAGACAGAGAAAGAGGCAAGAGAGTTGGTGTGCCAGGGCCTCAGCAACTGTAATCAAGCTCTAGAAGCTTGTGCCACCTTAGTGGGCATATGCAACCTTACGGTTGCCTCACCTTTATGTGTCTGGCTTACATGGGATCTGGAGAGTCAAACATGAGTCCTTAGGCTCCACAGGCAAACACTTTAACTGCTAAGCCATCTCTCCAGCCTCCCCCCCCCTTTTTTTGTTTTGTTTTTTCCTTTATTTGTTTATTTGCAAGGAGAGAGAAGAGAGACACAAAAAGAGAATGGGCACGCCAGGGCCTCCAGCCACTGCAAACCAATTCCAGACATGTGTCCCTTGTGCATCTGGCTTATGTGGGTCCTGGGGAATTGAACCTGGGTCCTTGGGCTTCACAAGCAAACGCCTTAACCACTAAGCCATTTCTCCAGCCCCCCCCCCTTTTTAAGGTAGGGTACCACTCTAGCCCAGGCTGACCTGGAATTTACTACATAGTCCTAGGCTGTCCTCGGACTCACAGTGATCCTCCTACTTCTGCCTCCCATGTGTGCTGGGTGGGATTAAGGGCGTGTGCTACCCTGCCTGACATGTTTTTTGAGACAAAGTCTCATTTTGTAGCCCAAAGTGACCTTGAACTAGCAGTGGTCCCCTTGCTTCAGCTGCCAGAGTGCTAGGCATGACCTGCTATGCCTGACTAAAATCAAAAGAACTGAAAACATAAGGATAGGTTCTTTAATTACAAATTAAGTAAAAAATCTGGCAGATGTCTGTACTTAATTTGCAGCAGCAGGAGGCCCTGCCATGCCCATGCTTGTCCTCTCAAATAAAATAAAATAAAATGAAAGATATGCAGGGGAAAGGTATGGACCTAAAAATGAAACTATACACCTCAAGCAAAATATGAGTAAGCAGAATTAGAATTAGAAATTAGAAAATATCCCAAACTGAATGACAATGAAGAAATAAATTACTAAAATCTGGGCGTGGTGACTCAGGAGGCAGAGGTAGGAGGTAGGAGGATCACTGTGAGTTCGAGGCCACCCTGAGACTACTTAAGTGAATTCCAGGCCAGCCTGAGCTGGAGTGAAACCCTACCTCAAAATCCACCCCCAAAAATATTTTTTAAGAAAGAAATTACTAAAATGCACAGAACCTGCCAAAGTTATATTTGAGAAAAATTGTCATTTTAAATCTATACTAGAAGACATTCTAAAAGCAGTGACTGAGGCTGGGCCTTTTTTGCTTTAAATGTTATGGCTCTTATTAATAAAAAGAGAGAGAGAGAGACAGACAGGGGTAATGGACACACCAGGGCCTCTTACCAATGCAAACAAACTCCAGACACATGGGCCACTTTGGGCATCTGGCTTAAGGTGAGTACTGGGGAATTGAACCCAGGCCATTAGAGCCAAGCAAGTGCCTTTAAGTGCGGAACCTCTCCAGTCCTGTGTGTTATTTTAGTTATTTTTGGTATTGTTTTGTTTTGTTTTTTGAGGTAGGGTCTTGCTTTCTAGCCCAGGCTGACCTGGAATTCACTATGTGGTCTCAGGGTGGCCTTGAACTCATGGTGATCCACCAACCTCTACCTCCCAAGTGCTAGGATTAAAGGTGTGTGCCACCATGCTGAGCTTTATTTTTGGTGGTTTTAAACAAGGTCTCATTATGTAGCCCAGATGTGCCTCAAAGACCTCCTGTCTTAGCCACCCTGGTGCTAGGTTTAAAACCAAGCATCACCATGCCTATTTTTTGTTTTGGGGATATAATTTTTTTTTTCAAGGTAGGGTTTCACTGTAGCTCAGGGTGGCCTCAAACTCACAGCAATCCTCCTACCTCTGCCTCCTGAGTGCTGGGATTAAAGGCATGCGCCACTATGCCTAGCTGTTTTTTTTTTTTTTTTAATGCATGTGTGGTTTGCATGTTTGGACACATATACACATGAGCACATTTGTATGGAGGCCAAAGGTTTACTGAGACAGCTTCTCTCGCTTGAGCACAGAACTTAAAGATCCAGTTAGTCTAACTGTCTCCACCTTCCCAGTACTGATTGGGATTACAGGCAGAACATCATGCCCACTCAGCACTTATGTGGATGCTGGGAATCCAAACTCCAGTCCTCACCCATACATAGTTACCACTTTACCAACTGAGCCATCTCCCTAGCCCCTTCATCTTATTATTTTTAATTTTTTTAATCTTTTGTTTATTTTTATTTATTTATTTGAGAGCGAAAGAGAGAGAAAGGCAGAGAGAGAGAGAGAGAATGGGAGCGCCAGGACCTCCAGCCACTGCAAACGAACTCCAGATGCATGCTCCCTCTTGTGCATCTGACTAACGTGGGTCCTGGGGAATTGAGCTTCGAACTGGGGTCCTTAAGCTTCATAGGCAAGCGCTTAACCACTAAGCCATCTCTCCAGCCCTTAAATATTTTTAAAAATTTTATTTATTTATTTGAGAGAATGGGGGAAGAGAATGAGCACACCAAGGCCTCCAGCCACTGAAAACAAACTCCAAACACATGCCCCATTTTGTGCATCTGGCTTTACGTGTGTACTGGGGAACAGAACCTGGGTCCTTTGGCTTTGCTGGCAAGAGCCTTAACAACTAAGTCATCTCTCCAGCCCCTATTTTTTTAATACTTCATAGTTATTAAGAGAGTGAATGAGCTGGGCATGGTGGTTCATGCCTTTTAATCCCAGCACTTGTGAGGCAGAGGTAGGAGGATTGCTGTGAGTTCGAGGCCACCCTGAAACTACATAGTGAATTCCAGAGCAAGACCCTACCTCAAAAGAGAGAGAGAGAGAGAGAGAGAGAGAGAGAGAATGGGCATGGCGAAGGCCTCAGCCACTACAAATGAACTTCAGATGCATATGCCACCATGTGCATCTGGCTTATGTGGGTTCTAGACAACTGAACCTGGGCGCTTAAGCTTCACAAGCAGTGCCTTAACTGCTAAGCCATCTCTCCAGCCCCCATCTTATTTTTTGAGACAATGTCTTTCAATGTAGCCCCAGCTGGCCTCAAACTCAGTGATTCTCCTGAGTCTGTTCCTTGTGTGTTAGGATCACAGGCACGTGCCACCTTGCCCAGCTAAAGGCTAGATCTTAGTAAGTTAGAAGAGCAAAGGAAATCCAAAATAAACAGAGCCAACGATATACTGACAATATGAGAGAAATGCCTGGGGACATGGCTCAGGAGAAGACTCCTTGCCTACCATGTATAAGGCCTAGCTTCCATCCCTAACACCACAAGCTAACAAAATAGATAGAAGAAATTGGTGAAGTAGAAAACACACAGTTGGGGCTGGAGAGATGGCTTATCAGTTAAGGTGCTTGCCTAAGTTGCCTAAGGACCCAGGTTTGATTCCCCAGTACCCACATTAGCCAGATACACAAGGTAGTGCATGCATTTGGAATTTATTTGCAGTGATCAGAGCCCTGAAGTGCCCATTCTATCTGCCCCCAATAAATAAGTAAATAAATAAATAAGAAAACAAGCAGTAGAGGAAATTAATGAAGTCAAAAGTTGGTTCTTGGAAAAGATCAATACAATTCATAAGCAGATTATGCGTACCGGCAACGACAGAGATGTTTCACTGCAGGCTGTGAAGATGTAAGGAAAGGCTAGTGAGAAACACAAGCTGAGTTTCCCTCATCTAACATATGTGGGAGCAGACAAGATCTGGATGAATTAACATGGGAATTGGGACTCCAATCTATATACAACATTCATTTGTGTTTCTTACATACTTTATTTATTTATATAGGTTTATTTATTTTTTAAATAAATTTATTTTGTATTAGAATATAACATTGTGACATCTTCAATGATTATCATCTTTCCACCACAGATAAAATGACCATAATGCTGGTGCTGGCACACTAAGCTAGAACTCGGCCTGCCCATCTACTTTTTCATTTCACTCTCCTGTGACCTTCATGTTTTTTTTTTAATTTTTTTTTTTTGTTTATTATATAGGTTTATTTTTGAGGTAAGGTCATACTCTAGCTCAGAACTAAAGTGTGACCTAGAACTAACTTTGTAGTCCCAGACTGGCCTCAAACTCACAGTGATCTTCCTATTTCTGCTTCCAGAGTGCTGGGGTTAATAGTGTGCACCAGGGGCTGGAGAGATGGCTTAGTGGTTAAGCGAATGCCTGTGAAGCCTAAGGACCCCAGTTCAAGGCTCGATTCCCCAGGACCCATGTAAGCCAGATGCACAAGGTGGCACATACATCTGGAGTTTGTTTGCAGTGGCTGGAGGCTGTGGTGTGCCCATTATCTCTCTCTCTCTCTCTCTCTGCCTCTTTCTCTGTCTATTGCTCTCAAAGAAATCATACCCAGCCTTTCTTACATAAGTTATACACAAGGCCTGAAGCAGATTTTACAATTTTTAGTGCAACTGTTTTCTGGCCTTGTCCTACCATGTAAGGTCAGATGCATGGTCTTGGTAGGAGTGGTGTTTCCTTTGAGTTATAAATCAAAAGCAAGCTCAGCCCCTTTCCCTCTTGCTTCCTTTTCACACACACACCTTCCGTGCTGCACTGTTTCCCTTTGTGTATTTCTACCATGTTGTGATGTAGGAGGCATCAGATGCAGCTGCCAGTCATACCTCTAAAGCTGTGAGCCTCTTTATTTATAAACTGCCCAGCCTCAGGCATTTTTTATTTTATTTTTTGGTTTTTCAAGGTAGGGTCTCACTCTAGCCCAGGTTGACCTGGAATTCACTATGTAGTCTCAGGGTGACCTTGAATTCATGGTGATTCTCCTAACTCTGACTCCCGAGTGATGGGATTAAAGGTGTGTACCACCACGCCTGGCTTCAGGCATTTTTTTTTTTTGTAGTAACAGAGAACAAACCTCCAATGATGCCGATGCTGAATTTGTGCTTGAGAAGGAAACTTGTGTGCCTCGGTTGTCTGGAACTTAATCTTCCTGCCTAAATCTCCTCAGTATACAAGACTATAGGTATGGCCACCTACCTAGCTCCATGTGACATTTTGTTGTCATTTTTGGAAAGTGGAGTGGCAGTGGGGGCAGGTAACCAGAGTAAGGGAACAACAACTATTTTAAAACACACTCCAACCCTGACATGTAATTGGTGGCAGGCTGTGACAATCTGACTCACAGCATGGGGCTCGGCAGTGACTGGACCAGAACACCATCTCAAAGTACAGTAATGAGACCAGGCTGCAACACCAGCTCCTGGCCAAAGTCTGGCCTCAGTAATGCCATGGCTCCACCATGATGAGCAGAAATTAGAGACCAAGTCAGTTTCTTGCTTCATTAAGAAGGCATGCCCCCCACAAGAGGATGCACACAGGAACCCCTGAAGCTGTTTGTGTCACATGCCACTCACCTTTGAAGGTAAAGATGGGTTCTTCATGAATGGGTCTGAGGTAAAGGGGTCGTTCTTTGTCTGTTTCTTAAAGAAGTTGTCAGAGGCAGAGCTACGGAATGGGTCACTTTCTTTGAAAGGATCTCCTCCAAATGGATCTGGATGGGGTTTGGAAGGAGGAGAAATATCCTGTGAGTAATGACATCAGAAAGGAATGCACAGACACCAAGTCATGGACACCGTGGATGGAAAGCTCTAAATATGGTAGAAACCATGATGACTGAGTGGGCTGTTGGTCACTCAGAGTGGGGATGATGGTAAAGAAACACAGGGAAGCTTTCACGGTAAGGGAAATGTTCTCCAATCTCACACAACTCTGCATCTGTCAAGAGTTGTCGAAGTAAGTAACTATCAAAGGCTGAGGTGCAACCTGGTGGAAGAGCACTTGCCTAAGGCCCCAGGCTCCATCCCCAAGACCCCAGAATAAACAAATAAGGTCATTACATCAGTGTACCCATGAGAACATTCCCACATGCTTCACAGATGCCAAGATCTTTGGATATTTAGTCCTTTCTAAAGCATGGCTCAGAACTTGTGCACAATCTCTTGTAGACTTTATTTTATTTTTGCATATGTGTGCTGTGCATGCACAAGAGTTTGATGTCAGGTATGTTCTTCAATCACTCCCCACCTTACATTGATTTGAGAAAGGATCTCTAATTGAGTGTAGCAATTCAACTAGACTAGAGAGCAAGCCCTGGTGATCCTTCTGTCTCCACTCCTCCAGTGCTGGGATTACAGGTATGTGCTCTCATGCCTGGCTTCTACATGGGTTCTGGAGATGCTCATGCAACAAGCACTTTACAGCACAATTATCTCTCTAGTTCCCCAATTTTGCACTTTAAAATGGTGACTTTTTTTTTTTTTTTTTTTTTGAGGTAGCATTTCAGTCTACTTTAGGCTGACCTGGAATTCACTAAGTAGTCTCAGGGTGGCCTCAAACTCTCAGAGATCTTCCTACCTCTGCCTCTCAAGTGCTAGGATTAAAGACAGGCACCACTACACCTGCCCCACCCCGCCATTTTGTTTGTTTGTTTGTTTTTCAAAGTAGGGTCTCACTCTAGGCTGACCTGGAATTCACTATGTAGTCTCAGGGTGGCCTCGAACTCAGGACGACCCTCCTACCTCTGCCTCCTGAGTGCTGGGATTAAAGGTGTATGTCACCATACCTGGCTCCTTTTTTCTTTGAGGTAGGGTTCCGCTCTAGCCCAGGCTAATTTGTATGTAGTCTCAGGCTGGCCCCAAACTCATAGCAATCCTTCTTCCACCTCCACCTCCCAAATCCTGGGATTAAAGGTGTGCGTCCCAGCCAACATGGTGACTGTTTTTTTTTTTTTAATATTTTTTTTTAAATTTATTTATTTGAGAGAGACAGACACAGAGAAAGAGGCAGATAGAGAGAGAGAGAGAGGGAATGGGCGCACCAGGGCTTCCAGGCACTGCAAACAGAACTCCAGATGTGTGTGCCCCCTTGTGCATCTGGCTAATGTGGGTCCTGGGGAATCGAGCCTCGAACCGGGGTCCTTAGGCTTCACAGGCAAGCACTTAACCACTAAGCCATCTCTCCAGCCCCATGGTGACTGTTTAATGCAACGTGAATTTCACTTCAAGAAGAAAATAATTAGTAGGTAACATGGTTCCCAACACTATATCCACTGGAGGCCCAAAGGTGGGATATGACAGCACCTGGGTATTATGAAGCAGGAAGACTACTTGATCCCAGGAGTTCAAGACCAGGCTGGGCAACCTACTAGGACCCTGACTCAAAAACGAACAGAGATGAGGAAATGGCTTAGCAGTTAAGGCACTTGCGTGCAAAACCAAAGGACCTAGGTTCGATTCCCCAGGACCCATGTAAGCCAAATACACAAGGAGGCACATGCGTCTAGAGTTCGTTTGCAGCGGCTGGAGGCCCTGGTATGCCCATTCTCTCTATCTCTGCTTCTCTCTCTCTTTCTCAAATAAATAAAAATAAATAAACAAAAACACCAAATAAAATAGGGCTGGAGAGATGGCTCAACAGTTGAAGGTGCTTGCTTTTGAAGCCTGGGTTCAATTTCCCAGTATCCATGTAAAGCCCGATGCACAAAGTAGCACACGCATCTGGAGTTTATTTATAATAGCAAGAGACCCTGGAATGCCTACACACTCTCTCTCTCCCCCTCTCTCTCGCAAATAATTAAAAATATTAAAAAATAAAAAATTTTTTAAAGTAATGGGACATCAACCTCATGTGACATGTAATGACTATCTTTTCTATCACAATACCACTGTACCTAATATGAATGGACAGAAGTGCCACTGTGTGTGGGTGTTACGTGGAACAAACTGTCCTAAGTATGCACAATAACCAGATGCTGTATACTACCTTATGGTTGAGTCTCAGGGTCATACTGGCGAGCTGGGTTCTGCCCTGCTCCCCACCTTGAACTAGGTCTGGGATATTTTCAGCACACAGCCAGGAACACTAAGCCCAGGCCTTTACCTGTTGCTGCTGTCTGCTGCTCTGCAAAGGGGTCATTCTGGAACGGGTCACCTAGGGCAGAGAAGAGAGAAATGCTTAGCTGGGTCAGGAGAGGCCAGAAAGTGGGTCCTTGGCCTGGTTTAGGGGAAGAGGTGATTCCTTCCTCTTCCTGCCTGAGCCCACAGTAACCTTGGTATATGAAAGTGGGGGCCTAAGCATAGCCACAAGTGGGCATTTTCCTGGATAGGAGGTAGCAACAGGAGGACCGGGAATAAGGCTAGCCTTATCTGAGACTGTCTCAAAAACACACACACACACAAAAAAAAAACAAACAACAACAAAAAAAAAAAAAAAAAAAAAAAAAAAAACAGGGCTGGAGAGATGGCTTAGCAGTAAGGCATTTGCCTGCAAAGCCAAAGGATCCCAGTTTGACTTTCCAGGACCTACATAAGCCAGATGTTTAAGGGGGTGTATGTGTCTGGAATTCATTTGCAGTTGGCTGGAGGCCCTGGCACGTCCATTCTCTCTTTCTTTCTGCCTTTCTCTAATAAATAAATAAACAATATATTAAAAACAAGCAAAAAGAAAGAAAAAGAAAACCAACAACAAATGTGTCCTTTCCACAAGTATGTTCAGTTCTGAAGAACACAGAGAAGCTAGGGATGGGACTTCTTTTAATATTTTAAAATTTATTTAAGGGTAGGGGGAGACAACAGAGAAGGAGAGAATGGCACGCCAGGGCCACTAGCCACTGCAAACTCCAGACACATGTGCCACCTTGTGCATCTGGCTTACATGGGTCCTGGGGAATTGAACCTGGGTCATTTGGCTTTGCAGGCAAGTGCCTTAACAGTTAAGCCATCCCTCCAGCCCTGGGATGCAACTTCTTGAATCTATCTTCAATACTCTTAGCTGGTGGGTGATATGGAAGATGAAGATTTACATAGGAACCTAAGCTTACAGGACCTTGCTCATGGTTGTTGATCCTTAGACCAATCTGGGAGGAAGAATAAATTTGCTAGCCCAATGAGGGCTGAGGAAAGGGTTGGGGTTGAGGGGTCAACTAGAGCCTTTCCCAGAACACTTCTGTGCTTTAGCTCTTTAGGGATATAAACCAAAGGCTAATGAGGTCTGTACTCCTCCATTCAGACTATGTGATATCCTGGTTTCTCCAGTTAGCCATGTGACAGGTCCAAGTACCATAAGGAAAATAGCCCCTCGGTAAGAAAGTGGGCCCCAGTGGTACCTTTGAAGGGGTCAGCTCCTTTAAATGGGTCAGACTTGAAAGGGTCCTCGGCCTGGAAGGGATCTGGATGCAATTCTTGCGTGTTGTTGCTAAATAATAAGGCTTTATTTTTGAAAGGATCATCCTAGAATGTTGGAAAAGACAGGAGATTGAGTTATTTCTGGTTTAACATCAAGCACAGAATTCTATGCCTGACACTTGAAAATTTTGACATAGTATGACTCTAAAGATGACTTAAAAAGCGAACCACTGTTGGGCGTGGTGGCATACATCTTTCATCCCAGCATTTGGGAGGCAGAGGTAGGAGAATTGCAATAAGTTCAAGGACACCCTGAAACTACACAGTGAATTCCAGGTCAGCCTGGGCTAGAGTGAGACCCTACCTTGAAAAACCAAAAATAAAAATAAAAAAATAGAGCGGGGCTGAAGGAATGGCTTAATGGTTAAGGCGTTTGCCTGCAAAGCCAAAGGACCTAGGTTTGATTCCCCAGGACCCACATAAACCAGATGCACAAGGTGGTACATCAATCTAGAGTTTGTTTGCAGTGGTTGGAAGCCCTGGAGCACCTATTCTCTCTGTTTCTCTCAAAAAAACACTAAAACAAAATTAAATTTAAATACTTCACTGAGTAGAAACAGCCCAAATATAGATAAACAGATGAATGAGAAAACAATGGGGGAGGAGTTCTATCCATAGTAAAACATTATTGAAAAAGTAAGAAATTCTATCACATACAGCATGAATAATCCTTGAGGATACCATGCTAAGTGGAAATAAGCCAGTCACCAAAAGATAACACTGTGATCCCACTCCTATGAAGTCACATTCAGAGACAGAAAGTAAAATGGGTGCCAGGGTCTGGGGAAAGACCAGAGTGTTAAATGAGGGCAAAATTTCAGTTTGGGGAGATAAAGCTCTCAGTTCAGGTGTATGGGCTAAACTGCCACACACTGCACACTTAAAAAATGGTTAAGAACTCTGCCTTCTTCTCTCTCTCAAATAAATAAATAGCTTTTAAAAATTGACTTAAAAAAAAAAAGGCAGCTGGGTGTGGAGGCGCACGCCTTCAATCTCAGCACTCAGCAAAGGTAAGAGGATTGCTATGAGTTCGAGGCCACATAGTGAATTCCAGGTCAGCCTGAGCTAGAGTAAAACCCTACCTTGGAAACAAACAAACAAAAAAAAAAAAATGGCTGGAGAGATGGCTTAGCAGTTAAGGCACTTGCCTGAGAAGCCTAATGACCCAGGTTTGATTCCCCAGAACCCACATATGGCAGATGCACAAGGCAGTGGATGCATCTAGAGTTTGTTTGCAGTGCTTAGAGGTCCTGGCCCATACATTCTCTATCTGCCTGTTTCTCTCAAATAAATAAATAAAATTTTTATTTATTATTTATTTTTCTGGTTATTCGAGGTAGGGTCTCACTCTAGCCCAGGCAGACCTGGAATTCACTCTATTCTTTGGGTGGTCTCAAATTCACAGCAATCCTTCTACCTCTGCCTTCTAGGTGCTAGGATTAAAGGCGCAAACCACCATACCCTGCCAATTATGCTTTTTTATTTATTTTTCTTTAGCCAGCCATGGTGGCACACATTAATACTGCAAGCTATGTGGAAGGGTGAGGCAGAAGGAAAGCCTAATCCCAAGGGCTTGAGGCCAGCCTGGGCAGCATATAGGACCCCCACTGAAAAAAAAAATTTTTTTGAGGTGGGGTCTCACTCTGGCCCAGGCTGACCTGGAATTAATTATGTAGTCTCAGGGTGGTCTTGAACTCACGACAATCCTCCTACCTCTGCCTCCCGAGTGCTGGGATTAAAGGCGTGCGCCACCACGTCCGGCTAAAACAAATATATTTTTTCCTTTTAATTTTTTTTATTATAAACAACTTCCATGACTATTAAAAATATCCCATGGTAATGCCCTCCCCCCCACTTTCCCCTTTGAAACTGCATTCTCCATCATATCCCCTCACCCTCTCAATCAGTCTCTTTTATTTTGATGCCATGATCTTTTCCTCCTATTATGATGGTCTTGTGAAGGTAGTGTCAGGCACTGTGAGGTCATGGATATCCAGGCCATTTTGTGTTTGGGGGGTACACGTAAAATAAATATTTTTTTATTCACTGAGGAGAAAGTAACATTTTTTGAAAATGTCATAAGGAGTGGTAAAGGCTAACCTAACTCTACAAGCACAAGTCTTACTCCTAGGGCAGGACCATCGTCACCATGTTTGTTTGTTGTTGTTGTTGGTCTTTTTTTTTTTTTTTTTCATGTGTGTGTGCTGTAAGTTCATGTATGTGGGCACATGTGTGTGGCCAGATGACCTAAGGGTCATTCCTTTTTTTGTTTGCTTTTTCAAGGTAGGGTTTTGCTCTAGCCTAGGCTGCCCTGGAATTTACTAGGTAGTCTCAGGGTGGCCTTGAAATCACAGCAATCCTCCTACCTCTGCCTCCTGAGTGCTGGGATTAAAGGTGTGCGCCACAACGCCTGGCCTAAGGGTCATCCTTTAGGCATGCCATCTACCTTTCTTTGAGATAGGATCTCTCATTGATCTGGAGCTCACTGATTCAGTTAGACTAGGTGGCCAGCAAGCCCCAGGAATTCTTCCCCCGGCCCCCGTCTGTCTCTCTCTCTCTCTCTCTCCAGCACTGGAATTATAGATGTGTACCACCATGTGGATTCTGGGGACTGAACTCAGGTCCTCATCCTTTATTTATTTATTTATTGGTTTTTCGAGGTAAGGTTTTACTGGCGCCCAGGCTGACCTAGAATTTACTATGGAGTCTCAGGGTGGCCTCAAACTCACAGCGATCCTCCTACCTCTGCCTGCTCATGCTTTTGAGACAAGAGCTACTTTTCCCAGCATTTCCACTATCTTTATGTTATGCTACCTCTGTGGGCGGTTAAAGGAACAGCTCTTGGTAGATTTAGCATGGTGATACAACCTGGTATCTCAGCACTCAGGAGGCAGAGGCAGGAAGTTCAGGAGTTCCAGATCAGACTGGGTCCTATCTCAAAAAACCCTAAACTGATCTGAAGAGATGGCTCAGCAGTTAAGGTGCTTCCTTACAAAACCTAATGACCTAGGTTTGATTCCCTAGTACCCATATAAAGCCAAAGGCACAAAGTAGCACACGTCTGAATTTTTTTGCAGATGCTGGAGGCCCTGCCATGCCCATTCTCTCTCACTGCTTGCGAATGAATAAATAAAAATTACATATTAAAAAAAACCCTGAATCAGCTGGGCATGTTGAGTTTCAGGACACCCTGAGACTACATAGTTAATTCCAGGTCAGCCTGGGCTAGAGTGAGACCCTACCTCAAAAAAACTTTTTTTTTGAGTGGGGTCTTACATGCTGCCCAGGCTGGCCTCAAACCTACCCTGGAAAACCAAAATAATAATAATAATAATGAAAAATAAATAAATAAAAAATTTAAAAAACCCTAAATCGTAAACAACCTCCTCCACCTACTTTCTACACCAAGAAACAAATGGGCTATTTCCATCTGATGAGGAAACGAGGGTTAGGGTGAGACTGATGCAATTAGAACTACTAAAGCATATGTGACACTTTGCATTTTTTTAAAGGTGCTTATTTCTAGAAACAAGCAAGTATATTCAAAGCAGAAGAGGAAAAAAAATATTTTTAAAGAGCGTATTTTCATATGGAAAACTGCCTGAGAGGGGTAAGCATGTGATTCTGCAAAGAACATCCTTGGTTTAGAAATAAAGGGTTTATCTGGCTTAACATAGACACTTTTAGGAAAACATGACTGTCCCGCTACCATGTTTTTAAAAAGTACAACTTCATCCCTACTGATACACTACTGCCTACTGTCTGGCAAACCGACCTGTTATCCAAACCATGACCAAATCATTTGCAAGCTGGGGTACCTATGAAAGTACACAGTAACTTGGGGGATGGCAAAAGGTCCAAGAGGCAACTTTCTTTTAAAAAATATGTTTGTATATACATACGTATATACACATATTTATTTAAGAGAGAATGAGAATGAGTGTGTCAGGACCCCATGCAACTGCAAACAAATGCCAGATGCATGTGCCACTACTGTATCTGACTTTATGTGGGTACTGGAGAATTGAACCTATCCTGGCAGACTTTGCAATCAAGTGTTTTTAACCAGTGAGCCCTCAGCCACAAAATTAATTTTTTTGTTTGGTTTTTGTGAGGTAGGGTCTCGCTCCAGTCCAGGCTGACCTGGAACTCACTATGTAGTCTCAGGGTGGCCTTGAACTCATGGCACTCCTCCTACCTCTGCCTGCCAAGTGCTGGGATTAGAGTGCACCACCATGCCTGGCTCACAAAATTAATTTTGAAGCCAGGCATGGTGGCGCACACCTTTAATTCCAGCACTTGGGAGGCAGAAGTAGGAGGATCACATTGAGTTCGAGGCCACCCTGAGACTACATAGAGAATTCCAGGTCAGCCTGAGCTAAAGTGAGACCCTACCTCAAAAAACAAAAACAAAAACAAAAAAAAAAATTGTTTTGTTTTTTGAGGTATAGTCTCAGGGTTGCCTCCAACTCACAGCGATCCTCCTACCTCTGCTTCCTGAGGGCTAGGATTACAAAGTGTATGCCACCACACCAAGCCCAAGATGAAAACTTCTAATAAGACTGCTTCTACACTGGGTTGGTAGGCATGGGGGCAGCAGGATGACCCCCAGACAAACTGGGTTAAGAGGAAGCACCAACCAGGGGTGGTGATGCACATCTATCACCCCAATAGTAGGAAGGCTGAGTCAGAAGGAATAGGAGTTCCAGGCCAGTCTGAGCTAGAGAGTGTTTTAGGCTAGCCTTGGTTACATGGCAAGACTCCTCCATGTGGACAGCAAGGAATTCATGACCACAAGATACACACAGCCCACGAGAGGCCATGGAAATTCAAGGACACCAACTGATGTGTGGAGAAGATGGAAGTCCTGATCAAATGAAATCTCTGGGCCTCTTGCACTGCACAGTGGTATCAGGGATAGATGTGCTTCAGAAGACAGACAAGAACAATGGGGAAGACGACCTGGATGAGGGAGTCAATCATAATGCTTAGCTTCAGAGAGGAAGCCTCTGTTTGGTTCTGAAGGGTTGTTAATTTACAGGTAAGTTTCCTGAGTGATGATGAATGGAAGGCTATGGAGGAACAGGGGAGATTTAAGAAGCTCAGCTATGCCCCCTGCCTGAACAGCTTGGCTTTGACACCCCAGGAGGAGCTCAAACAGCAAAGGGAAGGCTCCCTTCCCATCAAGGGTACCTCTGAAGTCTTGCTGGGCGCTGCTGGGTAGAAAGCACTTGCAGAATGTGGTGCATAAGCCCTGGATTTTGTCTCCAGCCATACAAAGAACACACACCAGCAGGATTCATGGAGCTAGAGTAAGTAAAAGTGGCTTTTGTTCTATGTTAGACTCAGAGCTGAAAACTGCCATGTACTCCAGCACCCCTATCACCAAGGAGAACTGACTATATCTATCAACTTAGGGGTCATGAATGCAACAGAAAGATATAGGCCTCACCATGTATGACATTCTGAGAACTGCATTGTTTGGCCATAACATTGTGTGCACACATGTACAAACCAATATGTGTATGATATCACTAATGGATGCCATCTTCTGGGACAAGTATATCATGTGGTCCCTTGTTGACTGAGATATTGGATGTGTAACTGTCCTAGGGAGAGGCAAAATACATTTATTTAACTTTATTTTATTTATCTATTTACTTGTAGTCCAGGGGACAGAACCCAGGGCCTTGCACAGCCTTGGCAAGTGCTCTACTCTGAGCCAACCCCAGCTTCTGAGGTTAAATATTTCAAATGACAAAATCAGTAGCAGTTCTTAAGTTCTATCCTTCTTAGGAAACAGGCATGGCAACTGCAATGGTGCTAAAGAAGTTTCTGGGTATCCAGAAAAGACAAGTAATAAAAGATGGCTTAGGGCTGGAGGTGAGGTTTGGCAACAGAGCCTTTGCCTACCATGCAGGAGGCTCCGGGCTCCATCAGCAATGCAAAAACATTAAGTAATAAGTATGTATGTATGTAATGGTTTTAGGAATCCTGTTTCTAGAGCTGGCCATGGTGGCTCAGCACTCAGGAGACTGAAGCAGGAGGACCACTGTGAATTATCCAAGGCCAGCCTTAGCTACACAGTAAGTTCCAGGTCAGTTTGTGCTAGAGTGAAACCCTACCTCAAAAAAAAAAAAAAAAAAAAAGCCAGGCTTGGCGGTGCACGCCTTTAATCCCAGCACTCAAGAGGCAGAGGTAGGAGAACTGCCGAGAGTTCGAGGCCACCCTAAGACTACATAATTAATTCCAGGTCAGCCTGGACCAGAGTGAGACCCTATCTCAAAACACCAAAAAAAAAAAAAAAAAAATCCTGTGTCTTTAGGACAAAGTGACATTATGTGAGCTTAATACTGGGCTAAGAAACTTGAGACAAATTTTCCATAGCAAGTTCTAGATGTGCCCCTCTGGTTATACTGTTCTCTGGGAGCTCAGCCCCCACCAGCAGCCCACAAAGAGAACATTCTGCTCCATTCAGTCATGAGACGAACATTGAACAAAGACCTTGCTTCAAAGTATTTATTAAGAAATGGATACACCCCCCCATAAATGCTTTTAAAACTGTATTAGTACAAGGAGATGGGAGTTTTTTTTTCACACAACAATTATAGGTTCCTATGTAACATATTTGATGTCTACATTCCACAGGGACTGTTGTGGAAAATTTGCCCTCTTAAAAGATGAAACAAAACTAACAAGAAAGGTTTAAAAAAAAAAAAAAGCTTTGATGGTGGCAGTGGGGAACCACAGGCCACTTACAAATTGTCACTTTGTTGCCTTTTTTTTTTTTTTTGAGGTAGGGTCTCACTTTAGCCCAGGCTGACATGGAATTCACTATTCAGTCTCAGGCCGGCCTCAAACTCACAGGGATTCCCCTACTTCTGCCTTCCGAGTGCTGGGATTAAAGGCTTGCATCATGACACCTGGCTGTTGCCAACTTTTGTCCAAGGATACAGGTCGGACCAAATTGATAGAAGGATTAAGAGAAAGCTCTTCTCCAGACAAGGAAACAAGACGGCCTAGCTGTGTGAGTGGAGCAATCAGATTGGAGTGAGGAGCAAGACTATGAGGCAAAATACACCAACAATAGGCCGCAGGCAGTGTGTGGAATTCCACAGTAATTCCATGAAAAAAAAGAGACACTCAGGTTACATGTATATAAGATGATCCTGAGAGGTCCACGGCGGGGGGGAGGGGGGGGAAGAACTTATTTACCTGTTTGCAAGCCCAAGAGTAAAGAGACCCTGAGAAGCAGAGGGAGACAAGAGCATGGTGACATTAGGCCAGACACAAGAGAGATGAGGACTCACAGGGGAGGCACATGCAGATTCTCCATAAGCTACTGGAACCTAGGAAGTAAACACTTGGAGAAATGGCAAGAGGTGACTGTGCTTACAGTGTGATCAGATCACAGGACCAGAGAAGAGGCACAGAGTAGCTAAGGCAATGCCCTGGAAGAAGTGGCAGTGATAGCAGCATTAATATCAGCACAGCACCCTGAAACACCAGGCCCAGCACATCCCCAGGCTTGGGGCTGAGGTGATAGACACTGCAATGCAGGACAAAGCAATGACAACCAGAGAAAGAAGTCACACTCATCTTGATGCCAGTGGCTCAGACAGCTAGCTAGAGACCAAAGCCTAGGGCATGACATAAAGTGATGAGGTTTTAAAAGCAACCCGGACTCCAGGAAAGGCCAACTGATGCTGAATTGGCAACATCCTGGAACATACCTGCCATTATTTTTTGCCTTTTTTCTCTTTTCTTTTCCTTTTTTTTTTTATGTTGGTTTTTCAAGGTAGGGTCTCACTCTAACCCAGGCTGACTGGATTCACTATGTAGTCTCAGGGTGGCCTTAAACTCACAGCGATCCTCCCACCTCTGCCTCCCAAGTGCTGGGATTAAAGGTGTGCACCACCACGCCCAGCTAAGGATGAAACCTAAGGCCTTACACATGCTGGGCAAGTGCTCACCACTGAACCTCACCCCCACCCATTTCTTATGGACACTATGGACTTTTAAGGTGTTCCTTGTAGAAACACATACAGCGAGGGAGGCCCCCTCCACTCCGCCCCCCCCCCCCCCCGCCAACACCAGTAGAATATAGGATTTCCACAAGTGTGAAGAACTAGAATATGGATTTTGGCTACGCTTACAAAGTACTCTGGTGAGTTTGGAGGTGGGCCCAACAATAATGCTTCCATGGAGATGGTAGTCAGTAAAACTGGGTTTAACAGATCACTCAGGATGATCATGGGCATGCTCTGGACACCAGGATGGACTGTGGCCACCATTCCTGGCCAACACAAAGTGACAGCAAAACAAGGGGCCACAGTTGTTCATGGATAGAACCCAGCACTGTACACAGTTCCCACAGGTGGAGCAGAGCCCACGCAGGATGTGAGATGCTTATTCAACCTTTACCATGGCTCCAAAACTGCCCCTTTCTGCCAGCGAGATGCCTTCACTCAAGGCAGCTAGGTTGGGCAGGCTGGCACCGGACACCCCTTCGGGTGCCTGGTCATACTGCTCCAGGTTCCGGTGGGCTTCCAGGCGGCTCTCTTGCAGTTGTGACAGCTTGCTCCTTGCCTGCAAGACAAACACCATGAGCATCAAGGGGGGCTCATATGCATCCAATAAGAAGCCTGACCTGAGGAATTCACACAGGTGGATAGAGCAGGTGGACAGTATCACCAGACAGAAAAGACTACCACATCGACACTAAGATAAGAAAACTCCTGCTGCTTCAGGGGGCTCTGCATGTCTGGTGCCTGATGGAGGCCCATGTTCACACAAATGTTTTTCATTCCACAACAAAACAAAACTGGACAAAATCCAAAACACAATCTGTGTAAAGCAAGTCAACAGTCAATTTCCTTCATGCTCACTCCTGAAGAAGGAACTTCAGTGAAACCTGGGAAGAGAAAGTGATGTTGGGAGAGCTCTGTCTTACATGCACTATGTGAACTCAGGCCAGGGACCAACCCTCACTGTGTCTTTTACATTAATGCTCCTTTTGTATTAAAAATGACAGTCTGACTGAGCAAGGTGGTTGGTATGTACCTGCTATCTCAGCACTCGGGAAGCTGAGGCAGGAAGACCACAAGTTCAAGGCCAGCTTGAATTATATAGTGAGATCCTATCTCAAGAAAAATAATAAAGAAATGAAGGGAAAATGGCTACAGCAGTAGAACTGTCAGGCACTGATAAGCAACAGGCATTATTATTTTTTTTCAAAGTTGGGTCTCATTCTAGCCCAGGCTAACCTGAAATTCACTATGTAGTCTCATGGTGACCTTGAACTCATAGCGATCCTCCTACCTCTGCCTCCCCAAGTGCTAGGATTAAAGGTGTGTGCCAGTATGCCTGGAAGCAGCAGCCATTATTACT
This sequence comes from Dipus sagitta, assembly GCA_036346955.1. NCBI lineage: Eukaryota > Metazoa > Chordata > Mammalia > Rodentia > Dipodidae > Dipus > Dipus sagitta. Next base: position 218,076,772 of record CM070770.1, read on the forward strand.
GTTAAGTCATTATTAGTACTATGTCTATGTGCGTATTGGGACCCATCTTGATTTCAGACTCTAAGGGATGAAAGAAAAAGACTGAAAATAACCCTACAAACATAAATTAACAATAAAACATGAAGCCCCCATAGCCACTTCCCTCCAGCGAAGTTCCCACCTGGCTGTGCCATGCGAGAAGGAAAGTGTGTTCTAGGGGAAGAGAAGCCTTCAGGCCAGAGTCTGTCAGACTCCAGGCCACAGCCCAGGAAGTCCTTTTCAACTAATCTTCACAACGCCTGCTGATCCCCACAGATTGGTGGGTGAGAAAGAAGGAAGTCTTGGCTCATAGCAGTGTGGTCAGTGTGGCCAACCACCCACCCAGACAGTAGTACCTGGTTGATCTCATCCTGTGTGGACTGCAAGGATCTGATGATGGTCTCCAGTTGGGCTCTCCCGGCCTGGATGCTCTGCTCCAGCTGTGTTTCCTCCTGCTGTAGCCGGCTCAGCTCTGACTTGGCACGGTTCAGGTCATCCTCCTGGGATTTCAAGTCACATTCCTGAGACTGGATTTGTGTTTTCAATGATGAGATCTGAAGTAAGATGTGAGAAGGATCCGAAAGTTGGGCACAAAGAGACTAATATTATGAGTTTTCACCATATGGAGCTGAAAAATTATGTCAGAGTTGAGCTGAGCGCAGTGGTACACACCTGTCATCTCAGAACTTGGGAGGCTGAGGCAGGAGGATGAAGAGTTCCAGACTGGCTTGGATTAATGAGATCCTGTTTCACAAAAACAAGCAGAGAGGGGGTTGGAGAGATGGCTCAACAGTTGAAATCACTTGCTTGCAATGCCTGCCAGTTCAGGGTTCAATTCCCCAGGCACCCACATAAAGCCAAATAGGCATTAGATTGTGGTAGAACCCCTGGTGCATGAATGCACGCATATAGACTGGACGGACACGTACACATGCATATGCAAGCGCACAAAGAAATAATTTTAAAGAAAATAAAAGAAGCAGAGAATAGAACAGTGGTGGCCAGAGCCTGGGGAAGTGGGGGGGGGGGGGGGGAGGAAGAAGCAACAGAAGAAACTGTGAATTGGTTCTCCTGGAGGCACTCATGAGGAATAACTTCTAATGTTTGACAGTACCAGCATGATGTTGGTGACACTTTTAACTGTACATCTCAAAATGATCAAGGACCATGCCAATCATCCTGATGTGATCTTATGTTGTGCACATGTACTCAAATATCTTGAAGCACCCCAGAAATGTATGCAACTAGTATACATCAACAAAAACAAATAATTTAGGGTTGGGGATACACCCCAGTTGGTAGAGTGTTTGCCTAGCGTGCACAAAGTCCTAGGTTCCATTTCCAGCACTGTATAGACCAGGCATGATGGTACACATCTGTAATCCCAGCACTGGGGAGATGCAGGCAGGAGGATCAGTTCCATGTCAGCCTCAAATACATAGTGAGCTCCGGGCCAGCCTGGGCTATAAGAGACCCTATCTCAAAAAGACAGATCTGCCAGGCATGGTAGTATGGAAGATGGCAAGTTCCATCTAGCTACTTAATGACACCCTGTCTCAAAATAAATAAGCTAGGCATGGTGGTTCATACTTATAAACCCACCATTTGGAAGTCTAAGACAGGTGTATGGTCATGAACTCGAGGCCAGCCTGGTCTCCATAGTGAGTTCAAAGCAGCCTGTGCTACAGAGTAAGATCCTGCCTCAAAACATACAAAAGAAAAAACTACAAACAAATGAATGAATTTTGAATGGTAGATCCATAATGACAGATTAAACACAACTCTGAGAAATTTTACTTGATCTCCTTCAAACAGGTTCACCCCAGGAGGCAGGCAGCCACCTAGCACAAGCTCAGATATCTGGCTTCCTCACAGGAAAACTGTCTACCCCAAACTGAAGGCAAGAAGGAAAAGGTAGGCTGAAGGGATGGCTCAGTGGTTAAAGGCACTTGCTTGCAAAGCCACACAGCCTGGATTTAATTCCCCAGTTCCCACACAAAGCCAGACACAAAAAGTAACACATGCATCTGGAGTTCGTTTGCAGAGGCAGGAGTCCCTGGCACACCCATATTCTCTCTCTCTCTCTTAGATAGATAGATAGACAGATAGATAGATAGATAGACAGACAGACAGGGCTGTGGCTCAACAGAGCACTTGCCAACCACAGAGAAGGTCCTGGTCTGTCCCTAGCACGGCGGGGGGGGGGGGGGGGGGGGGGGACGGGACGGGACATGGACGGACAACCAAAAAGGCAAATAGGCTTGTGCTCATGTAGCTGATAGTAGATGGTATTGGAATTGGGAAGGGCATGGCCTGTGCCAAGCATGAGCAGTCTGTCCCCAGGACAGAAGCTCCTGCACAGCCATAGAGATAGGTGTATGGTTTTTTCAGTTAGCTGGGGCTGCGGTCCAGTATGTGACAAGCAGTGGAGAAAGACACCAGAGGTGGGAGGGGCACTTAGACCCTTCTCTCTGAAGTGGGACACACACCACCAGAATGAGCTGCTCTCACATTTGTTCACAGATGGATTATGCATTTGAGTCAGGCCTCAAATGCTAGGACATTTTCCATATGATTTTTGTTTGTTTTTGGTTTTTTCGAAGTAGGCTCTTGCTGTAGTCTGGGCTGACCTGGAATTCACTATGTAGTCTCAGGGTGGCCTCAAACTCATGGCAATCCTTCTACCTTTGCCTCCTGAGTGCTGGGATTAAACCACCACACCTGGCTTTTTTTTTTTTTTTTTGAGGTAGAGTCTCATTCTAGCCCAGACTGACCTGGAACTCATTTTGTAGCCCCAGGCTGGCCTTGAACTTAGAGTGATTCTCCTACCTCTGCCTCCTGAGTGCTGGTTAAAGGTGTTCACCACTTTGGCTTTCACATGATATTTACTTCTTTATTTGCAGGCAGAGTGACACAGAGAGAAGAGAGACAGAAAGAGAGAAAGAACACCAGGGCCTCTAGCCACTGCACACAAACTCCAAATGCATGCACCAATTTGTGTATCTGGCTTCAATGGATACTAGGGAATCAAACCTGGGCTGTCAGGCTTTGCAATCAAGTGCCTTTAACTGCTGAGCCCTCCATGTGATATTTTAAGTGACTCCCTTGAACAAGCATACCAGTGGTATTTTCAGGCAACTGAGGGAAGGGAAGCCTGGTGAAACCCTCCCAGTGAAGACTAACCATTTGGGTCTCATCCTGACACTTCTGCCTCACATCACTCAGCATGTCTCTCAGCTTGGCCTTCTGCTGGTCCATCTCGTCCAAGCGGTCTTGAGCATCCTGTTTTTGAGCTTCCAGCTCTTGCAAACTGCTTGTTTCCCGGTCGAGGTCATTTTGTAATTCCTAGGGGAGACCGACAAGCACTGACTGACAATGTGACCAACAAACCCTGGGCTGGGCTGCAAGTCAGCAGTACAGCACCTGCAAAGCATGTGTGAAACCCTGGGTTCCATTCCCAACACCACCAATTGCTGGGTGTGGTGAAAAAAAAAAATGAAAACACCCAGTACTGCCAATTAAATCATTCTAATGTCCTCAAGGTTCAAGTCCCACGGCCCCTCCCTACACTTAACCCAAGCCAAATAAGCAGTGTCCCTACCTGAACTTCGTTGGTTTTTTGTCTGATTGCCTCTTCCTTTTCTCGAATGTCTTGTTCCAGAGAATATTTCTCTCTGAATGTTTAAAGACATTTTATAACAACACAATAAAGTCATCCATTGCTATGGCACAAAACTGTCCACCCTGATTTCTCAGTACCCAATCACATGCATTTTCTCATAGACTGGCCCATGAGAAACTAATTCATGTGGCAGGTATTTAATGTCCCTGGTGAGTCTTTGCATTATCTAACTGGGTATGTATTGTATTCCTCAAAGGTTCATGTGCTGGGGAAGTAGTGGGACCTTTACCTAATACACACATGCACAACTCACAGCAAAGTAATTCAGTTATTGGGGTTGCTAACCTTGGAAGAGACCAATGTATTTCTCTCAGGTTAGTTCCTACTGGATCAAGCCACTGTGAAGGAGTAAGGCTAGCCCTGGAATTCCTCTGATTTCCTGTCTCTCCATATGATCTGCCTACAGCACTGTGATGCCATGTGCCTTGAGGCTCTCACCAGAGGCCAAAGAAATCAACCTCTAAAACTGTACTAGACAAATCCCTTTTCCTTATGCATTGCAACCTCAGGTGTGTTGTTACAACAGTAAACAGACTAATAACCCAGTGATCCTGGACAAGGAATACAACATGAGACATCCCTCCCCTCTGCCTCTACCATCTACAAGTCTTCTCCATCTGGTGGTTAAGGAAGAAAGTGGAGACAACCCAGGTATAAAAAGCACTTGACATACCCTTGCTGATCTGAAGATGAAGGGGATGGGGCCACATGGAAAGGGGTATAGGTGATCTCCAAGAGTACCAGTGCCTCAGCAAGGGTTCCACAGACATAAGGAACTCAAGTATCTCCTGGAGCCTCCAGGAAGAGCCTGACCAATCATCTTGCTCCCATTCTCCTAGGCACCCCCCTCCCCACCACAGCCTGATCCAGACCCCCAGTCTTGTGCCCTGCAAAACTGTTAGCTGATACATCCATGTCACATTGATCTGCTCCACTTTTGGTCATTGTGTCACACAGCAAAAGAAACCCATCACATCTCCACATCCCACACACACTCACTTGCTAAAGAGTGAACAAGCTGGGTGTGTTGACGCACACTTTTAATCCCAGCACTCTTGAGGCAGAGGTAGGAGTTCTAGACCACCCTGAGGCTACACAGTGAATTTTAGGTCAGCCTAAGCTAGAGTGAAACCCTACCACGAAAAACAAAAAGAAAAAAAAAAAGACTGATGAACTACAACCTCTCAGAAGTGCAATCAGGGAGCCAGGCATTTGGGATGTTGAGGTACGAGGATCACTGTGAGTTCAAGGCCACTCTAAGACTACATAGTTAATTCCAGGGCGAGACCTTACCTCAAAAAAAAAAAAAAAAAAAAAAAAAAAAGTGCAATCAGGGGATACCAGTGACAAAGAAATGCAGATAAACATCATCTGGTGCCATGAAGAACAGAATCCTACACTGCACATAGGATTCTGAGGAGGTAGTATGGGAATGGGATGATATGGTGGGAAAATGTTTTCTTTTTATTTTATTTTTTCTTTTTTTAATTTTTTTTTGTTTGTTTTTTTGTTTTTTGAGGTAGGGTCTCACTCTAACCTAGGCTGACCTGGAATTCAATATGGAGTCTCAGGGTGGCCTCGAACTCACAGCGATCCTCCTACCTCTGCCTCCCAGTGCTGGGATTAAAGGCGTGCGCCACCACGCCCGGCTGTTTTATTTTTATTTTATTTGCTTATTTTTTGAGGCAAGATCTCACTTTACTCAAGGCTGACCTGTAATTCACTTGGTAGCCCCAGGCTGGCCTTGAACTCAGAGCAATCCTCCTAACTCAGCCTCCCCAGTGCACACACCAACACTCCTGGCTGAAAAATGTTTTAGGTAACAAGAAATATGAAGGCAAAACTGGGCTGGGACAGCTACGGTAAAAAGTGTGGTTACACATGGGGAAGTGGAAGTCTCCTGACCTGCATGCAGTAAGTAGGTTAGTGAGGATTCCTATGTGTGTCTTTCTTCAGCTGCTTGCTCAGACACTGGCCATTCTCTCCCATCCTGTCTGAATGCCAGTGTCCCTCTGTGTCAGCAGGGGTTGGTGCTGGTGGCTGTCTGGCCACCACACCCCAGAATCATACAATTCCGTGGTCCCTCCCCTTTTTCCTCATATATCTAAGATGAGCATGTGTCCAGGACTAACCTGACCTTACCAGGAGCTGGCTCAGATTCAAGCATGCAAGGGAAGGCCGTTCTCACATACCTCTGTAACTGGGCGATCTCTTGGCTGATGTCATCAAGCTCCTTCACTCCAGTGAATTCCCCTGACCCAAGAGTACTGGAACTGTCCTAAGAGCAAACCCAGGCACAAAATCACTGACAGCAAAGCCACACAGCAACAGTAGAGACAATAACATCGGGGGCCCAAAGACAAAGTGCTGGCTACCAGCCTGGGGACATACACAGGCAGCCAGCCACACTAAGTCCTGTCCAACCTACCCTGGGCAGTTAGATTGTAGGACTCACACAGGCCACCTGCAACACCTCATGGTGGGAGGCAGTACAGATGTAGGCATACCAGCTACTTACCGGGATGGGAGTACCTCTCTCCGAGGGCGGCACCATGTCAGGTGAGAGGACTTGAGGGGGGTCGAGGCCTTTACTGACCTTCTGCTGAATGAAATACATAGCTAATGCGAATTGGTCTTTGCTTAACTTCCCTGTTTGTCTCGTATCAGCCAGGGCCCTGAGAAAAACGTGGGAATGCGATTACATACCACAGATGTGATTCCACCTATGATAAACAAGCCCATTCACTTTGCCCTTCTGTTCACACATGCCCCCATTACAGTGACAGGCAGGGATCCCCTCCCTGAGGCTGGTTACAGAGAGTCTGTGAAGCGGAAGGAGATCTGTTTCAGAAACCTGTATTCCTCCCCATGGGCCGTGGGGCTGGTCCCTCACGTAGACCTAGCTAGCATCTGGCAGATTAGCCTCCCCTGGAAAGATGCAGCCAAGGCTAGGGTTCTTTACCTTGTGTTTAGCCTCAAACCTAGGGGCTGTGAATGGCCTGCACTTCCAGTTTCCAGTGGGGATGACAGAAGTACTCTGGGTATTAACACATGGGGGACAATCAGCAAACTCTGATCCCATGTTGACCTTGAGGGATGGCATGACAGACAGTCCCCCACAGCCAATGTGTCTATGCCCTCATCTGAAACAGGTCTTTCCCTGAAGCCCTCAGCCTTCTATGCGTCTAGCTTTCCTACATGGCTATGCTGTTCTTCAAGGCAGTACAGTGAACAATGTGTGGTGGCTCTGCAGAGCATGAGCAAGAAGCTCCAGGACTCGCAGTCAGTGTAATGAAAGGAGGAAGACCCAAAACAATAAGAACGCAGCCTCAGTGCCTGTAAGAACTGCCTTGCCCTGGGCTGGAGAGGTGGCTTAGTGGTTAAGCCCCTGCTTGTGAAGCCTAAGGACCCCAGTTCGAGGCTCGATTCCCAAGTACCCACATAAGCCAGGTGCACAGGGTGGCGCATACATCTGGAGTTTGTCTGTGTCTGGAGGCCCTGCAGCGCCATTCTCTCTCCCTCTGCCTCTTTCTCTCTGTCGCTCTCAAATAAATTTAAAAACAAAAAAAAAGCCTTGCCCTTGTAGAGGCTGAGGAAACCATTATGTACTTTCTAGAGACTTGAGAACAAATATTGGCAAGAATACTCAGGAAGAAGCAGATCCCAGAGAGGGAGCTGATCAATGCAGACATTTGGCTAGATGTGGTTGCGCATGTCTTTAATCCCAGGAGACGGAGGTGGGAGGATCACTGTGAGAGTCAGCCTGGACTAGAGTGAGAACCCTGTGCCTCAAAGAAACAAAATCTGGGAACATTTCCCCATCAGAGGTGGGGGTACGACACTGTCACAGCATCCACTAGCCCTGTGTACCTGCTGAGTCCCACACCTTGGGCTACAGCTGTCATTCCTCTCTGATGGCTCTGAAGACTGGACTCTAAAGCCTTCCAAGGAGATCTGTGAGGTATAGCAGGCTGAAGCTGTTCTACTGGTGCCAGAAGTGCCACCCCTCCACAATGTTCTCTGCTTGGCCACCTGCACACAGGTCTGGATAGTGGCTAAAACCAGGTTCAGGCTTTTGCTCCCAGATAGAAATGGCTTGTCTCTTCTTTTATTTGGTTTGAGACAAGATCTTACTATGCAGCCCAATTAGCCTCAAACTTGCAATCTTCTTGCCTTTTAGGTGCTGGACTACAGTACAGACAGGCACCATCACATGGGCCCACTTCCCTCCTTTTGACACAATCATATCTGTGACTTCATTGTTATTTTCACATCATTACACCATTTCAGTTGAGACTTTCCTTGTATTGCCCACTTATGTCACAGCAGAGCACTTTGCAGGCATCTGTTCTGGGATTACAATGGAGCCACTGTATTTCACTGGTTTGTACAGAGGACACTGGCTGTGAAGGAGGTGGGAATCCCTGTCCCTGCCAGGCTGGGGTGGCCTGGGTTCCCTGGCTGAAGTGAATACTATTTTGGTGATAGCCTGGAATGACAGGTCCTCGGCCAGGCTGGCCTCTCCACATGCATGTCTGTTAATGATTATTTGAATGGTTAGCTCCCTAGGTCGAGCAGGTAATATGCTAAGGTTTACCACTCTAGTCAGAAAGAAGGCAATTTCCTGTTATACCTCCCTGGAGACGCCTCTCCAAGTCCCTAGGCTCCGGAACAAGCAGGAAGTGACTTCATCCCACCACTCACAAAGGAGCAGTCTGCCATGTGAAGTGAGCTCTATCCAGTACCAGAAAGTGGGGTAACGCTGGCTCCTACACCTGGTACCCAGGGTACAGACTAGGGTTTAACCACCATGTGAGCTCTCTCCTCTCCCTTGGTTCCTGGAGCCACCTCCACCATTGCTTCCATCCTTACCAGATGTGTGCCAGAAGGTTCTGTGTGAGGCCGGAGTGCATGAAGATCTCCTTCACCTCTTGGCCACTCACATAGCCATCCAAGTCCAGGTCAGTCTTTAGGAAGATCTCGTCAAATCGCATCTTGTCTGCCACTGGCACCACCCAGGCCACCTGTGGCTACAACAGAGTCAGAATGTTAATGGAAGTTGCTAGAGACATACCAGGAAGCACTCAGCCCCCCAGTTTGTGTGCTCATAAGAAGGCATCTGGGGGCCATTGGACTCTGTGTGCCATCCCTCTTGGTTCATAAACCCCCCACCATGAGGGAATAGTAACACCCCAGAGTAACAGGGCCCTTTCTGGTGGGGGAGGGCTGGGCTTCTACCTGATAGGTTCCAAGACCCCAGAGGGTCCTAACTCTCATAGGCAGACCTTGGCAGTGTGAACCTCACAACCCTTGGGTGGGCCTTACTGCACATATGCCCTCTCCCACTGGTTACCCAAGTTATACTAAACAAATGCCACTGTAGGTTCCTGAGGCCCAGCCTCTAGGCCGGGGTACTGAGACATCTCAAGCAGTTGTATGTGGCTCCTCCCAAAACTGAAAGGTCACTTCCTACTTTTGAAATCAAGATTCAGGGTGTCTGTGTCCTATAATCTACACACATTTGTCTTGCCCAGTTTTTTTTAATTTTAATTTAATTTTATCATATTTATTTGAGAGATAGAAAGAGGGAGGGGGGCTGGAGAGATGGCTTAGCAGTTAAGCACTTGCCTGTGAAGCCTAAGGATCCCAGTTTGATTCTCCAGGACCCACATAAGTCAGATGCACAAGGTGGTGCATGCATCTGGAGTTCGTTTGCAGTGGCTGGAGGGCCTGGTGTGCCCTTTCTTTCTTTCTTTCTTTCTTTCTTTCTTTCTTTCTTTCTTTCTTTCTCTCTCTCTCTCTCTCTCTCTCTGCCTTTCTCTGTTGCTCTCAAATAAATAAATAAATAAAATAAAATAAAATAAAATAAAAAAGAAAGAAAGAAAGAGGGAAGGGGGGAAGGCGAGAATGGACACACCAGAGCCTTTAGCTACTGTAGAACTCCAAATGCATCTGACTTACATGGGTGCTGGAGAATTGAACCTGAGTCTTTTGGCTCTTTGGCAATGCCTTAACCACTAAGCCATCTCTCCAGCCCTTGTCCAGTTTTAAGTACATGCTCATTGCTCAATCTGATGGGACTGGTTCCAGAACCTTCATGAATACCAAAACTTGTGGATGCTCAAGTCCCTTCCCTGCAAGGGTGCAGTGTTTTGCATGTAACCTGTGTGGTCCTTTTGTAGACTTTATCCCATCATTGGATGACTCAGAATGCCCAATACAATGCCAAGGATACAGTGTGATATTATAAGAAAAAAAAAATCTGAAAATGTTCAGGAAGGATGTAATTTGTTTCCCTGCACATTTTCAATCCACAATCGCATAGCAATATCAACAAGAACAAAAGAGTAAGAATTAGATTGGTCTAAGTGAAAAATACAGTATGCATGAAAAATAAAATACACTGGTCCATTTTCTTTTTCTTTTATTCCAGGCTGACTTGGGATTCACTCTGTAACTCCAAGCTAGCTGAGAACACTGCTTCCCATAAGTAATACAAAATGGCAGAAGCACCAGGTATCTTTTTCTGTCATTATTCTCCAAGCATGCAGTGTAAGATCTCCTTCGACAGCATCTACTTCTATGATCAGGTCATTTAGAGTTGACTGGACATCTACAGGAGGCTGTATGCAGGCTCTATGTAGATACTACATTATTGTATATTAGTAACTTGATCTGGGGATTTTGGTACCCAAGGGATTTTGTAACCCCCTTCCCATGAATACAAGGAAAGACAATATCAGTGTGCAAAGGAATAAGAAAAAGAGGGCTGAGAAGATGGCTTAGAAGTTTAAGATGTTTGCTTGATGGCCTGGGTTCAATTCTCCTGTACCCACATAAAGCCAGATACACAAAGTGGTACATGTGTCTGGAGTTTGTTGCAGCAGCAGGAGGAGCTGGTGTGCCCATTCTCTCTCAAATAATAATTAAAAGAGAGAGAGAGAGAGAGGAAGTTAATTCTGAGACACTCTAGGAAATACTTTTTACTTGCCCACAAGAAATGGTGCAGCACACTGAGAGCTGAGAGGAACCCTGACTGTGGCCACAAGGCTTGTACCTGAGTCTGCTTGATGCTGTGCTTAGGGGACAGGCTGCCTGTGCTGTTGAGGCTGCTGACACTACCATGAGATGGTGTCGACCGGAGGCTGTCTTTGGGTGGGGGGCTGGCAGGCAGAACGGGCACAGCACCCGGGAACACGGCCTTCTTCCTCTTGGAGGGTGGGATGAGGGATGGGGGCAGGACAGAGGGCACTGGCTCCTTCTCCAGGGCACGGTACACCAAGTGCATGGCCTGAAGTGCAAACAAGAAGAGATGATCACTGAAAGGCAGAATCACAGAGGAAGAGTAGGATCTAGGATGGCTTGAATGTGGTGGGAATCCCTGAGGGTGCTTTCAAGCTGACTAGGATAAGTAGCAACTTTTTCTCTCACCTTATCTTCCAATGCAGCTTCCCAACACATGTGTTTAACTACAGATGACTGAAACAAGCACAAGGAGAACCCAACCTTGCCACGACACGACTCCTCTCATCTGTGGGTTTGCTTCTGAGGTTTGAGTTACCAATGCAGTATTACACGGAACATTCCAGAAACAGAAAATATTAATCTAACTTTTATTAGAGTATATTATTATAATTATTATAGCCATTAATCACTTAGAATGCTTAATTTACACTTTACCGCAGACAAGTAATGGATGGGAAAAAACATGTATATCTTTTAGTACTTTTTGTGGTTTGGGTAAAGGAAACTACTATATGTCCTTTTACTACTTGGCATAGTCATCAACCATAGCCCAGAATCATGAATTTTAAAACTTATCTTAAAATGTAATTGGAGAGCTGGCACACCCATTTTCTTTCTCTGTCTACAAATAAAAAAGATTTTTTTTCTCTCTTTTTTTCTTTTCTTGAGGTAGGTTCTCACTCTAGCTCAGGCTGACCTGGATTTCACTATGTAGTCTCAGGGTGACCTCAAACTCACGGTGATCCTCCTACCTCTGCCTCCCAAGTGCTGGGACTAAAGGCATGTGCCACTACGCCTGGCTCTAAATAAATTTTTTTATACAGTATTTTATTTTGGGCTGGAGAGATGGCTTAGTGATTAAGGCATTTACCTGCAAAGCCTAAGGACACAAGTTCAATTTCCCAAGACCCATGTAAGCCAGATGCACAAGGGGCACATACGTGTGGAGTTCATTTGCAGTGGCTAGAGGCCCTGGCATGCCCATTCTCTCCCTGTCTGTCTCTCTTCTATCTCTCCTCTGCTTGCAAATAAATAAATAAATTTTAAAAATATTTTATTTATTTGAGAAAGAGAAACAGGCAGAGAGAGAGAAAGAGAGAGAATGAGTGTGCCAGGGCATCCAGCCATTGCAAACTCCAGAAAACATGCGCCACCTTGTGCGTCTGGCTTAGGTGGGTCCTGAGGAATAGATCCTGGGTCCTTTGGCTTTGTAGGCAAGCGCCTTACCAGCTAAGCCATCTCTCCATCCCTAAACTTTTTTTTTTTTTTTAAAGTAATTGGAGGGCTGAAGAGATGGCTTTAGTACCACATGTGCCTGGAGTTCTTTTGCTACAGCTGAAAGCCCTGGCATGTCTATTCTCTCTCTTGCAAATAAATAAAATAAAATAAGTAACCGGAGCCAGCACATGGTGGTGCACACTTTTATTCCCAGCACTAAGGAGGCAGAGACAGGATAATCACTATGAGTTTGAGGCCAGACTGGGACTAGAGTGAATTCCAGGTCAGCCTGGGCTAGAGAAAGACCCTACCTTGGGGGTGGGGAGGAGGAACTGGAGCCAGTTGTTGTGGCTCATGCCTTGAGTCTCTGTGTACTTGGGAGGCTGATGTAGGAGGATGATCGTGAGTTTGAGGACAGCAGGTCAGCCTGGGCTAGAGTGAAACCCTACCCCCCCCCCCAAAAAAAAGGAGATAGAAGACAAAGGAACAGAAAGGCATTATGCCTGTAACTTAACTCTTTGAAAGCAGTTCAAAGGAAGAGGCATGTGCAAAGCACCAAGAAAGATGAGTGGAGAAACAAGCATAATACAATACAACATTAGGGAACTTCTTAAGATTTGCCAATATTACTACAACTTTTCTATGTATCTGTAATGATAACAAAATAAATACTTTTTTGTGTGTTGTTGTTTTCAAGGCAGGGTCTCATTCTAGCTCAGGCTGACCTGGAACTCACAGCGATGAACTCTTTTTAAACCAGGTGTGGTGGCATACGCCTTTAATCCCAGCATTTGGGAGGCAGAGGTAGGAGAATCCCCATGAGTTCAAGGCCAAACTGAGACTACATAGTGAATTCCAGATCAGCGTGAGCTAGAGCAAGACCCTACTTCAGAAAAACAAACAAACAAACAAAACCTCTTTTTAAAAAACAAATAGGCTGGGCGTGGTGGCGCACATCTTTAATCCCAGCAGTCAGGAGGTAGAGGCAGGAGGATTGCTGTGAGTTCTAGACCACCCTGAGACTACATAGTGAATCCCAGGTCAGCCTGAGCCAGTGAGACCCTACCTTCAAAAACCAAAAAAAATTAATTCTGGCCATGGTGGCATGTGCTTGTAATCCCTGCTCTGGACAGAGACACGGGGATTCCAGGAGTTCACTGGCGAGCCAGTCTAGGCTAATTGGTAAGCTCCAGGCCAACAAGGAACACTGTCTCACAAAAGGTTCATAGTATCCAAAGAACCATACCCAAGGTTGTTCTCTGGACTCTACATGCACACGTGCCCATCATACCACATCTTAAAAAGAAGAAAAACAAAGGAATCCAGAATCCCCAACATAAGCTGTACATTTCCTTCCTCAGCCAGGTGGGAAGGGATAAGGCAGGACCTACCACAGCGAACTCATCTCGGTCCAAGTGCCCATCCTTGTCGATGTCACTTAGGTCCCAGACCTGCAGGGGACAGACAAATCAGTGAGAGTTATACAAGAGAAAGGACCTGTGCAAGGACCCACCAACCAGAATCAGCCTCTGAGTTGACATGCTAAGGTATGCAGACCAGGCAACCAAAATGCATTGAAGAACCAATCTGGGGCAGGAAAGATGGCTTAGCAGTTAAGGTGTTTGCCTGCAAAGCCAAAGGACCCAGGTTTGATTCCCCAGTACCCACAAGATGCACAAGGTGGTGCATGCGTCTAGAGTTTGTCTGCAGTGGCTGGAGGCCCTAGTGTGCTCATTCTCTCTTTTTCTCTCTCTCTGATCTGTGTTGGGTGGCTAAGGCAGAAGGATTGTGAGTTCAAGGCCAATCTGGACAACATACAGTTTCAAGTTCATCCTGACCACATAGCACACATGTGACTACATAGTCTCAAAAGACCAAAATAAGGGCCACCCTGAGACTACACAGTGAATTTCCAGATCAGCCTGGGCTACAGTGAGACCCTACCTTAAAAAAATTAAAAAAAAAAAAAAAAGCTGGGCATAGTCTTAATCCTAGGAGGGGAGAGGAGGAGGGAGGAGGGAGGAGGGAGGGGTAGGAGGAGAAGAGAAGAGAGAGAAAAGAGGGAAAAGGAAAGGAAACAAATCTATAGCCCTCAGATGAAGTGCTGACAAGGTCAATGATAGGATCTTTTCAATAGTAAATTCATTGTGTCTGACAAACACCAGGATTATAACCACATGCAAGGCTATACTTAAAACTGAGTGCAACTTTATAAAGAAACCTTACAGGTACTGGGCTTAGAGTTGAGCCTAGAATCCCTAGTAAGGGAGGGGACTATAGGTGTGGCTCAGTGGATGAGTACCCACCTACAATCCCCGAGTAAAGGGATGGGGATGTGGCTTAGTGGTAGAGCACTTGCCCAACGTTTAAGAGGCCCTAGACTCTATCTACAGCAATGCAAAAACAAAGTTAAACAATAGCAAAAAAAATTCTCCAAAATAACACAAATCTACACACTTGCTCTATCCAGCCCAGCCCCATCATCACTGGAATGTAATGGTAGGACATGGCTGCAGGTTTCCTTCTCTTCTTCTCAAGGCTGGGTGGTGAGACAGAGATCAAGCCTGAGGATGGGAAGACAGATGTAGACTTCCAGATGGTGGCCAAGGCCACAATGAAATACTGGCCTCACGGCCCGAGTGAGCCCTGTTGGATCACACACCTGCCTAAGCCAGGCAGCATGGTGTCATCAGCACCTGGATCCCAGGGACACCCAGCATCCATCTACAATGCTTCCCATGTTAGCACAGCCCTCTCCCCATATCAGTCACCAGGACATCTGACCACAGAGGTCTTTCACACCTGGCCCTGTGTCCAGTTCCATGGGCTGGCTGTTGTCTCCAGTCCAATGAAGCATGCACCTATCTATGACAGCTGTGCCATCCTACTTCTAACCAACCCATGACCTCAGCAGGTCCCTTGCATGCCACCTAGCCTTCTTGGAACTTCATAGTGATCTCTGAAGACTGGGTGCGAAGACAGTAAGCCATGACCAGGCTTACTGGCTCCATAATCATCTTCCTTGCCCAGACTCCCCATGTGAACAATACCAATGTCGTTGCCAGCTGGTCACTCTCTGTAAAGCAAACCGTGCTCTGCAGGTTATTGGGCCATGTCCCTGGTCTCTACCCACCAGGAGACAGGAGTACTGGAGCCAGCTGAGGCAAGCAAACATGTCTAGAGTGGTAATGTCCCCTGGGCCCTAACCTCATCATGCCAGGTGGCCTCAGCCTTTGTTCCCCTCAAGTTGTCTCCTGCTTAGACTGGTTTTTGAAATATTTTTCTTTATTTATTTGGAGGGAGGGAAGGAAGGAATGAGAATGGGCATGCCAGGGGCTAAGAAGCTGTAAATGAACTCCAGATGCATACACCATGTTGTACACCTGGATTTTTGTGCACACTGGGGAATCAAACCCAAGCTGTCAGGCTTAGCAATCAAGCACCTTTAACCGCTAAGCAATCACCCCAACCCACCTGCCTAGACTTCTAATCCCCTCATCTGGAGGGTACACCCCAGGGCATTCCTTTTGGAAGTCCACACCTGCCTGCCTTGCCCATTGTTCGTCTCTACCCCTGCTCATATGGGCCAAGCTATATGGGGGACAGTGCTGACCATAGTGAGGAGGGTAGGTTGGGGGACCTGTCCCAGAAGATATTACCCCCACACATCTCTCTCTTCACCTGTCACTGTTGGTGTGGTGGTTTGATTCAGGTGTCCCCCATAAACTTAGGTGTTTGCAATGCCATGTCCCCAGCTGATAGCAATTTGGGAATTAAACCCTCCTAGAGGCAGTGTATTTGGGGGGACAGGCTTATCGATGTTACAGTCAGCTTCCTCTTGCCAGTATTTGACATACTTTCCTGTTGCTGTTGACTATCTGATATTGGCCAGGAGATGATGTCCACCCTCTGTTCATGTCATCATTTTCCCCTGCCATCATGGAGCTTCTCCTCAAGCCTGTAAGCCAATTTTTTTTCCTACAGGCTGCTCTTGGTTGGGTGTTTTCTGCCAGCAATGTGAACCTGACCACAACAGTTGGTGACCAGGGTGACCATTTCCTCATTTCTAGAATGGGGGGCAGCAGCCCTAGCAGGGAAGTACCAAATGCTCAAAGATCATTTGTGCAGAGCACTAATATGTAGTAAGCCTTCAAAAGGAAATATCAGAAGCTTAGCCATTATGTATACATTTGCTCTCCCTTGCTATCTAATGCTATACCATCTTCCCAGTGCTCAATACAAGGCCTGAACCAGCATTGGCTCTAAAAAAGCTTGCTAAATGATGGAGCAGATGCATGATAGTGGGTGTGTGGGAGCACAGACAAATGAGTGCGAAAATGCAGGGAAGTACAAAGATGAACACGTTTCTGGGAGCATGGATAAATGAGTACAGTGTAAGTGTGCACGAATGCAAGGGAACACAGAAACAAAGATGCATGTACACGTGGGAGACAGATGAATGAGTATATGAATGTAGGGGTGCAAATATAAAGATGTATGGCATGGAAGCACAGACAAATTAGTGCATGAATGTAGGGAACAAAGATGCATATGTGCGTGGAAGTAAAGGAACGAATGCAGACATGAAGTCAAGGACTCATGGCTACAGAAATGCACCAGGTGAGAGGAACATGCGCATGGACAGATCAACTGCACAAGCACATGCATGGATTGTCTGGAGTAGGGAAACAGGGTGCTGGGATTACAGGTGAGCACTATCACACCCACAAAAATTGAAGCACTTTTTAAAAAAATAGAATGCATTTGGGAGGTAAAAGTGGGAGGATCATCAAACTCAGTATGTAGCCAAGATCATCCTTTCAGTTTGAAGCCAGCCTACACTATGTGAGATCTTGTCCTAAAAGAAGCCAAAAAACAAAAGCCAAAAATAGAATGCCAGAAATTTTTTCTATATCTGCAGCAGAGACTGACAGGTGGAAAAAAATTATTTAAAAATAGAAGCCAGGCTTGGTGGTATACACCTGTAATGTCAACTCTTAGGAGGCAGAGGCAAGAAGATTGCTGCAAGGTTCAGGCCAGCCTAGTCTACACAGCAAATTCCAGGCCAGCCTGGGCTATAGAGACTGTTTTAGAAAGGAAAAAAGGGAGAGGAATGTAGGGGAGAGTAGGATAGGGCAGGGTTAGGGAGGGGGAGAGGAAGAGAGGAAACTAGCTAGCTGGAGATGTACCTAAATGGTAGAGTACCTGCATAGTACGTGTAAGGCCCTAGGTTGAATCCCTAGCATGAAAAAAGAGAAAGAGAAAGAGAAGTTGCTGAATTTAGTGGTGCACACCTTTGATCCCAGCATTAGGGAGGCAGAGGTAGGAGGATCTGCTGTGAGTCTGAGGCCAGCCAGAGACTACGGAGTAAATTCCAGGTCAGCCTGGGCTAGAGTAGGACCCTATCTCATAAAAAAAAAAAAAAAAAAAAAAAAAAAAAAAAAAAAACAATGGAATGAAGGGAGGAAGGAAAGGAGACAAAAAAAAAAAAAAAAAAAAAAAAAAAACAGACATGTACACACAAGCAACTAATGGGGTACTGCAGGGCTGCACTCCACGTTGGCTCTGCTGTCACATGCACAGGCGGTAATTTCCCTCCTATACCATGCTCCCTTCTTGAAACACAAGGGTCCCAGCATCGTCCCCAAGCCCCTGACTGTGAAGCATCAACAATATAGGAGAGCACAAAGCAGGAGCCTCATAAGCATCTATAAGAATGGTGTAAGCCAACATGATGCAGGGCAGTGGTTGCTTACCCTGCCCAGGACATCCAGAGGTAGCTTCGAGTTCATGAGTACCGGCTTGACCTTGTCGCCAGAAAGCAGACCATTGATGGGTAAGAGGCTTTCAAAAATGCCATCAAATTTTGCCTTCTCCTCAACCTTGTGGGAATGAAAGAGCTGGAGTGAGTACAAAAACATACCGGGTAACCAGTTTGTACTCCTGCCTAACCAAGCCCAATGGAAACCTTAACTCTTGGCCACAAGATGTCTTCAACAGTTTATGCTTTTGTTTGCTAGCATGTGTAACACCCTAGGTCCAATCTTGAGAGAAACGGGGTAAGAAGACAGGATAAATGAAGATATAGACATGAATGTCCTTGCAGTTACTGGGCTCAAAATTCCAAAGTGAATTCATGCTTTGACAGGAATAGCTTTCTGGTACTTCAGGCCTCTGGCCACAGTCAGGAGAGAGCTGGCCCCAGATTTTGCTTTGTCCTTGGCAGTTGCTTATGGGGACAGGGCCTTGCCAAGCCTTTACAAGGATATAAAGATGACTCTACTGTCTCTAAGAACCCTTTCAGATACACTGCACAGATTTAAATTAGGAGCAAATACAATCAACATCAGCTTCAAACCAGGTATGGTGGCTCAGACTTGTCATTCTAGCATTTGGGAGACTGAGGCAAGAGAATCAAGAATTTGGAGCTAGCTTGGGCTACACTGCAAGACTCTGTCTCAAAAAAAAAATCAATTTTGCTGGGCGTGATGGTGCACACCTTTAATCCCAGCTTGGGAGGCAGAGGTAGGAGGATCGCCGTGAGTTCAAGGCCACCCTGAGATAACATAGTGAATTCTAGGTCAGCCTGGGGTAGAGTGAGACCCTACCTCAAAAAACAAAAACTAAAAAACAAACAAACAAAAAATCAATCTCATGGGCTGGAGAGACAGCTTAGCAGTTAAGGCATTTGCCTGTGAAGCCTAAGGACCCAGGTTTGAATCCTCAGAACCCATGGTAAGTCAGATGCACATGGTGGCACATGCGTCTGGAGTTCGTCTGCAGTGGCTAGAGGCCCTGGCATGCCCATTCTCTCCCTCATAAATAAATACTTAAATAAATAAATGGAAATTTTAAAAATCAATTTCAAACACAGGAAGTACTGCTTCTCACAAATCAAAAACAATATAAGTGGTGCTTCTCAGTGGTGGAGTGCTTGCCCTGCATGTGTCATGAAGCCTGGGGTTCCATCCTCAACACCTAGGGCAAGCAAGCAAAAAACAATGCTTTTGAAAAGTGGGCTGAGGATGAGTTGGTAAGAGAGCTTGCCTAACATGCACAAAGTCTTAGGTTCAATTCCCAACACTGCATAAACAGGATGCAGTGGTATACATCTATAATTCCAGTACTCAGGAAGTGGAGGATCAGGAATTCAAGGACCTCCTCAATTACATAGTGAATTAGAGGCCAGCCTTGACTACATGAGACTCTCTTAGCATTAAAAAAAAAAATAGGCTGAGTGTTGTGGCATATACCTTTAATCCCAGCACTTGGGAGGCAGAGGCTGGAGGATTGCTGTGCATTTGAGGCCACCCTGAGACTAAAGAGTAAATTCCAGGTCAGCCTGGGCTAGAGCAAAATCCTACCTCGAAACCCCCCCCCAAAAAAAAGCAGGCTAGAGAGATGGTTCAGTGATTAGGGCACTTGCCTGCAAAGCCTAATGATCCAGGTTCAATTCCCTAGTACCCCTGTAAAGCCAGATGCAGAAAGTGGTGCATGTATCTGGAGATTGATTGTGCAGTGGCTAGAGGCTCTGGCAAGCCCATAGTCTCATTCATTCATTTATTCTCTTTTTCTCTCACAAATAAATGAAATATATTTTATAATTTTATTTATTATTATTATTATTTTTTGTTTGTTTGTTTTTTGAGGTAGGGTCTCACTCTAGCCCATGCTGGGATTAAAGGCGTGTGCCACCACACCTGGTTTTTATCTTTATTTTTTGTGTGTATGCATGTGGCATATGAATAGATGCAGGTTCATATGTGTGGGGAATACATGTGTGCCCATGCAATGCTAGAAGTCTTCCTCTATTGTTCTTTATCTTATTCTTTAATTATTCTTTAAGACTGAACCTGGAGTTCACTAATTCAGATAGACTATCACAGCCAGTAAGCCTCAGGGACTCCTTGTCTCCATCTCCCTAGGGCTGGGATTACAGGCATATGCCAACCACACCCAGCATTTTTATGCAGGTTCTAAGGATCCAACTCAGGTTCTAATATTGCAAGGTAAGCACTTTACAAACTGAGTAATCTTCCTAGGCCTTCTTTTTCTTTTTTGAGGCTGGGTCACACTATGTAGCCCAGGCTAGCCTGGAACTCCTCATCTTCCTTCCTCAGGCTCCCCAGCACTGGGATGACATGTGCCACCACAACTGGATGGTATTTTTTCCTTTCTGGAAATACCACATACTTCCAGTCTTTCAAAGTAATAGTCTAGGGCTATAGAGATGGCATAGTAGTTAAGGCACTTGCCTGCAAAGCCAAAGGGCCCAGGTTCAAATTCTCCAGGACCCACGTAAGCCAGATGCACAAAGTGGCACATGCATCTGGAGTTTGTCTGCAGTGGCTAGAGGCCCTAGCATACCCATTCTCATTCTGTCTCTCAAATAAATTTTAAAAAAATTAAAAATATTTTTAAAGTAATTTTCTGTAAATACTGAGTAAAAGCTTTTCAGAAAGCAGTGTGAGTCAGGTATGGTGGCAAATACCTTTAGTCCCAGCACTCAGAAGGCTGAGGTATGAGGATCGCCTCAAGTTCAAGGGCAGCCTGGGACTATAGTGGAAGTTCCAGATCAGCCTAGGCCAGAATGAGATTCTGCCTTAAGGGGGGAAAAAAGCAGTGTGATCCTCAGTTAGAACAGAGTGACAGTGGAGAACTGGCTGAAGTCAGTTCTGTGTGCACTTGGAACTGCGCACTCACCCAGGCCTCATAATTTCCACTATCATTCTGATGAGCCAATAGCAGCGAAACCACAGAATGTGCCAAGAGTTTAACTCCTGCTTACCCCAAAGGCAACTTCCAACTACAGTGAAAAGGACAACGAAAAGCTATTTCCCAAGCTAGTGGTATACACCTGTCATCCTAGCACTTAGGAGGCTGAAACAAGACTACTCAAGTTCTAGGCCAGCCTGGGCTATACAGCAAGATTCTATCTCAAAAGAACAAATCTAGGCTGAAGAGATGGTTCAATATTTAAAGGCACTTGCTTGCAAAACCTACCAACCCGAGTACCCAAGTAAAGCCAGATGCAAAAAGTGGTACATGCATCTGGTGTTTGTAACAGCACAGCTATCCTATCTCTGCCTCCTGAGTGCTAGGATTAAAGGCGTCTAGCAAAAAAAAAAAAAAGTAATAATTAAAAAAAAACAACACACACACACAACATGGGCTGGAGAGATTTCTCAGTGGTTAAGATGCTTGCCTACAAAGCCTAAGGATCTGGGTTTAATTCCCTAGTACCCATATAAAGCCAGATGCAAAAGGTGGCGTACATGTCTGGAGTTTGCAGTGGCTAGAGGCCCTGGCACACCCATTCTATCTGCCTCTTTCTCCCTCCCTTCCTCCCTCATAAATAAATAATAAAACATTTTTAAAAAACGACGACGACAACAACAGCAAAAAAAAAATAAGACTAGTGTCTCCCTAAATTCCATGGCTGTTTACAGATAAAGCAGATGACAAGTGTTTTGCACCACAACATAAATGGCCAGTGCACCCATGAAGTACAGTGTGGGGTTGTTGTTCTCACTTACCCTCACAGCCCAATGGGTTTCTGCAGAAGGTGGTGTGACCATCAGTGGGCTGCTGGTGTCATGCTGAGGAAGAGAGAGACATGGTGGTGCCTTGTGACTGAGGAGTTAAATGGCAAGAGGAAGCACTGACTGAAAAGAATCACATTTCAAAGTGCTTTCCAGAAAGTGGAAGACCCAAAAACATGGAATAGTTATAAAGTTTTATAACCCAAGCAATTTCACTCCTAGGTATATAGAGCCAAAAGAAGTGAAAATAGGAGTACCTATGAATGCATGAGTGTTTGCACTACTCACAACAGCCGAAAGGTATAAACACCCTAAATGTCCACTGGCTTATCAATACAGTGTGGTCCAGCCACACAATAGAGTATTACTCTACCATGAAAATAATAAAACCTTGAACTATGCTATAATGTGGATTAAGCTCAAAATTATGCCAAGTGAAAGATGCCAGACACAAAAGGTCATACTATGTGACTATTTATAGAAACATCTTAGATAGGCAAATCCAGCAACAGAAAGCAGGGTGGCTGCCAGAGACTGGGAGGGGGAGAATTGATGATTATGTCATGGGTCAATATTTCCTTTTTGAACTAGACAGAAATGGTTATACAATACCATGAATTTGCTAATGCCATGAGACTATGCCTTTCAAAATGGCAAATTTTATGTGAATTTTACATTAACTATAATGCAAAAGAAGATGATAGAAAACACAAAACTGTTACACATGCATGCATGTACACAGAGATCACTGCGAGATGTGAAAGCTGGCACACTCACAAATTTAGGTGGTGGCATGCTGAGGCTCAGATTGCTCAGGGTGACTTCATGGCCGCTCTGTGCACAGGCCACCAGTCTCAGTGCAACATAGAAACCCTGTGAACCCAAAAAAGAGGAAGTATCAACAACATAGGCAGCAACAGTAGGGTATAGAAGAGCTTCCACTTCCAACAGTAAAGACTGCAGAAGCCACTTGGAGAGCAAGACTGCACTGGGCTGGGCCTGGGGCCACAATTTCAACAAGCATGCTGAAACATACTGCAAAAGTACAAGTAAATGTATTTTCCAAAGACAATGAGCTTCTAACATTAGGGAAGTGCTAGACTATGTAAACGAGTACTTAGCCTGCTCAAGATGGCAAATGGTAGATCAGATATGTGCATTTTATGTTATTTTATCTTCTGTTTTCATGGGGTAGGGGATGGAACCCAGAGCCTCATACATGCTAAGGATGACCTGTGCCCCAGCCCAGGGGTCTGATTTTTAAAAATTGGTTTGGGCACTAGGGATGTGGCTGAGTGGCACAGCACTCACCTAGCATGTGAGAGGCACAGGGTTTGACATGCAGCACCATAAATAAATAAATAAATAAATAAATAAATAAATAAATAAATAAATATAGAAACAAATGGTTTGAGGGAGACACTATTGTTCAAGAATTACTCTTTAGGAATTTCTCATGACCCCCTTGGCTCCACTAAGCAAAACATCCCAGTAGTTTGACATGGACCTGACCTCCCACTGGGAACAGAGGAACTGAAGTAGACTACGGTCTAGCACCTTCAGTCTCCCCACCCCCTGACTTAGAATTGCCACACCACAAGCTTTGTAGGCTGACAAAGTACCCCCTCATTTTTTTCTTTGTTTTTTTAGAGAGTTTTATCATGTAGCCCAGGATATGCTGGAACTCTCCATCCTCCTGTCCCTTAGCTGTTTAGTGCTAGGATAACAGGGATGCACCACCACACTTGGTTATTTCTTTTGTACAATCAGTCCCCTGGCCTAAGAACATGGAACATTTTAAAACTGCAAACATGGCAGATTTCAGAGAATCCTTCCAAAGACCAGTTACACCTTCCACAGGAATATGGAACATCACGCAGGGGCTGAGATAGGGATCAAGAGGACAAGTAGGGATTCCACCATGGGCAAGGGGCAGCAACCATGTACCAACAATCTCAAGGAAGAGGAGGATACAGTGGCAGATGCCCAGCTCCAAGGTATGAAACACAAAAATGACAGACCTTGGCAACACCAACTGGGGAAAGGGCTCTAGTAACTAGCTCCCAACTAGAACCCCTTCAATTCCTGTCATTATAGTCTCCAAAATGCCATCTGTGTGGGTTCCATCTCCAACCTCACAAGGAAAAAGACAATTCTTCCTACAGGACATTGCTCAGCAATAGAACCACCATGATAGGGAGCAGCCCAGGCAAGGCCACAATGTGATTCCACAGGGCAGACACTCCAAGAAGAAAGTCAGTGCCAGCACTGTTTCACATTCTGGCTGCCCTGGTGGGAGTTACAAAACTCTATGCACAAGATACAACATCACAGAACACACACTGCCAAAAAGAGTGACTGAAAACTGGTTAAATCCTGTGACTTCAGCGTGGGACTGAATGTTGTGCACTGCTTGGTTCTGTTCACAGCACTGCATTCGTGGACTCCATCAGTAGGGGAAAGCTACTTACAGGCTCACACGGCCTGGAGGTACTACTCAGTGGTGAGCACTTGATGAGCATGTGTGCAGTCCTCAATTTTACCCCCATCACCACAAAAACAAAAAAAGAAAAGAGGGGCTGGAAAGATGGCTTAGTGGTTAAGCTGTTTGCCTGTGAAGCCAAAGGACCCTGGCTCAATTCCCCAGTACCCACGTAAGCCAGATACATAAGGGGACACATGCATCTGGAGTTCGTTTGCACACATTGGTGCCCTGGTACACCATTCTCTCTCTGTCTGTCTCCTCTCTCTCTCTGCTTGCAAATAAATTAAATAAAATAATCCTTAAAAAAAAAAAAAAGAAAAGAAAGCCGGGCATGGTGGCAGAGGTAGGAGGATCGCGGATCGCAGTGAGTTCAAGGCCACCCTGAGACTATGGAGTGAATTCCAGGTAAGCCTGGGCTAGAGTGAGACCCTACCTTGAAAAAAACAAAAACAAAAAAATAAAAATAAAAATAAAAATAAAGAAAGAAATTAAATAAATACACAGGAACACACCAAATTATTATTATTGGAACTTCCACAAGAATTCTAAAATGATTTTAACTATTTTTGTTTGAGACAGGATCTTACATATCCCGGGATAGCCTTGAACTTCTGATTCTCTTGCTTCGTCAGTGCTGGAATTATAGATGAGCTGCACCACCATCTCAGTTTTAAGCAATTTTAGGGATGGAACTCTTGGCCTCAAACATGCTAGGCAAACATCTCGCATCCCCAGTGCCTCTGCTCAAAAAATTATTTTGATATGAAAAAGTCTTTTTTTCTTGAAAGGAGGGGTTATCAAGGTAGGGTCTCACTCTACCACAGGCTAACCTGGAATTCACTACGTAGTCTCAGGGTGGCTTTGAACTTATGGTATTCCACCTACCTGTGCCTCCCTAGCGCTGTGATTGAAGGTGTACGCCACCACGACCAGCAATGGTCTTTAAAACATTTCAATCATCAGTAAAGTCATAAAATAGTCAAAGAAATGTCTACCAAGTAAGATTGTTCAGAGGTTTTCAAGACCCACATTTCAAAATGAGAAGTTCTTACTTTAAGTTTGAGGGCTGTGCCTATTCTGATAACTTTACAAGTAGACAGACATGGAAGGTGTTGTGGTGTTCATCCAGCCTAGGGCTCCCAGCCCCTCCCCCTGTTCTGTATGTGTGGATATACCTGTTTGTCCAAGAACCCTTTACCTTCTGGGTCAGCCAAATCCCATATCTGTGGAAATACAAAAGCACCTGTGAGAATGTCTGTTATTCAACACCCGCATGTGACAGAACAAGAGCCGTCACCATTGCTTGTCTGCTGTGGGCATACAGGCTGGGCTTAACTGACCAGGTGAATGGTCTGTGATGGGTATGGGGCCATTTGGTGGCAGGGCCCACCTGGTTCCCAGCCTGGTGATGTTTATTTCAACACTACACCCCAACACAAACTACAGCTATCAAGATCCCAAAAGCACTCTAGTTTCATCTGATACCTAAGCAGTAAAGGTGATTCCATCCTGGCATGTGGATAGGTTTGGCCTTCTTCCTTTCTCTTTTTCTTTCTTTAAATATTTAGGTCAGCCTCCCCCAGTGCTGGGATCATAGGCATGCACCCTTATGGCTGGCTTCCAGAGAGGGGTCTGCAAAGACACACCTCTACCTCCAGGAGACACAGAAGCGTGCTCACTATTCATCTTCCCTACCTTCCCCAGGATGATGTCTGAGAGTCCTGACTTCTTCAGAAACAGTGCTGCCTCACTGGCCCCAACTCTCCCTGTGTGCGCTGGATCAACCTAGAGTGGGAAAGCAAGAGTTGGCATGGTTCTTCACAAACACAGGAGTGTTAATGAGTGCCTGCTCATTAATGATGCAAAGGCAGAAGAAAACAGACAGTTGCTTAGGCCTTGCTTCAATTAGATATTATGTGTCCAGTTTATCTGCTCCCCAGCTTCACCCACAAAGACAGTGGCAGAAAACGTGTTCAGAAAGTACAAGGCACGGGGATTCCATCCCCAGTACCAATGCGCACACACGACATTGGTTAAATTTACCTGCTTGTAATAAGATTCATACAATGGATTTCCACCAGGAATCTGTAAAAAAAGAAAAAATTATAATTACAAAAATTGGTCATCAGGGCTGGGGAGACAGCTCAGTAGTTAAAGGTGCTTGCCTGCAAACTCTGCTGACAAATACTGGTCATGAGTGAACACAGAACTCCTTGGAGTAAAATGTGCTCCTCACACCTTGGTGCTTTGCTTCTTTGGGGCAAAGCACCAATCTTCCTACTTTAGCCTCCCCAGTGCTGCAATTATAGGTTTGTGCCACCTCACCTGGATTCAGGCAGCTTTGAACTTCTGCCTCAGCCTCTTCAGCAGCTGGGACACCACACAATTTTGTAATTACCAAAATATATTACAGTGTAAGTCAAAATGTGGACTCCTCAAACAACTTGAAGCGTTTCAGACACCAATATTCCACTTAGTCAACTTAAAAATAGCATTAGCCAGGCGTGGTGGCAGAGGTAGGAGGACTGTCATGAGTTCGAGGTGATCCTGAGACTACACAGTGAATTCCAGGTCAGCCTGGACTAGAGCGAGACCTTACCTCAAAACAACCAAAAAAAAAAAATAAAAAATAATAATAAAAGTCAGCATTAGGCTGGGGAGATGGCTCAGTGGTTAAAAACGCTTGCTTACAAAGCCTTTGGGTTTGATTCCTCAGTACCCACGTAAAGCCAGATGCAGAAAGTCACACATCTGGAGTTCATTTGCAGCGGCAAGAGGCCCTGGTTCACCCATTCTCATTCTCTCTCTCAAATAAATAAATAAATAAATAAAATATTTAGGGCTGGAGAGATGGATTAGAGGTTAAGGCGCTTGTCTGTGAAGTCTAAGGATCCATGTTTGACTCTGCAGATCCCATGTAAGCCAGATACACAAAGGTGAGGCAAGCATAATGTCGCACATGCCCACTAGGTGGCGCACGCATCTGGAGTTCAGCTTCAGTGGCTGAGGCCCTGGTGTGCCAATTCTCTCTATCTCTGTCTCTCTCTAAAATAAACAATTAAAAATATTTAAATTAAAACTACTGAGGTGGAGAGATGGCTCAGCAGTTAAGGCGCTTGCCCACAGGCTAACGACCTGAGTTCAATTCCCTGATACCCACATAAAGCCAGATGCACATGGTGGTGCATGAATCTGGAGTTCATTTGCAGTGGTATACCCATTCTCATTGATTCTCTCTTTCCCTCCCTCCCTTTCTGTCTCTCTCTCTGGTATGGTGATGAACACCTTTAATCCCAGCATTCGAGAGGCAGAGGTAGGAGTACTGCTGTGAGTTCAAGGCTAGCCTGAGACTACATGGTGAATTCCAGGTCAGCCTGGGCTACAGCAAGATCCTACAAAAAAAAAAAAAAAAACAGCAAGAGCACAGGGTGTAGAGACAACTTAGTGGTTAAGACCTGCAAAGCCTAAGAACCCAGGTTCAATTCTCCAGAACTCATTTAAGCCAAATACACATGGTGGTGCATGTGTCAGGAGTTCATTTGTACTGGCTAGAGGCCTAGAGGCCCTGGCGTGCCCATTCATTCTCTCTCTCTCTCTCTCTCTCTAATAAATAAATAAATAAATAAGCAAGTAAATAAATAAATAAATATTTTTAAATATATATATATATTTTTAAAAAGCATTCATGAACTGGACACAAGGGTGTAGCTGTAATCCTAGCACTAGGGAGACAGAGATTGAGTTCGAATGTAGCTTGGAACTACAGAGTGAGTTCCAGGTCAGCCTGGGCTAGAGTGAGACCCTAACCTCAAAACAACAACAAATAGCATTAATATTCTATATGAAAACCTAGTTTGGGTACAAACACTGGGGTCTTGGGAACTAGCAGGGGAGGTGATACTGTCTGCCAGATGATGGAATTTCACCTGGTTCACAAACTCTGAGGGTAAAGACAACAGCTGTGTTCTACCCCCCATGTGTCTGCACATAGGGCTGACCAGTTCTGTGCCTGCCTGGGTTGGATCCCCACCCATCCTTGTCCTTGACCAGCCACTGGAACGATAGTACACAAATCCAACAGTGCAGACATCTGCTTCCACTATGAAGCAGGAAATCCTAAATCCTCAGCCTAGCACCAAGGACACCCTGTCTAGTCCAGGACCACTAGACACTGTCATTCAGCTCAGCACCGTCTAGTCTCCCATGGCTGAAGCATCCCAGGGGGTCCAGCCTGGCTAGCCAAGGTTATATGCTTCCCACTAAGCCCATCTCCTCCCATGCTGGCCTCAACAGGATGTCCTTCAGTGAGGAAGAAGGGGACACCTACAGCAGTGTGCCAGGCCAGCAGAGAACAAAGCAGTCACCAAAATGTTGGCTGTAAAACATACCACATTCTTGGGCATCCCAGCACTTAGAAGGCTGAGGCAGGAGGCAAAAGGAGTCTGAGAATAGCCTGGACTGAGACCTAGTCTCAAAACAAACACAAATAAAAATAAAAAGTTCCCCATGTTGGGGCTTTCCAGGATGTGAAGTTCAAGCGCAGGCAGCTTCCAACTCCATGAGGAGTGACAAAGACACCCTCAGGAGGGAACAGGGCTATGGGGGCTCCATCATCTGGAAGTGCCTTTCTAGGAAAGATCAAGTTCCTCTTCCTTCTCGGCCTCCCCTTCCCCCTTTGGTCCCTGCTACTTGGGAGGATGAGGTGCAAGAATCACTCCAGCCCAGGAGTTCAAGGCCTGCCTGGTATACATTGTGAGACTGGTCTTAAAAAGGGGGATGGGTGTGGATTAAGGGTGTGGCTCAGTGGCACAGCAGTTATTCAACATGCATTAGGCCCTGGATTCCATCTCTAGGAGAGAGGGAGAGAAAATAAAGACAGTGGACAAAGGTCAGTATATGGCCACAGTGGCCCAACCGGCTCCTTCCCTTAGGGCTAGTGGCCTTGCCTGACACTATCCCTGGGAAGTAGCGCAGGAAGGACCAGGGGTAGTCACTCTTAGCTGCTTCTACTTATTATTTTTATTTATTTGCTTTTTTCTCCCTCCCTCCTTCCCTCTCTCTCCTGCCCACTTCTCCCTTTTCCCCAAGGTAGGGTCTCACTTTAGTCTAGGCTGACCTGGAACTCACTGTAGCTCCAAGGTAGCCTCAAGCTCACAGTGATCCTACCTCAACGTGCCAAGTGCTGCAATTAAAGGTATGTGCCACCACACCTGGCTTTATTTGCCCTTTTTAAAAAAAAAAAAATTTATTTATTTATTTGAGAGTGACACAGAGAGAAACAGGCAGGGAGAGAGAGAAGTAGAGAGAGGGAGAGAGGCAGAGAATGGGCACACCAGGGTCTTCAGTCACTACAAATGAACTCCAGATGCACAAGACCCAAATGGCTTATGTGGATCCTGGGGAACCGAGCCTCGAACCAGGGTGCTTAGGCTTCACAGGCAAGTGCTTAACTGCTAAACCATCTCTCCAGCCCTGTTTTTGTTTTTTGAGATAGGATCTCGCTCTAGCTCAGGCTGTCCTGGAATTCACTATGTAATCTCAGGCTGGCCTCAAACTCACTGTGATCCTCCTACCTCTGCCTCCCCAGTGCTGGGATTAAAGGTGTGTGCCACCACGCCCGCCTTTTGACCTCCTCGTTTTAAAACTCTGACACGTTTCCAGAACAACCTTCCCAGAGAAGTAAGATTGACAGAAAGGAGACAAAGTCAGTTAGATGATTTGTCACTGTGAAAAAGGGTGGCTGGCAGTGGCTATACACACACAGCTACACACACTTGCTACAAACCTTAGGTGGCAAAAGCCACCCCACCCCCAACATAGAGTTACAGATTTAAAATAAACCCTTTTGAAAGATTCCGTGGTGTACAAGAGATTTTCAAACAGCTATGACTCAAGTGCAGAGAGCTGTGGGTTTCAGGCTCAAGCTTTCTAAATGCTTAAGAATAATAAAGTCCATGCTTGAGCCCACTAGTTCAAGAGCAGCCTAAGCAGCATAGAGAGACCCTGTCCCAAAATAAAAACAAAACCAGAGTGACCAGATACAAAAATCCACAGGGGGCAGTTAAAGGTGCTTGCCTGCATAGCCCATGTTTAACTCTTCAGATCCCATGTAAACCAGACGCACAAGGTGGCACATGGGTCTGGAGTTCAATTACAGTGGCAGGAGGGGAGGGGAAGAGAGGAGACAAGGAGACAAGGGGACAAGGGGACAAGGGGAAAGGAAAGCAGGGGAGCGGAGGGGACGGGAGGGGAGGGGAGGGGAGGAGAAAGGAGGGACCTAATTCCTGAGGCAAAGGGACAAATACTGGGGCATGTGTGACCTCCTAGAAAGACAGCTTTTTTTCGCTCACCATCAGAGCTGGGATTTTTACAATGAAAATGAGAAGGAGCTCCTGTAAACCATGGGTACAAAAAAAAAAAAAAAAGACATCTCAATTTAGAAATGAAGAAAGAAGTAGGGCAAGGTGATACACACCTTTAGCCCCAAGTGTGGGAGGCTGTAGCATGTGTCTGTGAGTTGAGGCTAGCTTGGGCTAAATAGCAAACCTTGTTCTGGGTTTCCTCTCCAGCATGCAAGTAAAATGGAAAGAAAGCCGGGCGTGGTGGCGCACGCCTTTACTCCCAGCACTTGGGAGGCAGAAGTAGGAGGATTACCATGAGTTCAAGGCCACCCTGAGACTACATAGTGAATTCCAGGTCAGCCTGGGCTAGAATGAGACCTACCTCAAAAAAACAAAAATAAAAATAAAATAAGGCGAAGGAATATTAATACCACTCTCACTGGTGATCAGAGAAACTTCAGTTTGCAGATGGCTGGGGAGACTCAAAACTTATCAAAGTACTCTGAGAATAAGAGACTGTTGAGAGCTCAGCACTGTAACTCTATCTCACCCTCCAAGGCTCAAGGACTATCATGGAAGAAAGGGCAGAAAGAGCCAACAGGTGGTGAATAAGACTTGGGGACACCATCCTCTGAGCATGAAGTAACTGTCACACTCATGACCTCAAAGCGGCCATCAGCTGCCATTACTCCACGAGACCTGCACAATACTGAGCCCAACAACATTTTACATGCATAATAATGGAAGAGGGCAAAAAAAAGCAGACTGAAGGCTGGAGAGATGGCCCAGAGTTTAAGGCACTTGCCTGCAGTGCCTAACGACCGGGGTTCAACTCCCTAGTACCTACATAAAGCCAGATGAACAAAGTGGAGCATGCATCTGGAATTCACTTACAGTGGCTAAAGGCCCTGGTGCTCCCATTCCCCCCCTCATAACCATTTGCAAAAAAAAAAAAATAATAATTAAGATTTTGTTCAGACTTTTGGATTATAGAATACTTTTTCTTTTTTTTAAGGCAGGGTCTTATTTTAGGCAAGGGTGACCTGGAACTCACTCTGTAGCCCAGGCCATCCTCCTACCTCAGCATCCTAAGCCTTTTGATTTTTTTTTAAATATTTTAATTACTTTTATTTATTTATTTGACAGAGAAAGAGGGAGAGAGACATAATGGTGTGCCAGGGCCTCCAGCCACTACAAACGAACTCCAGATGTGTGCGCCCCCTTGTGCATCTGGCTAATGTGGGTTCTGGGGAATCGAACCTGGGTCCTTTGGCTTTGCAGGCAAACGCTTTAACCGCTAAGCCATGCCTCTAGCCCTGTTTTTGTTTTCTCGAGACAGGGTTTCATGAAGCTAGCCCACATTAGCCTTAAACTCCATATATAGTGGAACATGGTCTTGAACTTTTGATCCTCCTGCCCCACCTACTGAGTGCTGAGAGGATGGGTATGAACCACCTTGCTGAGTCTATGCAGTTGGGGATGGAACCCAGGGTTTTGTGCATGCTAGGCAAGACTACCATTGAAGCACATTCTAGCTTCCAGACTCTGTAATATTTCATTATATACATTGAATTATTTTGTAAATGAATGGGACCCAAGTCTAAACACAACATTCAGCTTTCTTTCTTTGTTTTGTTTTGCTTTTTTTTTTGAAGTAGGGTCTCACTTTAGCCCAGGCTGACCTGGAATTAATTATGTAGTCTCAGGCTGGCTTTGAACTCAGTGATCCTCCTACCTCTGCCTCCTAAGTGGTGGGATTAAAGGCATACATTACCACACCTGGCTTTCAGTTATATTTCATATATACTTTATACATACATAGAGCTTGAAGGTAGTTTCAAACTATATTTTCAGTACATGTGTGTTTTGACAGCAACCTGACCCATAAGCTGAGGTGTGGACCCTTGCACTTGTATCATGTCTGTGTTTTAAAAGTTTCAGATTTGGGCTGGAGAGATGGTTTAGTAGTTAAGACGCTTGGCTGAAAAGCCTAAGGACTCAGGTTTGATTCCCCAGTACCCACCTAAACCAGATTCACAAGAAATGCCTGTGTCTGAAGTTCATTTGCAGTGGTTAGAGGTCCTGGCATGCCCATTCTCTCTCTATCTGCCTCTTTCTCTCTCTCAAATAAAAATTAAAAACAATTTTTTTTTAAGTTTCAGATTTTATCCAGGCATTGTGGTGCAAGCATTTAATCCCAGCACTTGGGAGGGAGGCAGAGGTAGAAAGATCACAAAGTAAATTTCAGTTCAGCCTCAGTTAGAGTAAGACCCTACCTGGGGGTGGGAGGGAGAGCTTCAGATTTTGAAGTATTTCCTGTTTTGGGTTTTGAGATGAGTGATCTTAACCTGTATTACATGTACTAAAAGGGGGTGCTTGTTTTGATATTTGACAGTAAAAACAGCTACTGGGCTGGAGAGATGGCTTAGCAGTTAAGGCACTTGCCAGTGAAGCTTAAGAACCCAGGTTAGCCGGGCGTGGTGGCGCACACCTTTAATCCCAGCACTCAGGAAGCAGAGGTAGGAGGATCACCATGAGTTCAAGGCCACCCTGAGACTACATAGTGAATTCCAGGTCAGCCTGGACCAGAGTGAGACCCTACCCCTCACTCCTAGGCATATATCCTAAGGACTTGTTTCACTACCATAGCGATACTTGCTCAGCCATGTTTATTGCCACTCTATTCACAATCGCTGGGAAATGGAACCAGCCTAGATGTCCCTCAACTGATGAGTGGATAATGAAGATATGGCACATTTATACAATGGAGTTCTACACGGCAGTAAAGAAAAAATGAAGTTATGAAATTTGCAGGAAAATGGATGGATCTGGGAAGGATTATACTAAGTGAGGTAACCCAGGCCCAGAAAGCCAAACGTCACAATGTTCTCTCTCATATGTGGATCCTAGATACACATGATTGTACTTCAGAGTGAGTATGAAGAAAACTCAGTAGCAGAGGCCAAGTAAGCTAGAAAAGGGATATAAAGGGAATAGAATAGAAGGGAGGGGGAAACTTAATAGGATAGTATTGTATATATGTAAGTAGAAGAACAGATTAATGGGGGTGAAAAGGGCCAAAGTGAGGTCAAGGGAAGAGATTGAGTAAAGGAAAGGTGGAGGGAGGGCTAATCAAAATCTAAGAGGATATAAATAA
The DNA here is from genome assembly GCA_036346955.1 of Dipus sagitta. NCBI lineage: Eukaryota > Metazoa > Chordata > Mammalia > Rodentia > Dipodidae > Dipus > Dipus sagitta. The sequence continues at coordinate 218,110,460 of CM070770.1, forward strand.
ATCATATGGAATCCTCTGTTTTTGGACAATGGAACACTCAGGAGCTATAGATTGTTGCTAGAAAATTTTCAGTGCCAGGAATGGGATACCATCCAGTGAGTTGTTGGCCAGGGAGGTCCCTGATGCCCCCAAAACATTATAAGCCATTGCCAAGGCCCTTGGTTTCCCACCAGGAATAGATGGTAAGACCCTATTGCTGAAGACTCAGTGGCCTTGCCACTGAGAACTCCTGCTGGAACTGAGCTGATAACCTCCTCCATGTAGACCAGCTGACAGAAAGCTGGAAGAAGACATTCTGCATGCAGTTCAATGTGAGAGAGAGAAATCACCAGTGAAGATACTCAACAGTGGACACTGCAAACCTTATATGTGGCCAGCCAGGCCAAATGAGTCAACGGGTGCAACAGTGGCACATCTGTCATGGTAGAAACCAACTGCCCTCTAATTGGACTGGAGGGCCGCTCCATGGGAGGGAATACATCCCTGATACTGAAAACTTAAAACAGGAGTAGTCAGGAGCCCTAGGGGTGTAACGTCTGCTGCTGCCTGGCTAAATGTATATACTATGTGTATCATACTGCCCAGTAAGCACTTCTCTTAATGTTCATACCCATATATTAATGCTACTCTCACTTTTATTTTATTTTTTATTTTTTGGCTTTTCGAGGTAGGGTCTCACTCTAGCCCAGGCTTACCTGGAATTCACTATGGAGTCTCAGGGTGGCCTTGAACTCATGGCGATCCTCCTACCTCTGCCTCCCAAGTGCTGGGATTAAAGGCGTGCGCCACCACACCCAGCTCCTACTATCACTTTTGGTAGAGAGCCTTCTCTTTTCAGATGGCAGTAACATTGGGATGACTCAGAAGGCATCCATGGTTCTGGGAAGAAGTGACAGAGGAGTGCTCAGCACTGCAATATCTCTTTCACACCTTCCAAGGCTCAGGGTCTATTGCGGAAGAGGTAGCGGAAAGAATGTAAGAGCCAACGGGTGCAACAGTGGCACGTCTGTCATGGTGGAAACCAACTGCCCTCTAATTGGACTGGAGGTCCGCTCCATGGGAGGGAATACATCCCTGATACTGAAAACTTAAAACAGGGGTAGTCATGAGTCCTAGGGGTGCAACGTCTGCTGATGTCTGGATAAATGTATAAACTATGCTTATCAAACTGCCCAGTAAGCACTTCTCTTAATATTCATACCCTTATATTAATGCTACTCTCACTTTTGGTAGAGAATCTTCTCTTTTCAGATGGCAGTGACCTTGGGATGACTCAAAAGGTATCATAGTGCTGGAAAGAAGTGACTGGAGTACTGAGTAATATCTCGATCACACCTTCCAAGGCTTAGGGTGTATTGAGTAAGAGGTGGCGGAAAGAATGTAAGAGCCAAAGGAAGGGTAGGACTCCTTACAATGTGCTCCCTCCTGACATAAAATGGCCTGGTCATGACCTCACAGTGCCTGACACTACCTACACAAGACCATCATAAGAGGAGGAAAAGATCATGACATCAAAATAAAAGAAGAGACTGATTGAGATGAGGAGGGGATATGATGAAGAATGGAATTTCAAAGGGGAAATTGGGGGGAGGGAGGGTATGACCATGGGATATTTTTTATAATCATGGAAAATGTTAATAAAAATTGAGAGAGGAAAAAAAAGAACCCTGGTTCACTTTCCCAGTACACACATAAGCCAGATGCATCTGGAGTTCGTTGGCAGTGGCTGGAGGCCCTGGTGTGCCCATTCTTTCTCTATAGCCCCCTGCCCTCTCTCAAATAAACAAAATACTGCGCAGACCTAGCAAAGGTGGGCATACACATGCCAGGCCCTGCCATGAAGCATGAGCCACTCCCAGCTTTGTGGAGAACTATGGATCACAATGTGATCCCCCTTTATATGCAGGGTTAGTATGATTCCTCCCCAACTTCAGCCAGACTTTCTTAAAACTATTCTCAAATAGACAGAAAATGGACAGGTATTAAAACGCCTTTTAAAACATATAAAACATTAAAGTGGAAGAAGGTAATCTACTGGACTTCAAGGCTTCTTATACAGCCACGGCAACTGAAAAGGTATGATAGGGAGATGGAGAGATTGCTCAGCAGTTAAAGGTGCTTGCTTACAAAGCCTGACAACCTGGGTTTGATTCCTCCCTAGTATACACGTAAAGCCAGATGCACAAAGTGGCACATGCATTTGGAATTCATTTGCCATGGCAGGAGGCCCTGGCACACCCATACTCACACTTTCTGTTTGCCTCTTTCTGTCTCTCTCTCAAATAAATAAATAAATATTTTTTTAAATTTATTTTTGTTTATTTATTTGAAAGTGACAGAGAAAGAGGCAGATAGAGACAGAGGGAGAGAGAATGGGCACGCCAGGGCCTCCAGCCACTGCAAATGAATTCCAGACACGTGTGCTCCCTTGCGCATCTGACTAACATGGGTCCTGGGGAATCGAGCCTTGAACCGGGGTCCTTAGGCTTCACAGGCAAGCGCTTAGCCGCTAAGCCATCTCTCTAGCCCTAAATAAATATTTTTAAGAAGGTGTGACAGCTATCAATAAAAAAGTTTTTTAAAAAAGGTGTGGGGTTGGAGAGATAAGTTAGCAGTCAAGGCACTTGCCTGCAAAGCCAAAGGACCCAGGTTTGATTGCCCAGGACTGACATAAGCCAGATGCACAAAGTGGCGCATGCATCTGGAGTTCATTTGCAATGGCTGGAGGCCCTGGTGCATCCATTCTCTATCTGTCTCTTTCTCTCTCTCCCTCTCAAATAAATAAAAATAAATATTTTTTTAAAAAGGTGTGATACTGCAGAGGGCCAAGCAATGAGCAAGAGACAGAGCCCAGAACATCCACAGAAATATGTCATCTGAGCTATTATTATCAATTTATTTTATTTTATTTTTTCATTTACTCTGCAGTCTGTGTGAGAGGGACTAGTCAGGCAGCTTTGGCTGACAGGCAGTTAGATAGGAGAAAGGCTACCGCAGGACTGGAATTCAGTGTCTGCTCATTTCACCCAATCAGATCGTATACCCTTGGACCACTTTTCTGTACCCAAGAAATTGGCTTTCACACCTGGCACAGGTGTGCCAACCTCTTCAGGGAGCTCTGACTCTAAAAATCTTACCTGGGTTCATGGAAGAGGATTTACTTTCTGGCTCTTTGGCTGTTTACATCTCCACTTCTAGTCCCTGCACTGGTAAGGTTATGTCCTTCTCACTCTGGCCGCCAGAGTTGGAAGGAATATTTCTGTTACTATATGTATATATTTTTTGTTTGTTTGTTTATTTTGTTTTTCTAGGTAGGGTCTCACTCTAGCCCAGGCTGACCTGGAATTCACTATGTAGTCTCAGGGTGGCCTTGAACTCACGGTAATCCTACCTCTGCCATGTGCTGGGATTAAAGGCATGCACCACCACGCCCGGGGTTTTTATGGCCTTTTGAATTCTTTAAAGGTGTATACCTTTTTAGAAAAACACCCTTTCACATTTTTGTGTCCAGACCCTATATTCTGTTCTCCCACATGGGCTCTAGGACCATTTGGGTATATACATTCTCCTTTCCTTGGTTCACAAACTCTCCTCTCCTCTCTTCTGACCACATGGGTGTATCCACTTTCTGTTCCTTGGTTCTCCAACCCTCCTTCTCCCTGATATCCCTAATATTTCTGAACAAAATATAATGGTTTATAAATTTTCCTTCTCAGTCTGGAGAAATGGCTTAGTGGTTAAGGTGCTTACCTGGAAAGCCAAAGGACCCAGGTTCAATTCCCCAGGACTTACATAAGCCAGATGCACAAGGAAGGGGGCACACATATCTGGAGTTCGTTTGCAGCAGCTGAAGGCCCTGGCACACCCATTCTCTCTCTTTCTCTCTCCTTCACTCTCTCCCTCCCTGCATATTTCTCTCTCTCTCTCAAATAAAGAATAAAAAGTGTCAAAAAAAAAAAAAAAAAAAAAGGCCAGGGGTGGTGGCATACACCTTTAATCCCAGCACTTGGGAGGCAGAGGAAGGAGTTCGAGGCCATCCTGAGACTCCATTCCAGGTCAGCCTGGGCTAGAGTGAGATTCTACCTCGAAAAACAAACAAACAAACAAAAAAGACTGATATGAGGGCTGGGGAGATGGCTCAGCCCTCATGTCAGTCCCAGTTCAGTGCCTCAATACCCATGTGAAGCCAGATGCACAAAGTAGCACATACATCTGGAGTTTGTTTACAGTTGGTGTTCTCTGTCTCCTCTCCCCTTGAAAATAAATTAATTTAAAAAATACCTACATATAGCCGGGCGTGGTGGCGCACGCCTTTAATCCCAGCACTCGGGAGGCAGAGGTAGGAGGATTGTCATGAGTTCGAGGCCACCCTGAGACTCCATAGTGAATTCCAGGTCAGCCTGGGCTAGAGTGAGACCCTACCTCGAAAAACCAAAAAAAAAAAAAAACAAACAAACAAAAAAAAAACCTACATGAACCAACATGTGCTGTTTACACACTGAGTATGTCCATGACTCATTTTAAAAAAAAAGTAAGGGCTGGAGAAATGGCTTAGCAGTTAAGGTACTTTCCTGCAAAACCAAAGGACCATGTTAGAATCTTCAGGACCCACGTAAGCCAGATGCACAGGGTGGCACATGCATCTGGAGTTCGTCTGCAGTGGCTGGAGGCCCTGGCATGCCCATTCTCTCTCTCTGTCCCTCAAATAAATAAATAAAAATATTAACAACAAAAAAAGGCAAAACAACAACAACAACAAAAAAGCAACCAAAGACCTACTCGGGACTGGGGGATCAGGGGTTTTCCTCAACTCCCACAAACCCTGTTACATGTGGCCTTCAGTTCTTTTGTGTTTTTTTAAAATATATTTTTATTTATTTAGTTGAGAGAGAGAAAGAGGCAGAAGGGGAGAGAGAGAGAGAAAGAGAGAATGGGCACGCTAGGGCCTCCAGCCACTGCAAACAAACTCCAGATGCATGTGCCACCTTGTGCATCTGGCTTACATGGGTCCTGGAGAGTCAAACTGGGATCCTTTGGCTTTGCAGGTAAACACCTTAACCGCTAAGCTATCTCTCCAGCCTTCAATTCTTTGAATGCATAAGAATCAGGGACAACCAAAATTCTCGTGTCATACTGGTGTGTTTGCATATACTGGAACCCCCAAATTCCTGTATCTTCAGGGCTGAACAGGATGGAGACAAGAGGATCCCTGGGCTCCCTGGTCAGCCAGTGTAACTGAACAGGTCCATCAACAAACTGTCTCAGGGGAATAAGACAGAAGAGGGCACCTGGTGTCTTCCTCTACTCTCTGCACACATGTGCAAGGGGCACACACATCTACACACACACATATGAATACACTACATACACATGCATGCATGCATGAACCCCCCCCCCCAAAAAAAAAACTATCACAAAGCTCCACATCCCATTCACAGCACTGAAGAAAAAGCACACATACAAATAGACCAGACCTCAGCTGCTCCAAACATCTACCCTCTAGCAGGGACAAGCTGTGTACACCACACTTAACATCTCCACTTGCCATCTCACTTAACCTGCAGACAACCAATATCCTTTCCAAAGCTATTAGTTCAACAAAAACTTTGATCTGAGCATGTCAAAAAGTCAGGGATGAATGTTGGGAGCTGTAGCTGCTCTTTGACCATGAGAACTGCAGCTGTTTTTGGATCTCCGGGCACAGAGGCCTTATCGTATGGCCTTGGCAAACAGTCTTCAGACACAGAGGCATTTGTGGAGCAGACTTCAGGCACGTAGGCATTGTCTAGAAAGCTTTATTTTCTGTATATAAGCTTGTGCTTGCCTGAATAAATTTGAGACCTTGATCAGACTCTAGACTTGGTCTCCTTCTTTGTGTCTCTTGTCTCTCATCCAGGTTATTTTCCCCTCGGGTCCTTGTTTAACTCCCCGCTGGCCGGGGCAGATGAAGGTGTGGTGGTCCATGTCTGTCACCCCAGCATTTAGAGGCTGAAGCAGAAGGATTTCAAATTCCAGGTTAGCTTGAGCTACAGAGTAAGACACTGATACAAAACTCTGTTGTCGCTACCTTCTTGTTGCCAGGACAAAACACTAAACCAAAAGCAGTGGATGGAAAGGAAAGCTTTTTTATTCTGGCTTATAGTCTTGAGGGAAAGCTTCATGATGGCAGGGGACAGCATGGCATGAGCAGAGGCTAGACATCACCTATGCCACAGCAGGTGGAAAACAGCAGCAGGAGAGTGACCTGAACACTGGCAAGGGAATAATATACCTTCTCCAGCAAGGCTCCACCTCCCAAATTGCCATCAGTTAAGGATCAAGCATTCAAAACACATGAGCTTATGGGGAACATCTAATTCAGTTGTTTCTACATTTAGGTCTTTCAACTCTGACCAGAACAGTCCATCAAACTGCCTTCAGCACTGCAAGGTGTCTAGTCTTTCTACACATCAGTTCCAAAAGGCCAAAAGCCACACAGTCAGGTTTCTAGTATCAATGACCCCACTCCTCTGGTAACAGTTTTCTGTTGTAATTACCTTCTTGTTGCTGGGACAAAGCACCCAACCAAAAGCAAATGATGGGAGGAAAGTTTTTCTTTTTTTACTTTGGCTAAGAGTCTCAAGGGTTAGCTTCATGATGGCAGGGAAAGCATGGCATGAACAGAAGCCACAGCAGGTAGAAAACAACAGCAGGTCAGTTAGCTGGACTCTGGCAAGGGGAAGCTGGCTATAAAACCCTTAAGCCCATCCCCAACAATACACCTTCCAGCAAAGCTCCACCTTGCCATCAACTGAGGACAAAGCATTTAAAACACATGGGTTTGTGGGGGGATATCTAATTTAAAACTCCACACTGAGGCTGGAGAGATAGCTTAGTGGTTAAGGTGCTTTGCCTATGAAGCCTAAGGACCCAGGTTCGATTTCCCAGTACACATGTAAGCCAGATGGCATAGGTGGCGCATGATCATTTGCAGCGGCCAGAGGCCTTGGTGTGCTCATTTTCTCCCCCTCTCTCAAATAAATAAATAAAATATTAAAACACCACACTCTCCCTCCATCATCATCAACAAAAACAAAAAGAAGCTGGGTGTGATGGTGCACATCTTTAACCCCAGCAATCAGGAGGCAGAGGTAAGAGGATTGCCATGAAGTCCAACATAGGACTACAGAGTGTCAGGTCAGCCTGGGCTACAGAGAGACACTACCTCAAAAATCCAAGCAAAATGCCATGCATGGTGGTGCACACCTTTAACCCCAGCACTTGGGAAGCAGAGGCAGTAGAATTGCTGTGAGTTCAAAGCCAGTCTGAGACGCTACAGAGTGAATTCCCGGTCAGCTTGGATTAGAGACCTTACAAACAGATACTTAAGAACCAAATCCAAAGTAACATTTTTTAAACAATCAAGGAACAGTATAATAAGCTAGGTACCAGAAAATACTAATGGGACTATCAGTTGTATGAGGTATGATAATAGAACTGTAGTTATATAAAGAAAAAATAGCTTAATTGTTAGCTATGCATGTTGAAATGTGTTTTTAAAATTTTTTGAGGGGTTTGCAAGATTGCTCAGTGGTTAAGACACTTGCCTGCAAAGCCTAACAACCCTGATTTGATTCCCCAGCTCCCATGTAGAGCCAGATACACAAAGTGGTACACGCACATGGAATTCATTTGCAGTAGCTAGAGGCCCGGGAGCCCATTCTCTCCCTCCTCCTCCTTCTCCCCCCTCCCACCCATCTCTGCTTACAAATAAATAATTTTTTGAGTCAGGGCTTCATGTAGCCCAGGCAGGCCTCAAACTCTCCCTGTAGCTGGAGATGACCTTGAACTTATGTTCCTCTTACTCCACATCCCAAGTACTGGGATTACAGGCATGCACCACTACACCTGGCTTTATGTTGCATGCTAGGCAAACACTCTAGCAACTGAGCTATACCTGCAGTCCTTGAAATGTGATTTTTCTCTTTCTTTTTTTTTTTGGGGGGGGAGGGGGGATTTTTGAGGTAGGGTCTCACTCTAGCCCAGGCTGACCTGGAATTCACTATGTAGTCTCAGGGTGCCTCGAACTCACAGCAATCCTTCTACCTCTGCCTCCCAAGTGCTTGGATTAAAAGATGTATACCACCACACCCAATTTGAAGTGTGATTTCTCAAATTAAGGAAACCTGGGAAATAAGCCAAATATGGTGGCACACACCTGTCATCCTAGTGCTCCAGAGACGGAGACAGGAGGATCAGGAATTTAAGGACATTCTTGGCTACATAATAACTTTGAGGCCAGTCTGGGCTATGTGAGACCCTGCCTCAAAATAAATAAATAAATAAATAAATAAATAAATAAGCAGGACTTTAGAGATGGCTTAGTGGTTAAGGTGCTTGCCTGCAAAGCCAAAGGACCCAGCCCCAGGTTCGACTCCCCAGGACCCATGTAGGCCAGATGCACAAGGGGGCACACACATCTGGAGTTTGTTTGCAATGGCTGGAGGCCCTGGCACACCCATTCTCTCTCTCTCTCCCTCCCTCCCTCCCTCTCTCTCTCTCTCTCTACCTGCCTATTTCTGTATCTCTCTCTCAAATAAATATTTTTTAAAAAAGAAACAGATTTAAAAAAAAAAAAAAACTTGGAAATGAAAATGTGTATATGCAGCCAGGCATGGTGACACACCATGACACATGATAGATTCCAGTATGCAGAAGACTGAGGTAAGAAGATGACAAGCTGTAGGGCAGCCTGAACCACATCACAAGAACCTATCTCAAGCAGGGAGTGGTGGTGCAAGCCTTTAATCCCAGCACTCAGGAAGCAGAGGTAGGACAACAGCCATAAGCTCAAGGCCAGCCTGAGACTACATAGTGAATTCCAGGTCAGCCTGAGCTACAGTGAGACCCTACTTTGAAAAACCAAGAAATGAACCTATCTCAAATACACACACAACCAAAAATGTGTGCATAGCTGGGTAGGTGACTTCAATGGAGAGACACAGAGACTGGCAGATATGGCTACTTATGGTAGATTCCTAGAAGTCACTCATCTTTCCTCCTATGGGTGTGCAGACCTCTATATGGTTGAAGACCACACCTGAGCACTTATGCTTTGGTAAGAACCTGAATGGCCTGGTCATTTAAGGATAAGTGTGAGCAATGAAGATAGCTTTGTCTCTGACAGGACCACACTTTTGTCAAGCAATAGAAACTAGCCTGACTGAGGCTGGAGATAGCTCAGCAGTTTTGAGCACTTTCAGTTCAAGCATGAGAGCCCCGAGGAGGTCTGAGAGTACTCATCAATCCCCAGTACCCACATACACAGCAGGGCATGGCCATGCATTTGCAAGCCTAGTTCAAAAGGGGTGCTGAAACCTGAGAAGTGTTGGAGCTCAGGGGGGAAAAAAAAATAAAGGCAAGCTCCAAGTGAGAAAAAAAGAACAGGTGAGGCTCTTGTACGGATCCACTGCATTGGTGAAGTCAAGAGACCGAGCTTAAGCCCAAAATAAAGCTCCTTGCCCTTGCATACGTGTTTGGTTCTCCTTGGTGGTCACTGGGGATGCCGAGAACTGGGCATAACATTTGGGGGCTCGTCCATGATCTCCTCAGAGACTGCTGAGGACCACCAACACGTGGAGCTCAGGTTGCTGGATGTTACGTGTGCTTCTGTGTTTTGTCCTTCCTGAAAACCTGTCCTTCATTTTTTCGTTCATCAGAAAATTGTGGCTGGGGCGGACGCACTCCAGGAGGCCACTTTTGTTCGGATGGCAGGTCCTGGGTGCCTCAGGCCCACCCAGAGGGGATTTCATCCTCCCATCTGTAGAGACAACGCGGGTATTGCCATGGTCTCAAATTCGGTTTTGTAGCAGCGGGCCACTCTGTTGTATAGTGGGACCTGGGTGCTCCAGGCCTGCCTGGAGGGGATTTCATTCCCCTATCTGTACATTGTCTCAGTTTCGGTTTTGTAGTTGCTGGCCAGCTGAACTTTTTTTGCAGTCTCTTTCCTTTTCTTTGTTGGAATTACTATTTGTGTGCTTGGACAGATGGGAAAGACGCAGACTACCTCACTTTCTTTACTAACGAACCACTTTCAGGGCATTAAAATTAGGGCCCCTTGGAGTCACAGTATTCCCTCTTCGGGTTATGGGGACCCCCAGACCAAGATGATAATCAACTTGGGATGATTGTCAACAATTGCTACAGATTCTCTTTACTACAGAGGAAAGAGAGAAGCCAGACTGAAGCCCGGAAATTGATTCTGGGCACTGATGGAAATCCCACCAATAATCAGGCTATCATTGATACGTTCTTCCCTTTGACTAGACCAGACTGGGATTTCAACATGTAACCAGGTAAGGAGAGAGCCGTTCAACTTACCCCAGCAAAAATCCAAAAACCCACAACTGGTGCCTGAACAGGGACCGTATGAGATGGACAGGGTGGCTGAGTGCTCTCCCAGAGGGACTGGGAGACATCGGCCCATGTGGCCTTGCCTCCATGTTTTGAGGGCTGGCAGGTTTCTCTTTCTCCTCCTTTATTTTCGACATCGCGTGGGACCAGACACGACGAACTGGCAACTGATGTCTCTTGGCCGAGGCCACTTTTCGGTATTGACTGAAGGCCACCCGTCCTCTGCCTGGACCCCGACAGCCCGTTGGGTGTTGGCAAAAGCCCTCTATCTATTTCTCTCTGACACACACTGTCGGGCCTTGAAAGGCCCCAGCGTGAGGCCTAGTGGAACTTCCTGAGCCTAGCTAAAGCTTGGCGACCTGCCTCTGGCCAGCTATGACTCAGCAAGATGCCTAATGGACTCTGGCCTGTTACTTTCGTGTGGGAGTTGGAATTCCCACGCGTGCGCTTGGGACCAATCATTTCAAAAGTCACAGTATACTATTGGCCCTTACTTCTCCTCCCATCCTAAAATCCCCACCCTCGTTTTCAACATTATATAAGCAACTGCCTGTAACAATAAAGCCAGTTCCTGCTTTGACAAGACTCCCGGCCCGGTGTTATGTTCCTGGCCGTCGACACCCACCCTCCCCCTCAACCCCTTGGGAGGAACCAGCAGGCCTGGTCCTTCCTCAGCACTACCTGCCGGGGGAGCCCGGCAACACACACACACACACACACACACACAAACGGGTAACACATCGACCTCTTTCTTAAAAGCCTGTAGGACAGGTTGCCGGCCTCTTAAACTTGTGGACAGGTTCACGTCTGGAACTTTGGGGAATCCCCCGTGTGCTAATCAGCCCTTGGGAACATTGCCCTCTGGTCTTGGCGTTTCTAATCTTTCTCTGTCATGGGTAACATCGCCTCCCGCCAAAATATATATATATATAGATATATATAGATATATATATAGATAGATATAGATATAGATATAGATATAGATATAGATATAGATATATAGATATATAGATATAGATGTATCTCTCAGATCCATGGAATAAGAGTTCTTCTGAAAGTTAAGGGAATTAGCTCTCTCAGAGGGAGGCAGGCTCCTTTTGGGAAGAAGTCCTCCAGGTCATTTCTGGATTTCTGGGCATCCACGTGGACCCACATAGCTTATCTGGCTAGGAAATGAAAAGCTCAGGAATGAAATTTCCCCTCACTCCCTTTAAGCAGCAAAATTACAAGCCAGCTTTGCAAGCGCTCCAAAGCAGCTTGGGTCAGAGTCAGGTGGCAGACAGACAATGGCGCCTGCAGGTGCCATGTCTCCGCCTCCTCTCCCAGTGGCCCCCGAGCAGGGCCACTCCTTCAGGGGCCTCCCAGTGGACCACCTTCTTCAGGGGCCTCCTGGCAGTCCTGGAGGATCTCTCCCCCCTGCCCCCTTTCCCCTTTAGGTAGTCAGAATCCTTGGCCTCCCAGCAGTCTTCTTGGCCATTACCTCCACATGTACTACACCGGAACCCGGAAGTAGGGCAAGGCTGATCTATGGTGTATACAAGCCCCGCCCAGCCGCAACAGCACACCAAAAAGCAGGAAGAAAGAAAAAAAAGTCACGTTTAACTACAACCTATAAAGAACTGAAGTTTTATGTAAAAAAATGTGTCAACTTTGTTACATGATATCATAAATATAATTACTGAATTTATGTTCTAGGTCAACTTCAACTTTCATAGAGGATTATTAAAAACAACAGAAATTCTCTCTAAAGTGGTAACTTATAATTTTTCAGGTACTAAAAAAAAAACGTGAAGTACTTAAAAGGAGGAGGCAACTGACCCGACTTCTAGGACAGCCTGCCTCAAGATAGCAACAATATTTGCCTTAGTTTAGTGTCTTATTGGCATTAATGACATAAAATTGTCTTTAGACTACTCACTTGTTAGTGAGTAATAGGATTAATTAATTTGGTGTAGTTTTTCACAATAGCCTTATAAGAAAGGTGGTTAATAAAAATTTCTGTGGTACATAAAATCAATAGCTATCAAGTTTAAGCCAAAATCATTGGTTGTCAAAAAATGTTTTTTTCTTTCAAAAAGATTTATCAAGGGTTATATTAGAATTTAGCTAGCTGTTTTGGTTTAAAAAAAAAAATTTCAAGCTCTGTGGTTCTGTTTCCAATGTTCTCTGGGTAGTTTGTACCCACACAGGTATCTGAACTAATCAAAGATCTTTTCAAACACAGATGCTAAGACTTTATACTGTCTTACTTGTCCTTTTCTGACAATTTCTAGGTTAAATTAGTTAGTCTGTAAATCATTTGGTACTGTAGCAGGTTCTGCCTATATTTATAAATGTCAGATACTTAAAATGTGAGATGTGCCTACTTTCTATACCTCGTATATAAGGCTTATGCTGCCATAGTACAACTAAAATTTTAAAGATAGGACAAAATGATTTTAGAAGCCCTTGTGCCATTCTTTAACTAAGTCTAGTTCAGTAATCAAATGTGCTCTGTATGTACATACATCCAGGCTGGTGTAAGTTCCTTTCTAAGTGTGTTAATTACCTACATAGAAGCCAAAGCCAATTGGAATCATCAGAGCAAGAGGTGCCAATATTTTGGCCTGTGCTCCCAGGTCATGAGGCCACTGGAGATGATGGGACACTTCTACACTGGCCCCCTGGTAAGTCACCTGTCTTCCTGAGCAGGGAGGCTATGGAGACCCAAACAAAATTGGTGTACAGTGTGAAACAGGAGAGTCACAATTGAGGAGCAATCAGTCCTCCTGACTTCCCAAAGAAGGGAAAAACTACTTGGCCAGCATGGCCCTGACTCATCCTAACAGACAAAAGACACCAGTAAGCTATGGGGCTGCTGCTGGATCCCTAAAGTCTCTTTGGAGAGCCACTAATGACCTCCAAAACTAATCCTTAATTAAATGTGGCTATCTGCATGGTCTTAAACACTCAGAGAGAAATGTATAACCAAAGATAAAAAATTCCTTACATATATGAATGTAAGTATTAAGTAACACAAGAGCTTTCCAAGAGGGGAAACAAACATTAAGACATCTTTTCCCCATAGTTTTAATTGTATAATAAAGAAAAACAAATAGAGATGTTCAAAGGGTTATTTTCAAATCTAAAATATGTAAATACATAAAATATGTAAATAATACGGGAGACACTGGAACCTCGCTGGAAGGGACCCTACCTACTGCTGTGAAAATGGATGGAATTGCCACTTGGATTCATCACACCCACCCACAGATCCACTGATCCACTGGCTGAACCTGAGGACTATCTGCCACAACGGAAACACAGCACCGCACTCAAGCTTCAACTCAAACGCTTCTGATCCTGACTGTGCTCCTAACTGTACGTATTGTGGCAGCTACTCCCCACCAAGTTTATAATCTGACCTGGATAATAACCAACACTGCCATGGGGGAAAATGCTTACTCCAAATCACATCTTGCCCCACGGGGAACCTGGTTTCCTGATTTGATCTTCGACCTCCATCAACTAAGTAGGTGACTCATGGGACTCTGTGGCGAATCAGGAAATTTCTTATTTCTATGTATGTCCTGGGCACTTAGGGAAAGCAAGAATCAAAGGGGGCTGTGGGAACCTGAAGCCGTCTACTGTGCTGGCTGGCAATGTGTGTCTACTGGTAGGGTATATTGAAACCCACCTACTAAGGGGAACTTATCACCATGACACTGAACCAGACCAGGGACCAAAATGGCCCATGTTACCTCCCTCCCTTGAAAGGAAATGAGACCTGATTTCGTTTCTCTCAAGTTGACAGAAAATGGGAGACAGGTGTCCTGGGATAATGGGAAGACCTGGAGAGTAAGACTGTACGGTACTGGGTATGATCCCGGTGCCTTATTTACTGTCCGGTTGGTGACAACATTTCCCAGTGCAGGCCTGGAAGAGGCAAGAACAGGCATTGCAGCACTCACCCTTCAAGGAAAACATCAAGTATAGACATAGACATTCAGAGGCTGAAAACGTCCATTACTCAGAGAAAAATGTAGATTTCTTAGCTGAGGTTGTATTACGGAACAGACGGGGGTTGGACTTATTATTCCTCCAGCAAGGGGGACTGTGTATGGCCTTAAGGGAAGAATGTTGTTTTTATATCAACCATTCAGGTATATTTAGATTTAATGGTGAAGGTACGAGAGAATTTGGAAAAGAAAAGAAGCTGATAGAGGATGGCTTAGTCATGGTTCAATCAGTCCCCATGGTTAACAACTCTGCTGTCTGCTTTAGCAGGGCCATTACTTTTATTTTTGTTGCTAATCACAATAGGACCTTGCATTATTAATAGATTAGTTGTTTTTGTTAGGGAACACATTAATACAGTACAGCTTATGGTTTTAAGATCACAGTATATACCATTAGACTCCACTCACTAACTCAATTGGGATCCAAGATTGGCTCCTCATAGTACAAAGAGGGGGGGGAATGAAAGACTCAGGAACCAGGTGGACGCCATGACAGGCTTCAGAGTCCTCAGTAGGCCTAAGTTTCTGTTTCCCCGCAAGGTCTAAGTTTTTATATTCTAGTAAGTGTGGGTTTAACACTTACTGGAAACTGATTACACCATACATTCCTATAGTCATAGATAAGTTCAATTCCCCTAGCCTCAGCCCGCCAACTTTGCCCGCCAAAATCCTAAGCCAACCAGAAGAGTACACTGTTTAAATCAACCAATCATGTACCTACCCCCTTCTTCTATGTTCAAATCCCTACAAAAACCCTACCCTCCCACTACTCGGGGCTCTTGTATGGATCCATTGCATTGGTGAAGTCAAGAGACCGAGCTTAAGCCCGAAATAAAGCTCCTTGCCCTTGCAAAAAAAAAAAAAAAAAAAAAAAAAAAAGAACAGGTGAAAGAATGACACTCCCTCTGGCCACTGCAGGTGAGTGCAAGGGCACCTCAGAGGCACATACACGGGGCATACAAAACACACACAGGGAAGAAGGAAGAAATTAAAGAAACTAGTCCTTCTGGCCAGGGTTGCAGCTGAGAGACACAGAATATAAGAAGCCTTGGTGCTTCTTTAAACATACACATCTATGCCCTCCAGCTACCAAGTGCCAGCTCTTGTCAGCCTTGCAAAGGGAAAGACAAAAGCGCTCACAGAAGGACAGATCGGGGCAGTAAACAGGTGCTTGCTGGCTGTGCCAATAAAAAAAATCCTTGTCTCCACAGCACACTGCAGAAAGAATGCTTATGACTAGGACACAACTGTCACACATTCACCAAGTGAGAAAGGAGGGTGTGGAGCAGCACATGGCTGGGCTAGCTGGAGCCTCAGAGAAACCCAGGTGGAAACCTGGTGCAGACAGAGGTATGCTTCAGGGGCAGAGTGCTTGCTCAGCATAGCTGAGCCCGGGGCTCCACCCCAGCATGGCAAAGACAAAAGCAGGACAGGCACCAGGGCTTTCTGGGGGAAATGGGTGGCCTCTTCATGTTGCCCTGTATTTTGGGTATTCCCTGCACAGGACAGAAAAGGGGAAGGAGCTGGAGATGCCTGAGCACTCCCCGGGGACCACATGATGGAGGGCAGCAGAAAATGGACTCATCCTGCTTGTGGACATAGCACGGTGGTAAAGCCTGCAATCCCTTGATGCAAGCAAGTCAAGGCAGGGATACTGACCAGAAAGGGCCTAGTGCAATGATTCAAGGGTTGAGAGCTCCAAAGGTTCCCAGGAGGCCATGGCCCAGCCTTATCGATAGAAAACAGCAGGAAAGGGAAGCAAAGGTCAACTTGTAGCAGCCTTCTGGCCCCAATCTATTCCTGGGACAGAATGTCTGGCTCTGTTTGCACTTCTCCAGCAACCTTCCTAACTTGCTTCACTAACATAAGTAATTTCAGGTGTCATCCCACCTGCTCCAGGTGAACTCTGCAGCAAAGGGCAGGCAGAAGCTAGGTGTGACAGCTTCATGCTTGTCATTCTAGCACTTAGGAAGCTCAGGCAGGACCAGTATGAGTTCCAGGCCAGCCTGGGATACAGTGAGTCCCTGTCTCAAAAAAAAAAAAAAAAAAAAAAAAAAAAATATATATATATATATATATATATATATATAGAGAGAGAGAGAGAGAGAGAGAGAGAGAGAGAAATAAAAGAAGGCACCCAGGATTAGCAGAATTGAGCAAGGCTCCAGCCAGGCGGAAAAGCAAACACATCAGGTGACAAGACTGCCCATGCTATGCTGAAACTGCGGTGACATCCAAGGAGCACTGTAGCCTTGTGAAGGCCTGCAGATCACAGGGCTAGGGAAGAGATCACCAATGCTGCTAGTAGCAGGACATAACTCAGTATGAGGGTTGGTGGGAGTAAATACAGAGAATAGGTGGAGGGAGATGACTCCATCATAGTAGAGTCAAGCTGCAGGCATGGCTGTGAGCAGGATGACTCCACCAGCACCCAGAATGCCATTAGACATGGCAAAGTGGGGGGGTGGGCAGAGCATGATATTGCAAGACCTGTTTGAAAAAGACAAGGCAGAGGAACATGCCAGTATACAGACACACAGTCACAGTGACAGAAAGGCAGAAGTGCCACCTCCATGCTCGGTCTTGTACAGGATCAACAGTGAATCAAGGCCACGCAGCACCTCCACAAAGCTGAGACAGTCCTCAAGACATTCCACCTATCCCAGGAAGCTCAGGGAAACAATCCTCTCCCATTATGCCTGTGGGGTGCCAGAGGTGGTTCCCAAAAGGGCAACACAGCTCAGAGGAAATGCCTGTTACACACAGGGCCACCTCCTACCTTACAGGAGGACATCCACTTCCCATAGTGCTCCAAACGCTTTGCAAGCATACCCTGAGCCTTCCCAAAATTCCTTTTCAACATATGGCTTCCTGGGATTCCAATGGCCCTACCATCTTTCAACCTCAGGCCTGACTTGCTGAGTGCAGGAAGACCCCAGATCCTGCCCTGAGCCAGGTGAGTCAGACCCATTTTTCCTCCTTACCCACTGCTGATGGCATCACTGGCCTCTCTGCACCTAGTTAATCCACAGTATGACTGCGATCACCATGCTTGGTCACTTTTCAATTATCTCCTGCACACTCTAGAGAGTAGGTATCAGACATAGTTTCAAGACCTCAGGGTGAACAGAGTCAGTCTCTGGTACAGCAGCCTATGATGTATGGTCAGCTCATACTAACTCAGAATAGCAAACATATTGGCTAGATGACAAGGATGATGACTAGAGCTGTGTGTCTAGATGAGGAGTGAGAATCACCTACCCTTGCCCCACTGACCTCTAGTCCAGCAGCATACTGCTTTCCTGCTTCCCTCTCCCTATCTGGCATGCAGCAAACACCCTATGCAAATGCCTTGTACCTTCCAGAGGAGATGAGAATTGTGGTAGCTTGAATAGATACCCCAGTATATCCAGTTATTATTATTAGTTTGTAGTTTGGATCTGCAGCTACTTGGCTGGAGGAGGAGTCACTGGGCGGATTTTAAGGTGTGGTGGTGGGTTTGAAATTCCAATCTAAAGTGCCTAGTTCCACCTGGAGATCCACCTGTGTGGCTTTTGGCTTGTCTTCTCTCTCTCTGCTTGGACCCATGAAAGCAAGCCAGCTTCTTCTGCCATTATGTAACTTCCCTTGAATCTGTCACCTTCAATAAATATCCCTTCCTCCATAACTGTGCCTGGTTTGGAAGTTCATCTCAGCAAACCTGAAGCTGTCTGCTAAAAGAGTCCAACCCTGAGCCTGGGCCTGCATTCTAGCTCCCTCCTTCCCTGTCTGGACAACTTCATTCCATACAGATTAACTGGCTGGATCAGAAAAACGGATGTATCCATACGCTGCCTACAAAAAACCCAACGAACTTTCAAAGACAAGACACCTCCTCAGGGTAAAAGGATGAAAAACAATCTTCCAAGCAGATGGAAATAAAAACCAAGCAGATGTGGACTATACTAATATCTGACAAAATACACTTCAAACCAAAAGTAATCAAAAAGGACAAAAAAGGCAACTTTTACTCATTAAGGGAAGGATCCAGCAAGAAGATATCACAATCATAAACTTACATATACCAAACAAAATCTACTTGATACATTAGAAATAAATCCCAATACCATCATAGTGGGGGACTTCAACACCCCACCATCATCAATAGACAGATCACCCAAGGAGAAAATCATCAAGGAAATAATGGAGCTCAACACCACCGTAGACCAGTCAGACCTTACAGACATCTACAGAACATTTCACCCCAATTCCACAGAATATACATTCTTCTCAGCAGCTCATGGGACCTTCTCTAAAATAGATATATTAATCATGTACCCATAAACTCTGGAAAATTGACATAACTCCCTGTACTGTGTCTGACCACAATGCATTAAAGCTAGAAATCAACAAGAGAAACAATAGAAAGCATACTAGGTCTTGGAGACTGAACAACTCACTATTAAACAATAAATGGAAAAAGCCGGGTGTCGTGGCACACACCTTTAATCCCAGCACTCAGGAGGCACAAGTAAGAGGATCATCATGAGTTCAGGACCAACCTAGGACTACAGAGTGAACTCCACATCAGCCTAGGCTTGAGTGAGACCCTGCCTCAAAAAAATAAATAAATAAATAAATAAATGGGATGTGGAAGTAATCAAAAAAGAAACTGAAATTTCTAGAACTGAATGATACCAGAATTTATGGGACCCACTGAAGGCAATTCTAGGGGACAATTCACAGCACTAAATGCCTTCATATCATAGACAGATCCCAAATTATAACCTAAAGGCACTGGAAAAACAATACAACCCCAAGAGCTCCAAATGAAAAGAAATAATCAAGATCAGGAGCAGGGAGTGGTGGTGCATGCCTTTATTCCCAGCGTTCGAGAGGCAGAGGTAGGAGGATCAACTTGAGTTTGAGGCCACCCTGAGACTACACAGTGAATTCCAGGTCAGCCTGAGCTAGAGGGAGACCCTACCTCGAAGGAAAAAAAAAAAAAAAATGACGAGGGATGGACAAAGGGCTTAGTGATTAAGGTGCTTGCCTGTGAAAGTGAAATGTAAAGGACCCAGGTTTAATTTCCCAGAACCCACAAAAACCACATCAACCAGTTGTACAAGGTGGCATATGTGTCTGGAGTATACAGTGGCTAGAAGCTCTGGCATGCCCATTCTCTCTCTCTCTCTCTCAAATTTTAAAAATAAAATAGTTTTCAAAGACTAGTTGGGGAAGGAGAGGAAATTATTATGGTTTATTTTCTATAATTATGGAAGCTGTTGATAAAAAAAAAAAAGTTTTTAGCCAGGTATGGTGGTGCATGCCTTTAATCCCAGCACTTGGGAGGCAGAGGTAGGAGGATCGCTGTGAGTTTGAGGCCACCCTGAAACGACACAGTGAATTCCAGGTCAGGTCAGCTTGGGCTAGAGTGAGACCTTACCTGCAGGGTGGGGGGGGGGGTGTTTTTTGTTTTTGTTTTTGTTTTTATTTTCAAGGTAGGGTTTCATTCTGGCCCAGGCTGAGCTGGAATTCACTATGTAGTCTCACGGTGGCCTCAAACTCACGGTAATCCTCCTACCTCTGCCTCCCAAGTGCTGAGATTAAAGGCGTGTGCCACCATGCCCAGCTTTAAAAAAAAAAAAAAAAAAAAAGTTTAAAAAAAAAAACAGCTGGAGGGATGGCACTTGCCTGCGAAGCCAAAGGATCCTGGTTTGATTCCCCAGAATCCACAAAAGCCAGATGCACAAGGTAGCTCATGCGTCTGGAGTTTGTTTCCAGTGGCTGGAGGTCCTGGCTTGCCTATTCTCTTTCTCTTTTCTCTATCTCTGTCTGTCTCTCTCTCTCCCTCAAACAAATAAATAAATAAATTTTGAAGAAAAAGACTCATGAAGGGGCTTCTGTACTCCAACCCAGCTGCTCAGATGCCTGTGGGAGATTCGTTTGCCATACATTACTACTTCCTGGGCAGAATGCTTGGAAAAGCCCTGAATGAAAACAAACTGGTGGAGCTGCCCTTAGCTGGCTTTTCCTGTCCAAGTTGCTGGAAATTAGTGCAGATGTGGACATTTACCATCTGGCCTCACTGGACCCCGAGGTCTATAGGAACTGCAGGTCCAAAAGAGCTATGAGGAGGACGTGTCCCGTTCAGCAGGAAATAGTAAATGATCTGATGTCTTGTCCCAGTCCCTTAAAGCAGTTGGAGTGTCTTCTCATGAGAGGGAGAAATAAAAGGGGATGAGATCTACTCTTCCTACAACAAGGAGGACTATGCCAAGCCCTGGGAGAGCAATGTTGTTTGTATACCAACAATTTGGGTATCATTAGAGATAGCTTAGCCATGGTCCACAAGAAACTACAGGAAAGGGCTAAAGCTAGACAGCAGAATCAAAATTGATATGAATCTATGTTTGATTGGTCCCCATGGCTAATGACCTTGCTTTCAGCCCTAGCTGGACCCCTGATTCTATTATTGTTGTTACTAACCCTTGGACCCTGCATAATCAATAAACTAATTTCTTTTGTCAGGGAACGAATTAACGCAGTACAACTCATGGTGCTAAGAACCTAGTACCATCCTTTACGTCCTCTTCCCTAATAAAGACCCAAGATTGGGTCCTCTTAAGTTACAAGTAGAGGGGGGAATGAAGGATTCAGGAAGCCATAATAAGCCTCAGAATCATCAATAGGCCTAAGTTTCTGCTTCTCGGCAAGGTCAGTTTCCTGATAAGGCAGAATAGACTGTCTGTACCATGGGTTCCTGTGGCCATAAATAAGTTTGCTTAAAATTCCTCAAATACACATAGCCAATCACAATAAAGGTTACCTAATCTGCTTGAAATCCCTCTAGCTCCCTGCCCACCAGCTTTGCCCACCAGTATACTAAACCTATCAGAAAAATACAAGTGCAGTTACTGCTTAAATCAACCAATCATGTAACCATTCCCCTACCTCTTTTTTTTTTTTTTTTTTTTCCGAGGTAGGGTCTCACTCTAGCCCAGGCTTACCTGGAATTCACTATGGAGTCTCAGGGTGGCCTTGAACTCACGGTGATCCTCCTACCTCTGCCTCCTGAGTGCTGGCATTAAAGGCGTGCGCCACCATGGCCGGCTCCCCTACTTCTTTGTTCAAATCCCTATTTAAAAACCTGCCCCCCTGCTACTCAGGGCTCTTGTACGGATCCACTGTCTTAGTGAAGTCAAGAGTCCGAGCTTAAGCCAGAAATAAAGCTCTTTGCTGTTGCATACGTGTCTGACTCTCTTGGTGGTCTTTGGGGACTCCGTGATCTGGGCATACATCCCTGCCATGGGGCCAACGGCAATGCCTACATCCACTTGGTAGCTGACTATCCTTAACAAGCAGATCTGTCCACACTGTCTGGCTTTTTGACAGGGCCTGGACAATGTCATCAGCATGGAGTGGCTCTGAATGTTTGACCAGCAAGAAATTCAGGTACTAATTTCTTTTTAAAATATTTTAATTATTTATTTGACAGAGAAAGAGGAAGAGAGAGAAAGAATGGGTATGCCAGGTCCTCCAGCCACTGTAAAAGAACTCCAGACACATGTGCCCCCTTGTGCATCTGGCTAACATGGGTCCTGGGGAATTGAACCTGGGTCCTGTTGGCTTTGAGGCAAACACCTTAACTGCTAAGCCATCCCTCCAGCCCCCAGATACTAATTTCTGATGCACAAGTTCCTGTAAATCTGGAGGACCTAACTTTACAAATTATTCAGAAGGTCATTCTACAGATTATCCTGTCATTAACATCTTCTGGAGAGTTGTAGAAGGTTTCATGGATGAAGAAAAGCAGAAGTTGCTCTTTTGTAATGACCTGCTCTGGATCCCCTCTCCTGGGGTTCAAGGAACTGTACTCTGCATTCTACATCCACAATGGGGGGCTCCAACCTTGAGAGGCTCCCACAACCATCACCTGCATGAACCTGCTAAAGCTCCCTGAGTTTTATGACAAGGCCCTGCTGTAAACTGCTCTATGCCATCAAGTGTGCTTCTGGTTTTGAGTTGACCTGAGCCCAGAAGGAGCTGGATCTGACCCACAGCAGCCAGGACCTGCCAGACCCATGAGAGTGCTCAGGCCTTCCCCCCTTCCTGTTTATTTTTTTTCTTTTTAGATGATTTTACTGTGCATGGTCACTTATTAGATGGATATGTGGCTGGCTTAGTGATTTTGCCAAGAAGAGAACACAGTTCTTAAGACTAGTAGCAACTCAATGAAATTAACCCAAGATGAAGCTCTGGCCTTGCTGATCCTGTTAAGGTCCCCTCCTGGGTCAGTGTTCACATCTCTGTGTCTGGGGCTGACACAGAGCTCCAGGGCCACTGCTTCTCATATGGTTAATTGTTTACAAGACTACTTTTTGTTTTTTTGTTTTTTTTTTGTTTTGTTTGTTTGTTTGTTAGTTTTTTGAGATAGGGTCTCACTCTAGGCCAGGCTGACCTGGAATTCACTCTGTAGTCTCAGGCTGGCCTCGAACTCACAGCAATCTCCCGATTGCTGGGCTTAAAAGCATGTGCCACCACCCTGGGCTACAAGGCTATTTGTTAAGACTTAAGGCAATAAACCTAACCAAGGAAGTAAAGAATCTCTGCAATGAGAACTTTAAGACACTCAAGTGAGAAATTGCAGAAGACACTAGGAAGTGGAAAAACATCCCTTGTTCCTGGATTGGAAGAATCAATATTGTGAAAATGGCAATCTTACCAAAAGCAATCTACACATTTAATGCAATCCCTATCAAAATTCCAAAGGCATTCTTCAGGGAAATAGAAAAAAAAAATCCAAAAATTCATTTGGAATCACAAAAAACCTCGAATATCTAAAATAATACTGAGCAACAAAAATAAGGCTGGTGGTATTACCATACCTGATTTTAACCTATACTACAGAGCCATAGTAACCAAAACAGCATGGTACTGGCACAAAAGCAGACTTGTAGATCAATGGAACAGAATAGAGGACCCAAATGTAACACCAGGTAGCTATAGCCACCTGATATTCGATAAAAATGCCAAAAATACTCATCGGAGAAAAGAGAGCCTCTTTAGCAAATGGTGTTGGGAAAACTGGATATATATCTGTAGAAGGATGAAAATAGATTCTTCTCTCTCTCCATGCACAAGGATTAAGTCCAAATGGATTAAAGACCTTAACATCAGGCCTGAAACTCTGAAACTGCTAGAGGAAAAAGTAGGGGAAACCCTTCAACATATTGGTCTTGGCAAACACTTTTTAAACACAACCCAATTGCTCAGGCAATAAAACCACAGATTAACCACTGGGACCTCATGAAATTACAAAGATTTTGCACTGCAAAGGACACGGTGAAGAAAGCAAAGAGGCAACCTACAGAATGGGAAAAAATCTTTGCCAGCTATATATCTGATAGAGGATTAATATCCAGGATATACAAAGAACTCAAGAAGTTAAATAATACGGAATCAAACAAGCCAATCAAAAAATGGGCTATGGAGCTAAATAGAGAATTCTCAAAGGAAGAAATACGAATGGCATATAAGCATCTAAAAAAAATGTTCTACGTCACTAGTCATCAGAGAAATGCAGATTAAAACTACATTGAGATTCCATCTCACTCCGGTCAGATTGGCTACCATCATGAAAACAAATGATCATAAATGCTGGCAGGGATGTGGAAAAAGAGGGACCCTTCTACACTGTTGGTGGGAATGCAATCTGGTCCAGCCATTGTGAAAATCAGTGTGGAGGTTCCTAAAACAGCTAAACATCGATCTACCATATGACCCAGCTATAGCACTCCTAGGCATAGATCCTAAGGACTCATCTCATTTCCTTAGAAGTACGTGCTCAACCATGTTTATTGCTGCTCAATTTATAATAGCTGAGAAATGGAACCAGCCTAGATGCCCCTCAACTGATGAGTGGATAATGAAGATATGGCACATTTATACAATGGAGTTCTACTCAGCGGTAAAGAAAACTGAAGTTATGAAATTTGCAGAAAAGTGGATAGATCTGGAAAGGATTATACTAAGTGAGGTAACCCAGGCCCAGAAAGCCAAGCGCCACATGTTCTCCCTCATATGTGGATGTTAGCTACAGATGATTGGGCTTCTGTGGGAGAAGGGAAAAACTCAGTAGCAGAGGCCAGTAAGTTAAAAAGGAGATACAAAGGGAAGAGAAAGGAAGGGAGGAGGGCATTTATTAGGTTGGCATTGTATATATGTAAGTAGAAAGATTGAGATGGGGAAGGGGCATGATGGAGAATGGAATTTCAAAGGGGAAAGTGGGGGGGGTACTACCATGGGATATTTTTTATAATCATGGAAAATATTAATAAAAATTGAGAAAATAAAAAAAAAGACTTAAGGCATTTTTCTTCCTGCTGCCCTTTTCTAAAATGGTTAGGTTTAGAAAGCAGATAAATTATCTCACTTGTGTTTTTAAAGCCATTCAATGGGTGGGACTTGCATGCTTGTTTGGAGAATCCACTGACTCCCGAGGTTTGAACACAGCTGTGGGTGTGAAAAGGCCATTCCAGTCATGCTGTTTCTGTGTCTGCTTGGTGCCTGGAGAGCTTTCCTGGAGGTAGAGCAGAGTGTCCCACACTCCCCAAGGCATGCAATGAGGGCGACTGGGGAACATGAGCACTGCAGCTTCTATTAAAGTTGTTTGAACCAAAGTGGAGAGCTGCTACTCTTCACAACCCACAGGCCCTCCCAGCATCATCCTGGGCATCTTGGAGGGCCTCAGCACCTCTGCTTCCTACTGCTGCTTTGGGGCAAAGAGGGCATCCCTGGTGTGTGTCCCAAGAAGAGCATTGGGTGAGTCTTAGGCACTTTATCAGGGCCAGACTTGTTGCAGGGTGACCTCAGCCTCTGCAAAAGGGAAGCAGAGAATGCTAGAAGCCACCTGTGGCACGGACCAGCCAGTGCAGGCCTGTGTGGAGCTAGTGAGGACTCCAAACCAGACTCTGCTTCTGCCATGTCCAATGTTTGTGGCTAGAGACTCTTTGTGCCATCATGGTTAAGTGACCAGAATTAGCAATATACTTTTACTTTTTATTTGAGAGAAAAGAGGCAGAGAGAGCGAGTGAGCGACCGTGAGAGAGTGAGTGAGCGAACACATGCCAGGGCCTGTAGCCACTGCACACTTCAGATGCATGCGCCACCTTATACTTCTGGCTTTTGTGGGTACTGAGGAATTGAACTGAGGTCCATAGGCTTTACAGGCAAGCACCTTAATCAATGAGCTATCTCTCCAGCACGAGAATTAGCAATATGCTTTTAAATGCTATTTCTTCCTGTATATGAAGACAACAAAACAGCATTTAAACACTTAACTGATTATTCAAATTAAGAAATTATACATTTTGTTTTGATAATGGTCAGCCTGACACTACATAGTGAATTCCAGGCCAGCTTGGCCTAGAGTGAGACTCTACCTCAAACCGCCCACCTCCCCCACCCCCCCCCCAAAAAAAATCAACTCTAAATGGATGAAGGACCGCAATGTAAGACCTGAAACTCTAAAGCTATTGGTGGGGAGAATTAGGGAAAACTCTCCAAGATACAGGACTGGTGAAAGACTTCCTTAATAGGACCCCAGTAACTCAGGAAATTAAAACACTCAACCAGTGGGCTCTCATGAAACTAAAAAGCTTTTGGACAGATATGTATACCATAAACAGAGCCAACAGACAACCCACAGAATGGGTGAAAATCTTCACTAGCTAGCTATACCTCCAAAAGAGGCCTAATACCTACAATCTACAAAGAACTCAAAAAACTAAAAAAAAAAAAAAATAATAATAATAATCAAACACTTCACTCAAAAACTGGGGCAGAGCTGGAAGCCCTGGCGCGCCCATTCTCTCCTCTCTCTCTCTCTCTCTCTCTCTCTCTCTCCGTCTCTCTCTGTCACTCTCAAATAAATAAATTAAAAAAATGAACAAAAATGAAATTTAAAAAACTGGGGCAGAGAACTGAACAGAGAAATCTCAAAGGAGGAAATGCAAACGGTCAAGACTTACTTAAAGAAATGTTCAACATCTTTAGTCATCAGGAAAATGCAAATTAAAACAACTCTATTCCACCTTACCCCAGAAAGGATGATAATCATCAAATAAATTCAACAAGGCCTTTAATCCCAGCACTTGGGAGCCAGAGGTAGGAGGATCATCATGAGTTCGAGGCCACCCTGAGAATACAGAATGAATTCCAGGTCAGCCTAGACTAGAGTGAAACCCTACCTCGGGGGGGGGGGGGGGGATTCAATGAGGACTGGAGAGATGGCTTAGCAGGGTTAAGATGCTTGCCAGTAAAGCCAGAGGACCCAGGTTTGGTTCCCCAGTACCCACATAAAGCCAGATGCACAAGATAGCACGTGAGTCTGGAGTTCATTTGCAGTGGCTGGAGACCCTGGAACACCCACTCTCTCTCTACATCTGTTTCTCTCTCTCTCTCTCTCTCTCTCTCTCTCTCAAATACACAAATTAATAAATAAAATATTTTTTAAAAAATCCAATGAGGATCCAGGTGTGGTGGCATACGCCTTTAATCCCAGCACTCGGGAGGCAGAGGTAGGAAGATTGCTAGGAGTTCGAGGCTACCCTAAGACTACATAGCAAGTTCCAGGTCAGCCTCACCTAGAGTGAGACCCTACCTCAAAAAAAAAAAAAAAAAAAAAAAATCAAAATCAAGTGAGGGCTGGAGAGATGGCTTAGCGGTTAAAGCACTTGCCTGCAAAACCTAAGGATCCAGGTTCAATTCCCCAGTACCCACGTAAGCAGATGCACAAGGTTGCACCTGTGTCTGGAGTTTGTTTGTAGTGGGGCTAGAGGCACTGGTGTGCCCATTCTCTCTGTCTGCCCCCTTCAAATAAATAAATAAAACATTTACAAAATGAAACCAAAAAAACTTAAAAAAAAAATCAAATGACAAGCAGGGCAAGGTGGTCCACACCCTTAAACCCACCAAAGGATCACCATGACTCCGAGGCCACCCTGAGACTACACAGTGAATTCAAGGTCAGCCTCAGCTAGAGTGAGACCTTACCTCGGTGGTGGTGGTGGGGGATCAAATGACAATAAATGTTACTGAGACTGTGGGAAAAGAAGACTCACTGCTGATGGGAATGTAAACTTGTACAACCACTCTGGAAATCAGTATGGAGACTCCTAAAAAGATGAATATTGGCTGGGAGTGGTGGTGTATGCCTTTAATCCCAGCACTCAGAAGGCAGAGGTAGGAGGATCAATGTGAGATTGAGGATAGCCTAAAACTACACTGTGAATTCCAGGTCAACCTGAGCTACAGCGAGACCCTACCTCAAAAAACAACAACAAAAATAAAAGATGAATATTGATTTGCCATCTAACCCAGCCATTCCACTCCTTGGTATCTATCACTCCATTCTCTACTTCAGATATATTTGCTCAACCATATTTATCACTGCCCTATTCACAACAGCTAGGAACTCAGGTACCCATCGGTGGATGAATGGATAATGAAGATGTGTGTTTACACAATGTAATTCTACTCAGCAGTAAGGAAAAATGAAATAATGAAATTAATAGGAAAATGGATGGTCTTAGAAAATATCCTAAGTGAGGTCCCGCAGACCAGTAAAGACAGTCACGTTTTCTCTTGTATGTGGCTCCTAAACTAGACTAGCAGAGGAGGAGTCTAAAAGGGGGTAAGCACTAGGACTGTATAAGGTAACTAAAATGAGACCAGGAAAAAGAGGAATCAGGGAGGGAGGAGAGGGGGGATAGCAGACAAACCAGTAGAGGTAAAGAATACTGGGTGAGAGGTTGGGGAGGGTTGTTAGGGAAAAGGAGCGTAGAATGGGAATACACTAAACCAAAAGACTAAAGCAGGCACCACAATAGGAACCTTTATCCTGGAAACCAGTAGACAAGATAGAAACCCCAATCAAAGGAGGTGGACAGACCAGACCAAAATGCCCAATAGAAGGTAGAGAAAGCTCAATCCTTAAATCATGGGCTCTTGCCTGTGGATCACAGGGCCAGAAGTGGGTTAACCCGGACAGTGAGCAGGTGGCCAGAATAATCCATGTGATTCTCAAAAACAATGCAGCCCTTTGACAAGCACTTTGTTACCAGACAGAACTAAATAAAAAGTATTATTGCTAAAGACACCACAGGTTGCCACATCAGAACATAGACAACACAGGAACAGAGAGGAAAGCCAGTTCTTACCTGGCAAACTCTCATAGCGCTGGAAAGTGCTATGGGAACTACTGGATTACAATGGCTACCAACAGCATCAACAAGCAGGAAATTTGTGTAATAGTGGCACACAGCTTCTGTGGGTAACCAACTGCCCTCTGATTGGACATGAGGTCCACTCAAGGTAAGAAAAGTCATAACTGGTACTAGAAACCAAGTTAGGAAAATCACAATATCCAGAAAGAAGCCCCCAGTGTTCTCTGTATAAACTGAGTGGGTAGTCTCATCAAAACGTCTCTCAAGCTCCTATGTATACCTCCTTGCTGTTCTTACCCTTGGTTGAAAAATCAGTTTTATTTTACAGATGACACAGAATACTGGGGATATCCAAGATCCATCAATACAAGAAAAGACAGCTGAATGCCCACCAGGAGATGTGCCACATCTACTGGGCTCACCAGAAGAAACTGAGGAAGAAGCACCAACACCAGTATTGCTCCCAATGCTAGATCAACACCCACATCCAGAAATATAGCAATAAACACTGTGGTGAACCAAAACACATAATAACAGAAATACAGCCAGTGTGGTGGCTCACACCTTTAATCCCAGCACTTGGAAAGCAGAGGTAGGATTGCTGTGAGTTCAGGGCAACCCTGAGACTACACAGTGAATTTCAGATCAGCCTGGGCCAGAGCAAGAGCCTACCTCAAAAAAAAAAAAAAAAAAAAAAAAGAAAGAAAAGAAAAGAAAAGAAAAGAAAAGAAATAGAAGTTAACACTAACCAATAACACACCCACCAAGTCTCAGAGAGTACTTCAGGAAAGGGAGCATAAAGACTGTTCAAGAACCACAGGTGAGTAGAAACAACCTAAGGCACAGAGACAAGACCCTAATTACCCCATAATGAACACCACTAATACAATCAATGAGGGCTTACAGGGAAACCGGGACTGGGTGATGGGACATACTACAACTTACATTAAAAATTAATTATTGGGAGCCGGGCGTGGTGGCGCACGCCTTTAATCCCAGCACTCGGGAGGCAGAGGTAGGAGGATCGCCGTGAGTTCGAGGCCACCCTGAGACTCCATAGTGAATTCCAGGTCAGCCTGGGCTAGAGTGAAACTCTACCTCGAAAAACCCAAAAAAAAAAAAAAATTAATTAATTAATTATTGGGGGCTAGAGGGATGGCTTAGCAGTTAAGATGTTTGCCTGCGAAGCCAAAGGACCAAAGTTCAATTCCCCAGGACCCACGTTAGCCAGATGCACAAGGGGTGCACGTGTCTGGAATTCGTTTACATTGGCTGGAGGCCCTGGCACACCCATTCTCTCTCTCTCTCTCTGTCAAATAAATTTTAAAAAAATAATTATTATTGGGGCTAGAGAGATGGCTTAGCAGTTAAGGCACATGCCTGCAAAACCTAAGGACTCCCGTTTGATTCTCCAGGTCCCACGTTAGCCAGATGCACAAGGAGATACATGCATCTGGAGTTTGTTTGCAGTAGCTAGAGGCCCTGGCATGACCATTCTTACTCACTCTCTCCTTCCTTTTCTGTCTCTAATAAAAAGATAAATAAAATCTTTAAAAAATTAATTATTGCGGCTGGAGAGGTGGCTTAGTGGTTAAGGCACATGCCTACAAAACCTAAGGACACAGGTTCGATTCTCCATGTCCCACATATGCCAGATGCACATGGTGATGCATGCGTCTGGAATTCATTTGCAGTGGCTAGAGGCCTGGTGCACCCATTCTCACTTTCTTTGTCTCTCTCTCTCTCCCTTTCTTTCTCTAATAAGTAAATAAAAATAAATCTGAAAAAAATTAATTGAGGGCTGGAAAGATGGCTTAGCAGTGAAGACACTTGTCTTCAAAGCCTAGGGACCTGGGTTTCATTCTCTAGTATCCACATAAAGTGGGATACACAAAGTGGCACATGCATATGGAGTTTATTAGAGGCCTTGGCACACCCATATTTTCTCTCTCCCCTTGCAAATAAATAAATAAAATCTTAAAAATTAATTGTAGGGCTGGAGAGATGGCTTAGCAGGTAAGCTTGCCTGCAAAACCTAAGGACCCAGGTTCAATTTCCCAGTGCCCACATAAGCCAAATGCAAATGGTGGCACACGTATCTGGTGTTCGTTTGCAGTGGCTAGGGGTCCTAACATGTCCATTCATTCTCACACTCTCTCTTCCTCTCTACCTCTTTCTCTCATAAATAATTTTTTTAATTAATTGTTGGATAAAAATAATTGAACATTTTAAAAAAACAAGGTGTTGTGTAGTATAGTTTATTTTTCATAAATCAAAAAATTAATTTTTAATAAAAGACAAAAGTATAAATATAAAAACAAATTAGCCTGCCGTGGTGCACACACCTTTACTCTCAGCACTGGGAAGGCTGAGGTAGGAGGACCACAATGAGTTTGAAGCCAGCTTGGAGTCAAGAGTGAGTTCTAGATCAGCCTGTGCTAGAGTGAGACCCTACTTTGAAAAACAAACCTAAAAATAAAATATAAATGAAACCAAGGTAAGACAAAGAGACCCTCTGCACACTCCAGTATACACTCACCCATACTCAGTCACATGCATGTATAGCACTCCCTCCTGCCTCCTTCCTCTTTTGCCTGGTGATGACCAATTAAGATCTCACTTACTGTCACCCCTTGTAAGTCACAGGTGGTTCCCTGTGCTGCCCCCAGTACATCCTGAGGCACCCCTACAGCAATGGGCTCTACTACCCCTACTACAGCCCTAAAGGGATGAGAAGGAATACTTTTATTTTATTTTTTTGTGACCTGGAATTCACTATGCAGTCTCAGGGTGGTCTCGAACTCACAGCAATCCTACTTCTGCCTCCCAAGTACTGGGATTAAAGGCGTGTGCCACTACACCCAACTAGGAATACTTAAGATCTGACTGATGGAAAGGATTCTCCTATGGCCCCTCCCTCTCCTTGCATTTTTTTTTAATTGGGGGTGAGAATGGAGGATTTGAAGGGGGGGGGGGTGGAACCTAGGGCCTCCTACCACTGCAAAGCTATAAAGTGAAAGAACTAGGCTTGAGAGCAAAGGTCATCCACACAGTCCCATGTGAGCATGGGGTCAACTACAAGGCACACACCAGCAGCCCTGACTCATCACAGGACACTCTGCAGAACTGCCTGGTCCAATGGAGGTGTCCGGTATAGGCTCAGACCCTCCCAAGTTTCCAAACTAGGGTGTGCCAACAAGAGCTTCCAAAGACTAACCAAAGAACCAAATACAGGACAAGCACAGCCACATACCACGCCAAGCACCAACACACTGTCCCACCTGGAAGTGGAGGGACCTGCTGGCTGGACTACACCAACACTACACTGTTCCAAGTAGGGTTCTGCTCTAGCCCAGGCTGATCTGGAATTAAGTCTCAGGCTGGCCTCCAACTCACAGTAATCCTCCTAACTCAGTACGCTGGGATTAAAAGCGTGTGTCACCACATCCGGGGCAGTAACTTCTTTTTTTTTTTTTCTGGTTTAACCTTTCCCATTGGAAAACAGTCTGCAATGAGAAGTTTTTCTCCATTTCTTTTGTGGTACTGGGTGAAGGGTTAATTAACCACTGGCCTCAGACCACTGACCTCTGTGGACCACAAAACTTTCCAGGACCATAGCATGATAAGGGACTTCGGTTAAAAAGCAAGCTCATAACTCAAAGATCCACCCTCAAGAACTATCAGGCCACCTGGACAGGCGATTAGTAAAAAAAAGAAAATGCCTTACCTTTCCCCCACTCTTCTTCCCCAAAGATCTCCCCCCATCCCTCACCCTATTTATCTCTATTCTCTCCCACATTCAAATGCAGCAATGGCAGTTTCATTACAGGAAAGCTGTTGTCCCTTAAATAAAAAAATAGTCTGTGGCTGGAGAGATGGCTTAGCCGTTAAGGCACTTGCCTTCAAAGCCTAAGAACCCAGGTTCAACTGCCCAGTACCCACATAAGACAGATACACAAGGTTGTGCATGCATCTGGAGTTCGTTTGCAGTGGCTGGAGGCCCTGGAGCACCCATTCTCTACCTGCCTCTTCCTCTCTCCCTCTCAAATAAATATTGTTTGTTTGTTTGTTTGTTTGTTGTTTTTTTTGTTTTTTTGAGGTAGGATCTTACTCTAGCCCAGGCTGACCTGGATTTCACTATGCAGTCTCAGGGTGGCCTCAAATTTATGGTGATCCTCCTACCTCTGCCTCCTAAATGCTGGGATTAAAGACGTGCGCCAATATTCCCGGCATAAAAAAAATATTAAAAAAAAAAAAAAGTCTGCTGGTCCTCCCTCCAGACATAAAATGGCCTGGATATCCATGACCTCATAGTGCCTGACACTACCTACACAAGACCATCATAAGAGGAAGAAAAGATCATGACATCAAAATAAAAGAGAGACTGATTGAGATGGGGAGGATATATGATGGAGAATGGAATGTCAAATGGGAAAGTGGGGGGAGGGAGGGTAGTACCATGGGATTTTTTATAACCATGGAAAATGTTAATAAAAATTAAGAAAAAAAAAAGAAGAAGAAGAAGGAAACAAGGAAGAAAGGCAGGCAATCTCCTTCCAGAGAATAGCACCAGAAGTCACTAGCCCCTCAACCAGATTCCAGGGAGATCATCTCAACTGGCCTCACCTTATGTCTGACTCTGCCTCCAGTGCTCCAGTGTGATCATTTCTACCAAAAAGAGCAGCAGGCCATTTCCTATCTAATCTTCTCACCACAACTACAAGATACCCAGATGCCCCCTTGCTTAGATCCCTCCCAACCTTCCTGTTGTTTTCAGAATAAAAAGCACACTCAATCTTTAAAAAAAAAAAATTAAAAAAAATTTTTAAAAAAAGTCTGCTGGTTTTCTTTCTCTCTTTTATTTCTCATGTAGCTTTAGCCAATTCCCAATTCTAACATCTGGTGCTAAAATCTAGTTCCCTGGGGGACCTTTCCCCCTTTACTAATGCTTTCACTAAAGTCAGTTTCCATACTTTTGCTACCCCCTTTTCATCCTTTTTTTTTTTTTTTTTTTTTTGAGGT
The DNA here is from genome assembly GCA_036346955.1 of Dipus sagitta. Lineage (NCBI taxonomy): Eukaryota > Metazoa > Chordata > Mammalia > Rodentia > Dipodidae > Dipus > Dipus sagitta. The sequence continues at coordinate 218,144,079 of CM070770.1, forward strand.
AGGGTTTCACTCTAGCCCAGGCTGACCTGGAATTCACTACGTAGTCTCAGGGTGACCTTGAACTCACGGTGATCCTCATACCTCTGCCCCCGAAGTGCTGGGATTAAAGGCATGTGCCACTGTTATGCCCAGTTCTCAGCATCCCCAGTGACCACCAAGGAGAACCAAACACGTATGCAAGGGCAAGGAGCTTTATTTCGGGCTTAAGCTCAGTCTCTTGACTTCACCAACGCAGTGGATCCATATAAGAGCCCGGAGTAGTGGGAGGGTAAGGTTTTTATAGGGATTTGAACATAGAAGAAGCGGATGGGTACATGATTGGTTGATTTAAACAGTGAATACACTTGTAGTCTTCTGATTGGCTTGGGATTTTGGCGGGCAAAATTGGGGGCAGAACAGAGGCAGGAAGATTTTGGCAGGCAAGGTTGGCGGGTGGGAGTTAGGTAATTAAGCAACCTCTGTTGCGATTGGCTATACAAGCAGCAATAACATTTGTATGTATTTCGATTGGCCGAGACAGGGAGGTAGGAGGGACAAGTCTCAGGTGTCCTGGACAGGGGGCAGGGCAGCTGCCCCTTTGTTTAAGCTGAAACTTGTAATTTAGGCCTAACCAGGGCAGCACTCTACTGAAGCCTATCATGGCATCATTCAGTTTCTGGGTCCTTCATTCCCCCCCCCCCTCTTCGTACCATGAGGAGTAAATCTTGGATCCCAATTGAGTTAGTGAGTGGAGTCTAATGGTATATACTGTGATCTTAAAACCATAAACTGTACTGTATTAATGCATTTCCTAACAAAAGCAACTAATCTACTAATAATGCAAGGTCCAATGTCACCAACCAGATTGTAAATAAGGCACCCGGATCACACCCAGTAACATAGTCTTATTCCCCAGGTCTTTTTATTATCCGAGGACACCGGTCTCCCTTTTTCTGTAAACTTGAAAGAAATGAAACTATAGGCCTTATTTCCTTTTAAGGGAGGGAGGTAACATGGTCCATTTTGGTCCCTGGTCTGGTTCAGTGTCATGGTGATAAGGTCCCCCTTAGTAGGTGGGTTTTAATACACCCTTCTGGTAGACACACATTGCCAGCCAGCACAGTAAAAGGCTTTAGGTCCCCCACAGCCCCCTTTGATTCTTGCTTTCCCTAAGTGCCCAGCATACATAGAAAAAAGAAATTTCCTGATTCAACACAGAGTCCCATGATGGAGGTCAAAGATCAAATCAGGAAACCAGGTTCCCCGTGGGGCAAGATGTGATTTGGAGTAAGCAATTTCCCCCGTGGCAGTGTTGGTTATTATCCAGGTCAGATTATAAACTTGGTGGGGAGTAGCTGCCACAATACATACAGTTAGAAGCAGTCAGGATCAGGAGCGATTGAGTTGAAGCTTGAGTGGGGTGCTGTGTTTCCATTGTGGCAGATAGTCCTCAGGTTCAGCCAGTGGATCTGCCGGTCGGATGTGGGTGGGTGTTATGAATCCAAGTGGCAATTTCATCCATTTTCACAGCGGTAGGTATGGTCAGGATGAAGACTTAGGGTCCCTTCCAGCAAGGTTCCAGTGTCTCCCGTATTATTTACATATTTTACGTATTTACATATTTTAGATTTGAAAATAACCCTTTGAACATCTCTATTTGTTTTTCTTTATTATACAATTAAAACTACGGGGAAAAGATGTCTTAATGTTTGTTTCCCCTCTTGGAAAACTCTTGTGTTACTTAATACTTACATTCATATATGTAAGGAATTTTTTATCTTTGGTTACACATTTCTCTCTGAGTGTTTAAGACCATGCAGATAGCCACATTTAATTAAGGATTAGTTTTGGAGGTCATTAATGGCTCTCCAAAGAGACTTTAGGGATCCAGCAGCAGCCCCATAGCTTACTGGTGTCTTTTGTCTGTTGAGTCAGGGCCATGCTGGCCAAGTAGTTTTTCCCTTCTTTGGGAAGTCAGGAGGACTGATTGCTCCTCAATTGTGACTCTCCTGTTTCAGACTATATACCAATTTTGTTTGGGTCTCCATAGCCTCCCTGCTCAGGAAGACAGGTGACTTACCAGGGGGCCAGTGTAGAAGTGTCCCATCATCTCCAGTGGCCTCATGACCTGGGAGCACAGGCCAAAATATTGGCACCTCTTGCTCTGATGATTCCAATTGGCTTTGGCTTCTATGTAGGTAATTAACACACTTAGAAAGGAACTTACACCAGCCTGGATGTATGTACATACAGAGCACATTTGATTACTGAACTAGACTTAGTTAAAGAACGGCACAAGGGCTTCTAAAATCATTTTGTCCTATCTTTAAATTTTTAGTTGTACAATGACAGCATAAGCTTGATATATGAGGTATAGAAAGTAGGCATATCTAACATTTATAAATATAGGCAGAACCTGCTACCAGTCTTGAAAACAGTACCAATTGATTTACAGACTAACTCATTTAATCTAGAAATTGTCAGAAAAGGACAAGTAAGATGGTATAAAGTCTTAGCACCTGCGTTTGAAAACATCTTTGATTAATTCAGATACCTGTGTTGGTACAAATTACCCAGAGAGCATTGGAAACAGAACCACAGAGCTTGAATTTTTTTTTTTTAAACCAAAACAGCTAGCTAAATTTTAATATAACCCTTTTAAATCTTTTTGAAAGAAAAAACATTTTTTTGACAACCAATGATTTTGGCTTAAACTTAATAGCTATTGATTTTATGTACCATAGAAATTTTTATTAACATAAAACAATTTTATGTTTTATCCATGACTTAAATTTGATAAAGCTTAAGCAAGCTATCTCAACAAATCCGAGGAACACGAAAGTTATTATTACTGAAATTAAATCACTTTTAAACCTAAGTGATTAAACCTAGTTATGACCATTCAATAGAATTAGCATAAATAAGACAAAAGCTATCTTTAAAGTCACAATGTCTTTAGGTATGAGTACTTCACCTTTGGAAATTAACCATTTCTATGTGAGCCTTTATCTTACGAATAGTTAAAACCTTGCTGAAAAGAGGAACCTAATTTACTTTACTGAGAGAGTCTTAAAGCCAGTTTTATAAGCCTTAAATCATACCAAATTAGCATCAGTGACCTGCTAATGAGTAAGGCCTTATCATAAGACTCAGTTTCTCCACTGATTAAAACCTTGGCATCAGGTAAACATTAGATTTAATCCCAATTAAATGTTTCAATGAAGGGGCCCTTCCCCTATGTAAGTCTGATGCTTGTCTTATGTAAGGAGTTTGTAACCTGATCAAATACCTTCACTCAGTTGACCTACTTAACATTTTGTCTAGTGAGAAGTTTTATCTAACAGATGTGACTTTAGGTGTTCAAAGAGGAGAACTAAAGAGAACCACAATTATATGTTGTACTCCTTTTTCCTTGTCAGAGACAATTGGTCATTTTGTCTCTAGTCAGAATCTGGGGGACACATGGCTTAAACTTGCATGGGATCTGAGATAAAGGGGGTTCCATCTGTTTTTTTTCAGAGTCCAGCTTTCCATGAATTTAAGTAGCATATGTGGAAAGCAAGAGCAAAATGAAATTACAGAGCAGAGAGATAAGCATCCTGACATTTCTTTCCTATTCCGAAGTTGTTTGTTTTTACATAGCAAATTTACCCGTTTGCAAAACACAAGGTGATAGACTCTTGTCTACGTTTAACCTGATTAAACCTCCAATTACATCTGTACTTATGACTTTGTGACCCACCTAGCATAGGCATCACCTGTGTCTAATGTAAGATAAATTAAGACTGTGTCCCTATATAAAACTTTTAGAGTATCCTTATGAGTCTGTAAACAGTTGAAAAATCTCTAAGTTTAGGCATGGTGTTTAGGTTTAACCTGAAAATTCTTTTCTACATACGCACATCTTTATCCACACACTTTAACATCTAAGTACCAGTCAGAAAGCATTTTTAACAAGCATTCTATGTCCCAACATTGAAAAATTCCTTTCCAGTTCCTTTAATCAATTCATCTCATCCCATTATTAACCACCTTTCTTATAAGGCTATTATGAAAAACTACACCAAATTAATTAATCCTATTACTCACTAACAAGCGAGTAGTCTAAAGACAATTTTATGGCATTAATACCAATAAGACACTAAGCTAAGGCAAATATTGTTGCTATCTTGAGGCAGGCTGGCCTAGAAGTCAGTCAGGTCAGTTGCCCCCTCCTTTTAAGTACATTACAAAAATTTTTTTAATACCTGACAAATTATAAGTTACCATTTTAGAGAGAATTCTGTTCTTTTAAATAGTCCTCTATGAAAGTCGAAGTTGACCTGGAACATAAATTCAGTAATTATATTTATGATAACAAAAGAAACAAAGTAGACACTTTTTTTGCCGGTTTTTGGTGTGCTTTTGCGGCTGGGTGGGGCTTGTATACACCTTAGATCAGCCTTGCACTACTTCTGGCACTCTCCAGAGGTCTGGTCTAGTGCAGTGGAGGTAATGGCCAAGAAGACTGTTGGGAGGCCAAGGATTCTGACTACCTGAGGGGGAAAGGGGGCCTCCAGGACTGCCAGGAGGCCCCTGAAGAAGGCGGCCCACTGGGAGGCCTGCTGAAGTCGGAGTGGGCCTGCTCGGCGGCCACTGGGAGAGGAGGTGGAGACATGGCACCTGCATGGGCAGAGGTGCCATTGTCTGTCTGCCACCTGACTCTGACCCAAGCCTCTTTGGAGCGCTTGCAAAGCTGGCTTGTAGTTTTTCTGCTTAAAGGGAGTGAGGGGAAATTTCCTTCCTGAGCTTTTCATTTCCTAGCCAGATGAGCTATGCGGGTCCACATGGATGCCCAGAAATCCAGAAATGACCTGGAGGATTCTTCCCAAAAGGAGCCGGCCTCCCTCAAAACATGGAGGCGAGGCCGCATGGGCCGATGTCTCCCAGTGCTCTGGGAGAGCACTCAGCCACCCTGTCCATCTCATAAGGTCCCTGTTCAGGCACCAACTGTGGGTTTTTGGATTTTTGCTCGGGGGTGGAGGGGGGGCTGCCGCGGTTCACCCCGAAGGCATCCAGGCAACCGGGGGTGGGTGAGCATGTGAAGAGAGAAAGACACTCCCGGGAGAAAGTTGAGCAGGTCTCTCCTTAACTGCTGCCGTGTTGAAATCCCAGTCTGGTCCAGTCAAAGGGAAGAAGGTATCAATGGTAGCCTCATTATTGGTGGGATTCCCATCAGAGCCTGGAGCCAATTTCTGAGCTTCAGTTTGGCTTCCCTCTGGTTCCTCTGTAGTAAAGAGAATCTGTAGCAATTGTTGGCAATCATCCCAAGTTGATTACCATCTTGGTCTGGGGGCCCCATAACCAGAAGAGGGAATACTGGGACTCCAAGAGGCCCTAATGGTAACGTCCTGAAAGTGGTCTGTCAGTAAAGAAAGTGGGGTAGTCTGCATCTGTCCCATCTGTCCAAACACAAAAATAGTAATTCCAACAAAGAAAAGAGAGACAACAAAAAGCACACAAACAGTAATTCCAACAAAGAAAAGGAAAAGACAGGAAAAAAAAGTTCAGCTGGCCAGCGACTACAAACTGAGACAACATCCTCTCACGTTGTCTCTACAGATAGGGGGATGAAATCCCCTCCGAGCGGGCCTGGGGCACCCAGGACCCGTCTGAACAAAGTGGCCAGCTACTACAAAACCGAATGAGACCACGGCATCTCGCCGTTCCGCGGTAGCGACCTGCGTTGTCTCTACAAACGGGGGGGGGGGGGGCTGAAATCCCCTCCTGGCAGCCCTGGGGCACACAGGACCCGCCTTCCGAACAGAGTGGCCTCCAGGGGCGCGTCCGCCCCAACCACAATTTTTTAATGAACGGAACAACGAAGGACAGGTTTTCAGGAAAGACAAAACACAGAAGCACAACACAGAAGAACACTCACCAGCTGATGACCTGAGCTCCACGTGTTGGTGGTCCTGAGCAGTCTCTGAGGAGATCCAATCCCGGAGAGCCCCCAAATGTTATGCCCAGTTCTCGGCATCCCCAGTGACCACCAAGGAGAACCAAACACGTATGCAAGGGCAAGGAGCTTTATTTCGGGCCTAAGCTCAGTCTCTTGACTTCACCAACGCAGTGGATCCATATAAGAGCCCGGAGTAGTGGGAGGGTAAGGTTTTTATAGGGATTTGAACATAGAAGAAGCGGATGGGTACATGATTGGTTGATTTAAACAGTGAATACACTTGTAGTCTTCTGATTGGCTTGGGATTTTGGCGGGCAAAATTGGGGGCAGAACAGAGGCAGGAAGATTTTGGCAGGCAAGGTTGGCGGGTGGGAGTTAAGTAATTAAGCAACCTCTGTTGCGATTGGCTATACAAGCAGCAATAACATTTGTATGTATTTCGATTGGCCGAGACAGGGAGGTAGGAGGGACAAGTCTCAGGTGTCCTGGACAGGGGGCAGGGCAGCTGCCCCTTTGTTTAAGCTGAAACTTGTAATTTAGGCATAACCAGGGCAGCACTCTACTGAAGCCTGTCATGGCATCATTCAGGTTCTGGGTCCTTCATTTCCTGTCTAATCTTCTCACCACAACTACAAGATACCCAGATGCCCCCTTGCTTAGATCCCTCCCAGCCTTCCTGTTGTTTTCAGAATAAAAAGCACACTCAATCTTTAAAAAAAAAAAAAAAAGTCTGCTGGTTTTCTTTCTCTCTTGTATTTCTCATGTAGCTTTAGCCAATTCCCAATTCTAATAATCTGGTGCCAAAATCTAGTTCCCTAGGGGACCTTTCCCCCTTTACTAATGCTTTCACTAAAGTCAGTTTCCATACTTTTGCTCCCCCCATTTCACCTTTTTTTTTTTTTTTTTTTTTTTTGAGGTACGGTTTCACTCTAGCCCAGGCTGACCTGGAATTCACTACCTAGTCTCAGGGTGGCCTTGAACTCAGGGTGATCCTCATACCTCTGCCTTCCGAGTGCTGGGATTAAAGGCATGCGTCACCACACTCGACTCCATTTCACCCTTTATTCACTTTCCTATCCCCTCCATTCCAACACAGACGTCTCTTGCCATTTGATCCTACCATTCACCCAACACCTCACCAAACACCATTAAGGTAAGACTCAAACATAGTCTAGAGGTGCCCTAGAATGTTGTCCTCTGTCTTCCCAGACCCCAGGGGTCTTCTCGCTCTATGCCTCCCAGAGGATTGCCTTCCAGTGAGAATTGGAGATGCCCTTCTCCACTTTGGGGACCTCCAGCTCTAAAGCCTCCCTGAGCTTTATTTTGGTATCAAGCGACAACTTGCTACCAAAATCTAGTCCCGGGACTTACCAACTCACACCTCAAAGCCAAACTTTTATTCCAGCTTTCTACACCTGGTCCCAATTTGGATATTTCAAATTACAAGTCATCACTAATTTGAACAACTTCGTAAGATGAAATGGCAAGGGATTGGAGGTTCCTTAGTTTCAAGGTTTTTGCCATTTGTGCATGCACCTCTCTCTGTCTAGACTGCTCTGCTAACCAGATTTTCCTCCCCCTTCCTCCCAGCGTTCTTTATCCACTGCCTGTCTTTTCAAGTTTGATCTTATAGACAAGATCCTCCCCTCTAAACCTGAGTCTCCCTTCTAGAGAGCCACCTCTCTGAAGATGATCTTCTATACAGCCTCTCCCAAGAATTCTATTCTACCTCACACACACTGGTAAATGCCTTAGCAGGCTGGGGCTATCGGGTCTTGAAAGACAAAGCTCAGATCTGTCACCTGGCTATAACTTACTTGGACTGCCCCACAACTGCCTCCAAAAGGAACTCCTATCTTTACCTTTTTCTGCATACTAATTTCTCTCCTTGCTTTTCCCCTTTCCTGCCAGAGAAAAACCTGCAGGGCAATCACAGTAAACCAGCACCTGCCTCACAGCCACATAAAATAAACAAAGACAGGGAGGTCCTCACCAGTGACTAATAGCTAGTAGAAGAAAGAAAAATGTCAGGTTTAAAATTCAAACTAAAGACAGTTGTTATGGTGGCTGCTTGTCCCAGGCCAAAACCTAAATCCTAAACAGTTTCTGGTATCCACCCTCTCTCTCTCTCTCCCTTTCACCATGATAAATTACTTTAAAATTCCAACTCCCTTGGGCTCTTAAAACTCCCAAATGGTTAGAACAAATCTCCAACAGCAGGATAGAACAATTTACCTTCCCTGACTCCAACCATAGAAAAGCCATTTGTCATATCCACTGAGCCATTCAGCACTAGACCAAGGAGGGGGTGACTAAGCCTCTGTCCATCTGTCTTCCTAAGGTACCTCGTCTTGTCCATGGAGGACTGCCCTGGGAGCCTTCAGTCAGATGCCTGCTTTCCTTTTGGAACCCCTGTCACCCAGGAGAAGATCTCCAGCCTGTCTACAGATCAGGACTCCTTCCTGATCCTCAGATGCACTGGCACTTCTCACCCCTCTATGGGTTCCCAAATTTCCAAAACTCCACCAGCCTACCTGCCTGGTCATCTCCTGACCAATCCACCAATCCTTCTTCTTTTCTTTCTTCCCTTTTCCTTTTCCCTTCCCCTTCCCCTTCCTCCCTCCCTCCCTCCATCCTTTCTTTCTTTCCTTCTTTTTTTCAGCTGAAGGAGCATAGTGTGGATAGTGAAAGTAAAGCCAAGGCAGCCAACACCAAGGTGGCAACCACATACAGAGCAGCCAGCTCTAAGGTGGCAAAGATATGTAAAGCAGCCAACCTTAATGTGGTTATCAATGGCACACTAGGTGACTGGGCCACGAACACATAAAAAGCCAGGAGTTCCAGATGCTGTCACTCGATACAGCAAATGTTTGACGGCCTGGTGTCAATACCCTATAGCCACGACAGGGATCCTGAGCAGCCTGTGAGAACTCCCAGAGATCATCACCAATTATCAGTTATCGTGGAACTCTGCTTGAAGACCAAGTGTCATCACAGGTGAGCTGCCTGGGGGTTAGGACAGGAGGGGAGAATAGGTAAAGGAATGTTTGTTTATGCAAATATTGAGTGTTAAGTGTGAATAAATGATTTCAGGGTGGTGAACAGCAAGCACTGGATGATCTCCCATGAAGGCATGGACTTCTACCCTAAGACCCGATAGCAGGAGTACTCCACTCTCTGGCAACGCCAGACAGGATCCAGGTGTGAGCACCAACTAGGGGTATAAAGCTGCATAGACAACTTCCTCAAAGGCATGGGCTTCAGTCCTAAGACCAGGTAGCAGAAGCAGTCTGTACCCATCCCTCTGAGGACACTATTAACCTGTCTCCCACGAAGGCACAAGCTTCTTTCCTAAGACTGAGTAGTGGGAGGAGGTTCAGCCCAGGCCCATAAAGGCATAGACCTAGCACATAAGTCCTGAGTTTCATGAAATTCTGGACAGCCAAGAGAATCTCCAGATTGGCTCAAAGAAAATGATAATTTACAGGGCTGGAGAGATGGCTTAGTGGATAAGGTGCTTGCCTGCGAAGGGCCTAAGGACCCAGGTTCAGTTCTCCAGGTCCCATGTAAGCCAGATGCACATGGTGGTGCATGCATCTAGAGTTCATCTGGAGTTAATTGCTAGAGGCCCTGGCATGCCCATTCTCACTCTCTCTCCCTCTCTCTGTCTCTAATAAATAAATAAAAATAAAATCTTTAAAAAAGGAAAGTGATAATTAACAAAAAGACATAAGCCAAGCCAGCTCACTTAATTGCTACTTAAGTAAAAAATATATAAAATCCCTTTTCTCAACTGCCACAATATGTATCAGATCCGAGAATGGTGGAAGGCAGGAAAGGACAGAAAAGAACTTAAACCCCAATCAGGGTAGAGAGGAACAGAACAGATAGTAAAAGAAAAATTACCTAGGTATGAAAAGGGAACTCAAAAAGGTATTCCACTACATGAGCCAGAAGTTGTAGAACCAATTATAGCTCAAGCCAATAAAAAGGAAATAATACGCCACTATGTAAAATTGTTAATAACATAGAAGAAGACAGGATGAAAGGAAAAAGATTAGCTAGACAAGAAATAGGAAGATGTAAGAACTACCCATGCCTGGAGGATGCAATTAGGGAATGGGAAGGGGAAAAAAATCACCATGGCCAGCCTACCAGTCTCAACACAGAAGGTGGTGAATACTACCCACAAGACCCCTAGGAGACAAGGAGTAGCAATAGAACAAATCATTGAAACTAGAACCTTGACTAGAGCAGAAATGCAGAATTATAGACAAGATTTTGCTCAGAGGGCAGAAAAAAATGCCACATACATGACTAAGATTTGGGAAAAAGATGGTGACACATTAATGCTGATGTCAGATGAAATGCACAGTTTAACTGGCATAGTAGAAAACCCACATATCTACAAAAGCCTTAGCACGATCCTGGAAGCATGCACCAGTGACCTGCATTTGTTATTTGCTTAGGTGACATTTGCAAGGGTCCATGCCTTCCCCACATTGGACTTAGGGGTCTTTGAGGTGGAAGGACAATGGAGAACCCTGCAGAAGGATATCCAGCTATGTCATAAGCTAGGGGATATTATGTAAAATTTATAATATGGATATAAATACACCCCAAGCAGCACCAATGATACCCAGAAGGCAAAAAACATCATTATGACTTCCCTCAGCATATGAGAATGACCTTTATGACAGTCACTTGCTCCACCATAGCAATGGCTATTGATTTCTTTAAAGAGACTAGGGAGTTAGAAACCTATTGATAGAAACCCATAAGGTAGTGACCTTGACAGCAGGAATTAAAGTCCAGCGGGTAGTGCCCTTCCCTGCGCAAGGTTTTAAAAACCCACAACTGAGAGGCGACCTTGACCTGCCAGGACAGGAGCTCCCAGGTGGGGGTGCAATCTTTGCCACCAGGTGAAATGTAAATATTCTACCTTAAAAAACAGAGCATGCCCCTGGGGGCTCTCCTACCCCTAAGGGGCATTTCAAAACATCAGACCCTTCAGAATGTCAGATGACCACCAGAGATGGAAGGCCAGCCAATGATGAGAAATAGACAACCCACCAGGAGGGGGCCATAGAATGGCATCAGGCCAGTAACAGGGTATCCAAGAAGGACCTGAGGCCATATATCCAGCAATGATGCAAAATGAGGAACCAACAGTATTCTCTTTCATTCCTGGTAGACACTGGAAGTCAGATAATTATAATCTCTAGTGTGCCTGCCAGACCAATAGATAGCTAATACTACAGGAGTGCACCAATCTACTTCCAAGGCTTCCACTAAAGAAATAAACTTTACAATATTTTATAAAAATATAAAGTGAAGCCAGGAGTTGTGGTGCATGCCTCTAATCCCAGCATTTGTGAGGCAGAAGGATCACTGTGAGCTCAAGGCCACCCTGAGACCTGAGCTAAACCCTACCTAGAAAAAACAGGAAAAAAAATACATATATATATATATGTACATACATATAATGTGAAGCCATTTTTACTGCAGCCTCCATTGATACACTAGGGATGGATATGACTCCAAAATTTTTTCCTGATTGGTTATTTTCTAAAAGGACAAAGGCACTGAGACAGACTATGCTAAGTACCATGAAGTTGCTACCCACACAACTACTGCCTACTGTGGTTCCATCATTTACTAAACAGTATCTGTTGAAGAGAGAACACAAGGAAACTTCTCAAAATATAGAAAAGCTGTTAAAAGTCCGGTATAGCCTGTCTGTAAGCTCAACAGGCAATACAGCTTTATAGTAGATTATCAGAACATCAGTGCCAAACCCCCTGTTATGCCAAGAAATCTACCAGAAGTAGAGGAGATATTTAACAGGATTAGAAAATTTAATGCCAGTTTCTTCGTGTCAGTTGATTTGAGTGATATGTCCTTCTACCGGCCACTCCACAAAGATAGCCAAGAATATACTGCATTTACATTTACATGGCAGAACAAACAATATCAATTTACGAGGGTCCCCTAAGGACACAAAAATAGTCCGATGATAGCACAGGTACACTTACAATGGAGTATGGACAAAATTCACGCAGAACCAGGACTGTGGAATATTATCATATGTAGATGATATTATTATTTGTGGAAAAACAAAGGATAGCACACAAAGAACATTGGACATCCTGACATACATTAAGAAACGATGGTTGGATGATAAATCAGGAAAAGGTCTACCACCAGACACTAGTGTGAAATTTCTAGACACAATTTGGACCAGTGATGGTCTTATAGTACCAGCCAGCATGATAGATAAGACAGCAAATCTACAGCCACCAGAAAACAAAACCCAGATGTAACATTTGATAGGGTTATTTGGATATTGGCAGCGACCTGTACCATACTTGCAGTTAATCTTCAAACCTCTTTATGAGGTTACTAGGAAGGCTTCGGACTTCATATGGGGTCCAGAACAGCAACAGGTTTTTAAGACAGCCTGCGCATGTATGTCTCAGTTTAACCGACTATATATCATTCAACCTTTAGACATGATACACATAGACATTGTGTCTATAGCTTATTATAGCAATTGGAGCATCTTTGCTAAAGTGATAGATTAGAACTCCAAGACCAAAGGCCTTTCATTGCAAATCATTGCTATATTTAGAAAACATGGGGACTTCCGGTTAAGATGGCAGCATAGGTACCAGGCCAAAGCAGCCTAGGGGGGAAAAAGACGAAAAACACGGCAGCAAAATACACAATTTTACTAAAAAGTGAGGTGAGTGGCAAATTGAAACGGCAGCGGAGAAGTAGTAGAGATCCAGAGCATCCAGAGCCCACACAGGCCGGCAGAAGCAGCTCCGGCAGATCTGCAGACCACAGCAGCAGCGGAGGCTGCGGCCACAAAGCTGCCAGGCTCGCCCTGAGCCGCAGGAAAAGCCAGGTGAGGGGGTTTTCCACTCACACCAAGGCTCTCGACACACTCAAGAAACGTGAAGGGAGAACGGCAGTGAACAACGAAGGAGCAGATCACAAGGTAGAAGAACACGTGGAACAGCGGGTGAACTAGAGCAGCATCGGCAGCCTCCCCTCCCCCACCACCAGTGCCCGCCTCCAGCGAACAGAGCAGAGGTCCAGGGACCCAGCCACGCCAACTTGAACCAAGAGCGGGACCCAAGCAGGAGCAGAGGTAACTGGGATTACACCAGGGAAGGGTCTCACCTGGTCACAAGCTGACTTGGAACCCTCAACAGATCAGAACTCTTAACCTCCTTGGTGTCAGGATTAAGGCTGTGGGTGGGGCACCACACACCCTAAGGGACAGTTAGAGGATCTGGTTGTCATAATACCTACTCTTGGATATATATTCTGAGCTGTTCTTTCATTGAAAGTGTACACTGTTTAGTTTAATTTCAGAATCTATCTGTATTTGGTTTCACTCAGCCTACTTGAATACTCTCATAGCAGGCAAACCCAACACCTAGGGTCACTTTTTTTTGTTTTTTTTTTTTTTTTTTTTTTTTGGTTTTTCGAGGTAGGGTCTCACTCTAGCCCAGGCTAACCTGGAATTCACTATGGAGTCTCAGGGTGGCCTCGAACTCACGGCGATCCTCCTACCTCTGTCTCCCGAGTGCTGGGATTAAAGGTGTGCGCCACCACACCCGGCAAGGGTCACTTTTGTAGATACTCTGAGAGTCTTGAGAGCCACACCTAATGCCTTAAGATCCTACCCTGAAGTTATATAAAATCAGATTGACTAATACATCTAATAATACCCAGCTAACTAGAAAATCCAATCATTAAATAATCCAGGATGCAAAAATATATACATTATAACACAAGAAACACCGAAAATCAAGACAATATAAATCCACCGAAAAGTATTAATGCATCAGAAATGACCTCTAGTGACAACGAGTTAGAGGAAATGCAAGAGAAAGATTTCAAAAGAATGATTATAAATATGTTTAAACAAGTCAAAGAAGAAATCAAAGGAATGAAAGAGGAAATCAAAGGAATCAAAGAAAACACAGGACACCAATTTAATGAAATAAAGAGGTCAATACTACACATAAATAAGGAAATAGAAATAGCAAAGGAAAACCAGTCAGAAATACTAGCAATGAAGAACACAGGTAATGAGATACAAAACTCTGTAGAAAGTCTCACCAGTAGGATGGATGAAGGAGAGGACAGAATATCTAAGCTAGAAGACCAGGTGGCAGATCTAATACAGTTCAACAAAAAGAAAGACAAACTAATAGAAAAGTATGAGTGGGAATTTCAAGATATTCGGGACACTATGAGAAGATCAAACATAAGAATTCAGGGCATAGTAGAAGGAGAATTTCACACCACAGGCATAGTAGGTGTCTTCAACAAAATCATAGAAGAAAACTTCCCCCAAATTGGGACAGAGGAGCCAATGCAGATACAGGAATCCTTTAGAACACAAACCAGACAAAACCTGGAAAGAACCTCTCCTCGCAATATTATGAAACTACAAAACATACAAACCAAAGAAAAAATATTGAAAGCAGTCAGAGAAAAATGAAGTTACCAACAAAGGCAAGCCTATCAGGATTACAGCAGATTACTGAACACAAACTTTAAAAGCCAGAAGGGTGTGGAGTGATTATTCCAAGTCCTCAAAGATAACAACTGTCAACCAAGGTTACTTTATCCTGCAAAACTATCCATTCAAATAAACAGAGAAATAAGGACATTCCATGACAAAAGCAAGCTAAAGGAGTATTTCAAGACAAAACCAGCTCTACAGAAAATACTTGAAAGAATCCTCCATGCTGAAGAAAAAGAAAAGCACACACATAAGGAAACGGAAAAAACAAACAATACTTAAATACTAATTAACACAGGAGAGCAAAGGTAAAACCAGAAGAACTACAAAAAAATGGCAGAAATGAACACAAACCTTTCAATTTTATCTCTTAATATCAACGGCCTCAATGCTCCAACCAAAAGGCATAGGTTTGCAGACTGGGTTAAAAAGCAGGATCCTTCAATTTGTTGCCTCCAAGAAACCTACCTTTCTACAAAGGGTGGACACTATCTTAGGGTGAAAGGTTGGAAAATGGTGTTTCAAGCAAATGGACCTAGAAAACAAGCAGGGGTTGCTATCCTAATATCTGACAAGGTACTCTTCAGTCCAACATTAGTTAAGAAAGGAAAGGAAGGCCACTTTATATTCATTAAAGGCACCCTCCAAGAGCAGGACATTACAATCCTAAGCATATATGTACCTAACATGGGGACCCCCAAATTCATCAAACAAACACTGCTAGAACTAAGGTCACAGATAACACCAAACAGTGGTAGTGGGTGACTTCAGCACCCCACTGTCATCAATTGACAGGTCATCCCGGGAAAAAATAAACAGAGAGGCATCTGGACTAAATGAGGTCATAGAAGGAATGGACCTAACAGATATCTACAGGACATTTCATCCAAATCCTGCAGAATATACATTCTTTTCAGCAGCACATGGAATATTCTCTGAAATAGATCATATATTAGGACACAAAGCAAATCTTAATGACTACAGGAAAACTGAAATAATTCTTTCCATTCTATCTGACAACAATGGAATCAAACTGCAAACCAATAGCATGAAAGGCTATAGAGTATACACAAAATCATAGAAATGAAACAACACACTATTAAATAATGAATGGGTCAATGAAGAAATCAAGAGGAAATCAAAAACTTCATAGAGTCAAACAATAATGAGAACACAACAGACAAGAATCTCTGGGACACAATGAAGGCAGTTCTAAGAGGTAAATTTATAGCTTTAAGTGCCTATATTAAGAAATTAGAAAGGTCGCAAGTAAATAACCTAATGCTTAAAGCCTTGGAAAAAGAAGAACAAGGCAAACCAAAAATCAGTAGAAGGGAAGAAATAATAAGGATTAGGGCAGAAATTAATGAAATACAAACCAAAAAAACAATCCAAAGAATCAATGAAACAAAGAGTTGGTTCTTTGAAAGGATAAACAAGATTGATAAACCCTTAGCAAATCTGACCAAAAGAAAGAGAGAAGAGACACAAATTAATAAAATTAGAGATGAAAAAGGTAACATCACAACAGATGCCAGAGGAATTCAAAATATCATAGGGACATACTATAAAAGCATATACCCCACTAAGTATGAAAATCTGAAAGATATGGATGATTTCCTTGATTTATATGACCTACCTAAATTAAATCAAGATGAGATTAGTCACTTAAATAGACGTATAACAAGCATGGAGATCCAAGCAGTTGTCAAAAATCTACCAACTAAAAAAAGTCCAGGCCCAGATGGATTCACTGCTGAATTTTACCAGACCTTCAGGGAAGAGCTAACACCATTGCTTCTTAAGCTTTTCCATGAAATAGAAAAAGAAGGAATCCTACCAAACTCCTTCTATGAAGCCAGCATCACCCTGATACCAAAACCAGGCAAAGATAGAACAAAAAAAAGAAAATTACAGACCAATCTCCCTCATGAACATAGATGCAAAAATCCTCAACAAAATATTGGCAAACAGAATACAAGAATATATCACAGAGATCATTTACCCTGACCAAGTAGGCTTTATCCCACAGATGCAGGGATGGTTCAACATAAGCAAATCGATAAATAAATACATTATATAAATGGACTGAAGGACAAAAACCACATGATCATCTCATTAGACTCAGAGAAAGCATTTGACAAAATCCAACATCCCTTCATGATAAAAGTCCTACAGACACTGGGAATAGAAGGAACATATCTCAATATAATAAAGGCTGTTTATGACAAGCCTACAGCCAACATATTACTAAATGGGGAAAAACTGGAAGCTTTTCCACTAAAATCAGGAACAAGACAAGGGTGTCCACTGTCCCCACTTTTATTTAATATAGTACTGGAAGTCTTAGCCATAGCAATAAGGCAAGAGACGCACATAAAGGGGAAACAAATTGGAAAGGAAGAAATCAAGTTATCATTATTTGCAGATGACATGATTCTATATATAAAAGACCCTAAAGACACTACCAGCAAACTGTTAGAGCTGATAAACACCTGCAGCCATGTAGCAGGATACAAAATAAATACACAGAAATCAGTAGCCTTCATATATGCTAACAATAAACACACAGAGGATGAAATCAGAGAATCACTACCATTCACAATTACATAAAAGAAAATAAAGTACATTGGAATAAACCTAACCAAGGAAGTAAAGAATCTCTGCAATGAAAACTATAAAACACTCAAGCGAGAAATTGCAGAAGACACTACGAAGTGAAAAACATCCCTTGTTCCTGGATTGGAAGAATCAATATTGTGAAAATGGCAATGTTACCAAAAGCAATCTACACATTTAATGCAATCCTTATCAAAATTCCAAAGGCATTCTTCAGGGAAATAGAAAAAAAAAATCCAAAAATTCATTTGGAATCACAAAAAAACCTCGAATATCTAAAATAATACTGAGCAACAAAAATAAGGCTGGTGGTATCACCATACCTGATTTTAACCTATACTACAGAGCCATAGTAACAAAAACAGCATGGTACTGGCACAAAAGCAGACTTGTAGATCAATGGAACAGAATAGAGGACCCAGGTGTAAATCCAGGTAGCTATATTCGATAAAAATGCCAAAAATACTCATTGGACAAAAGACAGCCTGTTCAGCAAATGGTGTTGGGAAAACTGGATATGTATCTGTAAAAGGATGAAAATAGATTCTTCTCTCCCTCCATGCACAAGAATTAAGTCCAAATGGGTTAAAGATCTTAACATCAGACCGGAAACTCTATAACTGCTACAGGAAAAAGTGGGGGAAACCCTTCAACATATTGGTCTTGGCAAAGACTTTCTGAATACAACCCCAATTGCTCAAGCAATAAAACCACAGATTAACCACTGGGACCTCATGAAATTACAAAAAGTTTGTACTGCAAAGGACACGGTGAAGAAAGCAAAGAGGCAACCTACAGAATGGGAAAAAATCTTTGCCAGCTATATATCTGCTAGATGATTAATATCTAGGATATACAAAGAACTCAAAAAATTAAATAATAAGAAATCAAACAAGGCAATTAAAAAATGGGCTATGGAGCTAAATAGAGAGTTCTCAAAAGAAGAAATACGGATGGCATATAAGCATGTAGAAAAATGTTCTACGTTCCTAGTCATCAGGGAAATGAAGATTAAAACTACATTGAGATTCCATCTCACTCCGGTCAGATTGGCTACCATCATGAAAACAAATGATCATAAATGCTGGGGAGGATGTGGAAAAAGAGGAACCCTTCTACACTGTTGGTGGGAATGCAATCTGGTCCAGCCATTGTGAAAATCAGTGTGGAGGTTCCTAAGTCAGCTAAAGATTGATCTACCATATCACCTAGCTATAGCACTCCTAGGCATATATCCTAAGGACTCATCCCATTTCCTTAGAAGTACGTGCTCAACCATGTTTACTGCTGCTCAATTCATAATAGCTGGGAAATGGAACCAGCCTTGATGTCCCTCAACTGATGAGTGGATAATGAGGATATGGCACATTTATACAATGGAGTTCTACTCAGCGGTAAAGAAAAATAAAGTTATGAAATTTGCAGAAAAATGGATGGATCTGGAAAGAATTATACTAAGTGAGGTAACCGAGACCCAGAAAGCCAAGCGCCGCATGTTCTCTCTCATATGTGGATCCTAGCTACAGATGATTGGGCTTCTGTGTGAGAAGGGAAAAACTCAGTAGCAGAGGCCAGTAAGCTAAAAAAGAGATACAAAGGGAAGAGAAGGGAAGGGAGGATAGTACTTAATAGGTTGGTATTGTATATAAGTAGAAGAATAGATTAATGGGGGTGAAAAGGCCCAAAGTGAGGTCAGGGGAGGAGATTGAGTCTGGACTCCTATCCCATTGTTAGAAATGGATATGCATGCCTGAAGAGGTGTTGCTAGGAACCAAGATTGAACCGAAGGTGTAACAGTCGAAAAGGTACCTTCAAGAGTTCATTCAGAACCACAAGGTGTCAGCTAAGGGGTTGATGCCAGGCTGGGTAGAGGAGATAGCTCAGTTGCCACTTGTAACCAGACAAACTTATATCCAAACCCCTCCCAGAAACTGGTGTCTATGGGAACATGGGGGACAATCAAGTGGGATCCCACAGAGGTGAAAGCATGGTTCACAGATGGCTCATCAGCCAATATCACGGACAAGCTATGTTGGAAATCAACAGCCTGGAGACCATTGGATGGGCAAATCCTTACCGATGAGGGCACAACCAAATCAGCACAACATGCAGAGGTGCACACACCTTTATTGACCATAGGAAAATCAATAGAGGAAGGTCACAGACTGATTCGTATATACTCAGATTCATGGTGTCTTTGCAATGGGATTGCAATTTGGTCTACCAAATGGAGGCAAACTAATTGGACTATTAATAGGAAAGACATATGGTCCAAAACGAATTGGAAGGAAATCAGTGAATTAGCACAAAATATTAAGATTTTAGTGAGTCATGTCAATGCACACACCTCACAAACAGATGTTACAAGTCAACATAATCACAAGGCCAACAAACTTACACAAATTATGGTCATAAGAATCAGGAAGGATGTGCCATGGCAAGTAGGGTAACAAAAAGATACTAAAATCATTTATTTGCGACCTTTCTAATTTCTTAATATAGGCACTTAAAGCTATAAATTTACCTCTTAGAACTGCCTTCATTGTGTCCCAGAGATTTTGGTATGTTGTGTTCTCATTATTGTTTGACTCTATAAATTTTTTGATTTCCTTCTTGATTTCTTCATTGACCCATTCATCATTTAGTAATGTATTGTTTAGTTTCCATGATTTTGTGTATGCTCTATATCCTTTCTTGCTATTGATTTGTAGTTTGATTCCATTGTGGTCAGATAGAATGCAAGGAATTATTTCAATTTTCCTGAATTTGTTAAGATTTGCTTTGTGTCCTAATATATGGTCTATTTTAGAGAATGATCCATGTGCTGCTGAAAAGAATGTATATTCTGCAGCATTTGGATGAAATGTCCTGTATATGTCTGTTAGGTCCATTCCTTCTATGACCTCGTTTAGTCCAGATGCCTCTCTGTTTATTTTTTCCCGGGATGACCTGTCAATTGATGAGAGTGGGGTGTTAAAGTCACCAACTACCACTGTGTTTGGTGTTATCTGTGACCTTAGTTCTAGCAGTGTTTGTTTGATGAATTTGGGAGCCCCCATGTTAGGTGCATATATGTTTAGGATTGTAATGTCCTCCTGTTGGAGTGTGCCCTTAAACCATATAAAGTGACCTTCCTTATCTTTCTTGACTAATGTTGGAGTGAAGTCTGCCTTGTCAGCTATTAGGATAGCAACCCCTGCTTGCTTTCTGGGTCCATTTGCTTGAAACACCGTTTTCCAACCTTTCACCCTAAGATAATGTCCATCCTTTGTAGAAAGGTGAGTTTCTTGGAGACAACAAATTGTAGGGTCCTGCTTTTTAACCCAGTCTGCAAATCTATGTCTTTTGGTTGGAGCATTGAGGCCATTGATATTAAGAGATATTATTGAAAGATGTGTATTTATGCTTGCCTTTTTTTTTTTTTTTTTTTTGTGGTTCTGGTTCTACCTTTGCTCTCTTATATTAACTAGTATTTGAGTGTTGTTTGTTGTTTTCCGGGTTCCTTATATGTGTGTTTTTCTTTCTCTTCGGCATGGAGGATTCTTTCAAGTATTTTGTGTAGAGCTGGTTTTGTCTTCAAATACTCCTTTAGCCTGCTTTTGTCATGGAATGTCCTTATTTCTCCATCTATTTGAATGGATAGTTTTGCAGGATAAAGTAGCCTTGGTTGACAGTTGTTATCTTTCAGAGTTTGGAATACATCACTCCAAGCCCTTCTGGCTTTGAAAGTTTGTGTTGAGTAATCTGCTGTGATCCTGATGGGCTTGCCTTTGTAGGTAACTTGATTTTTCTCTCTAACTGCTTTCAATATTTTTTCTTTGGATTGTGTGTTTGGTAGTTTGATTATAATATGGCGAGGAGAGGTTCTTTCCAGGTTTTGTCTGGCTGGTGTTCTAAATGCTTCCTGTATCTGCATTGGCACCTCTTTCCCAATTTGGGGGAAGTTTTCTTCTATGATTTTGTTGAAGATGCCTACTATACCTTTGGATTGAAATTCTTCTCCTTCTACTATACCCTGAATTCTTATATTTGATCTTTTCATAGTGTCCCGAATATCTTGAAATTCCCATTCATACTTTTCTATTAGTTTGTCTTTCTCTTTGTTGGATTGTATTAGATCTGCCACCTGGTCTTCTAGCTTAGATATTCTGTCCTCTCCTTCATCCATTCTACTGGTGAGATTTTCTACAGAGTTTTTTATTTCATTAACTGTGTTCTTCATTGCTAGTAATTCTGACTGGTTTTTCTTCATTATTTCTATTTCCTTATTTATGTCTTGTATTGATTTCTTTATTTCGTTAAATTGGTGTGCTGTATCTTCTCTGATTCCTTTGATTTCTTCTTTGAGTTCATTGAACATATTTACAATCATTCTTTTGAAATCTTTCTCAGGCATTTTCTCTAACTCGTTTTCACTAGAGGTCATTTGTGAAGCATTGATGCTTTTTGGTGGATTTATATTGCCTTGGTTTTTGGTGTTTCTTGTGTTATAATGTATATATTTTTGCATCTTGGATTAAGTTACTGCTTAGATTTTCCAGTTAGCTGGGTATCCTTTGCTGTATCTATTGATCTGATATTGTATATCTTCTATGTAGGAGATTAAGATGTTAGGTGTGGCTCTTACCACTCTCAGAGTATCTAGACACGTGGTCCTAGGGGTTAAGTTTGCCTGCTACGGGAGTATTCAAATAGGTTGAGTGGAATAAAATACAGGTATATTCTAAAATTTAACTAAACCCTATACACATTCAGTCAAGAACAGCACCGAGCATTTATGCAAGATTAGGTATTATAAAAACCAGATCCTCTATCAACAGAGAAGTTAAGATTTCTGGTCTGTTGAGGGAGGTTGGAGGGATGGCTTAGTGATTAAGGCCTGCAAAGCCAAAGGACACAAGTTCTATTCCCCTGGACACACATAAGCCAGATGCACAAGGTGATGCCTGCATCTGGAATTTGTTTGCAGTGGCTGGAGGCTCTGGCACACCCATTCTCTCTCTCTTAAATAAACAAATAAATAAATGAGGGCTTCAGAGATGGCTTAGCAGTTAAGGTGCTTGTCTGCAAAGTCAAAGGACCCAGGTTAGAACCAGGACCCATGTAAGCCAGATACACAAGGTGGCACATACATCTGGAGTTCATTTGCAGTGGCTGAAGGCCCTGGCATGCCCATTCTCTCTGTCTGTCTTTCTCAAATAAATAAAATAAAATAATTTTTTTAAAAAAGAAAGAAATAGGGACATATTATAAAAGCATATACTCCACAAAGTATGAAAATCTGAAAGAAATGGATGATTTCCTTGATTTATATGAGCTACCTAAATTAAATCAAGACGAGATTAATCACTTAAATAGACCTATAACAAGCATGGAGATCCTAACAGTTATCAAAAATCTCCCAAGTAAGAAAAGCCCAGGCCCAGATGGATTCACTGCTGAATTTTACCAGACCTTCAAGGAAGAGCTAACACCATTGCTTCTTAAGCTTTTCCATGAAATAGAAAAAGAAGGAATTCTACCAAACTCCTGTGAAGCCAGCATCACCCTGATACCAAAACCAGGCAAAGATAGAACAAAAAAAGAAAATTAAAGACCAATCTCCCTCATGAACATAGATGCAAAAATTCTCAACAAAATATTGGCAAACAGAATACAAGAATATATCAGAAAGATCATTCACCCTGACCAAGTAGGCTTTATCCCAGAGATGCAGGGATGGTTCAACATATGCAAATCTATAAATGTTATACATTATATAAATGGGTTGAAGGACAAAAATCACATGATCATCTCATTAGACGCAGAGAAAGCATTCGACAAAATCCAACATCCCTTCATGATAAAAGTCCTACAGAGACTGGGAAAAGAAGGAACATATCTCAATATGATAAAGGCTATTTATGATAAGCCTACAGCCAACATATTACTAAATGGGGAAAAACTGGAAGCTTTTCCACTAAAATCAGGAACAAGACAAGGGTGTCCACTATCCCCACTTTTATTTAATATAGTTCTGGAAGTCTTAGCCATAGCAATAAGGCAAGAGACATGCATAAAAGGGATATAAATTGGAAAGGAAGAGGTCAAATTATCATTATTTGCAGATGACATGATTCTATATATAAAGGACCCTAAAGACTCTACTAGCAAACTGTTAGAGCTGATAAACAACTACAGCCACATAGCAGGAAACAAAACAAATACACAGAAATCAGTAGCCTTCATATATGCTAACAACAAACACACAGAGGATGAAATCAGAGAATCACTCCCATTCACAATTGCATCAAAAAAATAAATAAATAAAGTACCTTGGAATAAACCTAACCAAGGAAGTAAAGAATCTCTACAATGAGAACTTTAAAATACTCAAGTGAGAAATTGCAGAAGACACTAGGAAGTGGAAAAACATCCCTTGTTCCTGGATTGGAAGAATCAATATTGTGAAAATGGCAATGTTACCAAAAGCAATCTACACATTTAATGCAATCCCTATCAAAATTCCAAAGGCATTCTTCAGGGAAATAGAAAAAAACAATCCAAAAATTCATTTGGAATCACAAAAAACCTCGAATATCTAAAATAATACTGAGCAACAAAAATAAGGCTGGTGGTATCACCATACCTGATTTTAACTACAGAACCACAGTAACAAAAACAGCATGGTACTGGCACAAAAGCAGACTTGTAGATCAATGGGACACAATAGAGGACCCAGGTGTAAATCCAGGTAGCTATATCCACCTGATATTCGATAAAAATGCTAAAAATACTCATTGGAGAAAAGACAGCCTCTTCAGCAAATGGTGTTGGAAAAACTGGATATACATCTGTAGAAGGATGAAAATAGATTCTTCTCTCTCTCCATGCACAAGGATTAAGTCCAAATGGATTAAAGACCTTAACATCAGGCCTGAAACTCTGAAACTGCTAGAGGAAGAAGTAGGGGAAACCCTTCAACATATTGGTCTTGGCAAAGACTTTCTGAATACAACCCCAATTGCTCAGGCAATAAAACCACAGATTAACCACTGGGACCTCATGAAATCACAAAGATTTTGCACTGCAAAGGACACGGTGAAGAAAGCAAAGAGGCAACCTACAGAATGGGAAAAAATCTTTGCCAGCTATATATCTGATAGAGGATTAATATCTAGGATATACAAAGAACTCAAGAAGTTAAATAATAAGGAATCAAGCAAGCCAATCAAAAAATGGGCTATGGAGCTAAATAGAGAATTCTCAAAGGAAGAAATACGAATGGCATATAAGCATCTAAAAAAATGTTCTATGTCACTAGTCATCAGGGAAATGCAGATTAAAACTACATTGAGATTCCATCTCACTCCTGTCAGATTGGCTACCATCATGAAAACAAATGATCATAAATGTTGGCGGGGATGTGGAAAAAGAGGAACCCTTCTACACTGTTGGTGGGAATGCAATCTGGTCCATCCATTGTGGAAATCAGTGTGGAGCTTCCTAAAACAGCTAAAGATTGATCTACCATATGACCCAGCTATAGCACTCCTAGGCATATATCCTAAGGACTCATCTCTTTTCCTTAGAAGTATGTGCTCAATCATGTTTATTGCTGCTTAATTTATAATAGCTGGGAAATGGAACCAGCCTAGATGCCCCTCAACTGATGAGTGGATAATGAAGATATGGCACATTTATACAATGGAGTTTTACTCAGCAGTAAAGAGAAATGAAGTTATGAAATTTGCAGAAAAGTGGATGGATCTGGAAAGAATTATACTAAGTGAGGTAACCCAGGCCCAGAAAGCCAAGCGCCACATGTTCTCCCTCATATGTGGATCTTAGCTAGAGATGATTGGGCTTCTGTGTGAGAAGGAAAAAACTCAGTAGCAGAGGCCAGTAAGTTAAAAAAGGAGATAGAAAGGGAAGAGAAAGAAAGGGAGGAGGGCTTTTATTAGGTTGGTATTGTATATATGTAAGTAGAAAGATTGAGATGGGGAGGGGATATGATGGAGAATGGAATTTCAAAGGGGAAAGGGGGGAGGGTAATACCATGGGATTTTTTTTGTTATCATGGAAAATATTAATAAAAATGGAGAAAAAAAAAGATACTAAAATCAAATTAATAAGACCTAAGGAATGGCAGATTACACCAGCCACGAACATAGCACCAATCCCCAATGATGAGCTACTGGCATTACATAAATCCTTAGGACACTTAGGCACACACGCCATGTTCTACTGGGTAAGGTAACTTTACACAACATGCCCACTTCTGGACAGCACTGCAAGGCAGTAATCTCGCAATGTACAGAATGTCCAGGGCTAATGGATTTAGAAGGAACCGCCCTAGTAATGCATTTAACCACTCCATGCATACAGATTTCACACAATCCTTGTACCTTCACTGATGTTAGCACTGGGTTAGGTACAGCCAAGGCATTTCATAGACCTAATCAGGTTGGAGTCATATATACTTTATGGACATGCGTTGCCCAACATGACATACCAGCAGTAATCACGACAGAACAGGGATTGTACTTTACGGGAAAAATGATACAATATTGGGCAAAAACAATGGATATACAGTGGTATTTTCACCTACCATATAACCCCAGAGCAGCATGGAATGTGGGGAGATTTAATGAGTTATTGAAGAATAAGTTGAACACTCTAATAAGAACTCCCTTAAAAAAGGCATTAGAGATAGCCATGAGTTCGAGGCCACTCTAAGACTACATAGTGACTTCCAGGTCAGCCTTGGCTACATTGAGACCCTACCTCGGAAAACAAAACAAAACAAAAAAATTAAATTTTAAAAAAGGCATTAGAGATTTCCTGCTATAAATTAAATTCCCAATATAAGCAAAATTGCTATAACCCCTTAGAAGAGGTATATGGCAAAAGGAGTGCATATGTACCAGAGACTGAACAAACCCCCAAACCAATTATCCTTCAAAAGATAATGCGGCGAAGGGGCTGAAGATATGGTTTAGTAGTTAAGGCGTTTGTATGCAAAGTAAAGGACCCTATTCCCAGGACCCACGTAAGCCAGATGCACAAGGTGGCCCATGCGTCTGGAGTTGGTTTGCAGGTAAAGGCCCTGGCATGCCCATTCTCTCTGTCTGTCTGCCTCTTTCCCTCTCCTGCTCTAAATAAAATTTTAAGAAAAGATTACGGGGCAAAATGCCAACAACCAACTCACTCCACAGGAAACAGTGGCCTCAAGACATGAGAATACCATCTGGACCATGGGAGGGAAGAGATTTACGGATGACAAAAATCAAGGACATCACCACAATGAATTAAAAATTATGTGTCCCAACCTGTTGGTGTTTATATTAAGGGCACTCACCATGTTTCTCATCCTTTTTTGTTTGGTTGCCTTTTGTAGATTCCGCAGGAAAAATAGCACTTACTGGCAACAGGCATGGATAACCAAACATAACCTGTGCTTAATAGACTTGTTTGTGCCATATACATCATAATGATTAGCATACAACTGTACAAGAGGGAGATACCACTGACAATACTGCTACTATTACTACACCATGGATGCCACAAAAACTGCCCATAAGGAAACACATTCACCAGGATCTAAAAGGGCAAGTACCGAAATATTGGAATCATTACCATTTTGCTTTGAATCTCATGTATGGCAGACAATCATTATAGGATAAATACACATACTGCCAACAATATCAAACAACCCAATTAAAAAATGGGCTATGGAACTAAATAGCTAGTTTTCAAAAGAAGAAACACACATGGCATATACATATCTACAAAAATATTCTACATCCCTAATCATCAGGGAAATGCAGATTAAAACTATGTTGAGATTTCATCTCACTCCTGTCAGATCAGCTACCATCATGAAAACAAATGATCATAAATGCTAGCGAGGATACAGAAAAAGAGGAACCCTTCTACACTGCTGGTGAGAATGCCATCTGGCCCAATCATTGTGGAAATCAGTGGAGGTTCCTGAGATAGCTAAAAACAGATCTACCATATGACCCAGCTATAGCACTCCTAGGACTTGTCTCACTACCTTAGAGATACTTGCTCAACCATTTTATTGCCACTCTATTCACACTAACTAGGAAATAGAACCAGCCTAGAAGTTCCTTAACTGATGAGTGGATAATGAAGATGTGGCAAATTCACACAATGGAGTTCTACTCAGCTGTTTGACCGTGGGAACTGCAGCTGGTCTTAGATCTCCAGGTACAGAGGCCTTATCGTATGGCCTTGGTAAAGCAGACTTCAGGCACAGAGGCATTGACGGCCTTGGTGGAGCAGACTTCAGACATGAAGGCATTGTTTTGAGAAAGTTTTATTTTCTGTATATAAGCTTGTCTGCCTGATTAAACTTAAGCCTAGATGAGAACTTGTCTTGGCTCCATTCCTTGTGTTCTTGTCTCAGGTTCATTCCCACTCCCTCCTTCGGGGTCTGTTTCAACTCGTGCCGCAGGCCGGCACAGCGTGGTACCTGAACAGGGACCTGAATATGAGGGGTTTCAGTGAGGAATGCCAACATCAACCCAAGATCCGTGGAAGAAAGTGAAATTAAAAAGAGGACTGTAGTCACCCACTCAGTCTTCTGGAATAAGGTAAGTTGGCGTAATTATGGGACAAGCAAAGAGTAAAAAGGAGCTAGTTGATGTAGTGAAAGATATTTTAAAAGCACAAGGAATTGGGATTGCTTCAAGTTCTTTAAGTAAATTTTTTGATTAATAAAATGAGCCCTTGGTTTATAGAGCAGGGAAATGTTGATTCAGATGCTTGGGATAAAGTAGGGAAAGAATTAAATGTCTTTTTACAAACTCATGGTCCTAAAAAGGTTCCGGTAATTGCTTTTTCCTTATGGTCTTTGATAAAGGATGCCTTGGATTCAGATACAAAAGACAGTTTAGTGAAGCAAATGTTAGATCACACTCAAGATGTCACTGAAATTAGAAATCAAAGTTCTGGAAAAGGGAGACCTGTAACTTACAAAGAACTGAATAAAGCATTGCAATCTTTAATAGTTTCTAAGGAAGATAGTGACGAGGAAGAGGAGGAAATAGAGCCAGAAGAAGCAGCAGAATTAGAGGAAGAGGCCGCTAATTATCATGCAGATTGGGACATACCACGTCCCTCCGCCCCCATGCCCTTCACACAAGTGTATGTAGCAGAAAAAAAAGGAGGAGGCAACTGACCTGACTTCTAAGCCAGCCTGCCTCAAAATAACAACAAAATTTGCCTTAGTTACTTCTAATAAAATAATTTCCAAGTGTGTTATTGGTATTAATGACATAAAATTGTATTAAGACTACTTTCTTGTTAGTAATAGGATTAATCAATTTGGTGTAATTTCTTAATAGCCTTATAAGAAAGATGGTTAATAATGTAGTGAGATGAACTGATTGAAGGAACTGGGAAGAAATTTTTCAATGTTGGGACATAGAATGCTCGTTAAAAATGCTTTTTGAGTGGTACTTAGATCAGAATGTTAAAGTATGTAAATAAAGGTGTGTGGATGTAAAAATGAAATTTTCAGGCTAAGCCTAAACACCATGCCTAAAGTTAGAGGTTTTTCAACTGTTTACACACTCTTAAGGAACAAAAGAACTAATTTTCAGACTAAAATGTATTGGGATAGCTTGCTTAAGCTTTATCAAATTTAAGTCATGGGTAAAACATAAAATTGTTTTATGTTAATAAAAATTTCTGTGGTACATGAAATCAATAGCTATCAAGTTTAAGCCAAAATCATTGGCTGTCAAATAATGTTTTTTTCTTTCAAAAAGATTTATCAAGAGTTATATTAATATTTAGCTAGCTGTTCTGGCTCAGAAAAGACAAGATTCTACTCTATTGTATGTAAAGTAACTGTCTCAATTGTGACATCTTAAGTCCAGTGCTTATAACAAAATTAATTCTTAAGATATATTCCCTACTTTAGGGTACAGCCTAATGCTCAAACAATGATCCTCATCTGAGAAAAAAAAATATTCAAGCTCCATGGTTGTTTCCAGTGTTCTCTGGGTAATTGGTAACCACGCAGGTATCTGGACTAATCAAAGATGTTTTCACACAAGTGCTGAGACTTTATACTGTTTTACTTGTCCTTTTCTGACAATTATTCTGGTTTCATTTGTGCTTCTGCTCAAACGGGAGAAGCTACTAAACATGTTCTTGTTCATTGCCTTCATTCTTTTAATGTTTTAGGAGTACCTAAACAACTGAAAACAGATAATGGACCAGGATATACAAGTGCAGGATTTAAGCACTTTTGTTCTTCTTTTAATATTGAGCATGTTACTGGAATTCCTTATAACCCCCCCAAGGGCAAGGTATCATTGAACAAGCAAATGGAACATTAAACACCTAATTACAAAATACTAAGAAGGGGGAAATGACACAGGGATCAGTAACAAGATGGTTAAATCATACTTTATTTATTTAAATTTTTTTACTTTTGGATGCAAAAGGATTTTTGCTGCTGACCGTTTTTGGCATGCACAAACCAAGACTAATTATGCTAAAGTAATGTGGAAAGATCCATTGACTAACAAATGGAATGGACCCGACCCTGTATTAATATGGGGACAAGGATCTGTTTGTATTTTTTCATAGAAAGAAAATGGAGCCAGATGGTTGCCAGAATGTTTGGTCCAGTATGCAGGCCACGAGATCAAACAAGAGGACACTGCTGATCCTGATGATATGGTGTCATCTACATCTTGCTTACAGTGAAGTCTACTGGACTGTCCTCAGGATTGTGGTGGTCAGACAATGGACATCAGCAAACTTACGTGTGGAAAATTGCTGCTGCTATGGGAGGTATCAAGGTTATATCTGACAGCAATAATTCAAATAGTCTTCCGAAGGGAACTGTTATGGCCTGTG
This sequence comes from Dipus sagitta, assembly GCA_036346955.1. Classification (NCBI taxonomy): domain Eukaryota; kingdom Metazoa; phylum Chordata; class Mammalia; order Rodentia; family Dipodidae; genus Dipus; species Dipus sagitta. Next base: position 218,174,045 of record CM070770.1, read on the forward strand.
TTACACCACCTTATGCCCTGATGTTAGGAAATGTGAATATTGCTTGGTATCACGGGTCTGAAGGAATGTTTAATGTTACCTGTGATAACTGTAGTCTGTCCAATTGTATTTCTCATGATTCTGAAACTATAATGACTGTCAAACAACCTGCATTTGTTATGATTCCTGTTAATCTTTCAAAGCCTTGGTATTCTGACAAGGGTATTCAAATTCTAAAGGAGTTTAAAAATAGTTTAAGTAGACAAAAGAGAGTTGTAGGTTTAGTTATTGCTGGGATTGTTGCATTTATTACATTATTAGCTTCTATTACTACTGCTGCTCTTGCTCTTGCTCTTACACAAGAAATTCATACTGCACACTTTGTTAATAATCTAGCTAAAAACGTTTCTGTTGCTTTGGGAACTCAAGTAACCATAGACAAGAAATTAGAAGAAAAAATAGATGCTTTGTTTGATGTAGTGACATATTTAGGAGAGCAAATTTAAGGAATGAAGATTAGAGCTCGATTGGAATGCCATGCAGATTACCAATGGATCTGTATAACCTCTAAAACTTACAATGCTAGTTATTCTAGCTATACAGAACAGTCATCTTGACTTTGACGCCACTAAGGCTGCTAATAATTTTACTTACTGCAATTAAGTCTGTGTTGCCTGGTTAGAACTCTCTAAGTTCCTGGATGGGCAGCTTTGCAGCTGTGGGAGTTTGCCTTCTGCTGCTCTTATGCCTATTGCCTATTTTCTTCAAGTGTCTAATGAAGTCTATTGTGAATGTTCACGCAGAGGTCCAAGGTATGCACTATAGAGCACGTCCTTGGCTCCCTCAGACTTTATCCTAATTCTCCCTGAATTAATTTTATCCGGCTGGTAGCCAGAGACGGGTGAGATCAGGGGAGGAGGTATCCAACCTAAGACAGGGCACGTATTGAAGGATAATACGTTTGTCCTATGACGGGTAAGGATGTTCTGCCTCTGACAACCTAAGACAGGCACAGTCGCTTCTTTCAATAAGAAGGGGGAGATGTTGGGAGCTGTAGCTGCTCTTTGACCATGGGAACTGCAGCTGGTCTTAGATCTCCAGGTACAGAGGCCTTATCGTATGGCCTTGGTAAAACAGACTTCAGGCACAGAGGCATTGACGGCCTTGGTGGAGCAGACTTCAGACATGAAGGCATTGTTTTGAGAAAGTTTTATTTTCTATATATAAGCTTGTGTCTGCCTGAATAAACCTGAGCCTTGATCAGAACTTGTCTTGGCTCCATTCCTTGTGTTCTTGTCTCAGGTTCATTCCCACTCCCTCCTTCGGGGTCTGTTTCGACTCGTGACACAGGCCGGCACACTCAGCGGTAAATAAAAATGAAGTTATGAAACTTGAAGGAAAATGCTATTCTCACTATTGGTTAGAGAAGCTTTTCTTTTCAGATGGCAGTGACCTTGGGATGACTCAGAAGGCACCATTGTGCTGAAAAGTGACAGAGGAGTGGTCAGCACTGCAATATCTCTATCTCACACCTTCCAAGGCTCAGGATCCATTGTGGAAGAGGTGGCAGAAGGAATATAAGAGCCAAAGTAAGGGTGGGACTCCTTACAACGTGCTCCTCCAGACACAATATGGCCTGGATATCCATGGCCTCACAGTGCCTGACACTACCTACATAAAACCATCATAATAGGAGGAAAAGATCATGACATCAAAATAAAAGACTGATTGAGGGGGGAGGGGATATGATGGAGAGTGGACTTTCAAAAGGGAAAATGGGGGAAGGGAGAGAATTACCATGGTATATTATTTACAATCATGGAAGTAGTCAATAAAAAAAAAGGAAGGGAAAAATAAAAAGAATGGCACAATAAGGATAACCTTCAGCTGGGATGATGAAGACACAGACCAAACATTTACATGTAAATATGGAGCAGACCCAAGTTTTCTTTCAGAATTTTCCTGCCATGGTCCGCCCAGATGTTAGATCCTGACAATGACTATTTCAATGATTATTACAAATATGAGGATGCAGAAACCATGGGGTCACCAACAGCAGAGCTGATGGAACAAACACCAAAGTCAGTAACAGTAAGTCCTTGGATAGACGAATACATTAAACTACAACAGAGCTTCAGATGAACACTCATACCAGAACCATATGGCTCAGCCTGTCCAGGTGAATTGTGGACATTGTACCCTGCACTGAACAACATCAACTACATGACTATGTGTAGCTGCATTCCCCAACTTACCACATTATGGTAAATTTAAGAGATGGAACCCAGACGTGACATGGGTGGCACACACCTTTAATCCCAGCACTCAGGAGGCAGAGGTGGGAGGATCCTTGTGTGTGGCCATCTTTTCTGATGGTGGCATGATTGGATCCTTTTCTGTCGGACTCTTTGTGAACCACTTTGGCAGGCGCAATTCAATGCTCATGGCCAACCTGCTGGCCCTCGTTGGGGGCTGCCTTATGGGGTTTGCCAAAACAGCGGTAGCAGTTGAGATGCTGGTTCTGGGCCACCTGATTACTGGAATCTTCTGTGGACTCTGCACAAGTTTTGTGACCATGTACGTTGAAGAGGTGTCTCCTACTGCCTTGCAGGGTGCCTTTGGCACACTAAACCAGCTGGGTATCGTTGTTGGAATTCTGGTGGCTCAGATTTTTGGACTAGAATTCATTTTGGGGTCTGAAGAGCTGTGGCCTGGGCTCTGGGCCTTTACCATCATTCCAGCGATTATACAGAGTGCAGCCCTTGCATTTGGTCCTGAAAGTCCTCGATTCTTGCTGATTAACAGAAAGGAGGCGGAACACGTCAGGGAGATCCTTCAATGGTTGTGGGGCACTCAGGAAAAGCAAGTGACCCTGCTAGAGCTCTTCCGTTCCTCCAACTACCACCAGCCCCTCCTCATTGCCATCGTGCTTTAGCTCTCCCAGCAGCTCACTGGGATTAATGCAGTGTTCTATTACTCAACAGGAATCTTCAAAGACGCAGGTGTAAGTGAGCCAATTTATGCTACCATTGGAGCTGGCATGGTTAATACTGTCTTCACTATAGTTTCTGGTAGAAAGGGCAGGAAGGAGAACTCTGCATATGACGGGTCTTGGAGGCATGACTGTTTATTCTATCCTCATGACTGTCTCTATGTTGTTGAAGGATGATTAGGATGCCATGAGCTTTGTCTGAATTGTGTTTGTTTTGACCTATGTGGCCTTCTTGGAGATTGGACGGGACCCCATTCCCTGGTTTATTGTGGCTGAGCTTCTCAACCAGGGACCCCGCCCAGCAGCCATGGCAGTGGCTGGCTGTTCTAATTGGACCTCCAATTTTTTGGTTGGACTGCTCTTCCCCTCAGCTGCAACCCTTTTAGGGCCCTATGTATTTATTGTCTTCGCCTCTTTCCTCATTATCCTCTTGGTCTTCACCTTCTTCAAAGTCCCTGAGACCTGGGGCAGGACCTTTGAGGATATTGCCCAGGCCTTTGAAGGGGCAGGCTCAGTCTGGAAAAGGCTCTGGAATGCAGATGAACAGGCAGCCCATCAAGGAGTGCCCTGCCAATGCTTGAGGCCAGCCTCCACCTCCCTCACAACTCAGACAGCAACCTCCCCACAAAGTGGGAGACTTCATCAGTGTGAATGCTGCTGTTTGATCTTTTCTCACCCCACATATTTCAGTACCCTCAGATGGACCAATTGCTGGGGTTAGGTGGATCATCAATGACTTCTTAAATATTTCATTTTTTGGACATTCTCTTCTCATTTGGAGAGACCCACTGAATCCACCTTCATTTCAGGAGGGATTGGCTGCATAGTATACAACCACTCTGCCAGCTCTTCTTCTTTTAATTCTCAGGTCCCCTCACTAGGACAGGAGGGTGCAGTCCAATCTCAGCTTGCCAGGAAACAAACAGATATCTATACAGTGTGGAGGGCCATGGGGAAGTAAACAAAAACACCTTCCTCACTTCCGTACAGCTAGCTCTGCACAACAAAATAACTTGAGTATTGTTTATTTATCTTCAGGTTTTATTACATAAATACTTATTTTTTAAGTGTAATTTTATAAATAATGAAAGCCTAAGGAAGTTGAGGTTGGAGAGAGGTGTTTAAAAGGCATTATAGGACACAGAACATTTGACACTGGAAAGATTATAGTGCAACTAAGAGGGAGAATTAACTGAATTGAGAAATGGCATTTGTTATTGGTGGACATGTGAGCTGGTGCCTGGCATTTGCATGTGGCCTCTTAACAGTTTTCTGTGTTCCCGATACAAACTCTTCACTGGTATTTCTCAGAAGAGTTGTGTGCCTATATAAAAATGCTCCTGAGCCGGGTGTGGTGGCGCACGCCTTTAATCCCAGCACTGGGAGGCAGAGGTAGGAGGATCTCTGTGAGTTCGAGGCCACCCTGAGACTCCATAGTGAATTCCAGGTCAGCCTGGGCTAGAGTGAGACCCTACCTCGAAAAAAAAAAAAAAAATGCTTCTGGTTTTTTAAGGAACTTTTAAAAATAGTTTTAACATAATGTTACTGAAATCTGTGGTTGCCATTAAAGTGGGCACAACAGTTAGTGGTGTTGATAGATATTCACTTTGGTTGGAGTCCAGAGAAGGGAAGGCTCTTTGCAGGAAGCCTTCCCACTTTAGGAAGCCTTCCCACTTTCCCTGGACTAATCAGCTCCTTCCCCTTATAGTGGACTCACTTTTTTAAAATAAGTAATCTCACTACCCATCTGGTGGAAGAGCCATTCAAATCATAAACCTAAAAACAACGGTTCTTGGTAGAGGGTTGTTATTTTTCCATTTTGTTCTTTAAAAGATTTTCTGTTGATTTTTGTTTTAATTTGTTGCTTAAAAGGAATTTAGATGAGAATGTTCAAAGTTAACTTGGAATTTGTAATCTCCACTCTGGGAGGAATTTTTTTTCCTGAAAAATTAGTTTAAGTATGTTGTTGCCCTAGGGTAATGGCATACCTTCTGTGTCTGTTACCATGTCAAGCTTCTCTTGTTAGCATGTTACTGTGATGTTTGCCAAGTGCTCTGAGAGGCCTTGACTCTTTCTGGTAGAAATACGAGGGGACAGTAAGTGTTTAGTGTGGCCCATGCCGAATGACAGGAGTGCACGTGCACTGTCACTTTGCTCTGGTGACTTTTTCCTTTGCACCTGCACCTCCTTCTGTACCTCCTTCTGGATGGAATATGTTGAAACTCACGTCTGTGTATATAAGCAATACTACCTCCCTCCTATGGGAGGAGTTTGTTCCCAGCATCTAGATTCAACTCATGTGGCACCATTTCCCTGTTGGCAAAAGGATGGTTTTTACTTTGTGAGGTTGAGGATGGAGCTCAGGTTCACTGGAGCTAGGACACAATGAAGTAGGAAGGAGTGAGATCAGAGCAAGTGGCTCCTGGGGATCTGCTTGTGAGGAGAGGGAGGCTTTGAACTTTCTTTTAAGGGAGAGAGGAACAACTTTCAAGTGTGTTGGAAGAAATGGGAACGGTTACTCCTGCCACAGGGCACATACACCTCCACAACCACTCCCTCACTACCCAGTTCTTCATAAATGGAGGTAACCCGTTGACACTCTCCATAGGTTGCCAGGTACAACTGTCGCTCCCTGATGCTTATACATTTCAGACCCTCTAGGCAAACCCTTGCATATAACAGTATTTCAGTCCTTGGTGATCCTTGTTGGTCATTAAGCCTTTGGAATCAACTCACATGGCTATGCAGAGGGCTCTGTTGGAAAGGTGGCTTTGCTCTCACTGTACCTATCTGCTCCTGGGGGAGTTGGTAGTAATGCGAGCTGAAGGATTTTTTCAATTCTCAGTGACCAGGTTGTGAATATTTCCCGGTGGACATTCTATTAATGTTACTGAAGTTCTTGTTTTGAAATAATTTTTTTTTTGGTTGTTGTTGTTGTTGTTGTTGTTGTTTTTCGAGCTAGGGTCTCACTCTAGTCCAGGCTGACCTGGAATTCACTACGGAGTCTCAGGGTGGCCTTAAACTCATGGCGATCCTCCTACCTCTGCCTCCCGAGTGCTGAGATTAAAGGTGTGTGCCACCACACCCAGCTGAAAAAAGAAACAGAACCGGACTATAAATTCCACTCACGCATTCTGGTGGAACAGATCAAGAATTAATTCTTCCTCCAATTGAAGGGTACTCCACTGTACTGGATCTCTACACAAAATGAATACTTTCAGCTCATCATTCTTGCCACAAAATGGGGGAGACAAAACACACATTACAAGCTGAGATCATTGCTGATATACTTCTTTGACCCCTTTACCCTGACTGACCAGATACCAGTTTCGTACATTGGTAATAGGACAACGTTCACTTGAGCTAATTAGTCTACACCGTTTCAGAATCCACTTGATGTACATTTGCACAATAAAATAGTTGCATATACCCAGGCATGGTAACGCACACCTTTAATCCCAGCACTCGGGAGGCAGAGGTAGGAAGATCACCAAGAGTTCGAGGCCACCCTGAGACTACATAGTAAATTCCAGGTCAGCCTGGACTAGAGTGAAACTCTACCTCGAAAAACAAAAAACAAAAACGGGGGGGGGGGTTATTGCCATGGGATATTTTTTATAACCACGGAAGTTGTTAATAAAAAATTTTTTAAGAAAAAAATAATAAAAACAAACAAAAAAGCCAGGTGTGGTGGCACATGCCTTTAATCCCAGTACTCTGGAGGCAGAGGTAGGAGGATCACCATGAGTTTGAGGCCACCCTAAGACCACATAGTGAATTCCAGGTCAGCCTGAGCTAGAGTGAGACCCTACCTCGAAAACCAAAGTCATGCAGGTTGTATAGCATGTTGCATTACAGTATGTCTACAATGGAATATATCTTTCCACATTTGGAATTCCAGCAATGGGCATCTTTTACTTGGACTAAGCTATGTACTGAAATCTAGCCATAATCTTCTATATTACTTCTATATGATTCTTCTTCTACCAAAAGTGAGAAAATGGGGCATCATGGATCTAGTGATGCATACTCTGTACATTAATATAACCCAGCCAACCTCGATGTTGGACAAGCATTTCGATTTTAATGCCATATTATTTTTCCAAATCTCCTTCAAATCCCACAGATTTCTTTATTTGCACATCAGAAACCCATTGTCCTGCTAGCGCACAAAGCGGGATCAAACCCAATTATTACCAAAGCACTGATGTTAGTACCAGACTTGTCAGTACCAGCAAGATTTATTGTGTAGTCCACCATATAACCAATCACTGTATCATTTAACCCCCAGAGGACAGCAAGCGTACATTCCCAGTTTTCCTCCTATTCCTCTGCTAACAGATGGTTGGCAAGAAATTATTACAATTTTTGGCAGTCAGCATATTCATAGCAGGCATTGCCTCAGCCATGCTATCCCTGATACAAGCGGATATCACAGAGATCAAACATTTGACAACAGAAGAAGCTCAGGCTATTTCAGCAGTGTTGGAAAGCCCTCCACACCACATAAGCACTATTGACGCAGGTATAACTGGAAATGAAATTATAAGAGTCCGGCAGCAAATATGCTGAATACACAGCTCAATCACTGGACACGGTGCAGCACTTGAACAACATACTCAATACAAACTTGCGTTGAGTGAATGTAGCACTCTATTCTCCACAGCACTGGGAGCAGAAACTGCAACTTTTAAATCCATCCTGGATGGTTGCCAAGCCTCATACTGTGAACACGATATATGTAAAATACATTACCTACAAGTATTTACCAACCGAACGGTCACAGCATACATGACTAAAGCAATGCCATGACAACTGAGTAATAGATTTATCCAATCTACTTGATCCTCTCAATGGGCCAATATATCCCAAGATGCAGCATATTATCCCTTGGATGATACACTACATTTGGGTCCTAACACTTATGTTGCTATGAAACCACTACTAACAGATCTGCACGTCTGGAGTCTCCCTGACCATCTTTCCAGGTGGACTTGAGTACCTAGGAAATTTTGCATTCTTGGCTTGCAACATGCACAACTTCGCTATCACCACTTTCTACTACAATGTGACTTACAAAAACCAATCTACTGCAGTACCTAAAGGATGTTTTCTTATCATAGGCACTTATGAATTAACTGTACACTTTGATTCCTCAAACATCACAAAGATCTCTACATTTACAATCCAATAAGAAAACATATTTGACTCAGCCAAATTCTTTGAACCTGAATGCTTTCAAGATGAACATTATTTCCAAAGCGTTCAAAACTCAATCAATAGACTAACTTCCATTTTATAACACAATAAATAGCAGTTCAACAGTATGGATAACTCCATTCATCAACACTCCCAGAAAATGGACACAAACGTGGTCCATGTGAAATATATCGTACACATCTGACAGACACATTGAATGCATGGATACATAAAGTATACAAGATGGGGCACTCAAGTTGGGACATGTTAGGACATACTGTGCGTTTAGAATTCACATGTATACGGACTTGGAATCCCTGGCATTGGGTCAAAGAAGTGTTTTGTGCTATACTCATGGTCACCACAGCCTGCATTTGCATTAAGATACTGTATCTCCTTTGTAGATGTACCATTGCCCAGACCTTCAATAGGAAAACACCAACATTCACCATCAATATTTGGAGAAAATATGCAGAACTTGTGGTAACTTCAACTCAAACTGAAGATTCTGTCTGAATCACCTGGGATGTTTCTTCTGACATGGCCTAAGGTACTGACTAACACACAACGCCCAGAAAATAATGAGGCATATCTTAAGATGGTATCATCATGTTCTTGCCATTTCTGCACCAGATGACCTCAACAAAATGACTCTTATATTGCAAAATTCATCTACCATCTCTCTTTTTGAAATTTTTTTAAATTTTATTTTTCTGCTTTTCAATTTTTTTATTAACAACTTCCATGATTAAAAAAAATATCCCATGGGCTGGAGAGATGGCTTAGTGGTTAAGCGCTTGCCTGTGAAGCCTAAGGACCCTGATTCAAGGCTCGATTCTCCAGGACCCACGTTAGCCAGATGCACAAGGGGGGCGCACACGTCTGGAGTTCGTTTGCAGTGTCTGGAAGCCCTGGCACACCCATTCTTTCTCTCTCTCTCTCTCTCTGCCTCTTTCTCTCTCTCTGTTACTCTCAAATAAATAAATAAAAAATGAAAAAAAAATTTTAATATCCCATGGTAATACCCTCCCCTCCCCCCACTTTCCCCTCTAAAACTCCATTCTCCCCATCTCACTCAGTCACTCTTTTATTTTGATGTCATGATCTTTTCCTCCTATTATGATGGTCTTGTGTAGGTTCATCTACCATCTCTTGTACCACAACTGAGATATACATATCACCACCAGGAAATGGAAAGACCACATTACATTACTCGACTTACAAGATACTTGGCTGCCATCCAGTAGGAAATATATTTATCTCTCCACTATACAACATATGGTGCAATGGGATGCTGACATGGTCTTAATGATAGTGATGGGCCACTATTGGAAGTGAATGGAACTGACTGATAAGAATCTGGTGATTCCAGGGAGGTCCCTGATGCCCCAAAAACATTATAGGCCATTGCTGAGGCCCTTGGTTTCCCACCAGGCATAGATGGTAAGACCCTATTGCCGAAGACTCCACATACTTGGGCTGCAAGGCCACTGAGAAATCCTGCTGGAACTGAGCTGATAACCTCCTCCATGTAGACCAGCTGACAGAAAGCTGGAAGAAGACATTCTGCATGTAGTTCAATGGGAGAGAGAGAAATCACCAGTGAAGATAATCAACAGTGGACACTGCAAACCTTATATGTGGCCAGCCAGGCCAGATGAGCCAACGGGTGCAACAGTGGTACGTCTGTCATGGTGGAAACCAACTGCCCTCTAATTGGACTGGAGGCCCGCTCCATGGGAGGGAATATATCCCTGATACTGTAAACCTACAAGAGGGATAGTCATGAGCCCTAGGGGTGTAATGTCTCCTGCTGTGGCTAAATGTATATACTATGCTTATCAAACTGCCCAGTAAGCACTTCTCTTAACGTTCATACCCATATATTAATGCTACTCTCGCTTTTGGTACAGAACCTTCTCTTTTCAGATGGCAGTAACCTTGGGATGACTCAGAAAGCATCATGGTTCTGGGACGAAGTGACAAAGGACTGCTCAGCTCTGCAATATCTCGATCACACCTTCCAAGGTTCAGGGTCTATTGTGGAAGAGGTGGCAGAAAGAATGTAAGAGCCAAAGGAAGGGTAGGACTCCTTACAACATGCTCCTCCTGACACAAAATGGCCTGGATATCCATGACCTCACAGTGCCTGACACTACCTACACAAGACCGTCATAATGGGAGGAAAAGATCATGACATCAAAATAAAAGAGACTGATTGGGAGCGGGAGGGGATATGATGGGGAATGCAGTTTCAAAGGGGAAAGTGGGGGGGGGGAGGGCATTACCATAGGATATAGTTTACAATCATGGAAGTTGTTAATAAAAAAGGAGGAGGAGGGGGGGGAGAAAAAAAGAATCCGGTGATTTCCGTCAGAACACGGGAAGAATTTTGTTTAATAGAACTACTAAGGCCATTCGCAAAATTTTGTATTTTTCATGTCTGAACATTCATTACATGGAGATCGTACCAACAATTGTATTTCCAGCCCTTGCCACATCACCAGTAAACTATACTACCACTAAGAGACACAGATATCTGGACTCCCTTTATGATTTGACAGGCTCATCACCCAGTGTGGCCTTCTTGGTATCTTTGATATTCTTTTTGTGTTTTCTTATAAGACACAACCAATGATTGCATTTCACTCACCCTTCACTGGTTCTGTGTTTGTCATGTGTCACACCTCCTTGACTGAAGTCTCAAGGTATCAGGGGGTGGGATGTTAGGAGCATAGTGTGGATAGTGAAAGCAAACCCAAGGCAGCCAACAGGAAGGTGGCAACAATATGCAAAGCAGCCAATCCTAAGGTTATCAGCTACACATTAGGTGACTGGGGCCACAACCACATAAAAAGCCAGGAGTTCCAGATGCTAACTGTCACTTGACACAGTGAACGTCTGACAGCCAGAGTGTCGATACCCACCACAGAATCCTTAGCAGCCTGCAAGAACCCTTGCAGATCATAACCACTAATCATGGAACTCTGCTCTTGGACCAAGGAGAAGAATAGGAAAAGGAATGTTTGGTTATACAAATGTTGAGGGTGAAGAGTGTGAATAAATGATTTCAGCATTACTAAAGACTTGCTCCTGATTGCTCAGGACAGAGGCAAGCCCAACAGACTTTTCTGTTGTTGTTGTTGTTATTTTTTAGGCGAGAGTGAAAGAGTGACAAAGAGAGAGAGAATTGGTGCACTCCTGTCTGATTGGCTACCATCATGAAAACAAATGACCACAAATGCTGGTGAGGATACAGAAAAAGAGGAACCCTGATACACTGTTGGTGGGAATGCAATCTGGTCCAGCCATTGTGGAAATCAGTGTGGAGGTTCCTAAAACAGCTAAAAATTGATCTACCATATGACCTAGCTATAGCACTCCTAGGCATATATCCTAAGGACTCATCTCATTACCTTAGAGATACTTGCTCAACCATGTTTATTTCTGCTCAATTCACAATTGCTGGGAAATGGAACCAGACTAGATGTCCCTCAACTGAGGAGTGGATAATGAAGATACGGCACATTTATACAATGGAGTTCTACTCAGCTGTAAAAAAAAAAAAAATGAAGTTATGAAATTTGCAGGAAAATGGATGGATTTGGGGAGGATTATACTAAGTGAGGAAACCCAGGGCCATAAAGCCAAGCATCACATGTTCTCTCTTATATGTGGATCCTAGCTACAGATGATTGGGCTTCTGTGTGAGCATGAAGAAAACTCAGTAGCAAAGGCCAGTAAACTAGAAAAGAGATATAAATGGAAGAGAAAGGAAGGGAGGGGGTACTTAATAGGACAGTATTGTATATATTTAATTAGAAGAATAGATTAATGGGGGTGAAAAGGCCCAAAGTGAGGTCAGGGGAAGAGATTGAGTAAAGGAAAGGTGGAGGGAGGGCTAATCAAAATTTAAAAGGATATAAATAAATCATACGGAAACCTACTTTTTTGGACAATAGAAAATTCAGGAGCCATAGATTTTTTTCTAGAAAATTTTCAGTGCCAGGCATGGGATACCTTCCAGGCCAGCGAGGTCCCTGATGCCCCTAAAACATTATAGACCACTGCCGAGGCCCTTGGTTTCCCACCAGGAATAGATGGTAAGACCCTATTGCTGAAGACTCCACATACCTGGGCTGCAAGGCCACTGAGAAATACTGCTGGAACTGAGTTGATAACCTCCTGCATGCAGTTCAATGGGAGAGAGAAATCACCAGAGAAGATACTCAGCAATGGACACTGCAAGCCTTATATTTGGCCAGCCAGGCCAAATGAGCCAACAGGTGCAACAGTGGCACATCTGTCATGGTGGAAAACCAACTGCCCTCTAATTGGACTGGAGGCCTGCTCCATGGGAAGGAATATATCCCTGATACTGAAAACTTAAAACAGGGGTAGTCATGAAACCTAGAGGTGTAACATCTGCTACTGTCTGGCTAAATGTATATACTATGCTTATCAAACTGCCCAGTAAGCAATTTTCTTAATGTTCATACCTTTATATTAATGCTACTCTCACTTTTGGTAGAAAATCTTCTCTTTTCATATGGCAGTGACCTTGGGATGACTCAGATGGCATAATGGTACTGTAAAGAAGTGACAGGAGTGCTCAGTACTGCAATATCTCCATCATACCTTCCAAGGCTCAGGGTCTATTGTGGAGGTGGTGATGGAAAGAATGTAAGAGCCAAAGAAAGTTTAGGACTCCTTACAACGTGCTCCTCCCAGACACAAAATGGCCTGGATATCCATTACCTCACAGTGCCTGATACTATCTACATAAGACCATCATAATAGGAGGAAAATACCATGATATCAAAATAAAAGGGAGACTGAAATGGGGAGGGGATATGATGGAGAATGGAGTTCCAAAGGGGAAAATGGGGGGAGGGTATTATCCTGGGATTTTTTTTATAATCATGGAAGTTGTTAATACAAAAAATTTGAGAAGAAAAAAGAAATGGATCATACACATTCCTCAACAAAGATGCCCCAAGAACAGGATTTACCGCCCCTCCTTATCTCTCACCAGGTCACTTCTGGTCTCACCCTGAGATCAGAGATTTACCGCCCCCTATCTCTCACCAGGACACTCCTCGTCTCTCCATATGGCTAATGTAAAAGAACAGAAATTTACTGCTCTAACAAGAAAATTTCTTCCCCTTTCTCACCTTCCCCTAATTGTAAAAATCTATAAAGCCCACTATCTGTAACCCCAGACTGACTGTTCCGCCCTTGAGAGTCAGTCCTGGCAGCTCGTGTTTTTCCCTGAATAAAAACTTCCATCTTTGCTTCAGAGTGGTCTCCGTGGTCCTTGGTCACTCCTGAACCTTACAATGTGCTGATATATAAAAAGGGCTGTAAAAAAGTTGTTTAGCCTCTAACTGAGATGTCTAAATGCTGAGCTTGTATGTTTTATATGTGATAAAGCCTTTATTTTGTTACATAAAACATCTGTTTACAACAATAGATTTCTTAAGTGTTCTACTCTTATATGATTTCCTATTGGGTAAAACTTTTGTTTGCTATAAACTTATTCTAATTTGAAAAAACTGGGCCTAATTATATAAAATTTCATTGTGTCTGTAAAATTACCAAACTTTAAACTTTTTCAGCCTAACATACTTTCATTAGTTCTTTAAAGCTAAGATCTCTGGACCAAGTAAGTAAAAACTATAAGCCTTCTATATTAAGGTCTTACAAAAAAAAAAAAAAAAACCTTTAAATATGATAACTAAACTTAAAAATTAGTTAATTTCTTAATCTCTACCATATTTAAATTTAAAATTGTTTAAGATATTTCAAATATTAGTCGGGCATGGTGACACACGACTTTAATCCCAGCACTTAGGAGGCAGAGGTAGGAGAATCACTAAATTCGAGGTCAGTCTGAGACTACACAGTGAATTCCAGGTTAGCCTGGGCTAGGTTGAGGCCCAACCTCAAAAACAAACAAACAAAAAAAGATATTTCAAATATTGCCAAATCTTTATATTTCCAAAAACTCCAGTTAACTCCCCATCCAAGTTAACAATTCCTTTTTCCTTTTCCTACCATCTATGTTACTATTTTTCAACCCTGGGTAACCTTGTGACTAGAACTTCAACAATGGACTACAGCAACTGTGGAGAAGTAAACGTTATCAGTTCAAAGCCAATAATTTTTTGGCTATATAAGCCTTTTTCATAGCCAATAATTTTTTTTTTTCCAGGTAGGGTCTCACTCTAGCCCAGGCTGGCCTGGAATTCACCATGTGTTCTCAGGCTGGCTTCAAACTCAGGGCGATCCACCTACCTCTGCCTCCCAAGTGTGTGAGCCACCACACCCGGCCTTAATATTATTTTTCTGTATATGACCTGACACCTCTTATGACCAGCTAAGATAATCGCTGTAAATTAAAAAACAAAAAAACTCACAGCTCTATTCCCTTCAAAATAGAACTATCCTGTCTCTGACATGTAATTTATTCCCTTCCACACTCAGTTTAGCCTTTTCTTTGCCTGTAGCTCAACAGATTCAGCTATTCCTTGGTAACTATTCTGTATTCACAGGCCCCACTCTAGCCTCCTATGTTTCCAGATGTGCTCAGCTCTTTTTTTTTTTTTTTTTTTTTTTGGTTTTTCGAGGTAGGGTTTTCACTCTAGCCCAAGCTGACCTGGAATTCACTATGGAGTCTCAGGGTGGCCTCGAACTCACGGCGATCCTCCTACCTCTGCCTCCCGAGTGCTGGGATTAAAGGCGTGCGCCACCACGCCCGGCTGTGCTCAGCTCTTAAGAGTCGGTCCTTGCAGCTCATGTCTCCTCTGCCCCCCCACCACCACCCAATAAAAGCTTCCATCTTTGCCTCAGAGTGCTCTCCATGGTCTTGGTCACTCCAGAACACTGCGTCTGGTGCTCTTGACTTGGATAGGAAGGCTTCTGGTTGCTCTCTTGGGCCGCCAGACTTTCTTTCCTCTGACCAGACCACCGAGTTGAGTTGCCATTTGACCCTCTGAAGACTTTGGACCATCTCTGTCTGATACAGGCTCTCACACCCACCACAATACGGCCTCACTGGTCCTCCTTCCTTCTCGGTAAGTGTCCCTCTTGGTTTTCATCCCTCCTCACAGAAGCCATGCTGGCACACCAGGCTACAACCAGGCCCCACCCCCAGGTCTCAAGAAAGACACACTCTCAACACCGCGGATCTCTTGCTCTCTGGTCTAGCCTACCCTAAGGAGCACCTTTTGGATCGGTTACCATCTTGGGATATTCCCTCTCCCTCCTGAGCTCTTATCTTCCAGGGACAGCCACGTTCATCTTCCACAGGCAGCGACTTTAGTCACTGGAAGCACACTCGCCCCCTTCTCCCACTAACAGGCTAAAAAGCTAACAGTTGCGACCTTTACTGCCTCTGCCCATGTGGGAGGTGCAGGCCCCATTCACCCCAACAGGCCAGTGGGTCATATTGGTATTCTGTGCAAACCCAGCTTACCCCTGGTTTATTTTTCTCTCACCCTTGTTTTGCTCTTTCCTTGTCTCCTTAAGGACTTAAAGCCTCAGGCTGGAGAGATGGCTTAGCAGTTAACCTGCAAAGCCAAAGGATCCTGGTTCGATTCTCTAGGACCCACGTAAGCCAAATGCACAAAGGGGTGCGTGCATCTGGAGTTCGTTTACAGTGGCTAGAGGCCCTGGCGAGCCCATTTTCATTCTCTCTCTCTTTCTGTATCAAATAAATAAGTAAATAAAAATATTTTTTTAAAAAAAGGGCCAGGCGTGGTGGCACACGCCTTTAATCCCAGCACTCGGGAGAAAGAGGTAGGAGGATCGCGCTGTGAGTTCGAGGCCACCCTGAGACTACATAGTGAATTCCAGGTCAGCCTGGGCTAGAGTAAGACCCTACCTCGAAAAATCAAAAAAAAAAAAAAAAAGAAAAGAAAAAAGAAAGAAAGGAAGGAAGGAAGGAAGGAAGGAAGGAAGGAAGGAAGGAAGGAAAAGAAAAGAACAACTTAAAGCCTCTATGACTCTTAATAGACATCATATTTCTCTGCAACTCTGCTTGGCCACATCCATAAGCTGGACAATGGGTCCAAATGGCCTTAGAATGATACTTTTGATTTCCAAATTCTCACTGATTTAAAAAAAGGGGGGGTTGGAGAGATGGCTTAGCGGATAAGGCACATGCCTGCAAAGCCTAAGGACCCAGGTTCGATTCTCCAGGTCCCACGTAAGCCAGGTGCACATGGCGGCACATGCGTCTGGAGTTCACTTGCAGTGGCTAGTCTCTCAATTTCTTTCTCTCTCTCTCTGTCTGCAATGGCTTCTTGAGATGTATATATTTTTTAACCAGCAGTCCCTTGGTGCCATCTCACCTTTCTTGTTATATGTTCTCCCAAAGCTCCCATGTAAATCATATGTGCTAGGGTTCTCCCATCCAGTCCCATGTATCTGGAATCTAATAAATAAGGAAAGCCCCCCCCCCCAAAAAAAAGGCTGGAGAAATGGCTTAGCGGTTAAGCACTTGCCTGTGAAGCCTAAGGACCCCGGTTCAAGGCTCAATTCCCTAGGACCCACATTAGCCAGATGTATAAGGGGGCGCACGCATCTGGAGTTTGTTTGCAGTGGCTGGAAGCCCTGGTGCGCCCATTCTCTCTCCCTCTCTCTCTCTGCCTCTTTCTCTGTCACTCTCAAATAAATAAGCAAACAAAATTTAAAACTTAAAATAAAAAAAAAATTCTGCCACCGTACAGGCAAATGGTCCAAAATACCCTATTTTTTACTCTGCATGCATGGCCTTCTCTCTGCTCTACCTGCTTTTCTCACCAGTTCCTTCTAGCCACTTAGCCCCAACAGCTCCTCCGGCTCCTCCAGTTCCCTCAGCCTCTCCTGACACCCTGCCTAGTGACAAGGTTTGATTTTAGTCTCCGGAGTTGTAAATAGAATACAAATTTTAAATGGGAATGTATAACTTCTAAATAAATGAATGAATATATGAAGGGTAAACGGTTGTCTAGAATCTATATGAAAAGTGCACTTGAAATGAGTGTGTGTGAGAGAGTATATATGTGACTCATAGCCCTAAGGCTGAAGAATGATTTCTGTTCTGAGCAGTTCCATTTCGTTGTGGGGATGTTTTCCACAAAGCCCACTGTACTAGACAGCATAGCCAATTTTTACTGTTGAGTGTCCCCCAGAAGGAACACTAAAAGTAATTAAGATTATAGACAAAACAAAATACAAGATTCTCCTACTCTTGGGGCTGGAGAGATGGGTTAGCAGTTAAGCGCTTGCCTGTGAAGCCTAAGAACCCCGGTTTGAGGCTTGATTCTCCAGGACCCACGTTAGCCAGATGCACAAGGGGGCGCACGCATCTGGAGTTTGTTTGCAGTGGCTGGAGGACCAGACATGCCCATTCTCTCTCTCATTCTCTCTCTCTCTCTCTCTCTCTCCCTCTTTCTCTCTGTTTCTCTCAAATAAATTTTTTAAAAAAATATTCTCCTACTCTTAAAGAGTTGTAAAATGGCAGGATCGGAAAGCAGCCAATGGCCCTGAGGAAAGTCCAAAACTCTCCCTGGAATTTACAAAGAAAAAAAAAGGCTCTTTCTTAGCTACCCTGCCTTGCAGAGCCAGGGGGCTGCCAAGCACAGGGAATCTCAGGATCCTGGGCCCAGCATGAAGATGAATGAATGCCAAGTCGCTATGGGGACTTCTTATAAGAAATCTGTAACTGTTTTACATTTACTTTATCTTTCTATGCTTCTATGGAACTACTAACACACCATAATAGCCTCAAGATTTAAACTTAAAAGTACTCAATACTAAATTTGTAAAAAAAAAAAAAAATTCTAAAATTTCTAATTATGTTTAAATCTGCTTTTTGTATTTTTAAAAACGTGTTTCAGGAAAGTTATAAGAAACAAAATTCTAAAAATCTATATGTTTATTCTGGGTAAATAGTATAAGTCAAATCTGGTCTACTCTTTCAAAAAAGTTATTTCAAAAGGCCTTCTTAAAAAAAGTGGCCATATTGAAAGTCTTATGGTAAGGACAATAAAAATTTTTGTTGATAGTTATGAAATGAAATGACTAAAGAAGATAAACTCAAGAGAAAACTTTATATGTTGGATGTTAAATGTTTAATGAAAAAGACTGTCACAGAGTGGTTACATAGATCGTAAAGTAAAAGTATGTAGAAGAAGGTACGAGTAAAGTATGCAGATGAAGATATGAGTAAGCTTAAACAGAAGGTTAAAGTACTTAATCAGAGTACAGACTTCTTGAGACATAAAATGACCATAAGCCTAGGGTTTACATCAGACTAACATATGACCTTGGCTGGTAGCAGGTTGCTATGGTATTTAAGTTGTAAACTTAACTTTAACTTATTAATGCTAATCTGGTCATAATGATGGTTATGTAAAACTGAATTTAGAGTACCCAACCTAGTTAACTAGAGATTTGTCAACCTTTTAACTAAATCTTAAGGTTAAAATTGACCCATTAAAGCCGGGCGTGGCGGCGCACGCCTTTAATCTCAACACTTGGGAGGCATAGGTAGGAATATTGCAGAGAGTTTGAGGCTACCCTGAGACTACATAGTGAATTCCATGTCAGCTGGACCAGAGTGAGACCCTACCTCGGAAAAAAAGACACATTAATATTTAATTCTCTAAGGTTATATCTAAAACCCTGCCTCAAAAAAAAAAAATCTCACAGAGGAACTATTTACTCACTTTTTTTCCTATTTTATAAGGTAAATAGACCACATTTAAAACATTAAACAGTATTTATCTGCCATACACTTGAAAACTATTGACTTCATGGTGAACAATAAAAGAAAATTCTAAACAAAGTTATGTTGTGATTTAAGATGCAGTCCCTCAGTTCCTCCAACAATCAGTCTTAATACTTTAATTTTAACTTATGTCATTACTGAACAAGTTTACCAAAGTACCACAGACAGAATTATAGAGTTGGTTAAGGTTTGAATAGTTAAAGTTATGTCATAAGCCAGGTGTGGTGGCGCATGCCTTTAATCGCAGCACTTGGGAGGCAGAGGTAGGACTGCCGTTAGTTTGAGGCCACCCTGAGACTCCATAGTGAATTCCAGGTCAGCCTGGCCTAGAGTGAGACCCTACCTCGAGGAAAAAAAAAATTATGTCATAAAAGTTTGTGCATGTTAATAGATATTTCTTTTTGGATCATCAGATAAAGGTGCTTACTTGCAAAGCCAGATGCACATAGTGGAACATACATTTGGAAATTGTTTTGGAAATCGTTTGCAGTGGCAAGTGGCCCTGGCATGCTCATTCCCTCCCTTTTTCATTAGATTATGTCAGTTTAATCCAATTCCTCTATTCTTTGGGTATGTTAAATATAGCTAAATTAATTTCAAAAACTTATAGATTGGATGGACATCTTATTTAGCTTTTAAAAGTCCTAAATCTGGGCTGGACAGATGGCTTAGTGGTTAAGCGCTTGCCTGTGAAGCCTAAGGACTGGGGTTCTAGGCTCAATTACCCAGGACCCACGTTAGCCAGATGCACAAGGGGGCACACGTGTCTAGAGTTCGTTTGCAGTGGCTAGAGGCCCTGGCATGCCCATTCTCTCTCTCTCTCTCTCTCTCTCTCTCTCTCTCTCCCCCTCTCTCAAATAAATAAAAAGGAATAAAAAAATATTTTAAAAAAAGTGCTAAATCATATATATATATATATATATATACACACACACACACACACACACACACATATATATATATATATATAAAGGTATCTCAATTCTGATAAGCTTAAAAAATTATACAATTTTTCATGTCTTCATATTTAAGCCAAAATTGTTACTACATAATATACATTTCTTGTTTATTTTCAACTGTTAGATCTTTTGTTCATAGTTTATTACTCTCTGTAGCCTCCTGTGCCTTAAATATGTAAACTCTACTTTTTGTTAATATCAGACTTTTATAGATATCAGAATATTGTAATTTGACTTATACAAAGAAAAAGCCACTGTATACAAACAATGTTAATATAGCTTGTCTAAGCCGGGCATGGTGGCACACGCCTTTAATCCCAGCACCCAGGAGGCAGAGGTAGGAGGATTGCCATGAGTTCAAGGCCATCCTGAGACTACATAGTGAATTTCAGGTCAGCCTGGGCTACAGCAAGACCCTAACTAGAAAGACCAATATATATATATACATATATATATAGCTTGTCTAAGCTTCATGTGACAGTCATAAATACTTCTTCAGTTAAGACTTAAAATTGTTCAATGGTAAAGGTGTAAGGTTCGGGAGCGACCAAAACCACAGAGACCACTCTGAGGCAAAGATGGAAGTTTTTATTCGGGGAGAAACACGAGCTGCCAGGACAGACTCTCAGGAGCAGAGCAGTCAACTTCGGGTAAATAACTTTGTGTCTGTCTGTCATATTGTATGTTAAAATCGGGTTTGCTTAACTCAACAATGACCAAGTTTTATTTTATTCTTGAGCTATGTATAATCAGTCTCAGTCAAGGTTTCACTTAATTGTCTCATTTCTGGTATCTTAAGTTGATTGCTTATTGATACTTAAAACATGTTTCCTGCCCTAGAAAAATGATCTTAAACTGCTGTTCTATTTCAAGTTTGGGGGGGAGGGTAATTGGTACTTGCATTGATATACAGAGTAGTCAGAGTTGTTTTCAAACACAGATGCCAAGTTTTTATAGTCTTGTCTTTATCCTAGCACACTTTCTAGATTAAATCAATTGCCTTAAAGTTATTGATAAAATATTGTTTTCAGGGCTACTAAAATGTTCTGCCTATACTTATAACTGACAGCTACTTAAAAAGTAGAATGTGGCCAGGTGTGGTGGTGCACGCCTTTAATCCCAGCACTAGGGAGGCAGAGGTAAGAGAATCACGGTGAGTTCGAGGACACCCTGAGACTACATAGAGAATCCCAGGTCAGCCTGAGCTAAAGTGAGACCCTACCTCGAAAAACAAAAACAACAACAAAAAAAAATAGAATGTGCAAAAAAACAAAAACAAAAAAATACACAAGCCGGGCGTGGTGGCGCACGCCTTTAATTCCAGCACTGGGGAGGCAGAGGTAGGAGGATCGCTGTGAGTTTGAGGCCACCCTGAGACTACATAGTGAATTCCAGGTCAGCCTGGCCTAGAGTGAGACCCTACCTCAAAAAAAAAAAAAAAAATAGAATGTGTATCTTTCTATGTCCCAGATAGATATAGCTTACACTGTCACCTGACAATTAAACTCAAAAGTTAATCAATGGTTGTTCTAATATTTTGTTTTAATATTTTATTTATTTATTTGGGAGAGAAAGAGAAAGAGGCATATAGAAAGAGGGAATGGGCATGCCAGGGCCTGTAGCCACTGCAAATAAACTCCCCCTTGTGCATCTGGCTTACGTGGGTCCTGGGGAATCGAACAGGGATCCTTAGGCTTCTCAGGCAAGCACCTTAACTGCTAAGCCATTTCCCCAGCCCTAATCAGAATGATTTTAAACTATTGTGTCATTTTCTAACCAGATCTGCTTTGCTAACCAGATACATACAAGTCTCTCTGAGTGATTAATAACCATATAGAGAAGCCAAAAATCAATTGGAAACATTGGAGTTAAAAGGATAAACAACATTTTGGTTCCTGCTCCCTGGTCAAAAGACCACAGGAGATGACGCGACACTTAAACTTCTAGCCACTGGTAAGTTACCTGTCTTCTTGATCAGAGAAGATGTGGAGACCCAGAAATAAGTTCCAAGTCAGTGTATCTACAACAGGAGAGTCACACTGGAGGAGGAAAATCAGTCCTCCAGGCTTCCCAAAAGACAGAGGGCCACTTGGTCAGCACAGCCTTGACTTATCCTAGCAAATGACAATGCTGAGAGTCACAAAACTCCTCACAGATCCCTGAAAGTCTCTCCTACAGCGCCATTATTGACCTCCAAAATATACAGTTAATTCTAGCAGCCTACATGGCCTTAACCACCCAGTAAGAAAAATATAACTACAATATAAACAATGATTTGGACTAATAGGTTCCCATGTCTGATGCTGACTTACAATATTAGACTCTAACATTAACTCAAGTCTTCTGCCTCTGTCTGTCCCTGATTAACTTCACCTACCCTGACCCCAGCTCCTCCCACTTGCCTTAGCCAGAATCAGAGCTATTTCTTGGGCACCCTCCTTCCTTAGCCCTTACCCTATCTCATCCAGGGATAAGTACACTGCCACCCCAATGGGCACTCTCAAACTTAAACTCTTCGGTGTTCCTACTCTTTTCCTGATACCAAAATGATCCTCTGCCTCCTCTTGCCCCAAGCCCGCCCTCTCTCACTTCTAAATGCTCATCCTCCCTTTACGCCTGGTGTTTTGATATCATAGCTGTTGACAAAAATAACAAGCTACTTTATTCTCCCTTCTGTCTTCTCACAGAGTGCACAGAGCCCATCTCCATCACCTTCTCTATAACAGGTGTCTGCCAGTGACTGCCCTGAAGCCAGCTCAATACAGGGATGGTACAAGAGAAGTCTGTTTCATTCAGGACCAAATAACAACATGCTATGCTGGTGATGTTGATCTCACCACTCTGCCACCTCTAGCCACCATGAAAATGCCTCATCATCTGCCCTGAAGAGAGACCCATTGACTGCATTATCCAGCCTCTCCCATAAGAACTCATAGCCCTTATGGTCAACTTTAAAAAAATAACCTTTGTCTCTTATCATTAACAAAAGGCTGGAATGTTAGGTCAGGACAAAATGAAGTCACCACAGACAGCAGGATGGCCACACAAGGAAGTGGGTCATCCACATTCCTCAAGAAATCACCCAGCCATTATCCCTTCCTTGCCTAACAAATGCCCCAGGTCTAGGTTTCCTGTCTCCTTATCTCCTACCTGGTCACTTCTGGTCTCACACCCTATGACTAATGTAAAGAACAAAGGAGCCAGGCATTGTGGAGCATGCCTTTAATCCCAGCACTTGGGAGGCAGAGGTAGGAGAAACCACCTGAGTTTGAGGCCACTCTGAGACTATTCCAGGTTAGCCTGGACTAGAGTGAAACCCTACCTGGAGGGGGGTGGGTGTGGATGCGGAGAACAAAGGAGTTCCTTCCCTTCCTCACCTTCCCCCAACTGAAGAGCTCTATATAACCCACTATCTGTAATCTCAAAGTTAGCTGTGCTCAGCTCTTGAGAGTCAGTCCTGGCAGCTCATGTCCCCCTGCCGCCCCCCTGCCCCCACAATAAAAGCTTCCATCTTTGCCTCAGAGTCGTCTCCATGGTCTTGGTCACTCCTGAGCCTTACAGAGACCAGCTTGGACTACATGTTTTCCTGTCTAAAAAAAAAAAGGTTTAATTTTTATTTATTTAGTTATTTGAGAGCGACAGACAGACAGAGAAAGAGGCTGAGAGAGAGAATGGGTGCGCCAGGTCCTCCAGCCACCACAAACAAACTCCAGATGCATGCACCACCTTGTGCACCTGACTTACATGGGGCCTGGGAAATGGAACCTCGAACCGGGGTCCTTAGGCTTCTTCACAAGCAAGCGCTTAACCGCTATGTCATCACTATAGCCCCAAACTGTTTAATTTTGTAAGACGCAACTTAGAAAGCAAACAAAAGAGTGAATCAAGCTGGCATATGGCAAAGTACAAGGAGTTCAACGCCACCAGACAGATATAAGAAAGAGGCTGAGCCAGCTAGAGCTTTACAGGTGCTTGAGACCGTGTCTTATATTGAAACTGCTAATACTCAAGTGCAAGATTTGTTTAGTCAAATACAAAGATACATGCATGCTCGCTCTCATCCTTGTTTTGTAGGTCACATACGAGCTCATTCAGGCTTGCAAGGTCCTTTAGCATTGGGAAATGATATGGCAGATAAAGCCACACAGATCATAGGTATATCTCAATTGGAATTAACTCAAAGATCTCATAATTTACATCATCAAAATAGTCAAAGTTTAAGGAAACAGCTTCAAATTACTAGAGAAGCTGCTAGGCAAATTGTGGGACAATGTAATACCTGTCCTGAATATCACTCAATTCCTCAGTATGGAATAAACCCTAGAGGATTAAAACCAAATCATCTGTGGCAGATGGATGTAACTCATATTCCTGAATTTGAAAAATTAAAATATGTTCATGTATCCATTGATACTTACTCAGGATTTCTGATGGCTACAGCACAGACTGGGGAAGCTACTAAACATGTCATAGCACATTGCATCAAATGTTTTGATGTAGCAGGTATACCATTAATTATAAAGACAGGTAATGGTACAGGTTATACTAGTCAATCTTTTCAGCGCTTTTGTGCCCAATTATCAATTGTTCATAAAACAGGCATACCCTCAGGGACAAGGAATTGTTGAAGTGCTCATGGAGCTTTAAAGAATCAATTACAAAAAATAAAAAAGGGGGGCTGGAGAGATGGCTTAGCGGTTAAGCGCTTGCCTGTGAAGCCTAAGGACCCTGGTTCAAGGCTCAATTCCCCAGGACCCACGTTAGCCAGCTGCACAAGGGGGCGCACGCATCTGGAGTTTGTTTGCAGTGGCTGGAGGACCGGGTGTGCCCATTCTCTCTCTCTCTCTCTCTCTTTCTCTCTGCCTCTTTCTCTCTCTGTCGCTCTCAAATCAATAAATAAAACAAAAAAATATTTTAAAAAAAATAAAATAAAATAAAATAAAAAAGGGGGAGTTATATCCTTGGTCACCACAGAATGCTTTAAATCATGTACTCTTTATTTTAAATTTTTTAAATGTGGATGCATCCGGTCATTCTGCTGCAGACAGATTATGGCATCCTAGAACATTGTACACTTACACTCAGGTTACATGGAAGGACCCCGTTGATGGACAATGGCATGGCCCCGACCCGGTATTAATATGGGGATGAGGGTATGTTTGTGTTTTCCCACAGGACGCCGACAACGCCAGGTGGCTGCCAGAGAGGTTGGTCTGGTTCGCAGGGATTGAACATCAGAAGAATGATGCCTCTGCTCCTGATGATGTGGATTCAACTCCCGATGATCCACAATGAGCTGTATTGGGCTTATGTTCCTGACCCACCCATCTTACACCCAGCAACTTGGGAAGATAGAGAAATTATAGTCTTGGTAAACAATACTCATTTACTAGGCATGCCATCCAGTAGGAATATGCAGGCTCATCAGAAATTTGGAGTCAATTATACCGGTCATGGCACTGGTATTCCAATATGCCTAACTAAAACAGAAGTAACTGGATGTTTGAAAATTCAACCGAGGAATGTGATTGTAAAGCATTCAGCAGACAAAGGGAAAAGGGCAAGTCAAGGGTCAATTTCACAAGTCTCTATTAGGCTCCCCTCAGGGAATCAAGTCAGAGGAGCCGAGTCATCAGATGCTTTTGCCCCCTGTGAGGGACAATCACCTTGGTTGAATAGGTCTTTGCATTGGAAAAGGTGTGTTGGGACTGCTTACATCATGTGTAACGTCTCTGGAACTGAAAGGCATGTTAAGGGCTGGTCAGGAAATCCTGGAGCAGAAGGGAGTGGTAAATGGAACAGTGACTGGACTGGTGGGCTCTGCTGGACTTCGGTGGTCTGATGCGGGCTTCCAACAGACTTACCTATGGAAAGTTGCTGCGGCCATGGGAGGAGTGAGCGTCACCTCCCCCAGGAATGACAGTTCTTCCCTGCCAAAGGGAAGGGTCATGGCTTGTGTTACTCCACCCTATGCTATGTTAATGGGAGACATAAATATTACATGGACTGAGGAAATGTTCAAGGTTTCATGTAACAATTGTACTTTGTGTAATTGTGTTTCAGAATCGTCCTCTGATAGAGTTATGATTTTTAAGCAACCAGCATTTGTTATGATTCCTGTTAATGTAATGAGGCCTTGGTATTCTGACAAGGGAATACAGGTGTTACAGGAAGTAAAGAATACTTTAAGTAGACCAAAAAGAGTGATAGGATTAGTAATTGCAGGCATCCTAGCTTTTATTACATTGTTAGCTACTGCTACTACTGCAGCTGTTGCTTTGTCACACAAAGTTCAAACTGCACATTTTGTTAATGAATTATCCAGAAATGTTTCTATTTCTCTAGAAACTCAAGTAGATATAGATAGAAAACTGGAAGAAAAAATAGCGCTCTGTATGATGGGGTTATGTATTTGGGCAGAGATACTAGGGTTGAAAGTTAGAACTCATTTGGAGTATCATGTAGATTTTCAATGGATTTGTGTTACTTCTAAAAAATATAATGACAGTCAACAGCGTTGGGAAGATAAAAATGCATTTAAGAGGTATTTGGCATAATGATAATATTTCCTTGGATCTGATTCAGTTGCATTCAGAGATTTATCTTGTCTTTGCAAAATAATCATCTTACTTTTGATGCAGCTAAAGCTGCTGATGACTTGATATCTGCTTTTAAGTCTGCCTTGCCTGGATGGAATTCTCTCACTTCTTGGACAGGAAGCTTTGCTGCTACAGGTGTTTGTCTTTTGCTCATTCTGTGTCTGCTGCCCATACTCGTTAAATGCCTTTTGAGATCCATTATGGATATCCGTGCAGAAATACATGGGATACAGCTACGGACCTGACCCCAGCTTCCTGAGACATTATCTTAAAGCCCCTACAGAGGTTGGTAGTCAAAGACAGGTAAGATTCTCTCGAGTTAGGTCAACCTAATACAGGGCATGAATGATGGAATTCATGTACTGATGATGGGTAAGGCCTAAATATCGTAGAGGACAACCTAAGACAGGCACAGTCTTTCTGCACCAAGGCCCAGAAGGGCCGGTTCATAAAAAATAAAAAAGGGGGAATTGTCGGGAGCCATTTGGCTGGCCTTGTATCCATAGCTCTGGGCCGTTTGGCAGCAAGACTTTAGCACCTACATGTAAGCAAGATTATGTATATTCAGTGTTACTGATAAGAGCTGGCCATTCCTTAAGATTTATGCTTGTAAAAAAAAAAAAAGATTTATGCTTGTATTGCTGGGATCAAAGGATTTGTTTGTTTTCCAACCTTGGGATAGTCTTTTGTACTGAAAAGTGATTGAAGTGCAAAAACTCTATAACAGGAAGGAGTTTTTGATAGAAACTTGTGTGAAGCTCATGGAATTTTTGTCCATGGGAAAACTGTTTGTAAGAAGATATAAAAAGGAATGCTGAGAAATAAACCGGGCTTCAGTCCTTGCTTCAGTCCTGGACTGGAGTCCTTGCTTTCATTCTTTCTCCTGTCTTTCTTTAATCCTCACTCCCCATCAGGCTCAAACCCTTTCACCTGGCAGGCTCGGGCAAAAGGCCCTAAAGCAAGTAGGAGTTTGACCTGTGCAGGCAAGAGGCTGGGGCAGGACCTGCTATGGCAGGGCTTTCTGGGGCCACTTTTCCCTGCATTCAATGGTAATAGGAGAACCAGCTTTTCATTAGCCTGGTAGAAATACAGAGTGTAAAAACATTGCTATGGAGATGACAATACCACACAGCAGTCAGCGTCCAAAGAAACTTGAAGTCATGACTGTTTGTGGGCATCAGAACCACTACTTACCTCTAACAGAGTGGCACATCAAGCTGGGAATGCTAGGAAGCTCCATGGGAGCCGCAGGCGTGAGCCTGGGGCTAGATTCCCAGCACAAAAACAATACAAGTTTAATGGCCCAAAGGCTGGGGTTCCCAAGGTGCAAAAAGCCCACATGAGCAACAATCACTAATGGTTTATACTCTTCGCAGAAGTGGATCAGGTCACCTTTGGGACCACTGCCCTGTTCAACACAGAGGGTAACTGCACAATGCCTAGCCTTTAGACAACTAGCCATCCAACAGTCACTTTTGTGTTGGGCTCATTTGTAGTCCAGGCACACACTCTTGTCCTATTTACCAAAACACCTTCCAGCTTCCATCCCTTACTAAAAGAGGGACAAGGAAACTGGGTGTAGTGGCACAGGCCTGCCATTCCAGCACTCAGGAGGGGAGGCTGAGGCTGATGGATGGCAAGTTTGAGGACAGCCTCAGCTATATCCTATCCTAAGCAACTCCTCCAACCAAGATAAAATAACAAAGCACACCAGTGCCATATTCTCTCCTTTCATACTACATGCCTCTACTATGTGACCATGGTCACTGGAAGGAAACAAATGGCATTATGTGATCCTTGGTACTGGAAAAAAAATCTTGCCAAGCCAGACGTGGTGGCACATGCCTTTAATCCCAGCACTCGGGAGGCAGAGGTAGAAGGATCACGGTGAGTTCAAGGCCACCCTTAGACTACATAGATGAGTTCCAGGTTAGCCTAGGCTAGAGTGAGACCATACCTTGGGGGGGGGAAAATCTTGCCAAGATAGGAAAATGAAGAGCAATGGAAGCATGGAGCTGCATCAGAGCTGGGCATGGTGGTGGTGCATGCCTTTAATACCAGCACTTGGGAGGCAGAGGTAGGAGGATCGCCATGAGTTCAATGCCAACCAGAGACTACACAGTATATTCCAGGTCAGCCTGGGCTAGAGTGAAACCCTACCTCAAACCTCTTCTCCCTCTCAAAAAAAAAAAAAAAAAGGAAAGAAAGAAAGAAAGGAAGAAAGAAAGAAAGCTAGCTAGCTTGCTAGCTACATCAGGGAGAGGCAGGCGGGTACAATACTGTCCAAAGGAACCAAAGGATATGACGTGTCTGGCCTCAGTTTACCCCGTTATACAATGAACATTAAAACCATCCATGGTACCTACCAACCCAAGGTTCTCAGTATTGTTTATTCATTCTCTCCCTCCCGGTATCACTCTCTCTCCTTTCTATTCAACCAATTATCCTTCTTCCTGTTTCATTTTTCTGAGTTAGGGTTTGGCAATGTAGCCCTGAATGACCTGGAACTAACTTTGTAGATTCTCCTGACTCCACTTCCCAAGTGCTAGGATTAGAGATGTGGGCCACTGTGTCTACTCCAAGATGTTTTTTTCTACTTAGTATTTTGTTCACTGCATGGTGAAGTCCCCTGCACCTCCTGTACCAGACCATATGCCCCTCTATTTCAGTCTCATGATTCACACTGTCATCAGACCTATTGGCTGCCATAGTGTTTGTTTCTCCTCGCATTCCTTCTGTTGTTAGCACAGCAGGGCATGGTGTCTCAGACTTCATCCAATGACCCAGCAGTGAAAAAAGCTGAGCCATGACCAGAAGGCACAAAGTGCACATGCTTCACCCTGTGGCTTACTGCCCCATCACCAGGCAAGAGCAGGTGTTCTTCCTGATCTGTACCTAAAAAAGTGCAATATAGAACATACTTGAACAACTCAGGGCCCTGGATAAATAACAGGGCCCTGACTATGGAAGAGGAGGTATGCTGAGGGCCCTGAATGTCAGTGGGCTTTGCCTGTCCTCTTTGAGAAAAAGCATGGAGGTCCAGGCTGACCTTGAACTCACAACCCTCCTGCCTGAGCCTCTGAGTACTGAGCTAACCACACCTGGCTACATGGAATTGCTTTCTACAAGGACAGTGGATGCTCAGGTAAGACCAGGCTGGGAGGACAGGAGAGTATGCCACGATGCAAATGGTCCTGTCCATCTTTCCATCACAGTCAAGTGGCACAGACTGAAAGACTAGATCAGACTCCTCTTCAGGTATACCTGACATGCAGACAAGCACTACACTTCCCAGAGCAGCTGACCAGGGCTCAGACCCTGCGTGAGAGAGCTTTATCAAAAATGAGAAGGGGAGTCGTGCATGGTGGAACACGCCTTTAATCCTAGAACTCAGAGGGATGAGGTAAAAGGCCTGCTGTGAGTTGGAGGCCAGACTGAGACTACACAGTGAATTCCAGGTCAGTATGGACTAGAGAGATCCTACTTAGGAAAAAAAAAGATGAGAAGAGGGGCTGGGGAGATAGCTCAGCAGTTAAAGGCACCTGCTTGCAAAGTGGCCCAGGCTGGATTCCCCAGTATCCACATAAAGCCAGATGCACAAAGTAACATCTGGAGTTTGTCTGCAGTGGCAAGAGGCCCTGGTATAGCCATATTCATTCTGATTCCCTATATCCCCCAACTCTTTCTCTCTATTGCAAATAAATAAATAAATAAAAATGTTGTAAAAGTGCTTTAAAAGGCAGGTGTGGTGGTGCATGCCTTTAATCCAAGCACTTGGGAGGCAGAGGTAGGAAGATC
The DNA here is from genome assembly GCA_036346955.1 of Dipus sagitta. Lineage (NCBI taxonomy): Eukaryota > Metazoa > Chordata > Mammalia > Rodentia > Dipodidae > Dipus > Dipus sagitta. The sequence goes on from CM070770.1 coordinate 218,204,348, forward strand.
GTTGTAAATTCAAGGTCACCTTGAGATTACATAGTGAATTCCAGGTCAGCCTGAGCTACAGTGATACCCTACTTTGTGGGGGGAAAAAAAAAAACAGTGCTTTTTAAAAAGTTGACATCTGGACTGGAGGGATGGCTTAGTGGTTAAGGCGTTTGCCTGCAAAGCCAAAGGACCTAGGTTCAATTCCCGGGGGCATATGCGTCTGGAGTTTATCTGCAGTGGCTGGATGTCCTGGTGCGCCCGTTTTCTCCCTCTCCCTCTCTCGCCCCCCCCCTTCTCTGTCAAATAAATAAATAAATAAATAAATAAATTTTTTTAAGTTGACATCTAGGCCAGATGTGGTGGCGCATGCCTTTAATCCCAGCACTCGGAAGGCAGAGGTAGGAGGATTGTCATGAGTTCGAGGCCACCCTGAGACTAGAGTGATTTCCAGTTCAGCCTGAGCTAGAATGAGACCCTACCTCGAAAGAGAGAAAAAAAAAGTTGACATCTGGGCTGGAGAGATCGCTTAGCGGTTAAGGTGTTTGCCTGCAAAGCCAAAGGATCCTGGTTCGATTCTCCAGGACCCAGTTAAGCCAGATGTACAAGGGGTGCATACATCTGGAGTTCATTTGCATTGGCTGGAAGCCCTGGAGAGTCCATTCTCTCCCTCTCCCTGCTTCTTTTGCTCTCTCAAATAAATAAATAAAGTATATTTTTTAGGCTGGGGAAATGGCTTAGCTGTTAAGGCATTTGCTTGCAAAGCCTAAGGACCCCAGTTCGATTCCCCAGGGCCCACATAAGTCAGATGCACAAGGGGGCGTACGCATCTGGAGTTCATTTGCAGTGGCTGGAGGCCCTGGCGCACCCATTCTGTCTGTTTCTCTCTCTGTCTCCCTCTCCCTCCCTCTCAAATAATAAGTAAATAAATAAAATATTTTAAAAAGTATTTTAAAAAATTTCTTTAAAGTTGACAACTGGGACAGAGGGCAAGAAACACATGTTTCTGCTTGAGTAGCTTTAATGGACAATGAAAAGCAGGCCAATGCAAGTTAGTAAAAGACAAAGATTCTGGATATTACAGGCATGGAGCCAAATTTGACTCTAAAACCTCACTTTCTTCCTATGAAAGCATACTACATGGTTATCAGCAGTCCAGTAAGATAGAGACTTGCAATTATTTTACAGGAAAAAAATTTTAAAGGCACAAAAGGACAAACAAGTGTCCCAAGGCCCTCAGCATTCATTCCAGACACACTGGCCCAAAGTTGTTTGGGCAGGCTGCCCAACAGACTCTCTGGAAAACTGGGAAGAACTGGGGAGGAATTCTGCAGCAGGCTATATAGATTCAACTCCAGTCCAGTGTCCACAGCTACAAGACTTTGGGACTTCATCACTGAGGGCCATTTTTTTCACATGCAACATGGGAGTAAAATCCTGGCCAGGACTGGGAGTATGGCTTGGTGGTGCAGCACAGGCCTAGAGTCAGTGGCCCTGGATTCCATCTCCAGAGCTAGGGAGAGAAGGGGAACAAACCTCCTAGAAAGGTGACATATGCTACAAAGAAATGGTCCCTGAAGCCTTTCATCCCAGAACTAGGGAACCAGAGGTAGGAGAATCACTGTGAATTCAACTACAGAGTGAGTTCCAAGTCAGCCTGGTGAGTGAGACCCTACCTCAAAAAAAGAAAAACAAAAGCTGGGCATGGTGACATACGCCTTTAATCCCAGCACTTGGGAGGCAGAGGTAGGAGGGCTGCTGTGAGTTTAAAGCCACCCTGAGACTACATAGTGAATTCCAGGTCAGCTTGGGCTACCTCGAAAAAACAAACAAAAAAAAAGGGCGGGGGGGAGAGCTGGAGAGATGGCTCAGCATTTAAGACACTTGCTTGTAAAGTCTAACAACCAGGGTTCAATTCCCCAGTAGCCACATAAAGCCACAAAGTGGTGCGTGCATCTGGAGTTTGCAGCAGCTGGAGGCATGGTATGCCCATTCTCTCTGTTTTTCTTCTCTCTTTGCTTGCAAATAAATAAATAAATAAAATGAAAGGAAGGAAGGAAGGAAGGAAGGATCCCTGAAACCTGTAGATGCAGAAAGCAAGACAAGAGGGGTAGAAAGTGAGCACTCCACTATTTCCCTCCCACTATCAGTACACATCTCTGGTGAAAGAGTCTACGGAAAACAGACAGTCCAGACCCCATTGAACTTCCCAATGAATTTCTAAGTGTGGTCAGGAAGTACCCCATTCCAGAGTGCAGCAGGCCTGCAGCATTCTAGAATGGTCTGCGGAAGGCAGGATTGGAGCACTCTGCCAGGATGATACAGTCAGGCTACGCACAAGGACCTGGGTTCTATCTCTAGCACCTTGGGAGGGGAGTAGGGGCAAAGGCCTTTGATAGGGTCAATGCCAGGCATGGTTGGGTGTTAACTTGTAATCTCAGCACCCAGAAGACTGAAACAGAAAGATCTTGAGTTTGATGGCCCTGATGACGTCAGGGACAGCACAATAGAAGTGGATGGGAAAAGTGCATGCATGCCGGGCCTGGTGGCACACACCTTTAATCTCGGCACTCGGGAGGCTGAGGTAGGAGGACTGTCATGAGTTGGAGGCCAGCCTGGGGTTACAGAGTGAGTTCCAGGTCAACCTAGGCTAGAGTGAGACCTTGCCTTGAAAAAGAAACTTTAAAAACTGGTGATGGTAATTTTGTTTTTTAAAAGGGGCTGGGCATGGTGGCGCATGTCTTTAATCCCAGCACTTGAGAGACAGAGGTTAAGAGGAACACTATAGGGCTGGAGAGATGGCTTAGTGGTTAAGCGCTTGCCTGTGAAGGCTAAGGACCCCGGTTCAAGGCTCAACGCCCCAGGACCCACGTTAATCAGATGCACAAGGGGGCGCAGGCGTCTGGAGTTCATTTGCAGTGGCTGGAGGCCCTGACACGCCCATTCTATCTGTGTCTCTCTTTCTCACTCTGTCTGTCACTCTCAAATAAATAAATAAATAAATAATGAACAACAATGAACAACAACAACAAAAATTTAAAAAAAAAGAGGAACACTATGAGTTCAAGGCTACCCTGAGACTACATAGTGAATTCTAGGTCAGTATGGGCTAGAGCAAGACCCTACATTGGGGAAAAAAAAAAAAAGGAGGGGCTGGGCCTATGCTCAGTGGTGAGTGCTTGCCTAGCACATGTGAGACCCAGAGTTCAATCCCCTGTTGCCCCTTCAAAAACTACACCAGGCAGGGCTGGACAGATGCCTTAGTGGTTAAGTGCTTGCATGTGAAGCCTAAAGACCCCAGTTCAAGGCTCCCCAGGACCCAAGTTAGCCAGATGCACAAGGGGGCACACGTGTCTGGAGTTCATTTGCAGTGGCCAGAGGCCCTGGTGAGCCCCTTTCTCTCTATATATATATATCTGCCTCTTTCTATCTGTAGCTCTCAAATAAATAAATAAAAATAAACAAAAAAATACAGCAGGCATAGCAAAGTGTAGGCACCATTTTCTATAGAAAACTAAGACAAAGCTGGGCATGGTAGCACACTCCTTTAATCCCAGCACTCTAGAAGCAGAGGTAGAGGATAGTCACAAGTTCAAGGCCAGTCTGAGACTACATAGTAAATTCCAGGACAGCCTGGGATAGAACGAATCAAGGTAGAGCAAATCCCTACCTTAAAAAGAGAGAGAGAGAGAGAGAAGAAAACTAAGACAAGCCTTCCATCAAAAAATGTGTGAGTAGCCAGACGTGGTGGCACACATCTTTAATCCCAGCACTCAGGAGGCAGAGATAGAAGGATCGCTGTGAGTTCAAGGCCACCCTGAGACTACATAATGAATTCCTTGTCAGCCTGGGCTCGAGCTAGACCCTACCTCAGAAAAAAAAAGTGTGTGAGTGTGTAGGAAGCCAACCACAGTATTGGACACCTTTAATACCAGCATTCAGGAGGCTGTGAGGCAAAAGAATTGCTCCAAGTACAAGGCCATGGGACTCAGGCTACAGTCTGCTCAGTATTGCTTTGCCCACCTACACACAGAGTACACATGTGAACACCATGGCAGATGGAGCCACAGGTTTCCACTTTCTAGGAGAGGCTCACATTTTTTGGGTGCTGGGAACGAGATCAGGTACATGGAGCAAGTGGCCTGTCCTCACTCTCATTGGCACTGGGTCTAATGCACAGAGTCAGTAGACAGATATGCAGACATGGGTCTGTGGAACATGATGGATGCTAAAGGGTGGTGCAAGGGATACAGATGGCTATGTGTGCTGACTAGCAAAGACCTCTGGGAAGAATGACATTCAAGTTGCCAGCTGAAGGAAGGGAAGGAACCAGGAACTGAAGTGCCAAGAGGAACAGGGAAAAAAGTATTTCAGGAAGGAACAGCCCCCAGGAACACTTATGAGGACAGAGAGCTCAGGTTCTGAGGGGAGTAACATGGTGCCAGAGACAATGTAAGACAAACAAGGGAGAGAAAAGCTGGCAGGCACTTAGGGAAGAGGGAATCAGTATCCCATCCCAGAATGTTCTCAGCAGGTGGGTCCTAGGACCTGACTGGTATTTTCACACATATGTCATCTCACAGTGGAAAAATCTCATACTACTCCAAAATAAGAATCTGCTTTTTAAAAAAATTTATTAGAGAGAGAGAGAATGGGTGCACCAGGGCCTCCAGTCAGTACAAACGAACTCCAGATGCGTGTGCCACCATATGCAACTGGCTTATGTGGGTTCTGGGGAATAGAACTTGGGTCCTTAGGATACATAGGCAAATACCTAAGCCACCTCTCCAGCCTATCCCCCTCCCCCCCTTTTTTTTTTGAAACAGGGTATCATTTTGCATCCCAGGCTGGCCTAGAACTCATAATCCTCCTGCCTTGGACTGAATGCTGGGATGGCAGGCAAAAGACATCATGCCAAGACACGAACCCCCCCCCCCATTATGTTCTGGGTACAGTACCAGTAATTGACCACATGTATCCAACTCTGAAGCACTCAGTGAGTATCAGCTACTCTCATTGTCAAAGTCCAAATTAAGGCTAGTGTCAAAACTAAATAGGAAGTTTGAAAAGGACACCCTCAAAAAAAGCAGGAGCTCATAATTTTAATCCCATCACTCAGGAGGCTGAGGTAGGATCTAAATTGAGTTTGCAGCCATGGGCTGGAGAGATGGCTTAGCACTTAAGGCACTTGTTTGCAAAGCCAAAGGACCCAGGTTCAATTTCCCAGGACCAACATAAGCCAGACACATGAGGTGATGCAACATTTGCAGGCCATTTTCTCTCTCCCCTCCTCTCAAGTAAATAAATAAAAAAAGAAAGAAAACACGGTTAAGGCACTTGCCTGCAAAGCCTAAAGACCTGAGTTTGATTCCCCAATACCCATGTAAAGCCAGATGCACAAAGTAGCACATGGATCTGTAGTTCATTTCCAGCAGTTGGAGGCCCTGGTGTGTCCATTCTGTCTCTCTTCTCTCTGCTTGCAAATAAATTATTATTTTTATTTTTTATTTTTATTTTGGTTTTCTGAAGTAGGGTTTCACTCTAGTAGTCCAGGCTGACCTGGAATTCACTATGTAATTTCAGGGTGGCTTCAAACTCTTGGTGATCCTCCTACCTCTGCCTCCCAAATACTGGGATTAAAGGAGTGCACCACCACGGCCAGCAATAAATATATTTTTTTAAAAAAGAAAAAAAAAAGGGCTGGAGAGATGGCTTAGTGGTTACGGCACTTGCCTGCGAAGCCTAAGAACCCAGGCTCAATTCTCCAGGTCCCACGTTAGCCAGATGCACATCGTGGCACATGCGTCTGGAGTTCGTTTGCAGTGGCTAGAGGCCCTGGTGTGCCCATTATCTCTCTCTCTCTCCCTCTGTATCTAATAAATAAATAAATAAAATGTTTAAAAAAATTAAAAAAAAAAAACAATAACTGCTGTTCCCACAACACATAACCCACAACCCCAGAGGGAATACTCACAACCCCATTGAGGAGGGCCCCAGCAGAATGGGGGCAGGGAGGAGGGAAAAGAGGGTACCAGCACATGATGCATCCATACAAAATATATTGTTATTAAATAATAATAGAGGCCGGGCGTGGTGGCACAAGCTTTCAATCCCAGCACTCGGGAGGCAGAGGTAGGAGGATCACCACAAGTTCAAGGCCACCCTGAGAATACATGGTGAATTCCAGGTCAGCCTGAGCTAGAGTGAGACCCTACCTCTAAAAAAAAAAAAAAAAAAAAAACACACAATAATAATAATAATAATAAAGGGGGAAAAAAAGAAAGAAAACAAAAAGCTGAGAGCTTGGGCTGAGGGGATGGCTCAGTTCATAAAGAGCTTACCATGCAAGCATGACAATCTCAATTTGGATCCCCAGCGCCCAAGTAATGTCAGCCAGCCTATAATCTCAGCTCTTGGGAGGTGGAGACGAGATCCTGAGGGCAAATCCACAAACAAGCAAACTCTGGGTTCAAGTGACAGACCCTGCCTCAATAGATGAGGCAGAGTAATTGAGGAAGATAGCAGAATTGGCCTCTGGCCTCCACAAACATGTGCACACACATACAAACATGCATACAACATGAATGCACCCCAGGCACAAGTTGTTTCTCAGTAAATAAACTTAGATTTTTCACTCCTGTTTCCCCCACAAACACATCCTACAGTGTAATATGTCTAAGATAGAGGTAGGCACCTGTAGTCCCAACTACTTAGCATGTTGAAGCAGGAGGATGAAGTGAGGCCAGGAGTTGGAAGCCAGCCTGAGTGACATACCAGGGATTTATCTCAAAAGGTACTTACTATCTGTGGAGTATATGACAATTTACAGAGCACTATCATAAGTGTTACAAGAACTTGCTAATAACCACCGGCCTCCCACACTGTTAATTTAGTAGCAACGTTGCAAATAAGCTAGTTCTTGTAAGACTTCAGCATGTCTATCTCTTCTTGCATCAGGTGACCCCGTGTGATAATCTATCAGCTCTCATTGGGCTTTGCACCCTTACTTGCAAAGGTCCAAATGAAATAACAGTAGTCATGTGCTAGGCGCTAAGTGCTGTAACAAATTTCATCTCTGTCTCACTAATAAATTTTTATGTCCCCATTTTCCAAATAAAGGTGTGTGTGCACAGGCTAAGAGCTTTCTGCAAGGACACTCAGAAGAGGAGGAATAGAGCCAAAATCTAGGCACAATATATTCTGGCTCCGGGTCCTCACTACTAATCATGCCACTGTGCAAGATAATTCTAGCAAAGCGCTTATAATATGCTGCTTGGCACAACCCAGGTAGTCACCAAGTAAGGGTACTGTGATTAGCAGGGCAAGTACTTTCTAGTTCCCATGGTGTCACCTCCAGGAAAGCTGCGACCTTGTCTGAGTGACTACTGCGTTCACAAGCACCTGACCCAACGCACATTTGCGGGAGGGACTGATGAATGAATGAATGAACTTGTCCCTGCTCAAGCAGAGGCTAGCGAATGGCTTTCTTTTTTCTTTTTTTTTTTTTTTTTTTTTGGCACGTCTGTGTCGAGTCTGTCACTGTCCCTTAGGAAGAGCATCAGTCAACTTTGAGCAGGGAGGCGCGCACCGCGACACCTGAGCTCCCCCTCTTTTCCACCGTCGCGAGGGCTCCAGACGCAGCTCCCTGGGCAGGAGCTATGCGGGGTGGATCGCGCTGCCGACAGGCCCTGGTTCCCGCGGAACACCGTTCGCCTGGGTATCGGACCCCGCGGGAGACAAAACTCCTGTCCGCGGCCCTCGCACACCTCCCTGGAGAGACGAAGCAAGAAGCACCCCACACCCGCACCGCAGACCCTGGCGCCGCGACCGCAACTAGACCTGGGACGCGCGCGAAGCAGACGTGAGCCGCGGCCGCGCCTAGTCGCCTCGGCCGGAGGGTCGCCCCGGCGCGGGAGGCCGCGAGCTGAGCCATCCTGTCACCTTCACAGGGCCGCCCGCTCCTCAGCGCGAACCGCCGCACTCACTCGGCCTCGCTCTCCCCGCATCTCGGCTTCCCCGAGGAGCCGGCTTTTCGCACCGCCCCCCCGGAATGTCCAGCTAGTACCTGCTGGGAGAGAGGAACCAGCGGCGCCGCCATCTTCACTGAGACTCAGCCTCCGAGCACCCGAGGGGCGGGGGCGGGGCTGCGCGTGCGCACTAGCGCACGGGAAAAGAGGTAATGCGCACGCAGCCCAGCCTGGATGAGGGCCCGCCCGAAGGCAAGAACGTGCAGTCGTAAGCGGACCGGGTGGGCGGAGCGGAAGGCAGAGGAGGTTGGCACACCTACTCTGGTTGGAGTGGACGGGGCGGGGCGGGGCGGGGCAAGGGGGCGGGGGCTGGACAGGGACGGAAGGAACGCACATGCGCAGTTAGGCTTAGGGAGGAGGGGACAGAAGTAGGTGGGGCGTAGGAGGCGCGGGAGACCCTGAAGCCCGCTCGCAGAATGTAGGTCCTGCGCTTCTTCCATCCTCCCTGTCCGGCATGACTGTGGGACCTCCTCGTAGCGCTGGACTTCTCCACCCAGCCGAGGGTCTGAGACCCTCCGCCGAGTACCTAAAGGAGCTCCGGGATGGAAGTGAGCTCAGCTCTAGCAATCCCCGCAGTGCCTAGGAATATCTCTCTGAGCCCCTGTTTCGGTTTTCTGTAAAAATAATGCCAGTTACATCCTCAGGCACCTAGTACTTGCTGGAGTTTGGATCATGGAGGACATTTGGACTTTGTATTCATCAGTGTTCTCTAGAGGAACAAAACTGATAGAATAAATATATATTATAAAGGGGATTTATTAGGTTGGCTTACCCCAAAGGGTTGGGCAGTTCAACAATGTTTGCACACTGGAAAGTCAGAAGCAGGAAGCTACTCAGTCCTTGGCTAGACGCTCAGCAGTCCCAATCTGACGCTGAAGGCCTAGAGGGTTCTTGGCCAGTCGCTCACTAGTCTTCAGTCCATGGCCAAAGAGCAATGTTCCCATTTATATGAAGGATGGCAGCAACAGAGTAGAGAGGTACTCAGCAGCAAGTAGCCAAAGCCAGCCAGGCCAAAAAGAAGGGGGTGTGTGCTTTTTCCTTGGAACCACTAGACGACCTGCCTGTTCTTGGAAGGGCTTCCTCCTGCAGTTGCTCCTTCCTGGGAACACTCTCACAGACCTGTCCAAGAGGCAATCTCTAACTTAAGTCCTGGTCTGATCAAGTTGACAATAGAGATTAATCCTCACAGACTTTCATTATATATGAGCACTCATCCATCCAGAGCTAATTTAATAGTTGAGGTGTGGAAGAAAGACTCAACTAGGCTGCTGTCTACAGCAGCATAAAGTTTCTCAGGTGATGATGAGCTTCCCCTTAGCAGGGTCTCCAAGATGGTGGCACAGTAACCTGGCCTGGCATCTTCTCAAGCAGGCAAGCCGGAGGCTGGTAACTCAACCCGACATCCATCACTTCTCTGATCTATCAAAAGCTGTTGTCTCAGCATCCTTGGAGACTGTGTCTGGTGCTGTTCAGATAAACATTGCAGGCTGTAGGATTTATTCAACAACTACTCACCCACATATTGCCTTGCTAAGAACTCCACCTTGAATCAAGCTGATGGTACCCAGTGTAGATTCACTTTCTCCTTTTCACAGTCAAGAGTAGGTGGTCTCATCCTTGAGCCATGTGAGAACCACTCAGGGGGCTTGTTAAACGCATGCATGAGTTCTGATTCTTTTTTTTTTTTTTTTTTAGTTTTTTTTTTTTTTTTGAGTTCTGATTCTGATCTGTGAGGGTGGGTATGGGGAAGAATTAATAGCCTTCCCTAAAAACTAAAGGGAACTAAAGAGTTAATAACAGGGCTGGAGGGATGGCTTAGTGGTTAAAGCATTTGCTTGCAAAGCCAAAGGACCAAGGTTAGATTCCCCAGGACCCATGTTAGCCAGATGCACAAGGTGGCACATGCATCTGGAGTTTGTTTGCAGTGGCCAGAGGCCCTGGTGTGCCCATTCTCTCTCTCTTTCCCTGATTGATGTACTCCCCTTGTCCTAGATGGCCTTGAAGGACCAGGGACCATCTGAGTATCCTCCCTTAGACAATCCTGGCTGAAGAAGCCTATTCTGAACACAAACAGCTACAGTTTTCTTAACAACTGCACCTGGTACAGTCTGTTTCTTAGGATCCACCTTATAAGTCTAAATCCTAGCCTGGCTCAGTACTTCAGCCTTCATCCCACAGGAAGGCTGTTACCCCTCATTGTTTCTCTCTGTCTGTAGAGATCAAGTTTGGTGTTCTCTTTTGCTTTTCTCTTACACTTTCTTTACATATGGTCTGGTGTTTTGGCATTTCTAACAAATTCTCAAGTGATGCTAGGTGTGATGGCTCATCCCTGTGCTTGAGAAGTGGAGGCAGGAGGATCAGATGATCAAGTTCATCCTCAGCTACATAGTAATTTCAAGGCCACCCTGTGGTACATGAGACCCTATCTTCTATCTGGTCCTCCTTTCTAGGTGTGCTGGGATTGCTAATGCTTGTTAATGCTTGTTACAGTGTCCAGCTTTATGTGGGTTCTGGATATGTAAGCATTGGTCCTTATGCTTGCATGGCAAGTGCTTTATCTACTTAGCCATCTCCCAGGCTCTTTCTTGATTACTTGATGAATGTCTGCTTCCTTCCTGTAAAGCAACAGTTCTAAAAGAGGGGTCCTGTTGGGTGCCTTTAATCCCATCACTCTGAAGGCACACACACACACACACGCACACACACAGAGAGAAAGAGAGAGAGAGAGAGAATATGGGTGCACCAGGGACTCTAGCCACTGCAAACTAACTCCAGATGCATGCACCACTTTCTGCATCTGGCTTACGTGGGTCCTGGGGAATTGAGCCTCAAACCGGGGTCCTTAGGCTTCACAGGCAAGCACTTATGTTGCAAGCATAAGGACCTGAGTTCAATCCTCAGTACACATATACAATACCAGGCATGGTGGTGCACATCTGTAATCCCAGTGCTGGAGAGGTGGACACAAGAAGATATCTGGAGCTCACTGGCTAGCCAGTCTAGCCTAATTGGTTAGCTCCAGGCCAATGAAACCCTGTCTAAAAGGAAGTAGACAGTGTCCCTGAGGAGGATACCTGAGGTGGTCCTCTGGCCTGCCATACACATGAGCATATACATGCATCCACATACACAGGAACACACATACATTAAAAAATAATAATAATAAGGACTAGAGAGATGGTAGATGGAGAGATGGTGCCTTAGTAGTTAAGGCACTTCCCCAGGAAGCCTAAAGACCCATGTTCAATTCCCCAGTACCCATATAAGCCAGATGCATAAGGTGGTGTATGCGTCTGGAGTTCATTTGCAGTGGCTGGAGACCTGGTGTGCCCATTCTATCTATCTGGGCCCCCATAAATAAATACATAAATAAAAATAAGCTGGGCTTGGTGGCACACACCTTTTATTCCAGCACTTGGAAGGCAGCCTGAGACCACAGAGTGAATTCCAGGTCAGCTTGGGCTACAGTGAGACGCTAACCTCAAAAAAAAAAAAAAAAAAAAAAATGAGACTGCCTCACACTTAATGGTAGAAGACACCCTGTCTGAATAGCAATGAGAGGCCATCCTGGAGTTTTGAGCACAAATACATTTGTATCTTAGCTTAGAAAGAGTGTGGATGGAAAAGATAAACTATATGCAAAGATAGAGAGGTGGTCCAGGGAGGGATGATGGAGGGTTTTAACAGCCTTGAGTGCAGACAACCAATTCATTTAAGGAAAAGTGAGGTCATTCAAGGTCTTTCAAACGCAGAGGACTGAATGTAGGAAACTGACTATAATGTGCTGGAAGTACTGGAGGAACAAAAAGGAAAGGAAAGGCTATCTGAAGATTAGCAGCTAAGAGGCTGCCTCTGAGCTGGGAAGAGAGAAGGAAAAGGTGAACCCACTGTGCACCAAACAGAAAGTCAAATGCCAAACCTTGCCAGCCAGGGCTTCTGTTGGTAAAATCAGGGAGGCTATGGCACTAGTAGAAGTGAGGGGGTAAAGGCTTTTCTGTTAAGCCTTTTTAAGGTGCATACCCTATGTATATGCATGTGAGCATACATGTGTGGGTATGTGTGCATGTGGAGGCTAGTGGTAGATGTCAGGTGACTTCCTCAATAAATCTCATGTTTATTTTACTAAAGCGAGATCTCTTGAGCTGAAAGCTTGCTAATTCAGCTAGTCTAGCTAGCCATTGTGTCACTGGGATCCTGTCTCTGCCTCCACTGCCTGGCATTTACATGGGTACTGAGGATCTGAACTTCAGTCCTCATGTTTCTTCATCAAGCACTTTATCCACAGAGCCATTTTGCCAAACCCTCTTTATTTTGTTTTTCAAGCTAAGGTCTCACTCAAACCCAGGCTAACATGGAACTAACTCTATAGCCCCAGCTGGGTTTTTTTTTTTTCATATTATTTTATTTTATTTTATTTGACAGAGAAAGAGGGAGAGAGAAAGAGGCAGAGAGAGAGAGAGAGGAAGCCAGGGCTTCCAGCCACTCCAAACGAACTTCAGATGCATGCACCCCCTTGTGCATCTGGCTAGCCTGGATCCTTTGGCTTTGCAGGCTAACGCCTTAACTGCTAAGCCATCCCTCTAGCCCTCCAGCCCTCCAGCTGGTTTTGAACACATGATGATCCTCCTACTTCAGCTTCCTGAGTGCTGGGATCAAATGCGTTTGCTACCATACTTGGCTTCTTTTCTTTTTTAATAATTTTTTAAAGTATTTGTTTATTTTATTTATATTGACAGTGTGAGAGAGGCAGATAGAGACAGAGGGAGAGAGAGAATGGGCATACCAGGGCCTTCAGTCACTGTAAAACAAACAAACAAACAAAAAAAAAACTCCAGACGCATGAGCCACCTCGTGCATCTGGCTTACATGGGTCCTGGGGAATGAAACCTGTGTCCTTTGGCTTCACAGTCAAACACCTTAACCACTAAGCCATCTCTCTGGCCCTAATAATTTTTTTATATTTTATTTATTTATTTGAGAGAGAGAGAGAGAATGGGCAGACCAGGGCCTCTAGCCACTGCAAATGAACTCCACAGTCATGAACGTTACCTTGGGCATCTGGTTTTATAGAGGTGCTGGGAGACTGAACCTGGTTCTTTTGATTTTGTAGGCACTCGCCTTAACCATTAAGTCATCTCTCCCTCATCCTGTTCCTCCTCCTCTTTTTTTTTTTTTTAAATCTCACTCTAAACCAGTGATGACCCGGAATTCAATATGTAGTCTCAGACTGGCCTTGAACTCACAGCGATCCTCCTACCTCTGTCTTCCAAGTACTGGGATTAAAGGTGTGCACCACCATACCCAGTGTCACCAAAATGTTTAAGACCTGCTTTTCTGCTTCCTGCTACTCACCTCATTTAGAGATGAACAGGGATGGCACCAGTATATTAGAAAGGAGGGAATGTGGCTCACATCTATAATTCCAGCACTTAGGAGGCAGAGGTAGGAGGATTGCTGTGAATTCAAGGCCAGGGTGGGCTACAGAGAAAGTTCCATGTCAGCCTGGGTTAAAGTGAAACTGTACCTTGAAAAAAAGAAAAGAAAAAGGAGGGAGATATTTTTGGTGGGGGGGAGAGTTTCGCGGTAGGGTCTCACTTTAGCCCAGGTAGACCTGGAATTCACTATGTACTCTCAGGGTGGCCTTGAACTCACAGTAATCCTCCTGTCTCCTGAGTTCTGAGATTAAAGGCAGGTGCCACCATGCCTGGCTGAGTTTTTCTGTTTGTTTGTTTTGTTGTTGTTGTTGTTTTTTTTTTTTTTTTTTTGAGGTAGGGTTTCCCTCTAGTCCAGGCTAACCTGGAATTCACTCTGTATTCTCAGGGTGGCCTCAAACTCACAGTGATCCTCTTACCTCTGCCTCCCAAGTGCTAGGATTAAAGGTGTGTGCCACCATGCCCAGCTGACAATTCTTTTTTTTTAAATTTTTTTTTGTTCATTTTTATTTATTTATTTGAGAGTGACAGAGAAAGAGGCAGATAGATAGAGAGAGAATGGGCACACCAGGGCTTCCAGCCACTGCAAACGGACTCCAGACACATGCGCCCCCTTGTGCATCTGGTTAACATGGGTACTGGGGAATCGAGCCTTGAACTGGGGTCCTTAGGCTTCACAAGCAAGCACTTAACTGCTAAGCCATCTCTCCAGCCCTGAAAATTATTTTTTTCTGACAATTCTTTTTACAAAAAAAAAATCTAATTTATAAGAGAGCATGCACGCACACAAGAGAGAGAATATGGGTGTTCCAGGGACTCTAGCCACTGCAAATAAACTCTAGATGCATGCACCACCTTGTGCATCTGGCTTACGTGGATACTGAGGAATTGAACCTGGGTCCTTAGGCTTCACAGGCAAGTGCCTTAACCACTAAGCCATCTCTCCAGCCCACAGCCAGTTCTTTTGTGTGCATGTGTAGTGTAAGTATGTGTGCACAAATACATGCACCCCATATGCACAAATGTGGAGGCCAGAGGAAGATATCATGTGTCCTCTGCTTTTGCTTTTCTGCCTTATTTCTCTGAGACAGTTTTTTTTTGTTGTTGTTGTTTCTTTTGAGGAAGGGTTTCGCTCTAGTACAGGCTGCTCTGAAACGCTCTGTCCCAGGCTGGCCTCATATTCACAGCAATCCTCTTACCTTTGCCTCCCAAGTGCTGAGATTAAAGATGTGTGCCACCACACCTGGCTCCTGAAATTTTTTTCCTTTTTGTTTTTTCAAGATAGGGTCTTGCTCTAGCCCAAGCTGACATGGATTTCACTATGTAGTCTTATTATGTGGCTTTGAACTCATGATGATTCCCCTACCTCTGCCTCTTGAGTCCTGAGATTAATGGCATGTACCACCACACCCAGCCTCCTAAGGCAATTAAAAATATATATATATAGTCTCAGGGTGGCCTCGAACTCACGGCAATCCTCCTACCTCTGCCTCCCGAGTGCTGGGATTAAAGGCGTGCGCCACCACGCCCGGCTTAAAAAATATTTTTTAAAAATTTATTGGCAAGCAGAAAGAGATAGAGAGAAGAGACAGAATGGGCATGCCAGGGTCTCCAGCCATGGCAAATGAACTACAGATGTATGCACCATCATGTGCATCTGGTTTACATGGATTCTGGGGAGTCAAACCTGGGTCCTTTGGCTTCACAGGCAAGCACCTTAACTGCTAAGCAATCTCTCCAGCACTCCTGAGACATTTTTTCAATTTGTTTGTTTTTTCCAGGTAGGGTCTCACTCTAGCTCAGGCTGACCTGGAATTAACTGGGTAGTCTCAGAGTGGCCTTGAACTCCCAGTGATGTTCCTACCTCTGACTCCTGAGTGCTGGAATTAAAGGCATGTGCCACCATACCTGGCTTTTTTTGTTTGTTTGTTTGTTTGTTTTTTCGAGGTAGTATAATGGGAAAATTGGGGTTCTGGGGTGCTTCCTGGAACCCCAAGCCCTGAGTTCTTATCTGCAAACTAACCAAAGAATTGGCAATTCCAGGTCAAAGAGAATGATTTTTAAAATACCACATTTTATTCAGATTTTACACAGGAGTGCTGAAAGGGGAAGGCTGGGAGGTAAGAGAGACAAAGTGGAGAGAAGTACACCATGTGGAACCCAAAAACCCATGTGGGCCACATTGTAGCTCAGGAGTCCATGTGACCATATGGATCTGAGGAAAGAAAAAAGAGCCGGGCGTGGTGGTGCATACCCTTTAGTCCCAGCACTTGGGAGGCAGAGGTAGGAGGATCACTGTGAGTTTGAGGCTACTCTAAGACTACATAGTAAATTCCAGGTCAGGCTGAGCTAGAGTGAAACCCTACCTCGAAAAGCAGAAAAAAAAAAAAAAAGGAAAGAAAGAAAAAAGAAAGTTCAATAAGCTACTGTCATGTGGGGAGTTGGAGGAGATAAAGAACCCATGTGGAGAATAAGGGCTAGTGGGGCCCTCGCAGCTGGGCCTGGTGCAGAGGAAAAAACTCACCCACAGCTGGAAGTTCCCAAGTGATCAGAGCAAGAGTGCCCACCCCTTGCAAAGGTATTCAGGATGGTGATCTGTTGGCTCAGGTGAACCAGAGGGCCAGCTGGTCGGATAGGTCTAAGGGCTGTCTCAGGAAGAGATTAGCTCTGGCATTAAATTGCGGGGGGGGGGGGGGGGGGGGGCTGAACTTGACCAACCACAATGTTTAAATCATATGGAAGACCTCCCTCCCAGGAGGGGTCCTGACTGTGGAAAAACAGTTCTTTGAAACTAGGCAAGAGACAAGAAAAATATTCCTTCCCTTTTTATCTTCAAGGGGTCCAGTTACCCTAACTCTACCCCCACTAGTAGGGTCTCATATTGACCCAGGGTGACCTGGAATTCACTATGTGATCTCAGGGCGGCCTTGAACTCACAGCAATCCTCCTACTACCTCCCGAGTGCTGGAATTAAAGGCCTGCACCACTATGCCCAGGTTTTCTTTGTTTTGTTTTGTTGTTGTTTGTTTTTTCAAGGTTGGGTCCACGCCTTCCTTGGACAGTCTTTTTAAAAAATATTTTATTTTACTTTGTGTTAAGATGCTGACATAGGAACCAAGCCAAAGCAGCCTGGGGAGGGGGGAGCCGAAAAAAAAACCCAAGAAAATACACCCTTCTAATAAAAAGTGAAGGGATATAATAAATTATCAACCATAGCAGAGAAGTGGGAGAGACCCGTAGAGTCTAGAGACCACAGAAGCAGGCAGAAGCGGCTCCAGCAGCAGCGGTACAAGTCTGTGTGGCCATGGCCACCAGGCTTGGCCTGAGCTGCAGAAAAAGCCAGGTGAGGGGATTTTCTACTCACACCAGCCTCCTTGCAAACTCAAGATATGTGGAAGGGATGACAGCAGGGACTAGTGGAGTGGCTTGGCTTGGGAGGAAGAGGATCACAAGGACCAGAGGGAGAACTTCAGCCACCATCCACAGCCTCCCCTCCCCCACCATTGGAGCAAGCACCAGAGACCTGGGGAAGGGAACTCACCAACACAGCACCCAGCACAGGCGATCAGAGCAGTGACTCACCGACCCAGCCAGCCTGCCTGAGCCCACAACAAAGAGGGACCCAAGTAGGCGTGCAGCATAACTGAGACCAAAGCCATCCCCAAAACTAACTGGGATTACACCAGGTCAGTACCCGCCAAAAAAGCCTGGTATACAGGCTTGAATCAGAAGTGCTAATTGGACCTTCCATGTCAGGGTAAATTATATGTTAAATCCGATGGATGGTCAGATTTGCCATTCTTAATTAAGCTAGCTATATTTTGAGTTTGTCATTTGTTGCTTCCTGATTTATAGTGCCTTTGTCTCTTCTATGGTTAAGTAGGGAAGGGTTTAACTCTGTCACACCTCCATAGACCAGAAATCTCAGCCTTCCAGTTGACAGGATTAAGGGTGTGGGGCAACATACATCCTAGGGGACTATGACTTTGTTAGAGGATCTGGCTGTCATAATACCTACTCTTGCATAAATACCCTGTGCTGCTTTTCATTGAATGTACATATTGTTCAGTTTAATTTTAGAATTTAGCTGTATTTTGTTCCACTCAGTTTATTTGAATACTCTCATATCAGGCAAACCCAACACCTAGGGTCACTTGTGTAATAACTAGGAGAGTCTTAAGAGCCACACCTAGCAACTTACGCTCCTACCCCAAAGATATATAACATCAGATTGACTGATACATACTCCAGATAATTAGAAAACTCAAGCATTAAATTAATCCAAAATGCAAAAAAATCTCTACATTATAATAAAAGAAAAAAATCAAGATAAAATAAATCCACCAAAAAGTATTAATACATCAGAAATGACCTCCAGTGAGACTGAGTTAGAGGAAATGCCTGAGAAAGATTTCAAAAGAATGATTATACATATGCTTGATTGAGGAAATCAAAGGAATCAAAGAAGATACAGGAAACCAATTTGCATTCATGGCCTCCCTCCTGCTTCAGCTCATAAACAGATTATAAGAGTGAGCTACCGGGGCTGGAGAGATGGCTTAGCAGTTGGGCGCTTGCCTGTGAAGCCTAAGGACCCCGGTTTGAGGCTTGATTTCCCCAGGACCCGCGTAAGCCAGATGCACAAGGGGGCGCACGCGTCTGGAGTTCGTTTGCAGTGGCTGGAGGCCCTGGCGCACCCATTCTCTCTCTCTCTCTCTCTGCCTCTTTGTCTGTTGCTCTCAAATAAATAAATAAATAAACAAAAAAATTTAAAAAAAAAAAAGAGTGAGCTACCATGCCAGGATTCACTGTAACTTTTTTTTAATAAAAATAATTTATTTTTATTTATTTATTTGACAGAGAGAGAGAGAATGGGTGCACCAGGGCCTCCAGCCACTGCAAACAAACTCCAGATGCGTGTGCCCCCTTGTGCATCTGGGCATCTGGCTAATGTGGGTCCTGGGGCATCAAACTTGGGTCCTTTGGCTTTGCAGGCAAACACCTTAATCACTAAGGCATCCCTCCAGCCCTCACTGTAACTTTTTTTTTTTTTTTTTTTTTTTTTTTTTGGTTTTTCAAGGTAAGGTCTCACTCTAGCTCAGCCTGACCTGGAATTCACAGTTTCAGGATGGCCTTGAACTCATGGCGATCTTCCTACCTCCTACCTCTGCCTCCCAAGTGCTAGGATTAAAGGCATGCGCCACCATGCCCGACTTGACTTTCATTTTTAAGAAAGGGTCTCAGCCATGCATGGTAGCACATGCCTTTAGTTGTAGCACCAGAGGCTGAGGTAGGAGGATTGCCAAGAATTCAAGGTTAGGGCTGGAGAAATGGCTTAGTGGTTAAGGCACTTGGCTACAAAGCCAAAGGATCCAGCTTCAATTCCCCAGGACACACGTAAGCCAGATGCATAAGGGGGCACATGCATCTGGAGTTCCTTTGCAGTGGCTAGAGGCCCTGGAATGCACATTCTCACTCTCTCTCTCTCCCCCACCTATTTCTCTTTCTCACAAATAAAGAAAAAAAAAATTAGCTGGGTGTGGTGGCACATGCCTTTAATCCCAGCACTAGGGAGGCAGAGGTAGGAGGATCACCGTGAGTTCGAGGCCACCCTGAGACTACATAGTGAATTCGAGGTCAGCCTGGGGGCTAGAGTGAGACCCTACCTTGCAAAAAACAAAAAAGAAAAAAAGGATCCAGGCGTAGTGGTGCACACCTTTAATCCCAGCACTGGGGAGGCAGAGGTAGGAGGATCACTGCGAGTTCAAGGCACCCTGAGACTACAGAGTGAATTCCTGGTAGCCTCAGCTACAGTGAAACCCTACCTCAAAAAACAAAACAACAACAACATAAAAACAAAATCAAGGCCAGCCTGAGGCTACAGAATGAGTTTCAGGTGAGCCTGTGCTAAAGTAAGACCCTGTCTCAAAGGAAGAGGGGTACTGAGGAGATGGCTCAGTGATTAAAGACTCTTGTTTGCAAAGCCTACTGACCTGAGTTCAATTCCTCAGTACCCACGTGTAGCAGAGAGCTTCAGGTTCTCTGAGATGAACTTCAGACCAGACACAGTTATGGAGGAAGGGATATTTATTGAAGCTTACAGATCCAGGGGAAGTTCCATAATGGCAGAAGAAACTGGCCTGCCTTCACAGGTCCAAGCAGAGAAAGAGAAGAGCAAAAGCCTAAAAGCCAAAAGCCACAGCACACTTCAGGAACTCCAGCTAGGCACACTTTGCATATCTTTAGATTGAAATATGAAACCCACCACCACACCTAAAGATCCACCCAGTGACATTGCCTCCAGCAAGGTCTGCAGATGCAAACTACAAACAAATAAACAACTAAATATATTGGGGGCCATCTATTCTATTCAAACCACCACATTCCGCCCCTGGCCCCAATAGATTTATAAATATCACACATTGTAAATTGTACTCAGTTCAATTTCAAAGGTCCCCACAGTCTTGACCAATTTAAGATATTAAGACCTGTAAAAGGAAGCAAGTTAAACATTTCTAACATATAAAGGCACAGTGCAAACATTTTCAGCTGGTATAATGCATAGCAAGGAGAGACTAAAACAATGCAAACTCAACCACCATCAAACAAACATCAAACTTCTGCAGTTCACGTCCAATACAACCAGAGACTGACAGTCTCCAGATTTTCCAATTCTGCCCCTCCAGCTGGGCAGAGTAGCCAGGGAACACTTCCATCCCAGGCCAACAGTGCACTCTTTGGTAGCACTAGCATAGTCCTGGTATACACAAATTATCTTGAGGTCTTCATGCAAACCACAGTTCATCTTCCAAAGGCTCTTTCAGCCTATCAGGGCATCAGGCCCTGCCTCATGCTGCATCTCAGCAGCACCTCCTGGAACTGTGTGCAATTCATGACCACTCCTCACATTTTCCAAAGGCTCTACTTCATGCCACATCTCAGTGGCAGCTCTTGGAAGCATGTGCAATTCACGACCATTCCTCGCATTTTTCATGCTTCCAAATCCAATACCAGGTGTAAAGGACACAGCCATATTATTAATTCACAGACAAAATGAATCATAACTTTGAAAAGCAGGTTCCTTCTCCAGTCAACTCTTTCCAAAAGTGTTTGCATTTCTATGATAGTCTTTCCTCAGGCATCCTTTCCATGGTAAAGCAATTGGACCATCTTCCTTTAAGATTGCTAATGTGTTTGACAATAGCAGATTTAGTAACCTAAAACCAGTCTCAGTGCCTGTAATTTTAACTTGCTTGAGGTTTTCCAGCTTAAAATCTTAAATCTCTCAGTCCAATATCTCTAACCAAGCACATCAGTCCATTACAAATTTAACCTTGATCAAACTCTCTGGGCCTGGGCAGCAGGACACAGCCAGCCCTTATGCCAATAGCCCAGTTCCAACAAAGTCCTCTGCAGTCTTTCCTTCCCCTTAGAAAGCTCATAAGCCAAGCCTTGAAGTTCAATGCTGTCTGCACTTAGCATTCTCAGACTCTCATCAGAATAGTTCATAAAACTTGGCTTACCACTCCAGAAGACATCTTCAGTTGCAAGCACCAAGTCCATGCCTATTCCTCCAAAACAAAGGTTCCAAAAGATCAACATTCACATGGTCAGGTTCATCTCAGTCCACTCCTCAGTATCAAGTTCTGTAGCAGAGAGCTTCAGGTTCTCTGAGATGAACTTCAGACCAGACACAGTTATGGAGGAAGGGATATTTATTGAAGCTTACAGATCCAGGGGAAGTTCCATAATGGCAGAAGAAACTGGCCTGCCTTCACAGGTCCAAGCAGAGAGAGAGAAGAGCACAAGCCTAAAGGTCAAAAGCCACAGCACACTTCAGGAACTCCTGCTAGGTGCACTTTGCATATCTTTAGATTGAAATATGAAACCCACCACCACACCTAAAGATCCACCCAGTGACATTGCCTCCAACCAGGTGGCTGGAGATGCAAACTACAAATAAATAAACAACTGAATATATTGGGGGCCATCTATTCTATTCAAACCACCACAGCACATAAAACAAGATGCACAAAGTGGTGCATATATCTGGAGTTCATTTGCAGTGGTTAGAGGCCCGAGGGCACCCATTCTCTCCCTCCCTCTCTCTCAAATAAATAATTTTTAAAAAATTTTTTTGTTTTTTATTTATTTGAGAGCGACAGAGAGAGAAAGAGGCAGATAGAGAGAATGGGTGCACCAGGGCTTCCAGCCACTGCAAACGAACTCCAGATGTGTGCGGCCCCTTGTGCATCTGGCTAACGTGGATCCTGGAGAATTGAGCCTCGAACCGAGGTCCTTAGACTTCACAGGCAAGCGCTTAACTGCTAAGCCATCTCTCTAGCCCTTTTTCTTTCTTTCTTTATTATTTTTTTTTAAGAACAGAGCTGAAGAGATGATTTAGCAGTTAAGGCATTTGTCTGCAAAGCCAAAGGATCCTGGTTTGACTCTCCAGGACCCACATAAGCCAGATGCACAAGGGGGTGCATGCATCTGGAGTTCATTTGCAATGGCTGGAGGCCCTGGTGTGTCCATTCTCTCTCTCTCTCTCTCAAAAAAAAAATATATATATATTTCTTTTCTCAATTTTTATTAACATTTTCCATGATTATAAAAAATATCCCATGGTTAAAATATTTTTAAAAAATTTTTTTTGTTTGTTTTATTTATTTGAGAGCGACAGACACACAGAGAAAGAGACAGATAGAGAAAGAGAGAGAGCATGGGCGCGCCAGGGCCTCCAGTCACTGCAAACGAACTCCAGATGCATGCGCCCCCTTGTGCAGCTGGCTAACGTGGGTCCTGGGGAATCGAGAATCGAACCGGAGTCCTTAGGCTTCACAGGCAAGTGCTTAACCGCTAAGCCATCTCTCCAGCCCTAAAATATATTTTTTAAAAAGACTATATAGTGAATTTCAGGTCAGCCTGGACTAAAGCAAGACCCTACATTGAAATTAAACAAACAAACAGAAAAAAGACTGCCACGCGTGATAGTTTACACCTTTAATCCCAGCACTCAGGAGGCAGAGGTAGGAGGATCGCCATGAGTTCAAGGCCACCCTGAGACTACATAGTGAATTCCAAGTCAGCCTGGACTAGAGTGAGACCCTACCTTGAAAAACCAACCAACCAACCAGCCAACCAAACAAACAAAAGAACAAATTTGGCCAAGTATGTCATACCTCTCTGTGGTCGTTTGAATAGATGGCCCCCAATATACTCAGTTCTTTATTCTTTGCAGTTTGCATCTGCAGGCACCTGGCTGCAGGCAATGTCACTGGGTGGATCTTAAGGTGTGGTGGTGGGTTTCAGGTTTCAATCTAAAGATATTCAAAGTGTGCCTAGCAGGAGTTCCTGAAGTGTGCTGTGGCTTTTGACCTTTAGGCTTGTACTTCTCTGTCTCTGCTTGGTCCAGTGAAGGCAGGCCAGCTTCTTCTGCTATTATGGAACTTCCCCTGGATCTGTAAGCTTCAATAAATATCCCTTCCTCCATAACTGTGCCTGGTCTGAAAGTTCATTTCAGAGAACCTGAAGCTGTCTGATACAGAACTTGATACTGAGGAGTGGACTGAGATGAACCTGACCATTGATGTTGATCTTTTGGAACCTTTGTTTTGGAGGAATAGGCATGGACTTGCTGCTTGCAACTGAAGATGTCTTCTGGAGTGGTAAGCCAAATTTTATGATGAAAGTCTGAGAATGCTAAGTGCAGACAGCATTGAACTTCAAGGCTTGGCTTATGAGCTTTCTAAGGGGAAGGAAAGACTGCAGAGGACTTTGTTGGAACTGGGCTATTGGCATAAGGGCTGGCTGTGTCCTGCTGCCCAGGCCCAGAGAGTTTGATCAAGGTTAAATTTGTAATGGACTGATGTGCTTGGCTAGAGATATTGGACTGAGAGATTTAAGATTTTAAGCTGGAAAACCTCAAGCAAGTTAAAATTACAGGCACTGAGACTGGTTTTAGGTTACTAAATCTGCTATTGTCAAACACATTAGCAATCTTAAAGGAAGATGGTCCAATTGCTTTACCATGGAAAGGATGCCTGAGGAAAGACTATCATAGAAATGCAAACACTTTTGGAAAGAGTTGACTGGAGAAGGAACCTGCTTTTCAAAGTTATGATTCATTTTGTCTGTGAATTAATAATATGGCTATGTCCTTTACACCTGGTATTGGATTCGGAAGCATGAAAAATGTGAGGAGTGGTCATGAATTGCACACGGTTCCAGGAGCTGCTGCTGAGGTGCAGCATGAGGCAGGGCCTGATGCCCTGATAGGCTGAAAGAGCCTTTGGAAGATGGACTGTGGTTTGCATGAAGACCTCAAGATAATTTGTGTATACCAGGACTATGCAAGCGCTACCATAGAGCGCACTGTTGGCCTGGGATGGAAGTGTTCCCTGCTACTCTGCCCAGCTAGAGGGGCAGAATTGGAAAATCTGGAGACTGTCAGTCTTTGGTTGTTTTGGACTTGAACTACAGAAGTTTGATGTTTGTTTGATGGTGGTTGAGTTTGCATTGTTTTAGTCTCTCCTTGCTATGCCTTATACCAGCTGAAAATGTTTACTCTGTGCCTTTATATGTTAGAAGTGTTTAATTTGTTTGATTTTATAAGTCTTAATATCTTAAATTGGTCAAGACTGTGGGGACCTTTGAAATTGAACGGAGTACAATTTACAATGTGTAATTGTTATAAATCTATTGGGAACCAGGGGCAGAATGTGGTAGTTTGAATAGATGGCCCCCAATATATTCAGTTCTTTATTCTTTGTAGTTTGCATCTGCAGACACCTGGCTGGAGGCAATGTCAGTAGGTGGATCTTAAGGTGTGGTGATGGGTTTCATATTTCAATCTAAAGATATTCAAAGTGTGTCTAGCAGGAGTTCCTGAAGTGTGCTGTGGCTTTTGGCTTTTAGGCTTGTACTTCACTGTCTCTGCTTGGTCCAGTGAAGGCAGGCCAGCTTCTTCTGCTATTATGGAACTTCCCCTGGATCTGTCAGCTTCAATAAATATCCCTTCCTCCATAACTGTGCCTGGTCTGAAAGTTCATCTCAGAGAACCTGAAGCTGTCTGCTACACTGTCTTCCCCCCACTCGGAGGTGGAGGCAGGAGAATGAAGAGTTCAAGTTCATCCTTGGGTACATAGCAAGTTCAAGGCCACCCTGGGCTATATAAGACCCTATTTTATAAAATAACAAGGCTGGGGCTGGAGAGATGGCTTAGCAGTTAAGCGCTTGCCTGTGAAGCCTAAGGACCCCGGTTCGAGGATTGATTCCCCAGGACCCATGTTAGCCGGATGCACAAGGGGACGCACGTGTCTGGAGTTTGTTTGCAGTGGCTGGAGGCCCTAGCGAGCCCATTCTCCCTCTCTCTCTCTCTGCCTCTTTCTCTCTCTGTCTGTCACTATCAAATAAATAAATGAAAATAAAAATAAATAATAATAAGGCTGGAGAGATGGCTTAGCAGTTAAAGGTGTTTACCCAGAAACCCAAAGGACTCAAGTTCGATTTCCCAGGACCCACAAAAACCAGATGCACAAGGTGGAATATGTGTCTGGAGTTCATTTGTAAGAGCTAAAGGCCCTGGAGCACACATTTTCTCTCTCTCTCCATCTCTCTTTTTCTCTCTCAAGTAAATTAGTTAATTAATAATAAATTAAAAATACAGCCGGGCACGGTGGTGCACACCTTTAATCCCAGCACTCAGGAGGCAGAGGTAGGAGGATTGCCGTGAGTTCAAGGCCACCCTGAGACTACAGAGTGAATTCCAGGTCAGCCTGAGCTAGAGTGAGACCCTACCTCGGAAAACCAAAAAAAAATACAATAAGTGGGCTGGAGAGATGGCTTAGTGGTTAAGGTACCTGCTGCAAAGTCAAAGAACCCAGGTTCGACTCCCCGGGATACAAGTAAGTCAGACACACAAGGTGGCACATGTGTCTGAAGTTTGTTTGCAGCAGCCAAAGGCCCTGGTGTACCCATTCTCTCTCTCTCTCCATATAGATACACATATACATATCTGCCCCTTTCTGTCTCTCTCAAGTAAACAAATAAATGAATAATAAGTAAATCTCAGGTACAGTGCTTACCGGCAGCAAGAAGCTCCTGTGAGTTACACTGCTATCAATGATGTACGACCAGAAAAAGAAGCATCACTCTATCTCAAAATGTGTTTTATCATTTTTTTTCTTGAAAATATTTAAGAGGTTTAGACACTAGTCTTCCTGGCCTTCCGGCTTCTAGTGCTCAGATCTGTGTAGGGAAACTTGATACACAGGCATCACAGCAGTCATTGAAGCTGGGCAGGGTATGAGTGACCCCCACCTAGAAGCATGTGAGCAATTTCTTTTCTCTTCTTTTGCATGTGTGTGTGTGTGTAGTGTGTGCACATGTGTGAAAGTGCTTGTGAACATCCAATCTCTGTTTCTCTAGTGCTGGAATCACATACGTTTATGTGGGTCTTGGGAATCTGAACTTAGGTCATTATACTTTCATGGCAAGCACTTTATCCACTGAGCTTCCCCCAGTTTTTATATTTTATTGTTGCATGCAAGCAATTCCTCACAAACTAGACAAATTAACATGTAGACTTAGACTTGTGAGATTTCAAATGTGTATTGAAGTACAATCAAGGTCTTACCAGTCATCTTTATCTAGACCGAAGATAACTAAAGCTCATACCGCTTGTGAAATCTGCTGAAATGGTTTCTATGCCCATGAAACTTTCCTACCAGCTCATTCTCATCTTCCTCACGGGCTTTTTTCACTTCTTCTTTGGCCTGGATGGCATCCATCTCCCTCTCTGGACCCTGGAGAAAGAAATGAAAAACAAAGTCCCCCACCCACTGAGCACAAGTTGTGCTTACTAAAAGCCAAATGCATGTCAATATTCACTTTGTCCCTGCTTTCTTGAATTCTCCATCCCAACCTAGGGTAGGCTGACTAATAGCCCCTAACAGAATCCTATTTCCTAAAGTCAGAGGTGTGGCTCAGTGTTAACTTGATTTCCCTAGCACTTAGTGTGCATGTGCTCCAGATCCCATCCTCAGTGGCTGTCCAGCAAGCATGGGGTTCTAGGTTGTATTTCCTAGCATAGTGAGCATGAGTGAGGGCTGGAGTCCATCCCTAGGACCTACTGGCCATGCACGTGGTTTCAAAGGGTTCCATCCATGCCCAGCTGATCCTGCTGTGGTTGGGCCCATGGTGAGGCACATTATCACAACAGGGAATGGGTGGCCAAGGAAGCTGCTGGTCTCATGGCAGCCAGGGAATTTATGAGAGACACAGGAAGGGGCAGAGTCCCCACATTCCCTTTAAGAACCCACCTCCAGGGACCTAATGACCTAACACTAGGCCCCACCTTCCAAAAGTTCCAACTATAGTAGCTACACAGCTTTCAATACATGCTTATTTGGGGACACTCCAGATCCTCAAGAGCAACATGTGACCATGCATTTACACTCCCAGACATATGATCTTTAAAATACAGATAGAGGGCTGGGGAGATAGCTCAGTAGTTGAAGGAGCTTGCTTACAAGGCGTGCCAGCCTGAATTTCACTCTCCAATACCCACATAAAGCCAGATACATAAAGTACAGCATGTATCTGGAGTTTGCAGTGGCAAGAGGCCGTGGCACATCCATTGTCTCCCTTTCTTTCTCTCTTAAGTAAATCCATGGGCTGGAAAAGGCTTAGCAGTTAAGGCACTTGCCTATGAAGCCTAAGGATCCAGGCTCAATTCTCCAGTAGCTATGTAAGCCAGATGCATAAGGTGGAGCATGCATATGGAGTTCATTTACAGTGGCTAGAGGCCCTGGACATCCATATTCATTCTCTCTCTTTATTCACCCCCCCCCCACTTCTTTCTCTTTCTCTCAAATAAATAAATAAAACATTTAAAAAGAATTTAAGCTGGGCATGGTGGCACATGCCTTTAATGCCAGCATTTGGGAGGCAGAGGTAGGAGGATCACCACGAGTTCAAGGCCACCCTGAGACTACATAGTAAAATTCCAGGTCAGCCTGAGCTACAATGAAACCCTACCTTGAAAAATGAAAAAAAAAAAAATTTAAAACATGTATTAAGCTGGGCATGGTGGCACACGCCTTTAATCCCAGCACTTGGAAGAGATTAAAGGTGAGTTCTAGGCCACCCTGAGACTATATAGTGAATTCCAGGTCAACCTGGGCTAGAGCGAAATCCTACATCGAAAAAAACACACAAAGAATTATATATATATGAAGCTAGATATGGTGGAGCATGCCTTTAATGTCAGCACTGGGGTAGTAGAGGTAGGAGGATCACTATGAGTTCATGGCAAACCTGAGACCACATAGTGAATTCCAAGTCAGCCTAAGCTAGAATGAAACACTACTATACACACATACACACACACACACAAAACAAAAAAAAAAAAAAAAAAAAAAGAAGAAGGAAAGAAATAAGGAGATTTCTGGTTAAGATAGCAGCTTAGGAGCCATGTCATAGCAGCCTGGGGAGAAAAAGCCGGGAAAAAAAAAAACAAGATAGACTCTTCTACTAAAAAGTGAGGTGTATAAGAAATTATCAACTGCAGCAAGGAAGTAGGAGAGATTCACAGCATCTAGAGACTACAGAAGCAGACAAAAGCAGCTCCAACAGTAGTGGCACCAGGTCCACATGGCCATAGCTACAAGGCTTAGCCTGAGGCTGGAAAAGCCAGGTGAGGAGATTTTCTACTCACACCGGGCCCCTCGCAAACTCAAGAAATGTAAAGGGGACTTCCGGTTCAGATGGCAGCATAGGAACCACCCAAAGCAGCCTAGGGGAGAAAAAGAAAACAAACAAACAAACAACAATAAAAAACAGCAAAATACATTCTTTGACTAAAAGGTGAGGTGCATAAGAAATTATCAACTGCAACAGAGAAGTAGAAGAGATCCAGAGCGTCTAGACCACACAGAAGCAGACTGAAGCGGCAGCAGTGGGAGAACCAGGTCCTTGTGGCCACAGCTATAAGGCTCGGTCTGAGCCATAGGAAGAGCCAGGTGAGGGGATTCTCCACTCTGGAACTCCTTGCAAACTCAAGAAAGGTGAAGGGAGGATGGCAGGGACCAACAGAGGAGCAGCTCATGAGGAAGAGGACTGTGAGGACCAACGGGAGAATTTCAGCCACCATCCACAGCCTCCCCTCCCCCACTGCCAGCCCAAGTGCCAGCAAGCACCAGAGACCTGGGGAAAGGAGCTCACCTACACCACACCCGGCACAGGTGATCAGAGCAGCGATCCAGTGACCCAGCCAGCCTACCTGAGCCCACAGCGCAACAAAGAGGCACCCAAGCAGAAGTGCAGCATAATTGAGACCTAAACCATCCCAAAAGGTAACTGGGATTACACCAGGTCAGTACCTGCCAAATAAACCTGGTATATAGGCTTGAATCAGAAGTGCTAATTGTACCTTCCATGTGAGAATAAATTATATGTTAAATCTGATGGATGGTCAGATTAGCCATTCTTAAATAAACTATATTTTGGGTTTATCATTTGTTGCTTCCTGATTTACAGTGCCTTTGTTTCCTCTTCAATTGTTCATTAGGGAAGGGTCTCATTTGGTCACAAACTGACTTGGAACCCTCAACAGACCAGAAATCTTAGCCTCCCAGTTGACAGGATTAAGGGTGTGGAGCAACACAAAACCTAACAGACTGTGACTTTGTTAGAGGATCTGGATGTCATAATATCTACTCTTGCATGAATACTCTGTGCTGTTTCTCATTAAATTTTTTTTTTTAGGAACCATGCCAAAGCAGCCTAGGGGATGTGTACATCGTTTAAATTTTAGAATCTATTTTAGAATATGTTTTGTTCCAATCAGCCTACTTGAATAATCTCATAGCAGGCAAACCTAACACCTAGGGTCACTTTTATAGTTACTCTGAGTGTCTTGGGGGCCACACCTAGCACCTTAAGCTCCTACCCTGAAGATATGTAACATCAGTTTGATTGATACATCTAATAATAATGGAAATAATTAGAAAATGCAAGCATTAAATTAATTCAAGATTTGAGCCGGGTGTGGTGGCGCACGCCTTTAATCCCAGCACTTGGAAGGCAGAGGTAGGAGGATCGCCCTGAGTTCGAGGCCACCCTGAGACTCCATAGTGAATTCCAGGTCAGCCTGGGCTAGAGTGAGACCCTACCTCAAAAAACCAAAAAAAAAAAAAAATTAATTAATTCAAGATGAAAAATATGTACATTATAACACAAGAAACACAAAAAATGAAGACAATATAAACCACCAAAAAGTATTAATGAATCAGAAATGACTTCCAGTGAGATTGATTTAGAGGAAATGCCTGAGAAAGATTTCAAAGAATGATTATAAATATGTTCAAAGAAATCAAAGAGGAAATCAAAGGAATTGAAGACGACACAGGAAACAAATTCAATGACATAAGGAGCTCAATACAAGACATGAATAAGAAAATAAATAAAGAAAAACCAGTCAGAAATACTAGCAATGAAGAAAACAGTCAGTGAAATAAAAACCTCTGTAGAAAATCTCACTAGTAGAATGGATGAAGGAGAGTACAGAATATCTAAACTAGAAGACATATAATATAGTACAATAAAGAGAAAGCCAAACTAATAAGAAGTATGAATGGGAATTTCAAGATATTCGAGACACTAAGAAAAGATCAAACATAAGAATTCAGGGTATAGTAGGGCTGGGGAGATGGCTTAGCGGTTAGGTGCTTGCCTGTGAAGCCTAAGGACCCCGGTTCGAGGCTCAATTCCCCAGGACCCACGTTAGCCAGATGCACAAGGGGGCACATGCATCTGGAGTTCGTTTACAGAGGCTGGAAGCTCTGGCGCGCCCATTCTCTCTCTCTCTCTCCCCCTCCCTCCCTCCCTCCTTCTCTCTGTCGCTCTCAAATAAATAAATAAACCAAAAAAATTTAAAAAAAAAAAAAAAGAATTCAGGGTATAGTAGAAGGAGAAGAATTTCAATCCAAAGGCATAGTAGGTATTTTCAACAAAATCATAGAAGGAAACTTCCCCCAAATTGGGAAAGAGATGCCAGTGCAGATACAGGAAGCCTTTAGAACCCCAAACAGACAAAACCTGGAAACAACCTCCTCTTCCCATATTATAATTAAACTACCAAACATACAGACCAAAGAAAATATATTGAAAGCAGTTAGAGAGAAAAATTAAGTCACATACAAAGGCAAGCCCATCAGAATCACAGCAGATTACTCAACACATAACTTTAAAAGCCAGAAGGGCTTGGAATGATATATTCCAAGTTCTGAAAGATGATAATTGTCAACCAAGGTTACTTTATCCTGCAAAGCTATCCATTCAAATAGAAGGAGAAATAAGGACATTCCACAACAAAAGCAGACTAAAGGAATATTTGAAGACAAAACTAGCTCTACAGAAAATACTTGAAAGGATCCTCCATGCTGAAAAGAAAGAAAAGCACATATATAAGGAACCTGGACAAAACAAACCACACTCAAATGCTAGTTAATACAGAGAGCAAAGGTAAAACCAGAAGAACTAGAAAACAAGAAAAGCGGTAAAAAATAAATATACATCTTTCAATAATAACGGCCTCAATGTGCCAACCAAAAGATACAGGTTTGCAGACTGGGTTAAAAAGCAGGATCTTTCAATCTGTTGCCTCCAGAAAACTCACCTTTCTACAAAGGATGGTCACTATCTTAGGGTGAAAGGTTGAAAAACTGTGTTTCAAGCAAATGGGTTTAGAGAACAAGCAGGGGTCATTATCCTAATATCTGCAAGATAGACTTCAGTCCAACATTAGTTAGGAACGATAAGGAAGGTCACTTTATATTGATTAAAGGCACACTCCAACAGGAGGACATTACAATCCTAAACATATACACCTAACATGTGGGCTCCCAACTTCATCAAACAAATGCTATTAAAACTAAGGTCACATACAACACCAAACACAGTTGTAATGGGTGACTTCAATACCCCACTCCTCATCAATTGACTGGTCATCCCGGCAAATAAACAGAGATGCATCTAAATGAAATAAGGTCATAGAACAAATAGACCTAACAGATATATACAGGACATTTCATCCAAATGTTGAAGAATACACATTCTTTTCAATAACACATGAATATTCTCTAAAATAGACCATATATTAGGACACAAAGCAAATCTTAACAAATATAGGAAAACAGAAATAATTCTTTGCACTCTATCTGATCACAATGGGATAAAAGTACAAAGTACAAACAAAAACAATATACTACTAAATGATGAATGGGTCAATGAAGAAATCAAAAAGGAATATTGGCAAACAGAATATAAGAATATATGAGAAAGATCATTCACCCCGACAAGTAGGCTTTATCCCAGAGATGGGATAACATATGGAAATCAATAAATGTAATACATTATATAAACAGACTGAAGGACAAAAATCACATAATTATTTCATTAGATGCAGAAAAAGCATCCCTAGTCATCAGGGAAATGCAGATTAAAACTACGTTGAGATACCATCTCACTCCTGTCAGATCGGCTACCATCCTGAAAACAAATGACCATAAATGCTAGTGAGGATATGGAAAAAGACAAACCCTTCTACACTCTTGGTGGGAATGCAATCTGGTCCAACCATCATGGAAATCAGTGTAGAGATTCTTGAGACAGATAAAAAGAGATCTACCATATGACCCAGCTATACTACTCCTAGGCATATATTCTAAGGACTCGTCTCACTACCTTAGAGATACTTGCCGCTCTATTCTCAATAGCTAGGAAATGGAACCAGCCTAGATGTCCCTCAACTGATGAGTGGATAATGAAGATGTGACACCATTTACACAATGGAGTTCTACTCAGCGGTAAAGAAAAATGAAGTCATGAAATTTGCAGGAAAATGGATGGATGTGGAAAGGATTATACTAAGGCAGGTAACCAAGGCCCAGAAAGCCAAATGTCACACGTTCTGTCTCATATATGGATCCTAACTACAAATGATTGGTCTTCTATGTGAATAGGAAGAAAACTCAATAGCAGAGGCTAATAAGCTAGAAAGGAGATATAAAGGGAATAGAATGGGAGCGAGGGGGGATTAATAGGATGATATTGTATATGTGTAATTAGAAGAATAGATTAATGGGGGTGAAAAGGCCTAAGTGAGGTCAGGGGAAGAGATTAAGTAAGGGAAAGGTGGAGGGAGGGCTAATCAAAATCTAAGAGGATATAAATAAGTCATATGGAAACCTACCTTTTTGGACAATAGGAAACTCAGGAGCCGTAGATTGTTACTAGAAAATTTTCAGTGTCAGGGATGGGATACATTCCAGTGAGTTATTGGCAAGGGTGGTCCCTGATGCCCCCAAAACATTACAGGCCATTGCCCAGGCCCTTGGTTTCCCACCAGTAATAGATGGTAAGACCCTATTGTTGAAGACTCCACATGCTTGGGCTGCAAGGTCACTGCTCTTGAAGGGTGGTCTGAATCCTCCTATCCCAGTGGGCTGGATAGCTGCCAACCCACATCTCCCCAGCAGGAGCATACCTGCCACACCAGTGTCTGGACACAGAAGGCTGTGTGTGGTGTGTATGGGCTGAGGACTGGGGGTGCCATATGCCAGGTGCCACTTCCCTTTCTCTGTTTTCTTCTCAGTACTTAAAATTTAATTATATCAGTAAAGAGATTAATTTTAATGTAAAAATGGGATAAATCTATGGGGATAAAGTAGTGTTTGCTTTTTAGGATAAGTGCTGACTGCCAAAGGGAGTATGGAGGCTTGAATGGAGCAGGCAAGCTACTATATTTTGAGCTGGGTGGGATGTTCAATACTAAAAATTCATCAAGTCTTCTAATGTATTAGACTTCAAGATGAAATTTAGAAAAGTAAATGAAAGATTAGGGACTGGATTGATAGCTTAGCAGTTAAGGCACTTGCCTATGAAGCCTGAGGACCCAGGTTCAATTTCCTAGTGCCCACATAAAGCCAGACACACAAGGTGGCACATGTGTCTGGAGTTTGTTTGCAATAGCTAGAGACCATGGCATGCCCATTCTCTCCCTCCCTCTCTCTCTCTCAATTAAATAAATAAATAAGGTGGCACACACCTTTAATCCCAGCACTCGGGAGGCAGAGGTAGGAGGATCGCTGTGAGTTCGAGGCCACCCTGAGACTCCATAGTGAATTCCAGGTCAGCCTGGGCTAGAGTGAGACCCTACCTCAAAAAAAAAAATAAAAAATAAAAAATAAAAAATAAATAAATAAACAAGATATGAAGAAGAAAGATAAAAGGAAGCCAGGCATCATGGTGAATGCTTTTAATCCCAGTACTTGGGAGGCAGAGTTAGGAGGATTACCATGAGTTCGAGGACCCCCTGACACTACATAGTGACTTCAGGTCAGCCTGGCCTACAGCAAAACCCTACTTCAAAAAGCCAAAAAAGAAAAAAAAAAAAAGAGGAAAAAAGTTAACTTTAACTAGGTATAGTGGTGCATACCTGTAATCCCAGCACTCAAGGGATAGGAGTTCATGGGAAGACTCAGCTACATAGAGAGTTTGCAGCCAGCCTGGGTTATAGGAGACCCGGAAGGAAGAAAGGAAGGAAAGAAGGAAGGAAGGAAGGAAGGAAGGAAGGAAGGAAGGAAGGAAGGCAGGCAGGAAGGCAGGCAGGCAGGCAGGCAGCCAGCCAGCCAGGCTGGCTGGAGAGATGACTCAGCAGTAAGGGTGCTTGCCTGAGAAGCCTAAGGACCCAGGTTTGATCCCCCAGTACCTACCCAGAATCACGGAAAGCTAGATGCACAAGGTGGCACATGTTTCTGGAGTTCATTTGCAGTGGCTAGAGACCCTGACATGCCCATTCTATCTGCCTCTCTCTCTCCCTGTGTCTCTCAAAATAAATAATATTGAAAGGGAGGAAATAATAAAGGAAAGAGAAAGAAGAGAAAAGGAATAAAAGAAAAGTAGCCTTCCTATAACTAACAACAAACATGCCAAGGGTGAAATTAGGGAAATGCTCCCATTCAAAGTTATCTCCAAAATATATATATATAGGGCTGGAGGGATGGCTTAGCAGTTAAGGTATTTGCCTGCAAAGCCAAAGGACCAGGTTGGATTCCCCAGGACCCACGTTAGCCAGATGCACAATGTGGCGCATGTGTGGGGCATTTATTTACAGTAGCAAGAGGCCCTGGTGCGCCCATTCTCTCTCTCTCTCTCTCTCTCTTTCTCTCTGCCCGTCTGCCTCTTTCCCTCTCTTGCTCTCTCAAATAAATAAATAAATAAAACTTAAATAAAATAAAGTACGCTGGAATAAACCACCTAACCAAAAACGTGAAGAAAGAGAGAAACTGCAGAAGACACTAGGAAATGAAAGACATCCCATGTTTTTAGACTGGAAGAATTAATATTGTGAAAATGTCAATCTTACCTAAAGCATTCTACACATATAGTACAATCCCCACCAAAATTCCAATGGCGGAGCAAGGCATGGTGGCACACGCCTTTAATCCCAGCACTTGGAAAGCCGAGGTAGGAGGATTGCTGTGAGTTCGAGGCCACCCCAAGAACACATAGTGAATTCTAGGTCAGCCTTGGCTAGAGTGAAACCTACCTTGAAAAACAAAAACAAAACAAAACAGCTGGGCGTGGTGGTGCACGCCTTTAATCCCAGCACTCCGGAGGCCGAGGTAGGATTGCCATGAGTTCGAGGCCACCCTGAGACTCCGTAGTGAATTCCAGGTCAGCCGGGGCTAGAGTGAGACCCTACCTCGAAAAAAAAAAAAAAAATGGCATTCTTCACTGAAATAGAAAAATAAATCCAAAAGTTAATTTGGAAGCGCGCGCGCGCGCGCACACACACACACACACAAAAAAAAAAAAAAAAAAAAAAAAACCTCGAATAGCCAAAACAATTTGGAGCAACAAAAATAAGGCTGGCAGTATCACCATCTACAGAGCCACAGTAACAAAAACAGCATGGTACTGGCACAGAAATAGACACATAGACCAATGGAACAGAATAGAGGACCCATGTGAACCCAGGCATCTATATCCAGCTGACAGCCTCTTTTAACAAATGGTTCTGGGAAAACTGGATATGTATATGTAGAAGGATGAAAATAGATCTTTATCTCTCTATGCACAAAAATTAAGTCCCAGTGGATCAAAGACTTTATTATAAGACCTGAAACTATGAAACTGCTAAAAAAAAAAAAAAAAAGGTAGCAGAAACACTTCAACATATTGGATTAAGCAACAACTTTCTGAATATAACCTTTGTTCAGTAAGTAAAACCATTAATCAACCATTGGGATCTTGTGTAATTAAAAAGCTTTTGTACAGCAAAGGACACTGTGAATAGAGCAAACAGACAACCTACAGAATAGGAGAAAATCAGCTATATATCTGACACAGAATTAACATCCAGGATATATAAAGAACTCAAAAAAATTAAATCAAATAACCCAATTAAAAAATGGGGGGCTGGAGAGATGGCTTAGCAGTTAAGTGCTTGCCTGTGAAGTCTAAGAACCCCGGTTCAAGGCTTGACTCCCCAGGACCCACGTTAGCCAGATGCACAAGGGGGCGCACACGTCTGGAGTTCGTTTGCAGTGGCTGGAGGCCCTGGCGCACCCATTCTCTCTCCCTCTCTCTATCTGCCTCTTTCTCTCTCTCTGTCGCTCTCAAATAACTAAATAAAAATAACAAAAAAATTTAAAAATAAAAAAATAAAAAAAAAATAAAAAATGGGCTATGACCTTGGTTTCCCACCAGGAATAGATGACAAGACCCTATTGCTGAAGACTCCACATACTTGGGCTGCAAGGCCACTGAGAAATCCTTCTGGAACTGAGCTGATAACCTCCTCCATGTAGACCAGCTGACAGAAAGCTGGAAGAAGACATTCTGCATGCAGTTCAATGGGAGAGAGAGAAATCACCAGTGAAGATACTCAACAGTGGACACTGCAAGCCTTATATTTGTCCAGCCAGGCCAAATGAGCCA
Source organism: Dipus sagitta (assembly GCA_036346955.1). Taxonomy (NCBI): domain Eukaryota; kingdom Metazoa; phylum Chordata; class Mammalia; order Rodentia; family Dipodidae; genus Dipus; species Dipus sagitta. Next base: position 218,240,793 of record CM070770.1, read on the forward strand.
ACAGGTGCATAGTGGCACATCTGTCATGGTGGAAACCAACTGCTTCTAATTGGACTGGAGGCCTGCTTCATGGGAGGGAATATATCCCTGATACTGTAAACCTACAAGAGGGATAGTCATGAGCCCTAGGGCTGTAACATCTGCTGCTGTCTGGCTAAATGTATGTACTATGCTCATGAAACTGCCCAGTAAGCACTTCTCTTAATATTTATACCCTTATATTAATGCCACTCTCACTTTTGGTAGAGAATCTTCTCTTTTCAGATGGCATTGACCTTGGGATGACTCAGAAAGCATCATGGTGGAAAAAAGTGACAGGAGTGCTCAGCCCTGCAATATCTCTATCACACCTTCCAAGGCTCAGGGTCTATTGTGGAAGAGGTGGCAGAAAGAATGTAAGAGCCAAAGAAAGGGTAGGACTCCTTACAACATGCTCCCCCCAGACACAAAATGGCCTGGATATCCATGACCTCACAGTGCCTGACACTACCTACACAAGACCATCATAAGAGGAGGAAAAGATCATGACATCAAAATAAAAGAGAGACTGATTGAGAGGGGGAGGGGATATGATGGAGAATGGAGTTTCAAAGGGGAAAGTGGGGGGAGGGAGGGCATTACCATGGGATATTTTTTATAATCATGGAACTTGTTAGTAAAAAAAATTGAAAAGAAAAAAGAAAGAAAGAAAGAGGAAAAAAAAGGGCTATAAAGCTGGCATGGTGACACACACCTTTAATTCCAGCACTCAAGAGGCAGAGGTAGGAGGATCACTGTGGGTTTGAGGCCAGCCTGAGAATACAGAGTGAATTCCAGGTCAGCCTGGGCTAGAGTGAGATCCTACCTTGAAAATACAAAACAAACAAAAACAAAACAAACAAACAAAAAAAAGTTCTATATCCTTAGCTATCAGGAAAATGCAAATTAAACTACTTTGAGATTCCATCTCACTCCAGTCAGAATGGCTACCATCATGAAAATAAATGACAAGCCAGGCGTGGTGGCACAAGCCTTTAATCCCAGCACTCCAGAGGCAGAGGTAGGAGGATCACTGTGAATTAGAGGCCACCCTGAGAATACAGAGTGAATTGCAGGTCAGCCTAGGCTAGAGCAAGACCTTACCTTGAAAAAAGAAGACAATAAATTCTGAAGAGGATGTGGAAAAAAGGAACCTGCAATATGGTACCATCATTGTGGAAATCAGTGTAGAGGTTCCTGAGACAGCTAAAAATAGATTTACCATATGACCCAGCTATAGCACTCCTAGGCATATATCCTAAGGACTCATCTCACTACCTTAGAGATACTTGCTCAATCATGTTTATTGCAACTCTATTCACAGTATTTAGGAAATGAAACCAGCCTAGATGTCCCTCAACTGATGAATAGATAATGAAGATATCATACATTTATATAATGGCACTCTATTCAGCAGTAAATAAAAATGAAATTATAAAATTTTCAGGGAAATGGATGGATCTGGAAAGTATAATACTAAGTAAGATAATCCAGACCCAGAAACCCAAATGCTGCATGTTCACTCTCATATGTGGAATCTAGCTAGAAATGTTTAGATTTATATGAGTTGGAGGTAAAATTGGTAGCAGGAGCCAATAAGCTAGAAATGGGCTATAAGGGAAGGAGAAGAGGGTAGGACTTAAGATGAGGGTATTATATATCTCTGTAAGTACATGAACAGATCACTGTGGATGGAATGGCCTAAGTGAGGTCAAGGGAAAGGCTTGAGTAAAGGAAGGGTGGGAGGAGGGTTAATCAAAATTTAAGAAGGTATGGATAAGCTGTATGGAAACATATATATATATATATATATATATATATATATATATATATATATATATATTTGTTTTGTTTTGGTTTTTGGTTTTTCGAGGTAGGGTCTCACTCTAGCCCAGGCTGACCTAGAAGTCACTATGGAGTCTCAGGGTGGCCTCGAACTCAAGGTAATCCTCCTACCTCTGCCTCCTGGGTGCTGCACCACCACGCCCGGCTTGAAACCTACATTATTAGATAATGACACACTCAGAAGATTGTTACTAGAAAAATTTCAGTGCCAGTGATGGGCTATCTTCTAGTGACTTGTTGGCCAGGGAGGTCCCTGATGCCCCCAAAACATTACAGTCCATTGCCAAGGCTCTTTGGTTTCCAAAAAGAACTAGATGGTAAGACCCTATTGCTGAAAACTCCATATGCTTGGGCTGCAGGTCATTGAGAAATCAAGGTGGAGCTGAGCTAAAAAAAAAAAAAAAACCTCCTCCCCGTGGACCAACTGACAGAAAGCTGGAAAAAGGTATGCTACATGCAGCTCTATGGGAGAGAGAAGTCATCAAAGGTGATAAACAGCAGTGGACACTGCAAGCCTTAAGACTGGCCAGCCAGGCCAAATGTGTCAACTGGTACAACAGTGGCAGGTCTATTATGGGGGAAACCAATTGCTCTCTAATTGGATTGGAGACCCACTCCACAGGAGGGAATACATGCCTGGTACTGAAAGCCTAGGTATAAGCCTATGGTGGGGAAGGTCATAAGCCCTAGAGGAGTAATGCCTGCTATTTTCTGGCTAAATGCATATATTATGCTCACCAACTTGCCCTGTAAGCACTTTTCTTTTTTCTTTTTATTTATTTCCAAGCAGAGAGAGAGAGAGAAAACACCAGAGAATGTGGCACTTCAGTGCCTCCAACCACTGCAAACTCCAGATGCATGCACCATTGTGCATCTGACTTTATGTGGGTACAGGAAAATTTAACTTGGATTGTTAGTCCTTAAAGGCAAGTTTCTGGCATCTCTTCAGCCCCCTGTAAGTGATATTCTTAATGTTCATACCCATATATTAATGCTACTCTCACTTTTGGTTATAGAAGCTTCCCTTTTCAGATGGCAATAACCACTGGGAAGACTCAAAAGGCACCATAGTGCTGAGAAATGACAGAGGAGTGTTCAGCACTGAAACATCTCTACTACATCTTCCAAGGCTCAGAGTCCAAGAGGTGGCAGAAAGAATGTAAGAGCCAAAGGAAGGGTAGGACTCCTTACAGTGCAATCTCCCAGACACCGAATGGCCTAGATATCCATGACCTTGCAGTGCCTGACACTACCTACACAAGACCCTCCTAATGTGAGGAAAAGATGATGACATCAAAATTAAAGAGAGACTAAATGAGAGGATATGATGGCAGGTGTATTTGTGAGGTGGAAAGTGGGAGAGGGAATTATCATGGTTTATTCTCTGTAATTATGGAAGCTGTCAATAAAAAGAAAAAAGAGGGCTGGAGAAATGGCTTAACAGCTAAGGCGCTTGCCTGCAAAGTCAAAGGACCCAGGTTCAATTCTCTAGTACCCACATAAGCCAGATGCTCAAGGTAGTACATGTGTCTGGAGTTCATTTGCAGTGGCTGGAGGCCCTGACCCACCCTTTACTCCCTCTCTCTCCCTCACTCCTTCTCTCTCTCTCTCTGTCTGTTTTTTTCCTTCTCTTGCTCCCTGCAATAAATAAAATTTAAACACTTACTTTAAAAAAGAAAAGAAGTTGGGTGTAATGGCGGGTGTGGTGGAGCACGCCTTTAATCCCAGCACCCTGGAGGCACAGGTGGGAGGATCACCATGAGTTCAAGGCCACCCTGAGACTACATAGTAAATTCCAGGTCAGCCTGAGCTAGAGTGAGACCCACCTGGGGGTGGGGGGAAAGAAAGAAAGAAAAGAGTAAGTTAATGAGGCTGACTGTACATACCTTAGTTTCACCCCAGGTAGCCTTGCCAAACTTTTCAGCATATTCTTCATTGTCTGTAATCAGGAAGTTATCAAAGATAGTTCCAGATCGCACCTGTGGATAAAAATAGGCCTTCAGGGCTGGAGAGAAGGCTTAGCAGTTAAGGTGTTTGCCTGCAAAGCAAAAGGATCCTGGTTTGATTCTCCAAGACCCATATAAACCAGATGCACATGAGGGCTAATGTGTCTGGAGTTTTCAGTGGCTGGAGGCCCCAGTGTGCCATTCTCTTCCTCTCTCTTTCTCTCTGCCTCTTTCTATCAAGTAAGTAAATAAAATTAGATTAAAATTAAAAAAAATAAATCTTCATGGGACTCAAGAAATGGCTCAGTGTTCAAAGGCACTTGCTAGCAAAGCCTAATGGCCCAGGTCCAATTCCCAGTAATCATATAAAGCCAGATGGTGAAAACAGCACATGTATCTGGAGTTTATTTGCAATGGCAGGAGGCCCTGGTGCACTTATACTTTCTGTCATTTCTCTCTCAAATAAAGAAATAAAATATTTTTGGGGTCTAATGGCTGAGTGGTTAAAAGCACTGGTTTTGCAAAGCCTGACAGTCAATTCCCCAGTATAAAGTGGTGCATACATCTGGAGTTTGCAGCAACAGGAGGCACTCAATAAACAAAAATTTTTAAAACGTTCTCAAAAGCCAGGCGTGGTAGCCCATATTTTTAATCTAGCTCTCAGAAGACATAGGTAGGACGAGTTTGAGGCCAACCTGAGAGCACATAGAAATGAAATATTTAAAAAAAAATAGACCTTCAGAGCCAGATGTGGTGGCACATGCCTTTAATCCCAGCACTCAGGAGGCAGAGGCAAGAAAAGCACCATGAGTTCAAGGCTATCCTGAAACTACACAGTGAATTCCAGATCAACCTCAGCTAAAGTAAGACCCTACCTCAAAAAATAAATAAATAAATAAATAAATAAAATAGGCCTTCAGGGCTGGAGAGATGGCTTAGCAATTAAGGCCTGTGAAGCCTAAGGACCCAGGTTCAATTACCCAGTACCCACATAAGCCAGATGCACAAGGTGGCACATGAATCTAGAGTTCATTTGAAGTGGCTAGGGACCCTGGCACACCCATTATCTCTTTCTCAAATAAATAAGTAAATTAATTAATTAAATTAAAATATTAAAAAAAGAAACCTTGGCACACATGCACATACAAATAAATAAAAATAAGGTTAATTAAGGAGTTCATATTAAAGTTCACATTATTAAAGTAGCCAGGGACTGGAGAGATTGCTCAGTTGGTAAAGTGATTGTCATACACACATGAGGACCTGAGTTTGGATCCCCAGCACCACATAAAATCCAGTCACAATGGTGTATCCTGTAATCCCAGTGCTGCGGAGGCAAGGACAGGAGAACACTTGTGGCCTGCAAGCTAGCTAGTTGCTGCAGTCAGGTTTGCATTGCTGGCAGAAATCACCCAACCAAGAGCAGCTTGTGGGGGGAGGGAGGGTTTATTTTGGCTGTAAGACACAAGGGGAAGTTCCATGAAAGGGGGGAAATGATGGCATGAGCAAAGGGTGGATATCACCTCCTCACCAACATCAGGTGGACAATAGGAACAGGAGAGTATGCCAACCAATGGTAGGGGGAAACTGGCTACAATACCCATAAGACCACCTCTAACAATATACTGCCTCCAGGAGGCATTAATTCCCAAATCTCCATCAGCTGGGAACCTAGCACTCAGAGCAACTATGTTTATGGTGGACACCTGAATCAAACCACCACATTCCACCTCTGGCCCCCATAAACTGATAACCATCTATGATGTAAAATGCAATGCGTTCAGTTCAACTTTAAGAGTCCCCATCATTTTATCAATCCCAATGGTGTTCAAACATCCCTATAGTCCAAGGTCTTTTAACTGAGCCATAATACCAAAAAATCCTCCCCATAACTATAATGGCACAGAATAAACACTCATACTGCAAAGGATGGCACTGAGCATAGCAAAGAAATATTCAACCAATACAAGATTTAAAACAACCAGGGCAAACATCAAACTCTAGCTTCAAGTCCAACAACTCTAGACAGTGACAAATCTCCAAGTCTGATAATTATAACCAGCAACAAGTCTTTGGAGTTCCAATTCTGCCTCTCCAGCTAGGCTACTCACAGTCCTGGAAAACTTCATCTGGGGCTGGCAGGTCTTTTTAGCAGCCATCTCATGGTCCCAGCATCTCCACTGGGTCTCCACTGCAGGCCACGGTTCATCCTTACGGTTCTATCAGGTCTCTATACAGGCATCCAGCAAACCTGCTTCACACTGCCCATAGCCATGTCCAAAACACAAGACCATGTTGCAAACTCAATGACCCTCTCTTTCCTGCATTTCTATACTCCATAATACCAGGCAGGGTGCTACTTTATTAAGCCAAGTGGGAATAAAGCAGACTTTGAAGAATAAGACACTCCTCCAACATCAGACCCCTTTAAAAGACTGCATTCTTTTTGTTGTCCCAATCTCAATGGTTGTAATCTCTCTCTCTCTCTCTCTCTCTCTCTCTCTCTCTCTTTTTTCTTTTGGTTTTCGAGGTAGGGTCTCACTCTGGCCCAGGCTGACCTGGAATTCACTATACAGTCTCAGGGTGGCCTCGAACTCACAGCAATCCTCCTACCTCTCCCTCCCTAGTACTGGGATTAAAGGCGTGTGCCACCACGACCGACTTCAATGGTTGTAATCTCTCATACAATTGCAGCTGAACAGGCAGCAGTTTTGGCCCAAAGATTTCTTTCTGTGCCATATCCCTCGGAACACACCAGTCCATTTCTACACACTGCAACTCTACACAAGGTCTCAGGACACAAAGCCTCTCACACAAACTGCTAGCCCAGTCCAAGCAGAGCTCTTTTTCACCCTCATAAGCCAAACCTCACAGTCCGTAGTTCTTACTGCATTCAGATCTTTCAACTCTGACCAGAATAGTCCATCAAGCTGTACTTATAGCACTGCAAGGTGTCTCTTAGGGCAATGTTTCAAATCCTTCCACATTCCTCTTGAAAATCAGCTCCAAAAGGCCAAAGCCACACATTCAGGTGTCTAGCAGCAATCCCACTCCTCTGGTACCAACTTTACTATTGCAATCAGGTACCAACTTTACTGTTTCAGTCAGGTCCGCATTGCTGGCAGAAATCACCTGACCAAGAGCAGCTTGTGGGGAAAAAGGGGTTTATTTTGGCTCATAGACTCAAGGGGAAGCTCCATGACAGCAGGGGAAAACAATGGCATGAGCAGAGGGTGGACATAACCTCCTGGCCAACATCAGGTGGACAACAGACACAGGAGAATGTGCCAACCACTGGCAAGAGGAAACTGGCTATAACACCCATAAGTCTGCCCCCAAGGATACGCTGCCTCCAGGAGGTGTTAATTCCCAAATCTCCTAATGTGGTGGTTTGATTCAGGTGTCCCCCATAAACTTAGGTGTTCTGAATGCTAGGTTCCCAGCTGATGGAGATTTGGGAATTAATGCCTGCTGGAGGCCGTGTACTGTTGGCGGTGGGCTTATGGGTGTTATAGCCAATTTCCCCATACCAGTGTTTGGCATACTCTCCTGTTGCTATGGTCCACCTTATGTTAGCCAGGCGGTGATGTCCACCCTCTGCTCATGCCATTGTTTTCCCTGCCACTGTGGAGCGTCCCCTTGAGCCTGTAAGCCAAAATAAACCTCTTTTTCCCACAAGCTGCCCTTGGTTTGGTGACTTCTACCAGCAATGTGAACCTGACTCTAACAGTAAAGTTGGTACCGAGGAGTGGGATTGCTGCTAGACACCTGACTGTGTGGCTTTGGCCTTTTGGAGCTGATTTTCAAGAGGAATGTGGAAGGATTTGAAACATTGCCCTAAGAGACACCTTGCAGTGCTGTAAGTACAGCTTGATGGACTATTCTGGTCAGAGTTGAAAGACCTGAATGCAGTATGAGGTTTGGCTTATGAGGAAGAGAAAGAGCTTTGCTTGGACTGGGCTGGCAGTTTGTGTGAAAAGCTTGCTGTTATGCCCATGTCCTGAGAAAGTTGTGCAGGGTTGCTTTGCATAGAAATGAACTGGTGTGAGCAGAGGGATATGGCACCGAAAAAAGATGAAATCTTTGGGTGAACTGCTGCCTGTTCAGCTGCAAGTGAGAGATTACAACCTTTGAGATTGGCCCAGCTGACCTGCACTGGGGCAACAGTAGGAATGTAGACTCTTTTGAAGGGACCCGAGTGCTCAAGGAGTGTCCTGTTCTTCAAAGTCTGCTTTATTTCCCCTGGATTAACAAATTGGCACCCTACCTGATATTACAGAGTATAAGAAATGCAGGAAAGAGAGGGTCATTGAGTTTGCAATATGGTCTTGTGTTTTGGAAATGGCCATGGGCAGTGTGAAGCAGGTTTGCTGGTTGCCTGCACGGAGACCCCATGGGGCCATGAGTATTATCTGTGGATTGTAATGGACACCCAGTGGAGATGTGGGGACCACGAGATGGCTGCTAAGGAAAGCTGCCAGCCCCAGATGAAGTTTTCCAGGACTGTGAGTAGCCTAGCTGGAGGGGCGGAATTGGAATTCCAGAGACTTGTTGCTGGTTAGAATTATCGGATTTGGAGATTTGTCACTGCCTAGAGTTGTTGTACTTGACGCTACAGTTTGATGTTTGCCCTGGTTGTTTTAAATCTTGTATTGGTTGAATATTTCTTTGCTATGCCCAATGCCATCTTTTGTAGTATGAATGTTTATTCTGTGCCATTATGGGTTTTGGGGGAATTTTTTGGTATTATGGTTCAGTTAAAAGACCTTGGACTATGAGGATGTATGAACATCACTGGAAATGATAAAAACTATGGGGACTCTTAGTCATACTGAATGCATTGTATTTTATAACATGTATGGATATCAGTTTATGGGGGCCAAGGGTAGAATGTGGTGGTTTGATTTAGGTGTCCTCCATAAACTTAGGTGTTCTGAATGCTAGGTTCCCAGCTAATGGAAAATTTGGAATTAACGCCTGCTGGAGGCAGTGTATTGTTGGGGGAGGGCTTATGGGTGTTATAGCCAGTTTCCCCGTGCCAGTGTTTGGCACACTCTCCTGTTGCTATTGTCCACCCTCTGCTCATGCCATCCGTTTTCCCTGCCATTGTGAAGCATTCCCTCGAGCCTGTAATCCAAAAATAAACCTCTTTTTCCCACAAGCTGCTCTTGGTTTCTACCAGCAATGTGAACCTCACTGCAATATGTAAGTTTATGGGGGACACCTGAAGCAAACCAGCACACTAGTCTAGCAGAATCTGTGACTGACTGGTTCAGTGAGAGATCAGTGATTACTGGTATCGTCACTGTGGAGGGCCCTCCATGGGATGAGAGCTGGGGAGGGACACAAAAGAGGATAACCTAATAGGAATATGACCAATTTGCAGTATGGTCATATATTAAAGTTCCCAATGAAAATTATAATTAAAAAATAGTCAGGTGTGGTGGTGCATGCCTTTAATCTCAGCACTTGGGGGCAGAGGTAGGAAGATCACTATTAAGTTCAAGGCCACCCTGAGACTACATAGTGAATTCCAGGTCAGCCTGGGCTACAGCAAGACCCTACCTAGAAAAAAAGTAAGGTTGAGAGCGATTGAGGAAAACACTCAATGTCAACCTCTGGCCTACACATGCACGCGTACGCACAAACACACACACACACATGCATGCATCATGCACACATACATCCACATACATATGAACATGCATACACATACCAAAAAAAGAGAAGTTAGCTCATCATGTCTATGGGAAGCTGAAAATCAGGAGTACCTGGAGTTCTAGGCCAGGCTGGGCTATATAGCACATTCCAGGCCAGAGCTATTAAAGCAAATTTAAAGCTGGGTCACCTGCCAAAGCTCCAGGCCGATAGCTCCAATGTTCTCAAATTCAGAGAGATCATACTGTGTCAGGTAGTTGGTGTTTTTCATCTTCTGGTGGAGCCACACATCTTTATCGATGCCTTCAGCTTTCAGACCATCCTGCAAAAGCAGACCCCATAGGCAGGTTCAGATCACACAGGTAGGGCAGGAGGACCTGGCCTGCCCAAGGGTGTCCTGGGTCATGAAGGGAAGACCCCATACCTGGTATGGTGGCTTCTGGAGAATGGGCGCCTGCCAGTCCCCATCCAGCTCACTATTCCAGTCACTTGGCTTGCTAGCACTGGCGTCCAAAAAATGCTTCTCCCAATCCTTCAAAAATGTGTAAGGAAAATGTGACATTGAAGCCCAAAGTTTTATTTTTATCAAATGTCTGCATAATTTCAATGTGAATTTTTTTATGGTTTTTCAAGGTAGGGTCTCACACTAGCCCAGGCTGACCTGGAATTCACTATATAGTCACAGAGTGGCCTCAAATTCACTATGATCCACCTACCTGTACCTCCTGAGTGCTGGGATTAAAGGTGAATACCACCATACCCAGCAATATAAATTTATAATTATATATAAATATATATAATTTGTTTATATGAAAGTTTATATATTAATGAAGATTGGTGACTCACTGTCATCTGACTTAAAAGCACACTAGTTAGGGATATTATTGCAGCTCAGTGATAGAGAACATTCTTAGCATTTACTAGGTCCTATGTTCCATTTCTTAGCACTGCACATACACACAAACATGGGTGAAAAAAAATATCAAGTTATCATAAAACTCAGGCAGGGGATCTAAATCAGTAGTTTCTACTTGCGTAGCATGTACAAGGCTTTGAGTTCAATCTCCAGCACTCCATAAAATCAGGTATAGTGGTACATGCTTATAATTTCAGAACTTGAAGTGGAAACAGGAGGAGTAGGAGTTAAAGATCATTGCAGGTTATACAGTGACTTAGAGGCCAATCTGAGCTATATGAGACCCTGTCTTAAAAATAAAAGCCAGGGCTGGAGAGATGGCTTAGCAGTTAGGCGCCTCCCTGTGAAGCCTGAGGACCCTGGTTCGAGGCTCAATGTTAGTCAGATGCACAAGGGGGCGCACACGTCTGGAGTTCGTTTACAGTGGCTGGAGGCCCTGGTGCGCCCATTCTCTCTCTCTATCTGCCTCTTTCTCTCTCTGCTCTCTAATAAATAAATAGAAATAAATTAAAAATAAATAAATAAAAGCCAGACATGGTGGCGCACACCTTTAATCCCAGCACTCAGGAGGCAATGGTAGGAGAATCACCAGGAGTTCGAGGCCACTCTGAGACTATATAGTGAATTCCAGGTCATCCTGAGCTAGAGTGAGACCCTACCTCAAAAAACCAAAAAAAATCCTCTTAGAAATCCCAAAATAGGGAGAGCAGTGACTGTTATGGTCATTACTATGTATACAGAAGTTGTACAATACCCAGGCACTTGGAAAATGGAATGTGTAAGGAATGGAGCAATCCCTCTCTGCAATGCAGATGTTTACTGTTACCTAAGGAATGGGATGATCTCTCAATGCAATGTACCATGACCTTCCTGTATCTCTTTGTTTCTAAATATCTTTGTGATTACATAACATAGAATGTTTCTTGCCTAAATTCCACCTATGTGACCTATGTAACTTTGTGACTTCTTGTAATAGCACCCCCTATGTTTAACCTATGTGGTTTAACTCCCAATCCTGTTTCTACTCTAAACATCATGTGGTTATTTCCAATAAAAGCTGACACTCCTGGGGGCTGGAGAGATGGCTTAGCAGTTAAGATGTTTGCCTGCAAAGCCAAAGGATCAGGGTTCAATTCTCCAGGACCCATATGAGCCAGATGCACAAGGGGGCGCATGCATCTGGAGTTCATTTGCAGTGGATGGAGCCTTGGCATGCCCATTCTCTCTCTGCCTCTTTTTCTCCCTCAAATAAATGAATAAATTAAAAAAAAAAAAAAAAAAGGCTGACACTCCAAACAGATCAGGGCTGCATCTTGAGATCCCGAACTCTGGGATGCAGACCTGCCACACCAGATTTCCTCTTTTGCTTTCTTTCGTTATGCCCAGATTACAGAGTCCCCAAAGACCTGACAGTATGCAACAGCAAAGAGCTTTATTTCGGGTTTAAACTCGGACTCTTGACTTCACCAAGGCAGTGGATCTGTACAAGAGCCCTGAGCAGCAGGGGGGCAGGGTTTTTATAGGGGTTTGAACAAAGTAGGGAGAAGTAGGGGAATGGTTACATGATTGGTTGATTTAAGCAGAAACTGCGCTTATATTTTTCTGATAGGCTTAGGATACTGGTGGGCAAAGCTGGTGGGCAGGGTGTTAGGGGGATTCCAAGCAGATTAGGTAACCTTTATTGTAATTGGCTATGTGTATTTGAGGAACTTTAAGCAAACTTATTTTAAGCAAACTTATCTATGACCAAGGAACACATGGTGCAGACAGTCTATTCCCCCTTATCAGGAAACTGACCTTGCCAAGAAGCAGAAACTTAGGCCTATTGATGATTCTGAGGCTTATTATGGCTTCCTGAGTCCTTCACTTTCTACCCAGTGAAACCTGGCCTCACATTCCGTGAGTCAACGGTCTTACTTGTGTGACACTGGATCCCATAACACACTTATGAACTATTCTTCAGTTAGTCAAGAAGCATACATACCTGGGCCTTGACATCTTTTGCCTGGTTCCAGTCATTAGACTCTACTGAAGACTTTTCCATCTTCAGAGAAGTTAAGTTCCAGTCATAGTCAATGCTTCCAGATTCAATTGATTGACCATCAACTTTTACTTCATAAGTAAGATCTGGCCTTAAAATCAGGGTGTAGAGGTGAGTGAAGCCATCAACCTATACAGTTTACCCAGAGAAAAGGTCACAGTGAAATTCCTGCTGTTTCAATGTTGTCTAAATGTGCAATTTGATTATGGTGGTGCAGGCCTGGGATCTCAGCACTGGGAAGGCTGAGGTAAGAGGTAAGAGGATTGCAGCCGGGCGTGGTGGCGCACGCCTTTAATCCCAGCACTCGGGAGGCAGAGGTAGGAGGATCGCCGAGAGTTCGAGGCCACCCTGAGACTACATAGTGAATTCCAGGTCAGCCTGAGCCAGAGTGAGACCCTACCTCAAAAAAAACAAAAAAAAAAAACAAAAAAAAAAAGAGGTAAGAGGATTGCAATTTTATATCAAAGCAAGAACTGTCTCAAAAAACAAGTTTACAGCTGGGCATGGCGGCGCACGCCTTTAATCCCAGCACTCGGGAGGCAGAGGAAGGAGGATCGCTGTGAATTCAAGGCCACCCTGAGACTACATAGTGAATTTCAGGTCAGCCTGAGCCAGAGTGAGACCCTACATCGGGGGGGGGGAAAAAAAAAAAAAAAAAAAAAAAAAAAACCCAGACAACAATTTGACACTGGGCACTTGGGAGGCAGAGGTAGGGGGCCACCCTGGGACCAAGTAGTGAATTCCAGGTCAGCCTGGGGTAGAGGAGACCCACCCCTAACAAACAAACAAACAAAACCATCTGGGCGTGGTGGCCCACACCTAGCACTGGGGAGGCAGAGGTAGAAGGATCACTATGAGTTCAATGTCACCCTGAGACTACATAGTGCATAGTGAAACTCTACCTCAAAAGTCCAAAAAAAAAAAAAAAAAAGAAGAAAGAAAAAGAAAAAAAACCACCTCTTTTATTTTAGGCTGGGTGTGGTGGCGAAAGCCTTTAATCCCAGCATTCAGGAAACTGAGATAGGTAGATCACAGTGAGTTTGGGCACAACCTGGGCTAGAGTGAGAGGTCCTGCTTCAAAAAAAAAAGTAAAAAACTTGTTTTTATAAAGTTTGCTTATTATAGCCCGGCATGGTGGTGCACACCTTTAATCCCAGCACTCGGGAGGCAGAGGTAGGAATGCCGTGAATTCGAGGCCACCCTGAGACTACACAGTGAATTCCAGGTCAGCCTGGGCTAGAGGGAGACCCTGCCTGAAAACCAAAAAAGAAAAAAGACCACATTTGTAATCCTAGCACTTGGAAGATGGAGGCAGGAGGATCAGGACTACACAGGCCAGCCTGGGCCTCATGATACCCATGAACAGCTATAGATGCATTTGTTCAGGAAACACCCTTGTGTCTCCTGACCATATTCATGGTCACTATAGACATTCAAGGTACGTAGGCATGCTCCAGGTGACAGGGCCTAGACCTAGTTTCCTGAGTGCTTTTAGCCACTAAGCATGGCGGGTATTTTCATGGGCAGGCTCTTGTGACAAACCACCTTCAAAGTATCCTTTCACTTTTCAGCTAAAACTTTTTAATACAAACTGAGCTTTCCCAAAAGCATTCCTGCCCATCACTTTCTTCTCCATAGCCTTAAACTAGATACACTTAAGAATTGACCAACCCCCAGGCCTGGAGAGATGGTTAAATGGTTAAGGCACTTGTCTGCAAAACCTACGGATCCATGTTTAACTCTCCAGGTCCCACATAAGCCAGACACACAAGGTGATGCAAGCACACAAGGTCACACATGAGCACAAGGTGGTGCACATGTCTAGAGTTTCCACACACACACACCTCCTGCATAAAAAGGGCCAGTCTAGGGCTGGAGAGATGGCTTAGCGGTTAAGCACTTGCCTGTGAAGCCTAAGGACCCCAGTCCGAGGCTCGATTCCCCAGAACCCACGTTAGCCAGGTGCACCAGGGGATGCACGCATCTGGAGTTCGTTTGCATTGGCTGGAGGCCCTGGCGTGCCCATTCTCTCTCTCTCTTTGCCTTTCTCTCTCTCTCTCTGTCACTCTCAAATAAATAAATAAAAATGAACAACAACAACAACAACAAAAAGGCCAGTCTAGCTCTGATCACTTGGGAACTTCCAGCTGTGGGTGAGTTTTTCCTTCGGCTGGGCTTGGGCTTGGGCTGGCTAGGCCTAGCTAGGCCCAGGCTCAGCCAATAGGGGCTCCGCCTAGGCCCTAGCCCAGACCCAACCCCAGCCCTTACTCTCCACATGACAGGAGCTCCTAGAACATTCTTTTTTCTTTCCACACTTTTTCCCCAGGCCCTCCACGTGGGATCTCTAGCTATGTGGATGCTTTCCTTGGCTCTACTTCCCTCAATAAATATAATAATTTAATAATAAAAAAAACAGCCGGGACCAGAGTGAGACCCTACCTCTAAAAACCAAAAAATAAAAAAAATGGGCTGGAGGGATGGCTTAGTGGTTAAGGCATTTGCCTGCAAAGCCAAAGGACCCTGGTTCAATTCCCCAGGACTCACGTAAGTCAGATGCACAAGGGGGTGTACACATTTGGAGTTCATTTGCAGTGGCTAGAGGCCCTGGTGTGCCCATTCTCTCTCTCTTTCTCTCTCTCTCTCTCCCTGTCAAATAAATAAAAAATAAATAAAAATAACAGGCCAGTTTACTGGGCATGATGGCATATGCCTTTAATCCCAGTACTTGGGAGGCAGAGGTAGGAGGATCACCATGAGCTGGAGACCACCCTGAGACTACATAGTGAATTCCAGGTCAACCTGGGCTAGAGCTAGATACTGCCTCAGTAAACAAAAGCAAAAACAGAGATAGTTGTGGTGGCTCACCCCTTTAATCATAGTACTTGGAAGGCATAGGTGAGACTACGTAATGAATTCCAGGTCAGCCTGGACTAGAGTGAAACCCTACCTCGAAAAACAAAACCAAAAACAAACAAACAAACAAAAAAAATAGAGGGAGCTGGGCATGGTGGTGCATACTTTTAATTCCAAAGGCAGAGGTAGGTGGATCACCATGAGTTCGAGGGTACCCTGAGACTACATAGTGAATTCCAGGTCAGCCTGAGCTAGCGTGAGACCCTACCTCGAAAAACAAAAACAAAAACAAAAACAAAAAATTGAGAGGGACTTCCAGGTAAGATGGCAACATAGTAGCCACACCAAAACAGCCTAGGGAGGGAAATAAGCAGAAACACAGCAATACACACTCTTCTACCAAAAAGTGAAGGTGTGTAAGTTATTATCACACAACAGAGAAGCAGGAGAGACCAAGATCTTCCAGAAAGGAGGGAAACAGCCAGCGGCCCTGGTCAGTGTGCCCGCCTGTCCACATAGCTGGACAGCGCAGAGCTGCAGGAGCAGCAACCAGATGAAGGGGTTTTCCACTCGCATTAGCCTTCTCCCAAAGTAAAGAAACGTTAAGGGGAAGACAGCAGGGACCAGCTGAGCAGCTACTGAAGGAGAATACAAATGAGACCAGCTGAGCAATTCAGATACAACTCCAGGCACCCTGCACAGCGTCAGGGCCGTGAGCCTCTGGAGAAGTCATTCACCCCTGGCCACCAAGAATCCAGCACAGTCAATCAGAACACCAGATCCAGTTACCAAGCAGCCTAACAGAGTCCACACCTAGAAGGATCAAGATGGGCACTCAGCATTGGTGAGACCAGAAGCCATCCTAAAAGGTAACAGGGCCTACTTACACAAAGTCAGATACACAGATCTGCACTGGAAGTGCTAATCTATCTTCCCATGTCAAGAAAGGTTATGTATGGGCTGGAGAGATGGCTTCATGGTTAAGGCATTTGCCTGCAAAGCCAAAAGACTTCATTTCAATTCCCTAGGACACACATAAGCCAGATGCACAAGGTGGCACATGCATCTGGAGTTCGTTTGTAGGGGCTGGAAGCCCTGGCAGACCCATTCTCTCTCTCTCTCTCTCTCTCTCTCTCTCTCCCTCTCTCTATATATGTGTCTTTCTCTCTCTCTCTCAAATAAATAAAACAAAGAAAAGTTATGTATTACATTTGAATGATATATTCTTAGTTGGCTTTACTAGTCTCAAATAAGCTATATTGTTGCCTTTGATGTTTCCTGATTTATAGGGCCTTTGTCTTTTTCTTCTGTCATTATAGGGGGTAGGGTCTGACTCAGCCTTAAGCTGACTTGAAACCCATTTCAGACCAGCAATCTCAAGATACTAGTTGACAGGATTAAGGATGTGGAGCAACACACACACTTAGGGACTTTGGCTTGGGCCAGAGTGAGATCCTACCTCAAAAACAAAACAAAACAAAACAAAAAAATCATGGAAACTAAACAATACATTACTGAATGATAAGTGGGTTAATGAAATCAAGAAGGAAATTTAAAAAAAAAAATCATAGAATCAAATAATTAGAACACAACATGCCAAAACCTTTAGGACACAATGAAGGCAGTCCTAAGAGGGGAATTTATAGCTTTAAGTGCCTATATTAAGAAATTAGTACAGTCCCAAGTAAACACCTTAATGCTTCACCTTAAAGCCTTAGAAAAAGGCAAACCAAAAATCAGTGGATGGAAGAAATAATAAAGATTAGGGCAGAAATTAATGAAATAACCAAAACAAAATTATGAGCTGGAGAAATGGCTTAGTGGTTAAGGTCCTTGCCTGCAAAGCCAAAGGACACAGGTTTGATTTCCCAGGACCCACATAAGCCAGATGCACAAGGTGGCACATGTGTCTGGAATTTGTTTGCAGTGGCTGCATATCCTTGCATGCCCATTCTCTCTCTCCCTTTCTGTGCCTCTTTCTCTCTCTCAAATACATATAATAAATATATGTTTTAAAAATAGAAAAACAGGCTGGAGAGATGGCTTAGCAGTTAAGCGCTTGCCTGTGAAGCCTAAGGACCCCAGTTCGAGGCTCAATTCCCCAGGACCCACGTTAGCCAGATGCACAAGGGGGCACACGCATCTGGAGTTCGTTTGCAGTGGCTGGAGGCCCTGGCACGCTCATTCTCTTTCTCTATCTGTCCCTTTCTCTCTGTCTGTCGCTCTCAAATAAATAAATAAAAATACACAAAAAATTAAAAATAGAAAAACAGAATAGGCAAACCCCTGTATAAATATGTATAGGTTCCATTAACTTGAATTCCCAAGGTCCCCCGTTCAAGGAGAGTGACACTGTGGTAATGACTCTTGTGCTCTTCTTATTTATTGCAGGTAATAAATATCTCTCCATTCATATGTCTTGGCTATGCTTATTTTAGCTTTGTACTCACTAAGATGTTAACAATCTGCTTTTGGTTACAAATTGGTGACCCACATGAGATCTTCCTCTCATTGGTTTCAGCAAAGGAAGACTATACGATGCAGGCCCTCCCTTACTACTGGAGCTGAATCAGTTCTTGCACAGCCTCCATCATCCTGGAAAAATTCTGCAGCTGGTCCAAATCTTTGTTCAAAGGTTTCCTCGGACTGGTGAATAGTGCAGTACCCTTGGGCTAGCTAATACAGTTTCGTAAGTGTGCAGAAGGAAGGACTGGATTAGGGCTAACTACAGGTTTGAGACTGCATCTTGAGCTTGGAGTCTGAGGAACTGAGTCATCTTCCCGTCTATGCAGACCTGGGAACCTCCATCTGGAAGGGGAGGCTGGTTAGGAATTCCTGGCTGTAAAAGCCTCAGAGGAAAGCTTGAGACAGTGGAAGGAACGTTTGACCTATTGTCTGGCAACTTAAAAGCTGTAAGATTGGAAAATATTGTGAAGCCTGCAAAGGAGCTCCAGTGTGACTAGGACACCACTTCCAATGGGACATAGACAACACAACAGTGGGTCATTGACATAGCATTTAGTGGGTCATAGACAACCACATCTAGTGGGTCTATTGTTGTTTGGTTTCCTTTTTTTTGTCGTTTATTTTTATTTTTGAGAGAGAGAGGGAGAGAGAGACAGAGAGAATGGGCACACCAGGGCCTTTCAGCCATTGTGAATGAACTCCAGAGGTGTGCGCCCCTTGTGTGCATGTGCGACATTGGTGCTTGCATCACTTTGGTGTCTGGCTATGTGGGACCTGGAGAGTTGAACAAGCACTCTAAGGCTTTGCAGGCAAGCACCTTAACCACTAAGCCATCTGTCCAGCCCTTGGTTTCCTTTTTTATTAAAGCTTGTGGGGCGTAGGCAGAAGGATAACCTCAGATGTTGTTGTTCAGGAACTCTGTTCACTTTTAAAAAATGTATTTGTTTTATCATTGTTTCTTTGAGGTATGATCCCAGTCTAGCCCAGGCTGACCTGTAACTAGGCTGCCCTGAACTCAGACCAAACCTCCTACCATTGCATCCCAAGTGCTAGGATTAAAGGTGTACATCATGACACATGCTTATTTATTTATTTATTTTTGGTTTTTCAAAGTAGGGTCTTGTACTAACCCAGGCTGACCTAGAATTCACTATGTAGTCTTAGGCTGCTCTCAAACTCACAGTGATTCTGTAACTTACTCTGTAGCCCAGGCTAGTCTTGTACACATCACAATCCTCCTACCTTGGCTTCTTGAATGCTGGAATTACATGTATGAGTCACCTTTTAAAACTTTATTTATTTGTTTATTGGTTTTTCAAGATAGGGTCTCGCTCTAGCCCAGGCTGAACTGGAATTCATTCTGTAGTCTCAGGGTGGCCTTGAACTCACATTGATCCCACTACTTCTGCCTTCTTTTTTTTTTTTTTTTTTTTTTTTTTTTTTTTTTTTTTTTTGGTTTTTCGAGGTAGGGTTTCACTCTAGCCCAGGCTGACCTGGAATTCACTATGTAGTCTCAGGGTGGCCTCGAACTCATGGCAATCCTCCTACCTCTGCCTCCCGAGTGCTGGGATTAAAGGCGTGCGCCACCACGCCCGGCCTACTTCTGCCTTCTGAGTGCTGGGATTAAAGGTATGTGCCATCACACCTGGCTTTTATTTATTTTTTTAATTTTAATTTTATTTTTTTCTGGTTTTTCAAGGTAGGGTCTCACTCTAGCCCAGGTATCCTGGAAGTCACTATGTAGTCTCAGGGTGGCCTCGAACTCATGATGATCTTCCTACCTCTGTCTCCTAAATGCTGGGATTAAAATCAAGGACCACCACACCCAGCTAAACTTTATTTTTAATATTTTATTTATTTATTTGAGAGAGAAAGAGATAGATATAGAGAATGGGTGCACCACCTGTGTGACCATGTGTATCTCATTTATGTGGTCCTGGGGAATTGAACCTAGGTCCTTAGGCTTTGCAGGCAAGTGCCTTAACTACTAAGCCATCTCTTCAGCCCTAAAACTGTGTGTGTGTGTGTGTGTGTGTGTGTGTGTGTGATGGTAGTATGTGCCTGTAGTTCCAGGGTTGGGGATATGGAGACAGGAGGATCCCTGAGGCTTATTGGCCAGTACATCTGGCTTATTTATGAACATCAGTCTCAAAAAAAAAAAAAAGCAAAGAAAATAAAAGAAAATAAAGGAAGAAAGAAAGAAAAAAAGCCAGGTGTGGTGGCTCACATCTTTAACCCCAGCATTCAGGAGGCAGAGGTAGGAGAATTGCCATGAGTTCAAGGTCACCCTGAGACTACATAGTGAATTCCAGTTCAGCCTGAGCTAGAGTGAGACCCTACCTCAAAAAAAAATCAATAAATAAATAAATAAAAATAAAACAAAAGTTATTAAAGAAGAGCCAGGCATGGTGGCATACATCTGTAATCCCAGAATTTAAAAAGTCAAGGCAGGAAGATCAGAAATTCAAGATCATCCTCAACCACACAGCAAGTTCCAGGTCAGTCTGGGCTACATGATATCCTGTTTCAAATAACAACAGAAGCCTGTTTATAGGAGACATTTTTGTTTGTTTATTTTTTTTAACTTTATTTTTATTTATTTATTTGAGACAGAAAAAGAGGCAGAGAGAGGGAGAGAGAGAATGGGCATGCCAGGGCCTCCAGCCACTGCAAACGAACTCCAGATGCATGTGCCACCTTGTGCATCTGGCTTATGTAGGTTCTGGGGAATCAAACTGAGATCCTTTGGCTTTGCAGGCAAATGCCTTAATCGCTAAGCCATCTCTCCAGCCCTGTTTGTTTATTTTTTATTATTGACAACTTCCATAATTATAGACAATGAACCATGATAATTCCCTCCCCTTCACTTTCCTCTTCACAGCTCCATTCCTCATCATACCCCCTCCCCCTCTCAGTCTCTCTTTTATTTTGATGTCATCATCTTTTCCTCCTATAATAATAATAGGAGGAAAAGATGATGATGATGATCATTATTATTATTTTGGTTTTTTGAGGTAGGGTCTCACTCTAGCTCAGGCTGACCTGGAAGTCACTATGTAGTCTCAGGGTGGCATCGAATGGCAATCCTCCTACCTCTGCTTCCCAAGTGCTGGGATAAAAGGTGTGCACCTCCACACCCGGCACTCCTCCTATTTTGATGGTCTAGTGTAGGTAGTGCCAGGCACTGCAAGGTCATGGATATCCTGGCCATTTTGTGTCTGGAAAAGTGCATTTTAAGGAGTCCTACCGTTCTTTTGGCTCTTACTTTCTTTCCACCATCTCTCTACAATGGACCCTGAGCCTTGGAAGGTGTGATAGAGATGTTTCAGTGTGAGTGATACTCCTCTGGGACTTTACAGAAGAAATTTTTGTTCATGAGGGCATTTCCCTGGCCTATGCTGATTACCTCTTAAATCTAGAGCTGGGATGCAGCTCAACTGGTAGAATATTTGCCTAGCATACATAAAGCCTTAGATTCTACCTCCAGTACTGCATATACCAGGTATGGTGAGCACACCTGTCATCACAGTACCAGGTAGTGGAGGCAGAAGAATCAAGAGGTCAAAGTCATCTTCAGCTACAGCCTGGGATACTTAAGACAACTTATGGAATAGTGACATAAAAACATGACCTCAAAGATTTTACTTTTTTTGGGGGGGGTTTGATTTTTCGAGGTAAGGTCTCACTCAAGCTCAGGCTGTCCTGGAATTCTTTATGTAGTCTTAGGGTGGCCTTGAACTCATGGTAATTCTCCTACCTCTGCCTCCCGAGTGCTGGGATTAAAGGCGTAAACCACCACGCCCGGCACAAAGATTCTACTTAGTGGCCTCACAGGGTGAACTCTAACTGCAGAAGTGCAGAGCTGAAAGCGAAATTCATCTTTTATTAGTGAAAATACATCTGCTTACTCTCATAGTTATAGGTAAAAAGTTCAGTAGTCAGTAACTAATTAAGGAATTTAGCATATGTGGGGATTGTTTTTGTTGTTTGTTTTTCTGAGGTAGGGGTCTCACTCTAGTCCAGGCTGACTTGTAACTTACTCTGTAGTCTTTTTTTTTTTTTAGTTTTTATTTTATTTTTTGGTTTTTCAAGGTAGGGTCTCAATGTAGCCCAGGCTGACCTGGAATTCACTATATAGTGTCTGGGTGGCCTCGAACTCACACTGGCCTTGAACTCATGGCAATCCTCATACCTCCGCCTCCTGAATGCTGAGATTAAAACTATGTGCTAGTATGCCTGGCTAGCAATTTTTTTAAAAAAATATTTTATGTATTGCTGGCTATCGTGGCATATGCCTTTAGTTCCAGCACTTAGGAGGCAGAGGTAGGAGGATGGCCATGAGTTTGAGGCCATACTGAGATGACATAGTGAATTCCAGGTCAGCCTGAGCTACACTGAGACCCTACCTCGAACTCCCCCCCCCCAATTTTATGTATGTATGTACTGATTGATTTGAGGGAGAGATGGAAATATAGATATTGGGTGTGCTAGGGCCTCCAGCCACTGCAAACAAACTCCAGATGCATGTGCCACCTTGTGCATCTGGCTTTATGTGAATACACAGGAATCAAACCTGGGTCCTTAAGCTTTGCAGGCAAGTTCCTTAACCGCTAAGCTCCAGCCCTTTTTATTTTGGTTTTTGAGGTAGGGTCTCACTCTAGCCCAGGATGACCTGGAATTCACTATATAGTCTCAGACTGGCCTCAAACTCACAGATATCCTCCTACTTCTGCCTCCCAAGTGCTAGGATTAAAGGTGTGCACCACCATGCCTAGCTACCGAAGAGTATATTATATGTGGTATATACATGTTTATTGATGTTCCTGTGTTATTTGCATGGTACTATATTGGCTTATTGGTGAGCACTCATAAATTAAAATGGTTAACTTAGCCTAAAATCCTTTTAGTACACATGAATTAAATAAATCTTTGACAATAACTTAACTGTTGGCAAGAATAAGGTTGGTTGCAGAATTAATTTTGTGTTTTGCCTGGGCTGCTGGCCAGTTGAAATTATATTTGTCTGTTAAATTTTTAAATTAAGCCATATGTGGTAGTACACTCTTCGAATCCCAGTACTTGGGAAGCAGATATGGGAGGATTGCTGTGAGTTTGAGGCCCTCCTGGGACTAAAGAGTGAGTGCTATGTCAACCTGGAATAGAGTGAGACCCTACCTTGATAAAATAATTTTTTTATTATAGTGTTTATGTTTTGCATATTCATCCTGGGGGGGATCACTCCTTTCTGAAGGAGGGAAAGCTCTTTGTATAGTAGATAATAGGAAACTTGTGGGGGCTGGGGCAATAGCTCAGTGGGGTGATGTGCTTTGTTGGACAAGCATGAGGACCTGAGTTCAATCCCCAGAACCCATGTAAGAAAGCTAGGCATGGTGGTATATACCTATAATCCTGAAGAAGTGGAGACAGGAGGATTCCTGGGGCCCACTGATTAGTTCTTCGAGCCAAATTGGCCAAATTCAAACCAGTGAGAGAACCTGACAGATAAAAAGCAGACACGGGCTGGAGAGATGGCTTCGTGGTTAAGGCGTATGCCTGCAAAGCCTAAGGACCCAGGTTCGATTCTCCAGGTCCCATGTAAGCCAGATGCACATGGTGGCACATGTGTTTAGAGTTCATTTGCCGTGGCTGGAGGCCCTGGTGTATCCATCCCCCCCCCCACGTCTCAAACAAACAAATAAATAAAATAGATAAATAAAATGTTAAAAAAAAAAAAAAAAAAAGGGCAGACAGCACCTAAGGAACAATACCAAAGGTTGTCCTCTGGTCTCCATATGTATACACACCATAAATGCACATGCACCTGCACACATCTGCACCCACCCCCCACACACATATGAAGAAAGAAATGGAAGGCTGGTAAGTGCTCTCAGGTGGGATGCCAGTGTGGGGTTATATCTGGCTGGCAAGATGGACATCTCATTTTGCTGAGGAATGAGGATCATAGTGTGTGCTGGCTTTTTTGGGGGTCTGGCGCTCTCTCTATGACATTAGGGTTCACCAAAGGTCAGACTTTTGGTCTGGGCCTGCTTTGCTCATTAAAGAGTGGAATTCTGTACCACAACCATGGCACCCTCAGAGAGAATTGCAGCTAGGGCTTGTTATGGTTTAATTGCTTGTGAGGAAATACCAGTCCAGTTTCCAGGCAGGGCTCTTACTTTGAGCCCAGCCTGCCCTGAGGCCACAGCAGTCTGTCTTCAGGCTAGTATAGCCCCTTCCCAGAGTGACATTCATAAATTTATTTAACCTGAGATTCTTAAATTCTACACAAGGAATAGCATACATTTTCGTCAATTAATAAATATGACCACAGATCATTCAAAATGATGTCTTCCTGGCCTTCACTACAAATTATCTAACTAAAAATTTTAAATTCACATTGATACATGTAATTCCATAAATCAAAACTATTAAAATGTAATATATGCTCTGTTAGAGTTTTTTTGTATTTTTGGGTTTTTTTAATTTTTATTTTTTATTTTTTGAAGTAGGGTCCCCCTCTAGCCCAGGCTGACCTGGATTTCAGTATGTAGTCTCAGGCTGGCCCCGAACTCACGGCGATCCTCCTACCTCTGCCTCCCGAGTGCTGGGATTAAAGGCGTGTGCCACCACGCCTGGCTTTGTATTTTTTTTTTTTTAACAAAAGAATTGGTGTGCCCGGGCCTCCAGCCACTGAAATGGAACTCCAGACATGTGCACCATCTTGTGCACATATGTGCTGTCACCTTGTGCGACTGGCTTACATGTTATCTGGAGAATAGAACATGGTCCTTAGGTTTCACAGGCAAGCGCCTTAACCACTAAGCAATCTCTCTAGCCCAGAGTTTTTTTTATTTTTATTTTCATTTATTTATTTATTTTTGTTTTTTTGAGGTAGGGTCTCCCTCTGGCCCAGGCTGACCTGGAATTCACTATGTAGTCTCAGGGTGGCCTCAAACTCATGGTGATCCTCCTACCTCTGCCTCCTGAGTGTTGGGATTAAAGGCGTGCGCCACCACGCCCAGCTTTGTTTTTTATTTTTATTTTTTATTTTTTATTTTTATTTTTGGTTTTTCGAGGTAGGGTCTCACTCTGGTCCAGGCTGACCTGGAATTAACTCTGTAGTCTCAGGGTGGCCTTGAACTCATGGCGATCCTCCTACCTCTGCCTCCCTAGTGCTGGGATTAAAGGCATGTGCCACCACGCCCGGCTTGTTTTTTATTTTTAATTAAAAACATGGACTTAGTCAAAGCCTATGACAGGAGAGATCACAAGCCCTAGGGGTATAATGCCAGCTGTTTTCTGGCTAAATGCATATATTATGCCCACCAAACTGTTCTGTAAGCACTATTTTTTTTTTCGAGGTAGGGTCTCACTCTAGTCCAGGCTGACCTGGAATTCACTATGGAGTTTCAGGCCTCGAACTCACGGCGATCCTCCTTCCTCTGCCTCCAGAGTGTTGGGATTAAAGGAGTGTGCCACCACGCCCGGCCCTGTAAGCACTATTTTTAATATTCATAATCATATATTAATGCTACTCTCACTGTTGGTTAGAGAAGCTTCTCTTTTCAGTGACCACTGGGATGACCTAAAAGTCACCACAGTGCAAAGAAGAAATGACAGAAGAGTATTCAGCACTGAAACATCTCTATCACACCCTCTAAGACTTAGGGTCCATTGAGGAAAAGGTGGTGGAAAGAATGTAAGAGCCAAAGGAAGGGTAGGACTGTTTAACAGTGCAATCTTCCAGATACATAATAATAGCGTGGGTATCCATGACCTTGCAGTGCCTGGTACTAGAAATAATAATAGTTAAAGATGATGACATCAAAATAAAAGAGACTAATTGAGAGAGGAAGGGGATATGATAGAGAGTGGATTTGTGAAGGGGAAAGTGGCAGGGGGAACTATCATGGTTTATTGTCTATAATAATGGAAGTTATCAATTTAAAAAGTTTTAAAAAGCCAGGTATGGAGGCACATGCCTTTAATCCCAGCACTTGGGAGGCAGAGGTAGAAGGATTTCTGTGTGTTTGAGGCCACCCTGAGAATACGTAGTGAATTCCAGGTCAGCCTGGGCTAGAGGGAGACCCTACCTCAAAAAAACTAAAAAAAAAAAGTTTAAAAAAGCTGACTGTGGTGGCACATGCCTTTAATCCCAGCACTTGGGAGGCAGAGGTAGGAGAACTGCTATGAGTTTGAGGCTACCCTGAGACTACATAGTGAATTCCAGGTCAGCCTGGGCTAGAGTGAAACCCTACCTCGACAAACCAAAAAATAAAAAAATAAAAATATGGGGCTGGAGAGATGGCTTAGCAGTTAAGTGCTTGCCTATGATGTCTAAGGATCCCGGTTTGAGGTTCAATTCCCCAGGACCCACATAAATCAGATGTACAAGGTGCTGCATGCATCTGGAGTTCATTTGCAGTGGCTGGAGGCCCTGGCGTGCCCATTCTCTCTCTATCTATCTGCCTCTTTCTCTCTCTGTCTGCCTGTCGCTCTCAAATAAATAAATAAAAATAAACAAAAAATTATTTAAAATATGATTTGGCTAGCATATGCCTGTCATCCAGTACTTGGGAGGTGCAGGCAGTAGGATTGGGAGTTCAAACTCATCCTCAGAGTGTTGATTCCAGCATGGACTACATGAGAAGTTTTCTCAGAAACAGCAAAGAGTGGAGCATGGTGGCTCATGCCTTTAATCCTAGCACTCGGGAGGCAGAGGTAGGACAGCTGTGAGTTCCAGGTCAGCCTGAGACTACATAGTGAATTCCAGTTCAGCCTGGACCTTGAAAAAACAAAAATCAAAGAGGTGGCTGGAGAGATTGCTCAGTGGTAAAGGCATTTGCCTGCATAGCCTAAGGACCCAGGTTTGATTCCCCAGTACCCGCATAAAGCCAGATGCACTAGGTGGCACATGCATCTGAAGTTCATTTGTAGTGGCTAGAGGCCCTGGTGCACCCACCTTCTTCTCTCTCTCTCTCATATATACATACATACATACATACATACATACATACAAACACATACATATACACTGCCATTCTCTCTTCACGTTTCTTGAGTTTGCGGAGAGCTCCGGTGTGAGTGGAAAATCCCCTCACCTGGCTTTTCCTGTGGCTCAAGCCGCGCCTGGTGACTTTCTGGCCACCACCGCTGCCACTGCTGAGGTCTGCAGACCTGCTGGAGCTGCTCCTGCCGGTCTGTGGGCTCTGGATGCTCTGGATCTCTCCTACTTCTCCGCTGCCGTTTCAATTTGCTACTCACCTCACTTGTTAGTAAAATTGTGTATTTTGCTGCGTTTTTTTTTGGCTTCCCACCCCCCCAGGCTGCTTTGGCGTGGTACCTATGCTGCCATCTTAACCGGAAGATACATATACATATATACACGTATATATATATGCCTCTTTCCCTCTCTCTCAAATAAATAAATAAGTATAATAATATAATAATAAAAGAGATGTTGGGTGGAGTCTGGTCTCGAACTCACATTGATCCTCCTACTTCTGCCTCCCAAGTGCTGGTCGTCGAGCTCCTTAGGTACCTTAAACACTGAAACATCACTGCACAGTTAAAAATAATAATAATAATTATCCCCCCCCCCCCCCGCTGAGGCAGGGTTTCACTCTAGCCCAGGCTGACTTGGAACTCACTCTGTAACTCCAGACTGGTGTTGAATACATGTTTATATATAAAAAAAAAATTGCAGGGCTGGAGGATGGCTTAGTGGTTAAGGCATTTGTGTACAAAGCCAAAGGACCCAGGTTCGATTCCCCAGGACCCACATTAGTCAGATGCACAAGGGGACACACGCATCTGGAGTTCATTTGTAGTGGCTGGAGGCCCTGGCATGTGTCCATTCTCGCTCTCTGTCTCTTTCACTCTCCCTCCCTCCCTCTTTCTCTGTCAAATAAATAAAAATAACTTTTTTTAAAATTGCAGGGAAAAAAATTTGCAGGGCTGGAGAGATGGCTTAGCAGTTAAGACACTTGCCTGTGAAGCCTAAGGATGTGGGTTTAATTCCCCAGTGCCCATGTAAGCCAGGTGTATGGGGTGGTGCATATGTCTGGAGTTCATTTACATTGGCTAGAGGCCCTGTCATACCCATTGTCTCTATCTATCCACCATTTCTTCTCTCTCTCTCTCTCTCTCCCACCTCTTTCTCAAATAAATATTTTTAAAATTTGCATTATGAAATAAGATTTTGTTTTATGTTTCTTTTCTGGTTTTTTAAAAAATATTTTTTAATTTTTTTGTTTATTTTTATTTATTTATTTGGGAGTGACAGAGAGAGAGAGAGAGAGAGAGAGAGAGAGAGAGCGAGAGCGAGAGCGCGCGCCAGGGCCTCCAGCTACTGCAAACGAACTCCAGATGCGTGTGCCCCCTTATGCATCTGGCTAACGTGGGTCTTGGGGAATCAAGCCTCGAACCGGGGTCCTTAAGCTTCACAGGCAAGCGCTTAACTGCTAAGCCATCTCTCCAGCCCATTAAAAAATATTTTTATTTATTTATTTGACAGGGAGAGAGAGAATGGGCGCGCCAGAGTCCCTAGCCATTGCAAATGAACTCCAGACATATTGCCCCCTTGTGCATCTGCCTAACGTGGGTCCTGGGGAATCGAACCTGGATCCTTTAGCTTTGAAGGCAAACACCTTAACTGCTAAGCCATCCCTCCAGCCCCTTCCTTTTTTTTTTTTTTTTTAGTTATGGTCTCGCTCTAGCCTAGGTTGACATGGAATTCACTATGTACTCTCAGGGTGGCCTCAAACTCACAGTAATCCTCCTATCTCTGCCTTCTGAATGCTGGGATTAAATGAGTGTGCCACCACACCTGGCTATATTTGGTTTTAAAGTATGACAAATAGGACAAAACTACAGGCTTATGTAAGTAAAAAATGATTTATGAAAGATGGGTAACTACATAGCTCTTCATATCTTTGTGTGCTCCTATAGAAGAATGAAAAAAGAGAGAGATAAAAAAGTTGCTTAAAGGTCAGTAGCACGTTCTGGGCAAGAATGAGGACCTGAAGGTGCCTGAGGTCACTGAATTCAATGCCCTAGAACCCATATAAATAGCTGAGTATGGTTTTGCACATCTGTAACCCCAGTCCCGTCGGTGAGGGAGCAAAGATAGGAAGACCTCTAGAGCTCACGGCTCAGCTAGACTAACCAACAAACAAGTTCCAGATTCAGTGAGAAAGCCTGTCTCAAAGAAATGAGGTGGGGGCTGGAGAGAGGGCTTAGCAGTTAAACGCTTGCCTGTGAAGCTTAAGGACCCCGGTTTGAGGCTTGATTCCCCAGGACCCACGTTAGCCAGATGCACAAGGGGGCGTACGCATCTGGAGCTCCTTTGCAGTGGCTGGAGGCCCTGGCCTGCCCATTCTCTCTCTCTCTCTCTCCCTCCCTCTTTCTCTGTCTGTCACTCTCAAATAAATTAAAAAAAAAAAAAAAAGAAGGTGGAGGAGTGATAGAGGACACACGCACACACATTCATATGCATCTCTACACACGCACCAGCGAGAGGGAGGGAGGGAGAGAGAGAGAGAGAGAGAGAGAGATCCCTTGAACTTTGAGGCAGTTTGGAATTCTCTAATGTTCTGGAAACAAAAGGTTGTCACTGGCTGACAAAAGCTGACTATTGGACTGGAGAGATGGCTTAGTGGTTAAGGCGCTTGCCTGTGAGGCCTAAGGACCCAGGTTCGATTCCCCAGAACCCATGTATGCCAGCTGCATATGGTGGTACGTGTGTCTGGAGTTTGTTTGCAGTGGCTACACGCCTGGCTCTGGTGGGAACTTGGAAGATTAGACAAACCCACAGAAATACAGATATTGAAATGTTAGTTTGCAAGAATTCAGAACAGACCAAGGACTTTATTGGGAATTGGAGGCTATTCTTATTACATTCTTGTAATGAATCTGACTGTGTTCTGTCTGTGTCCTAAAAATTGAGTAAGGCTGAACTCTAAAGGAATGGATTAGGCTGTTGGAAAAGAAAATATCAAGAAAGCAAAATATCTAGGCTATGGCATGCCTATTGCTAACTGTATTTAAAAAAATTTTTGTGGAAGCTTTTCCATTTTCCAGAACCCCATCTTATCTCTGCTTCTTCCTTTTCATAAGCTTTAAGCTCTAAATCTCTATAATAAAAAATTTCTAAACTTAACAAAGAGCTGGAGAGATGGCTTAGTGGTTAAGGCCCTTGCCTGCAAAGCCAAAGGACCCAGGTTCAATTCCCTAGGACCCATGTAAGCCAGATGCACAAGGTTGCGCATACATCTGGAGTTTGTTTGCAGTGGCTAGAGGCCCTGGCACATCCATTCCCAACCCCCCCCCCCCTGCCTGCCTCTTTCTCAAATAAGGAAAATCTTTAAATTTTTTTTCATTTTATTTTATTTGCAAGCAGAGACAGACACAGAGGCACACAGAGAGAGACAGAGACAGAGACAGACAGACAGAATGTGAATGGGCACACCAGGGCCTCTAGCCACTGCAAATGAACTCCAGAAACATGTGCCACTTTGTGTATCTGGCTTTACATGGGTACTGGGTAGTCAAAGTCAGGTTAGGGTTCGTAGGCAGCCCACCTTGACTGCTGAGCCATCTCTAGCCCTATTTTTAACTTAAAAAATATTTTATTATTTATTTATTTGACAAGAGAAAGTGGGAGAGAGCAAGCGAATGGCATGCCAGGGCCTCCATCCACTGGAAATGAACTCCAGATGCGTGTGCCCCCTTGTGCATCTGGCTAACTGGGTCCTGGGGAATCAAACCTGGGTCCTTTGGCTTTGCAGGTAAATGCCTTAACCACTAAGCCATCCCTCCAACCCTATTTTGAACTTTAAAAAATATTTTATTTTATTATTTATTTATTTATTTATTTATTTTGGCTTTTCGAGGTAGGGTCTCACTCTGGTCTAGGCTGACCTGGAATTAACTATGTAGTCTCAGGGTGGCCTTGAACTCACGGCAATCCTCCTACCTCTGCCTCCCGAGTGCTGGGATTAAAGGTGTGTGCCACCATGCCCAGCTTAAAAAAATATTTTAATTGGACTTCCAGTCAAGATGGTGTCCGCCTAACCATGCCACACCTCAGGACAGAACCAGCCCATCACATCTCAAAAGGGCCCAAGCTGAAACTAAGAGTAATTGGGGAAATGAACAAGAGTGCTGCTTTCTTGGTGAACCTGGTACCAACACAAGGGTGAAGGAGATAGACACAGAGAACACTCAATTCCTATCAATCCAGATATCCAGAGACACAGAGGCTCCCAAGACCTCATCACTGAAGCAGACCTAGAATGAACCCAAAACAGCTCAGGGAAGTTTGCAGAAGGCACATGTTGGGTCATTATGCACAGAGTCAATGCCTCTTACCCATGATTGCTAACCCCACAATGCAGAACCCATATTCCCCAACAAGGAGGGTCCCTCAGGGTGGCCTCAAGATCATGGCTATCCTCCTACCTCTGCCTCCCATGTACTGGGATTAAAGACATGCACCACCACACCCAACTCCAGCTTCTATTTTTAAATAAAATATTGTATTTATTTATTTACTTGCAAAAGAGAGACAAAGAAAATGAATGGGCACACCAGGGCCTACTGCAAACAAACTCCAGTCTCATGTGCCATTTTGTGCATATGGGTACTAGAGATTGTAACCAGACCCTGCAGGCTTTGTAGCAAGTACCTTTAACCACTGAACAACCTTCCCAGACCCCTTTTGTTGTTGTTGTCTTTTTTATTTTGTTTTGTTTTGAGACAGTCTCAACTCACTATATAGCCTAGAATGGCTTCCTCTCTCCAACTCAAGTGCTGGAATTATAGGTGTATGCCACCATACCTAGGTTGCCTTTTTAAAAAATATTTTATTTATTTACTTAGTTTTTGAGACATAGAGACAGACAGACAGAGAATGGGTATGCTAGGGCCTCCAGCCACTGCAAACAAACTCCAGATTGCATGTGCCACCTTGTGCATTTGGCTTACATGCGTACTTGGGAATCGAACCTGGGTCTTTAGGCTTCACAGGCAAGTGTGCTACCATGCCTGGCTTTCATTTTTGTTTTATAAGACAGGGTTTTACCGTAGCCTAGACTATCCTGAAACTCACTATGTAGCCCAGGCTGGCTCTGGACTCATGGCAATCTTTCTACCTAAGCCTCCCAAAACTTGGGATTACAGGCAAGCACCTCCACACTAGCCTTCTTTAAATTCATCATCAGGAAAAAGAGAATGCAAGGGGCTGGGTCTATAGCTTAGTTGGTAGATCACTTGCCCAGCATGCACAAAGCCCGGGGTTCCATCCCCACTACTGCGTAAGCTGAGTGTGGTGGTACACATTTATCATCCCAGTGCTTGGCAGTTGGAAATAAGAAGATGAGGAATTCAAGGTCATCCTTTACTACACAGAAAAGTTGAAGCCAACCTGGCATACATGAGCCTGTCTCAAAAAAAAAAAACAAAAAAAGTACAGCCGGGTGTGGTAGTGCACACTTTTAACCCCAGCACTTGGGAGGCAGAGGTAGGAGGATCACTGTGAGTTCAGGGCTACCCTGCGACTACATAATGCATTCCAGGTCAGCCTGGACTAGAGTGAAACCCTATCTCAAAAAACAAAACAAGGGCTGGAGAGATGGCTTAGCGGTTAAAAGGACCTCGGTTCAATTCCCCAGGACCCATGTAAGCCAGGTGGACAAGGGGGAGCACGTGTCTGGAGTTCGTTTGCAGTGGCTGGATGCCCTGACGTGCCCATTCTCTCTCTCTCTCCTTGCCTATTTCTCTCTCTCTCTCTCTCTCTCTCGAATTAATAAACAAAACTAAAATATTTAAAAAAATTAATACAAGTCAAGCACAATGGTACACATCTGGGTGTCTGAGGCAGGAAGATCACTTGAGTCCTAGGGTTTGAGGCCAAGCTGGGCAACATAGTAAGATTGAAAAGAGAGAGAGCTGGGCATGGTGGTGCACACCTTTAATCCCAGCACTTGAGAGGCAGAGATAGGAGGATCACAGTGAGTTTGAGGCTACCCTGAGACTACATAGTAAATTCCAGGGTCAGCTGGGCTATAGTTAAACGCTACCTCAAAATAAATAAAGAAACAATAAATAAAGAGGGGGGAAGGGAAGGGAAAAGAAAAGAAAAGGAAAGGAAGGGAGTTACTCATTGGAATATAAGAACATTTACCTTACATCTGATTGGTTTCTTGTTTGAATGATATTGATTCTTGAAATGTAAAATAACATGAACTTTCTTGACATCAAATCCACAAATATCAGGTCCTACAAAAAAAATAGATGATTTCAATTTTCTTCCAAAATGAATCACAATACCCTCTGCTTAGTCATTCTCCTTAAATATGTGAGGCAAAGGATATCTGGGTGTCCAGGAGCAATCGGATATTCATGTGAGGATGCTGAAGTAAAGGGATAGTGACCATCTCTCTCCAGTCAGGTCACTCCCATGGTCACCAGAGTCACTTTGAACACAACTGTAAAACAGCAGGGGGCGGGGGGGGGGAACAGATCCAGCCAGGTGTGGTGATAAATGCCTGTGATCCAGTATTTGGGAGATGGAGGCAAGAGAACTGTTAGTTCCAGGCCAACTTAGACTTCACATCAATATTCTGCCGCAAAAGAGAAAATGAGCCAGGCATGGTTGTACAAGTCTTTAATTCCAGCATTTGGGAGGCAGAGGTAGGAAAATGACTGTGAGTTCAAGGCCAGCCTGGGCTAGAGTAAGAACTTAACTCAAAAAAAAAAGCCATCTAGGCCCTGATCAGCTGTCATACTCACTGCCCAGAGTTTTGTAGTGAGTCCCTAACCTAGGATTTCTTTTTCTTTTCCCTTCTTCCTTCCTTCCTTCCTTTTTTCTTGCTTGTTTGTTTGGGGTAGGGTCTCACCTTAGCCCAGGCTGACCTGGAATTCACTATGTACTCTCCAGGTGGCCTCAAACTCAAGGTGATCCTCCTACTTCTGCCTCCCAAGTGCTGGGATTAAAGGCAAATGCCATCATGCCAGATTTTCTTTTTCCTTTTTTGTAATCTATAGAGAGCATTCCAGTTCCAAATTTAAAACAAAAACTATGATATACGAGCTATTAGTAAGGACGTTCATTTCCTCTGGCTTGGAGTATGCAGTTTATCTTTACTTGAAATTGGCATTTCCTTTATTCCTAAACACCTGTCTAGTTTGAATCTTCAAGCTTCAGAGCACATTTAGAACTGACCAGAAAATCTAAGCATAAATAATAACTAATAGCAATAACAAAATATGTTCAGGTGTGGTGGTGCATATGGCGGTGAACTGAAAATTCCAGGCCACCCTGAGACTACATGGTGAATTTCAGGTCAGCCTGGCCTAGAGTGAGACCCTCCCTCAAAAAAATGACAAAAAGCCGGGCACGGTGGTGCATGCCATTAATCCCAGCATTCAGGAGGCAGAGGTAGGAGTTCAAGGTCACCCTGAGTTCAAGGTCACCCTGAGAGTACAGAATGAGTTCCAGGTCAGCCTGAGCTACAGTGAGACCCTACCTGGAAAAAAAAAAATTATGTCTGCAATTGATTTTTTCTGAAGAAACACTGTAGAACCATGGCCTCCAAGCCAGGCATGGTGGTTCATGACTGTCATCCCAGCACATGGGACATAAGCAGAAGGATCAGGAATTCAAGGTCATACTTCAATATATATCAAGTTCAAGGTCAGCCTGAGCTACATAAGACCCTGTCTCAAAGGGCTAGGGAGATGGCTCAGTGGTTAAAGGCAATTGCTTGCAAAGCCTGCCAGCCTGGGTTCAATCCTCCTAGACCCATGTAAAGGCAAATGCACAAAGTGGTCAGTGTGTCTGGAGTTCATTTGCAGCAGCAAGAGGCTTAGCATGTCCATACTCTTTCCCTCTCTCTCAATCTGTCATAAATAAATAAAAATATATTTTTAGGCTGGGCGTGGTAGCACATACCTTTAATCCCAGCACTTGGGAGGCAGAAGTAGGAGGATCGTCATGAGTTCAAGGCCACCCTGAGACTACATTGTGAATTCCAGGTCAGCCTGAGCTAGAGTGAGAACCTATCTCAGAAAAAAAAAAAAAAAAGAAGGGCTGGAGAGATGGCTTAGTGGTTAAGCACTTGCCTGTGAAGCCTAAGGACCCCAGTTCGCGGCTCTATTCCTCAGACCCACGTTAGGCAGATGCACAAGGGGGCGCATGCGTCTGGAATTCGTTTGCAATGGCTGGGGGCCCTGGCGCGCCCATTCTCTCTGTTTCTCTATCTCCCTCTTTCTCTGTCACTCTCAAATAAATAAATAAAAATAATAAACAAAAAAAATTAAAAAAATATGTGTATAGTTCTTGTCTCTAAACAAACAAACACCAACACCACCACTATCCTGTAGGACCAGGGTGTAACTGTGTTGGTAGAGTGCTTGCCTGGCCCTGGTTTATTCCTTCCCCAGCACCACATAAACCAGGTGCAATGATGCATGCCTGTAATCCCAGAATTTGGGAGGTTGAGGTAGAAAGTTAAGTTCAAGGTTGTTGCAGTCAGGTTTCCATTGCTGGCAGAAATCATCCAACCAAGAGCAGCTTGTGAGAAAAAAGATTTATTTTGGCTTACAGACTCGAAAGGAAGCTCCATAATGGCAAGGGAAAACGATGGCATGAGCAGAGAGTGGACATCACCCCTGGCCAACATAAGGTGAACAATATCAACAGGAGAGTGTGCCAAACACTAGCAAGGGGGAGCTGGCTATAACACCCATAAGCCCACCCCCAACAATACACTGCCTCCAGGAGGCTTTAAATTCCAATTGCCATCAGCTGGGAACCTAGCATTTGGAACACCTAACTTAATGGAGGACTCCTGAATCAAACCACCACATTCTGCCCCTGGCTACCATAAACTGATAACCATACATGATGTAAAATGCAATGCATTCATCCAACTTTAAAAGTCCCCATAGTTTTTTTTTTCAGAGCTGTCAACACAACTTTATTCATCAGGAAATGGACAGGCAGACCTCAGGTTGTTGCATGCCCTTCTGTTTGGACCCTAGTGAAATGTGCAGTCTGCCCTCCCCGATGCCAGGGAGAGACAGGGAGGAATGCCATGTTGGGTGTGAGGAGGAACAAGTAAAAATCTGGTGATCCCTCTGAAGCTGGCTTCCCCTACAGCTGGGCGCCTGAGGGTGTATGGTCCCAAAGCCAGGTGTCGATGCACTTCCCCTATTCAGGAGTAAACTCCTGATTCCAGGTTTTAGATCAGGTTGGTAGTCTAAAAAGATCATGACAGGGAGAAGTGGCTCTCAGCTGGACATCTGAGGGATTCAACTCCCAAACCTGCCAGTTCACAGAGGCTCTAGCCAAACATAAAGATTCAAGGTCACTCCAAAACAAGAAAACCAAAGAATATAAAAAACAGGATCACTCCAAGATCTTTGAGTTACCAAAATACTCAAATGACACTGATGTGTTGTGGATACAGAAGCTGGGAGAAGAGGGAGACCAAAAAATTCCCAAGAGAAAAAAAACAGAAGCAGAGAAGGGTAGGCCCAGAAGCTGGTATCTAGGTGGGCCCTGGGCAGGCTGGAGGACAGCCCACTGCATCCAGTCTCAAGGCCCTTGCATAGTGACATAACTCACCATCCTCAGCATCACAGGGACCCACGGAATTCAGAGTAACCATCCTCCTGCCCCACCAGATCGAAGTCTTCCAGAATATCCCATCTCCATGTCCTGAATGTATGGCTTGAGGCTTGGTTTGGCAGGGCAGCCATTGGGCCTAGAGGACTGGGGCCAGAACCCTGAGTGGTGTTGAGTCTGTCCCAGCGCAGGGGCCTGCGAGGAGCGAGGAGGGAGGGCGGGCAGGCAGGCAGTCTTCAGAGGTAGACGTTGAGGGTCTGCAGGATGCTACGGTGGCACAGCAGGCAGTTGCTGTGGTAGACAGGGTGGCGCATAAGGATCTCAGTACAGGCCTGGCACAGGCATAGGTGCCGGCAGGGCAGAAGCAGCACCGTCTTGCTCTGGTCCTGGCAGATCACGCACTTCTTCCGCTCCTCCTGCTCCTTCAGCAACTTCCATGGGTCTTGCCCAGCTGTGGGCTCCTCCTCATTGAGTCGCTCTCGGCCTGCGCAGGTGTAGCTCTGATGGTCCTGACCGACTCCTCTTCTGTTCCAGTGTCCTCTCCCTGGGTCCTGGCTGAAAACACCCTCTGAGGGCTGCCTTGGGGGGCCCCAGGTGCGCCTCCCCGGTTTGGCAAGCTGGCCACCTGTAGGCTGCGGCTCCAGATTCGCCGCCAGGCCTCCAAACCCAGTGCTAGAGGAGAGAGCCGCACAACATCCTCTCGGAGCCTGTGGTAGGATGGCCAGGCATGAAGCTGACTAAGTGCTCAGGTAGCTAGTCTCAAGGTAAGGTCCAGGTACAACACAGTCATGGTCACTGCCAACACACAAGCCAGCAACATCAAACCAGTGAGATTGAAAAGCATGAAGCTGGCCAGGCAATGGACAGCCAAGGCCAGCAGCTCCAGCGCTAGTTGACAAGGGGTCCAAAGGAGGATGGGTACGGCCACAGCACTGCTGGAAATGTGGGCAAGGAAGGCGGCCAGAACATCTGTCATCTTCCACAGAGGCCCCGTCACTGCATCCCACAGGGCCAGCACCACGGAGAAGAGGTTCTGAGTGCCAATGAGGCAGATGTTGACCAAGCTGTTAATCACATAGGCCACCAGGCTCATGGCAATGGCACAGATGTCGCAGGCCTGGCGCAGCAAACATGGCCATTGGCGAGCACACCGAGGATGCCACGATTCAGTATCTCCAGGCTCCGCAGCACCCCATGAGAGGCCAGGTGCCCCAGGAGCTTTAGGCTCTCCAGGCTAGAGAAACAGCTATACAGCAGAGTACACAAAGCCTGTAATCCCCCAAAGGTGAACCGGACCAACGCTTCGATCAAGGCCAGGACACCCTGGCCCAAGTGCAGAAGACTAGCAGGTACCGTGTGCGCAGGTTGTAGATGAAGGCCAGGAGCCAGGCCACGGAGGCCAGGAGGGAGGACACCAGCAGGAAGTTGAGATCCAACACCAAGGTCAGCAGGTCCAGCACCAGGCCCATCCCATTCAGTACCAGGTACACAGCCTCCATGGTAGGACTAGAGTTGCGTTCAGAGGGAAGGCCAGCTCCTCGGAGAGCTGTTGTCTAGACGGCCAATATCTTAGGGGGTCGGAGAGTCATTTGGAAGGGAAATGGGTCTCTAACCAAGGGAGAGCCAAGATGTCAGGAAGCAGGTTAGGGGGAGCCCGGGTGTGGAAGGAGGGTTGGCTGGGACAGAAGAAGCCAAACATCTCTAAAGTGACGGCGAGTAGAGACTGGAGGAGATACCTCAGCTTTAGAAGCCTCGCGCTGCGTGCCCCGGGCGGGCACGGGGCAGACCGGGAGGAAACCGGGAACGGATAGATAGGATCTGGCAGGGCCGGGGCCGGGTGGGGGCGGCGCAGGCTGGGCGTGGGCTCCCGATCCAGCTACGCAGGGGGCGGCACTCGGCGCCCAAACGGGGAGAAGGCGGGGAGTCAGCCCAGGCGAGCCCCCAACGCGGCCCGGCTCGGCTGGGCGCCGCCAGCTTGTGCCAAAAGTCCCCATAGTTTTAATCAATTGTAATAATGTTCATACATTCCCCATAGTCCAAGATCTTTTAACCCAAAAAAAATCCCTCAAAAAACCCATAATGGCACAGACTAAACACTCACACTGCAAAAGATGGCACTGGGCACAGCAAAGAAATATTCAACCAATACAAGATTTAAATAGGGCAAACATCAAACTCTAGCTCCAAGTCCAAAAACTCGAGTCAGTGACAAATCTCCAAATCCAATAATTCTAACCAGCAACAAGTCTCTGGAGTTCTAATTCCACCCCTCCAGCTAGGCTATTCACAGTCCTGGAAAACTTCATCTGGGGCTGGCAGCTTTCCTTAGCAGCCATCTCGTGGTCCCCACATCTCCACTGGGTGTCCATTACAATCCATGGTTCATCCTCATGGCTCCAGCGGGTCTCCATGCAGGCAACCAGCAAACCTGCTACACACTGCCCATGGCCATTTCCCAAACACAAGACTGCATTGCAAATTCAATGGCCCTCTCTTTCCTGTATTTCTTATACTCTGTAATATCAGGTAGGGTGCCAATTTGTTAATCCAGGGGGTAATAAAGCAGACTTTGAAGAAAAGGACACTCCTTGAGCACTCAGGCCCCTTCAAAAGAGTCTACATTCTTCCTGTTGTCCCAGTGCAGGCCCAGTATCAAAAGTTGTAATCTCTCAATTACAGCTGAACTGGCAGCAGTTTTGGCCTAAACATTTCTTTCTATGCCATATCCCTCTACTCACATCAGTCTGTTTCTACGCAAAGCAACCCTGCACAAGTTCTCAGGACTCAGGCATAACAGCAAGCTTTTCACACAAACTGTTTCTAGCCCAGTCCAAGCAAAGCTCTTTTTCACCCTCACCAAACCTGAAGAAGACAACAGGAACCCGAACCAGCTAAATAGCTCCGGAACCACTTTACACACCATACATAGCCTCCCCTCTCCCAACTGCCAGTATGGGGAACCACTGGAGATCTTGGGGGTTGCCAAGGGATCAGAGCCACACCTCATACACACAGCATCAAGCACAGTTAAATTGAACAACAATCCACCGGAACCAACTAGCCCACAGCACGACAAAGAGGAAACCAGGTGGGCACTCAGCATAGGTAAGACCAGAAGCCATCACAAAAAGCAGAAGGGCCCTACTTACACTGCGTAAATACATGCTCTAAAGCCAGGTTATATAGGCCTGCACTTCTAATCACACTTTCCTTTCCATGTCAGGGTATGTGTTAGATTTCACTGATGTACTTTTGGTCAGCTTTGCCATTCTTTTTTTTTTGGGGGGGGGGTTTCAAGATAAGGTCAGGCTGTCTTGGAATTCACTATGTAGTCTCAGGGTGGCCTCAAACTCACAGCGATCCTCCTACCTCTGCCTCCCAAGTGCTGGGATTAAAGGTATGCACCACCACACCGGCTCTATTTATTTATTTGAGAGCAAGAAAGAGAGAGTATATGAATGGGCATGCCAGGGCCTCCAGTCACTGCAAAGGAACTCTAGACATGCTGGGATTAAAGGCGTGTGCCACCATGCCCGGCAGTTTTGCCATTCTTAAAATAAGCTATTTTTTGTTGTTGTTGTTGTTATGTGAATTTTATTTCAAAATAAGTAAATAGTGCATTGCATGTCATGTCCAGGCTACACAACTCACA
Organism: Dipus sagitta; assembly: GCA_036346955.1. Taxonomy (NCBI): domain Eukaryota; kingdom Metazoa; phylum Chordata; class Mammalia; order Rodentia; family Dipodidae; genus Dipus; species Dipus sagitta. The sequence goes on from CM070770.1 coordinate 218,280,819, forward strand.
GAAGATAGGGCCTGGACTAGCCCTTGTCCCTGTGTCCTGCTGACTGGCAGGTTAGCTCCTCCTCCACACCATGTCCTCACTTGGCATGGAGGAGGAAGACTTTTGCATCTCTTGGACAGATGGCCAGCTGAAAATAAGCTAAGTTTTGAGGTTCACTTTTATTGATGTTGACATTTCCTGATTTATAGTGCCTTTTTGTCTTTTTCTTCTGTCTTTCTTGGGGGCAGGGTCTCATTCAGGCCCAGGTAACCTGGAACCCATTACAGACCAAGACTCTCAGACTCCCAGTCAACAGGATTAAGGGTATGAGTCAACACACACCCTTAGGGACTTTGGCTTTGTTAGATTATGTATTTGTTTTAATTCCCATTGTTGCATAAATATTTTGTACTGGTTTTATTATTATTATTATTATTATTTTTTTTTTTTTTTTTTTTTTGGTTTTTCGAGGTAGGGTCTCACTCTAGCCCAGGCTGACCTATAATTCACTATGTACTCTCAGAGTGGCCTTGAACTCACGGTGATCCTCCTACCTCTGCCTCCTGAGTGCTGGGATTAAAGGCGTGCGCCACCACGCCCGGCTCTTGTACTGGTTTTAATTGACTGTGTATATCGCTCAGTTAGATTTTTGAATTTTGCTCTACCCAGCCACCTAGAATATCTGCATAACAGGCAAATCTAACACCTATGGTCACTTCTGCTGTTACTCTGGGAATAATATAAGAGCCACAGCTGGCACCTTAGGCTCCTTACCCTGAAGATATATAACTTCTGATTTGTACATCTAAGAATACAGCAGATAATTAGAAAAGTCAAGGATTAAATTCACTCAATATGCAAAAATCTCTACATTATAATACAAGAAACACAAAAAATAAAGACAATATAATTCCACCAAAAATTATTAATGTATCAGAAATGACCTCCAGTGGGACTGATTTTTTTTTTTTTTTTTTTTTTTTTTTTGGTTTTTCTTTGGTTTTTCGAGGTAGGGTCTCACTCTAGCTCAGGCTGACCTGGAACTCACTATGGAGTCTCAGGGTGGCCTCGAATTCACAGCGATCCTCCTACCTCTGCCTCCGGAATGCTGGGATTAAAGGCGTGCGCTACCACGCCCGGCAGGACTGATTTAGATGAAATGAATGATTTAGATAAAAAGAATGATAACTACATTCAAAGAAGGCAAAGAAGAAAGCAGGACTTCTGGGTAAGATTGTGGCATAGTAGCCACGCCAAAGCAGCCTAGGGAGGGTAATAGGCAGAAAAACAGCAAAGTACACTCTTCTACTGAAAAGTGAAGGTGTATAAGGAGTTATCAACCACAACAAAAAAGCAGGAAAAACTCAGATCTTCTAGCAAGCAGGAAACTGGACAGAATCTCACTGAGGCACTGGCGGCAGTGATCTGGGTCAGTGCAGAGCTGTAGGAGCAGAAACTGGGTGAAGGAATTTTCCACTCCCACCAGCCTCCTCACAAAGTCAAGAAACCAGAAAAGACATCAGGGACAATCTGAGCATCTGCTGAAGGAGATCACAAACCAGACTAGCTGAGCAGCTCCAGTACAACTCCAGATGATGCACAGCCTCCCTTCCCCCAGTCACCAGTGCTTTGAACCATTGGAGAACTCATCCATCGCCCCCGCCCCCTCCCCCCCCCCCCCCCCCCCCCCCCCCCCCCCGCCCCGCAGACAGATAGCATTCAGCACAGCTGATCAGAACACCAATCCCAGTGACCCAAGCAGCCTAACCCAGTCCACAGCACAGCAGAGAGGGACTAAGGTGGGCACTCAGCATTGGTGAGACTGGAATCCATCCCAAAAGGTAACAGGGCTTATTTACACAAAGCCAGGTACATAGGCCTACACTGGAAGTGCTAATCTCACCTTTCATGTCAGGACAGGTTATGAGTTAGATCTGATGATATATTCTTGGTTGACTTAACCCTTCTCAAATAACCTGCACTTTGGTGTTGACTATTGTTGCCTTTGATGTTTCCTGATTTATAGGGAGTTTGTCTTTTTCTTCTTTCATTATTAGAGGCAGGGCCTGACTCACCCCAGGATGACTTGGAACCCATTTCAGACCAGAAATCTCAACCTCCCAGTTGACAGGATTAAGGGTGTGGGGCAATACACAACCTTAGGGACTTTGGCTTTATTAGATTATCGATTTGTTTTAATCCCCACTCTTGTATAAATACTCTGTGCTAGTTTTGATGGAATGTATATATTGCTTAGTTGAATTTTAGAATTTTCCAGTAATTTTCTCTACCCAGCCTACTAGAATACTTGAATAGCAGGCAAATTCAAAACCTAACGTTACTTCTGCTGTTATTCTGGGAGTATAAGAGCTACACCTAGCACTTTAAACTCCAATACTGAAGATATATAAAGTCAGATTTACACAGCTAAGAACACTGCAGATAATTTGAAAACCCAAGCATCAAATTAACTCAAGATACAAAAATCTCTACATTACAATACAAAAAACACAAAAAATCAAGACAATACAATTCCATCAAAAATTAAAAATCCATCAGAAATGACCTCCAGTGAGACTGTTTTAGATGAAATGCCTAACAAAGATTTCAAAAACAATGACTGTACCTATGCTCAAAGAAATCAAAGGAATCAAAGAAAACAAACTTCAAAGGAATCTGAAGAGAACACAGGAAACCAGCTTGTCATTAATTTCATAATAACGAGGTCAATACAAGACATGAATAAAGAAATAGAAATAATGAAAAAATACCAATCAGAAATATTAGATATAGGGGTTCCACAGCCATGCAAGCTAGGGGAGTGTGGAGCACAAACGTCCAAACCTGGGGCACTTGGTCCCAAGCTCCCAGGGTGTGGTGGCATGCTGCAAAACAGAGGGAGGTGTGCTCCTTCCTGAGCTCCCATGTGGAAGCGTGCACACCTCCTGGGTGTCTGTGCTTGTGGCATCCTGGCTGTCCAGGTCATGGCCTAGCTATTCCTTGGGGCAGCTGGGCTTCTACTCAAGCTTACTGTGGACTCAAGCAATGCCCCCTTCAGCATGAGGCCCACTTGCCTTGAATTTTTTTTAAGGCAAGAATTTTTTTTTAATTTATTTTTTTATTGACAATTTCCATAATTGTAGAAAATAACCCTTGGTAATTCCCTCCCTCCCCCATTTTTTCCTTTGAAACTCCACTCTCCATAATATCCCTTCCCCTCTCAGTCTCGCTTTTATTTTGATGTCATCATCTTTTCCTCCTATTATGATGGTCTTGTGTAGGGAGCATCAGGCACTGTGAGGTCTTGGATACCCTGGCCATTTTGTGTCTGGAGGAGCACGTTGTAAGGAGTCCTACCCTTCCTTTGGCTCTTACATTCTTTCTGCCACCTCTTCTGCAATGGACCCTGAGCCTTGGAAGATATGATTGAGATATTTCAGTGCTGAGCACTCCTCTGTCACTTCTTCTCACACCATGGTGCCTTTTGAGTCATCCCAAGGTCACCACCATCCCAGCACTCATAAGGCAGAGGCAGGAGGATCGTCATGAGTTCAAGGCCACCCTGAGACTACAGAGTGAATTCCAGGTCAGCCTGAGCTAGAGTGAGACCCTACCTTGAAAAAAAAAAAAATGAAATTTGGAGAAAGCATTGAGGAGTTAAAGACCTGCTGACTCTTAATTAAACATTACATTCTGACAGGACTTTTTGTGGATCTTTATGAGTTGGCTTCATTATAAGAGAAAAATTTTACAGAGGCAATGATGGTTTCAGAAAGCTTTTTTTTTTTTTTTTTTTTTTTTTTGGTTTTTCAAGGAAGGGTCTCACTCAAGCTCAGGCTGACCTGAAATTTACTATGTAGTCTCAGGGTGGCCTTAAACTCACGGAGATCCTCCTACCTCTGCCTCCCGAGTGCTGGGATTAAAGGTGTGCGGCACCATGCCTGGCTTTCAGCAAGTTTTAATATAGAAGCCCCTATTTGTCCAATGATCCTGAAGTCCTTATTTATGCAAGACAAGATGCACAGTGCAGTATATTGATAGTCTCCAAGCCTTTTTGCCTGTGCACTATTGCTATCACCGGCCACACAGGAAGGATGGCAACATACTTGTTGTGGTTAGCAACCCAGATTTATATACTATGCTCACCAAGCAGCCCAGTAATACTTCTCTTTATGTTCATACCCATATACTAATGCTACTCTCACTTTTGGTTAGAGAACATTCTCTTCATATAGCAGTGACCTTGGGATAACTCAGAAGGCACCATGGTGCTGAAGAGAAGTAACAGAGGAGTGCTCAGCACTGAAACAGCTCTATCACACCTTCCAAGGCTCAGGGGCCATTATGGAAGAGGTGGCAGAAAGAATATAAGAGCCAAAGGAAAGGTAGGACTCCTTAGAATGCATTCTTCCATATACAAAATGACCTGAATACACATGACCTTGCAGGGCCTGGTATGACCTACACAAGACCCTCATAATAGGAGGAAAAGATGATGATGTCAAAATAAAAGAGAGAGGGGAAGGAAATATGTGGAGGGTGAAGTTGCAAAGGGGAAAGTGAAGGGAGGGAAGGGAATTATCATGGTTTATTGTCTATAATTATGGAAGTTGTCAATAAAAAAAAAAAAAAAACAGCTGGGCGTGGTGGCACATGCCTTTAATCCCAGCACTCAGGAGGCAGAGATAGGAGGATTGCTGTGAATTTGAGGCCACCCTGCGACTCCATGGTGAATTCCAGGTCAACCTGGGCTAGAGTGAGACTCTATCTCGAAAAACCAAAAAAAAAAAAAAAAAAAAAAAAAAAAGAAGAAGAAGAAGAAAGCAAACTCCTGAAGGAATCCTAAGAGAATACAGGAAACAAAATTAATGAAATAAGGAGATCAATACAAGATATGTGTAAGGAAATTGAAATGCCAATCAGAAATACTAGAAATAAACCAGGCTTGGTGGCGCACGCCTTTAATCCCAGCACTAGGGAGGCAGAGGCTACATAGTGAATTCCAGGTCAGCCTGAGCTAGAGTGAAACCCTTCCTCAAAACAACAACAACAAAAATACTAGAAATGAAAAGCACAGTAAATCAAATATAAAGCTCTGTAGAAAGTCTCACCAATAGAATAGACCAAGAAGAGCACAAAATAATCAATCTAGAAGACAAGGTGGCAGATCTAGAACAGTCCAACAAAAAGAAAGACAAACTAATAGGAAGGTATGAATGAGATTTTCAAGATATTTAAGAAACTGAAGAGATCAAACAGAAGAATTTAGGGGGAAGTTGGGTGTGGTGACACATATGTTTAATCCCAGCACTTGAGAGGCAAAGGCAGTAGGATTTCCTTGAGTTTGAGGCCACCCTGAAACTACATAATGAGTCAACTTGGGATAGAGTGAGACCCTACCTCAAAAAAACAAAAAACAAAAAATAAGTAAAACAGAAGGAATTCAGGGGGTAATGGGGAGATATCTCAGAGCTAAAGGTTAAGGTACTTGCCTGCTATGCCTAATGACCCAGGTTTAATTCCCCAGTACCCACATAAAGCCAGATGCACAAAATGGTGCATGCATCTGGAGTTCATTTGTAGAGGCAAAGGCCCCTGGCACACCCATTCTTCTCTGTCAAATAAATAAATAAATATGTTTTTAAGCCAGGCATGGTGGCGCACACCTTTAATCCCAGCACTCGGGAGGCAGAGGTAGGAGGATTGCTATGAATTCAAAGCTACCCTGAGACTACATAGTGAATTCCAGGTCAGCCTGGACTAGAGAGACACTGATTAAGAGGGGGAGGGGATACGATGGAGAGTGAAGTTCCAAAGGGGAAAGTGGGGAAAGGATGGGAATTACCATGGGATGTTGTTTACAATTATGGAAGTTGTCAATAAAAGAACAAAAAAAATTTTTTTAAATAATTCAGAGTATAATAGAAGCATTTCACATTTGTGAAGAGGAAAGGGGGGAGGGGAGGGAATTATCATGGTTTATTGTCTATAATTATGGAAGTTGCCGATAAAAAGTCTGCCGGCCCTGGTGGCACACGCCTTTAATCCCAGCACTTGGGAGGCAGAGATAGGTGGATCCCTGTGAGTTCAAGGCCACCCTGAGATTACATAGTGAATTCCAGGTCAGCCTGGGCTAGAGTGAGACCCTACCTCGAAAAAACAAAACAAAAAATATAATAAAAATTTTTCACTCAAAAAGTATAGTAGGTATTTGAACAAATCATAGAACATAATTTCCCCCAAATACAGAAAGAGATGCCAATATAGATACAGGAAACATTTAGAACACCAAACATGATAAACAACAGTGGACATGGCAACCATTAAGATTGGCCAAACCGAGGGCCGGGCGTGGTGGCGCACGCCTTTAATCCCAGCACTCGGGAGGCAGAGGTAGGAGGATCGCCGTGAGTTCGAGGCCACCCTGAGACTCCATAGTGAATTCCAGGTCAGCCTGGACTAGAGTGAGACCCTACCTCGAAAAACCAAAAAAAAAAAAAAAAAAAAAAAAAGATTGGCCAAACCGGGCGTGGTGGCGCACGCCTTTAATCCCAGCACTCGGGAGGCAGAGGTAGGAGGATCACCATGAGTTCGAGGCCACCCTGAGACTCCATAGTGAATTCCAGGTCAGCCTGGGCTAGAGTGAGACCCTACCTCGAAAAAAAAAAAAAAGATTGGCCAGCCAGGCCAAATAAGCCAACGGATGCAATAGTGGCATGTCTGTGGTGGGGGAAACCAACTGCTCTCTACTTGTACTGGAGGCCCACTCCATGGGAGGGAATACATGCATTGTAATGAATACCTAGTCACAAGCCTATGGCAAGGGAGGTCATGAGCCCTAGAGGAGTAATGCCTACTGTTGTCTCGCTAAATGCATATATTACACACACCAAACTCTCTGTAAGCAATTTTCTTAACATTCATACCCACTGTATTAATGCTACTCTCAGTTTTGGTTAGAGAAACTTCTCTTTTCAGGTGGCAATAACCACAAGGATGACTCAAAAGGCACCATAGTGCTGAGAAGAAGTGTTCAGCACTGAGAGAACTCTATCACACCTTCCAAGACTTAGGGTCCACTGCAGAAGAGTTGGCAGAAAGAGCTGGGCGTGGTGGCACATGCCTTTAATCTCAGCACTTGGGAGGCAAAGGTAGGAGGATCACTGTAAATTCAAGGCCACCCTGAGATGACATAGTGAATTCCAGGTAAGCCTGAGCTAGAGTGAGACCCTACCTCAAAAAAAAAAGAAAAAGAAAGAAAAGAGTTGGCAGAAAGAATGTAAGAGCCAAAGGAAGGGTAGAACTGCTTACAATGCACTCTTCTAGAAATAAAATGGCCTGGAGGGCTGGAGAGATGACTTAGCAGTTAGGGCACTTGCCTGCAAAGCCTAAGGACCCATGTTCAACTCTCCAAATTGCATGTAAGTGAGATGCACAAGGTGGCACATATGTCTGGAGCTCGACTGCAATGGCTAGAGGCCCAGGCATGCCAATTCTGTTGTCTCTTTCTTTCTCTTGTATGCATGCTGTCTCTCATTAAAAAAAGGGGGGGGGCAGGCATGGTGGCACACACTTTTAATCCCAGCACTCAGGAGGCAGAGGTAGGAGGACTGCTGTGAGTTTGAGGCCACTCTGAGACTACAGAGTGAATTCCAGGTCAGCCTGGGGTACAGGGAGACACTACCTTGAAAAACCAAAATAAATTTTAAAATGGCTTGGATATTCATGACCTCACAGTGTGAGGTACTACCTACACAAGACAATCATAATAGGAGAAAAAGATGATGACATCAAAAAAAAGTGAGACAAATTCAGGGGGGGAGGGAATATGATAGAGAGTGAATCTGTCAAAGGGAAGGTAGGGGAGGGGAGGAAATTATCATGATTTATTGTCTATAAAACCCATAAAAATAATTTTAAAAACTAAAACACCAAACATATAAAACTAGCCAGGCATGGTGGCACATGCCCTTAATCCCAGCACTTGGGAAGCAGAGGTAGGAGGATCATTATGAGTTCGAGGCCACCCTGAGACTACATAGTGAATTCCAGGTCAGCCTGGGCTAAAGTGAGACCCTACCTCGAAAACAAAAACAAAAGACCAGGAAAGAACCTATCATTACCATATTATAATTAAACTACTAAATACACAAGCCAAAGAAAATATATTGAAAGCAGTAAGAGAAAAACATCAAGTTACCTATAAAGGCAAACCCATTAGGATAATAGCAGAATACTCAACAAACTTAAAAGTGATAAGGGCTTGGAATGATGTATTCCAAGTTCTGAAAGATAGCAACTGTCAACCAAGATTACTATAATCAGCAAAGCTATCCATCATAATTGATGGAAAAATAAGGACATTTTGCAACAAAAACAGGCTAAAGGAATATATAACCACTAAGCCAGCTCTACAGAAAAAACCTGAAGGGACCCTTCACACTGAAGAAAAATAACAGCACATGCATGAGAAAACAGGGAAAAATAAACCATATGCAAATAACAGTGTGTACAAGAGAGTAAAGGAAAACCAGGAAGCACTACAAAACAAGAAGAATGGCAAGAATAAATGCATACCTTTCAATAATAACTTTTTTTTTTTTTTTAGGGTCTTGCTCTAGCCCAGGCTGACCTGGAATTCACTCTGTAGTCTCAGGGCGACTTCGAACTCATGGTGATCCTCTTACCTCTGCCACCCGAGTGCTATGATTAAATGCCATCACCACACCTGGCTTAATAATGACTCTTAATATCAATGGCCTCAATGCCCCAACCAAAAGACACAGGCTTGGAGACTGGATTAAAAGTCAGGATCCTTCTGTTTGTTGCCTCCAAGAACCTCACCTCTCTATAAAATACAGACACTATCTTAGGGTGAAAAGATTAGAAATAGTATTTCAAGCAAATGGGCCTAGGAAACAAGCAGGTGTTGGCATCTGACAGGATAGATTTCAAACCAATATTAATTAGGAAAGATAAAGAAGGTCACTTTATATTAATTAAATGAACAATTCAACAGAAAGACATTATAATTCTTTTTTATTTTGTTTTGTTTTTTTGAGGTAGAGTCTCACTCTAGCCCAGGCTGACCTGGAATTCACTATGTGATCTCAGGGTGGCCTCGAACTCACAGCAACCCTCCTACCTCTGCCTCCCAAGTGATGGCATTACAGGCATGCACTACCATGCCCAGCTAAGACATTACAATTCTAAACATATACACACCTAACATGGGGGCTCCCAATTTCATCATGCAAACACTGCTAGACTTAAGGTCACAGATAACAGCAAGCACCATTGTAGTGGGTGACTTCAATGCCCCACTATCTTAAATTGACAGGTCAACCTGTCAAAAAAAAAAAAAAACAAAAAACAAAAAACTGAGAAGCATCTGGATTAAATGATATTGTAGAACAAATGGACCTAACAGGTATCTACAGAACAATCCATCAAAATGCTGCAGAATACACATTCTTTTCAGCAGCACATGGAACATTCTCTAAAATAGACCATATATTAGGACACAAAGAAAATCTTAAAATACAGGAAATCTGAAATAATTTCTTGCACTCTATCTGATCACAATGGGATTAATCAGCAAGATAAACTATAGAGTATACACAAAAATCACGGAAACTAAATAGTACACTACTGAATGAGTGGGTCACTGAAGAAATCAAGAAGGAAATCAAAAAATTCATAGACTCATGGGGCTGGAGGGATGGCTTGGTGGTTAAGGCGTTTGCCTGCAAAGTCAAAGGATATAGGTTCGATCCCCCAGGACCCATGTTAGCCAGATGCACAAGGGGGCGCACCATGTCAGTTCGTTTGCAGTGACTGGAGGCCACTCTCTCTCTCTCTTTCTCTGTCAAATAAATAAATAAATAAAAATAAAACACTCAACAAAAATTCATAAAGGGCTAGAGGGATAGCTTAACAGTTAAGGCATTTGTCTGCAAAGCCAAAGAACCCAGGTTCGATTCCCAGGACCCATGTAAAGCCAGATGCACAAGTGGGGGCGCACGGTCTGGAGTTTTGTTTTGTGGTGCTGGAGCCCTGTTGTGCCCATTTCTTTCTCTCCTTTCTTCTGCCCTCTTTCTCTGTCAAATAAATAAATATAAATAAAAATATGAAAAAAATTCATAGACTCAAATGGTGATGATAGCAAAATATATTCAAAACCTATGGGACACAATGAGGCAGTCCTAGAGGGATATTTATAGCTCTAAGTGCCTATAGCAGATCATGGTGGCACATGCCCTTAATCCCAGCACTTGGGAAGCAGAGGTAGGAGGATCATTATGAGTTCGAGGCCACCCTGAGACTACATAGTGAATTCCAGGTCAGCCTGGGCTAAAGTGAGACCCTACCTCGAAAACAAAAACAAAAGACCAGGAAAGAACCTATCATTACCATATTATAATTAAACTACTAAATACACAAGCCAAAGAAAATATATTGAAAGCAGTAAGAGAAAAACATCAAGTTACCTATAAAGGCAAACCCATTAGGATAATAGCAGAATACTCAACAAACTTAAAAGTGATAAGGGCTTGGAATGATGTATTCCAAGTTCTGAAAGATAGCAACTGTCAACCAAGATTACTATAATCAGCAAAGCTATCCATCATAATTGATGGAAAAATAAGGACATTTTGCAACAAAAACAGGCTAAAGGAATATATAACCACTAAGCCAGCTCTACAGAAAAAACCTGAAGGGACCCTTCACACTGAAGAAAAATAACAGCACATGCATGAGAAAACAGGGAAAAATAAACCATATGCAAATAACAGTGTGTACAAGAGAGTAAAGGAAAACCAGGAAGCACTACAAAACAAGAAGAATGGCAAGAATAAATGCATACCTTTCAATAATAACTTTTTTTTTTTTTTTAGGGTCTTGCTCTAGCCCAGGCTGACCTGGAATTCACTCTGTAGTCTCAGGGCGACTTCGAACTCATGGTGATCCTCTTACCTCTGCCACCCGAGTGCTATGATTAAATGCCATCACCACACCTGGCTTAATAATGACTCTTAATATCAATGGCCTCAATGCCCCAACCAAAAGACACAGGCTTGGAGACTGGATTAAAAGTCAGGATCCTTCTGTTTGTTGCCTCCAAGAACCTCACCTCTCTATAAAATACAGACACTATCTTAGGGTGAAAAGATTAGAAATAGTATTTCAAGCAAATGGGCCTAGGAAACAAGCAGGTGTTGGCATCTGACAGGATAGATTTCAAACCAATATTAATTAGGAAAGATAAAGAAGGTCACTTTATATTAATTAAATGAACAATTCAACAGAAAGACATTATAATTCTTTTTTATTTTGTTTTGTTTTTTTGAGGTAGAGTCTCACTCTAGCCCAGGCTGACCTGGAATTCACTATGTGATCTCAGGGTGGCCTCGAACTCACAGCAACCCTCCTACCTCTGCCTCCCAAGTGATGGCATTACAGGCATGCACTACCATGCCCAGCTAAGACATTACAATTCTAAACATATACACACCTAACATGGGGGCTCCCAATTTCATCATGCAAACACTGCTAGACTTAAGGTCACAGATAACAGCAAGCACCATTGTAGTGGGTGACTTCAATGCCCCACTATCTTAAATTGACAGGTCAACCTGTCAAAAAAAAAAAAAACAAAAAACAAAAAACTGAGAAGCATCTGGATTAAATGATATTGTAGAACAAATGGACCTAACAGGTATCTACAGAACAATCCATCAAAATGCTGCAGAATACACATTCTTTTCAGCAGCACATGGAACATTCTCTAAAATAGACCATATATTAGGACACAAAGAAAATCTTAAAATACAGGAAATCTGAAATAATTTCTTGCACTCTATCTGATCACAATGGGATTAATCAGCAAGATAAACTATAGAGTATACACAAAAATCACGGAAACTAAATAGTACACTACTGAATGAGTGGGTCACTGAAGAAATCAAGAAGGAAATCAAAAAATTCATAGACTCATGGGGCTGGAGGGATGGCTTGGTGGTTAAGGCGTTTGCCTGCAAAGTCAAAGGATATAGGTTCGATCCCCCAGGACCCATGTTAGCCAGATGCACAAGGGGGCGCACCATGTCAGTTCGTTTGCAGTGACTGGAGGCCACTCTCTCTCTCTCTTTCTCTGTCAAATAAATAAATAAATAAAAATAAAACACTCAAACAAAAAATTCATAAAGGGCTAGAGGGATAGCTTAACAGTTAAGGCATTTGTCTGCAAAGCCAAAGAACCCAGGTTCGATTCCCCAGGACCCATGTAAGCCAGATGCACAAGGGGGCGCACGTGTCTGGAGTTTGTTTGTGGTGGCTGGAGCCCTGTTGTGCCCATTCTTTCTCTCCCTTTCTTTCTCCCTCTTTCTCTGTCAAATAAATAAATATAAATAAAATATTAAAAAATTCATAGACTCAAATGGTGATGATAGCAAAATATATCAAAACCTATGGGACACAATGAAGGCAGTCCTAAGAGGGAAATTTATAGCTCTAAGTGCCTATATCAAGAAATTAGCCAGGCATACTGGTGCATGCCTTTAATCCCATCACTTGGGAGGCAGAGGCAGGAGGATTTCTGTGAGTTCGAGGCCACCCTACAAACTACATAGTGAATTCCAGGTCAGCCTGGGATAGAGTGAGACCCTACCTCAAAAAGAGAGAGAGAGAGAGAGAGAGAGAGAGAGAGAGAGAGAGAGAAAGGAAGGAAGGAAGGAAGAGAAAGAAAGAAATTGGAGGGCTGAGCCCGGCATGATGACACATGTCTTTATTTAATTTATTTATTTAGGTTTATTGCTGCTCAATTCACAATAGCTGGGAAATGGAACCAGCCTAGATGTCCCTCAACTGAGGAGTGGATAATGAAGATGTGGCACATTTACACAATGGAGCTCTACTCAGCAGTAAAGAAAAATGAAGTTATGAAATTTGCAGGAAAATGGATGGATATGGAAAGGATTATGCTTAGTGAAATAACCCAGGCCCAGAAAGCCAAATATCACATGTTCTCTCTCATATGTGGATCCTAGCTACAGATGACTGGATTTCTATGCATGAAGAAAACTCAGTAGCAGAGGCCAGTAAGCTAGAAAGAAGAGATAAAGGAAATAGAAAGGGGGGGGGGTACTTAATAGGATGGTATTGTATACATGCAAGTAGAAAAACAGATTAATGGGGGTGAAAAGGCCCAAGTGAGGTCAGGGGAAGAGATTGAGTAAAGGAAAGGTATAGGGAGGGTTAATCAAAATCTAAGAGGATATAAATAATTCATATGGAAACCTACTCTTTTGCACAATGTAACACACAGGAGCTATAGATTATTATTAGAAAGTTTTCAGTGCCAGGGATGGGATACCTTCCAGTGAGCTGTTGGCCAGGGAGGTCCATGATGTCCCCAAAACATTACAGGCCATTTCCCAGGCCCTTAGTTTCCCACCAGGAATAGATAATAAGACCTATTTCTGAAGACACCACATACTTGGGCTGCAAGGTCACTGAAAAACCCTGCTGGAGCTGAGCTGAAAACCTCATCCATATAGGCCAGCTGACAGAATCCTGGGAAAAGCCACGCTGCATGCAGTTCAATAGGAGAGGTAGAATTCCCTAGTGAAGATACCTAACAGTGGACACTGCAAGCCTTATATTTGGTCAGCCAGGCCAAATGAGCCAACGGGTACAATAGTGGCATGTCTGTTATGGGGGAAACCAACTGCCCTCTAATTGGACTGGAGGCCCGCTCCACAGGAGGGAATATATCACTAATACTGCAAAGCTACAACAGGGGTAGTCATGAGCCCTAGGAGTGTAACATTTGCTGTTGTCTGGCTAAATGTATATACTATGTTCACCAAACTGCCCAGTAAGCACTTCTCTTAATGTTCATACCCACATATTAATGCTACTCTCACTTTTGATTAGAGAAGCTTCTCTTTTCAGATGGCAGTGGCCTTGGGATGACTCAGAAGGCAACATAGTGCTGAGAAGAAGTGACAAAGGAGTGCTCAGCACTGCAATATCTCTATCACACCTTCCAAGGCTCAGGGTCCATTGCGGAAGAGGTGGTGGAAGAAATGTAAGAGCCAAAGGAAGGGTAGGACTCCTTACAACGTGCTCCTCCAGACACAAAATGGCCTGGATATCCATGACCTCACAGTGCCTGAGACCATCATAAGAGGAGGGAAAGATCATGACATCAAAATAAAAGAGAGACTGATTGAGAGTGGGAGGGGATATGATGGAGAGTGGAGTTTCAAAGGGGAAAGTGGAGGAGGGAGGGAATTACCGTAGGATATTGCTTACAATTATGGAAGATGTCAATAAAAAAATTAAATCAATTAGAAAAAAAAGACTACACCAGCTGGGTGTGGTGGCACATGCCTTTAATCCCAACGCTAGCTAGGCAGAGGTAGGAGGATCACCATGAGTTCAAAGTCACCCAGAGGCTACATAGTGAATTCCAGGTCAGCATGAGCTACAGTGAAAACCTCCCTGAAAAAACAAAACTAGACTAAACAAAAAACCTATGGCAGGGTAGGTCATAAGTCCTAAGGGAATAATGCCTGCTAAATGCATATATTATGCTCACTCAACTGCCCTGTAAACACTCAGCCTGGGCTAGAGTGAGCCTCTACACGTAGAAAAAAAAAAAGTTACCATAAAGGCTGGGTTTGATGGCCTGAAACTAGTGTGAATTCCAGGTCAGCCTGGGTTAGAGCGAGACCTTACCTCAGAAAAACAAAAATCAAAATACAACAAAGAAAAGTCACCATAGTGCTGAGAATAAATGACAGTAGAGTATTCAGCACTGAGACATCTCTATCACACCTTTCAAAGCGCAGAGTCCATTGCAGAAGTGGTAGCAGAAAGAATGTAAGAGCTGGGATATAGAGGTGGCATAACAGTTAAGGCACTTGCCTACGACACCTAATGACCCAAGTTCAATTCTCCATGACCCACATAAGCCAGATGTACAAGGTGACACATGAGTCTGATGTTCATTTGCAGCAGCTAGAGGCCCTGATGCACACATTCTTTCTTTCTCTGTTTTTTTTTCTCTCTTTCTCAAAAAAATAAAAATAAAAGTAAAAATAAAGAACTGCTTACAGTGCACTCTTCCAGACACAAAATAGTGGCCTGGATATCCATGACCTCACAGTGCCTGGCACTACCTACATCATAAATAGGATGAAAAGATGATGACATCAAAATAAAAGAGAGACGTATTGAGAGGGGGAGGGAATTTTTGAGGAGGAAAGTGGGTTGGGGGGAATTATGGTTAATTGTCTATAATTTTAGAAGCTATCAATAAAACGTTTTTTAAAAATCTAGTATTTAGTAAAGAAAAAAGAGGACTGAGGAGATGGCCTCCAGCCACTGTAATTGAACTCCAGATGTGTGTGCCACCTAGTGTGTATGTGCGACCTTGTGTACTCAAGTCACCCTGTGTGTCTGGCTTACATGAGACCTGGAGAGTCAAACTTGAGTCCTTAGGCTTGCCACTAAGCCATCTCTCCAGCCTCCTTTATGTTTTTAAAATTCTGATTCTAGGATTGTAGGTATAGCTCAGTGGTAGAGCCCTTGTCAAGCATGCTCAGGGCCCTAGACTCAACATTGCAAAAATAATAACAGCAATATGAAGAATGAATTATAATTCTAAGTAGCACTATGAGTTGAATGATGTGGTTTGCCAGTAAGCCCAACACTCAGGAAGCTGAGGCAACAGAATTGTTACAAGTTCAAGGCCAACCTGGATTACATAGTAAATTTCAGGACAGTTTGGGCTAAAAATACAAAACAGGAGCCAGGTGTGGTGGTGCATGCCTTTAATCCCAGCACTCGGGAGGCAGAGGTAGGAGGAACGCAGTGAGCTCGAGGCCACCCTGAGACTCCACAGTGAATTCCAGGTCAGCCTGGGCTACAGCAAGACCCTACCTCAAAAAAAAAAAAAAAAAAAAACCAGAGCCTGGAGAGATGAGTTAGCATTGAAGGCCTGAAAAACCAAAGGACCCAGGTTTGATTCCCCAGGACCCACAAAAGCCAGATACATAAGGTGGCCCATGCATCTGGAGTTCGTTTGTTGTGGTTGGAGGTCCTGGTGTGCCCATTCTCTCCCTCTGTCTGTCTGTCTGTCTGTCTGTCTCTCTCTAATATAAATAAATAACAGGGTGGGCCAGGTGTGGTGGCACATGCTTTTAATCCCAGCACTTGGGAGGCAGAGGTAGGAGGATCACTGTGAGTTCAAGGCTACCCTGAGACTACTGAGTGAATTCCAGGTCAGTCTGGGCTAGAACAGGACCCTACTTCAAAAAATTGAAAAAAAAAAAAAAAAAAAACAGGGTGGGAGAGATGCTTCAGTAGCTAAGGTGCTTGCCTACAAAGCCAAAGGACCCAGGTTCAATTTTCCAATACCCATGTGAGCCACATGCACAAAGTGGCACATGCATTTGTTCATTTGTGGTGGCTGGAAGGCACTGGTGCACCCATTCCTTCTCTCTCTCTCACAATCTCTCTCTCTCTTTCTTTGCTTTTGTTGTTGTTGTTGTTTGTTTGTTTTCATGGTAGGGTTTCACTCTAGCTCAGCAATCCTCCTACCTCTGCCTCCCAAGTGCTGGGATTAAAGATATGCACCACCACGCCCAGTTTTCTTTCTCTTTTTCTATCTGCTGTTTCTCTTTCTCCTCCCCCCATTTTAACAAATAAATAAAATATATCCATAAAAATGAATTGCTGAGTAACATTATGGCCAGCAGTACAGCTAAGCCTGGAACTGCCCTGCTGAATTCACAGATAGGCAAGAAACAACCAGATAAGGAGGAAATATCTTGCAAGTCACCCACATCAGCAGAGGAAAGACTTTGAAAGGATGTCTCTCCAAAGTTGGATGCTAGTTGGTTATCTTAAATGGGTATTCACTTTGAAATGCTTTAAATTCATGGCCTACAGTTACATCGGTTTCAAGGTGGTCCCTTGTTCGGTACCAGCACAACTCACTATATAGCTGAGGCGGCCCTTGAACTCTTGATACTCTTGCTTCCATCTTCCAAGTACTGGGGTGACAGGCATGCACTACCACACCTGGATACACATAATTTTGGGTGTTTTGTTGCATATGTGTGTGTGATGCGCATGCATGTTCATTCATATGAGTGTGACGCACGTGTGTGTGTGTGTGTGTGTGTGTGCGCGCGCGCCAGAAGTTGAAGCCAGGTGTGTGGTCCTCCATTGCTCTCCCTTTATTTTACTGAGACAGGGTCTCTCACTTGAGTCCAGAGCTCATTGATTCAGCTAGTCTAGCTAGTCAGCTTTCCCTGGGGATCTCTGTCTCCACCATCGGGGAAGGGGGCGGGGGGTATGCTGCCACATTCAGCATCTATGCCATACCCGGCAGTTAGGCCATACCAGCATTTTACAGGAGTGCTGGGATCCCAGCTTAGTTCTCATGCTTGTGCATCCAGCACTTTATCCATGAACCCATCTCCCCAACCCCTCTGCCACCCAAGGCTCTACCACTGAGCTCAACCTTCAGTACAAGCATAAATTTCAATCCAAACACTCCTGGTGTTGGGAGACATTTAATATAACCCACTTGGGCTGCAGAGATGGTTCCATGGTTATAAGTGCTTGCTTGCAAAGCCTGACAGCCCAGTTTTGATTCTTCAGTACCCATTTGGCAGATGTATAAAATGGCGTATGAACCTGGAGTTCATGTGGCAAGAGACCCTTAGTGTGTCCATTCTCTGCCTCTCTCTGCATGCAAGTAAATAAAAATACAAACTCCAAAGCTGGGTGTGGTGGTGCATGCTTTAATCCCAACACTCAGGAGGCAGAGGTAGGATTCCAAGTCAGCCTGGGCTAGAGCAAGACCTTATCTCAAAAAAAACATCAATTTTTTTTTTCTTGACACAATGAAATTTGAAGAAAAATGGTTGAACTTGGAACAGATCATTCTCAGTGAACGCACCCAATCACAAAAAGATAATCATTGCATGGTCTCACTCATCTGTGGCTCCTAACCTGAATCTTCCCAAGATGCTGACATACTTAATAAGCATCTCGAGGACTGGACAATAGGGAGCATGGGCTGGAAGGGGAGGGTAAGGGTGGGCGGGGGGACACAAACCTGGACCCAAATGGCAATAGTACCATAAAAATCTATATCCTGAAAGACAGACTAAAAGGTTGAACCTCCATCATTAGAGGGAACACCTGAATCACAGGGAGCTGGAGAGAGTATGATGAAGACTAACCTTAATTTTCTGTTTCTCTCTTTCTCTTTTATATTACCTACCTTTTTCTTCCTTCTTTTCTCTTGGCACTGGCCTATAACTCCCAGTACCAGCATGCAGTTAACATCCACAATGAGCTGTTGATCAGTGAGAACTACAAGGTTTCCCAAAAGAAGACAGATTTCTGCCAGAGTACTTGATGACCCACTAAAAGTTAAAGGTAAGACCCTACTGCCGAAGACACCATATGCTGTTAGTATGGAACATGGAGTGACCTGACTGGAATGGAAGAGAGTCAGTCCCCACACAGTTAGCTCATCTAGTGCCAGAAGGTGCTATATGAGTGACTGGGGGAAAATGACCAACATCTGTCCAAGCGACTTGTGGTCTAAGCTACTCAGCAGCAAACAACTTGATGTGATGCTCACACAAGTATAATAATGGCACACATAGCTGGGCGTGGTGGCGCACGCCTTTAATCCCAGCACTCGGGAGGCAGAGGTAGGAGGATTGCCGTGAGTTCGAGGCCACCCTGAGACTCCATAGTGAATTCCAGGTCAGCCTGGGCTAGAGTGAGACCCTACCTCGAAAAACCAAAAAAAAAAAAAAAATAATAATAATAATAATGGCACACAGCCATGGTGGGCAACCAACTGCTCTTGAATTAGCTAAAGGTATCCACTCAGTGGAACTGAACCCATAGCTGGAACTGGGAAACAAGTCAGAACCATATCAAAAAAACAAGCCCACTCTCCAATATCAAGTTCCCACCAATCATGGGCTATAAGAGGGTCCATACCTATTAAATTCTCTCTAAAATAATAATGGTTATCCCATTTATCTGGTGCTGACTTCATTCTCCATTGGAGAATTTGCTTCTCTTTTTCAGATGGATGCAGAACCTGAGGAGAAAATCAGCCCATCTCACCTCACCAGGGCCCCAGCTGAAATCACAGAGTAATTGGGGAAATGAGCAAGAGTGCTGCTTTCTTGGTGAACCTGGTACCAGCAGAAGGGTGAAGGAGATAGACACAGAGAACATTCAACTCTTACCAAACCAGAGATCCAGAGACACAGAGGCTCCCAAGACCTCATCACTAAAGTAGACTTAAAATGATCCCAACATGGCTCAGGGAAATTCATGGAAGAGGGGGCAGAAAGATTGTTAGAGCCACAAGTTGGGACATTATGCACAGAGACATTGTGTCTTCCATAACTGATGGCTAGCCCCACAATGCACGACCCACAATCCCCAACGAGGAGGGTCCCTTCAGAGGGGGGAGGACAGGGAGGAGGCTAACAATGGTACCAACATGGCTGTATACGCACTGTGTATATAATTAATATAAAAAATATTTTCTTGCCAGGGGTGGTGGTGCAGGCCTTCAATCCCAGCACTCACGAGGCAAAGGTAGGAGGATTGCTGTGAATTTGAGGCCACCCTGAGATTACATAGTGAATTCCAGGTCAGACTGGGCTAGAGGGAAGCCCTACCTCAAAAAACTAATAATAATAATATAGTCCACAGGTCCATGAACATAAAATTTTCTGTAAAGGGCCAAGTAGTAAGGATGTGACTACATGATCTTCGAAGCAGTAACAGCTTGGCCATAGCACATGGAAAGGAACAGAGTGAGCTTGTGTCCCATGAGTACCTGATTTTTGGACACAGAAATTAAACATGCACATGATTTTTTTTTCTGTCTTGTCTTAGAAAAAAGAAAAAAAAAAGACACAGGATCTTTCCACATAGCGTAGGCTGGCCTAGAACTCTTGATCCTCCTTGTGTGAACCTCCCAAGTGTTGGGATGAAAGGCATGTTGCCACCATACCCGCTCACTGCTTTTATTTATTTTGTTTTGTTTTGTTGTTTGTCTGTCTGTCTGTTTTCAAGCAAAGAGAGATGAACAGTGAAAATAGGCATGCCAGGGCCTTCTGCCATTGCAAATGGGCTCCAGATGAATGCACCACTTTGTGCATCTGGTTTTATTTGGGCCCAGGGGAATCAAACTCTGGTCCTTAAGACTCTGAAGGCAAGCGCCTTAGCTGCTGAGCCATCTCTCCACTCCTCCTGCTTTGCTTTTTTTTTTTTTTTTTTTCCTTTTTTGGTTTTTCGAGGTAGGGTTTTTCTGTAACCCAAACAGGCCTGGAATTCACTATGTAGTCTCAGGCTGGCCCTGAGTTCATGGTGATCCTCCTACCTCTACTTCCCAAGTGCTGGGATTAAGGCATGCACCACCACACCTGACATTCCTTTTTTTTTTATTTCTTTATTTCTTTATTTGAGAGCAACAGACAGAGAGAAAGAGGCAGATAGAGAGAGACAGTGAATGGGCGTGCCAGGGCCTCCAGCCACTGCAGACGAACTCCAGACATGTGAGCCCCCTTGTGCAACTGGCTAATGTGGGTCCTGGGGAATTGAGCCTTGAACTGGGGTCCTTAGGCTTCACAGGCAAGCGCTTAATCGCTAAGCCATCTCTCCAGCCCGATGTTCCTTTTTTTTTTCTTAGAGAGATTTTTTATTTATTAGAAACAGATAGAGGGAAAGAGAGAGAGTTATGTCAAGTATGAAGATGGAAATGGCCACACTGCATGTCTGAACTCACCAAACATGATGTAGTACTGTGATTTTCCATTCATGGTCTTCTGATCCAGGTCTGCAGGGAAAAGCTTGATGTATCCTCCACCGCAGTCCATCTTCTGCTCATGTTTCACCGTGTACTGAATAACTAGGGTCTTCCCTTTGTTGCTGAATGGCTTAAAGCGGGCAGAGATGGCATAGAATCGGCTGTTCTGGGTGGTCTGCAGGCCTTTCAAGAGAAAATACTTGTGAGGAATTATGAATAATGCTATACTCAATAACATGTGGATGCTAAACACACTTCTCTCTCCAACCTTTTTTGGCTAAATGCATATATTATGCTTACCAAACTGCCTGGTAAGCACTTCTAATGTTTATACCCATATATTAATGCTACTCTCACTTTTAGTTAGAGAAGCTTCTCTTTCAGATGGTGGTGACCACTGGGATGACTCAAAAGGCACTATAGTTATAGTGCTGAGAAGTAGGGACAGTGGAGCATTCAGCACTGAGACATTTCTATCATAGCTTCCAAGGCTCAGCATCCATTGCAGAAGAGTTGGCAGAAAGAATGTAAGAGCCAGAGGAAGGGTAGGACTGCTTACCATGCAATCTTCCAGACACAAAATAGCCTGGATATCCATGACCTCACAGTACCTAGTACTACCTACACAAGACACTCATAATAGGAGGAAAAGATGATGACATCAAAATAAAAAAGACTTGCCAGGTGTGATGGTGCATGCCTTTAATCCCAGCACTCGGGAGGTAGAGGTAGGGGAGAATTGCCATGAGCTCGAGGCTACCTGAGACTACATAGTGAATTCCAGGTCATCCTGAGCTAGAGGGAGACCCTACCTCAAAAAAACCCCAAAATAATAATATAGTCCACAGGTCCATGAACATAAAATTTTCTGTAAAGGGCCAAGTAGTAAGGATGTGACTACATGATCTTCGAAGCAGTAACAGCTTGGCCATAGCACATGGAAAGGAACAGAGTGAGCTTGTGTCCCATGAGTACCTGATTTTTGGACACAGAAATTAAACATGCACATGATTTTTTTTTCTGTCTTGTCTTAGAAAAAAGAAAAAAAAAAGACACAGGATCTTTCCACATAGCGTAGGCTGGCCTAGAACTCTTGATCCTCCTTGTGTGAACCTCCCAAGTGTTGGGATGAAAGGCATGTTGCCACCATACCCGCTCACTGCTTTTATTTATTTTGTTTTGTTTTGTTGTTTGTCTGTCTGTCTGTTTTCAAGCAAAGAGAGATGAACAGTGAAAATAGGCATGCCAGGGCCTTCTGCCATTGCAAATGGGCTCCAGATGAATGCACCACTTTGTGCATCTGGTTTTATTTGGGCCCAGGGGAATCAAACTCTGGTCCTTAAGACTCTGAAGGCAAGCGCCTTAGCTGCTGAGCCATCTCTCCACTCCTCCTGCTTTGCTTTTTTTTTTTTTTTTTTTTCCTTTTTTGGTTTTTCGAGGTAGGGTTTTTCTGTAACCCAAACAGGCCTGGAATTCACTATGTAGTCTCAGGCTGGCCCTGAGTTCATGGTGATCCTCCTACCTCTACTTCCCAAGTGCTGGGATTAAGGCATGCACCACCACACCTGACATTCCTTTTTTTTTTTATTTCTTTATTTCTTTATTTGAGAGCAACAGACAGAGAGAAAGAGGCAGATAGAGAGAGACAGTGAATGGGCGTGCCAGGGCCTCCAGCCACTGCAGACGAACTCCAGACATGTGAGCCCCCTTGTGCAACTGGCTAATGTGGGTCCTGGGGAATTGAGCCTTGAACTGGGGTCCTTAGGCTTCACAGGCAAGCGCTTAATCGCTAAGCCATCTCTCCAGCCCGACGTTCCTTTTTTTTTTTCTTAGAGAGATTTTTTATTTATTAGAAACAGATAGAGGGAAAGAGAGAGAGTTATGTCAAGTATGAAGATGGAAATGGCCACACTGCATGTCTGAACTCACCAAACATGATGTAGTACTGTGATTTTCCATTCATGGTCTTCTGATCCAGGTCTGCAGGGAAAAGCTTGATGTATCCTCCACCGCAGTCCATCTTCTGCTCATGTTTCACCGTGTACTGAATAACTAGGGTCTTCCCTTTGTTGCTGAATGGCTTAAAGCGGGCAGAGATGGCATAGAATCGGCTGTTCTGGGTGGTCTGCAGGCCTTTCAAGAGAAAATACTTGTGAGGAATTATGAATAATGCTATACTCAATAACATGTGGATGCTAAACACACTTCTCTCTCCAACCTTTTTTGGCTAAATGCATATATTATGCTTACCAAACTGCCTGGTAAGCACTTCTAATGTTTATACCCATATATTAATGCTACTCTCACTTTTAGTTAGAGAAGCTTCTCTTTTCAGATGGTGGTGACCACTGGGATGACTCAAAAGGCACTATAGTTATAGTGCTGAGAAGTAGGGACAGTGGAGCATTCAGCACTGAGACATTTCTATCATAGCTTCCAAGGCTCAGCATCCATTGCAGAAGAGTTGGCAGAAAGAATGTAAGAGCCAGAGGAAGGGTAGGACTGCTTACCATGCAATCTTCCAGACACAAAATAGCCTGGATATCCATGACCTCACAGTACCTAGTACTACCTACACAAGACACTCATAATAGGAGGAAAAGATGATGACATCAAAATAAAAAAGACTTGCCAGGTGTGATGGTGCATGCCTTTAATCCCAGCACTCGGGAGGTAGAGGTAGGGGAGAATTGCCATGAGCTCGAGGCTACCTGAGACTACATAGTGAATTCCAGGTCATCCTGAGCTAGAGGGAGACCCTACCTCAAAAAAACCCCAAAAAATAAATAAATGATTTGTGAAGGGGAACATGAGGGAGGGAAGAGAATTATCATTACTTATTGCCTAAAAGTATGGAAATTATCAATATAAGCATGTGGCTTTCTCTCTCTTTAAGCAGGGTCTCACTGTAGTCCAGGCCAGCCTTGAACTCAGTGATTCTCCTACTGTGACTTTCTCTTTTTATGCTTTATTTGTTCTGTTAGGAATGGAACCCAGGCTCTCATTCATGCTAGACAAGTGTTCTACCATTCAGCTATACCCTCAGATCCTCAGACTATTTTTTTTTTCCGAGGTATGGTCTCACTCTAGCCCAAGCTGACCTGGAACTCACTCTCTAGTCTCAGGCTGGCCTCGAACTCACAGCAATCCTCCTACCTCTGCCTTCTGAGTGCTGAGATTAAAGGCATGTGCCACTATGCCTGGCCTCAGACTATGTTTTTTTTTTTTTTAATTGAAAATATTTTATAGTCAGTTCTCTAGAATCCTAGCCATCTAAATACATGAAAAAAAATATTCAGTAGAACACTTCAGTATTTTACAAATATAAATTCAGGCTTCCTCACATTTTCCAGAGCAGCTACACAGTAAAAATACATCAAGAAATATGACAGTAATACCTCAAATACAAGGTTCCAAAGTCCAACAGTCACATTGAGATTTACCAAAACTAATTGCAAATCACAGTAACAGCAAGGCACTGAAGCCTATTTCATTTGATGCCTCAGCTGACTCTTCAAGATGCAAAAAAGGAAGAACTGATTATGATGTGGCCTGGGCTGTCTCCTGGGAATTATTATTCCTATATGGAGTTGTGTTGTCCCAGGACAAAAGCACCATGCTACCAACTTCTGCTAGCACTTTGCAGAGAAAAACAGCAGGTCCTAATGTAGTCCACCTTTTCCAGTTTTTACTCCCTCAGACTATGTTCGAGCTAGTGTTTTTATGAGACAAGGTCTCTGCCAAGTAGCTATGGGTGGCCTCAAACTCCCAGAAATCCTCCTGTGTCAACTGCCCTCCCCCCTCCAACCAATACGGAGATTATAGGTATGAGACAGTAACCCAGCACTTATTTTTTAAAGACAGGATCTCATGTATCCTAAGCTGACTTTAAACTCCCTACATAGCTGAGGATGACCCTGAACTCCTGATACTACTGTCTCCACCTCTCAAGTGTTGGGATGGAAGGCATGCATAAAAGTCTAAACCCAAGGATTTGTGCGTTATAGGCAAAAGCTCAATAACTGAATCTTTTCTATGTGTATAGGTGTGTACGTGCCATGGTGCATGTTTGGAGATCAGAGAACAACCTCTCAGAGGGTCAGTTTTCACCTTCCACCTTGTTTGTGACAGGATCTTTGTTATTTGCTATTGTGAATGCCAGCTAGCTGGTCTGCAAGCCTGACACTCTCCTGACCACTCATCATTGCCACAGCACTGGACCACAAACTACTTGTGCTCCACTTCATATGGATTCCTGAACTCTGACCAGCAGCAAGCCCTCTTAATCACTAAGCCACCTACCTAGTCTTTTTCTTTTTGCAGACAGGGTCTCCCTAGGTAGCCCAGCCAGTTTGACTAGTGACTAGCCAGTTTGACTAGTGATTCTTCTGCCTCAATTTCCAGTGCTTGGATGACAAGCATGCCTCACCATGTGCAACTCGGTTTACTTTAATTTTTCTTTTGAGAAATGGCTGGTATGAAACTTGCTATGTAGACCAGGTTGGTCTTGAACATACAGTGATCATCCTGCCTTTGCCTCTTGAGTGCTGGGTGCACCATGCCTGCTCTGGATTAAAAAAAAAAAACCAGCCTGTCATAGTGGCTCTTGCACTTGGGTGGCTGAAGGAGGACTCAGATGAGTTCAAGGCCAACCTAGGCTAGATTGAGACCTTACTAAAAAACAAACAAAAAACAAAAACAGCAACCCCCCCAAAAAAAACAAACAAACAAAATGCATACCTTTAATCCCAGCACTCAGGAGGCAGAAATGTCGAATTGCTATTTGAGGGGACTAGAGAGTGAGTTCCAGGTCAGCCTGGGCTAGAGTGAGACTCTACCTCAAAAAGAAGAGGTAGCCGGGCGTGGTGGCGCACGCCTTTAATCCCAGCACTCGGGAGGCAGAGGTAGGAGGATCACCTTGAGTTCAAGGCCACCCTGAGACTACATAGTGAATTCCAGGTCAGCCTGGGCTAGAGTGAGACCCTACCTAGGAAAAAACCAAAAAAAAAAAAGAAGAGGTAGAGGGGAAGGGGAGGAGAGGGAGGAGGGAAGGGAGAGGGGGAAAGGGAGGGGAGGAGGAGAAGAAAGGAGAAGAAAGAAGGAAAGAAGGAAAAATAAGAGAATATAATCTTTTTAGATTTTCTTAATTTTTTTATTTATTCGAGAGAGAAAGAGACAGACGGGGGGTGGGGGGAGAGAGGCTGGGGAAGAATATGGGCGCGCCAGGACTTCCAGCAGCTGCAAACAAACGCCATGCGCATGTGGCTAACGTGGGTGTGTACTGGGAAATTCAACCTGGGTCCTTAGGCTTCGCAGGCAATAACCTTAACCGCTAAACCATCTCTCCACCCCAATTTTCTTTCTTTTTTCTTGTTTTGGTTTTCTTTCAATTTTCTAATCTTTCTGTCCCCAGAGAGGTAAAGGCAGGAGGATCAGGAGTTCAGGGCCTCTGCTGCATAAGCAAATTTGAAAATAGGCTGGGCTACATGACATCTTGTCTCAAAAACCCAAAACCAAATCAAAACCCAAAGAATGCAAGGAAGATTCTGTCTGTGCCTTGGTGACTTTGCCTGAGAAACAGATGGAGTTCTATATGTGTTAATACCTGGCTCAATTTTCTTCTGATTCTACACTAACCTTTGTCTTTCTCTTTATGACCATAAAACTTTCCCGATGAGAGTCTAAAATGCCCAAGTTTGGAGTCATTGGTGGACTGCACCCATCGGTTTCTCCAGCGCTCTGTGGGGGAAACAGACGGGTTAGAGCTGCAAAGTTCAAGGGATCAGAGGGAAGCTGGGGGACAAAGGCTTGCCCCGCAACCCGATCCCACCACCACCACCAACCACCGGCGTCGCCCTTTCACCTCCGTCTAGAAACTCCTCCTGGAAGTAAACAGTGGCTAGCGCCAGCCGCAGCAAGCACACGGCCCAGAGCGACGCGCGAGCCCGAGCCATGGGGGCGTGCACGACGCTCCGTCTGGAGACCGCCCCTTAACTCCTAGCGGACTGTCTGGCAAGCGGGATCGTCCAGAAACTGCAACTCCCGTCACGCCTAGCGATTGTGACCTGGCGCGGTGCACCCCGGGCGAGCCCCGGAACTACCACTCCCATGACGCTTCGTGATTGTGACTTGGGGCGCAATCGCCTATGGGAGATGTAGTCTCCCTCTCTGCTAGCGCGGTTGCTCGGGGCAACAGCGCGGGGGCGCCTGGGTACTGGATCCATGTCGTGGCGGTGAAACCTGGACAAAGTGCGCAGAGATCGGTGGGGTAGGCTAGGCGACGATGGGATGGGCTGTCTCGAGGGGCTGCTGGGGAGACATGACTGGAGTCTGGGTTGCTGGGTTGGCCCCGCGTCTCAGCCTGTTTCCCCATCTGAGGAGCGCTGGAGCGGGAACCAGTGCGAAGTGCTACAAAGCGTAGACAAGCTCTATAGTCTAAGGGGCGTTATGATTAAATGTTAAGTTTCTTTGCTTTTGGGAGTTTTCTTCTTTGTTCGTTTTTGAGACAAAGTCTAGCAATGGCTTCAAACTCTTCCTGTAGCTGAGGCTAGCCTTGAATTCCTTATCTTCCTACCTCCGCCAAGTGCTGGGATGATAGAATGACATCATGTTAGTTTTATGCATGCTGTTTGGTGTTTGTTCCTTCATCATAATCATTATTCATCATCATTATTATTTTTACTGTTATTATTGAATAAAATCCTACTCTGCACGGGCCATACTTACCATTTATTCCCTTTTGTGTGTTTTAAAAAATATTTTATTTATTTATTTCAGAAAGAGGTAAAGAGTGCGAGAGAGAGACAGTGGGCGCGCCAGGGCCTCCAGTCACTGACAGACTCCAGATGCATGCGTACCCTTGTGCATTTGGCTTACATGTATCCTGGAGAATCGAACTGGGACCCTTTGGCTTTGCAGGCAAGCGCATTAAGCGCTAAGCCATCTCTCCAGCCCCCTTTTTGTGTTTTATTGAACATTTGCACAGTGCATTTCTCTAGGGCTATTTGTTGGATCGCATGGTAATTCTGTTTACTATCAGCTGCATCTGGTTTTTGTTTGTTTGGTTTGGTTTATTTTCGAGGTAGGGTCTCATTCTGTAAGAAGCTGAGCAGGAACTCACAGTGTAGCACCAGGCTGATCTTGGCTCAAAATGTTCCACCTACCTCAGCCTCCCCAGTACTGGGAATAAAGGTGTGTGACCACTCCCCCCTCCCCCACAATAAAAAACAAAAGAAAAAGCCGGGCATGGTGGTGCACGCCTTTAATCCCAGTAATAGGGAGGTAGAGGTAGAAAGATCACTGTGAGTTCGAGGCCACCCTGAGACTACAGAGTGAATTCCAGGTCAGCCTGGCCTATATGTGAGACCCTACCTTGAAAAACAAACAAAAACCAAAAGAAAAAGCTGGCATGATGGCACATGCATGGGCCACCCCTAACCTGGGCCAGGATTCCAACTAGTTTATACATTTATCAACATTTTTTTGTTTGTTTGTTTTTGTTTTTTGTTTTGTTTTGTTTTTTCGAGGTAGGGTCCCACTCGAGTCCAGACTGACCTGAAATTCACTGAGTAGTCTCTGGGTGGCCTTGAACTCACAGCAATCTCCTACCTCTGCCTCCAAGTTCTGGGATTAAAGGCATGCGCCACCATGCCCAGCACATTTGTCGACATTTGTATAACCTTTAGTTTTTCTAATTCCCATTGCAGTTATGTGAAGTAGTATCTCCTTGTGATTTTGATTTTAATTTCTTAATAGACAACTTCCATAATTATAGACAATAAGCCATAATTTCCTTCCCTCTCTCATTTTCCCCTTCACAACTCCACTCTCCATCATATCCCTTATCCTCTCAATCACTCTCTTTTATTTTGGTGTCACCGTCTTTTCCTCCTATTATGAGAGTCTTGTATAGGTAATGCTAGGCACTGCGAAGTCATGGATAAACAGGTAATTTTACGTCTGGAAGAGTGTACTGTAAGGAGTCCTACCCTTCTTTCTGCCACCTCTTCCGCAATGGACCCTGAGTGTGATAGCGATGTTTCAGTGCTGAGCACACCTCTGTCACTTCTCGGCACTGTGGTGCCTTGTGAGTCATCTCAGAGGTCACAACCATCTGAAAAGAGAAGCTTCTCTAACCAAAAATGAGAATAGCATTAATATATGGGTATGAACATTAAGAAAAGTGCTTATGAAGCCGGGCGTGGTGGCGCACGCCTTTAATCCCAGCACTCGGGAGGCAGAGGTAGGAGGATTGCCGTGAGTTCGAGGCCACCCTGAAACTACATAGTTAATTCCAGGTCAGCCTGGGCCAGAGTGAGACCCTACCTCAAAAAACAAAAAAAAAAAAAAAAAAAAAAAAAAAAAGAAAAGTGCTTATGAGGCAGTTGGTAAGCATAATATATGTATTTAGCCAGACACCAGCAGGCATTACATCCCTAGGGCTCATGACTTCTCCTGTTACAGGTTTTCATTATTAGGTATGTACTCCCTCCCTGGAGCGGGCCTCCAGTCCAATTAGAAAGTGGTTGGTTTTCCCCATAACAGAGATGCCACTATTACCCCCTTTGGCTCATTTGGCCTGGCTGGCCAAACTTAAGGCTTGCAGTGTCCACTGTTGTTTATTTCCACTGATGACTTTTTTCTGTCCCATGGAGCTGCATGCAATGTAGCTTTTTCCACCTTTCTGTCAGCTGGTCAAAAGGGGGGAGGTTAACAGCTCAGCTCCAGCAGGATTTCTCAGTGACCTTGCAGCCCAAGTATGTGGAGTCTTCAGCAATAGGTCTTACCATCTATTCCTGGTGGAAAACCAAAAGCCTTGGCAATGGTCTGTAACGTTTTGGGCAGTATTAGGGACCTCCCTGGCCAACAGCTCACTGGAAGGTATCCTATCCCTGGCACTGAAAATTTTTTCTAGTAACAAACTGTGGTTTCTGGATGTGCCATTGTCTAAAAAAGTAGGTTTCCTTATGACTTATTTATACCCTCTTAATAGGTTTTTCAAGGTAGGGTCTCACTTTATCCCAGGCTTACCTGGAATTCACTATGTAGTCTCAGGGTGGCCTCACACTGACAGCAATCCTCCTACCACTGCTCCCTGAGTCCTGGGATTAAAGACACCACCAATGTCCTCTTTACTCAATCTCTTCCCCTGACCTTACCTTTCTACCCCCAGTAATCTGCTCTTCTGCTTACATATATACAATACCATCTCCTTAAGTCCTTCCCTTTCCTACCTTCCTTATAGCCCCTCTCTAGCTTACTGGCCTCTGCTGCCAAGTTTTATTCCAACTTGCATACAAGTATCAACATTTGTAGCTAATATCCACATATGAAAGAGAACATGTGGCACTTGGCTTTCTGGGCCTGTGTTACCTCACTAAATGTAATGCTTTCCAGGTGCATCCATTTCCCTGAAAATTTCATTTTTCTTTACTGCAGAATGGACCTTCATCGTATGTACCATATCTTCATTATCCACTCATCAATTGAGGGATATCTAGGCTGGTTCCATTTCTAGCTACTGTGAATACAGTGGCAATAAACATGGATATGCAAGTATCTCTAAGATAGTGTGGCGGGTCCTTAGGATATATGCCTGGGAGTGGTGTAGCTGAGTCATATGTTAAATCTATTTTTAGCTATATCAGGAACCTCCACACTGATTTCCACAATGGCTGTACCAGATTATATTCCCACCAACAGTGTAGAAGGGTTCCTCTTTTTCTGTATCTTCACCAGCATTTATTGTTCTTTGTTTTCTTTCTTTCTTTTTTCTTTTCTTTTCTTTTTTTTTTTTTTTTAGAATTTCAAAGTATAAATTAGCTGTTGTCTCCCAGTCTGGACAGAGAGGGATCTTTTCTTTTAATGCCAAGAGCTGTGGAGGGAGCCACAGCCAGACAGAGGTGGTGGGGGTTGGAGGAGCTCCCTCTTCCAGATGCTCTTTTATCCTCTACGGAACATCTGAGGGATACCAGGGATTGTCGTGAATTAAGAAAAACTCTACTACATGTAATGCTTTGACATATATATATATATATATATATATATATATATATATATATATGCCAGGCATGGTTGCTTCATGCCTATGTTCTCAGCATGCAGGAGGCTGAGGTAGGAGGACTGCTGAGAGTTCAAAGACAGCCTGCACTGGAGTAGAACCTTGCCTCAAAAAACTTTTTTTTAAAAATAAATCTAAAATATTTTATTTTATTTTATTTTATGTTATTTTGTTTTTTTGTTTTTCGAGGTAGTGTCTCACTCTGGCCCAGGCTGACCTGGAATTAACTATTTAGTCTCAGGGTGGCCTTGGACTCAAGGTGATCCTCCTACCCCTGCCTCCCAAGTGCTGGGATTAAAGGCATGCGCCACCACGCCCGGCTGTTCTTTGTTTTCTTAATGATAGCCATTCTGACAGAAGAGAGATGGAATCTCAAAGTTTTTTTTTACATTTAAAAAATATTTTATTTTTATTAATTTACTTGACAGAAAGAGGGAGAGAAAGAAAATGGGTGCGCCAGGGCCTCCAACTTCTGCAAATGAACTCCAGATGCTTGTGCCGCCCCCCACCCCTTGTGCATCTGGCTAACGTGGGTCCTGGGGAATCAAACCTGGGTCCTTTGGCTTTGCAGGCAAACACCTTAATCACTAAGCATCCCTCCAGCCTCAAAGTAGTTTTAATTTGCATTTCTCTGATAGCTAAGGATGTAGAACATTTTTTAGATATTTATATGCCATTTTTATTTCTTCTTTTGAGAACTCTCCATTTAGTACCTTAGCCCTTTTTTTTTTTTTTTTTTTTTTTTTTTTGGGTTCTTCGAGGTAGGGTCTCACTCTAGCCTAGGCTGACCTGGAATTCACTATGGAGTCTCAGGGTGGCCTTGAACTCATGGCGATCCTCCTACCTCTGCCTCCCGAGTGCTGGGATTAAAGGCGTGTGCCACCACGCCCAGCTACCTTAGCCCATTTTTAAAAAATAGTTTATTGGGCTGGAGAGATGGCTTAGCAATTAAGCACTTGCCTGTGAAGCCTAAGGACTCTGGTTCGAGGCTTGATTCCCCAGGACCCACGTCAGCCAGATGCACAAGGGGGCGCACGCATCTGGAGTTCGTTTGCAGTGGCTGGAGGCCCTGGTGCGCCCATTCTCTTTCTCTCTCTGTATCTGCCTCTTTCTCTGTCACTCTCAAATAAATAAATAAAAATAACAAAAAAAATTTAAATATTTTATTATTTTTATTTGTTTATTTGAGAGATAGAGAGGAAGAGGCAGACAGAGGGGGAGAGAGAGAATGAGTGTGCTGTGCCAGAGCATCTGGCCACTGCAGACAAACTCCAGACTCATGGACCACCTTTTGCATCTGGCTTATGTGGGTTCTGGGGAATCGAACCTAGGTCCTTTGGCTTTGCAGGCAAGTGCCTTAACTGCCAAGCCATCTGTCTAGCCCCATAGCCCATTTTTTAATTAGGTGGTTTGATTTTTTTTGTTTTGTTTTGTTTTGTTTTTGAGGTAGGGTCTCACTGTAGCTCAGGCTGACCTGGAATTCACTATGTAGTCTCAGGCTGGCCTCGAACTCATGGTGATCATTCTACCTCTGCCTCCCAAGTGCTGGAATTAAAGGCATGCACCACCACACCTGGAAAGTTGTTTGATTTCTTATTATTTCGTTTTTTTGAGTTCTTTGTAAATCCTGGATATTAGTCTTCTGTCAGATGTATAGCTGGCAAAGATTTTCTCCCATTCTGTAGGTTGCCTCTTTGCTCTATTCACAGTGTCCTTTGGTGTACAAGAGCTTTGTGGCTGGGTGTGGTGGCACACACCTTTAATCCCAATGTTTGAGAGGCAGGGGAAGGAGGATGGCTGTGAGTTTGAGGCCACCCTGAGACTACTTAATGAATTCCAGGTCAGCCTGGGCTAGAGTGAGACTCTACCTGGAAAAAAACAAAGAAAAAAAATTCTTGTAATTTTTTAAGGTCCCATTGGTTGATTAGTGTTTTATTTCCTGAGCAATTGGGGTTATATTCAGAAAGTCGTTGCCTATGCCAGTATGTTGAAGGGTTTCTCCTACTTTTTCCTCTAGCATTTTCAGAGTTTTAAGTGTGATATTAATGTCTTGGATCCATTTGGACTTAATTCTGGTGCATGGAGAAAGATAAGGATCTATTTTCATCCTTCTATGTATACATATCCAGTTTTCCTAGCACCATTTGCTGAAGAGGATGTCTTTTCTCCAATGAGTATTTTTGGCATTTTTGTCAAAGATCGGGTGGCTATAGCTACCTGGACTTACATCTGGGTCCTCTATATTCTGTTCCATTGATCTACATGTCTGTTTTTGTACCAGTACCATGCTGTTTTTGTTACTATGGCTCTGTAGTATAGGTTAAAATCAGGTATGATGATACCAGCCTTATTTCTGTTGCTCAAAATTGTTTTGGATATTTGAGGTTTTTTTTGTTGTTGTTATTTTCCTAATGAATTTTAGGATTGTTTTTTCTATTTCTGTGAAGAAAGCCATTGGAATTTAAAAATTTTTTATTTATTTATTTGAGAGAGAAAGAGGGAGGGAGAGAGAGAGAGAGAGAGAGAGAGAGAGAGAGAATGGGCGTGCCAGGGTCTCCAGATGCTGCAAACAAACTCCAGATGCATGTGCCAACTTGTGCATCTGACTTATGTGGGTCCTGGGGAATCGAACCAAGGTCTTTTGGCTTTACAGGCAAGCGCCTTAACCACTAAGCCATCTCTCCAGCCTGCCATTGGAATTTTGATGGGGATTGCATTAAATGTGTAGATTGCTTTTGGTAAGATTGTCATTTTCACAATATTGATTCTTCCAGTCCAAGAACATGGGATGTCTTTCCATTTCCTAGTGTCTTCTGCAATTTCTCTCTTGAGTAATTTGAAGTTTTCATTGTAGAGATCCTTCACTCCCTTGGTTAGGTTTATTCCAAGGAGATATATATATATGTATGTATGCCTGCAATTGTAAATGGGAGTGATTCTGTGATTTCATCCTCAACATGTTTGTTGTTAGTATATAGGAAGGCTGTTGATTTCTGTGTTTATTTTGTATCCTGCTACATTGCTAAAGTTGCTTATGGGTTCTAACAGTTTGCTGATAGAGTCTTTAGGGCCTTTATGTATACAATCATATCATCTGCAAATAATGATAATTTGATCTCTTCTTTTCCAGTTTGTGTCCCTATTATGTGTGCCTCTTGCCTTATTGCTATGGCTAAGACTTCCAGTAGTATATTAAATGAAAGTGGGGACAGTGGGCACCCTTTTCTTGTTCCTGATTTTAGTGGAAAATCTTCAAGTTTTTCCCTATTTAGTATTATGTTGGCTATAGGTTTGTCATAAATAGACTTTGTTATGTTAAATATGTTCCTTCTATTTCCAGTTTCTGTAGGACTTTTACCATGAAGGGATGTTTGATTTTGTGAAATGCCTTTTCTGCATCTATTGTGATGATCATGTGATTTTTGTCTTTTAGTCCATTTAAATGGTGTATTACATTTATTGGCTTGCATATGTTGAACCATCCCTGCATCTCTGGGATAAAGCCTACTTGGTCGGGGTGAATGATCTTTTTTTTAAAAAAATATTTTATGTATTTATTTATTAAAAATATTTTATTTTTATTTATTTATTTGACAGAGGAAAGGAGAGAGAGAGAATGGGCATGCCAGGGCCTCCAGCCACTGCAAATGAATTCCAGGTGTGTGCACTTCCTTGTGCATGTGGCTAACGTGGGTCCTGGGGAATTGAACCTGGGTCCTTGGGCTTTGCAGGCAAATGCCTTATCTGCTAAATCATCCCTCCAGCCCTGTTTTTCTTATTCTTTTCTTTTTTCAATATTTTATTTTATTTTGTTAAGTTTTATTTATTAGAGAGAGAGAGAGAGGAAGAGGCAGAGAGCAAGAGAGAATGAGCACACCAGGGCCTCCAGCCACTGCAAACGAACTCCAGATGCGTGTGCCCCCATGTGCATCTGGCTTACTTGGGTCC
The DNA here is from genome assembly GCA_036346955.1 of Dipus sagitta. Taxonomy (NCBI): domain Eukaryota; kingdom Metazoa; phylum Chordata; class Mammalia; order Rodentia; family Dipodidae; genus Dipus; species Dipus sagitta. The sequence goes on from CM070770.1 coordinate 218,315,678, forward strand.
TGGGGAATCGAACTGGGGTCCTTAGGCTTCACAGGCAAACGCCTTAACAGCTAAGCCATTTCCCCAGCCAATATTTTATTTTTAGTGAATGATATTTTTGATATATTATTTTTTGTTTTTATTTATTTATTTATTTGAGAGCAACAGACAGAGGCAAAGAGAGAGAGAGAGTGAGGCTTACGTGGGTCCTGGGGAATTGAGCCTCGAACTGGTGTCCTTAGGCTTCAGGCAAGCGCTCAACTGCTAAGCCATCTCTCCAGCCCCAATATATTCTTGTATTTTGTTAGCCAATATTTTGTTTAGAAATTTGCCTCTATGTTCATGAGGTAGATTGGTTTGTAATTACTTACTTTCTTTCTTTTTGTTCTGTCTTTGTCTGGTTTTGGTATGGGGATTATGCTGGCTTTGTAGAAGGAGTTTGGTAGAATTCCTTCCTTTTCTATTTTATGGAAAAGTTTGAGAGGCATTGGTGTTAGTTCTTCCATGAAGGTCTAGTGAAATTCACCAGTGAATCCATTTGGGCCTGGAATTTTTTAGTTGGGATTTTTTATAACTGCTTGGAACTCCATACTTGTTATAGGTCTATTTAAGTGGTTAATCTCATTTTGATTTAATTTTGATAGATCATATAAATCAAGGAAATAATTTATTTCAGATTTTCAAACTTAGTGGAATAGTGGAATATCTGTTCTTAAAGTATGTCCTTATTGTTTTCTGAATTTCTTTGGTATTTATAGTAATAGTGCCTTTTTCATTTCTAATTTTATTAATATGTGTTTCTTCCCTCTTTCTTTTGGTCATATTTGCTAAGGGTTTATCAATCTTGCTTATCCTTATGAAGAACCAACTCCTTGTTTCATTGATTCTTTATATTGTTTGTTTATTTTCTATTTCATTAATTTCTGTCCTAATCTTTTTTTAAAAAATTTGTTTATTATTTATTTATTTATTTGACAGCGACAGACAGAGGGAGAAAGAGGCAGAGAGAGAATGGGCTCGCCAGGGTCCTCCAGCCACTGCAAATGAACTCCAGACGTGTGCACACCCTTGCGCATCAGGCTAATGTGGGTCCTGGGGAATCGAGCCTCAAACCAGGGTCCTTAGGCTTCACAGGCAAGCACTTAACTGCTAAGCCATCTCTCCATCCCTGTCCTAATCTTTATTATTTCTTCCCATCTACTGATTTTTGGTTTGCCTTGTTCTTCTTTTTACAATGACTTAAGGTGAAGCATTAAGTTGTTTACTTGTGACATTTCTAATTTCTTTTTTTTTTAATATATATTTTTAATTTATTTACTTATTTGCGAACAGAGGGAGAGAGAGAGAGATAGAGAATGGGGGTGCATCAAGGCAAACAAACTCCAGATGCTTGTACCACTGCGCGTCTGGCTTTATGTGGGGAATCGAACCGAGGTTGTTAGTTTTTGCAGGCGAGCGCCTTAACCATTAAGCCATCTCTCCAGCCCCTAATTTCTTAATATAGGTACTTAAAGCTATAAATTTCCCTATTAAGACTGCCTTCATTGTGCCCCAAAGGTTTTGGTATGCTGTATTCTCGTCACTTGATTCTTTGAATTTTTTGATTTCCTTTTTGATTTCTTCATTGACCCATTCACCATTTAGTATTATATTGTTTAGCTCCCATGATCCTGTGTGTGCTGTACAGCTTTTCTTTTTTTGTTGTTGATTTGTAGTTTAATCCCATTGTGATCAGATAGAGTACAAGGAATTATTTCAATTTTCTTGCATTTGTTAAGGTTTGCTTTGTGTCCTAATATCTTGTCTGTTGTAGAGAATGTTCTATGTGCTGCTGAAAAGAACATGTATTCTTCAGTGTTTGAATAAAATGTTCTGTAGATATCTGTTAGGTCCATTTGTTCTAGACCTCATTTAATCCAGATGCTTCTCTGTTTATTTTTTGCCAGGATGACCTGTCAATTGATGAGAGTGGGGTATTGAAGTCACCCACTACAACCGTGTTTGGTATTATCTATGACCTTAATTTTAATAGTGTTTGTTTGATGAAATTAAGAGCACCCCTCTTAGGTACATATATGTTTAGAATTGTCATGTCTTCCTGTTGAATTTTTCCTTTAATCAATATAACATGACCTTCTTTATTTTTCCTAACTAATGTTGGTTTGAAGTCTACCCTGTCAGATAATAGGATAGTGACCTATCCTATTAGGATAGGCCCATTTGCTTGAAATACCATTTTCCATCTTTTCACCCAAGAATATGTCAATCAAATCTAACTCATAACCTGCCCTGACATGGAAGGTGAGATTAGCACTTCCAGTGCAGGCCTATGTACCTGGCTTTGTGTAAGTAGGCCCTATTACCTTTTGGGTGGCTTCCAGTCTCACCAATGCTGAGTGCCCACCTTGATCCCTCTCTGTTGTGTTGTGGATCTGGTGGTCTCATTGGCTGTGCTGGATGCCCTGTGGAGGGGGGCTGAATGAGTTCTTTGGTGGTTTGCGGCATTGGCAGTTGGGGGGAGGGAGGCTGTGCTGGATGCCTGGAGTTGTACCAGAGCTGCTCAGCTGGTCCTGTTTGTATTCTCCTTCAGCAGCTGCTCAGCTGGTCTCTGCTATCTTCCCCTTCAGGTTCCTTGACTTTGCAAGGAGGCTGATGTAAATGGAAAATCCCTTCACCTAGTGTTTGCTCCTGTAGCTCTGCGCCAGCTGGGGTAGATGGGCCACAGTGGGATTCTGGCCAGTTTCCTGCTTGCTAGAAGATCTGAGTCTCTCCTGCTTCTCTGCTTTGGTTGTTAATAACTTATACACCTTCACTCTTTGGTAGAAGAGTATATTTTGCTGTTTTTCTGCTTATTTCCCTCCCTAGGCTGCTTTGGCATGGCTACTATGCTGCCTTCTTACCTGGAAATCAATTTTAATTTTCTTTTTCTTTTTTCTTTTTTTTTTTTTTTTTTTTGGTTTTTTGAGGTAGGGTTTCACTCTAGCTCAGGCTGACCTGGAATTCACTCTGTAGTCTCAGGGTGGCCTCGAACTCATGGCAGTCTGCCTACCTCTGCCTCCTGAGTGCACCACCATGCCTGGCAATTTTAATTTTCTTAATGACTAGTGAGGTTGAACATTTTTTATTTTGCTTACTAGTGACTATTTATAACTGACTTACCTCTTGGAGGCCCCACCTCTCAACCTCAATTTCAACTTGAGTTTAGTATGTGGCAAAGTATATTCAAATTATAGCAGAAAGTGTGATCTTTAGTCACACAGGAGCCCTGGAATGCACAATGTTTATTTACATCAGGAAATCTTAACATGATATTATATCTTTTGATTTTTTTCCCCCTAGAATGGCTTCTACAAGAAAATCCATCCATCCCACGCATAATATTTTTGATTTTAGTGATATCTTCTTAGAAGATTCAAAGATTCAAGAGATCAGAAACTTGCAAGTCAGGAGTCATGCCCAAGGAGTACCTGATCAAAGCAGATTTCTAAAAAGAAACCAAACTATGGATAATAAATACTTGACCTCCAAAGCAGATGCTGTCCCAGGGAGGCTGAGCTCTTGTGGGCCCCCCACCACTACCTCGAAGATCAGGGCCAGTGCTGCACTTATGAAGCTGGCCCAGATTGAAACCAAGATCAAGAATCGGAAGAAGGCACACGCAACTCTGTCTGACACTGAGTCTGACTCAAAGACCACGGATGAGAGTCTTCTGGAGGGAACAGGTAGAATAGCCCTCCACAATACAGCTGCCTGTTCTTCACAGCACACCCACAGAACTTTCCTGAAACAAGCTCATGAAATCCCCATCACCAAGAGCAATATGGCAAGCAGGAAAGTCAGTAGGTTTCTAAAGAAGAAGGAGCCACCAGTAGAAAATACATCCCCAGATACACACATTGAGAAAGTAAACAATGTTCAAACACCAAGACAGAAGGAACCTGCTAGAAAATTTGATTTTCCAGACAGTGATGAAGAGGAAATGAAAGAGTTGCTAGGAAGCTTGATGGAATCTTCTAGAGAAAAAGAAAAGATTATGAATCAAGAGTTAGTCAGCACTAAGGTCAGCAAGAGGGAATGTGGAAAACCATTTTCAGTAAAGTTTTAATTTGTTGATGTAAATTATTATGTATTTTTTGTTTTGCTAGGGGATGGAACCCAGAGCCTTGTGCATGCCAGACAAGCACTCTACTAATAAGATATATCCCCAGCACCCCCCCACACCTCTTTCACATTTATTTATTTATGTTTTGTTTTTTCTTATTTGTTTGTTTGGTTTTTTTGAGGTAGGGTCTCCCTCTAGTCCAGGCTGATCTGGCGCTCATTCTGTAGTCTCAGGGTGGCCCCAAACTCATGATGATCCTGTGCCTCTCAAGTGCTGGGATCAAAGGTATGCACCACCATGCCCAGCACATTCTTTTATTTTATTTTATTTTATTTTGGTTTTTTATTTTTCAAGGTAGGGTCTCACTCTAGCCCAGGCTGACCTGGAATTCACTATGTAGTCTCAGGGTGGCCTTGAACTCACGGTGATCCTCCTATCTCTGCCTCCCAAGTGCTGGGATTAAAGGCATGTGCTACCACGCCCGGCTTCATTTATTTTTAAAAAAATTTTGGGGGGGCTGGAGAGATGGCTTAGCAGTTAAGGCACTTGCCTGCAAAGCCAAAGGACCCAGGTTTGATTCCCCAGGATCCACATAAGCCAGAGGCACAAGGTGGCCCGTGCTTCTGGAGTTCATTTGCCATGGCTAGAGGCCCTGGTGTGCCTATTTTCTCTCTCTCTGTCAAATAAATAATTTTTATTTTGTTTTGTTTTTGTTTTTGTTTTTGTTTGTGTTTTTTGAGGTAGGGTCTTATTCTAGCCCAGGCTGACCTGGAATTCACTATATAGTCTCAGGGTGGCCTCGAACTCATGGTGATCCTCCTACCTCTGACTCCCAAGTGCTGGCTGGGACTAAAGGCATGCACCACCATGCCTGGCTTTTATTTTTATTTATTTATTTATTTATTTATTTTATTTTATTTTTTTGATTTTTTGAGGTAGGGTCTCACTCTAGCCCAGGCTGACCTGGAATTCACTATGGAGTCTCAGTGTGGCCTTGAACTCATGGTGATCCTCTTAACTCTGCCTCCTGAGTGCTGGGATTAAAGGCGTGCGCCACCACGCCCGGCTTATTTATGTATTTTTTTGAGGTGGGGTCTCACTCTAGCCCATGTTGCCCTGAAATTCATTATGTAGTCTCAGGCTGACCTCAAACTCACAGTGATCCTCCTACCTCTGCCTCCCAAGTGCTGAGATTAAAGGCATATGCCACCATGCCTGGCAAAAAATGTTTTTTGAGCTTTGTGACTCTGCCTCTCAATGTCTTAGGTGTGTTCTTAGTACAGACACATGCACTACTTTGTATCAGTCTTTAAGTGGTTTTGGGGGAATTGAACCTAGGCTAATGACTTTGCAAGCAAGGGCTTTTAGCTGCTGAGCTATCTTCCCAGCCCGGTGGTTGACATCTTTATCACATGCTACTCACTAGCTGCACTCTGTGGACTAATAATGATTGATGTTTTAAGTTTGGTAATTTCATGTCTTATATTTTCACCAAGGTAGGATGAGATACCAACTCAGCCGAGAGTCCTTTCTGTCCTTAGTGTGGAACTTTCCAGCTCAGAGCCTTCTCAGCGGACACTGTGCTTATTGGCCTCACAGACAGCTCCCAGGACCCTTCATAGCACTCGCTCAAGAGCTTGCTCACCACAGGACACAGTATCCTGCGCATCCTCACTTTACATCTCAGACAACTTTTCAAAATCAGTGTCTTCTAAGATGGGGTGCATCAGGCTGGCATCCTCCCAGAGCAAGAGTGAGGTGGGGCCTTCGGAGGAGCCTGTCTCAGAAGCTGCTGATGACAGCCTGGATGGTAATTTTTGCAAAGCCGGCACTCTGGTTGGGGAGGGCCCGCCACTTCAGGGTCTTCAGCCTGGTGGTCAAGGGCATTGCTGTGGGCACTAGGTGAGTAGATAGTGAGCCACATCATGCCACCAGCATTCTGGCTTTTGCCAGTTGAGTGGCCAAGTCAATTTAAAACCTTCCTTTGGAGTCATAGTCACAGAAAGCTGTTGAATCAGTATTTCTAAGACTGGGGGGCTGAAATACATTTTATTTAATTTTTTGGGGGGGGTGTTGGTTTTTTGAGGTAGGGTCTCACTTTAGCTCAGGCTGACCTGGAATTCACTATGTAGTCTCAGGGTGGCCTTGAACTCATGGTGATCCTCCTAACTCCACCTCGTGAGTGCTGGGATTAAAGGCCTGCGCCACCATGCCTTGCTGTTTATTTTTATTATTTATTTATTTTAATTTTTTGGTAGGGTCTCATTTTAGTCCAGGCTGACCTGGAATTCATTTGTAGTTTCAGAGTGGACTCAAACTCATGTTGACCCTTCTACCTCCCAAGGACTGGGATTAAAGGCCTGTGCTACCTACCATGCTTGGCTTTTTTTGTCTATCTCTTTTTTTTCTTTCTTTCTTTTGGTAGGGCATTTTTAATTAATTAATATTTTTGTTTTTTCAAGATAGGGTTTCACTCTAGTCCAGGCTGCCCTGGAACTCACTCTGTAGTCCCAAGCTGGCCTTGAACTCATGGTTATTCTCCTATCTCTGCCTATAGAGTGCTGGAATTAAAGGTGTGTGCCACCATGCCCAACTAGGAAGCTACTTACTGATTTATTTATTTGTAAGGAGAGAGGAGAGAAAAAATGAGAGAATGAATGTGCCAGGGCCTCTAGTCAGTGTAAAAGTACTTCAGATGCATGTGCCACTTTGTGTGTTGGCTTTATGTGGGTACTGGGGAATTGAACCTGAGTCTTTAGGTTCTGCAGGCAAGTGCCTTAATTACTGAGCCGTCTCTCCAGCCTCTGGAAGCAAATTTTTATTTATTTAAAAATAATTTTATTTTAAAATTTTCATTTAATTTATTTTTATTTATTTGAGAGAGAGAGAGAGAGAATGAGAGTGGGCATGCCAAGGCCTCCAACTGCTGCAAACAAATTCCAGATGCATGTGCCACCTTGTGCAGCTGGCTTATATGGGCCCTGGGGAATCAAACCTTGGTCCTTTGGCTTTGAAGGCAACCTCATTAATCTTTAAGCCATATTTCCAGCCCTTAAATATTTTCTTATTATTTGAGAGAGAGAAAGTGAGTGGGCATGCCAGGGCCTCCAGTTGCAAACAAACTCCAGACACATGTGCCACTTTGTGCATCTGGCGTACATGGGTCCTGAGGAATTGAACTTGGGTCCTTTGGATTTGCAGGCAAGCACCTTAACTGATAAGCCATCTCTGCAGCCCTACTGTTTGGTTTTTAAATGTAAGGTCTTGCTCTGGTACAGGTTGACCTGGAATTCACTATGTAATCTCAGGGTGACCTCAAATTTAAGGCAATCCTCCTACTTCTACCTCCTGAGTACTGGGATTAAAGGTGTGCACCACCACGCCCAGCCTCTGGAAGCAACTTTTAACTAGACAGAAGGGAACATTTGAAACATGTCTTTATTTATTTTTATTTTTTATTTTGGTTTTTCAAGGTAGGGTTTAACTCTAGTCCAGGTTGACCTGGAATTCACTCTGTAGTCTCAGGGTGGCCTCAAACTCACTGTGCTGCCTCCTAAGTGCTGGGATTAAAGGCATGTGCTACCATGCCTGGCTTTTTTATTTTCTTATTTTTGAGAGAGAAAGAGGCAGAAAGAGAAAGAATGGGCACACCAGGGCCTTTCAGTTACTGTGAATGAACTCTAGATGTGTGCACCCCCTTGTGCGCATGTGTGACATTGCATGCTTGCGTCACTGCGTGTCTGGCTATTGGGACCTGGAGATTCCAACATGTGTTCTTAGGCTTCACAGGCAAGCGCCTTAACCAGTAAGCCATCTCTCCAGCACTGGAGCATGTCTTTAATCCCAACACTCTGGAGGCAGAGGTATGGGAATCACTGTGAGTTTAAGACGAGCCTGAGACTACATAGTGAATTCCAAGTCAACCTGGGCTAGAGTGAGACTCGTGGTGGTTTGATTCAGGTGTCTCCCATAAACTTATGTGTTCTGTATGCTAGGTCCCTAGCTGGTGGCAATTTAGGAATTGTAGTCTCTTGGAGATGATGCATTGTTGGGGGCAGGTTTATTTGTGGTATAGCCAGCTTCCCCTTGCCAGTGTTTGGTACACTCTCCTGCTGTTGTCCACCTGATGTTGGCCAGGAGGTGATGTCCACCCTCTGCTCATGCCATCATTTTCCCTGTCACCATGGAGTTTACCCTCAAGTCTGTAAGCCAAAATAAACCCTTTCCTCCTACAAGCTGCTCCTCTTGGTCAGGTTCTTCATGCAGCAACGTGAAGACAGAGACCCTACCTTGAAAAACCAAACAACAACAGCAAAAAAGCCAGTGTGTTGGCACATACCTTCAATCCCAGCACTTGGGAGGCAGAGGTAGGAGGATCATCATGAATTCCAGGCCACCCTGAGACTACAGAGTGAATTCCAGGTCAGCCTGAGCTAGAGTGAGACCCTACCTCGAAAATCAAACAATCAAACAAAATCGTTATTTATTTGAAACCAGATGAGAGAATGGATGCACCAGGGCCTCCTGCTGCTGCAAAAGAACTCCCAAAGCATGTACCACTTTGTGTGCCTGGCTTTATATGGTACTGGGGGATCAATCCCAGGCCAGTCTAGGTCTGCAGGCTTTGTAAGTGCCTTTAACCACTGAGCCATCTCTCCAGACCCTTGTTCATTTTCTTTGAGATGGGTTCTCACTATGTAGCCAAGGCTGTGCTTGAATTCATGTCAGTCCTCTTACCTTCCCAGAGTGCTGGTAACAGGTCATGTCATGACAGAGAATGATGACAGGTATGCACTGTCCCACCCAGTGTTAGCTCACTTTTAATGTTTTTGCTGTTATTTTCTGTCCATGCATCATCTCCTTCACTTCGTAGGCTAATAGGAGCAGAGTGAGTGGTCTGACTTCCCTCCTGCCCTCTCAGTCCTCAGTCCTCCTGCAGATACAGGCCTGGGGAGCCAGTAGGTGCTAAGTAGAGGCCTGGGGTGGACATCCTGGCCTCTCCCCATAGGAACTTTCCAATGTCTGGACTTATGTTTCCTCATCATCAAGTCCTAGGACTTGAGGTGTTAGTGGCTCTGTACATGGGAAATGTCCCTGCTGGTGTTGTCTCACTGGATGGCATAGGAAGGGTCATTTGTGGTAACAGTACTGTCAACCAGCACCAACACTGTCCCCAAGTGCTTGACCTAGCATGACTCTAAGCTGAGAGGCTTCATCCCTTAAAGCATTGTCATATGCGGGTCTTTGTACTTCTGCTTCAGAAGATAAGTGCAGGTTGGAGAAACACAGATGAGTGTTACACCCTGTGTCTGCAGTGGAGTGGAGTCACCTGGGTCAGGTGGAAGTTTGGTGTGTGTGTGTTTGCACGTATGTGCACAGTGCTGGAGATGTACCCAGGGCCTTGTACATGTAAGATGAATGCTGTATCACTGAGCCATGTCCTAGCCCTATCTGCATGTCTTTCTGAACATTCACAGAAAAGCTAAAGACTAAACACTACCATGCTTATTTTTTAATTACAGATTTTAGAGTTAATGTTTTGTCCCTTGATGACCTGGTTCCAGCTATCACTGAGAAAGACATGGAACAGAAAGTAAGTATAATGCAGTAGCAAGAGGTCCTGGCATGCCCATTCTCTCGCTCCTCTCCTCTCTCTCCATCTGTCTTCTTCTCTATTTCAAGTAAATAAAAATATTTGAGCTGGGCGTAGTGGTGGACACCTTTAATCCCAGCACTAAGGAGGCAGAGGTAGGATTGCTGTGAGTTCGAGGTCACCCTGAGACTACATAGTTGAATTCCAGGTCAGCATGGACCAGAGTGAGACCCTACCTCGAAAAATCAATACACACACACACACACACACACACACACACACACACACACAGATACGTATGTATATATTTATTTTTTTGTTGTTTTTCGAGGTAGGGTCTCACTCTAGCTCAGGCTGATCTGAAATTCACTCTGTAGTCTCAGGGTGGCCTCGAACTCACAGCAATCCTTCTACCTCTGCCTCCTGAAGTGCTGGGACTAAAGGCGTGTGCCACCACACCTGGCTATATTTAAAATTTTTCTTGCTTCTCTGAGATGAAGAAGGAGGCCAAGAGTGGCTCATCTGCAGGCACATGCTCAGCACTCCTGAGGCCCCTGGCTCCATCCCCAACACCAAAAATAAAAATAATATGCAAAGGGCTAGAGAAATGGCTTAGCAGTTAAGGTGCTTGCCTGCAAAGCCTTAGGACCTAGGGTCGGCTCTCCAGGTCCCATGTAAGCCAGATGCACAAAGTGCTGCAAGCATGTAAGGTGGCACATGCACACAAGGTGATGCAAGCATTTGGAGTTCTGTTGCAGTGGCTGGAAGCCCTGGCACACCAGTTCTTTCTCTCTCTTGCTCCTGCTCTCTCTCTCTCATATAAAAAAAAAGGCCAGTGTGTTGGGCATGCCTCAATTATAATAAGTTTTGGCTGGAGAGAGAGCTTAGCAGTTAAGATATTTGCCTGCAAAGCCAAAGAACCCAGGTTTGATTCCCAAGGACCCATGTAAGCCAGATGTACAAGTTAGCGCATGCACCTGGAGTTCATTTGCAGGGCTAGAGGCCCTGGTGTGCCCATTCTCTCTTGTTCTCTCTGCCTCCTTCTTTCTTTCTCCCTAAATAAATAAATGTTTTTTAAAATTCTAAAATAATAATAATAATAAGTTTAAAAAGAGGAGCTGGGCATGGTGGTACACGCTTTTAATCCCAGCACTCAGGAGGCAGAGGTAGGAGGATGGCCGTGAGTTTGAGGCCACCCTGAGATGACATAGTGAATTCCAGGTCAGCCTGAGCTAAAGTGAGACCCTACCTCAAAAACCCAAGAAAATAAAAAAGAGGGGCAGGTGGTACTCTAGTCACTGCCCAACCTGCTGCCTCCTTAAAGTGCTCATTATTCCTCCAAAAATAAAGCAAGAAGAATTTTACTGACTGAGCTATCTCTCAGTACTCACATAAACCAGACACACAAAGTAGCATATGCATATGGACTTTGAAGTGTCAGGAGGTCCTGGTGTGCCTATTCTCCCTCCTCCCCCCAACATATATATGTATTTGGTTTTTTGAAGCAGGGTCTCGCTCTAACCCAGGCTGACCGGGAATTTACTATTGTAGTCTCAGGGTGGCCTCGAACTCATAGCAATTCTACCTCTGCCTCCCTAGTGTTGGGATTAAAGGTGTACACCACCACGCTCAGCAAACAAGAATATTTTTAAACATTTTATTTATCTCTTTATTTATTTGAGACAGAAAGTGAGAAATAGGCATGCCAGGGCCTCTAGCCACTGCAAACAAACTCCAGATGCATGTGTCACCTTGTGTATCTGGCTTACGTGGGACCTGGAAAATCGAACCTGGGTTCTTAGCCTTTGCAGGCAAACACCTTAACTAACTAAGCCATCCCTCCATCCCCAAACAAAAATATTTTAAAAATAAGAGGGCTGGAGAGATGGCTTAGTGGCTAAGCACTTGCCTGTGAAGCCTGAGGACCCCGGTTTGAGGCTCAATTCCCCAGGACCCACGTTAGCCAGATGCACAAGGAGGCACACGTGTCTGGAGTTCATTTACAGTGGCTGGAGGCCCTGCCATGCCCATTCTCTCTCTCTCTCTCTGCCTCTTTCTCTCTCTCTCTGTGTCGCTCTCAAATAAATAAATAAAAATAAAAATAAATAAGAAAGATTGTGAGTTTGAGGCCAGGTTAAGCTGCACAATGAGTTCCAAGGCAGCCTGGGCTATAGAGTTAGATCCTGTATCAACCCCTGCTCCTTCATCTCCCTAAGAAAAAGGAAAGAAGGGCTGGAGAGATGGTGCAGTTGTTATGGCACTTGCCCGCAATGCTTAACTACCTGGGTTCAATTCCCCAGTACCCACTTAAAGCCAAATGCACAAAGTGGTGCACATATGCGGCTTTGTGCGCTAGCATCACCTTGTGTGTCTGACTTATGTGGGTCCTGTGGAATTGGACCTGGCTCCTTAAGCTTTGCAGGCAAATGCCTTAACTGCTAAGCCATCTCTCCAGACGCATTACAGTATTTGGGGGACTAAGCACTTGGGTGCCAGGGCTGCATCCACTGTAATCAAGCTCCAGACACTTGCACCAGCCAGTGGGCATGTGCGACCTTGTGCTTGCCTCACCTCTGGCTAACATGGAATCTGGAGAGTCAAACATGGGTCATTAGACTTTGCAAACAAATGCCTGAACTGCTGAGCCATCTCTCTAGCCCTGAAAATATTTTTATTTATTTATTTGCAAGCAGAGAGGGAGAGAGACAGAGAGTATGGGCATGGCAGGGCCTCTCACATTACAAAGGAAGTCCAGACACATGTGTCCTGGATTTATGTGGGTGCTGGGGAATCAAACCTGGCTTTGCAGGTAAGCACCTTAACCACTATGCCATTTCTCCATTCCTGAGAGAGAGAGAGGGTTTTTTTCTTTTTTTGGTTTTTTGACGTAGGGTCTCACTGTAGCTCAGGCTGACCTGGAATTCAGTATGTAGTCTCAGGGTGGCCTCGAACTCATGGCCATCCTCCTACCTCTGCCTCCTGAGTGTTGGGATTAAAGGTGTGCCTGGCTTCTCTTGTATCTCTTGTATTTTTGACAGAGTGTTTCACGATGTAGCCCAGGCTGGCCGAGTTCTTGTGATCTTTCTGTTTCAGTCTCCTGAGTGCTGGGACCACAGGTTCAAGCCACCATGTATGGCTGGAATGTGGCATTTTTAGCTTTTCAATTTTTCAAAAATCCCTCCCACTTCCTTTTGCTGTTCTTCCTTTTAGGAAGAAGATGCTGGAAGGAAAGGACTGTCAGGCAAAAGCTTCCCAGCCAAGTCACCAGCCAGGTTGGAGGCACAGAGACCTTCCCCACCTAGGAACTCCGCATTTCAGGGCAAATCGACATCACTAGTTGGGGGCAAGAGCCTCACTACTCCAAGTGAGGTCTCAGAACACTTGAGTGCCAGCTCGGCCTCTGCCATGCAGCCACACAGCGTGTTCAGCATGGACTCAGCTGAGGTTCCCATGATGCACACAGCCATCGCTACTTACTCTGAAGACTTTAAACACTCATTAACTCCCATAACATCTGAGTCAACTACTTCTTCCTTTGAGTCTCTGGACAGGACACTGGATGCTTTGTCCCAGTTGAGTCTGAAGACAGACCTCCTCAAGCCGTCCCTGTCTAGGACAAAGAGGGGTCAGGATATCACAAGAATCATCATGAAGGAGACTGCTGTACAGACCCTGGACCCTACTTTTGCATACCAGTGGAGTACTGGTAAGTCTGGTGGCCGTGGGAAACAGGGTAGCCCAGAGAGGCATTAGGTGTGGGTTATGGGCTCCTGGGAACACATGGAAGAGAACAGGTTTCCAGATGAACCAGGGGGGAAATGTTGGCACCCTGTTTTCCCTGGATGCAAAGCAGTAGTCCTGGGTGTTTCCAACATCTTCTCAGCTTTGAAAAATGCAGGAAAATTCCAGAATGCAAGATTAAGGCCTCATTTCTCAATGCAGCAAGGAAAGTTTGGAGGCAGTTAAGGTTGCCACCACTGGTGGGCAGAGGGTGGTAGCTCACCCTAGGAAAATATGTAGCCACAGAAGTCAATGGGCAGTTGGATCTAGGTAGATGAGGGAAAAGGAGAGGTATACATGGGACTGTCCCAGATGAACCACCTGCACACAGGTCAGCACTGGCTGCAGACTCCAGCCATACACAGGAGTACCAAGGACTGCCCTGTTTAGGTCACCTTAATCCACCATGGTGTCTGCCTTGTGGGGTCCACGAATGGTTACATGCTTCCTGACTTCTGCTCAGCCTTATTCTGTCCTTCCTGTCCTGTCAGTAGTTTAGGGTGTCCTGATGAGATCTCAGAGATCTCTTATCATACTTGGTGGGACCTTCCACATATTTCTTCCATTCCGAAATTTAGCCAGGTCCTTCCTTCCCAATGTGCTTCTGGGCCCTTTTACTGCTTAGACAGCTGTATACAGGAAAGCTGTGTTTATCTACAGGAGCTGTGGTTTACACTGCATGACTTGTTTTGATTTGGGGGCTTAACCATACATAACCCCATACCAGCCAGGAGGGACCCTTGGATGTTTTTCAAAGAGTAACAATCAGATTGGCTGCTACTTATTTGTTTATTTTGTTGTTTTTTTTTAAATTTTTATTGTTTATTTTCATTTATTTATTTGAGAGTGACAGAGAGAAAAAGAGGCAGAGAGAGAGAGAGAGGAGAGAGAATGGGCGCACCAGGGCTTCCAGCCGTTGTAAACGAACTCCAGACGCATGTGCCCCCTTGTGCATCTGGCTAACGTGGGTTCTGGGGAATTGAGCCTTGAACCAGGGTCCTTAGGCTTCACAGGCAAGCGCTTAACTGCTGAGCCATCTCTCCAGCCCTTATTTTGGTGTTTTTGTTTTTTGGTTTTTCGAGGTGGGGTCTCACTCTAGCCCAGGCTGACCTGGAATTCACTATGGACTCTCAGGGTGGCCTCGAACTCGCGGTGATCCTCCTACCTCTGCCTCCCAGTGCTGGGATTAAAGGCATGTGCCACCACGCCCGGCTTTATTTTATTTTTTTAAGGTAGGGTTTCGCTGTAGCCCAGCTGACCTAGAATTCATTATGTAGTCTCAGGGTGGTCTTGAACTCACAGTGATCCTCCTGTCTCAAAGATAGAGAGAAAATATGAATGAGAATAGGTGTACCATGGCCTCTTGCCACTGCAAACAAAATCCAGATGCATGCACTACCTTGTGCATCTGGCTTATGTAGGTACTAGAGAATAGAACTTGGGTCCTTAGGCTTCACAGGCAAGCACCTTAGATACTAAGCCATCTCTCCAGCCCTACTTCTTATTATTTATTTATTTATTTTGGTTTTTCGATGTAGGGTCTCACTCTAGCTCAGGCTGACCTGGAATTCACTATGTATTCTCAGGGTAGCCTCGAACTCACGGCGATCCTCCTACCTCTGCTTCCCAAGTGCTGGGATTAAAGGTGTGTGCCACCACATCCAGCTCCTACTTTTTTTTTGAGATGGGGTCTTACTGTACTGTAACCCAGACTGACCCCCAACTCCTGAGCTTAAGTGATCCTCCTGCCTTAGTCTCCTAAGTAGCAGGGACCCCAGGTGGAACTAGGACTCCGGCATTGTACAGTATTTCAAACCTAGGGTCAGACCTTTGTTTGTCGTGTTTCAGCTGATGCTCCATATTGTGTTATACTTTTGTCAATATAAAGTGATGCTTCATGAGCATCTGTTGGTGGTATTTTCCAGGACAAGGCAGCCTTCAGTAATGGCTTGTCAGAGGCCAGGATGTGTACAGTCAGAAGGCAGCACATCTTAGAAGCAGCGGTTTCAACCAGTCATGGTATTTAGCTGAACCAGGAAAACTTAGAAAAGTGGAGACAGCTTTTGGACAAATTTGAATGAGGTTAGGAAAAAAAAAGCAAAGCCAGATATGGTGGTGCATACTTCTAATGTCAGCAATCTAGAGGCAGAGGTTGGAGAATAGCTGTGAGTTCAAGGCCAGCCTGGGACTACAGAGTGAGTTCCAGATCAGCCTGGGAGAGAGTGAGACCCTACCTCAAAAAACAAACAAAACTGATTAAAAAAAAAAAAAAAGCAAGCAGTATGGCTGTGTACGCCTGTGGTCCCAGGTACTTGGGAGGCTGAGGCAGAAGGATCAGTCTAACCCAGGAGTT
This sequence comes from Dipus sagitta, assembly GCA_036346955.1. Taxonomy (NCBI): domain Eukaryota; kingdom Metazoa; phylum Chordata; class Mammalia; order Rodentia; family Dipodidae; genus Dipus; species Dipus sagitta. Next base: position 218,331,485 of record CM070770.1, read on the forward strand.
GCAGGCCCGCCTGGGCAATTTAGAGGGACCTCATCTTAAGCCAACCAACCAGCATGTGGTTTATTCCGTTGTAGTCTCTTGTCCCTCCCCTGCCTCACTACCCTCTCTTTGTTCTGGAGACAGCTGGTGGAGTGGCGACTATGGGGCCTGCCCTGGGAGGCACCTATGTGGACCCGGTGCCCATTGCCAGTCATTTCATCAGTACAGATGCCATAGAAGGTAACGCCCTGGCTCCGGTACTCTTCCCGGGAAGTAGGCATATTTTCCCTACATACTCATGTTCACTCTTAGAGGTGTGGTGCCCTTTTAATGCTGACTTCAAGGATTCCATTGGGGAATTATTGTTACCAGTTGAGGTTGAACCTTCTGTCAGACTCTTGCAAAGGAACACCAAAGATGAACTAAACAGAAAGGTCAAAAGTAATACAGAGCCAGGCATGGTGGTGCACGCCTTTAATACCAGCACTTGGGAGGCTGAGGTAGAAGGATCACCATGAGTTTAAGGCCACTCTAAAACTACATAGTGAATTCCAGGTCAGCCTGGGCTAGAGTGAGACCCTACCTTGAAAAACCAAAATAAATAAATAAAAATAAATAATTCAGTGGCTGGCGGAGATGGCTAGTGATTAAAGGCACTACCCATGTAAAGCCAGATGCACAAAGTGGTGCAAGAGGCCCTGGCACACCCATTCTTCTTTCTCTCTCAATTATATAAATACATATAAAAAGAAACTCAAGGAGGCAGAGGTAGGAGGACTGCTGTGAGTTCAAGGCCACCCTGAGACTACATAGTGAATTCCAGGTCAGCCTGGGCTAGAGTGAGACCCTCCCTCAAAAAAAAAAAAAAAAAAAGTAACTCAGGCTGGACATGGTGGTGCGTACCTTTAATTCCTGCACCTGGGAGGCAGCAGTAGGAGTGACATGAGTTCAAGGCCAACCTGAGACTATCAGTCTGGACTAGAGTAAGACCCCACTTCAAAAAAACCAAAAAAAGGTGGGGGGGGGGGCTGGAGAGATGGCTTAGTGGTTAAGCATTTGCCTGTGAAGCCTAAGGATGCCGGTTTGAGGCTTGATTCCCCAGTACCTACATAAACCAGATGCACAAGGTGGAGCATGTGTCTGGAGTTCATTTGCAATGGTTGGAAGCCCTGGTGCACCCATTCTCACCCTCCCTCTTTTTTGCCTCTTTCTCTGTTGCTCTCAAATAAATAAATAAAAATAAACAACAACAAAAACCAAAAATCTCAGGGGCCAGGTTTGGTGACACAAGCCTTTAATCCCAGCACTCAGGAGGCTGAGATAGGAAAATGTCTGTGAGTTCAGGACCAGACCCAGGCTACAGGATAAGTTACAGGTTAGCCTGGGCTAGAGTAAGATCCTACTTCAAAAGAAAAAATGTACTTCTCCAGGGCTGGCGGTGCAGTTCAATGATAGAACACCTGCTGAGCATGCGCCAGGCCTCAGATGTGTGTGGAACATGCAAGCCCCTTAAAGTTCTTCACCTAAAAGCCTTTACATCCTTTTAAAATACATTTTGAATGCCTCTCTTGAGCTTTTTTTGCCCATACCTAGTTTTTCTCCCCACAAGGCCCCAACTCCTGCTGGTAGATGTGACTTTTTTTCCTGGTCTGGTTATAGGATGCTCTGTGCTACTGGGACAGCTTTTTAAAATTTTTTTATTTTTTATTTTCTTGGGCTGGAGAGATGGCTTAGTGGTTAAATCACTTGCCTGCAAAGCCTAACTACCTGAATTTGATTCCCCAGTACCCATGGAAAGCAAGATTCACAAAATGGTGCATGGTTCTGGAATTTGTTGCCAGTGGCTAGAGTTCCTGTTTGTCCTTGAAAAATAAATAGATAAAAAATAGGTTAAAAAGCTTTAGTTTTTTTCCCTTTATTTGAGAGAGAGGAAGAGAGAGAGAGAGAGAGAGAGAATGAGTGCACCAGAATCTCCAGCCACTGCAAACAAACTCCAGATGCATGTACCACCTTGTGCATCTGGCTTTACATGGGTCCTGGGGAATCGAACCTGGGTCTTTTGGCTTTGCAGGCAAGCACCTTAACCACTAAACCATCCCTCCAGCCCTGGGACAGCCTTTAGACCAGAATTGTTGAGGTCTGTGCTGGCTATTTTACTGGTCAGATCTTGCCACACTCCCTGGGAAGCTGCCCAGTGCTCCTGGGTCATCTGCCCCCTCCCCCTGCTTTTTTTTTTTTTTTTTTTTTTTTTTTGAGGCAGGGTTTCACTCTAGTCCAGGCTGACTTGAAACTCCCTCTGTAGCTCATGCTGGCCCCAAACTAACAGTGATCCTTTTACCTCATTCTCATGAGAGCTAAGATTAAAGGTTTAAGCCACCTTGCCTTGCTAACATTGAGCATTTTGTTTTGTTTTATTTTTAAATATTTTTATTTTATTTAGCGTCAGAGAGAGAGAGAAAGAAGCAGACAGAGAGTAAATGTGCATGCTTGGGCCTTCAGCCACTGCAAACAAACTCCAGATGCATGAGCCACCTTGTGCATCTGGCTTACATGGATACTGGGGAATCGAACCTGGGTCCTTAGGCTTTGCAGGCAACTGCCTTAACTGCTAAGCCATCTTTCCAGCCCTTGTTTTGTTTTTTGAGGTAGGTTTCACTCTAGCCCAGGCTGACCTGGAATTCACTGTGTAGTCTCAGACTGGCCTCAAACTCACAGCACTCTTTCTACCTCTGTCTCCTGAGTGCTGAAATTAAATGTGTACGCCACCATGACTGGCTTCAGCTTTTTTTTTTTTTTTTAATGTGAGAGAGAATTAATGTGCCAGGGCCTCCAGCCACTGCAGCCGAACTCCAGAAGTGTGTGCCACCTTGTGCATATGTACAATCTTGCGTACTTGCATCATCTTGTGCGTCTGGCTTACATGGGTTATGGGGAGTTGAATATGGGTCCTTAGGCTTTGCAGGCAAACACCTTAACTGCTAAGCCATCTCTCCAGCCCCAAAAATGCTTTAAAAAATTTTATTTATTTATTTGAGAGAGAAAGAGCGGAGGAGAGAGAATAGGCACACCAGGGCTTTCAATCACTGCAAACAAACTCCAGACACAAACAGCCCCTTGTGCATCTGGCTTATGTGGGTCCTGGGGAATTGAACCTAGGTCCTTTAGGTTTGCAGGCAAGTGCCTTAATTGCTAAGCCATCTCTTCTGCCCACCCCCCAAAATGCTTTTGATGGGGCATTAATGGTGTAGTTTCAGCTGCCTATAGTCTCAGCTGCTTGGGAAGCCGAGGCAGGAGGATTATGAGCCCAGGAATTTACAATGAGACCCTGTCTCTTAAAAATTAAATTTGAGTGTGTTTGTGTGCAGTCTCAGTATGTTGCTTCTGTTGATCTGGAACTCCAGATCCTCCTACCTGATGGTGAAAGGTATATAACACTCACACTGAACTAAAGATTTTTGTTGACCTATTATTAGGTGCTAATATATGAGAGTTGTATATAGTTACTGACGTTTGTTTAAAGAATGGAGACAGGAAGAGCCAGCGTGACCTTTACTACCCTGACTGGAGCACAGACCCACCAGAAAGCAGTCCAGCATTGCTGAGCTGTAGTCTGCTGGAGGTGGGGCCTGTGGGAGGCCAAGAGGCTGTAGGAGGCGGGGCTTTAGAACCTGTGGGAATACTGAGGAACTGAGGTGGTAGCCCTGACAGCCTACAGCCCAGCCATGTTGGTGCTTAACGACATGCTGAAGCAGCAGCTGAGCCTGACCCAACAGTCCATCGAGGCCACTCGCCACCTGCACATCTCTCTCCTGCAGTCCCTGGACAGGGATATGTTCCACTACCACACCCTGGAGGAGGCCAAAGAGGTGACCACAAGGCAGAGTCTTCCGGAGGGTGGGGATAGCGGGGGGGGGGGGGGGAGAAGGAGGGGTGGCACCTCAGAGATGCCCAAGGGCTGTTGGGCCTGCAGGGACAGAAACTCTGGGACCTCACCCAGGGTTGTAGGTGGCAGGGATATGGGGAACTATGCCTCCTTCCAGACCTTTGGACCAAACCCACCACGGATCACCTTCTCTCCCCTTTTGTTTCATGATCTAAATATATGTTTATTGTAAAGATAACCCTGTTAGACATGTAAAAGTCCATGATCACCAACTGAATTATCTTTTTCAGATTTTTCCTGAACAAAATCTGAGCCGTATTATGCCTGATATTTAAAGAACAGCATCAATTTATGCGGTTGTGCATTTTCCCCCTCATTTTTTTTACTTATTTATTATTATTGGTTTTTTTGAGTTAGGGTCTCACTCTGGTCCAGGCTGACCTGGAATTCTCTATGTAGTCTCAGGGTGGCCTCAAACTCATGGCAATCCTCCTATCTCTGCCTCCTCCAGAGTGCTGGGATTAAAGGTGTGCACTACCACGCCCAGCTGTTTTTTGTTTTTTCAAGGTAGAGTTTCACTCTAGCTCAGGCTGACCTGAAATTCACCATGTAGTTTCAGGCTCGCCTTGAAGTCATAGTGATCCTCCCACCTTTGCCTCTTGAATGCTGGGACTAATGGCACGTGCCACCATACCCAGCTGAGAACTAATGTTTGTATTTGCTGGGCCTCCTGGGGTGGGATGAAGGCATTTCTTCAGGGTGTCTGATGCTGATGCTAGCTGGGACCCACTCTTATTTGGTCAATCCAACCTAAGCCTGCCAGGGTCCAGTGGCCTCACAGTTGTACTGAGGTGACCTGTCCTTCACTTTATAGTACATTAGGTGCCACAGGCCTGCACCACTGACCATGGAGGCTGCTCTGCAAGAGGTGAAGGAAGAGCTTTGAGTACCAGCTGATCAGGACCCATACTTCCAGGTGACATTACATATTTTATAGGCAGGTGAGGTTGAAGGGCCTGGTGTGTCCCTGGGCAAATTCCAGCTCAGTAACTGGCTGAATATCTTGATTCTTCCAGACCCCGTCTATATAGTGGATTTCTGTGAGGAAAATGACTGGCAGCTGCAAGGACCTGTCTCAGGCCTGTAGAAGTGGAACTCACAGCAGGACGGAGGCTACTGGCAAGTCTAAAGGAGACAGTGGAAGCCAGGAGCTCACGAGGAACCAGGCTGCCAACATGGAGGATTCCATGCTAGCACAGAAGACAGTCCAAGTGGCCCAAGCACCACTCCCCTAACATTGTGTCCTTAGTCAGCCTGCATACACTTCTGACCTACATACTCAGAGGTGACAATTTTTTTTTTTTTTAAAAAAAGGGCTTTATTTGAAGGCAAAACAGTAAAACCCACAAGAAATTTTTAACAGCACACATGTGTTTATCTTGAATCAGACACATCTGAACAAGACACAGATACGGGAAATCAACAAAATTGAGTATTTTGTCACATGGGGTTGAAAAATTGTATAGAGGACTTTGCATTTTACTGAAAAGAACATTTCAAAAGAGTTTGTACAAATAATGGCACTGCACCAAGCTGCCCCTGGCCCCAGGAGTGGCCAATCCACTGCAGCTACAGCAGAGGAGGCACCCCTCCTGGCCTTACCTCTTGGTGGGGGTGGGCTGAGGGTATGCAAATAAAATGCCAGCTGGGTGGGCGGCCCCCACGCTCAGTCTGAATGGGCCGCAATCCAGTGCTGGTGTTGGGTTGGTTCCCCTAGATGAAAACCACAAGCAGAGGTGCTAAGTGGAGGGATACTTGAGATGTCATTCTCTGACCTGAGGATGCCTTAGACCAGTGTCCACAGAACCTTTACCCAGGTCATAACAATAGCTAATATCTGAGCAAGTGTCAACCCGCACAACTAAACACCTGAACTAAGGAGTCAGCACACTTCAGAGATGGTGGGTTTCAAATGACTTCACAGGGATTGGCTCAGACTGATACTCGTTTCTCTAAAGCAGAACCAGTGGAGCTGAAAGGAAAACCCTGTTGTATCCTGCAACTTAAAGAGGTTTTGCTTTTCCTTATGTTGTGCACGGAGATGGCACCTGGCCTTGGATTCATCACTGCACCACAGCTAGCAATGGTCTGGGTATCTGAGTGAGAGCCCGCAAGAGTCCTGGTTCTTAGAGGTGGCTCAGATCTGACCCAGGGATTGTGTGATACCAACATCTTTGGGAAGGAGGCACACTCGTTCAGAGCTGAAGGGTCTTGGTTTTGCTTCGCAGTAAGGGGACCTGCCAAGGATGTGGTAGCTGTGGCACCTCCTCCTGGGCATGCGCAAAGCCGAGCCCCTCCCAGGTCAGAGAGCGTGGCACTCCTGTAGGCTGCCGTGTCAATCTTCTTTCTCTTCCTTTCGCGCCCCAAACGTGGAGACTGTGTGAGAACCAGACTGTCACTATGATCCTCCATGGCCATGAAGCCAGGAAGGTCCCGCTAGCTGGCGCTACCCGCCCAGGCTGCTACTTACACTCGTCCCTGGCCTTCATGCGTGCGATGAAGGAGTAGCTCTTGTTCCGGCGGTAGTTCTCATAGGGGTCATCCAGAGCCACGCCTACGCCCTTGTACTGGTCCCACTTGTCACGGACATCCCCACCCTTGATGGGGTCCTGGATGCCCTGCTCTTTTGCTCCCAGGCCCCCAGAGCCACTCCACCCTTCAAAGGAAGGAGTGCATGGTTATGGCCATACAGGTGCTATGACCATGTTCCCAGCTCAGCAGGAAAGTTCCCCAGGAAGTCAAAACCCATTCATAGCAAGTAGTTATACACATGACATGAACCTAGCAGGACTGATCATCCCTCCAGGGCAGAGAACACTTACCCATCTTTACCAGCATCTGATGGCCTTTGTTCTCTTCTCCCAGCCTTGAGTCAGGGATGGGAGGTGCTGAATTAGAACCCAGGCCCGCTGCCGTGCTAGAATGAAGAGTCATGTTTTAAAAAACAGCTCCCAGAAGGTGGCTTGAGTAAATGCCTTGCACTGTGATTTCAGGTAGCTGCTGTTTTTCTGTTAGCACCTTGGAAAGGGTCTCTCTTGTGATGCCCCCAACCCACCCCCCACCCGGGCTTTCTAATGCTTCTTCCAACCCCCAGCATGTTGTCTTCACCCTGGCCTATGGCGGTCACAGTGTAGTCTTACGGTGGGGTGGGGCTCCGGGACCTCGATCGACGCCTCCTTCCTGGGGAGTAAGACTTGGACCGAGACCTTGACCTGGACCGAGAGCGGCTTCGGGAGGAGCGGGACTGGCTGCGGCTCCTGTGGGCAGAGGACAGGTGGGTTAGAGGTGGCAGGACACAGGTGCAGGGCTCCCTGAACAGGTGGTGGCCTACCTGGATCTGGAACGTGAAGAGGAGCGGGAGTGGGAGCGGGAGCGAGACCTGGAGGAGGAGCGTGAAGACTTGGAGGAGCGTGAAGTGGAGCGTGAGGAGGAGCGACCTCGGCTCTTCGATCTGCTTCGGGATCTAGATGGGCCACCACTGTGAGGAAGAAGTGGTCAGACAGCTACAGTGGAAGGCAGAGGGACAGCTGATTGGAGCCTCAGCCCCACCCGTGCATCAGGTTACCTGTTCCTCTTCTCCTGGCCCTTGCGCCTACGGGCCCTCATCTTGGCTCGGAAGAACTCATAGAGGCCGTTCTGCTCCCAGCCCTCACTGCAAGACACACAGGTGTTCCCATTAGACATGCAGGGACTCTTGAACGCACATGACAGGTACTTCCACTACACACATACTCTGCACCTGTTGTCTCCCCCAAATTAAACAGGGATGGGGGAGGTGGGCCAGGAAGGGAAGCAAGGCCATTGGTCTTGGACTTAGGGTTCCTGCTGTACCTGTTCCTTGGCCTGTCATGGGAGGGAGGGCTATAGAAGGCCTCTACAGCAGCCAGCAGCCTCTCACTGGGTGGCATGGGGGGTGGGAGGCGGATGTCTTTGGGATCCAAAGGCTTGTACTCGTGGTCTTCCAACTGCAGGAGAACATGGCTGTTGCCCACATACAAACAGAACCCCTCCAGGCCACCCAGGGCAGTGGGGAATGAGACACCAGTGAAGTGGCCACAGGGCTTGCCCCACCACTGAGCCCTTTGCTCTTGTCTTTGTTCCCTCCCACAAAGGACTAAGCCTATGTTCCTGGGAGGTGTCACCTTCACGAGTGGGGCCATCAGCCCAGCAGGAAGATCAAAGTAGGGCACATTGGGAACCAGGCTGGGGTCATCGTGGTTGATATGAGGGGGGCCCTGCCGCCGCATGTGGGGGGGCTGCCCATTGAAGCCGTGAGGGGGAGGCCCAAAGTCAGGGTGCTGGGGCCCAGCCCAGGGCGGGTGCTCGTTGATCCCTGGGTGAGGCATACGGTGGCCAGGGTGGTGGTGAGGGGGTCCCATCTCTGCAAGAGAAAACACATCTCAGGTTTGCTGAACATTGCAAGTTGGGAAGCACTGGCCCATTAGGGTCTCACATGACTAGTACCCACAACAGAGGAAGTGAGACAAGGGTAAGGCCCAACTGAGGGGACTCAAGTGGCCTCTCCAGAAGAAACTGAGAGGGCAACTATCAAACTGCCAAAGAACCATCACCAGCTAAACTCTCCCAAACCTACATTCTGAAGACCTCATCACACAAACTAAGCAGGGGACTGTACTGGGAGCAGGACCCTCTTTACAAGACTTAAGTCAAAACAAGAGGTTTGGAGGACCCCAACACAACATGCCTATGGTCCCTACCAGCAGGACCACAGAGGGATGTCTGCCTAAGACCCAGGGCTGCAGGCCTCCAGAGCTGAGGGAAACCCTATGTCTGTGGCTTTTCTGTGCAGCCTGGGTGTTGGAGCAGCTGCTACAAGGAGGCATGGGCTTCACATAAATATGCAGAGACCCATAAATAAACAGAGACAAGAACCAAAACGGTATTCAAAATGCAGATCAACAAACTAAAGGATCTTTTAGTACAGAGCCCTCGGACCCTCAGGTCCACACCTGCAGACAGGCAGCTGGGGCCTGGCTCCTGGCATGTGTGGGTGCAGGGTTTGAAGTCACCTGGACAGCTGGCCTGGCTCATGGGAGGTCCTCAAGCCAGGGTGGTGAGGATGGTAAGTAGTGGTCCATCCATGCCTGCCTCTTCCCCTACCCTGAGAGCCAGGGATGGGTTCCCTGGTTACCCCACAGCTCCCTCTCTGCCTGATATTTCCACTGGAGGCATCAGATGGCATAGCAGGTACACAGTGGGCAAGTTAGCTGGCACCTTCTGCCTCCAGAGCAGAGAGCTAGGCCTGGGATGCCCTACTGGACCACCTCCAGTGGTGGTCCCCACGTACCTGCTGGGAAGTCCCCCTGTGGGTAGTCGAAGCGGTGAGGGTAAGGTGGCCGCTCAAAAGGGTGGCGTGGGGGAAAGTCATCCTGCATGAAGCGGGGTGGGAAGCGGTTGAAGTTGTGGGGGTGCGGCGGCTGGTTGAACTGTGGATGCTGCTGGTGAGGTGGGAAAGGCCCACGGAAGTGGGGTGGCCGCTGCATGCGGAAGGGTGGCTCGCGCTGGGCACCACCCCAGGGTGGTGGCTCATGCTGGTTGTTCCAGGGTCCCTCAAACTGGCCACTCCAGTTGGGGTCAGGCTGGTTGTTCCAGGGTGCTTCACGCTGGCCGTTCCAGCCAGGATCCCCGCGCTGCTCACCCCACATGCCTTCATGGCTATTGTTCCAGGGCGGGCAGTGGGGCGGCCCACCCTGGTGGTGTGAGTACGGGGGCTGTTCTGGGGGCTGCAAGACAAAGCACAGAAATGACACTGGGCAGGACCTGAGTTACAGCCAACCTGCCAGGCAACCACCCTATCCCAGCCCCTTATGTAGTGTAAAATGATGAGACCCTCTCAAATACACATGCAACCCCATGGTCAAGGCTGCTACTGGACACTGGGCCACTGTGCCTGCAGGCAGGATCAAATGTTTCCTTCTCCTTGCCCTCAGGAGGGAGCAGGGGTGTGACCATCTCAGAACTGTGTTCCAGTGTCCCCAGGAAAATGTACCCCACTGCCTGGATCCCATACCCTTTTCCAGGCCATCTCAGGATCAGCTGAAGAGCTTGCCTTCATATCCTTGTTCTACACCCATACAATAGCTGTATCACTTAAAGTGGACATGGCCAAATCTGGCTCAAGAGACATGACAAGAATGCGCACAGGTGAGGCCAACAGGCCCCCTGGGCCAGGCAGGTGTGCTGTGCAGGCCTCACCACCAGGCTGGTGGGGTACCCTTTTCCTCCGTCTTCCAAGAAAGCCCAACTGCCAATAACAGGAATGATTTCTAAATGTGCAAGATACCATGCAGGCAGGCCCTACTAACCTTGAGTTCCTTGTTTTTGAGTGGGAAGTTTTTATAAACAGGGCTTTGATAAAAGGCTCAGGACAGCATGGAATTCAATCTCCCTGCCTCAGTCTACTATGGGCTGGGATTCTAAGCATGCTGTATTTCAAATAGCTCCCAACTCCCCATTCTTTTTCTTTGTGGAGTTGGGGATGGAATCTGGGGCCTTGCACATGCCAGACAAGCAATCTGCTCAAGTAGCACCTGTCATTAACCTCCAGCTGTAATGGTGGACTCACTGACCTAGGAAGAAGACCCAGTGTGTTCATAGACCTGAGCCTGTGTAGGTGAAGGGCCTGTTTCCCCACCTCTAACATGAGAGCTGTTTCCTCACAAGCACCCACAATGTGCCCACCCCACAGGCTCAAAGCCAGCACTGAAAATGTCAATCTTGTCAAGTCCTGAAGCTGAGGACTTAGAGCCCACTACTCATAAAAAGCCCAGAGCTGAATCCCTATCACCCTTCTGTGTTCCCCAGGGACATCGAATGGCAAGGAACGCCATGTCAAAAGACAACCAGCCCCACTCCTGGGGAAAAGGTATGGACTGTATCACAATGTTCCATCTAACTGCACCCGAAAAGCTGTGGCATGTTATTGTTCACATTACATGACTCCTGCCTTGTCTAGAGGTTTCCCATCCTGAGTCACCTGGTCAGTCCTAGGATCTCACCCCAGGAAATGCTACTATCTACAAAGTTCTAGAGACATTAGACACTCTACCCTAGCCCAACTCTTGCTCTCCACAGATTTCAAGAAGTACCTGCTGCTGGCCCCAAGGGGCAACAGGGTGCGGCTGGTCAAACCATGGGGGCTTGTTAGGTGGGATCTGTTCATGCGGTCCTGGACCCCGGGGGCCACCACCAGCGGGATCCTGGACCCCTCCTGTGGTGTCATAGTCAGAAGAACCAGGCATCTGGATGGGGGGCTTGTTGTCATCTAAACCCAGTTGAGAGATGGTGATAGTTAGAGGTGGTCAATGGCCTGCAGAAACCACATGGGCAAGCCTGGGCTGGGGCTCTGGGCTCATGCTCCTCACCCCAGTGTAAAGTACTACCACCACTACCCTCCAGGGAAGGGACAAGATAGGGTAGTCTCACAATGCATAACACTTCTCTGCAATATATATGGCTATTCTAGCCGTCTTAATTTTAGTTTGCTGAAAATTTTATCAAGGTTTTTGTTTTTCTTCTTTTGGTTTTGCAAGGTAGGGTCTATAGCCAAGGCTGACGCACATCATACATGTGAATCCAGAGGCCAGGAGAATGACAGGTATCCTTCCTCTATTGCTCATCTGCCTTATTTCCTTGAGATGGAGTCTCTCTGAAACAGAAGCTACTATATTTGCAAGCCAGCAATTCTTCAATTTCTACTCCTCACAAGACCGGGGTTATAGGCATGTTTGGCAATCCCCAGCTGTTTACATGGATGCTGGCGAATCAAATTCAGGTAGTCTCAGGTCCCCATGCTTGTGTGGCAAGTTCTCTTACCTACTAAGTCTTTTCCCTAGCCTCTGAAACTATTCTGATAGTCTTGTTCTGTAGCCAAGCCTGGTCTGGAATTTGAGATCCTCTTACCTCAGTGTCCCCAGTGCCAGGATGACAGGCATGTGCCACTACACACAGCTCATTTTAGATTATGATTTCTCCACTTTTGTTCAGAAATGACCATACTATATGTGTATATATGTATACACATACACATGAGGAATCATCTACATGTATGTGAGATACACATATATGTACATATGAGACACATAATATCCACAAACATACACATGTATACGCACATACACATATTTAGAGGTGGGGCTGGAATCAGGGTCTTGTGTGTATGTTAAGTATAGGACCTTCTGCTGAACCCCAACCTTGAACTGCACCTTTAATCCTGCTTGGTCTGTGGTCAGCTTGCATTAATTACTAATCTGCTCTTTCTATTCTTGGGACAGCACAGACTAGCTGCAAGATTGCTAGAGGTAGTGGCCTGGCCTAAGCTAATGAGCAAATTAAAACCTGGCCCCAGCAGCAGGTGTGAAGCTACATAGTTGGCCATGCTGAGGAGCGGCAAAGGGAGCCTCATACCTGGCTGAGTCGTGGGTGGGATGGCTGGGGTTGGTGCTGGGGCCGGGGGAGGAGCAGGGGGAGGTGGCGTGGCCTTCACTTCTGCTTCCATTTGTGGCATCTGAATCTGCTGCTGCTGCTGCTGCTGCTGCTGCTGCTGCTGCTGGGCCAGGCTGTTGACAAACTCTTCATGCTGTGTCTTGAGGCTCTGGATCTGCTGCTGAAAGGCCAGCTGCACAGGCTGCACCACTGAGGAGTACTCATTGATGAGAGTTGCCTGGCAGAGAGGAGCATCTGCCACTCAAGACACCAGCTTGAGCCTTGTCACCTATTCCCACCTTCTGGAATATGAAGCCAAAGCACAGGAGACTAGAGCAGACAGGCTGCTGACAGCAATCGGCATGGCCCTGACAGCCACAGGGTGTGTGGGGTCCAACCAAAGCTCTGATAAGGAGGGCATCACTGAGGGCAGTTTTAAACTTCCAAGGAATGGGCACATGCGACTCTGGCTGCAGGCAGGCATTCTAGGACTTTTCCTGTGTGGCACTGAGAAAGCTATAGTCCCTGAGCCTCAAATTCCTCTCCGACAGGATGGGACAGTAGTCCCTACTGGTTCTGTGATGCCTTCAGGGTGATGCACACAGGTGGGGCTGTGGCACAAGCAAGCAGGTGGCACTCACCTGGTACTGACCAAGCCCCAGGGCTGGGCTCTGCAGCTGTTGAATGATTGAGTCATCAAAGTAACCATTCTTCTCCCAGAGCTGCAGTAGCTGGATGCAGAAAGGAGAGGAGAAGTCAGGCAGAGTCCATTCTCTCTGGCCCAGCCCAAACCCTCCCCAGTGACTCCACGAACCCTGGCGATCTTCTGTTGCTTGTCCTCCTCCACAGCCAGGAAGCTGGTGCAATAGATGGGCACCACCACCTTCTGCAGTGCGGCCAACAACTCTCGTGCCTGCTTGCGCTGGCTGTGAGGGAGAGACCTTCCGCGCATCAGGGCCCTGGGGCGGGACCCGGCCACGCGCCCGTTACCATGGCAGCTCCAGCCACAGCACCCTCTGCCTTCTTGGGAAATGGGCCCACAGCCCGGCAGAGCAATGGCTGGGTGCCCTGCAAGACTAGTGTGAGTGTGTGATCTTGAGGGATGAATGAAGGGTAGAGAACTCAGTCCAGGGTTGTTCAGAGGAGGCTTCCTCACTTGTTTTGATGTCAAATAAGCCTTCCTTCCCATCCCAGGTGGTATGAGGACAGAAAGACAAAGTCCGCCAAATCCCCAGGTGTGTGCAAAGGGTAAAATGGGGTGGAGGTGGGGGTGTCAGGGTCTTGCTGTGCAGAAAGAAACTTCAGTCTGGACCACCCTCTCAAGAGTGTGTGCCCTTTTGCCAGCTATACATCTGATAAAGGATTACTATCTAGGATATACAAAGAACTCAAAAAAATTAAATAATAAGAAATCAAACAAGCCAATTAAAAAATGGGCTATGGAACTAAATAGAGTTCTCAAAAGAAGAAATACGGATGGCATATAAGCATCTAAAAAAGTGTTCTACATCCCTAGTAATCAGGGAAATACAGATTAAAACTATGTTGAGATTCTATCTCACTCCTGTCAGATTGGCTACCATCATGAAAACAAATGATCATAAATGCTGGCAGGGATGTGGAAAAAGAGGAACCCTTCTACACTGTTGGTGGGAATGCAATCTGGTCCAGCCATTGTGGAAATCAGTATGGAGGTTCCTGAGACAGCTAAAAATTGATCTACCATATGACCCAGCTATAGCACTCCTAGGCATATATCCTAAGGACTCATCTCATTACCTTAGAAATACTTGCTCAACCATATTTATTGCTGCTCAACTCACAATTGCTGGGAAATGGAACCAGCCTAGATTTCCTTCAACTGATGAGTGGATAACAAAGATATGGCACATTTATACAATGGAGTTCTACTCAGCGGTAAAGAAAAATGAAGTTATGAAATTTGCAGGAAAATGGATGGATCTGGAAAGGATTATACTAAGTGTGGTAGCCCAGGCCCAAAAAGCCAAGCGTTGCATGTTCTCTCTCATATGTGGATGCTAGCTACAGATGATCAGACTTCCGTGTGAGTAGGAAGAAAACTCAGTAGCAAAGGCCAGTAAACTAGAAAAGAAATATAAATGGAAGAGAAAGGAAGGGAGAGGGGTACTTAATAGGATGGTATTGTATATATACAAGTAGAAGAATAGATTAATGGGGGTGAAAAGGCCCAAAGTCAGGTCAGGGAGAGATTGAGTAAAGGAAAGGTGGAGGGAGGGCTAACCAAAATCTAAGAGGATATAAATAAATCATATGGAATCCTACTTTTATGGACAATGGAACACTCAGGAGCCGTAGATTGTTGCTAGAAAATTTTCAGTGCCAGGGATGGGATACCTTCCAGTGAGTTGTTGGCCAGGGAGGTCCCTGATGCTCCCAAAACATTATAGGCCATTGCCGAGGCCCTTGGTTTCCCACCAGGAATAGATGGTAAGACCCTATTGCTGAAGACTCCACATACTTGGGCTGCAAGGCCACTGAGAAATCCTGCTGGAACTGAGCTGATAACCTCCTCCATGTAGACCAGCTGACAGAAAGCTGGAAGAAGTCATTCTGCATGCAGTTCAATGGGAGAGAGAAATCACCAGTGAAGATACTCAGCAATGGACACTGCAAGCCTTATATTTGGCCAGCCAGGCCAAATGAGCCTAAGGGTGCAATAATGGCACGTCTGACATGGTGGAAACCAACTGCCTTCTAATTGGACTGGAGGCCTGCTTCATGAGAGGGAATACATCCCTGATACTAAAAACATAAAACAGGAGTATCATGAGCCCTAGGGGTGTAATGTCTGCTGCTGCCTGGCTAAATGTATATACTATGCTTATCAAACTGCCCAATAAGCACTTCTCTTAATGTTCATACCCTTATCCATTAATGCTACTCTCACTTTTGGTAGAGAATCTTCTCTTTTCAGATGGCAGTGACCTTGGGACGACTCAGAAGGTATCATGGTGCTGGAAAAAAGTGACTGGATTGCTCAGTACTGTAATATGTCTATCACACCTTCCAAGGTTCAGAGTGTAATGTGGAAGAGGTGGCAGAAAGAATGTAAGAGCCAAACGAAGGGTAGGACTCCTTACAACATGCTTCTCAGACACAAAATGGCCTGGATATCCATGACCTCACAGTGCCCAACACTACCTACACAAGGCCATCATAAGAGGAAGAAAAGATCAGGACATTAAAATAAAAGAGAGACTGATTGAGATGGGGAGGGGATATGATGGAGAATGGAGTTTCAAAGGGGAAATTGGGGGGGGGGGAGGGATGGTATTACCATGGGATATTTTTTATAATCATGGAAGTTGTTAATAAAAATTTGAAGAAAAAAAAAAGTGTGTGTGCCCTGCCCCTCATGGCCAGAGTACAACTGGAAGGGGCATAAACCAACTATGAAGTGCTGTGTTTGGCTCAAGGGTAAGAAGAAGCTTGTCTGGCACACCCAAGGTCCTGGTTTCCACACCCAGAGCCTTTAATCCCAGCACTCTGGAGGCAGAGGTAGAAGGATCACTGTGATTTTGTGGCCACCCTGAGACTACATAGTGAATTCCAGGTCAGCCTGGGCTAGTGCAAGACCCTACCATGAAAAATAAAACAATACCAAATAAATAAATAAATAAAAGAGGAATGGCTGGAAAGATGGCTCAGCAGTTAACAGTGTTTGCTTGCAAAGCCTACTGGCATGGGTTCAATTCCTTAGCACCCAGGTAAAGCCAGATAGATGCAGTGTCACATGTGTCCAGAGCTCATTTACAGCACCAAGAAGCCCTGGCACACCCATTCTTTCCCTTGCTCAAAAAAGAAAAGAGGGCTGGAGAGATGGCTTAGCGGTTAAGCCCTTGCCTGTGAAGCCTAAGGACCCCGGTTCGAGGCTCGATTCCCCAGGACTCATATTAGCCAGATGCACAAGGGGGCGCACACATCTGGAGTTCGTTCACAGTGGCTGGAGGCCCTGGCGCGCCCATTCTCTCTCTCCCTCTCTCTCTCTCTCCCTCTGTCACTTTCAAATAAATAAATACAAAAAAAAAAAAAAGAAAGAAAGAAAGAAAGAAAGAAAGAAAAAGAAAAAGAGCTGGAAGATGGCTCAGTGGTTAAAGGTGCTTGCTTATGCAAAGCCTGCCAAACAGCCTCGGCTCGATCCTCCAATACCCACATAAAGCCAGATGCACAAAGTGTACACATATCTGGACTTCATAAGCAGTGACAAGAGGCCCTGGTGTACCCATTCATATTCAAGAGCTCTTCTTTGTGGCACCATGAGAACCGCCAGAGCCTGGGGTCCATGCAGCCTGGAGCTCAGTGTCCAGGCCCACCGTGGAGACGGCATCAACGTGGGACAGCTGGAGAGTAGAGCGACATCCCAACATGAGGTTGGACTTGACTGTGGAGGATTGACAGCAGAGGATTAGAGCCAGAGCATCTTTGGCATCCTTCATGAGGTTTTGAGAACTGAAGTGTTCCAGTTGGTGTCAGCTCAGCCTAGGAGGAGGCTACTTTCCCCAAAGGATGCAAAGAACCAGCAGCTGCCACCAGCCATTCTGAAAACTTCTAGTACACTCACCTTTGGTATTTGGCTGTTCACTGACAGCCAAGAGATGTCTTGACAACTACTACCACAGGCACACTGGGTATCATTCATTAACCTGCCTACCAGAAGCTTTTTTATACCTTTTAAATAATGAACTGTTCACAAAATTGTTTGGCATTGTACTTGGAACAGTGGGCTCTTTAAGCCAAAAAGCTACTCGGAAAATTAACTTTGTACAGTTACTTTAACTAAAAGCATGGCCTTTGGTAAAAAAGAAAGAAAGAAAGAAAGAAAGAAAGAAAGAAAGAAAGAAAGAAAGAGGCACATATCATTAATCCCAGCAGAGGTAGGAGGACTGCTGTGAGTTCAAGGCCACCCTAAGACTACATAGTGAATTCAAGGTTAGCCTGGGCTAGAGTGAGAACCTACCTCAAAAAATCAAGAGCTGGGGAAATGGCTTAGCGGTTAAGGTGTTTTCCTACGAAGCCTAAGGACCCTAGTTCGATTCCCCAGGACCCATATTAGCCAGATTCACAAGAAGCCGCATGCTTCTGGAGTTTGTTTGCAGTGGCTAGGTGTGCCCATTCTCTTTCTCAAATAAGTAAGTAAGTAAGTAAGTAAATAAATAAATAAGACAGCCAGGTGTGGTAGTGCACACCTTTAATCCCAGCACCCAGAAAGCAGAGGTAGAGAAGGTCGCCATGAATTTGAGGCCACCTTGAGAATACAGAGTGAATTCCAGGTCAGCCTTGGCTAGAGTGAGACCCTACCTTGAAAAACCAAAATAAATTAAATTGAAAAAAACCCCACAAACTAAAAAAGAAAAGCAAATGGCCCAGGAAGGTACCTGTAGAATGACCCATATACTGACCCCAAGAAAAAAAGGGGAGATGGGTGGCCAGCAGGTGCAGGCCAAGGTCGGGGAGGATGGTACAGGCAGGAACCCTGTGTGAGCAGCACTGGACTTTGAAAGTGGATAAGGAAGGGTTACTACGGAAGAAGAGAAAGGCCATCCACACAGAGATGCTTGGTACTCAGAAAGACAGCAGTGGAGAGTGCAAGAGGCTGCATTTCCCAGCAGAAGATAAGTCAGGGGTGAGGCAGGGAGGGGCTATATGTGCTGGAGACAGGGAGAAAGGGACCTAGGGAGAAAAGCCAGGTCAGGCTCACCAGTTTGTCCTGGTCTCACAGGAGCCACACAAACCTACTCAAGTCCTCCCTGGCAGCACAGTCACAGAGGCCAGCAGGGAGGCCAGTCCTGTCAGCTGTATCATAAACCCTAACCTCATCCCAGGGCTTCACAGAAGCTGGAGCCATAGAGACATGAGGATGCCAAAGACTAATGGTGCAGAGGGTTAGCAGAAGTGGCCCCCTCAGAGCCCAAGGAATGTGTCAAAGTGGAGAACAGTCTCCACAGCAGAGCAGTCAAATAGCTGTGTATGGGTGGGCCAGTGAGAGGGCCCAGCAGCAGAGATGGCTGAGGGGGAGTAAGAGGTGGTGGTGAAGCCCAAGGCCTGCCTTGCCCTGGAGGGGTGGGAGCAGTGGGGACAGTGGCCCAGTGTATGGGAAACATGAGGGGGGCTGGAGCCACATACTCACCAGTGGTGCAGCACATCATTGATCAGGTAGATGAGGTGCAACCGCAGCTCGAAGTGTGCCCCGTCAGCTGTGATGCGGTTGCGCAGGTGGCCAGCCATCAGCTCGCAGTGTGGTGGAGACTTGGCATTGCTGAACATCCAGTTCTTCCCGGCCTGGAACATCCAGCCCAGGGTAAGTGGGCCAGCCTAGGTCAGCATGCACACCATGGAGGATATTCCACCCACCCTTTGTGCTCACTGAGATGGCGTCTTTGGTGCAGGTGTCAATAATGGGTTGTAGCAGGTTGTCAAATTCGGTCATATCCAGTTGTGTCTCCTCTAACAGTTTTTGCATCTGCTGTTCCACCGCATGTGCTACAGCCGCTGTCACCTGTTCCTAGGAGGTCAAGAAGGACAGAGAGAGGGTGTGAGGGGACCTGACCCAGAGGAGTCCTGACTCACTCAGCACAGGTGTCTGCCCTCAACATATGCCGTAATAGGCTGAGTAGGCAAACAAGAGCCCAGCACCAGATAAGACATAGTGAGAGAAACCATGGGCCTCAGGTGACTGGAAAAGATGAAATCAGGGACCAAGGAAGCTCAAGAATAGATTAAACCTTACTGGGTGTGGTGGTACATGCCTTTAATGCCAGCACTCAGACAGCAGAGATATCACCTTGAGTTCAAGGCCAGCCTGGGACCACAGAGTTCCAAAATTCAAAAAATAAACTACAAGGGAAGGCAGCCAGGGCCAGATACAGTGGGCATGTCTGTGATCCCAGGTCAGCATGGAGAGACAGCATCTCAAAACAAAACAAAACAACAAAAAAACCCATACAATGTCAGGTTTTGGCCCATCCAGCTGGTAAATTCAGAGCTGAGGTTGATACAAGAGGCAGGTTCCACTTGGGCCAAGACCACACTGCCTAATCTGTGACAAATGGCAGTAAGCAATCTTGAATGCCAAGTGACCAGCGGCAAGAAATGGCAGCTTTATGTCATCTAGTGAGCAGTGGTTGGCATTTCAGAGGGTTTGTGTGTCAGTCCTATCACTTTTTCTGGCAGCTCATCCTTAAAGAATTTGGAAAAAGTACCAGGCTGACAGATGGGCCAGCAAGGTCCCTCCCCACTGACCCTATGAGGACTCAGCCACCATTCAGCAATATCTAGAGGCCAACTAGCCACATCTGGGTACAACTTCCACTGGGGACACCTGACCATGGTCCTACTTAGAGGGGTCACCACGGCTACAGATGTCCAAAGAACACATGCAGTGACTTCACTGGCATGAAAAGCATCCACAGAGCTGGGGCCACGGAAACAGCAGCAGAGAGCACAGGCCCTCACTAATGAATCAGTCTTCATGACAGCTGCCTAGCGTGTTGCAATGGTCCCTGGAGGGACATACCTGTCGCAGGGCCAGCAGGTGCTGCTCCTGCTGCTGCAGGTTCCACTGGCTCTGCTGGATGAGCTCGTCCACAGACGGGGCACCCTGGGCTGGTGGGATGGGTGCTCCAGGGGCTAGTGGAGGCTGTGGTAGTGGGGGCAGAGCTGCAGTTGGCTCCAGTTCCGGGGCTTGCTGCTTGCAGATGACTAGGTGAGGAGAGACAGAGCCTGTGAGGATGTGGCAAGTCCAAATGTCCCCTCAGCTATGGAGGGCCTAGTACACCTACACCAGGTATGTCATGCCATCCCATGTCTGCCAGCCACCCTTCCTACCACTGGGTCCAGCTCTCCATCCACCATCCATCTCATAGGACAGCCCCAGGCCTCGCCTACACTCTTATCCACACTTCCCACTGTTGCATTTGACCTTTATGTGGACAGCCATGGAACTGCCACTTCCCTACTCCCTTGCCAATGTCATCTAGTCCTCAGTGTCCCTAACGCACAGGCTGAGGCTGAATCCACCCACTTTCCCATCTCATCCAGGACTGCTGAGTTGATGCAGAACACAGGTATGACTACTGATGGAGATGTGACACCTCTCCCAAGGGCATCTTTGACCTGTGCCACTGTGCCTTAGTTTCTCCTTTTACTTTCAAGACATGTGATACTCTGAAGGGCAGGCCAGCACACCCCTGATACCTGTCCCATTTCCTTTTGGTAACTCTTCAAATCTGTACCCCTTGAGAATGGAAACCTTCTGAATCCAGGACCCCTCCAGCTTGAGCCATCAGTAATACTCCCACTCTGTGGCAGATGGCCAGGTTTCTGGCAGATGAGATTGTAGGGGGTATGGCCAGACTACTGGAACCCCCAAGGCCACCCCAAGGAGAACCTACCATTGGACAATGTCAGAGAGGAGGGTGAGATGAAAGGTGGCAAGTGTTTCCAGGGTCTATAAGCAGCATCTGGTGACTACTGCTTAGCTCTTAGCCCCAAGTAGCACTGCATGGGACAGGCCTCACTGGAGCTCTGGATCCCATCCTAGTTCATCTCTCAGTCTCTGCTTCCAAGGGAGCCAGTGCAAGTCTACACTCCAGTTCAACTGCTCATGTGGTCAGGGTTTTCTACAGTCCATGCAAAGTTACTGCACTTCTCACTTCCAATTCCAGATGCCCACTCTGCACCCTGGGCTGTTTCCAAAAATGGCACAGCAATCTACCTGGATAGGGACATGCCCTCAAGCTAGCCAGCCAGCCACTAGACCACACACCTTGATGTCACTGTTCACAGCTCTGCCCTCACCTGCATCATCCGTGGAACATAACATCCTTCCCCCTTATACATGGTGGGCAGTGCTTCTGCCTAGCATGGAGCGACAAATCTGGGAATGGGGGCTGGAGAGATGGCTTAGCGGTTAATTGTTTGCCTGTGAAGCCTAAGGACCCCGGTTTGAGGCTCAATTCCCCAGGGCCCACGTTAGCCAGATGCACAAGGGGGCGCATGCGTCTGGAGTTCTGGAGTTCATTTGCAGTGGCTGGAAGCCCTGGTGTACCCATTCTCTGTCTCTCTCTGCCTCTTCTCTCTCTGTCACTCTCAAATAAATAAATAAAAATAAAAACATTAAAAAAATCTGGGAATGGCAAGTGAGCATTTGGGCACTGTCAGCAATGCAACACTGTGCTGCTCACACTTTTTTTTTCTATTTCTTTTCTTTTTTGGGGGGGGGGTTGAGGTAGAGTCTCATTCTAGTGCAGGCTGACCTGAAATTCACTATGTCATCTCAGGATGGCCTTGAACTCACAGCAATCCTCCTACCTCTGCTTCCCAAGTGCTGGGATTAAGGCATGCACCACCATGCCTGGCTCACTTTTATTGTACTTTACAAAAAGTACAGGCCCACAGAAATTTTATTCATTTGTTTTTGTGTGCGTATACATGCTAAGGCCTCTTGCCACTTTTTTCCCCCCTATTTTTGAGGTAGGGTTACTCTAGCCCAGGCTGACCTGGAATTCACTATGTAGCTTCAGGGTGGCCTCAAACTCATGGCAATCCTCCTACGTCTACCTTCAGAGTATTGGGATTAAAGGTTGCACCACCACGTGAAGCTTTTGCCACTTTTTGCATTGGGCTTACATAGGTGGCATAGGAATTGAACCTGGGCCACAGACTTTGTAAGCAAGTGTCTTTAACCAATGAATCATCTTCCCAGCCCCTCCATGGAAATTTTAAACAACAAAACTAAACATTGGTTCTTCACCATGGAGCTTGCTAAATACCATTCTAGAACAATCCTGCTGCTTAGTGCTGGGGTGACCTGCAGCCCTTCCAGAGCTCCCTAAGCTTCCAGGCTATGTTTGTAGTTTCTCAGGAAGTGGCTCTCTTACTCTGTACCCTCCCTTTTGGCCAAGCCTGAGTCCCTTCCCCAGCACTCCTCACACACCTTTGTGTGTGTGTGTGTGTGAGAGAGAGAGAGAGAGTGAGAGAGAGAGGGAGGGAGGGAGGGAGAGACAGAGAATTGGCACACCAGGGCCTCCAGCCACCACAATCAAACTCCAGGCACATATAGCCCCTCATGTGCATATGTGATCTTGCGCATGTTACCTTGTGCATCTGGCTTACGTGGGATGTAGAGAGTTAAACATGGGTCCTTAGGCTTCGCAGGGAAGTACCTTAACCATAACGCTGTGTCTCCAGCGTGAAAGCTATCTCTTCTCACCTGGCTAACTCTGCCATGCTCTGTACATTCCAGCTGAGATGCTATTACCTCCTATCCTCAGTCTGGCCCTGCCACATAAATCTACATGGTCCCAATGTATGACCCACCAGGTAGGCATGGGCTTCCTGATCAGCTCCTGTTCACAGTTCATTCCACTAAGGCACTGTCCAAGACCAGAGTGTGTTGTAAGTGCTTGACCCATCAAGGTCTGTTCCATCTCAGGGGGTTCTGGCTCACAGACTACCACTTTCCTATGCCCGATACCACAAGCATCTACTGACTCTTAGAGCAAATAATGCAGAGGCTGAGGCTTGCCACTGGACATGAAAGATGTGGGTCCTACCCTTGGGACACTTGCAATCTGCTCACTCGTTATCCATTATTCAAAGGCCAGCTTTTTCCAGTGTGGTGGTTTATGTTCATAATTCCAGCACTTAAGAGGTGGAGGCAGGAGGATTGCTGTGAGCTGGAGAACAGCTTGAGCTACATAGTTTTAGGCCAGCCTGGGCTACATTGTGAGATACTATCTCTAAACATAACAAAAACAGCTGTTTCCTAACACCATCTTACAGAGTAATGCCCAACTAAGTCAGCAACAATAAACATGTGGCAAACCCCAGAAAACAATGCAGCCTGTGCATTTGAAACTCTGCTGGAATTACAGGGAGCTCACAGAGGGGGCGGGAACAGGTCCTGCCCCAGGAATGGTTCTCTGTTTTCAGCCCTAAGTACACTGAAGGAGTTCGATTGCAGATCCCGAGGGGTGAATGGATAACCTCATTCTCCATGACACACGAATCCAGCAGCCGATCGTGGTGCCAAGCTCTAGGAATAGAAGGAAAGGCAAAGACCCAGCTGCCCCTCTTCACAGAAAAAAAGACTATGAGACCCCAAATAAAGCGGGTTATGGCCGAGTGCAGGAGGGGACTTACGCTGCTGCTGCTCCAGCGCCAGCTTGCACTTGTAGTAACTGTAGAAGTCGCCTCCGAACAGAAACGAGAATTTCGGGTTGTCCTTCTGCTTCTCCATCGTCATCTTCTCAAACTCCGGCCCGTTACGGGCCACGAACTGAGCGAGCTTGTCGATGACATTTCGAAGCTCCTGATCTGCAGGACAGAGAAAAGACCACGCGGGGCGTCAGCGAAGACCGCTCAAACCTGGGGAACCAGGCGCTCCAACCTCCCGTTCGTCTAGCAGAGATCCTTAGGGGTGGGTCCCACCGAAGCGACTCTGGTACGGGTCCCGATAGGGACCACACGCTCGCCTAGAAAGCGGGGACCCAAGGGAGAGGCCGAGAAGGACCCGCGAGGCCGCGCCCTGCCCCCTCTCTCAGGCCTCGCGACTCCCAGCGGCGCAGCAGACCGACAGGGATTTCCTGGGAGAGGCCGAGGGTCTTCGCTCTCGGCTGGGCCTCACCGTCAGGCGGCAGCGGAATCTCCATGGCTGCGGCCGCGGGGAACGTCCTCCGGTGCCGCACGATCGCCCACCAGCGCGGTCCGCTGAACTCGGCCGGAAGTGGCGCGAAGAAGCAGTTTACCGCGGCCGCGACGGCCGCTTCGGCTCGCCACTTACGGCAATCGCTGGGAAACCCCGGAAGTGAGGACTAGAGGAAGGCGGGAATCAGCCGGGCGACGATCTATGCGTGGGAGGGGCTACGACGCGCATGCGCGGGCCGGTCGCTGTGCTGCTACGTATTGGGTTGCGTAGAGCGGCGCTGGAGGCGGAGGAAACACGGCTGGTTTACTGGCTGCCTTCCCCGCGCCTTGGAGTCTGGGAACTTCCTGCCCATGGGTCAGGGGCTATGTTCCCTCCTATCAGGTGCATTGAGGAGACTGAGTGAGGCTCGGGGTGAATATCCTCCTCCTGCCCTATCCAGGAGGGGAAAGAGAAATTGGCCGGCGCTGGGCTTGGGAAATTGGAACTGACTATTCCCAGCTCGCTTCCTCCTGTGGGCTCTTGGCTCAGGTAACAATTTTGAGGTTGGGGAGGTCTTCTTCCTCTTTCTCTAAGTGTAGCGTCATCCTAAAAGTTGCAAAGATTTTTCTTCTAAAACGATGATGCTAGTTCATGCTTAGTTGTAAGGAACTGTAATCAGAAGCAAAGATAGAGCAGCGTGAAGGGTGGCAGTCTCCTTTATTGTTTTATTTAGTTTATGTTTGGCTTTTTCTTTTTTTGAGATAGGATCTGTAAGGAAAGTGTAGGAGAAAAGCGAAAGACAACACCAGACTTCATCTCTACAGACTGTTTATTGAGAGAAACCCCGAGGGGGCAGCAGCCTTCCCACGTGATGAAAGCTAAAGCACTGGGTCAGGCTGGGGTGTAAGCTTATAAAAAGGATCCTAAGAAAAACAGACTGTGCCAGCTTCAGGTCCAAGGGAAGTAGATAAGGAACTGTAGTTATTTGTGTCCTTGCTCAGAATAAGCCTTTTAGCCAAATTGTCTAGGGAAGACAACCCAGCAGACGTTTTCTGTTCCCTCAAGGTTTTCTGAGTTAAGGGAAGTTTATCAATCAGGAGTAGCCTGCCAGGGCTGCATGTCTCTGTGACTTCTTTATTGCCTGCTAGTTTTAGGGAGAGTTGTTAACTCTCTAGCTCCCTCTAGTATTAGGGAAGGCTATTAACCCTTCAGGGTCTCACTCTACCCCAGGCTGACCTGGAATTCACTCTGTAGTCTCAGGGTGGCCTCGAACTCACGGCAATCCTCCTACCTCTGTCTCCCAAGTGCTGGTAGTAAAGGCGTGTGCCACCACGCCCTGCTCATGTTTGGCTTTTTGAGACAGGATCACATATAGCCCACATTGGCCTCGAACTCCTCCTGATCCTATATGTCCACCTGCCAAGTGCTAGGAAGACAAGTGTGTGCCCTCATGGACGATTTATTTATTTATTTTTTAATTTATTTGAGAGGGAGAAAGAAGCAGAGAGGGGGGGGAGGCACACCAGGGCCTCCAGCCACTGTAAACAAACTCCAGATGCATGTTCCACCCCCTGCCCTTGTGCATCTGGCTTACATGGGTCCTGGAGAGTCGAACCGGGATCCTCTGGCTTTGCAGGCAAGTGCCTTAACCGCTAAGCCATCTCTCCAGTCCCCTATTTATTGTTTTTGTAAACACACACACACACACACACACACACACACACACACACACACAGAGCCTGTTGTGGTGGCACACGCCTTTAATCCCAGCACTCAGGAGGGAGGCAGAGATAGGGGGATTGCCATGACTTCGAGGCCACCCTGAGACTACGTAGTGAATTCCGGGTCAGCCTGGGCTAGAGTGAAACCCTACCTCAAAAACAAAAAACAAAAAAAAAACATTTGATTTTACTTATTTGACACACACACAGAGGCAGATAGAGAGAATGGGTGCACCAGGGCCTCTAGCCACTGCAAATGAACTCCAGATGCATGCACCACCTTGTGCATCTGGCTTTACGTGGGTACAAGGGAGTGAAACCTGGCTCCTTTAGCTTTACAGGCAAGCGACTTAACCCCTGAGCCATCTCAACAGCCCTCCCCTTTTAAAAGTTTTTATTTTATTTATTTATTAGAGACAGAGAGAGGGAGAAGAGAGAGAAAGAATGGGTGTGCCAGGGCCTCTAGCCACTGCAAACGAACTCTAGACGCACGTGCCACCTTGTGCATCTGTCTTATGTGGGACCTGGAGAATCGAACCTGGGTCCTTAGGCTTTGCAGACAAGTACCTTAACTGTTAAACTATCTCTCCAGCCCCTTGTTTTGTTTTTTTAAGGTGAAGTCTCACTCTACTCCAGGCTGACCTGAAATTCACTATGTAATCTCAGGGTGACTTCAAAATTACTTCAATCCTTCTACCACTATCTCCCAAGTGCTGGGATTAAAGGCAGGCGCTACCATGTCCAGCCCTTTTTTTTTTTTTTTTTAAGTTTCTTTTTGAGATGGTCTTGCTATGTAGCCTTGACAAATCTGGTATTCTGTTGTCCAAGATATCCACGAACTCGTAGCAATCCTCTACCTCCTGAGTGCTAGGATTACAGGCCCTATGCCATCACAGCTGGTTTAGATGTCCCCTTCGATATGACCCTGTTGATTTGAAATTACCATTGTTAGCACTTGGTTTATCATAGTATTGGCAGTAGGCAGGAGTTAGAGACTTTAGAAAGGAAAGCTTTTCATCAACAGGAATTTCTGTGCAGTATGGTTAAAAATAAAATAGTGGGGCTGGAGAGATGGCTTAGTGGTTAAGGTACTTACCTGCGAAGCCTAAGGACTCATGTTCAACTCTCCAGGTCCCACGTAAGCCAGATGCTCATGGTGACACAAGCACACAAGGTTGCACATGTGCATAAGGTGGTGCATGCACCTGGAGTTTGGTTGCAGTGGCTGGAGGTCCTGGCGTGCCAATTCTCTCCCCCTCTCTGTCTCCTCAAAAAACAAACAAACAACAAAAAAATGATAGGCTGGTTGTGTAGGCACAAGCCTTTAATCCCAGCACTCAGGAGGCAGAGGTAGGAGGAGCACCATGAGTTCAAGGCCAGCCTGGGACTACAGAGTGAGTTCCACATTAGCCTGGGCTGGGGTGAGAACCTATCTCAAGAAAAAAAAAAAAAGATGGACTGGAGAGATGGCTTAGTAGTTAAGGGCACTTGCTTGCTTGCAAGGCCTGATGGCCAGGGTTCGAGTTCCCAGATATGCCCAAAGTGCCACTTGCATCTGGAGTTCATTTCAATGGCAAGAGACCCTGGTGTGCCCATTCTCTCTCTCTCTCTCTCTCCCTCTCTTTGCAAATAAATAAAAATTTAGGGAGAAAACCAGTGGTAAGGCTGGAGAGATGGCTTAGTGGCTGCAAACCTTAAGGACCCAGGTTCTGTTTCCCCAGGACCCATGTAAACCAGATGCACAGGGTGGTGCATGTGTATGGAGTTAAATATTTAAAAAAAAAAAAAAAAACCAATGGTGAGCTGGGCATGGTAGTGCATGCCTTTAATCCTAGCACTTGGGAGGCAGCGGTAGGAGGATTGCTATGAGTTTGATGCCAGTCTGAGAGACAACATAGTGAATTCCAGGTCAGCCTGGGCTAGAGCAAGACCTTACTTCGAAGAAAAAAGAAAAATAAAAAAGACAGTGGTAATAACATGCACTTAGTTATTTTTACCCAGCTAGCACCTACACCCTGGCTTTTAAGCTCTGCTTGCACCCTGCTAGCTTCTTAAGTGCAAATGTCTCCTATGGGACCTTCTGCAGAGTGGTGCTTATATGGGCAAAGTAGGGCATCTGCTCATGTGTTTACTTTCCCTAAGTCACACAGTACAAGGATGTGCCACCGTTTCCTGTGCACAAGGGGCAAAAAAGAGGCTTAGCACAATTTCCTCACCCAGGGTCACATTATCCTTATTCCACTTTAATCTTCAACAACAGCTAAAGAGATCTTAAGGATCAGCAGGGCAGCTGGGTCTCTCCTTGTCAGCCCACCATGTCCCTGCAAGTTGCCCTGTGACTTTCCTCTGGCCTTCCTGGTCCTTTGCCTATGGAAATATTCTAGCCTTAGCTCCCTTATCCAAGGACTGAGGTGTTTTTGCATTTAACTGGTTGCATTTCTAGTGTAGTCAAGTGGATTACCCAAGGTATGCCAGAATCACCTTTTGGGGCTCCAGACTCAGTGTTCTTCAGTTTATTTCTCTGAGTGTTGCCTTACTTCTGCAGTTTATGAATGATGGGTACTAGCACTTCACCTGTGCTTTAACCTAATGGTGGAGACCAAATTCAGCAACGTGACCGTCTACTTGGCAAAAAGCTCTTGCATTCCTGATCACCAAGGCTTCTTAAGTAAGTTGCTCCATTTGTGGTTCAGGACTCAGTCAGATTTTGACTGATTTTCATGCTTCATTAGACATTTTCCCTAGATCTACACCCAGATTATAAAAGGAGGAAAGGTGCAATTTAGTTTTCACATGGACACACAGGAAGTTGGAGGAAATGAAAAGCATTTGAAGGTCAGGGAGTGAGCCCTCACTGTACAACGGCCCTGTGGTGGTTTATTGTCAACTTTAATCACCTGGGAAAAGAGCCTCTAGGCATGCCTGTGGGAGATTATCTTGATTAGGTGAATTGAGGTGGGAAGACTCAATTTAACTGTTCTGGACTGAATAAAAAGCAAGCTGGGGGCTGGGCGTGGTGGCCCATGGCTTTAATCCCAGCATTTGGGAGGCAGAGGTAGGAGGATCCCTTGAGCATTCAAGGCCACCCTAAGTACATAGTGAATTCCAAGTAAGCCTGAGCTAGCGTGAGACCCTACCTCAAAAAAACAAAAACAAAACAAAACAAAAAAAACCAACCAAACAAACAACAACAAAAAAAAAGCAAGCTGGGGACTGGAGAGATGGCTTAGCAGTTAAGGCACTTGCCTGCAAAGCCAAAGGACCCAGGTTCGATTCTCCAGCACCCACATAAGCCAGATGCACAGGTGGTGCATGCTTCTGGAGTTTGTTTGTAGTGGCTGAAGGCCCTGGCACACCCACTCTCTAATAAATAAACAATAAAAATTTAAAAAGCAAGCTGAGCCAGATATGGTGGCACATGCCTTTAATTCCAGCACTCAGGAAGCAGAGGTAGGAGGATCGCCGTGAGTTCGAGGATGGCCAGCCTGGACTAGATTGAGACCCTATCTGGGTGGGGTGGGGTGGGGGCGGAGAAGAAAGGTGGCTGAGCACCACACACCACAAACACGGTGTAACCAGGTGCTTCCTACTTCTGCCACCATGCTTTCCTTGCTGTGATAGACTGTAACCTAAAACAGCCAAAATCATTCTTCCCTTAAACTAACTTTTTAGTGTTTTTTAAAAAATTTTGTTTATTTAGAGAAAGAGGCAGAGAGAGAGAGAGAATGAATAGGCAGGTGCATCAGGGCCTCTAGCCACCTAAAAACGAACTCCAGATGCATGTGCCACCACTTGCATCTGGCTTATGTGGGTACTGGGAATTGAACCTGAGTCCTTAACTAAGCCATCTCTTCAGCCCCTTTAAACTAATTTTGTCATGTATTTTGTCCCCGCAATGAAAAAGTTAACTAGTATAAAACCCCTATGAGGCTAGGGTCTCTCAGCCCAAATAATGTTACATGCTACAGGGGTCATGGTATATAATTAGGGTTAAATCCAGAAAATTCACTTGGAGGTTGGGAACTTTGAAGCCATTAAGTATACAAGTAACCTTCCACTAAACAGAAAGACCTCAAGGAACCGGTGCCAGCTGTGGGGAGCCCCAGAGGGTCCCCCAGATGGGATTGTCTACTAGACCCGAAGACACTCACACGGAGAACTCTCAATGCAAGTCGCAAGAGGTTTTATTGAAACCGGTGCATCGGGGCTCAACACAGAGTCCTCACGCAGGAGGGGTGAAGAGCCCCGAGGAGCAGTTAGGTAGGGGTTTTAAAGGGAAAAACCGCAAATATGCGGAAATATCTCAAACATGTTTCAGCTCAGGGACTTTCCAGATGTCGTCAGGATGTCGCCTAGGCCGTTCGTTTGCCCCGGGGTGGTGAGGTTATCTTAACCTCGAGCAGGAAGCTAGGGGCTCCTGCAGTTAGGCATTTTTTAATTGTCTCTGAGCGGAGACTTCCAGAAGTTGGGTAAGGGGGCTGCGGTTGAGCAAGCAGGCACAGGTTTCAAAGGCAAAGGTCAGCATTTCAGCCAGCTAGTTCCTTATCTGAGCCCGGGCAGCTAGTTACAGAAAGTCACGTCCTCATATACAAACTGTTTTTCCTTTATAAAATGGCTGTCCTTATGTCTACGTTAAGCAAGCGATTGTACAGAAGCCAAAGAAGCAGGTTAGTTGTATTTATTGGTAATCTTTCACAGCAAAGCCACCTACCCAGGAAGAGACACTGTTGTGAAGGTATGCCCCCTTTGCAGATATGCAAGAAAAAAGGCCTTAGGGGATTCTATCTACATTTTTCCCTCCTACCTTGAAGTTCCTGCCTATTCTCTCTCCTAGAATGGGCATTCACCATTGAGGATTTTGACCCCCTAACCCTGAAGAAGAAGAAAAATACTCATCCTTTTCTATAATACTCTATGGCTATAATATGTGTGTGTGTGTGTGTGTGTGTGTGTATGTATATATATATAATGTTATTTTTTGGAGGTAGGGTCTCGCTGTAGCCTAGGCTGACCTGAAATTCATTATGTAGCCTCAGAATGGCCTCGAACTCTCAGCAGTCTTCCTGCCTCTGCCTTTCAAGTGTTAGGATTAAAGGCATGTGCCACCATGCCCAGCTTGATACAATATGTCTTGAATGATAGGATTTTCTGGCATATTAAATGTCATCATGAATGTGAACTCCAGCTTACTATTACGCTTGTAGGTGATGAGGTACCCTCTCTCCAGGTCAGTAAGGGTTTAAGACAAAAAGCCCATGGCATGGGCTGGCAATTTAGCTTAGTTGATGGAGTGCTTGCCTAGTGTGCACAAGGACCTAGGTTCCATTTCCAGCACTACATAATCTTTAGATGGTGGCACACACCTGTTGTCCCGGCAATCAGAAGGTAGAAAGGCAGGAGGATCAGAAGTTCAAGGCCAGGGGCTGGAGATGGCTTAATGGTTAAGGTGCTTGCCTGCAAAGCCAAAGGACCACAGTTTGATTCCCCAGGATCCACATAAGCCAACTGCACAAGAGGGTGCATGTATCTGGAGTTCATTTGCAGCAGCTGAAGGCCCTAGTGCACCCATTCTCTCATTCTCTTTCTCTTCCTCTCTCAAATAAATAAAATAATTTTTTTTTTAAAAAGAAAGAAGTTCAAGGCCATCCTGAGCTATATAGGGAGTTTTGTTTTATTGTTTTTTTTTTTTATTGTTGGTTGTTTTAAAAGAAAATATGTTTCATTTTTATTTATATTTTTTTTCGAGGTAGGATCTCACTCTAGCCCAGGCTGACCTGGAATTCACTATGTAGTCTCAGGGTGGCCTCGAACTCATGGTGCTCCTCCTACCTCTGCCTCCCAAGTGCTGGCATTAGATTAAAGGTGTGCACCACCAGAGCCAGCTTCATTTGTATTTATTTATTTATTTTTAAAAAGTTATTTATTTGCAAGCAGAGAGAGATTGAGAGAAGACAGATTGACAGACAGAGAGAGTGGGTGCTCCAGGGCCTTTAGCTACTACAAACGAGCTCCAGATGCATGTGGCCCCTTGTGCAGCTAGCTTACGTGGGTACTGGGGCTTCGCAGGCAAGTGAATCAGGCATGTTAGCAAAGGGCTATAAACCCAACACTTGGGAGGTGGAGGCAGGTCAAGTTCGAGGTTATCCTTGGCTACATGGTGAGTTGGAGTCCAGCCTGGGCTACATGAGAGGTACATAGTATCTAACACCTGTGATCCCAGAATTTAGGAGGCTCAGACAGGAAGATTACCTTGAGTTCCAAGGACAGCCTGGACAAGATCCTGTTTCATAAAACAAAAGGAGTGTGGGTGCTAGAAAGATGGCTCAATGATTTTAAGGTGCTTGTTTGCAAAGTCTGCTGGCCCTAGTTTAATTACCCAGAGCCACCCACCAAAGTCAGATACAAAAAGTAGCACAAATGTCTGGTTTTTGTTTGCAGTGGCAAGAGATGCTGGCTGACAAGTGTACTCTCATGCAAACACATGTGCAAATGACCTTTTTTTAAAAAAAAATTTTTAAGGAAGAGCAGGCTGGGGGAATGGCTAAGTAGTTAACGGTGCTTGCTGGCAAAGCCTGTCACCTCCGGTTCAGTTCTGTGGTGCCTACATAAAGCCCTAGAGAGGCACCTGTGTCTGGAGTTTGTTTGCAGTGGCAAGAGGCCCTGATGCGCCCAATTTCAAGGGTACACTCTCTCTAAATCTCCTTGCAAATGAATATATCTATATTTATATCTATCTCACTATATATAATTTTTTAAGGAAGAAGTGTGTGCTGATACATTCTTCCCATATAGAGCCTTTAGCATGTGCAGGAAGAGGATCATTAATGGTGCCAAGCAGATAAGACACCATGCTCTTAGACTTCCCTGAACCATAGCCTAAATAAATAATTTTTTTTCCAAATAGGGTCTTACTCCAAATAATTCTTTTTTTTTTTAGGTAGGGTCCCACTCTAGCCTAGGCTTACCTGGAATTCACTACATAGTCTCAGGGTGGCCTTGAACTGACGGTGATCCTCCTACCTCTGCCTCCTGAGTGCTGGGATTAAAGGTGTACCACCACACCTGGTTTCAAAGAATTCTTTATAAATGTCACCTGGTGAAGCTGGGTGTGGTGGCGCACGCCTTTAATCCATGAGTTGGAGGCTACCCTGAGACTACATAGTGAATTCCAGATCAGCCTGAGCTAGAATGAGACCTTACCTCCAAACACACACACAAAGTCCCCTGTTGATACCAACTGATTTGTTCTAGCAACAGAAAACAGACTAAGGAAGCAAAATAGAAGGGTGTTTGAAACTACATGCACATATATTGTGAGTTTTATTCTCAGTTGAAAACTTGGACTACATTGTTCACTGTGAATGCAGCCCCAGAATAGTAAACTCCATGTCAAGCACCAGGAATTAGGATGGAAACAATCCCTGTCATGGAATACTATAGCCCTATAGATGGACCCAAGGGAGAATATTTAGGAACACATGCCATGGGGTATTACTTCTCACAGATCCAGATATAGAAATATGCGCAATATGCCAGAATTTTTTTTTCCCCTCAAGGTAGGGTCTCACTCTAGCCCAGGGTTCCCTGGAATTCACTCTGTAGTCTCAGGGTGGCCTCAAACTCATGGTGATCCTCCTACCTCCGCCTCCCAAGTGCTGGGATTGAAGGCATGTGCCACCATGCCTGGCAGGTGTTTTTTTTTTTTTTTTTTTTTTTTTTTTTTTTTTTTTGAGGTAGGCATTCATTGTAGCCTGAAATTCAGTATGTAGTCTCACTGGCCTCAAACCCACAGCAATCCTCCTACATCTGCCTCCAGAGTGCCGGGATTAAAAGCGTGCACCACCAAGCCTAACATTTTTTTTTTAATTGACTTTTTTTTTTGCAACTTCCATTAATTATACACAATAACCCATGGTAATTCCCTCCCACCCCCACTTTGCCCTTTGAAACTCCACTCTCCCTCAAATCCCTTCCCCCTCTCAATCAGTCTCTCTTACTTTAATGTCATCATCTTTCTTTCATATTATGATGGTCTTATGTAGGTAGTGTCGTGTACTGCAAGGTCATGGATATCTAGGCCACTTTGTGTCTGGAGGGGTGCTTTGTAAGGAGTCCTACCCTTCCTTTGGCTCTTACATTCTTTCCGCAATGGACCCTGAGCCTTGGAAGGTGTGATAGAGATGTTTCAGTGCTGAAGACTCCTCTGTCAGTTCTTCTCAGCACCAAAGTGCCTTCTGAGTCATCCCAAGGTCACTGCCATCTGAAAAGAGAAGCTTCTCTAACCAAAAGTGAGAGTAGCATTAATATATGAGTGTGAACACTAAGATATGTGGTTACTGGGCAGTTTGGTTAGCATAGTGTATACATTTAGCCATATACCAGAAGACTTTACATCCCCAGGGCTCATGACTTCCCCTGTTACAGGTTTTAAGTATCAGGCATGTATTCCCTCCTGTAGAGTAGGCCTCTAGTCCAATTAGAGAGCAGTTGGCTTCCCCCATAACAGACATGCCACTATTGCACCTGTTGGCTCATTCGGCCTGGCTGGCCAAATTTAAGGCTTGCAGTGTCCATTGTTGAGTACCTCCACTGGTGATTTCTCTCCCCTTGATCTGCATGCAGTGTAGCTTTTTCCGCCTTTTTGTCAGCTGGTCTACATGGAGGAGGTTTCCAGCTCAGCTCCAGCAGTATTTCTCAGTGACCTTGCAGCCCAAGTCTGTGGTGTCTTCAGCAATAGGGTCTTACCATCTATTCCTGATGGGAAACCAAGAGCCTTGACAATGGACTGTAATGTTTTGGGGGCATCAGCGACCACCCTTGCCAACAACTCACTGGAAGGGATCCCATCCCTGGCACTGAAAATTTTTAGTAACAATCTATGGCTTATGAATGTTCCATTGTTCAAAAAAGTAGGTTTCTAGATGACGTATTTATGTCCTCTTAGACTTTTTTTTTTTTTTTTTTTTTTTTTTTTTTGGTTTTTCGAGGTAGGGTCTCACTCTAGCCCAGGCAGACCTGGAATTCACTATGGAGTCTCAGGGTGGCCTTGAACTCAAGGCGATCCTCCTACCTCTGCCTTCCTCTTAGATTTTGATTAGCCCTCTCTCCACCTTTCCCTTACTCAATCTGTTCCTCTTACCTCACTTAGGCCTTTCTACCTCCATTAATCTGTTCTTCTACTTACATAAATATAATACCATCCTATTAAGTTCCCCCCGTCCCTCCCTTTCTATTCCCTTTATATCCTCTTTCTAGCTTACTTGCCTCTGCTACTGATTTTGTCTGTTTGGGGTTCTGTAGGCTTTCTGTATCTGTATTGACATCACTTCCCTACTTGGGGGAAGTTTTCTTCTATGACTTTGTCGAAAATACCTGTTATTTCATGAATTGCATCTCTTACTATATATACCCTGAATTTTCATGTTTGATCTCTTCATAGTGTCCCAAATGTCTTGAAATCTCCATTCAGGTCTTAATATCAGTTTGTCCTTCTCTTTGTTGGACTGTATTAGATCTGCCACCTGGTCTTCTAGTTTAGATATTCTGTCCTCTCCTGATCCATTCTACTGGTGAGTCTTTCTACAGAGTTTTCTATTTGTCTTACTCTGTTTTTCATTTCTAGTATTTCTGATTGGCATTTTTTCATTATTTCTATTTCCTTATTCATGTTTTGTATTGATTTACTTACTTAAGTTGCTTTCCTGTGTTCTCTTGGGATTCCTTCAGGAATTGGTTTTCTTCTTTGATTCCTTGGATTTCTTTGAGTATAGACATAATCATTTTTTTTGAAATCTTTGTCAGGCATTTCATCTAAAGCAGTCTCACTGGAGGTCATTTCTGATGGATTTATAATTTTTGGTGGGATTGTGTTGTCTTGATTTTTTTGTGTTTCTTGTATTATAATGTAGAGACTTTTGCATCTTGAGTTGATTTGATGCTTGAGTTTTCTAATTATCTGCAGTGTTCTTAGCCGTATAAATCTGACTATATATATCTTCAATGTAGGAGTTTCAGGTGTCAGGTGTATTTTATACTCCAAGAGAAACAGCAGAAGTGACCCTAGGTATTGAGCTTACCTGTTATTCAAGTGTTGTAGTAGACTGGGTGATGCAAATTCTAACGTTCAGCTAAGCAATATAGACATTCAATCAAAACCAGCACAGAGTATTTATATGTGGGGATTAAACTAAATAGATAATCTAGTAAAGCCAAAGTCCCTAAGGGTGTGTGTTGCCCACAACCATAATCCTGTCAACTGGGAGGTTGCAATTTCTAGTCTGAAACTGGTTCCAAGTCAGCTTTGGGGCCTGTTAGTTCCTGCCCCCAATAGAGACTTAAGAAAAAGACAAAGGCCCTAAAAATCAGGAAACATCAAAGACAACAATGGGCAACACCAAAATACAGCTTATTTGAGAAGGGTAAAACCAACTGAGAATGTATCATTCAAATGTGATACATAACCTTTCCTGACGTGGAAAGAGATTAGCACTTCCAGTTGCAGGTCTACATGACTAGCTTTGTATAAGGAGGCCCTGTTACCTTTTGGGATGGCTTCCAATCTCACCAATGCTGAGTGCCCACCTCAGTCCCTTTTGGTACTGGGCAGCTAGAATGAGCTCTCTGGAAGTTCACGGCCTGACGGTTGGGGGATGGGAGACTTTGCAGGGTGCCTAGAGTTGTACCAGAGCTGCTCAGCTGGCCCCTGCTTTCTTCTCCTTCAGGTTTCTTGACTTTGCGAGGAGGCTGATGTGAGTGGGAAATCCCCTCACCTTGTTTCTGCTCCTACAGCTCTGTACTGCCGGCCTTGCAGGCCCGTGGATCGGGGCTGCTAGCTCATTGGTGGGATTCTGGCCAGTTTCCTCCTTTCTGGAAGATCTTGGTCTCTCCTGTTTGTCTGTTGTGGTTGATAATAACTTACATACCTTCACTTTTCAGTAGAAGAGTATATTTTGCTCTGTTTCTGTTTATTTCCCCCCTTTGGCTGCTTTGGTGTGGCTAGTATGCTGCCACCTTACCCCTAAAAAAGAAAAGTTTTTTCAAAAAGGGTTTTTTATTAACTTCCATAATTATAAACAATATCCCATGGTAATGTCCTCCCTCCCCCCACTTTCCTCTTTGAAACTCCATTCTCCATCATAGCCCCTCCTCCTCTCAATCAGTCTCTTATTTTGATGTCATGATCTTTTCCCCCTATTTATGATGGTCTTGTGTGGGTGGTATCAGGCACTGTGAGGTCATTGATATCCAGGCCATTTTGTGTCTGGAGGAGCACGTTGTAAGGAGTCCTACCCTTCCTTTGGCTCTTACATTCTTTCTGCCACCTCTTCTGCAATAGACCCTGAGCCCTGGAAGGTGTGATAGAGATATTTCAGTGCTGAGCACTCCTGTCACTTCTTTCCAGAATTATGATGCCTTCTGAGTCATCCCAAGGTCACTGCCATCTGAAAAGGGAAAATTCTCTACCAAAAGTGAGAATAGCATTAATATATAGGTATGACCATTAAGAGAAGTGCTTACTGGGCAGTTTGATAAGCATAATATATACATTTAGCCAGACAGCAGCAGGCGTTACACCTCTAGGGCTCATGACTCCCCCTGTTTTAGGTTTTCAGTATCAGAAATGTATTCCCTCCCATGGAGCAGGCCTCCAGTCCAATTAGAGGGCAGTTGGTTTCCATTATGACAGATGTGCCACTGTTAACACCTGTTGGCTCATTTGGCCTGGCTGGCCAATTATAAGGCTTGCAGTGTCCACTGTTGAGTATCTTCACTGGTGATTTCTCTCTCTCCCACTGAACTGCATGTAGAATGGCTTCTTCCAGCTTTCTCTCAGCTGGTCTACATGGAGGAGGTTATCAGCTCAGTTCCAGCAGGATTTCTCAGTGGCCTTGCAGCCCAAGTATGTGGAATCTTCAGTAATAGGGTGGGAAACCAAAGGCTTGTCAATGTCCTGTAATGTTTTGGGGTCATCAGGGACTTCCCTGGCCAACAACTCACTGGAAGGTATCCTGTCCCTGGCACTGAAAATTTTCAAGTAGCAATCTATGGCTCCTGAGTGTTCCATTGTCCAAAAAAGGAGGTTTCCATATGATTTATTTTTGTCCTCTTAGATTTTGATTCACCTTCCCTCTGCCTTTTTCTTTTAAAGACATGTTCTCTTGTAGCCCAGGCTGTTCTCAAACTTTCTATGTAGTTGAGGAGCTCCTGATCCTCCTACCTCAACCTCACCAGTGTTTGAATAATAGGCATACAGTACCACACTTGGCATAATGTCAGTTTTGAAAAAAATATATATGTATGCATGCTGGAGAGATGGCTTAGCCGTTAAGTGCTTGCCTGTGAAGCCTAAGGACTCCGGTTTGAGGCTCAGTTCCCCAGGAATCACATGAGCCAGATGCACAAGGGGGCACACGTGTCTGGAGTTGGTTTGCACTGGCTGGAGGCCCTGGCATGCCCATTCTCTTTCTCTGTCTGTCACTCTCAAATAAATAAAAATAATACACACACACACACACACACACACACACACGTGCATCCATCCACTCCAGAGCTGTCTCTTGGGCATCTTTCTAGAAATAAACACCATTCACAGCCCATGCATGTATCTCTGATACATTTTGTAAGTTGTTTAATGTAGAGGAGTCTACCTAATTCTTTTAAACATCTGCATATAGATTTGCTTTTTACAGCTGTTTTCAAATTTGAAGAGCTATGTAGGCGGTAAGTTGTTACTACTGGGTTCCAGGTACAGTGGCACAACCTTGTGAACCCAGCACTTATGATGCTGAAGCAGGAGGTTTATGAATTCAATGTGAGCCTATACTGCATAGCAAGACATTGAAAACAAAAAAAAGGGCTGAAGAGATGGCTCAGTGGGTAAAAGTGCCTGCGCACCCAAGTAAAAGCCAGGTGTGTTGGTATGTGCCTTTAATCATACATAGCTGGGGAGGCAGAGACGGGATGATCCTTGGTGCTTGTTAGCTAGCTAGTCTAGCTTGAACCAGTACCCAACATCAACTGGCCAGCACAACATCTACACAGCCAGCACACATGTAAAAGAAAAAAAGTGGGTACCTGAAGAAACTTCAGTCAAGACTGCCAAAGCCACCATGACCTCTCCCACAGTAACTGAAGCCATAGCAGAGGAGCGCAGAGATGGTTCTGCCCTAACTTGGGATGAGTGGTAGGGTCAGGTTTAGGGGTGCTGCAGAGGACCTTAGTGAGGAGCAAGAACCTTTCCTTGGGAGTGACTTGTCTATGTTATCAGCATTTTGATCACACAGGAGGTGCCACTGACAGGCAAGGGACTAGGATGGTTGTGCTGGCCCTTGTCTATCATCCTAGCCCTTCAGAACCAGAGGCAGGATTGAATTTGAGGCTAGTTTGTGAAAGGCTTGACCAATGCGAGGAACCAGATTAGTAAAGCTAGTTCAGGTTTATTGGCACAGCTCTCGGGCGAGGTTCCCTGGTCCCAAGATGTGAGGCCAGAGAAGTCGCATCCGGGACCTAAGGTGTAGGTCTTTTATTTTATTTTATTATTCTATTATTGTGTGTGTGTGTGGTTTTTTGAGGTAGGGACTCACTCTAGCCCAGGCTGACCTGGAATTCACTATGGAGTCTCAGGGTGGCCTTGAACTCCCAGGCATCCTATGTCCGCCTTGCAGGTGCCGGGATTAAAGGCGGCTAGGTGTAGGTCTTTTAAAGGGGAGGGTGGGGAGAGATGATGTGTTAGCTACAAACCAAGGGCAGGCTGAGGAAAGTAAGTATTTCAAGGATGGGGGAAGCAGAGGTCTCCTTATAAGGTTTCAACTAGGGAGGGGGCCAGCCGTTGGCTGGCAGGGGAGTCTTGAAACTGCTGGCCCTGATCATGCCCAGGAATGTGGGTGATAAGGTTATTGGAGGGCATGGCCATCATGTTAGGTCCTTCGTTCTGAGCACGGTCCCACCTAACAGTTTGGACTACAGAGTGAGACCCTGCCTTTAATCCCAGCACTTGGGGGGCTAAGGTAGGAGGATCACTGTGAGTTGGAGGCTAACCTGAGATGACAGTGAATTCCAGGTCAGCCTGGCCTAGAGTGAGACCCTACTTGAAGGAAAAAAACAAAACAAAGCTGGCATAGTGGTATGAGCTTGTCATCCCAGCATTTGGAAGGTGAAGGCAGGAGGATCAGGAGTCAAGGCCAGCCTTAGCTACACAGTGAGGTTTAGGTCATCATGGACTACATAAGACCTAGTCTGAATGAGTGAATGTATGAATAAAAAAAAAAAAAAAAACTAAAGAGCACTTGCGGTTCCAAGACCATGCAGACCGGGTGGGGCTCTTCCATACCCTGGGCCTGCAGGTGCCCACGCGCCCCTTTCATAGCCTCTGAGGCACTATTGTGGGCTTGCCACCACAAACTGCACTGGCTCCACCAAGGCGGAAGGTGGAGAAGTTGGATCTTGAGCTGTGGCCCTGCAAGTGGCAGGTGCATGGCATGGGGGAAGCGGCTGTATCACACTGAGTGGCTGTACTGGTGTGCCAAGAGCAACAACCAGCCACTCCATGTGAAGGTGGAAGAACTCAGTAAAATACTCCATTGTGTGAAAATGAAGATAGTAGAAGTACAAACAGAGAACCATGCTCCTTAGTCAAGTTCAGATTTGTTTTTAAAAATATTCATTTGTGGGATGGAGAGATGGCTTAGCGGTTAAGGCGCTTGCCTGCAAAGCCAAAGGATCTTGGTTTGACTCCCCAGGACTCACAGTAGCCACATGTACAAGGTGGTGCATGTGTCTGGAGTTCGTTTGCAGTGGCTGGAGGCCCTGCCGTGCCCATTCTCTCTCTCTCTCCCTTAGTCTCTTTCTCTCAAATAAATATATATTTTTAAAAATATTCATTTGTAAGCAGAGAGAGAGAGAGACATAGGAAGAGAGATAGAAGGCTCACCAGGGCCTTCAGCCACTGCAAATGAACTTCAGATGCATGTGCCACTTTGTACATCCATCTGGCTTCATGTGGACACTGGGGAATTGAACAAGAATTGTTAGGTTCTGCAGACAAGCTCCTTAGCCACTAAGCCATTTCTCCAGCCCTAATTTCACATTATTATCATCAGACATATAATGATGAAAGTCTTCCCAGTAAAGATACTGAACTTTCTGATCAGCAAAGTTAGTATATTCAAACTCCTTTTAATTCTAAAGATGAGTCACAGAGAAAATGGTACTTAAACTAGTACTGACATAATGGAAAATGTTATATCTGGACAATAGGATCATTTACCTCAAATTCACAGGAGGCAGGGTCTGCATTAGCAGCAGAAGGAACCTCCTTTGAATTTATTATTACTGTGATGTGGAAAGTGATCAAGATCAATTTCATTCTTGAGTAGATTTATAGTCTAGTACCTTAGTAAAGACAAAAAATTGAAGAAGGATCCAGACTGTTCTATAACAAATGAGGAAAAGGTAATTCCATCTTTCTGTGTGTGTGTGGGGGGGGGGGGTTCAAGGTAGAGTCTCCTGGAATTATGTAGTCTCCTACCTCTGCCTCCCTCTGTGATTAAAGGTGTGCACCACCACACCCAGCCCATCTTAATTTATTGATTTATTTTATTGGTTTTTCGAGGTAGGGTCTCACTCTAGTCCAGGCTGACCTGGAATTCACTATGTAGTCTCAGGGTGGCCTCAAACTCACCACGATCCTCATACCTCTGCCTCCCAAATGCTGGGATTAAAGGCGTGTACCACAACGCCTGGTTAGAGTATATAAAATATTTTGCATTGTTTAATTCAGAAGGGATAACATTCAGACCCTACTAAATTGGTGAGTTGATACTGTACAGTTCACAAAATAAAAGCACAGTCATAGTTGACATGCATACAGATTCAACTTTCCTAGTTTTGTGGAGTAATTTCTTTCCTATTAAACTACAAACTTAAGTCTATTTCTGGCAAATATGGAATGAGATACTGTGATGGTTAAGGTGTTGTCCACTTGATCTGTTTAGTAATCCACAGAAATTCCTTTTGGGTGGGTCTTTGAGGTTGCTTCCAGGAAGGATTAACTGAAAGAGGAAGGACTTGCCCCAGAGTGAGCCCTTCCTTACCCCAGAGCCGGCAGATGGGAACTTTATATAAGGAAGTTCTGGGTAAAAAGAGCCCCTTCCTTCCTTCCTTCCACTTGGCTGCTGGAGCTGTTTGCTGCCTTCCAGCATGGACTGAAGACCAGCTGGAAGACTGAACACACATGTGGATTGAAACCCAGCGGCTCCTCAGGAAGCCTCCAAGCCTTCAGTGAGGGACTGGGACTGCTGAGGCATCTGGCCACATGGACTGAGCAGCTACCTGGTTCCTTGATTCTCGGGCCTGCAACTGCTATTGTACTACCGTAATCTAGTCCAATAAATTCCCTTTTTAATATAATTCATTCTAGTTCTGTTGCTCCAGAGAGCCCTGACTAATACATACATGCATGCTTTTTTCTTTTTTTGGTTTTTCGAGGTAGGGTCTCATTCTGGCTCAGGCTGACCTGGAATTCATTATGTAGTCTCAGGGTGGCCTCGAACTCACTGTGGTCCTACTACCTCTGCCTCCTGAGCGCTAGGGTTAAAGGCGTGCACCACCACACCTGGTTTATACATGTTTATTAGGATTATAAGTTGTTTTCTCCAAGCTACTGTTCATTTATTTATTGGCTAAAGTAAAAGGAGAATGGGTGCACTAGGGCCTTTTACTGCTGCAGACTGACTCCAGACATATGCTACATTTTATGCATCTGGCTTTATTGTGGGTACTGGGGAATTGAACCTGGGCCATCAGG
Source organism: Dipus sagitta (assembly GCA_036346955.1). Lineage (NCBI taxonomy): Eukaryota > Metazoa > Chordata > Mammalia > Rodentia > Dipodidae > Dipus > Dipus sagitta. The sequence continues at coordinate 218,374,045 of CM070770.1, forward strand.
CTTTGTAAGAAAGCACTTTTAACCACAGAGCAATCTTTCCAGTCCTATGAGTTGGTTTATTTTTTAAAAAATATTGATTATATGTATCAATAATCAAAGACATTTTATATTCATTGGTGGTACAATCTTATAGACACACATGCTTGTCTTCTTGAGTCTGGTTTATTTCACTATGATTTCCAGTTCCATCTGTGTTCCTGCAAATGTCATAATTTCATACTCTCTATGGCTCTTTACATCACATTTTCTCGATCCATTCACCTGTTAATGGGCACCTAGGCTGGTCTTAGCTCTTGTGAACAGTACTATGATAAACATAGGTATGCATTATCTTTGTTGTGTGCTGACTTTGGTTCCTTCAGGTACATACCCTGGAACAGTACAAGTGGATATGGTAGTTGTACTTTTGGCTATTTAAAGGAACCCCCATAGTGACTGCAATAAAAATAATCTGCATTCTGACCAAAAGTGTGTACATGTGCATCTTCAACAAGCATTTATTTGTCTTGTCTTTTTTGTTTATTTTTGTTTTCCGAGGTAGGGTCTCACTCTAGCTCAGGCTGACCTGGATTCACTATGTAGTCTCGGGCTGGCCTCGAACTCAGTGATCCAGGTGTGTGCCACCATGCCCTACTTTTTTTTTTTTTTTTTTTTTTTTTTGAGGTAGGGTTTCACTCTAGTCCAGGCTGACATGGAATTCACTATGTGGTCTTAGGGTGGTCTTGAACTCACAGCAATCCTTCTATTTCTGCCTCTCGAATGTTGGGACTAAAGCCACCATGCCTGGCCCTTTTATTTTCTTGATGGACATTCTAAGTGGGGTGAGGTGGAAATCACACTTTTGTTAAATGTCTATATTTTTAATAAAAATGAGGGCTGGAGATAAGGCTTAGTGGTTAAGGCATTTGCCTGCAAAGCCAAAGGACTCAGGTTCAATTCTCCAGGGTCCACATTAGCCAGATTCATAAGGGGGTACACGTGCCTGGAGTTCATCTGCAGTGGCTAGAGGCTCTGGTGTGCCTCTTCGCCCTCTCTACCTCTTTCTCTGTCAAATCAATAAATAAAAATTAAAATCTTTAAAAATAAGTAAATAAAAAAATTAAGGGTAGGCCAGGTGTAGTGGACCACCATGAGTTTGAGTCCACCCTGAGACTACATAATGAATTCCAGGCCAGCCTGGGCTAGAGCAAGACCATACCTGAAAAAAAAAAGTAGTGATGCAGCTTGGGGGGTAGAATGCTTGCCTAGCATGTTGTAGGCCCTGGAGAGTCTCAAGAGACATTCCCTGGTAAATCAGGACCGATTTTAATTCCCTGGAGACCACCATTTGGTTTTGGTAAATGCCAACCATGAATATAGTTATCCCCCACAGAACAGTCCAACATGGAAGTCTCAGAATCGGGTGGCAATGGAAAAAGACAAGTGAGCAACTTTAGGTCCTTCATAATTTAATGTTTTAAACTTGTAAGGCTGCAAGGCTTTAAGGTGTTCCTGTCCATGAAGAGCCTGTTACATGGTGTAGACCAGATGCACCGTGGAATTGTGAAATGCCACATGCTTCCTTGCTTGAACACATTTAGCTTTTTTCCTCTGTCAAAGGGGTTGGATATTTTCCTAGGACAAATCATTTAAAATAAGGTGCATAAGGCCTGGTATGGTGGTGGACACCTTTAAACCCAGCACCTGGGAGGTTGAGGTAGGAGGTGAGATCAAGACCAGCCTGGAGCTACAGAGTGAGACCCTACCTAGAAAAAAAAAAAAAAAAAAAAGCAAAATAAAACAAGGTACTTCATCCTGTAAATGGGTGGGACAGTACACACGTACCTATAACTTCTGTGATCAGGCAGCTGAGGCAAAATTGCTTAAAGTTTGAAGTAAACCTAGGCCACACAGTGAGGTCCTATCAAAAAATGAAAAAGAAAGCTTCAAAACATTTAGAAAACTCACACCTGAGTGTTCTAATAGTGAACAAACTATTCAGAACTGACTTCTAGGGATTAGAGAGATGGCTCCATGGTTAAAAGTACTTGCTTGTAGTCTGATGGCCCAGGTTCCATCCCCTAGCACCCACATAGAGCTAGATGTACAATGTGGCCCATGTGGAGTTTGCAGCAGCAGGAGGCCCTGGCATGTCCATATTCTTACGTCTCTTTCAAATAAAATATTTAAAAATATCAACTCTGAAGCCTCAGTTTCCTCTTCTATACTTAGGCCAGGCATGGTTGCGCATGCCTTTAATCCCAGCACTCGGGAGGATCACTGTGAGTTTGAGGCTACCCTGAGACTACATAGTGAATTCCAGTCAGCCTGGGCTAGAGTTCTGAGACCCTATCTTGAAAAACCAAAAAAAAAAAAAAAAAAAAAAAAAGATGACGATGATGACGACGTCAGGCAACATCAGGCTTACAGCCAGACCACATTAAGAAGGTGTAGCTGAAATTCTTCAGTAGAAACAGCAACAGAGAGGCAGGTGGGTAAGGGGGCTAGAGTTGGCAATGTAAACATGAGAGAGGACTGTAGGCCACTGTGACCTTGAGTAGGCCAAGGTCAACCGTGAACCTGTTTTTGTCTTTCAGTCTAACAATTTGGTTTAATGTGATTGTCTCATCTATTTCAGTATACATGCTTACTATAACTTATGTACAGAATTAAATAGACAATTTATTAATTTATAAATCATAAGAAAACCAAGACAGTCATTTCTCCTTACCAGCAGTTATTGCATTGGAAAAGAAAAACATGGTAATATACAAACCTCAGCAACATCAGAAATCCATAATTCATTTTGGAGTTGAGTCACATATCCAGCAATCAACCACTGTCATTCAGGCAGTTGTCTCTGCAGTAGTAAGTTACTCTGTTGTTCTTGCCCAGTGAGAAACATCCAGCCCCAGATTGCACAGCCTTCACCAAAGGCAAGGTCCTCACACAGACAACATACCAGAATGGCTTCTTTCCTCATAGCACTTGCCTCAACATATTTATAAAGCAAGTAAACCTGAGACAGATAGACACTCTCCCAAGGCCAGGGTTGCATAAACTCTCAGGCAAGCCAGAGAAAAAGCTGACAAAATTCATCCTCTTAAATACAAAATCCCAATTAGTCAATAGCAAAAAAGAACCAAAACTAGGAGTCAAGGGCTGGGCATGGTGCACTGGTCATCCCAGTGGTCAGGAGGATCAGAAGTTCAAAATCATCCTCAGCTACACAGTGAGTTTGAGGTCAGCCTGGGTTATGTCAAATGAAGCCAGTGGTACCCTCTTGAGGATAGTTTAGAATGCCAGAAAAACAGCACAGCACATGGGTGTCGTATAATTTACCAGATGTGGCAAAACCTGAGCTTCTCATTTAGTTTTCAGATACAGTCTAGCTACATTGCATAGGCTGGCCTTTTAATTCCTGGGCTATACTGATCCACCTGCCTCAGTCTCCCAAGTAGGTGGGAGCACAGGTGTGTGTAACCAGGCTAGGTACCTCCTCCCCCCATTTTTTTTCAAGGTAGGGTTTCTAGCCTAGGCTGACCTGAAATTCACTATGTAGTCTCAGGGTGGCCTTGAACTCATAGTGATCCTCTTACCTCTGCCTCCCAAGTGTTGGGATTAAAGGCGTACACCACCATGCCTGGCCCAATATTTTCTTGTTTTGTTTTTCAGATTCTCTTGCTATGTAGACCAGGCCCTTGAACTCGTGGCCATCTTCCTGTCTCTGATTCTTGGTATGTACAACCAGGCTGGGCACTTTTTTTTAAAGATAAGGTCTTGTTTAGCTCAGGTTGGCCTCAAACTCATGTAGCCAAGGATGATAACACTGAACTCCTGATCCACCACTTTCTGTGATAATAAGGATGGAGCCCAGGGCTTCATGCATGCTAGGCAAGGACTCTTATGAACTGAGTCACATCCCCAGCCCCATAAATTGGGGTTGGATTTGCCAAACAAGACCCAGCTTGATGCTCCCCTACATGAGTTAGACCCTGATGCAAATGTGATGTAGCCCCATGTCAGGGAAGTGAGGTGCCATATGGTCTCGAGGAAACAGGATGGTGGGCTTCACCTCTAGCCACTCCAACAGCTGAGACTGTAGCTTTGGGAAATTTCAACTCTCCCTTTTGTAACCAAGATTTGTGGGGCAGGCTTTACCAGTAGGAACCTCAATAGTAGGAAAAAACAAGTGATTTCTGATCCATCAGCTAGACCTGCTATGTTGCCTGGTAAGGACCCAGGCATAAAAACTCACACAGAACTACAAAATAGTCCCTAGAAAAATGCAAGTGTTCAGAAAATCAAGATTATGTATCCACCAGATGGATGGCCTTCCACATTGTCACAGAAGTGTAGAGAAATGTCCAAAAGAACAGCACTGATTTCCTACAGAGATTCCTGTCCTGAATAGCATGCAGGCCAGGCCATGTCCTGCTCTGCTAGGGAATAGACAGCAATTTCCCTACCCTCTGCATTGAGGCAGATGCCAGCTCCCACTTGCATGGAGTTCAGTGCTAACTGCAAATCTTCACACACTGCAGCAAGTGTCAGCAGCTGCAAAGGGCTATGGAGGCTGCCTGGGAGGATTCCAAGGCTATCTTAGTGGCTGAGACATTTGGTGTCACTCTCCCAGGCTCCTTGCCCATGTGATATCCATCTCAACCCTATGCATGTTTGATCTGTAGAATTAAAGCTGGAGGCTTGCCATTCTCAAGCCACCATACTGCCATCCTCTCCTAGACCTTCAAAAGCCAGCACTGAGGTTGGCTTCTAGGTCTGTGGTCACAGCAATCCCATTTCTGCAGAGGGGCTTCAAAGCCTCCAGAAAGCCGGACAAGGACTCTGAAATGCATTGCTTGGAGACAACCTTGTACACAAATGTAAGTATGCCATGAGCTCCGTGGGTGGAATCTCAGCCCTCTGGTGGCAGGCTCCAGGTAGAAGCATGTGTGGTCTCAGTTTCATGTGCCCTCTGTCCAGAGCCTGTGGATGTCCATGCTGTGGTCACATCCTGCAGCCATGGGAACCAAGGACTCTGGGGTGGCCAGTCACAGGTTGTCTTGTCAGCTGGTTTATACATTCACTGGTTTCCAGAACATTCTGATACTGCTGGACATTGAAAACAGGCACAAGGTGCCTGGCCTGGGACACTACACCTCATGATGGTTCAAGGTGTAGGCATTTGGGTGGCTCTGACGGTTGTACTGGAAATGGTCTGTGAGCAGGATGTTACTGCTGTACTGAAAGTCATTGTACTGGGGAAAGAGGATGCCATTGTGGGGCTTCTCCAGAGGCTTCCGCAGATGCTCTCTGCTGGTCAGGTCTGCTGCTGAGACTGGGAGGAGGTGCTTCCGAGCCTGCTGGTTTGCGTCATACTTGGTCTGCACACAGAGAGAGAGAACAATGTGTAGGGACAAGCGCATGTAGTACCAGTACTTAGGCTGCTGAGGCAGGAGGATTTTGCTGCAAGATTTTTCTGGGCTACACGAGATCCTGTCTAAAAAAACAAAACCCAGCCAGGAATGGTGGTGCATGCCTTTAATTCCAGCACTTGGGAGGCATAGGTAGAAGGATCGCTGTTTGAGCCCAGCCTGAGACAGCATAGTTAATTCCAGGTCATCCTGGGCTAGAGCAAGACCCTACCTCAAAAACAAAAACAAGGGCTGGAGAGATGGCTTAGTGGTTAAGGTGCTTACCAGCAAAGCCAAAGGACAAAGGTTTTATTCCCCAGGACCCACGTAAGCATCTGGAGTTTGTTGGCAGTGGCTGGAGGCCCTGGCATGCCCATTGTGTCTCTTTCTCTCAAATAAATAAAAAATAAAATATTAAAAAAAGATTAAAACCCGAAATATCATAAAAGCCAGGAATAGGGGCAGGAAAGATGGCTCAGCAGTTAGGGTGCTTGCTTGCAAAATAAAACAACTTGGGTTTGATTCTCCAGAACCCATGTACAGCTAGATGCACAAAGTGGCACATGCATTTGAAGTTCATCTGCTGTGGACAAAGGCCCTGGTGTGCCCATTCCTCCTGCCTCTCTTTCTCTCTCTCCTTGCAATAAATAAACAAATAAAAATAGTTTTAAATTTTTTTATTACTTATTTGAGAAAGAGGGAGTGAGAGAATGGGTGCACCAGGGCTTCTAGCCACTACAAACTCCAGATGCATACACCACATAGTACATCTGGCTTATGTGTGTACTGGGGAATTGAACCTGGGCCCTCAGGCTTCATAGGAAAGCACCTTAACTGCTAAGCCATCTCTCCAGCCCAAAATAATTTTTTTAAAAAGGTAAGTATAGCCAGGTGTGGTGGCGCACGCCTTTAATCCCAGTACTTAGGAGGCAGAGTTAGGAGGATTGCTGTGAGTTCAAGGCCACCCTGAGACTACCAAGTGAATTCCAGGTCAGCCTGGGCTAGAATGAAACCCTACCTCAAAAAAACAGAACAAAAAACAAACAAACAAAGCTAAGTAAAAGCCGGTGTGGTGGTGCATGCCTTTAATCCCAGCACTCAGGAGGCAGAGATGGGAGGATCCCTGTGAGTTTGAGGCCAGCCTGGGACTACAGAGTGAATTCCAGGTCAGCCTGGGTTAGAGCAAGAACCTACCTCAACAAACAAAAAAGAAAAAGCCAGGTATAGTGATGTTCACTTATGATCCCAATATGGGAGACTGAGGCAAGAGGATCATAAGTTCTAAGGCCAACCTGGACTACAGAGTAACTTGAGGTCTCAAAAAGCAAAACTAGCCAGGTGTGGTGGCGCACGCCTTTAACGCCTTTAATCCCAGCACTCGGGAGGCAAAGGTAGGAGGATCGCAGTGAGTTCGAGGCCAATCTGAGGCCCTACCTCGAAAAAACAAAACAAAACAAAAATAAACAAATAAATAAATAAAGCGAAGAGGCTGGGGAGATGGCTCAATCAGTAAAGTGCTTGTCTCGAAAGCACAAGGACCTGAATTTGATCCCCATAACCCATGTTAAAATGTCAGGCTTGGTGGCATATGCTTGTAATCTCAGGGCTGGAGAGGTGGAGACTGGAGGATTCCTGAGGCTTACTGGCTAGTCAGTTGAATTGGTAAAGCTCAGGACAATGAAAAACCGCCCAAAAGGTGGACAGCATTCCTGAGGACATCACTTGAGGTTATCTTTTGGACTCCACATGTACACCTGCACACACATGCATTGAAGAAATCCCTGCTACACACCCCTGCTCCCATGATATTCTATCCAAGTGCATCAAGCCAAGTCCTCAAACACTGTGAGCCAAAATAGCCTCCCTGCCTTAGGCTGGTTCCCATCAGGCATCTGGTTTCAGTGATGAGCAAGCTAATATGATAGGGCTGTGACCAGCTTGTAGCTCCCCCTGCAGTAACCCTGCCCAAACTCACCTTGTTGTATAGGAAGACCCCCAGGATGGCTGTCATCATGCCCAGCACGTTGGTGCTGGTGACAGGATTGCGCAGCATGATGAGGGACACCGTGATGACCATGATCCTCTTGGTGGCATTGGCCACTGAGTAGCTCAGGGGGCTGATGAGATTGAGGATGCTGAAGGCAATGACATTCTGAGCAAAGTTACAGAAGCCACTGACGGCCAGCAGTAAGAGGGTCCAGGGCCACTGAGAGATGTAGGCCTATAGAGAGGGGGAGGCAAGGACACACATCAGGGATTGGACCTGGTCCCTCGATGGTGAACAACTAGGAGGTCCAGGGTTATCAGAGTAACAACCTGCTTGCTGGAAAGGTAATCCTTAGTGTGCAAAGAACTGGTAACAGGAGAGCAATGGTTTGCCCCCATTGCTGTGAGCCTCCAGAAAAATCACTTGACCTCTCAGGTCTCCATTTCTTCTTTTATACCACAGGGTAGGAGGGACTGATCCTCACTCAACTCACACCACACAACAATGTTGCTTGGGGTGTTTTTACATAGGGTCTCACTCTAGCCCAGGCTGACCTGGTACTCACTCTGTAGTCCCAGGCTGGCGTCAAACTCAGTGATTCTCCTACCTCTGCCTCCCAAATTCTGGGATTAAAGGTGTGCACCACCATGCCCGGCTTGTGTTTTATTTTTTGATTTTTCAAGGTAGGGTCTCACTGTAGATCAGGCTGACCTGGAATTCACTATGTAGTCTCAGGGTGGCCTCAAACTCATGGCGATCCTCCTGTGTGTGCCACTACACCTGGCTCTTGTTTGTTTTTTTGAGGCAGAGTCTTACTCTAGCCCAAACTGATCTAGAACTCACTCTGTAGCCCAGGCTGGCCTATAACTTGCAGTGATCCTTCTAACACAGCTTCTTGAGTGCTGGGGTGACAAGTATGAGCCATCATGCCCAGCTAGAACTATTGTTGTGAAAGTGTGTTATGACAATTTGAAGCTGGCATTGTGGCTCACACCTGTCATCCAGTCATGAGTCTGAGGTAGAGGGAGTGCCATGAGTTTGAGGCTAGTCTGGGTTACAAAAGTGAACTTCAGACTATGCTGGGCTAGAGTAAGACTCTGCCTCAAACCCCTCCCCACCACACATATAAAAAAAGAAAAAAAGAGCCGGGCGTGGTGGTGCACGCCTTTAATCCCAGCACTCGGGAGGCAGAGGTAGGAGAATCGCCATGAGTTCGAGGCCACCCTGAGACTCCATAGTGAATTCCAGGTCAGCCTGGGCTAGAGTGAAACCCTATCTCGAAAAACCCAAAAAAAAAAAAAAAAAAAAAAAAGAAAAAAGCTTGGGTCCATAGGTATAATTCTATGGCAAAACATGTGCTCAGCATTGTGTGGCCTAGAGTTTCAGGCCCAGTACCAAAACACCAAACCAAAATAATCCTAAATCAAACAAGCTGGAGGAGAGGGGTTGACAGAACCCAGGACAGGGTAGCAGAAAGTGGCCAACAACCTGGCTAGGAAGCTGCAGAGGTACCAAGTATCTATCAAGGCTAGGTGCCAGAAGGCCTTGGGCCGCCTACCAGGCCCCCAGCCCTCAGACTATCCTTACCAATTCTCCAGCATGGGAACCAAGAGGCAGCCACAGCTTGCAGAACTCTGGAGACTAGTGCCACGTATACCTGGCACCAGGGTATCCTCTTCATCATCAGTGATCTTTGCAGCAGGGATTGGGCAAAACCCAAAACTGCTCAGACACACTGCTCTCTATGGGCCAATTCCCAGGCCACATTGCAGTGGTTACAAAACCCAGCAGGCTCCTCCCAAGGCAACATGGTTAGTGGCTGTGTAAGATGCAGCTGGGGCCACTGTGAGGCAGCTGTCAGATCTGTCTCCATAACCATCTTGGGGAGGGAAGGACACACAGTCCCCCCACAAAGGAGAGGAAGATGAAGATGCATAAAGGTGATCAACTCAGTGTTAACCAAATCAAGATTGGAATCTCCATGCTGGATATGGTGGCACATGTCTGTGATTTCAGCTCACAAGAGGTAGAGGCAGGAGGATTATGAATTCAAGGCTAGCCTGGCTTACCTAAATAGCAAGATCCTACCCTACTCCCACCCCTCTGCTGCAAAAAAAAAAAAAAAAAAAAAAAGGACTGGAAGGATAGCTCAGTCCATAAAGTACTAGCCATGCAAGTGTGAGGACCAGAGTTTGAATCCCCAGGACCCACATAAATTCTGGAGAGGTGTGATGGCTGCCTGCAATCCCAAATATGTATAGGGGAAGGAAGTTTTGAAAGGGACCCCTCAGGGCAAGCTGGCTAGCTAGATTAGCTGAATCGGAAAGTTCCAGCTTCAATGAGACCCTATCTCAGTATAAAGTATACAGGGATCAAGGAAGATACCCTCCATGTCAACCTCTGCTTCCCAACACCTACACACACATGCAAAAAAAGAAAATCATGAAGAGAAAATAATCTCCACATAGAAGCTATAAATTCTGTGGCTTTATTGGGGACAAGCTAGATGGAGTCTTCTAGCACCCATCAACAAGAGTGGGCAGCGCATGGCCTCTGGAGCTGACATGTTCCCAGGAGTCCTACCCTGGAGTAACCCATAAGGACTTCCACAGGCTTTTCTTCTAGTCTCCACAGATATCTATCTCCCAGAACCACCAAAAAAAAAAAAAAAAAAAAAAAAAAAAAAAAAAAAATCCCCAAGGTAAGGTCTCACTTTAGCCCAAGCTGACTTGGAATTCACTATGTAGTCTCAGGCTACTGGCCTCAACAGCTATCTGCTATCCTACCTCAGCCTCCCGAGTGCTGGGATTAAAGGTGTGCACCACCACACCAGGTCAAATTTATATTTAATTTATTTTTATTATTATTATTTTGTTTGTTTGTTTTTTAAGGTAGGGTCTCACTCTAGCTCAGGCTGACCTGGAATTCACTGTGTAGTTTCAGGGTGGCTTTGAACTCATGGCAATCCTCCCATCTCTGCCTTCTGAGTGCTGGGATTAAAAGCGTGCACTACCACACTTGGCTCTTGTTTTTATCTTTTGAGGTAGAGTCTCACTCTAGTCCAGGCTGACCTAGAATTCACTATGTACTTTCAGGCTGGCCTTGAATTCAAAGCAATCCTCCTACCTTGGTCTCCAAAATGGTGGGATTAAAGGCGTGTGCCACCATGCCAGGCCAAAAATATTTTTTGACTTTTTTTTTGTTTGTTTGTTTTTGAGGCAGAGTCTCACTCTAGCCCAAGCTGACCTGGAATTCACTATGTAGTCTCAGGGTAGCCTTGAACTCACAGCGATCCTCCTACCTCTGCCTCCCCAGTACTGGGATTAAAGGCTTGCGCCACCACGTCCAGCTTGACTCTTTCTTTTTCATACATTTTAGCATAGACCTGAGCCACACAACCACAACTGGGATCCCCAACAGCTCCATCCTGACAAAACTGTTCTAGGCTTCTCCTCTACACTCACCTTGTCTTCTTAAACCTGGCAACCCTCTCTTATCATAGTTGTGACAGTTTGTCCTCAGGAGGCTGTTGCACAATAAATATCATGTAATACATAGCTCCTAAGCCAGGCTGTGCTGCTTCTCAGCACAAGACCTTTGTCATTCACCTGCATTATGAGAGACAAACTGGTATTTTTTCACTGCTGAGTAATATTTCACTACAGGAATGTGCTGTTTTTCCATCCATTTACCTGTTCCAGGGTTGTTTCTAGTTTTTAGCAATTGTGAATTGACTTGCAATAAATAAACATTTTACACACAGGCCCTTAAAAAAAAAAAACTCACTATGTAGTTCTGGGGTCTCAATCTCATAATCCTCCTGCATCAGTCTTCTGAGTTCTGGGATGACAAGCATGTGCCCCCACAAGTGACACTGGGTAACGTGTATTGATTGGTCTTCACATTCTTGCTCCTTCCACCATAAGCACTCTTCGAGTGAGTTTGTTCTTCCAATTCTAGAATTTCCATTTGATTTTTCAGTCTATCTATATTTTCTTTTTGTTCAAGAGAGTATGCCATTAGTTCTTTTTTAGTATTTTTTTTTTTTTTTTTTTATGAGGGAGCTAAAGAGACAGGGAGAGAAAATGAGTGAATATGGGTACACCAGGGCCTCTTGCCACTGCAAACAAACTCCAGATGCATGCACCACTTTGTGCATCTGGCTCTGTGTGGGTACTGGGGGGGGGGGTGTTAAACTCAGGTCTGGAGGCTTTGCAAGCGAGTGTTTTTAACCACTCAGCCATCTCCCAAGCCTTGCCATTACTTCTTGAAACATGACTGTAATCAATTTAAGGTCTGATAATGCCCACACCTAGGCTCTCTCAAGGCTGCACCTGTGGAGTGCCTTTTCCCATGAGATTCACAATTTTCCTCAGTTGCTCAGTAAGTCTGGAATGTGTTCTGGACACATGGTATATTAGTAAACTCTAGGCCTGCTGGCAATTGGAGTATATACCTTTAATCCCATTACCTGCGAGGCAGGGGTAGGAGAATTGCCATAAGTTTGAGGCTAAACTGGGCCATAGAGTGCATTCCAGGTCAATCTGGGCTAAAGGGAGACCCTGCTTTAACAAAAAATAAAAATAAAAATAAACTGGGCCTTATGGAAATCCCATGACCAATGCTGGTATCTCAAGAGGCCAGCATAGTTGGACACAGGCTTCAAACTCAGCAGGTGCTGGAAGTTTGGTTCCTGGCAGCTCTGTGACCAGACTTCCTGCGGCTGCATACCAGGTGTTCATTATTTAGCAGTTTATGTGGTGCTAAGCAGTATTCTCTTCCAGAGCTCCATCTGTTTTAGGGCTCAGTACTCACAGATGCTCTTCTGGGAAATTCTCAGGACCTGTGTGTGTATGTGCGTGCATGTGTGCATGTGCATGTGTGCAGTCATAGGTGTGGAGGTCACAGGACAACTTTGGATGTCAGTCCTCCTTGACTTCCACTTTGAGGTGGGATCTATAATTGTTCACCACTTACTTCCAGGCAGTTCTCCTGTCTCCCCTCCCTTCATGCTTTAGGCACATGGGGATTACAGGAAGCCCTCTCCAGCTTCTGGCTCTTACATGGGTTCTTGGGATCAGAATGCATCAGGTATTTCCGTTGGTGTGGCAAACCTTTATCCACTCAGCCATCTCCCCAGCCCCTTCTAGGAGTTCTGTTTAGTTTGTTTTTCTAGCCAGTGTTTCATGTATCCCAGGCTGGCCTTGAACTCTGTATCACAGAATAATCTTTTTATTTTTATTTATTTATTTGTTGGGGCGACAGATAAAGAGAGAGAGATAAAGAGGGAGAGAGAGACAGAATGTGCACACAAGGGCATCTAGCCACTACAAACTCCAGACACATGCACCACCTTGTTCATCTGGTTTATGTGGGTACTGGAGAGTTGAACCTGGGTCTTTAGGCTTTGCAGGCAAATGCCTTAACCACTAAACCATCTCTCTAGTCCAACAGAATAATCCTGAACTTCTGATCCTCCCTCCTGTCTTTGCCTCCCAAATGCTGGAATGACAGATGTGCACCATCATGCCCTACTGATTCCCAGGATTTCATTACCAACTTTATGACATCATCTCTTCCAGCATCTCCTTGGTACATTCCAGTATTTTAAGGCTCTGCTTTTTGCTCCCAAGTCATAAAGCTGAAGCTGAATTTCTCCATTCTGCTGGGCACTTCCTGTGGCTGCACCCTCTTATAAGGGCAGAACCATCACCTTCACAACATAGGTGAGGCAATGACCTTAAGACAATATGAAGGAAAGGCTGGGGAGATGGCTCACTTGGTAAAATGCTTGCTGCAAGAGCATGGGGATCTGAGTTTAGATCTCCAGAACATAACTAAAAGGGTGTTGTGGCAGGCACAAGTAATCCTAGTACTGGAGAGGTAGAAAGAAGGAATCCTTGGTGTTCACTGACTACCTAGTGTAAGAAAAGTGTAAGAGAAAAGCAAAAGAGAACACCGAACTTGATCTCTACAGACAGTTTATTGAGAGAAACAGTGAGGGGCAGCAGCCTTCCTGTGGGATGAAGGCTGAAGCATTGAGCTAGGCTGTTGTAAGCATGTAAGGAGTATCCTAAGAAAAATAGACTGGACCAGCTGCAGGTCCAAGGAAGTAGATAAGGAACTATAGTTATTTGTGTCTTTGCTCAGAATAAGCTTTTTTTTTTTTTTTTTTTTTTAGCAAAATTGTCTAGGGAGGATATCCCACCAGATGGTTTCTGTTCCCTCAAGGTTTTCTGAGCTAAAGTTTATCAAAAATGGGGAGTAGATCCCAGCACTTGGGAGGCAGAGGTAGGAGGATCACCGTGAGTTTGAGACCACCCCGAGAATACAGAGTGAATTCTAGGTCAGCCTGGACTGGAGTAAGATCTTACCTTGAAAAACAAAACAAAACAAAACAAAACAAAACAAAAAATGGGGAGTAGTTGGGCCTGTCAAGGCTGCGTGCCTCTGAGGCTTCTTTATTGCCTGCTAGTCTTAGGGATAGTTATTAACTTTTTAGCTCCTTCTAGTTTTCAGGGAAGGCTATTAACCCTCCATTTAGTGTAGCTGAATCGGTGAGCTCCAGGTTCAGTGAGAGACCCTCTCAAAGAATAAGATGGAGAATGACAGAGAAAGACACCCAACATTGACCTCTGGACTTCAAATGCATATATGTGTAACACCTGAACACATATGTGTGCTCACACACATATGAACACATACACAAATATAAACATACAAAAAAGGCAAAAAGGGGCTGGGGAGATGGCTCAGCTGTTAAAGACACTTATGGCAAAGCCTGCTGGCCCGGGCTCAATTCCCCAGTACCCACATAAAGCCAGATGCACAAAGTTGTGCTTGTGTCTGGAGTTTGTAGTGACAAGAGGCCCTGGTGTACCCATATTCATTCTCTCTCAAATAAATAATTTTTTTTTCAAGGTAGGGTCTCACCCTAGCCCAGGCTGACCTGGAATTCACTATGTACTCTCAGGCTGGCTTTGAACTCATGAAGATCCTCCTACCTTTGTCCCCCGAGTGCTGGGATTAAAGGTGTGCGGCACCACGCCCAGCCAAATAAATAATTTTTAAAGGGGGGGGATTTATTTTGACTCCCTGTTTTAGAGACTCCAATCTGAAATAAGTGACCCATGCCTTGGGACTCTTGTCAGAGAGGCACATCTTGGGAACTGACAGTTGACCTCATTAGCCATGAAGCAGAATCAAATGGAGAGAGGAAAAGGCACGGATGCAAAGTTCCCAGGACATGACCCTAGCAACCTCATTCCCTTCCACTAAGTCTCACTTCCTCCAGGTCCCACCACTGTCCAGCAGTTCCTGCCAGGTAAGCAGGTCCTTGGAGGACAGTCAACATCTGAACAGTAGCTGAGGCAAGTTAGTAAGAGTAAAGTGGAAAAACAAAATACAATATAGGCCTAGAGGTGACTCAGCAATTAAGTGTACTTAAAAAAAAATTCTATGTGCTTATTTGCAAGAGAAAGAGAATGGGAACACCAGGGCTTCTTGTCATTGCAAAAGAACTCCAGATGCATGTGTCACCTTATCTATCTTGCTTTACATGGCTACTGGGGAACTGAATCCAGGCAAGGAGGCTTTGCAAGCAAGTGCTTCTTCCCACATGCATCCCTGTCATTGCCATCCACCATGATGTGATGTGGCTGGGGTTCTGGCCAGACTGCCTGGTGCCATCTGGACCTTTAGCTTCCAAAACTGTGAACTAAATAATCCTCTTTTATAAGTCAGAAAAGCCATCTGGACCTTTAGCCTCCAACACTGTGAACTAAATAATCCTCTTTTATAAGTCAGAAAATCCTCTTTTATAAACAGAAAATAGAGGGACACAGATGCCAAAAGACTGCCCCAAAGTGGGGGTTGGGGAGATGACTCAGTGGATGAAGCACTTGCCAGTCAAGAGTGAGTACCTGAGTTCAGATTCCCCAGAACCCATGTAAAGCTGGATGCTGTAATCAGTGATTCCAACAAGCCTAGGACAAGAAATGAGGCAGAGACAAGAGAATCTCCCAGAAGCTCATGGGCCAGCCAACTTGGCAAATGCAGTGGTCGTCTTGACCCTGCCTCAAACACGGTAGAAGGCAAGGGTCCAAGGCTGTCCTCTGCACATCATGGCACATGCTTACACTAGAAATCACTCCTCCCACAAAGAAAAAGAATACCCCACAGTGAATGTTGGACCACCACTTGCCGACAAAGCACCCATTTAGAAAACTAGTTGAGAAGTAACATATTCACAGTGGCTTAACTCACCAAGTCACTGCTGATGAGGAAGGCTGAGAGGTCCACTAGCACCCATGTGGGGATCATGAAGAAGACTGCATGGCATCCCAGGATGTTCAGCAGCCGTAGGTGGTGGATCCGGGAATCTCGCAACACCTGAGAGACAGAGCCTTACTAAAGCATATGGAAATGGAAAGGCAGGGAGGACCTAGGTTTCCAGGTCCCCAAAGCAGTGACTGGATATAAAGCCCAACATCTGATCTTGAGCATCAGGCCTGCAAGAGCATTCATGATGCGCTACATACCCTGTGCCTAAAAGCAGTGCCCTGTTCTGTGGTAAGGGACCGAAAAGAAACAAAAATCAAACAAAACCAAGGTTGGGGAGATGGCTTAGTGGTTGAGGTGCTTGCCTGCAAAGCCAAAGGATCCCAGTTCAATACCCCAGGACCCACGTAAGCCAGATGCACAAGGTGATGCATGTGTCTGGAGTTCATTTGCAGTGACTAGAGACCATTCTCTCTCTCTCTATCTCTCTCCCTCTGTGTCTTTTTATCTCAAATAAATAAATAAAAATTAAAACAAAAATCTTAAGAGGAAGTTGAGTGTGATGATGCATGCCTTTAATGCCTCGGGAGGCAGAGGTAGGAGGATTGCCATGAGTTCGAGGCCACTCTGAGACTACATAGTGAATTCCAGGTCAGCCTGACTAGAGCGAAACCCTACATGGGAAACTCAAAAAACAAAAACAAAACCAGAAACACTTGATCTTATTTCCCTAAGACAGTCTCCCATCCAAGTACTAACCAGGCTGGACCCTGCTTAGCTTCCAAGACTAGGCACATTCAGGATGGTATGGCCGTAGACCCCTGACACAGTCTCTTACTAAATCTGAAGTTCTCTGTTTTTTGGTTAGATTGTTCAACCAGATAGCCTCAGAAACCTTCCTCTTTCTGTTCCCTCAGGACTGGATTTACAGGTCTGCATGGGCATGCCTGGCTTTTTTTTTTTTTTTAAGTATTTTATTTTTATTTATTTATTTGAGAGAGAGATAAAGTGAGAATGGGCATGCCAAGACCTCCAGCCACTGCAAACAAACTCCAGATGCATGCATTCCCTTGTGCATCTGGCTCATGTGGGTCCTGGGGAATTGAACCTGGGTCCTTTGGCTTTGCAGGCAAGTGCCTTAACTGCTAAGCCATCTTTTCAGACCATGCCTGGCTTTTTACACTGTTGCTGGGAATGAACTCAGGTCCCCAGCCCCAATCTCACTGCTATCAGTATGAATTGATAAAGCCTTTCAGAACACCAGCAGGTTTGAGGAACAAAAGCAGCTTGTGCCCTTGGACTCAGGAACTCCAAGCTTGCGTAGAAGAAATTCCCTGAGTGTTAGTAACACATTCCACACAACGATGCTCATCATTGCACCGCTCATAATGCAGAGTAGGATCTGGCCTACATTTCCAGCATGAACACTATCTGCCACAATACAGTGACCTTGGAAGCAGGACAGGAGTGAGTGAAGAGCAGAACTTCTACTGTGGGAAAGCCATTCTATCACAGCAAAAAATAATGCTAAAAGGTTATGTGTAACACAACTACAAGTCTAAGAAACATGCAGGAAAAAACTGACAGCTATCTTGGCTGGGGGTGTGCTTGCCCAAGGCCCTGAAAAAAGAAAAACATGACAGATCAGCAGAGCAGCTATTGCTAAGGCTTACTCTCAAGAAACATCTGGTGGGACAGCCCAATCTCAATGTTTTTGCTGTTGTTGTCATTATTACATTTTCTTTTGAGACAGGGTCTCACTATGTACCTCAGGATGGTTGAATGGGTGGTCAAATTAATGGCAATACTAGGATTACAGGCATGTACCACTATACCTGGCTTGTGTTGAGTCTGTTTTTTTTTTTTTTTTTTTTTTTTTTTTTTTCCCGAGGTAGCGTCTTACTGTTCCCCAGGCTGACCTGGAACTCACTCTGTAGACCAGGCTGGCCTCAAGTTTTTGTTTTTCGAGGTAGGGCTTCACTCTAGCCGAAGCTGACCTGGAATTCACTATGCAGTCTCACGGTGCTGCTCCTAGGCATGCAGCCAGCATGCCCAACAGATCACAAAATAAATAAATATATATACACAGATATATACATATATATATATTTTATTTTGTTTTGTTTTTGTTTTTCAAGGTAGGGTTTCATTCTAGCCCAGGCTAACCTGGAATCCACTATGTAGTCTCAGTGTGGCCTCAGACTCACAACAATCCTCCGAGTGCTGGGATTAAAGGCCTGTGCCACCATGCCTGGCAGATGTCAATTTGTTTTTCCTTTTTTTTTTTTTTTTTGGTTTTTCAAGGTAGGGTCTCACTGTAGCCCAGGCTGACCTGGAATTCACTATGTAGTCTCAGGGTAGCCTTGAACTCATGGCAATCCTCCTACCTCTGCCTCCCGAGTACTAGGATTGAAGGCGTGCGCCACCATGCCTGGCAGATCTCAACTTTTTTAAAATTTATTTTTATTTATTTATTAGAGACTGTGGTCGTTTGAATAGATGGCCCCCAATATATTCAGTTTTTTATTTGTTTGTAGTTTGCATCTGCAGCCACCTGGCTGGAGGCAATGTCACTGGGTGGATCTGTAGGTGTGGTGGTGGGTTTCAGATTTCAATCTAAAGATGTGCAAAGTGTGCATAGCAGGAGCTCCTGAAGTGTGCTGTGTGGCTTGTGGCTTTAGGCTTGTACTTCCCTCTCTCTGCTTGGACCTGTGAAGGCAGGCCAGCTTCTTCTGCCATTTATGGAACTTTCCCTGGATCTGTAAGCTTCAATAAATCCCTTCCTCCATAACTGTGCTTGGTCTGGAAGTTCATCTCAGCAAACCTGAAGCTGTCTGCTACACAGACACACAGAGAGAATGGGCAAACCAGGACCACTAGCCACTGCAAACAAACTCCAGAAGTAAGCACCCCTTGTGCCTCTGGCTTATGTGGGTCCTGGGGAAATTGAACCAGGGTCCTTAGGCTTCACAATCAAACACCTTAACCGCTAAGCCATTTCCCCAACCCAGATCTCAGATGTTTTATGTTGAGTTTGTAAGAGCAAAACATTAGCTAGCTGGGTATAGTATTGCACATCTACGATTCAGCACCTGAGAGGTGGAGACAAGAGACTTTTAAATTTGAGGCCATCCTGGGTGCACAGGGAGATCTTATCCCAAAAAATCAAACAAACAAAAGGTCAGGTAAGATGACAAGTACCTGTCATTCCCAAATTTGGGTGATGGAGGCAGGAAGATAAAGAGTTCAAAGACAGGCTGGAGAGATGGCTCAGCAGTTAAGGCACTTACCTGCAAAGGCTAATGGTGACCTAAGTTCAATTCTCCAGTACTCACATAAAGCTAGATACACCAACATGCATCTAGAGTCCATTTGCAGCAGTCAGGGGTTTTGGCATACCCATTCTCTTAGTAGTTCATGGCTGCACATGCCTTTAATTCCAGCATTCAAGAGGCCACACTAAGACTATATAGTGAATTTCAGATCAGCCTGGGCTAGAGTGCAACCCTACCTGGAAAAAGAAAAAAAGAAAAAAAGAAGCAAGGCGTGGTGGTGCATGCCTTTAATCCCAGCACTTGGAGGCAGAGATAGGAGGATCGCCTTGAGTTCAAGGCCACTTTGAGACTGCATAGTGAATTCTAAGTCAGCCTGAGCTGGAGTGAAACCCTACCTTGAAAAAGGAAAACAAACAGAAAAAGAATTCAAAAGTCATCCTCAGTTATACAGGAAGTTTAAGGGCAACCTGGGATGAGACCTTGTTTCAAATAACCACATCAACAAAAACATAAGGTTAATAGTTTTAGCCGGGCGTGGTGGCGCACGCCTTTAATCCCAGCACTCGGGAGGCAGAGGTAGGAGGATTGCAGTGAGTTCGAGGCCACCCTGAGACTCCATAGTGAATTCCAGGTCAGCCTGGGCTAGAGTGAGACCCTACCTCAAAAAACCAAAAAAAAAAAAAAAAAAAAAAGATTAATAGTTTTGTTCATTTAGAGTAAGATTAATAGCTTATTTTATCTTTAATAAAATGAGAAAGAAACTCAGCAGAAGGGGCACAGCATTTTTTGTTTGTTTGTTTTTGTTTTTGCTGACACCAAAGAAATTGCTCCTCGGTCAGTTTCCCCAAAGCCACCAGTAAGCCACAGGTGTACATGTGACATGGTGTGTATTGGGGCTGGTCCCACATACCTTTTTGGAGAAGATGTTCTGAAGGGAGAAACAGAGTGTGGCAGCCAGGGCACTGATAAGCCCCCACATGTCAAATGACATCTCAGTGACGGTGGCCAGCAGAACACCACTGATGATGGGGACAAGGGACAAGTATACCTGCAGGAAGAGGGCAGAGGGAGGAACTCAGGCTAGCTGAAGCAGGGTGGACCACCACCCAGTCCTAGAGGAAAACATGACTGCTTCCTGCCCCTCACTTGAGGGACACCATCTTCCACTTTGGAAAATGCTGTTTGCCCAAGGCATGATGGTGCACATCTGTCATCTCAGCACTCAGGAGAGGAGACAGGAGGATCACCAAAGTCTGAGGGCAGCCTAGGTTACAGAGAGACCTGTGTAAAAACACCAAAAGAAGGGCTAGGGAGATGACACAATGGATAAAGTGCTTGCCATGCAAACATGAGTTTGTATCCCTAGAACCCATGTGAAGCCCAACACTATAGCATGAGTGCCTGTACTCCTAGCATGCCTACAGCAAGAAGGGAAGCTGAGATAAGAAAACCTCCCAGAAGATCCTGGGCCAGCTAGTTTGGAGGATGTGGCAGTGAATAAGAGACACTGCCTCAAGGTGAAAGGCAAGGACCAACACCCAAAGTTGTTCTCTGACCTCCACACATGTGCCATGGCATACACATTCATGCACTCACACACATCATACACAAAAGTTCTGCTTCCTAATAAAAAATAAGATATTTTTAAAAAATGGGCTGGAGGGATGGCTTAGAGGTTAAAGCATTTTCCTGCAAAGCCAAAGGACCCAGGTTCAATTCCCCAGGACCATGTTAGCCAGATGCACAAGGGGGCACAGGTGTCTGGAGTGCGTTTGCAGTGGCTGGAGGCCCTGGCGCGCCCATTTTCTCTCTCTCCCTCTTTCTTTGTCAAATAAATAAATAAAAATAAAATATTTTTAAAGTCCTCCTTCCTGTAAAAAGAGCCTTGGGGCTGAAGAGATGGGTGGAGCAGATGAGGCAGTCCTACCCAACATGGTCACCCCATTATGAGACTCTGCTCCAGGTCACAGTCCATAGGACCTAATCTCACAGATGTGCCCACCTGCTGACCATGTAACAAGGTTACCAAGCCTGTCCCCCTCTGCCAACACAGTGAGCCCTGGCTGGGGCACACTACCTCCTGCCTCTGTGACTTCCCCACCCACAAACCTCAGTTTTCCCATCATTCACCAAAACAACTGCCCCGATCAACTCCTGGGCTGTGTGTTCCTTTGGCCACTGCCAGCGTGTCTTTGGCAAAGCACTATTCACCAATTATAACTGTCCATTAAATCATTAGGTCCCAGCCGGGGGTGGTGGTAAACACCTTTAATCCCAGCACTTGAGAGGCAGAGGTAGGAGGATCACCATGCGTTCGAGGCCACCCTGAGACTACATAGTTAATTCCAGGTTAGCCTGAACCTGAGCGACACCCTACCTTGAAAAGCAACAATAAAAAAAAAAATCATTAGGTCCCAAACCCCAAGGAATGCTGGTGAGCGGACTAGCAGACAACTCTAATAGGATTTCCAGTGTCCTAGTGTGGAATTTCAGGTGGATCTGTAGCTCCCAACTTCCAGCATGTACCACCTGTCCAGCTCATCCAACCTGAGCTACAAAGAACACACCACCGGGGTTGAACTTCAAGTCAGTGTATCCGCAACAGGAGAGTCACATCAGAGGAAAATTGGTCCTCTAGGCTTCCCAGGAGAGGGAGGACTACCTGCTTAGCACAGCCTTCACTTATCCTAGCAGATGACACAATACTGAGAGTCATAGAACAGGTCCCCAAAAGCCTCTCCTACAGAGCCATAAATGACCTCTTAGAATACATAGCTAATTTTGGTTGCCTCCATGGTCTTAAACACCCAGTAAGAGAATATAACTATAAAATATTACAATATAAACAAAGAGTCAGAGTAATAGGCACCCCTGTTTGATGCTGACTACTAAGCTCTAACATAACATTAACTCATGCCTCTGTCTAGCCTTTAAATCAAAGATCCAGAAATTGTCCTCATTGCTTGTTTACCTGATAGTTATTGATTTGTATTAGTCCAATCTCTCCTTGATACATCTTATTAAAAGGAGGTATATCACTAAAAACAGATCTCAGAGCCCAGCCTTAAAGTACATTTGGGACAAATCTGGAGTCCAGCCCTAAGATGTAAAAACAATTTATAGAGTTCTGGCTGTTTGTACTTGCTAATGGTGGTACTGGTTGTTTAATGGTGTACTTGCTTAAATTTATGGAGGTAAGCCAGATTCTCCTGCCATTGATGGTGCTCCCTTAAAATTTGTAACACAAGGGGACCCACATACCCTTAGAAAATTAAGCCAATACCCATTAACCAGAAGATATATATTCATCACACTAGAGTCAAGAAGACAATGTCCTAAGTGGATTGTAACAGCTAGAAGGTCACCAGGTCACCCGTTCTTCTGATGTGACTCTCCTGATGCAGATACACTGACTTGAAGTCCTCCCCGGTGGTGTGTTTGAGGTTCTCCTCAAAGTCGAGCTCTAGAGGACACCTGTCCTTGACAAGAAGATTACAGCCCTGCTCTAGTCACTCTGGAAGCTGACTAGTGTACACACGGCAGAAGCTTGAGGAATTCAAGGTCGGAGACCATGAAAAATAAACATAATGTCCACCAGTCCTACTGGTGTTTGCTGTGTCTGGTTAGAAAAATTATCTGCTTCTTAGCCAGGTGTGGTGGCACATGCCTTTAATCCCAGCACTCAGGAGGCAGAGGTGGGAGGATCACTGTGAGTTTGAGGCCACCTTGAGCCTACATAGTGAATTCCAGGACAGCCTGGCCCAGAGTGAGACCCTACCTTGAAAAGTCAAAATAATTAATTAATTAATTTAATTTAATAAAGAAAAATTATCTGCTTCTTATAGAAATACGTGCCCTACTACACACTATAAATCAGAGGTAGTCAGATACATAGTAAGGATCCTAATTCCTTCCATTTGATGGCTCCCTCCTGATGCTCTTCATGGTCCTTCTGTTTGGCCCTTACATTCCCAATATAAAATGTCTAAATACTACCTGTAGGGATACCAAAGGCTTCTGCTCACTGGCTTAGTTGGACCCCTGCTACTTGTGGTAAGGCCTTATACTCAGAACTCAGTATTTAGCCCTCAGCCATAGTCAAGGATTTGAAAGTTCCTAAAAGAAATGGGGGAATGAAATAGCTAAGATAATGCCATCCTGCCCTAACTAGGCCCTGATTCCATTTATTGGGAAATAAAAAAGCTGAGCTAACATTTATCTGCTAGGGCACCTTTCAGTTGTAAACTCCCAAACTCCTCAGGAGGGCATGGTAAACACTCTCAGGGCTTCCCATGACCCCCAGTGTGGCCCAGGTGTTTAAACTTAAGATAACTGCAGGATAGGGAGTGGAATGCCTGCAATTCCAAAGGTACCCCGACCTACATCTGGCACCAGTGTCCTTGTAACTTTTATGGTCTTTTGCCTTTAAAAATGCTGTAACTCTGAGCTTCCGCACTGAGAGCATTTTCTGGGGTGAGCCCCTCTCAGTCACCGGCTTAATAAAAAGGACTCTCAATTGGCTAAAAAAAAGAAAGAAAGAAAGAAGAGAAGAGAGAAGAAAGAAGAGGAAAGGAAAGGAAAGGAAAGGAAAAAAAAGAGAGAGAAAAAGAACAGACCACAAGGCAGAGGGGCTGGAGATATGGCTCAGTTATTAGAGTACTCACTCACCCAGCATACATAAAGCCTTGTGTTTGAACTGTAGTACTGCAAAAAGCATGTGTGGTGGTATACACTTGTCCTCCCAGCACTTGGGAGATAGAGATAGGAAGATCAGGAATTCAAGGTCAACTTGGCTACAGAGCAAGTTTGAGTCAACATGGGCTACATGAGACCTTATCTCAAAAAAAATAAATTGGCCAGGAGTGGTGGCGTATGCCTTTAATCCCAGCACTCAGGAGGCAGAGGTAGTGGGATCGCCATGAGTTTGAGGCCACCCTGAGACTACTTAGTTAATTCCAGGTCAGCCTGATCCAGAGTGAGACCCCCCCCCCCGGGGAAAAATAAATAAATTGGGGTTGGAGAGATGGCTTAGCATCTAAAGGCACTTGCTTGCAAAGCTTGACAACCTGGGTGACATTCCTTAGTAACCATGTAAAAACCAGATAGATGCACAAGGTGGCACCTAAGTCTGGAGTTTGTTTGCAGTGGCTAGAGGTACTGGCACGCCCATTCTCTCTCTCTCAAATAAATAAATAAATAAATATAAATGGGGGGACTGGAGAGATGGCTCAGCATTTAAAGGCACTTGCTTACATAGCCTGATGGCCCAGGTTTGAGTCCCAATATCCATGTAAAGCCATATACACAAAGAAGCACATGTGTATGGAGTTCTTTGCAATGGCAGGAAGCCCTGGTGTGCCCATTCTTCCCAGCCCCTCATGAATATAAGTATTTTTTAATTAAATAAAATAAAATGGGATAGACAAGTGGCTCAATGGTTAAAGGCATTTGCTTGCAAAAGTCAGCCAGCTTAGGTTCAATTCCTCAGCCACCTACATAAATCCAGACAGGCATGCATTTATAGTGGCAAAAGACCCTGGCATGTCCATACACACACACAAATAAATAAGTATTAAAAATTTAATAAACAAGGCAGAGAGGCTGGGGAGGTGGCACTCATCTGTCATCCAACCCTCAGGAGGTTGAGACAGGAGAATTGTGAGTTCCAGGTCAGCCTGGGCTGTAAAGGGAGACTTTGTCTCAAAAAAATCAAATTAGGCTGAGGAGATAGTTCAGTGGTTAAAGGTATGCGCTACCACATTTGGCTTAATATTTTATTTTTAAATATTTTATTTTTATTTACTTATTGGAGAAAGAGGCAGAAAGAGAGATTAGGCATGCCAGGGCCTCTAGCCAATGAACTCCAGATGCATGCACCATCTTGTACATCTGGCTTATGTGGGTCCTGGGGACTTGAGCCTGGGTCCTTTGGCTTTACAGGCAAGAACCCTAAATGTTACGCCATCTCTTCAGCCCTTTATTTTTATTTATTTCCTTGTGAGGGGGAAATAAATAGATACATACATACATACATACATACATAGAGAATGGATGAGCCAGAGCCTCTAGCCACTGCAAATAAACTCCAGACAAATGTGCCACCTTGTGTATTTGGCTTTATGTGGGTATTGGGGAATAGAACCCAGGTCCTTAAGCTTTGCTCCTTAACTGATGAGCCATCTCTCTCTAGCCCATAAATAAATATTTTTAAAAAATCAATCTAAACCTAGGCAAACATTTTAGAAAGGGGTGATGTCCCTAAGCTCTTGTCTGTAGCCTTCGTGTATGGGACTCTGCCCCGACTGAAGTCCCACTTCTTCCCTGGAAAGCAGGAATGCCTGACTTGCCTTATCTGTCCTACAGGTCAGGTAGGTCCCTGCCACATCATTAGTTTGCTTGCCTGAAGAGCCCAACCCCCAGGTCCTGCACACTGTGAGGTTCTAGGAATCTTGCCCAAGCCAGATACAGTGTCCCAAAATGACAAGAAAACCTGATAAACATAAGGTGCTATTGGGTGACACACCTGGACACTTCCTGGGCAACTCTGACCACCAAAGGCCAGTTTCCCCTAACATCATCCTGGGGAAGGAGAGCTGCAGAGCACACACAGGAATTCCTGGGATAAAGACAGGCAGGATGATAGAACCCAGTCAGAAGTAGCCCACTTTCTACCAGCCAATCTAGGGCATGGCTGCTCTGAGAGCTCCTAGGAGCACCACAGTGTCTCAGGTATGAGTTGGATTTCAGCCGCAACAGGAGTCCTACTGCCTGTCACTCAGGGAAGCCACACTTCTCTCACTCCACGCTAGGGAATACCCTGGCCTGCCTTTCAAAAGAACTTTCCTTATATAGCCCAAGTTCTGCATGCTGTATGCCTTCCACACCCAGAAAAACGCTCATTTTAGCTTTTTTTTTTTTTTTAAAGAAAAATCCGGAATTGAACCTAGACATTCTTGAGCACTCTTGGCTTTTTAAAAAATTGTGTTTATGAGAGAGAGAGACAGAGAGAGAAAGAGAGAGAATGGGTGCGCCAGGGCATTTAACCGCTGCTAACAAACTCCAGAACCATGTGCCACCTTGTGCATGTGGCTTGCGTGGGTCCTGGGGAATTGAACCTGGGTCCTTTGGCTTTGCAGGCGAATGCCTTATCTGCTAAGCTATCCCTCCAGCCCGGCTTTTTTTTTTTTTTTTTTTTGCACGTATATGTGGTGTGGTGTGGTGTGCATGTGTGTGGCAGCCAGAGGTCAATGTAAGGTATGGACTTCCTCAACTGCTCACTTTATTCTTTGAGACAGGGTCTCTCTAAACTTGGAGCTCACTGATTTGACTAGACTAGCTAGGCAGCAAGCCCTAGGGATCTTCCTATCTCCTCCTCCCCAGTGCTGGGATTTCAGATAAGCAACACTATACCTGGCTTTTTGTGGGTGCTAGGGATCATAACTCAGGTCCTCATGCTTGCTCAGCAAGCACTATACCCATCTCCCTGGCCTCTATTGTTGGCTTCTATGGCAAAGGGCCCCACACTATCGCCCAGGCTGGTCTGGAACTCACACTCTCTTGCCTCAGCCTCCCAAGTGCTGGAATGACAGGGGTGATTCTGGCTGTTTAATTTCTAAGAGTTTGCTGGATCTTGGGAACACTGAATTCTTTGAACCAGTAACCATCACACATCAGATTCCAGAAAACTCCTTCCTGACCAGTTTTTTCAAGAAATGAGAACCTGTGAAAGACCCCATTTAATCCATTTCTAAGGCACATTGCAGGTGACTTGCCAAGATGGGACCAAGAAAACTTCTTCCAGCAATCACAGTGATGAGGTTAAAAAGAAAGGAACACTGGACCCAAGAGGGATGTTGCGCTCCTGATGGCACACAAAAAATATCACTGACGGAAACCTACCCCCGCCCCCGCACACACACACACTGCTGCCTACATGGCGATCTCGAGACACTGGCAATAAGAAAACCACTGGAGGCGTCTACCCTCACTTCCTTATTTGACAGGAAGCCAGCGGTACAAGCCAGGAGTAGACCACGTCACCAGCTGGGCAACTACTGGGAATCCCTTCTTGTCCAGGGCTACTGCCCCGGTTACCTTGGTGCTTTGTTTTTCCTTCATGATGATCCGGGACAGGAGAACCACCCAGATGGGCATGGTGGCCTTGACTGAAAAGAAAGGGAAGGGCACTCAGGGGGCTGTCCCAGGAGCCTGTACGGTCCCACCGCAGCCCCCTCCCTCTTTTTTTTTCTTTTTGGGGTCCGCCCCGCTCAGCTTCCTTCTCAGCCCCATTCTAATCAGAGATTCAGGCCATCGGGCTGCGCCCAGGCCAGCACATTCCTAACCATGGCCCAAAGCCGCGGGCGGCGCACCTTGGCAGCCGCCCCCTGGCAGGTCACGGCACCTACCCGTGTGCGCGTAGGACACAGGCACCTTCCAGATACTGACGTGCGCTGACACAGACGCAAAGTATTTGCCAAAGGCGAGTGGCAGCACGTAGCGCGGGTAGAAGCGCGGAGGCAGCAGCGGGCCGGACGACGGATGGGGACCGGGCCCCGGACCCGCGACAGGCGGCGCGGGAGGCACACGCCAAGCGCGCAGCAGCGGCGGGAGTCCTGCGCACAGCGCCAGGATGTGGCACAACGACACAGTCACCGGGAAAGGGAAGGCGCTCAGGATCACCTTGTTGACCACGTTGCCGCCCGCGCTCAGGGCGTACCACAGCAGACATAGCGCTGCCACTCGCGCTCCTTCGCGCGCCCCGCCGCCCGCAGCGCTCGAGCCGCCGGCGCCCGCGCCGGTCCCCACGGCCGCGGCCGCCGCCATCCCGTCCAGCGGCCGCCCCTTCCCGCCCGTCGAGCGCCCGACGCCGGCCGGGGGCGGGGCAGGGTACACCGGCCGACACCGCCTCCCATTCGCCACCCCTGTTGTGCGTCATCGCCGCGCGCCGGCCGACCTGCCAGCCCTCACGTCAGGAGCTTAGGCTCCGCTTCCGGTGGGGGAGGGGCCGAGCCCGGAAGAGGAGTAGGGAGCGGACCTCGGGCCTGGAGCGGAACTGGGCTTGAGCTGGTGCCAGCTGGTCCACGGCGTTAGGTTCGCGACCCCAGTGGGACAGACAGGGGCAGTGCTAGAGTCCTGCGGATCGGAGTCCGTAAATGTACTATGAAGGTGTCGGACCAAGCCTCCAGGCCTCGACCACCCGATACCCGAAGGGCCAAGCGGCGGCAGACATCAAGTATCAGAAAGTCTTTCAGAGGGGAAACAAACAGGATTGTGGGGACAGATTTCTACTTCAAGGCGGGAGCGGGCGCCGTGAACACACTCCCCCCCCCCCCCGCCCCAAGCGCTCTCCGGGAATCGCTGCTGTGGGCGTGGGCCCGCTGAGTCCTAGAAATCTGGTGCGGTAGGTGTTGCCGGATACGACAGAACGCCGCCCAGAGAAGTGACTTGTCTTAGGTACCCGGTAACTTGGCAGTCTGGCCAGTGCTGTCTCCTTGGACACCTGTCTCCAGAGCCCCGCGAGGAAGGTGGTGCTGGGTGGTAGCTGAAACCCACGTAGGGGAAAATAAGCCTTTTCAGCAACATGATCCTATGCCATAAAACCATGTGTGTACAAGTTAACACCGTGTTAACTTTACCTTCTAAAGGATCCCTTAAATTTTTTCAGTATAAGGTTCCCAGGCTAGCCTCGAACTCACGGTGTTCCTCCTACCTCTGTATGCCCAGCCTTTTATAGCATGTTTAATTGGCAGCTTATAGAGTGCCAACCCAACTAGATTCTCTTAATGTTGGGGGTGTCACTGTAGCTCATCTTTGTGCTCTCACAAGCAAGAAATTCTTGTACTATGAGGCCTACTTAAGAGGTCCCTGGAGAGCCCAAGGAGTGGCCAGTGCCCAAGCCCAGATCTGAGAGAAGGAGATGGTAGGTGTGAACCTTTGTAAGCAGAAGTGGCCAGAGTGAAAACAGTCTCGATGTAATTAGGAAAGTAGCTACAATTACTTCACAGTTGAGCACTGTCAGATGGTCCATTGACAAGGTTTTTCTTGGCTTTGAAAGTTTCGCATCCTTTCATTACTCATGCTGTGCTTAGACCACACAGCTGGGGATGACAGCTCCAGAGAACCAACCTCAACCTACCCTCAAAGCCACATCACCACTACCCTTGAATGGGGGTGGGAAGTGTCCTACACCAAACCTTTGTTAGAAATCCCTGCTGGCTCTGAAACTAGGCTTCTCGGTTGACTGGAGCATGTTCTGGACTCTTTGCCCCCTTTGAGGCTATTTCCTCACTTGTAAAATTAAGTAGACATGAGTAAGATGACCTACATTGAGTGAAAAAGAAAAAAAACCTAGAAAGCCAGGCTTAGCTTATGGTGTTAGGAAAAGCGGGGTGATAACTGAAAGTTAATCACTTTATAATCAAGGCAGAAATATTTTTCAGCCCTAAGCCCTGAGGCAGTCGCAGGCGGAAGCCAGACACAGCTGCACATTGTACGCATGCCAGGTAAGAAGTATTTGGGGGGTTAGGGTTAAGGGATAAACCAAAAAAATCTCCTAGGTAGGAGGCTTTTCTCTGGGACAGATGAGGTCTGGATGGAATAGGGTAACATTCTTTGATGTGGTCCTGCAGACTATTACCCCACACTACTAAATGAATGAAAGGCAGAGATACCATCCAATGCTAGAAAGAACTTCCAGGCAAGATCAGGCATGGCTGAACCATTGCCTGATTGGTTGGTGTGGGTTCTAGGACTTGCTGACTAAACAGAATTTGGCTAGAAACGTCCAAGTCAGGAAGGATTCTCAAGCTGGTTTGTGCAAATGATTTTTTATTTCCACATTTATATCACAAGGTGTCCACTTATTGGACCAAATAGCAAAGTTGCTCCCTTCTGCATCCTCAGAACGCAGAAGTCTAGGTACTGTACATTCACTAAGGCTCCTTGTTTTTGCAAATCGCGTTTATGACAAATAACCATAAGGCAAACGAATCTAAAGGAATGGTTATGAGTGTTTCCAGCGAACAGACACTCTCCCCTTTCACCCAGTGGTACAACTCACACACCAGTAGCACCCGCAGTTACTTTGTGATTGTGGGTGGGGGAGGGTTCTAGAAAGGTGAACTTTTCTAGAGATGTGCAAAAAAAAAAAAAATACTGGGAGGGAAGTTATTTGGCTGGTGGTCAGATGAAAATAAATGAGAAAACTAAAATTTTTGCAGCATTTCTTTAACAACTGGGGTTTAATTGAAACCAAATAAAAATGGATGCTGATGGAGTGTGGGTGAGGCTGGCTGGCCAACTGGCTCACCCGCCTGATGCTCAGGGCTCATCAAAGTGGAGAAATTTCCAGTGCATGATGGAATGAAAACACTGGTTCAGCAGAGGCTGGGTGGGTGCAGCCTGCGCCTCAGAGATGCCAGGTGGGTGAAAGCAGGAGATGCAGAGATGAGATACGCGTCTGTCACTGTGTTAAGGTAACCTCTCCCACGGGGTTCCTGTGCCTGCCTGCCTGCCTGCCGCTGAGGTCTTAGCGTTCAGTGCTGAAGAGCTCCTCACCTCTCTTGGGGTGGGGACTAGCGCTTTTTATAGTTGGTTTGCTATACTTCTGAACTCACTTGGTCATCCTGCCTTCTGTGCGGCCTCTCCTTTGCATTTTGTTAGTAAACTGGTAGCAGCATTTCACAAAAGGAGAGTGTGGAAGAAGAGTGTGGAGTCTGCCCTCCCACCTCTCTCCTGCTTAGGCCTGGCCATCTGGGCACCCTGGCCACCCAATGGCCCTGGCTCCTGCAAGGTGGGAATGCACTTCGTGGCCGCCCGCCAGGAGGTTAGTCCAAGCAGACATAAGGCAGAATGTTCAACCGCCCGTCATCGCTGTGCGGGTCGAGCGATATGCACTGTGTCCAGTCATACCAGTTACCCTGTGTGTCCTGACACCCGTTCACCCCTGGCCACTGATGGGCCTGGATTCTGTTGAGATCGTCCTGTGTCACCTCCCGGCTCAGCCCTGGGAGGTCAGCAGGCGGTGCGAGGGGTAGCAGCACATGCGGCTGTCGGACCCCACGTCGGCTGCTCTCCTCCTGCTTTAGGTACTCAGCCATGAAATGGTGAGCGCCTGGGGTCTGTGCACCTGAGGATGACAGCAGGCTGCTCTGGCGGCTCAGGTAGGACTGGATGATCTCATTCCGTGACAACTCCTTCCAGTTCGTCTGCTCAAAGGGGTTCTGGAGGTTGGCCTTTGCCTCCTGCTGTTCAAGCTCTGTCCTGAGCGGCTGCTCTGTGGGTACAGGACTGTCAGCCTGCACTGGCTCTTTCTGGGTCAAAGGTTTGATCTGTCTGGTCATGGGGTCAAAGGTGAGCTTCCGTTCTTTTAACCGGACAGGCTTGATTCCCACCTCGGCCACCTGCCCATCCAAGTTCACCGTGTAGTCACGAGGTCGGTACCTCTTTTTCTTTTTGCTGTCTGAGCCGCCAGAGGAGGCAGCATCACTGTCCGCCTTAGAGGAGTCTGGGGAGAAGCCTGTGCGGGCTGGGAGGGGCTCAGCTTGAGGAAGCCCAGCCCTGCAGCCTGGCCCCACCAGCCGTTGGTGCCCCTCAGGTTGCTCAGGCCAGCGTACAGGGCTTTCATCCCTGGGCAGCAGCTCCAGCCGCCGCACAGGGGGTGTGGACGGCTGGGCCAGGGGGAGTGGGGACGGCACCTGTGTAGCATCAAGTGACTGGGGCCGTGGAGAGGGGCTGGGCAAAGATCCCTTGGGTGCATATGGGCTCTGCTGGCCAGCAAAGAAGCCCTCATGTCGTGAGTTCCGGGGGCTGAAAGAGCAGCGTGGGGGTCCCCTGGGGTGGGGAGGGCCTGGTGGTTCATCCCCCCTGTCCAATGGCTGCAAATGTGAGGTCTTGGTCTGCAGGCAGGAGCCCATGGGCTGGCCCAGACCGGGGGAGCTGGGGTGTGGCCGCACTGCATTGATGGGAACCTTACAGCTATGCTTGTCGTTCTCACTGTGCTCCAGACGGCTGCCCTCAAGGCCCAGGTGGCCACTGCCATCAAGGGAACTGGGAAAGCTCTCCGGGCTCCCACTGATACCGTTGGTGGGGTGGGGGGATGAGTTGGGGAGTAGGGGATCAGGGCTAGCTTTGGAAACCTTGGGAGGTGGCCCAGGATGGCCTAGGTCACGCTGGTCCCCACGGCGCTTGCGGCTGCTCAACCTATCCAGCCGTGGTCCTGGCAGCCGCTGGATGTCATTGCGGTTCTTCAGGTCATGGATGGTTTTGGTTGCACTGGCTGCTCCCATCTCCGGCCGACAGTTGTGTGCACCCCCATTGGCTGAGCCTGTGGCCCCCGCCAGGGCCCGCAATGCAGCTTCATTCTGGTGGGCAGGCTCAATGAGCTTCTGCCAACTCCGCAGCAGTCTCTTGGCCCGCTTGGCAAGTTCCTCGTTCTTGGTTTTCTTGCGGACGTCGTTGATGAGTTTCCCAAGTCGAGTCTCCTACAACCAGAGAAAGTGACATACTTATAGAACAAGGGAGCTGTGCCAGACAGAGTAGGAAGTACCCTTCGCACCCTGTCCCTCAAACTGTCAGCTTCCCCTGACACAGTGACATCTGCTTCTTTGTGAGAGAGTGAATCTCAGACCTGGGGCCCCAACAGTTTTCTCAGAAAGAGGTACCTCAGGCTTCCTAACACTTGAAAGTTTTGTACTACCAAGGCCTCTCTGCTAGCATGTCTGGGTGACCATATTTCATGGCTACAGCACAGATGACCTGGTCCCCAGAGAGGCAAGCTGGTACCACTCACCTAACTCTCTCCCCCAGAACAGATCCCCAGATGCCCATGATATGTTCAGAGTGTGGTAGAGGGGCTCTCACCTCTAGTGCCTCTTTGGTAATGGGGTATCTCTCCAAGCTGGAGATAACTTCCAACACTGCCACCATGTTCCGGATCTGCAGAATAAGAGACACATGTCAGGCCAGGCACTGCCCTCTCCCCTCTAAGGCCAGACAACCCAGGCATGGGCAACCAAGCACCACCAAAGCTCACCCTTTACAGACTCCTGTTTGCTCCTCACTCACCACATGTTCTCTCTCCCAGGGCTCAGAAAACCTGTGTGCATTCATCCAACCAAGATGCTTACAAAAAGGGACTGATCTTGATACATGAGACCAGCTCAGCTCTATGGACTTACCAAATAAAAACACAAAGCTCCAAAGGAAAGATGAGTACACAACAAACCTGATAGATAAATCTGATGACCCTCCCAAGGACTACAAAGACATCATCTGAAGACACCCGTACAAAGAGAAGGAAGTCACAAACTGGAAGAACTTAAATCACAAGGCTGGAAGGTGGTGCCTTGGAAACAGACTGCCTGGGCAGCAATACAGCCACAAGGTCCCAGGAAAGGGCCAGTGCCACCAACAGGTACTGTGCAGAACAGAAGGCAAATCAAATCCACAGAAGTATGTGCCCAGTGGACAGAGATGGTATGGAACATAACCAAGTATTGCCACTAGAAACCACTGGGAGCATCAACTTGCTACGAGGCCAACCTTGCCCTTAAGCACTTTCCATACGCTACTAACTGGTTTAATCACAACAGGCCCATGAGACAGGCACCATTCTCATCCTACCACATAGATAAAAGTGGCAGAGAAAAGTCTCTGTTCATTAACAGTGACCGTATACTCCAGGAACACAACAGGAAGCAGTGTGGGTCATGGTGGTCAAATGTACTATCACAGCTGTCCATGAGAATGAAAAGAACAAAAATTATTAAGAGGGCTAGAGAGATGGCTTAGTGGTTAAGGTGCATGCCTGTGAAACCAAAGGACCTAGGTTCAATTCCCCAGGACCCACATAAGCCAGATGTACAAGGTGGCACATGCATATGGAGTTCATTTGTAGTGGCTGGAGGCCCTGACACATCCATTCATTCTCTATCCTTCACTCCCTCCCCCCCCTCTCAACAAATAAAATAAAAAGTTTATATGGGTATGGTGATGCACACCTTTAATGCTAGCACTTGGAAGGCAGAGGTAGGAGGATCACCATGAGTTCAAGGCCACCCTGAGACCACATAGTATGAGTTTCACAGCAGGAGAGGTACAAACCAGTCCCTTGCATCAAAGAATGTTGAATGCAGCAGCACGAAGCCACAGGAATGCACACTACATGAAAGTCCAGTGTTTTTTGTATAAGCCAAAACTACAGCTTCTGTAGGGGCTGTGAGAGTTCCTGTGCTAATGGAATAGAATGCCGTTTCTGAGGATCCCAGAAGACCATCTGTCCTAGAAGGGCACTGGTTTCATCAAAATGAAGAGCACTGTCAGGATAACAGGCTGCCAAAACCTAGCTGGTGGGGAGATCTGCAGATGAAGGAGCTCTTGCAGGTGCCCAGGCTACTGGACAGGCTGGCCACAGCTCAAACAAGCCCTCTCTGCACTTCACCATGGGCGCATCTCTCTCTCTCTCTCTCTCTCTCTCTCACACACACACACACACACACACACACAAGTCAGGCCACGGTTCTGTGCCTTGGTTTTCTTCCTGAATGCCACAAATGTCCAGCATCAAAGAGCTCTCTGCATTTGGCATGGCTGTGTCTCCTGCAAGGGGAGATCCCTGCTTCAATAATGGTGAATACTTAAGTCTTTTTCCTCCATTTGCCAT
The DNA here is from genome assembly GCA_036346955.1 of Dipus sagitta. Taxonomy (NCBI): domain Eukaryota; kingdom Metazoa; phylum Chordata; class Mammalia; order Rodentia; family Dipodidae; genus Dipus; species Dipus sagitta. The sequence goes on from CM070770.1 coordinate 218,408,641, forward strand.
TACAAATGAGGCCAAAATTGGCACCCATGTACACCAAATCTGGGTTGCTACACGGGCAGGGGTAGGAGCAGTGGCTGCGGGCAAAGGGAAGATGATCACCTAGCCCCCACAGGACCCAGGGCAGGAGGAACCTTGCTGCTGCCTCAATCTCAGTGACTTAATAAGCAGTATGTTATGTGTTCATTATAGAGTATGGCGAAGATCCATTTCTTGCTCCTTGCTCAAGAGGAACTTGATTCCTGACTGTAGGACTTGCTTGCTTGTCACCTAAACATCATCCCCAGCTTTTGGAGTTCATGACATCTCTGAGCTACTGGCCTTCCCTCCATCTTCAGTGCTAGCAACAAGTTGAGTCCTGACCTTATTGCAGCTTTCTGATCTACCTAGGAACCTAGACTGCTCCTGTCTGCAATCTGTACCTGGTTATGAGTCCAGGAGGTAAACTGCCTGCAGGCCATATGCAGCCCCAGCTTCTCCAACCTGCTTATTTCCAGCTGAAAGCAGTGGTTGTAGTTACTTTCTTATTGCTGGGACAAACACCCGATCAGAAGAAGCAGTTTATGGATTGGAAAAAAAGGGTTTATTTCAGGCTTACAGATTCCAGGGAGGCTTCATCATGGGGGAAGAAGCTGGCTCATTTCATCATACATCCACAGCAGAAAGACAACAGACAGCACTAGCAAGCAGGAGCTGATTCTAAAAACATACTTTGTAGGGCTGACTCCATCCACCCCCAGTGACACACTTCCTCCAACACTGCCTGCTGGAGAGTAAGTAGAAAGCTTAATCAAAAATACCTGTGGCTATGGGACCATTTACATTCAAACCACCACAGTAGTCATCATGTCACTCTCACCAGTTCAGTGCCTCCTTGGGCGAAGTTATAGAGATCTCAGCAATGATAGTAGCCCCCAACTGCCTAACTGAGCTCTAAGCCATCCCTCCTTGGCAAACAAAGGCCTCTGTCTTACAATGTTCATATTGGGGCTAGGACTGTAAATATATCCAAATAACCCTTAAAAAACAATGCACCAGGGGTTACGTGGCCTGGCTTGGAGACACAACCTATCAAAAAACTCACCTTTGGCATGTAAGGGCTGAGATCCCTTACCAAAGACTGGGCAGCAATGCAGTCACTCCCAAAGGAACAGAAAAAGCCAGTGCTCTGTGGCCCTGGGGTCCCAGCTCCAATGGGGCTCCTGGGTTTGCCACATGGCCTCATGTCCACCCCAGTGACCTCACCTTGATATATTTAGAGTCTTGGGTTCCCACAGCACAGAATGCTGCCCAAGCCCAAATGGCTACACAGCCTGTCCTTGGGCAGATGCCATTCTGCTCTCAGATGGAAGAAGGCATCTGTCTAGGAAGGGACAGGGGAGTTGAGAGCAATGGGTAAAGATCTTACTGAGCATCCCATGCCTCCAGGCTACCCATTAGATGGGCAGAAGGCCCTGTGAGAAATGCTGTGTGCATCCTCCTACAGGCCCTCCTGGCAAGGAAGGGCAAGTTTCCCAGTGGGGTACTATCTGCAGCCAGCACACCACAGGGGCAGTGGGCAGGAAAGGCCATACCTCCAATGTAGAAAGAAGAAAAGAGCTAGAGAAAGAAGTTATCAGCAGGGAGACAGCTCCCAACTCCAAAGTGGCTTGGACACAGTCTGTCATCCATTACTTTTTGCTACGATTAGAGCTGATCTGGAGACCACCTGTCTGTGCCCCATTTCTGGGTCATTCCTTGTATCCACCTGCATAGAAACCCTCATCTGGCCATGTGCAGGTGTTCTGCCTCTACCCTAAAGGACAGCTTTCAGGGCAGATCTGAGGTTCGCTGGGGCTCATTTGTTGGCCTGAGGGCCACTTACAGCCTCCTGATGTCAGGAATAGTCTGGCCTTTTCTCCCTTTGGTATTCATTCCCAGTCCAAACACATTCTCAATCTCCCTGCCAAATGGCTTTCCCATTAGAAGGATTGAGAATTCACTGGCTAGAAGAGGCAGCCTCACTTCTTCACCAGGCAGCCTGGATGGATGCAGATCAATTTGTATTTCTCAGCCATCAGAATGGCCAAGAGTTCTCTCCCTTTCCCCAACCGTGACTCTGCCTCTGCCCACTCATTTCCATTGCTGTGGCCTCTTTACAAAAGTAGTATTTGCCTGGCCCTAGTGACCGCATAGCATGGTGGCACCTGCCTTGTGCAGTGATGATTATGCCAGAGAGGGAAAGCACCTCAAGGTGGGCCAGCAAGAAGCACGTGCCATCCTCACTGTACCCCACAACAAAGGTAGCAAATGAAATGAGTCTAGTGAAAGCAGTCAGGTGATGGGGGCACGTCCTTAAAGGAGATAGTGGAACCTTCGGATTCTGTCTCCCATTGTCCCTCTTCTGCCAACTGCCACAAAAGGGTATGTTACTACAACCCCAATGAACTGCCTTGACTTAGGTCTAAACTAAACTAAACATGAGTCCAAATGACCATGGACTGTAAGCTAAAATAAGATTTCTTTCCTTTTCAAGCAATTATATCAGGCATTTTGTTATAGTAATGAAAAGCTAGCACAACATTTAAGGGATGCCTCAGGGGCACGTGCTTGTGGGGGACCTCCTAACTGAGACTTACACCACAAGAACCAAGGGCTCAGAAAGGCTAGTATTCATGCCCAGATTGGGTTGATGCACACCCCTGCCATGCCACTTGTAGCCCTACTCATGAAATATGAGGAAGGGCAGCAGGCTGGGCAGAGGATGCCAGTCTGACACAGCCAAGAGCACGAAAGACAAGATGGCAGCAGCTCCTCAGAAGCAATGACCTTGTTCTCTAATTTTATTTTATTTGCCACAAATTAAAAGGTGAGAAAGCATCCTTACTTGCTCACATTTGGCTGGACTTTCAGTGGCAGACAGGTGCAGGAAGCACAAGCATACCTGCTGGGACATTCAGGACTCCAGGCTGTGTAGTGGCACCTGTGTTGGGAATGGATGGCTGGGACTAGCAGGAACCTCCTAACTGCACTAAAGCTACATAGCCCCTTCCATCTGCTGAGACCCCAGGATAGCCTACAAAACCCCACAGGCTGACCAACAGAGCCAAATAGAGATGCATACTCAGTGGAGATACAAAAGCCCCCAACTACAAAAGAGCTCAATGGGAGGCAGGTTCTACTCCCCACTACAAGGGGTCCACACAGTCCAAAGCTTGGGTGGGCACTTCAGTAACTCTTCTAGGTGATAAGAGGCTTGGTATGCTTGAGGATGGAGCCTGGCTCAGCCACTGCCAGGTTCTTGAGATTTCCTGGTTAATAGAGAAGCAGGAGAGTAAAGATTCCCTGGTTTCTGACATGAGGTCAGCATCCCCTGCCCTGTGTGGGTGGGCCTGAGGGGACTAAAAACACTATGATGTGGTTCATGAGGCCAGGAGCCTGTTAGGGGCACTGCCCAGAGGGGAACCTAGTCCCATAGAGGTAAGCCAACAACAACATGGCCAGTACTGCATGCCTGCTCAGCCCAGCCCAGCCCAGCCCAGCCCAGCCCAGCCCAGCCTGCCAGCTTTGTTCCACCATCCTCTGGCCACAGCAGAGTAGTAGGATGTTCTGTACACAAGCAAAAACCAGGAAAAGAGGCTAGCTGGTGGCAGCACCCTCTGGAACACAGTCATACCTCTTGTCCTCTCTACAAGCCAAAGCTGTATCCACAAACTCTCCTCTAGCAAAACATGCAGTCATTTTTACTTATTTTAGTTTTTTTTTTTAATTTATTTATATGCAATCAGAGAGAGAGAGAGAGAGACAGAGACAGAGAGAAAGAGAGAGAATGGGCACACCAGGGCCTCTAGCCACTGCAAACGAACTCCAAGTGCATGTGCCCTTTGTGCATCTGGCTTACGTGGGTCCTGGGGAATTGGACCTGGGTCCTTTGGTTTCGCAGGCAAACACCTTAACCGCTAAGCCATCTCTCTAGCCCCGGAGTCATTTTTAAACCAACCCCAGAGGAGAAACTAACTAGGAATCACAGATTGAGTCCAAAGTTTCTCCTGTGAACAGGATAGTGGGATCCTCTGAGCCCAAAGATGGGGCACTAAGTGAGTGGAGCCACCACATGCAGCCAGGCCTACTTCAGAGGTATTTGAGGGATAAAACTCCCAGGGTCTGAGAAATGGCTGTCCCAGAATGGCTGTTCATGGGGGATTTCCAGCCCCAATCTAAAACAAAGAACTGAGAAACAAAGTTGTCGAGTCCGAGTATCTCCTCAGCTCACCACTTATTCCCACCGCTTGTACCCAAATCCTCCATGCCTTGGGATGAAGCTGTGATGTCACTGTGGGGGCAATTGGAACACCTTTTCAAGGTTTGACAGAAAGGGAGCCAGCCTTAGCAGGCAAGGTCAACTAGCATAATCACACTAGATTTCTCCAGGTGTGAAACTTAGCTCCTTTTCATCCAAAGAGTTCCATTTAAATGTTAAGAAACTGAGTCCAGGGAAGTCACATGGACCATACAACACAGACAACTGGCAAGATTGGGAGATAACATCAGAAGGCAGAGGAGTTTGGCTTCCCACTAGCCCAACCCAGGCTCTACCCACCATGTAAGGTCTAACTAGGTGGAGTCAAGGTGTACCAAGAGTGTTGGCACCCTGCTTATGTACTTCTCCCAAACATGCTACAACAGGGAAATGCATAGGTGACAGAGTTCATTGAAGCTACCCGGGTCCCCTCCAGATGGTCTCCTAAAGACAATGGCCACAATGATGGCCCTGGCAGAGTCCCAACAAAGTGTGGCCTCTTAAGGCTGAGAGGGTCCTCCACAACCCCCATTTCACCACCTGGCCACTCCTCTGACAGTCCCTGGACTATACCTGTGCAGTACAGCTAACACTCACCTAGAACAGTCTGGGTCAGTAGCCCCAAGTGAGGCGTCAGTAGCAACATCCCTGAAAAACCAACATGGATCTTGTCATGGTTTGCTTCCCCCACCCCCAAATGCAGAATGGTATAGGCAATTTACAAAGGCCACTGAGCTAAAAAGACTCTGGATGTGTTTAACAGCAAACAAGCTGTCTTCCCAAACCACAGCAAGGCAACCCAGAAGCGGGCAGGCTGCAAGCCTTCAGTGTGCTATGCCTACTCTCCACTGAGTCACTTGGGGTACACACAGCAGGTACTGCTAGTGTGCAATCTGTGCTTTGGGCCCAGACACACCACTTTCAGCTGAGGTTAGCTGCCTCTGCCTCCATTTGGTGCAGCTAGGCACAGACAAGGGCTCAGAGATTTCCATTTGCCTCATCCACACAGGTCCACAGGAATGTCTGGCTGAAGAGCCTTCTCCCCAGCGGGAGTCTCAAACCCACAGGGGCCAAGCTTCCAAGTCACAACTTCTCAGAGTAAGAACATTGCAGCAGGAGGCCCTCAGCAACCACCACCACTTGCAAAGGATTTCTCCATAGGCAAGGCCCACACGCTTTCAGCCATGGTGTGTTTTGTCAACTGTCCACATGGCCCTACCTGTCCTGCAGAGCACTGACAGGTAGAGCTTATCATCACATCAAATGACACAATGGCCCAGCAGATAGGAAACCTAGTACAGGTGCAAGCAGCTTGGCAGGAGCTGCCATGAGCATGGACAGTCAGCCATGTGCCACACAAACTGCCCTTCCTTCTCCCGCTTTAGGTTTTTGCAGCTTTTCCTGACCACACAGGACAAACATATGCTCTCCAGACTCTGGATCTGGTCCACAATCCTAAGTGGTCTTGTAATCTGGCCCTAAATGCACACAAGCTACCAAATGTCATCTGTAAAATGGCCCACTGCTACATCCAGACAACTGGCAAGATTGGGAGATAAGCACAGCTATTTCTGCCATCAATGTTCAAAGGGTCTCAGTGACCCAGGACTCTTCACACCCAGCTTCTCTCATTTAGGAAGAGCTGGTAAAAATGCCAGCTATAGAAGACTAGAAATGATCTAATGCCCACCGAGGCAAGGGAAACACACAGTGCTGGGTCCACACCTCCTGCAGAAGGAAGGGATCCTGAACAAGAGCAAGACAACTTTGCAGAAACTGTTAGCAAACAAGCTCCTAGAGATAGCTAAGTGCAAGCAGCATCTGTGCTACTCTTGCCAGAGCAAACTATGGCTGGGTACGCAAGCAAATAGTAGGGAACCACCTAGCCTCCAGCACTGCCCATTGCACACAAAGCCAAGACCAGGTACCTCCACAGGCCTGGGAAAACTATGAGACAACACTGAAGGTTGTGAAGGGCATGTTGAGCACTAGCTGGGCCACTGTGCTCACAGGAACCAGGCTAGACAAGCCCATACCCTGGCAACTAGGGCAGCTCCATGATATGTGTTTGGCCTCTGTGGTACCAGCAAGGCACTTGGAGGCCCATGAAGAGGATGATCTGCCTATTTGGACTGCTATAGGACTCTGGGAACCAGGACAGTCTTAAATTCCCTATGACTGGTCATCAAGTGGCATCTGAGCAATGCCTGCAGCAGGGACTCCACCAATGCCAGGCTCTCAGGTCTGGGGAGTAGGCATTACAGTCAGTCACCAGGCATGGGTACAGATGGCTAGTCAAGACAGAAACAACAGGGAAGACCCACTATGGAGGTCCTCAATGGGCTATGGGCAAGAGGACCAGAGCATGCCCCTTGTGAGAGGTGGTTCAAGCCCACACTTCAGGTAGCCATGCTTACAATGAATACGAGGAAGCCCCTGGCAGGCATTAAGAGATTGGTATGCTACAGATATGTAAATGGCACATCATCTCATGGCTTCACTTTTCTGGGCACTTCCACACCATTTGTAGGGACAAAAGACCCTGACACAACCACCCAACGAAACACACACATGCAAATTAAAAAAAAAAAACAAAAACCCACAAACATCTAGGGCTGAGGAAGGAGGGTGTCCCTTCAGTCCTGACCACCAGTCAAATGACTACATTTCCATCCTACAGCTCCTGGGTTCTGTGGCGTCAGATGGATGGCAGTGGGCAGGCATTCCCATCATAGAGGCACCAGGGAGAGAGCCTCATGCTCTACTAGTCATTCCAGGCCAGCAGCAACATGAACTCATGTGCAGAACACATGTATACCTGAAAACTGTTCATCAGCCACTAACAATATACCAGACAAGTGAAGTCTGACCCAACATTGCTGTTAACATGGTGAGTCCCAGGAGGGTCCAAGGAAAGCCAGGAGCAAATTAAGTGCTTTCTATTGAACCCAAAGCTCAGGAGCAGGCATAATTTCTCAATGATGGCAGTGTCAAGGGCCTGGGGGGTGAAAATAACTAAGAACACACAGAATAGCTCTGGGGATCCTACTGCCCCTTGGCCTGGATGGAATTACTTGGATGCACTTGATTTATTAAAATCCATTCAACTAGGGGGTGGAGAGATGGCTTAACAGTTAAGGTGTTAGCCTGCAAAGCCAAAGGATCCTGGTTCAACTCTCCAAGATCCACATAAGCCAAATGCACAAGAGGGCACATGCATCTGGAGTTCATTTGCAGTGGCTGGAAGCCCTGGTGCACCCATATTCATTCATATTCTGTCTGTCTCTCCCTCTTTCTCTCAAATAAATAAAACTTTTAAAAAATCCATTCAACTAAAGTTGGGGTGGTTGCACACCCTTTAATCCCAGTACTTGGCAGGTTGAGGTAGGAGTTTAGCAATGAGTTCAGGGCCAGCCTGAGGCTACAGAGTGAGTTCCAGGTCGGCCTGGTCTAGATTGAAAACCTTTCTCAAAAAATGAAAAAGAAAAAAAAAAAAAATCAGGACTGGAGAGATGGCTCAGGGGTTAAAGGTGATGTTTCCAAAGCCTGATGGCCTGGGTACCGCATGTAAAGCAAGATGTACAAAGTGTTACGTGCATCTGGAATTTGTTTGCACTGGTAAGAGGCCTTGGCACGCCCATACACTCTTCTTCACACTCAGGTCTTCCTTATTATTTTTTATTTTATTTTATTTTTTTTGTTGAGGTAGGGTCTCACTTTAGTCCAGGCTGACCTGGAATTTACTATATAGTCTCAGGCTGGCCTCCCAAGTGCTGGAATTAAAGGTATGCACCACTACCCATATTGAGTCTTTCTGTGTACTTCTTTCTGTCTCTTTCTCAAATAAGTAAAAACATTTTAAAAATATATTTTATTTATTTGACAGAAAAGAGGCAGAGAGAGAGAGAGAGAGAGAGAGAGAGAGAGAGAGAATGAGAATGAGAATGGAGGCACCAGGGCCTCCAGCCACTGCAAATGAACTCCAGACACATGGGCCCCCTTGTTTATCAGGCTTATGTGGGTCCTAGAGAATTGAACCAGGATCCTTTGGCTTTGCAGGCAAATGCCTCAATCGCTAAGCCTTCTCTCCAGCCCCTTTGAAAAAAATGTTTTTGCGGGGCGTGGTGGCGCATGCCTTTAATCCCAGCACTCGGGAGGCAGAGGTAGGAGGATCACCAATGAGTTTGAGGCCACCCTGAGACTACATAGTGAATTCCAGGTTAGCCTGGGCCAGAGTGAAACTCTACCTCAAAAAAACAAACAAAAAAAAAAATGTTTTTATTTGGGCTGGAGAGATTCTCTCTCATTCATAAATAAATAAGAGTGATGCACTTCCCAGACAAGCATGAAGACTTGAGTTCAGATCCCAGACACAGTAGCACATCTGTAATCCTAGTGCTTCCACAGTGAGATATGGAAGGTAGACAAGAAAAATTCTCAGGAACTCACCAGCCAGGTAGCATGGTGTACGCATGAACTAACACAAGTCTCTAGCAAGATGGAATGTGAAGACCAATGACCAAGGTTGTTCTCTGAACTCCACACACAAGCCATGGCACATGCACTCACACACAAAAATATGCACACAGGGCTGAAGAGATGGCTTAGTGGTTAGGTGTTTGCCTGTGAGGCCTAAGGACCCTGGTTTGAGACTTGATTCCCCAGGACCCACGTAAGCCAGATGCACAAGGTAGCGTATGCATCTGGAGTTTGTATGCAGTGGCTGGAAGCCCTGGTGCACCCATTCTCTCTCTCTCTCTCTCTCTCTCTCTCTCTGCTTCTTTTTCTGTCGCTCTCAAATAAATAAAAATTAAAAAATATGCACACACACATCATTTGCAAACACAAAAATGTTTAGCCTACCCCCCCAAAAAAAAACCCATTTTGGAGAGGTAAGGCCTCTTCAAAGCCCCACTAAAACAGTAGCAACAGGAAGCAAAAAAAAAAAAAAAAAAAAAAAAAAAAAAAAAAAAAAAAAAGAGAGAGAGAGAGAGAGACTTGTTATTCCTGAAGAGATGCATGGCACCTACACCTCTCTATTCCTCCCCCAAAAGAAGTTTCCCAGGCAAATAAATCATAAAGAAACCAACTTTTTTGGACAATGGTACATCCAGAAGCCACAGACTGTTACTAGAAAAAGTTCAGTGCCAGTACCAGTGCCAGGGATGGAATACCTTCCAGTGAGTTCTTGGCCAGGAAGGTCCCTGATATTCCCAAAATGTTACAGGCCACTGCCAAGGCTCTCAGTTTCCTACCTGAACTAGAAGGTAAGACCCTATTGCTGAAGACATGGTTGGGCTGCAAAGTCACTGAGAAATCTTGCTGGAGCTGAGCTAAAAACCTCCTCTGTGTAGACCAGGTGACAGAAAGCTGGAAAAGGCATGCATGCTCAATTGGAGAGAGAAAAATCACCAGTGAAGATACTCCACAGTGGACAATGTAAGCCTTAAATCTGGCCAGTCAGATGGATGCAACAGTGGCATATCTGTTATGGAGGAAACCAAGTGCTCTCTAATTGGACTGGAGGGAGTTTGCTCCACAAGAGGGAATACATGTCTGATACTGAAAACCTATGATGGGGAAGTCATGAGCCCTAGGGGTGTAATATCTACTGATGTCTGGCTAAATGTATATATCATGCTCACCAAACTGCCCAGTAAGCACTTTTCTTAATGTTCATACCCATATATTAATGCTTATTCTCACTTGTTTTTATTTTAAAGTATTTATTTATTTATTTTAAATATTTTATTTTTCTTTGGGAGAAATAGGCAGGGAGCGAGAGAGAGAGAAAAAAAAAAGGGAGCGCCAGGGCCTCCAGCTGCTACAAATGAACTCCAGATGCATGCACTCCCTTTTGCATCTGGCTTACATGGGTCCTGGGGAATTGAACCTGGGTCCTTTGGCAGGCAAGCACCTTAATCACTAAGCCATTTCTCCAGCCTTTATTTATTTTTGAGAGAGAGAGAATGAGAATGGGCATGCCAGGGCCTCTAGCCAGTGTAAACGAACTCCAGGCACATGTGCCACCTTGTGCATCTGACTAATGTAGGAATCAAACCTGGGTCCTTAAGCTTTGCAGGCAAACACCTTAACCACTAAGCCATCTCTCCAGCCACCCCTTGTTTTGAGAAAGGGTGTATTCTCACTTTTGGTTAGAGAAGTTTCTTTTAAAATGGTGGTGATCTCTGGGATGACTCAGAAGGCACCATAATGCTGAGAAGTGACAGAGGAGTGCTCAACACCGAGACATCACAAAGGAGAAGGTGTAGGGAGGAATTACCATGGTTTACTGCCTATAATTATGAAAGCTGTCAATAAAAAAGTAAAAAAAAAAAATTAAAAAGGAGTTTCCCAAGGATTACCTTCCAGTGAATTATTGGTCAGGGAGGTTCCTGATGTCCCTAAAATACTTCAGACCATTGCCAAGGCTCTTGGTTTCCCACTAGGAATAGATGTAAGACCCTGTTGCTGAAGACACCACATGCTTGGGCTGTAAGGTCACTGAGAAATCTTGGTGGAGATGAGCTGAAAACCTCCTCCCTGTAAACCAACTGACTAAAAGCTGAAAAAAGCTACAATGATTTCAGCTCTATGGGAGAGAGAAGTTAACAGTGGGGATAAACAACAATGAACAATGCAAGCCTTAAGCTTGGCCAGCCAGGCCAAATGAGCCAACAGGTGCAATAGTGGCATGTCTGTTATGGGGGAAACCAACTGCTCTCTAATTGGACTAGAGGCCCACTCCATGGGAGGGAATACATGCCTGGAACTGAAAACCTATGACAGGGATGTCATGTACTCTAGGGGTGTAACGCCTGCTGGTGTCTAACTAAATGCACATATTATGCTCACCAAACTGCCTGGTAAGTACTTCTCTTAATGTTCATCCCATATATTAATGCCACTCTCAATTTTGGTTAGAGAAGTTTCTCTTTTCAGGTGGCAGGGACCTCTGGGATGACTCAAAAGGCACCACAGTGCTGAGAAGTGATAGAGGAATGCTCAGCACTAAAGTATCTCTATCACACCTTCCAAGGCTCAGGGTCCATTGAGGAAGAGGTGGCAGAAAGAATATAAGAGCCAAAGGAAGGGTAGGACTCCTTACAATGTACTCTTCCAGACACAAAATGGCCTGGATATCCATGACCTCACAAGTGCCTGGCACTACTTACACAAGACCCTCATAATAGGAAGAAAAGATGATGTCATCAAGATAAAAGAGATTAATCCCAGCACTCAAGAGACAGAGGTAGGAGGATTGCCATGAGTTCAAGGCCACCCTGACACTACATAGTGAATTCCAGGTCAGCTTGGGCTAGAGCGAGACCCTACCATGAAAAACCAAATAAAAAAATAAATAAAAAGAGAGACTGATTTGAGAGGGAGAGGGGATATGATGGAGAGTAGAGTTATGAAGGGGAAAGTTGCGGGGGGGGGGGGAATTATCATGGTTTATTGTCTATAATTATGGCAGTTGTCAACAGTAAAAATTAAGAATTTTAAAAAGCCGGGTGTGGTGGCAGACACCTTTAATCCCAGCATTTGGGAGGCAAAGGTAGTTGAATCACCATGAGTTCAAGGCCAGCCTGGGACTACATAGTGAATTCGAGGTACCCTGGACTAGAGCAAGACCCTACCTTGCAAAAAAAAAAAAAAAAAAAAAAAAAAAAAAAAAGAATTAAAAAATATAGAGCCGGGCGTGGTGGCACACACTTTTAATCCCAGCACTTGGGAGGCAGAGGTAAGAGGATCACCATGAGTTCCAGGCCACCCTGTGACTGTATAGTGAATTCCAGGTCAGTCTGGGTTAGAGTGAGACCCCACCTTGAACCCCCCCAAATTTATATATATATACATATATATATATATACACACACACATACACATACACACACATACATACGAACATATATATATATATGTATATATGTATATATATATACACATACACACACACACACACATACATACATACACATATATACATACAAACAGGAGAATGGTCAGATAGATGGGTGAATGAGGTTCCTTGTTACTGTCTTTAGCTGCTGGGTATCATACTTACTTCAGTACTACAAACATCTTGAGGGGCCTCCCTCTGTGGCAAGTCAGTGTCTAAAGAACCAAAATGCTTTGTCCTATTTCCAACTGTTAAGCCTGGAGAGCCAAGGGACATAAATAATAAATTCTCCATGTCCTCACACACTTCTGTATGTGAGAATCACAAGGTGGGATATGGAGGAACTAAACGGGTATCTGGAGGCCATTTCTCTCATTTGACTGAGGTCAGTGGAGGCACAGGGTCTGATTCTCTTTCACCAAATGTGTTTGCTCAGCAAGCCAAGCAGTGGCCCTGGAAGTTGCCACAACCACAAAAATTTTCTCCCATGTACCTTCTTGGCAAGTGTTTAGCTATTCCAGAGGGTTACATAAGGAGGGAGAAGGAAAGCCATGCGAGTTTTACAAAACTAGACATTATATACCAATGTGCAAACCAAATATCACAACCACTGTGGTAACTCCCTGACAGGAAAATCTCAAGGTAGTGCCACTGCTTGGCAGGGCAGTAGAGGCCTGTGGCATCCAATGAGACTGGGCTAGGCCACTTGGCATCAAGAGTCAATGAACTAACTCCCACTCCCTGCTGGGGCTCAGGCAGCCTCAGGTGAATCCTGTAAAGGCCAACCACTAACAAAGACAAGGCCAAAGACCATACCAATACTAGGCTCCAGCCCAGGACCATCTGTATTCCGTACAGGGTCAGGGCAGCAAAATCGGCTCCAAAGACCAGAAGCCACCATGATAAATGTTGGAGGACAGAGCCCAGTGTTAAAACTTGTGATTCCCGTCATCAAAATGTCCCAGGCAAAACACACTGCAATGATTCTGGAACAGATCCTGAACAGAGTGGGGAGCCAACTGTGCCCTCACATGGCGTGCCATCCCTGTCCTTCAGCAGACTGCAACAACAGACAGCTGTAAATGCACCCCACATGCTGCATTCTTTCCATTTCACCTGCATTAAGAACATGTCTAATAGTCAAGAGCACTGTTCACATGCACCATTCCCAGCCTGGGCTGGCCATGTCACTACTACCACAGCTGATACTGGAATGCAGATCTTCAAGAGTCTCCCAAATTTTTCCTTAGGAACTGTTTCCCAGGGCTTCAACTTTGCTCCAAGTGTCCAAATGTGTCCAAATATTTTTCTGGCAGCTGATACTGCCTTAAGTATTTTCAATTATCAGCTGCCCACACAGGCCATAGCCCATGTTACAAAAGGAAAAAGAAAGCAAATTCACTGTTCTCTGCACAACACTCTTGAGAGCTGAGCCCTCTTGTTTGGCAGAGCTGTTATCTGGAGTGCCAAAACTGTCCTCTTGTCCTTGTTATGTGTCCCAAAAACCATCAGGAGAGAGAGCAAGGATCCAGTGGCCAAGAAGCCCTGCTACTCATACTACTGCCCTGGACTCAGGCAGAGATCACCCATGCGTTTTCCTTACAGAAAGACATAAAAATAAGGACGCTACTCTCCCACCAGATCTAAGTTACAGACAGATGTGTGCCAATGTCTCTGAAGGGACTAGCCCTACAAGGACAAGACAATACAGAATGGAGATGTTCCTAGTCCCAAAGGAAGAGGGTAGCAAGACCTACAATGAGTCTTGTCCCTCCTTTGTTCTGGGCAAAGTGAGCCCTGGTATGGGGTTCTATGGCTTGCCATCACTTCCTGTGTGCCCAGTTTCCTTACCTATGACCCTCATGTGTGGCACTTTATACTGTAGCCCCAAACCTGCAGCTAGCCATACTACAGACTGATCCAAAGCTTGTCCACATCAAATCTTACAAGAGTACAGCAAACCTGCTGTGTGCCCTGTATCACATCCCTTGCATTTGAAGCAGCTGCCCTTCCTTACCACAAACTTCAGAGAGTAATCCAATCCACCTCCACATTCTTGGTCCTGAGCCCATCCTCCAGACATAGCCAAAGTGACAGTGGCACCTGGACATCTCTCCGGGTCCTTGGGGTACTTTCAGACTGTCTGTACAGTATAGAAGCCATAGCCCAGATGATGGTCCCAGCTGTACTCTCTTGTTCCTGAGCCCAGTGCTACAACCAACAACCAGGATCTCAATAACAGCCTGGTTTCTCTTTCACAGGTGGCAGCCACACAAGGAGGCAGGCTCCTGCTATCTCTCTTACCCAATCACAAGAGGTATGGATTACAATTCCTAGGGCTCTCTAGCAGTACTCCTGGAGGGGAGCAGCTGGCTCACTACTACAGTGTCCCACTGTTCTTCCCAAACAGGGAATATTAAAGCTTAGACTCAAAACCAACCAAACATCACAGTCAAACCTCAGTGACATTAGGTCCTAGCACTGTAACCCACATCAGCCAATCTGCTTCTCCTGTCCTGCTTCCATGCACCACTGTGCACCACCCAGTGTTACTCCAGTTGTCCTCCCCTTCCCCCCATACTATGTCCCCTATCACCATGTAGATATTTCTTAAGGCTGCAAACTGCTTCCATGGCACTTCCAAACTTAAGTTTTTCTCACAGCCCAAAGCAAGCTCAAACACAAACTGCTGGTTCGGACTCTACATGGGTGCTGGGACACACTAGCAATGCCCTTGTCCTGCCTCCCCAAATGGAGTCATCATCCTCGTTAACCCATAGGATTTGCTGGCATGTCCTATCCAGCCCTGACCCAGGGTCTGAACACTGTTCCTCTGCTCCTCAGCAATAAAAACCCATAGCATTTGCTACAGTAGAAGTCATGTCCACAATTTCCCTTCATCTGCACACCCTCATTTGGTCACTCAAACACAACTAAGAACAGTCTCTGACAGCGCTCTAGTTTTCCTCCTTGCCATTCTGGCACCGGGTCACAGACCCTGGGCCACTGGCAACAAACCAGGACATCAGGACTTGGCTTTCTGGTACACCAAGCATACTGTGCTGTGCCCACTGGCTATAATAAAACTTAGGAAAACCATGAGAGAGAACGTGCTATGGCCAACAAATCAAATAGGAGTCTAGCAGTGGCTGAGAAATAGGATAATGTTTGCTGAGTAGAAATTTAACAGCTATAAGAAATAAAATCAAGACTTCCAGGTAAAATGGTGGCCTAGTAGACATGCCAAAGCAGCCCGGGGGGGGAGGGGGGAGGAACAAGCAGAAAAACAGCAAAATACACTCTCCTAGCAAAAAATGAAGGTGTATAAAGAATTATTAGCCGGGTGTGGTGGCGCACGTCTTTAATTCCAGCACTCGGGAGGCAGAGGTAGGAGGATCACCGTGAGTTCGAGGCCACCCTGAGACTACATAGTGAATTCCAGGTCAGCCTGGACCGGAGTGAGACCCTACCTCGAAAAACCAAAAAAAAAAAAAAAAAAAAAAAAAGAATTATTAACCACAGCAGAGAAGCAGGGGAGACCCAGAGCTTCTAGCACACAAGACACCAGCCAGAATCCCACCCAGTGCCAGCGGCTCTGGTCCAAGTGCCCAATCCAGCACAGGGATGCAAAAGCAGAAGCCAAGTGAAAGGATTTCCACTCACATCAGCCTCCTCCCAAAGTCAAGAAACCTGGAGGAAAGACAGCAGACACCAGCTGGGTAGCTGCTGAAGGACAACACAACCAGGACCAGTTAAGCAGCTCTGGAACAACTTCAGGCACCCCGCACAGCCTCGATTCCCCCATCTGCCAGTGCTCTGAACCACTGGAGAACTCATCCACCCCAGCCACACAGCATCCGGCACAGCTGATTAGAACACCAAATCCACTGACCCAAGCAGTCTGAGTCCATGGCACAACAGACAGGGACTGAGAAAAGTGTCCTTTTTAGATGGTGGTGACCTCTAGGATGATTCAGAAGGCACCATAGAGCTGAGAATTGACAGAGCATTCAGTCAGTACTAAGACATCTCTATCACACCATCCAAGGCTCAGGGTACATTGCAGAAGAGGTGAGGTGGCAGAAAGAATTTAAGAGCCTTCAGTGCCAGGGATGGGATACCTTCCAGGAAGCTGTTGGCCAGGGAGGTCCCTGATGCTCTCCAAACATTATAGGCCATTGCCGAGGCTCTTGGTTTCCCACCAGGAATAGATAGTAAGACCCTCTTGCTGAAGACTCCACATACATGGGCTGCAAGGTCACCGAGAAACTCTGCTCGAGCTGAGCTGAAAACAGCCATGCTGCATGCAGTTCAATGGGGGAGAAAGAGAAATCACCAGTGAAGATACCCAACAGTGGACACTGCAAGCCTTATATTTGGCCAGCCAGGCCAAATGAGCCAACGGGTGCAATAGCAGCACGTCTGTTATGGGGGAAACCAACCACCCTCTAATTTGACTGGAGGCCCGCTCCATGGGAGGGAATACATCCCTGATACTGAAAACCTACAAAAGGAGTAGTCATGAACCCTAAGGGTGTAACGTCTGCTGCTGTCTGGCTAAAAAAATATACTACGCCCACCAAATTGCCCAGAAAGCACTTTTCTTTTCTTTTCTTTTCTTTTTTTTTTTTTTTTTGGTTTTTCGAGGTAGGGTTTCACTCTAGCCCAGGCTGACCTGGAATTCACTATGGAGTCTCAGGGTGGCCTCAAACTCACGGCGATCCTCCTACCTCTGCCTCCCGAGTGCTGGGATTAAAGGCGTGCGCCACCACACCTGGCTCACAAGCACTTTTCTTAAGTTCATAACCATATATTAATGCTACACTCACTTTTGGCTAGAGAAGCTTCTCTTTTCAGATGGCAGTGACCTTGGGATGACTCAGGAGGCACCATGGTAGAAGTGACAGGAGTGCTCAGCACTGCAGTATCTCTATCACACCTTCCAAGGCTCAGGGTCCATTGCTGAAGAGGTGGCAGAAAGAATTTAAGAGCCAAAGGAAGGGTAGGACTCCTTACAACGTGCTCCTCCAGATACAAAATGGCCTGGATATCCATGACCTCAAAGTGCCTGACACTACCTACACAAGACCATCATAATAGGAGGAAAAGATCATGACATCAAAATAAGAGAGAGACTGATTGAGGGGGGAGGCGATATGATAGAGAGTGGAGTTTCAAAGGGGAAAGTGGGGGGGGATTACCATGGGATATTGTTTATAATTATGTAAGTTGTCAATAAAAAAATATTTAAGAAAAAAGAATTTAAGAGCCAAAGGATGCATAGGACTGTTTACAATACACTCTTCCAGACACAAAATGGCCTGGGTATCCATGACCTTCCAGTGTCTGGTATTACCTACACAAGACCTTCATAATAGGAGGAAAAAATAATGACATAAAAAAAAAGAGTGACTAATTGAAAGGGGAAAAGGATATGATGGAGAGTGGATTTGGGAAGGGATAAGTGGGAAAGTGAAGGGAATTATCTTGGTTGTCTATAATTATGAAAGTTATCAATAAAAAGTTTTTAAAGGGGGGGCTGGAGAGATGGCTTAGTGGTTAAGGCATTTGCCTGCAAAGCCAAAGGACCTCGGTTCAATTCCCCAGGACCCATGTAAGCCAGATGCACAAGGTGATGCCTGCATCTGGACTACATTTGCAGTGTCTGGAGGCCCCTCCTCCCTTTGTCCCTCCCTCTTTTCCTTACTCGTTCTCTCAAATAAATAAGTAAACTTAAAAAGGGACCCATGTAAGCCAGATGCACAAGGGGGCACATGTACCTGGAGTTCATCTGCAGTGGCTGGAGGCCCTAGTGTGCCCATTCTCTATCTCTGCCTCTTTCTCTCTCAGGTAAATAAAAAAATAAATAATTTTTAAAAACTTTTAAAAAAGATCACATTGTGCCCTATAAGTATATCATTAGAGGGCTAAGTAGATGGCTTAATGGTTAAGGCACTTGCCTGTGAAGCCTAAGTTCCAATTCTCCAGTACTCACATAAGCCAAATGGACAAAGTGAGCTTGGAATTTGTAAGCCCGTTCTGTATCTGCCTCTGCCCTCCCCAAAATAAGAAAATAACTCTAAAATAAAACATGTAATTATACCAGGCGCTGTGGCACACACCTTTAATCCCAACACTTGGGAGGCAGAGGTAGGAAGATCGCCATAAATTCAAGGCCACCCTCAGACCACACAGTGAATTCCAAATCAACCTGGGCTAAAGCAAGAGCATACCTTAAAGTATATATACTGATGAATTTCTTTTTGAAAAATCTTAGTAGCACAATCCAAATGCAAATTACAATAAAGCAATTATAGGCCTTGAGCAGAAATGATTAGTATCTCCCTCAGAACAGCAAAAACTCAGCCCACTAAATTTTTTGGCACACGGAGCTCTTCTCAGATATGAGGCAGTTATGTCACAAAACTTAAGTAATGTAAATAAAGTGTATTTTTTTTTAAAGAAAGAGAGAGATAAAGAGAAGACAGAGAATGGGCACATCAGGGTCTCTCACCACTGCCAACAAACTCCAGACTCATGTAGTCCCTTGTGCATCTTGCTTACATGGGTACTGGGGACTCGAACCTGGGTTCTTTAGCTTTGCAGGCAAATGCCTTAACCACTAGGCAATCTCTCCAGCCCATAAAGTTTTTAGATTAATAAAAATAAAATAAGAAAATCAGCTGGGCATGGTGGCACACACCTTTGATCCCAGCTCTAGGCTGAGGTAGGAGGATTGCTGTGAGTTTGAGACCAGCCTAGGACTACAAAGTGAGATTTTGTATGGCAAAGGACACTGTGAATAAAGCAGAGAGGCAAACTACAGAATTGTAAAAAGATCTTTGCCAGCTATATATATATATATATATATATATATATATATATGATAGAGGATTAATGTCTAGGATATACAAAGAACTGGAGGAGCACGTTGTAAAAAATTAAATAAGAAATCAAACACCCCAATTAAAAAAAATGAGCTATGGAACTAAATAGGGACTTCTCAAAAGAAATACAGATGGCATATAAACATCTAAAAAAAATGTTCTACATCCCTAGTCATCAGGAAAATGCATATTAAAACTACGTTGAGATTCCATCTCACTTCTGTCAGATTAGCTACCATCATGAAAACAAATAACCATAAATGCTGGCATGGATGCAGAAAAGGAGGAACCCTGATACACTGTTGGTGGGAATGCAATCTGGTTCAGCCATTGTGGAAATCAGTGTAGAGGTTCCTGAGACAGCTAAAAGTAGATCTACCATATGACCCAGCTATAGCACTCCTAGGCATATATCCTAAGGACTCATTTTACTACCTTAGAGACACTTGCTCAATCATATTTACTGCTGCTCTATTCACAATAGCTGGGAAATGGAACCAGCCTAGAAGTCCCTCAACTGATGAGTGGATAACGAAGATATGGCACATCTACACAATGGAGTTCTATTCAGCGGTAAAGAAAAATGAAGTTATGAAATCTGCAGGAAAATGGATGGATCTAGAAAGGATTATATTAAGTGAGGTAACCCAGGCCCAGAAAGGCAAACGTTGAATGTTCTCTCTCATATATGGATCCTAGCTATAGGTGATTGGACTTCTGTGTGAGTAGGAAGAAAACTCAGTAGCAGAGGCCTTATATTAAGTGAGGTAACCCAGGCCCAGAAAGCCAAACGTCGCATGTTCTCTCTCATATGTGGATCCTAGCTATAGGTGATTGGACTTCTGTGTGAGTAGGAAGAAAACTCAATAGCAGAGGCCAGTAAGCTAGAAAGGAGATATAAAGGGAAGAGAAAGGAAGGGAGGGGAGGTTACTTAATAGGATGGTATTGTGTATATGTAAGTAGAAGAACAGATTAATGGGGGTGAAAAGGCTTAAGTAAGGTCAGAGGAAGACATTAAGTAAAGGAAAGGTAGAGAGAGGGCTAATCAAAATCTAAGAGGATATAAATAAGTCATATGAAAACCTATTTTTTTGGACAAAGGAACACTCAGGAGCCATAGATTGTTGCTAGAAAATTTTCAGTGCCAGGGATGGGATACCTTCCAATGAGTTGTTGGCTAGGGAGGTCCCTGATGCCCCCAAAACATTACAGGCCTTTGCCAAGGCCCTTGATTTCCCACCAGGAATAGATGGTAAGACCCTATTGCTCCACAAACTTGGGCTGCAAGGTCAGTGAGAAATCCTGCTGGAACTGAGTTGAAAACCTCCTCCATGCAGACCAGCTGACAGAAAGCTGGAAGAAACCATTCTGCATGCAGTTCAATGGGAAAGAGAGAAAACACCAGTGAAGATATTCAAAGGTGGACACTGCAAGTCTTATATTTTGCCAGCCAGGCCAGATGAGCCAACGAGTGCAATAGTGGCACGTCTGTCATGGTGGAAACCAACTGCCCTCTAATTTGACTGGAGGCCCGCTCCATGAGAGCGAATACATCCCTGATACTGAAAACCTAAAACAGGGTAGTCATGAGCTCTAGGGATGTAATGTCTGCTGCTGTCTGGTTAAATGTATATACTATGCTCATCAAACTGCCCAGTAAGCACTTCTCTTAATATTCATACCCTTATATTAATGCTAATTTCACTTTTGGTAGAGAACATTCTCTTTTCTGATGGCAGTGACCTTGGGATGAGTCAGAAGGTATCATGGTGCTGGGAAGAAGTGACAGGAATGGTTAGCGCTGCATTATCTCTATCACACCTTCCAAGGCTCAGGGTCCAGTGCGGAAGAGATGGCGGAAAGAATGTAAGAGCCAAAGGAAGGGTAGGACTCCTTACAATGTGCTCCTCCAGACACAAAATGGCCTGGATATCCATGAGCCCACAGTGCCTGACACTACCTACACAAGACCATCATAATAGAATAGTAAAAGATCACGACACCAAAAAAAAAAAAAAAAAAAAGAAAAAAGAGAGAGAGAAACTGTTTGAGAGGGGGAGGGGATATGATGGAGAATGGAGTTTCAAAGGGGAAAGTGGGGGGAGGGAGGGCATTACCATGGAATATTGTTTACAACCATGGAAGTTGTTAATAAAAATAAATTAATTTAAAAATAAATAAATAAAATAAGAAAGAAAATCAGCTGGGCATGGTAACACACACCTTTGATCCCAGCACTAGAGAGGCTGAAGTAGGAGGATTGCTGAGTTCGAGAGCAGCCTGGGACTACAAAGTGAGTTCCAAGTCAGCATGGACTAAAGCGAGATCCTACCTTGAAAAATAAATAAATACCTTACCTTGAGAAACCAAAAAAAGGAGGAGGAGGAAGGAGGGGGAGGAGGAAGGAGGGGGAAGAGGAAGGAGGAGGGAAGAGGAGGGGGGAACAGGGAGGAGATGGGGGGAGGAGGAGGAAAAGGAAGGAGGAAGAAGGAGGAGGAGGGAGGAGGAAAAAGGAAGAAGAAGGCTGGAGAGATGGCTAAGATGGCTTGCCTGTGAAGCCTAAGGACCCAGGTTCAATTCCCCAGGACCAACATAAAGCCAGATGCACAAGGTGGCACATGCGTCTGGAGTTGATTTGCAGTGGTTAGAGGTCTCGCCGTGCCCATTCTCTCACTCTATTTGCTCTCCCCCAAGTAATAAATAAAAATTATTAAAAAAAAAAAAGAAGAAGAAGAAGAAGGGCTGGAGGGATGGCTTAGCAGTTTAGCGCTTGCCTGTGAAGCCTAAGGGGCCTGGTTTGAGGCTCAATTCCGCAGGACCCATGTTAGCCAGATGCACAAGGGGGTGCACGCGTCTGGAGTTCATTTGCAGTGGCTGGAAGCCCTGGCGTGCTCATCCCCCCCCCCCCCCCCGCCCCTGCCTCTTTCTCTGTCTGTCGCTCTCAAATAAATAAACACACACACACACAAAAAGAAGAATAAAATCAGAAGCTGGAAAGATGGCTCACAGTTAAAGGCATTTGCATCTGGAGTTCATTCTGACACATTCATACTTCTCTCTCTTTCCTTGCAAATAAATAATTTATTTAAAAAAATAAATTCAAAAGCCAGGCATGGTGGTGTACGTCTTTAATCCTAGCACTTGGGAGGCAGAGGTAGGAGGATCACCTTCAATTCGAAGGCAACCTGAGAATACACAGTGATTTCCAGGTCAGCATGGGTTAGAGTGAGACCCTACCTTGAAAACAAAACAACTACAAAAAAAAAAAAAAAAATCATAAAAACACCAGGGAACAAGCCGGGCGTGATGCCACACGCCTTTAATCCTAGCACTCGAGAAGCAGAGGTAGGAGGATTACCGTGTGTTCAAGGCCACCCTGAGACTACAGAGTGGATTACAGGTCAGCCTGGGCTAGAGTGAGACCCTACCTCCCCTACCTCGAAGCTGCTATTGTCAAACACATTAGCAATCTTAAGTAAGATGAACCAACTGCTTTACATTAAAACAATGGAAAGGATGCCTAAGGCAAGACTATCATAGAAATACAAACTCTTTTGGAAAGAGTTGACTGGAGAAGGAACCTGCTTTTCTTTTCTTTTATATTTTTGTTTTGTTTTGTTTTGTTTATTTATTTGAGAGCCACAGAGAGAAGGAGGCAGAGAGAGAGAGAGAGAGAGAGAGAGAGAGAGCGAGCGAGGGGGGGGGAGGGAGGGAGAGAGAGGGAGGGAGGGAGGGAGCTTCCAGCCTCTGTAAATGAACTCCAGATGCGTGCACCCCCTTGTGCATCTGGCTAACGTGGGTCCTGGGGAATTGAGCCTCGAACCGGGGTCCTTAGGCTTCAGAGGCAAGCACTTAACCACTAAGCCATCTCCCCAGCCCAGGAACCTGTTTTTCAAGGTTACAATTTATTTTGTTCCTGAACTAAGAATATGGCTATGTCCTACACACCTGGTATTGGCTTCAGAAGCATGAAAAATGCGAAGAATGGTCATGAGTTGCACATGGTTCCAGGAGCCGCTGCTGAGATGCGGAATAAGGCAAGGCCTAATGCCCTGATAGGCTGAAAGAGCCTTTGGAAGATGGACCATGGTTTGGATGACGACCTGAAGTTATTTTAGATATACAAGAACTATGCAAGGGCTACCATAGAGCACACTGTTGGCCTAGGATGGAAGTGTTCCCTGGCTACTCTGTCCAACTGGAAGGGTGGAATTAGAATATCTGGTTATATTGAACTTGAACTGCAGAAGTTTGATGTTTGTTTGATGGTGGTTGAGTTTGCATTGTTTTAGTCTCTCCTTGCTATGCATTATACCAGTTGAAAATGTTTACTCTGTGCCTTTATAGGTTAGAAGTATTTAACTTGTTTGATTTTATAGGACTTACTATCTTAAATTGGTCAAGAATGTGAGGACCATTGAAATTGAACTGAGTACAATTTACAACTTGTGAAGGGGCACAATATGGTAGTTTGAATAGATGGCCCCCAATATATTCAGTGTTTTATTAGTTTGTAGTTTGCATCTGCAGCCACCTGGCTGGAGGCAATGTCACTGGGCAGATCTTATGGGTTTGAGATTTCAATCTAAAGATATGCAAAGTGTGCCTAACTGAAGTTCCTGAAGCTTGCTGTGCTGTGTTACTTTTGGCTTTTAGGCTTGTGCTTCTCTCTGCTTGGACCTGTGAAAGCAGGCCAGCTTCCTCTGCCATTATGGAACTTCCCCTGGATCTGCAAGTTTCAATAAATCCCTTCCTCCCTAACTGTGCCTGGTCTGGAAGTTCATCTCAACGAACCTGAAGTTGTCTGCTTACACCACTGCAAAAGAACTCCAGACACATGCACTAACTACCTTGTAGATCTGGCTTACTAGGGAATCAAATCTGGGTCCTTAGGCTTCATAGGCAAATGCCTTAACCACTGAGCAATCTCTCCAGCTCCCCACTCTATGATTCCTTGAGCAGAATATGAGTGATGGTGCCTGCTTCCCCATATGGGATGAAGTGAGGAGGTGACTAACCTGTGTTAAACATCTGGCATATGTTGTGGCTCAATACCTGAGCACCCCCCTCCACCCTGTTCCCTTCCCCTTCCTACTTTTCTCTAGTGGCCATTGACTGTCTAGCATTGGGGGGGGGGTCCTGAGACAGGGTTTTGCTATGCAACTCAGGCTGGCCTCCAATTCTCTATCCTCCTGCCTCAACTTCCTGGATGCTAGGATCACAGATGGGTACTACCTTCTCGCCCTGTGTGAGCTCCCTTCAAACTGCTCCAAGACTTCTTTGGGGTCTCCTGTGGGGGTAGGGAACAGTCCTCAAGGCCTACTTCCAGAGCCTCTTGCTGCTAGTAGAAATAGGACAGCAGAATGTCCCAGGGGGTCAGAACCACAGGCACATACAGACTGGGGGTTAGGAGAAGGGAAGGGAAGGAATACTAGAAGGGAGTCAGGCAGAGATTTTGTATGTGGTAAAGGTGATGGAGGGCAGCCACTTGGCTGACTCTCAGGAAGGTGGGGTGTCACAATAAAGGGAAGATGTGGGCAAGCAGGGCAGTAGTTCTCATCCCCTCTGAGAATCACATTGAGTTCCAATTCCCTATGTCCCAGCCCGACAGTGCCTGCTCAAATCCCCTCTACCTATGAGATTGCGCTGAAAGAGCTACTCTCTTCTGCACTGTGGATTTCAGCTATAGGGAGGGGCAGCATTACTGAGGAGTCTCAGAACTGCCGAGACAGTAGTGCAGTCTGCCAAGAGTGGGACCTTACTTACACAGAAGTCTCCTCCCCACCAAAGGGCACTAACTAAAAAGCCTTTCACAAGCCGGGCATGGTAGCACATGCCTTTAATCCCAGCACCTGGGAGGCAGAGGTAGGAGAACTGCCATGAGTTCGAGGCCACCCTGAGCTACAGTGAGACCCTACATGGGGTGGGAGGGAGCCTTTCACAGAAGCAAATTCGACCCCTTTCTATCCTGCCACTTGGGATCGGCAAGTCCAGAAGTCAAGAGCTCCTTCTTTGGCAGCTGTGGTGTGCCCTCTCCAGATGCCCCTTGAGTCACATTCTCATGTGTCCTTTAACACTCTAACAGCCCCCTTCCTACCTTCTACCACACATTCTGCATTACCTTAATTTCTGCTTTCCACTTTCTGTGGCCCAGGGTTCCTACAAACTGGAAGAGGTGGCAGTGGATGCCATTTCTAAACATGGATCTAGCCTCAGAATGCACATCTACCCAGAGCTGCCCTGAGCAGTGGGATACAGGGAAACCTGACCGCCTCCTGTTAGTTAAGCCCAGGAACCCTCCAGAATCCTCCAACTGTGTATTGCTCACGCATCTGAACAAAAGCTCTGGCACACTCGCCATCCCCCAGAAACTTCCTTCTAAGCCCCTGTCAGCTCCCCAACACTATCTTCTTGTGACCCTCACACTGGCCCCACAAGCATGAGTTGAGCCTTTTGGGGTCCTCCCCTGACTCCAACAGCAATTCCTACAGCAAAAATGGCAGACCATGAAGCTACAAGACACACAGTGAAAATGAACAGTAGGCTCTCAGCCTCAAATTACATTTATTATGTAATTTTTTTCACGTAGCTCTACAAATGATCACATCTTCTTACAAGTAGCAAACTAAGGGTCTGACAGGTCACCTAATCAGGCTGAGGTTATGCAACTGAGATTGAGGTTTATGCAATTTGGCTCCAAAGCTGGCTGCCCTCTCTGCTCCCCTTCTCAACAGACACATAGCCTAGCTGTGGCCCTAAAGGCACTGCTGGCCTCATGGGCAGGCAGATGCCTGATGAAAAACACTTCAAACAGCGCTGGTGGGTGTGGCTGTGATTGTGGAAGGGAAGCTCAGGTGTTCTGAGGCTTCCCCAAAGGGAGACAGTAGTCTTTGAGGAGACTAAGGAGTAAATGGGAGTCTACAGGTTGGTCTGGGGAGGTGAGCCATGGGGGGGGGGGAGGGGGAGGGAGATGAGCAGAATAAGCAGCAAAGAGCATTGGGCCAAATTAGGGAAAGGGCTTCTGCTCAGTGAGTTTTGCTTTTTTCTTTCCCTTTTTCCCCTTTTTCTCTTTTTAAAAAAAATATTTTATGGGAGCTGGGTGTGGTGGCACACGCCTTTAATCTCAGCATTTAGGAGGCAGAAGTAGGAGGATTGTCATGAGTTCAAGGCCACCCTGAGACTACACAGTGAATTCCAAGTCAGCCTGGGCTAGAGAGAGACCCTACCTCAAACTTCCACCCCCCCCAAATTATTTATTTATTTATTTATTATAATACTGTCATTCTTTTTTAAATTTTTCTTGTTTATTTTTATTTATTTGAGAGTGAGCAAGAGACAGAGAGAGAGAGAGAGAGAGAATGGGCACGCCAGGGCATCGAGCCACTACAAACGAACTCCAGACACATGTGCCCCCTTGTGCATCTGGCTAACATGGGTCCTGGGGAATCGAACCTCGAACCGAGGTCCTTAGGCTTAGCAGGCAAGCGCTTAACCACTAAGCCATCTCTCCAGCCCCCAAATTATTTATTTATGAGAGGGGAGGGGGAAAGAGAACGGGCACGCCAGGACCTCTAGCCACTGCAAACGAACTCCAGACACAGGTGCCACCATGCATCTGGTTTATGTAGGTACTGGGAAATCAAACCTGATTCCTTAAGCTTCTCAGGCAAGCACCTTAACCACTAAGCCACCTCTCCAGGCCCCTTCCTTTTTCTCTTTTTGATTTCTTTTCTTCCCTCTCCTCCCCTCCTCTCCTCTTTTCTATAGCTCCTCTGGCTGCCTGATGGAGCTGGCCAAAGAGGTCAGGGAGACAGCTCAGCAAGCCTTAGCCAGTATGAGATGGTAAGGGGCAGGAAGGAATGTGATGGTGTATATGTGAGATGTGGGATGGCTACTGCCAACATAGCTGGGAGATACCAGGGAGCACACTCCTGCAATTGTGCTTACTAGGTGAGGCTCTAAAGCCCAGGCTGCCAGTGAATCACCAGATTTCAGCTGCTCTGAGAGAACAGTGTATCAGTGACAAGAGAATAAAAAAATATGATGCTAACTGGAAGATACTAGTTTAGGTTAGGTAACGTGGAAGGAATCCATATTGGGTTCCTGGACTATATAAACAGGAGAAGCTAGCTGAGGATTCAGCATTTGTTGCTCTGCTCCATTTCCTCATTGCTGGACTGAATGTGACCACCTCCTACTGTCAATGCCATCCCTTCAATAATGGACTATAACATGGAACTGTAATTTAAAATAAACCTTTCTTCTCTTTAATTTTGTCAGGTATTTTGTCTTAGCAACAAGAAGGTAACTAATACAAGAGGGAGTGTATAATAGGTACAGAGTTTTGACTTTACAAAATAAAAAAGAAAGAGTTGGACTGGTGGTGATGACAGCCACATCTCATGTCATGACCATATTTACTACTATTGAACTATACACTTAAAAAATGCTTCAGAAGGGGGCTGGGGAAAATGACTCTATGGGTAAAGTACTTATATCATGCCAAACTTGAGAACCAGAGTTCAGATCCCCAACAGATCCTCTAAGTGCTAGAAGGCATGGTGACCCACCTGTAATCCCAGCATATGGAAAGTAGAAATAGAGGATCCACAGGGCAAGCTAGCTAGCTAGACTAGACAAAACAGTGAACCAAGCAAGTGCTTAAGTAAAAGATGCTGCCTCAGTAAATAATGCAATCAAGCAAGACAACCAGTGTCCATGTACATGTATGAACACAAAAATGCACAAACACACACACCACACATGCAAAAAATGCTTAAGGTGCGGGGCATGGTGGCACACGCCTTTAATACCAGCACTCGGGAGGCAGAGGTAAGATCACTGTGAGTTCAAGACCACTCTGAGACTACATAGAGAGAGAGAGAGAGAGATCCTACCTCGGGGAGGGGGGTGGAGCTGGGCATGGTGGCACATGCCTTTAATCCCAGCACTTGGGAAGCAGAGGTAGGAGGATTGCCATTGAGTTTGAGGCCATCCTGAGACTACATAGTGAATTCCAGGTCAGCCTGGACAAGAGCAAGACCTACTTTAAAAAAAAAGAAAAGAAAGTGGGAGGGAAAGGCTAGGCTCTGAGCCAAGACAGAACCACTTGTCCTGAGGTCCTGAGCAGTCACCTTAGTTGACGACTTTCTTTCTTTTTTTTTTTTTTTCTTTTTTTTTTTCAAGGTAGGGTCTCGCTCTAGCACAGGCTGCCCTGGAATTCACTATGTAGTTTCAGGCTGGCCTTGAACTCATGGCTACCCTACTATCTCTGCCTCCTGAGTGCTGGGATTAGAGGCATGTGCCACCACACCTGGCTTGATGATGCCACAGCTCTCTGCTGAGAAAAAACAAATGGTCACTCATATGGGTCCGGATCTGGAGAAAGGAGATCATGAAAACTGTAATTCTCCACTACTGTTCAACTAGGAGCCTGTAGTAGACAGCTTCAGGTTCGCTGAGATGAACTTCCAGACCAGGCACAGTTATGGAGGAAGGGATTTATTGAAGCTTACAGATCCAGGGGAAGTTCCATAAAAGCAGAAGAAACTGGCCTGCTTTAACAGGCCCAAGCAGAGAGAGAGAAGTACAAGCCTAAAGGTCAAAAGCCAAAAGCCACAGCACACTTCAGGAACTCCTGCTAGGCACACTTTGCATATCTTTAGATTGAAATCTGAAACCCACCACCACACCTTAAGATCCACACAATGGCACTGACTGACTCCAGCCAGGTGGCTGCAGATGCAAACTACAAACAAACAACTGAATATATTGGGGGCCATCTATTCTATTCAAACCACCACAGAGCCTATGAGCTGCAGAAGCTCTGGGACAGTGAACCTCACTCGGTGCCAGTAGCAATCTCCCCACCCACATCCAATAGGGTACTGACACTGACTAACTCAATCAGTATCTGGAGGACATGGGCAGGCACTCTTCCCAAGACCCTAGGCTCAGCTTAGCAGGTCTGGAGCTATATCACCTCCACCTTAAGGTGCCACCCTAAACCTGACCTTGGCTACTAAGTAAAGCAGTAGGGGAGTTGAAGCCTTTCTGGCCAAGGGATGCTGATAGGGCTCCAAGCTTGCAGCTGCATCACACAAGCACAGGCTCTGAGCAGAGCTGTGAAGTAGGTTATCAACCTTGCATGCGACACCCATGCAAGTTTCCCCTGTAATTTTGTCACTGAACAATCCACCACCCAGCATTTTCACTGCCTGATAGGCCATCACACTCCAGCACAGACTCCTTGAAGTGCACCAGAGAATTTTCACAAAGCATTCTCCCATCAAGAAATCTCTGGGTGGGCTGCAGAGATGGCTTAGCAGTTAAGCGCTTGCCTGTGAAGCCTAATGACCCCAGTTCGAGGCTCGATTCCCCAGGACCCACATTAGCCAGCTGCACAAAGGGGCGCACGCATCTGGAGTTCGTTTGCAGTGGCTGGAGGCCCTAGCACACCCATTCTCTGTCTCTCTCTATCTGCCTCTTTGTCTGTTGCTCATAAATAAATAAATAAATAAATAATAAGCAAAAAATTATTTTAAAAAGAAAGAAATCAATCAATCAGGGCTGGAGAGATGGCTTAGTGGTTAAGCGCTTGCCTATGAAGCCTAAGGACCCCGGTTCGAGGCTCGATTCCCCAGGACCCACGTTAGCCAGATGCACTGGGGGCGCAAGCGTCTGGAGTTTGTTTGCAGTGGCTGGAAGCCCTGGCGCGCCCATTCTCTCTCTCTCTCTCTGTCACTCTCAAATAAATAAATAAAAATAAAACAAAAAAATTAAAAAAAAAAGAAATCAATCAATCAATCAATCAATCAACCAATCTCTGGGAGCTGGGTGTGATGGCACATGCCTTTAACCCCAGCACTCAGGAGGCAGAGGTAGGAGGATCATTGTGAGTTAGAGGCCACCCTGAGACTGCATAGTGAGTTCCACGTCAGCCTAAGCTAGAGTGAGACTCTACCTTGGAATCCCCTCCCCCCGAATAAAAGGAAATCTCTGGGAGGCCAGGTGTGATGGAGCCAGGTGTGGTGGCATACACCTTTAATCCCAATCCCAGTGTTCAGGAGGCTGAAGAATCATGGTGAGTTTGAGGCTATCCTGAACTATTAATGAATTCCAGGTCTGCCTGGGCTAGAGCAAGAGCCTGCATCCAAAAAAAAAAAAAAAAAAGCACTGGACTATATGTAAATTACATCTCCAAAAAGGCAACTGTGGTAAATGGGGATACAGGATCAGAAAACCATGAGAAGAAAGCTTTTGTTTGTTTTTGGTGCTGGGGATGGAACCAGGTCCTAGTACATACATGGCAGGCAAATACTCTACCACTGAGTCCCATCTTCAATCACCTAGGTATGATTTTCAACACAGAGAACCCAGCAAGGTGGTACACACCTTTAATCACAGCACTGGGATGACTGAGTCAGGATGGTCATCATCAGTTCAAAGCCAGTGTGGGCCACAGTGTGAGTTCCAAGTCAGCCTAGGCTAGAATGAGACTCTCCCCAACCCCAACTCAAAGGGGGGGGGGAGTTATTGGGGCTGGGAGATGACTGTCACTTGCAAAGCCTGCTGGCCAGAGTTCAATTCCTAAGCCACCCCATATGCAGGATACAAAAAGTAGCCTAAGTGTCTGGTATTCACTGCAGCAGCAAGAGACCCTGGCATACCCACACAAACCACTCAGAGTTTGGGACACCAGCATGGTGGGCAGAACTTTAAAGAGGTCACAGAAGTCCTCAGATTGAGATGAGGGTTGAAAGCCAGGCATGGTGGCACATGCCTATAATCTCAGCACTAGGGAGGCAGAAATAGAAACATGGCTGTGAGTTCGAGGCCACCCTGAGACTACATAGTGAATTCCAGGTCAGCCTGAACTACAGTGAGACCCTATCTCAAAAAGCCAATTTAAAAAAGAGAAAGAGGGGGCTAGAGACATGGCTTAGCGGTTAAGCGCTTGCCTGTGAAGCCTAAGGACCCCGGTTCGAGGCTCAATTCCCCAGGACCCACGTTAGCCAGATGCACAAGGGGGCGCACGCATCTGGAGTTCGTTTGCAGTGGCTAGAAGCCCTGGTGTGCCCATTCTCTCTATATATATATCTGCCTCTTTCTCTCTTTGTTATGTCACTCTCAAATAAATAAATAAAAATAACAGAGAGAGAGAGAGAGAGAGAGAGAGGGCTAGAGGGATGGTTTAGTGGTTAAGGTGTTTGCCTGCAAAGCCAAAGGACCCAGGTTCAATTCCCCAGGACCCTCGTTAGCCAGATACACAAGGTGGCACATGTGTCTGAAGGCCCTGACATGCCCATTCTCTTTCTCTCTCTCCCTCCCTCCCTCTTTCTGTCAAACAAATAAATAAAAATAAAAAGAAAGAAGCCGGGCGTGGTGGCGCATGCCTTTAATCCCAGTACTGGGGATGCAGAAGTAGGAGGGTTGCCCTGAGTTTGAGGGCACCCTGAGACTACATAGTGAATTCCAGGTCAGCCTGGGCCAGAGTGAGACCCTACCTCAAAAAAACAAAATAAATAAATAAATAAATAAAATAGAGAGAGATGAGGGTTGAAGGTTACATGTTAAACCCTTGAAAAGGTGAATCAATCATAAGACACAGGACAGACAGGGGGAGCCAGGTGCCTGCTTTGGGAAGGGGAAACCACAATAAATACAATTGACCTTTGCTGGTTTGCATTTTGCCCACAGTAGCTGGCATCCATCTGAACTTTGGGGAGGGGCACAGAGAGTGGGTTAGGCTGCACCTCCTACCCCATATCCACATACATCAAGAATTAAGGCAAGGAGAAATTCAGATGAAAAGTGGTAGAGCAACAACATAATGATGCAGGAAAGGGGAGAAGGTGCAAAGCAGAAGATGCTGAGGAAGAAGGGCTTGGTTCAGATCAGAGCCAAGAATATTGGGAGGTTCATTCTACAAATGAAAGCACCTGGAAACAAACAGCTGCTGACTACATATCCCTATTGTCCCAAAGCAATTTTCTCCATGGAGCTCCATGAAGCTCCTTGTGGCAAGTGTGGATACCTGAGCATGGAAAACCTGTCATCAGCATAGATTGGCTTTTTCCTTACTTTCTCATTCCAAACTCAGACTCGCCCAGGGCCAGGAATTAGATCACTAGCACACCAGGCAACCAGACAACAGACAAAGCTGACCTGCACAAACCTGTGGCTTTACCACTCCTGAAGCAGATCAGAATCCACTTGCCTGGGCCCACATTGGGGTGGGTAAGGACAGGCACTGGGCATGGTGGCCAGCAGGATGTACCACCATCACTTAAGCCACTCAAGACTGATCAGTAAAAGAGGCCAGCACCATCAGCATAAAGCAGTCTAAAGATGCACTAGGAGTTAAGTTTCTTTTTCTGGGGAACAGAGGCAAATAAAGCATCAGGCATGCTGAAGCCCAGACCAATTCCTTATGGCCCAGTAGTGAAGTTAAGCCACCTAGACAGAGGAAGCAACCTGGGAAACAGAATCGCTGTGCTTCCCAGGGAAGGGGGACGTCCTGCTCTCCAGCACCAGAAAAGTTCCTGGGTTGTGTTTTGACACTGCTGCTGCCAGGTGAACACACAAACACACCTGGGAATTCTATGGTATCTCTAGGGGAAATAAAAATATACTGTGTGTGATAGCCAGGCATGGTGGCGCACATCTAGGTTCGCTGTGAGTTCAAGCCTGAGATAGTGAAACCGTACATCTACAACAAACAAACACATTATAAAACACACTGTGTTTGTTCTGAGGACCAAGCCATAAAAGCAGACATAACCCTCCCCACAGTACCCTTTCTCAAAGGGCTTGCATACATGCTGGAGAAGACTATGTGGCTGCACTGAGATATGCAGACTGGGCCAAGAGAAGCAGCCACCTCAGTCCCAGAGGTCCAGAGCAAACTGGGGACAGTAAGTGTCAAGCACACACTACCACCCCATGTCCACTCAGCTGAACTTGTTTCACTGTGGAACAACAGAGAGCACTAAGCATGGCCAAAGGGACACTACAATCCAGGAAATCATTTCAGAAGCCACCTGCCAAGGTATCAATACCAACCTATGCCCAGAGCTTGCAACCTGAGGCCCAGCCAATAGGCCAAGAGATGGCATGCTCCTGGTGGGCAGGGTTCCAGCTTGAGCCAACTCTCCACCTGCAAACATAATAAAGCCGTGCTCTTCTGTGCTGTGGTGCCCTTCTCCATCCCAGCCCCCAAAGGGGTTGTGATGCAGGCGGCACATGCTGCAGCCACGTTCCGCCAGCTCCCCCTCTAAGTGTTCATGAAGACAGTCAAGCATTTTGGGAAATGGTGTGAAGACCTAAATGATATACAAGTAAAGGAGATGAATTTCATAACAACACTTATTTAGTCCATTTACTGCTCTCTAGGTTACTGAAGTTCCTTCTGACAAGTGCATCCCTGTATGGGAGAATGGTGTGCAATGGAGTAAGCTCTTCCCAGAACACCCTCAGGAACACCATGCTAGGGTTTGCAGCCAGCCACTAGCGGGAGTATTTACACCAAAGACATAGGCAGACATTCTCACAGAGTTTGACTTTAGGAGCTCTGGACCAGGAGTCTACGAGCTCCTAGGCAAAAGCCATAACACCATTTGTAAATGCTGTTTTGTTTTTACTTTAAAATTATGTATTGTTTATGGAGGTGAATTTCACATTAACAGAACCACATAATGAACAGAACCACATAACGTTTTCTTGGAGCCCAGTCCCACTCTTCTGTTTATATATAGTCCTTGGCCAATTCTGTGTTACAAAGGTAACTTGTGACAGAGATCCCATAGCCATATGACCTGTAAAGCTGAAATATTTATTACCTGTCCCTTTACAGAAGAAGTCTACTAACTTCTGGGGTTTAGATTTAAGGAAGTGGTGAACCTCCTCCATGTTGACTAGTTGTCAGAATGCTGGTAAGAGCTGTATTATATGCAGCCTTTCGGGAGACAAAAGTCATAAACAGTGTTAAATAGCAGTGGACCCTGTGAGCCTTAAGGCTGGCCAGCCAGTCCAAATGTGTCAACTGGTGCAATAGTGGCATGTCTGTAATGGGGGAAAGCGACTGCTCTTAATTGGACTGGAGGCCCACTCCACAGGAGGGAATACATGCCTGGAACTTAAAACCTAATAAAAAGCCTACGGGGCTAGAGAGATGGCTTAGTGGTTAAGGTGCTTGACTCTGAAGCCTAAGGACTCAGGTTAGATTACCCGGTACCTACGTAAACCAGGTGCACATGGTGGCGCATATGTCTGGAGTTTGTTTACAGTGACTAGACACCCTGGTGTGCCCATTCTATCTGCCTCTTTCTCTCTCAAACAAATAAATAAAAATAAAATATTAGGCTGGGCATGGTGGCGCATGCCTTTAATCCCAGCACTTGGGAGGCAGAGGTAGGAGGATCGCCATGAGTTCGAGGCCACCCTGAAAATACATAGTGAATTCCAGGTCAGGCTGAGAGAGAGTAAAACCCTACCTCAAAACAACAACAACAACAATAATAATAAAATATATTATTTTTTTAAAATCCTATGGCCAGGGAGGTTGTAAGCCCTAAGAGAGAAACAACTGCTGTTAATCTGGCTGAACACATATTATGCCCACCAAACTGCCTTCTAAGCACCTTTTGTATGTTTATGCCGATATATTAATGCTCTCACTTGTGGTTAGAGAACCTTCTCTTTTCAGATTGTGATGACCACTGGGACTGACTCAAAAGTCACCATAAAGCTGCATGTGGTGGCACACACCTTTAATCCCAGTATTTGGGAGGCAGAGGTAGGAGAATCTATGAGAGTTGGAGGCCACCCTGAGACTACACAGTGAATTACAGGTCAGCCTGAGCTAGAGTGAGCCCCTACCTCGAAAAACCCAAAATCACCATAGTGCTGAGAATTAGTGACAGTGGAGTATTCAGCACTGCAGTATCTCTATCACACCCTCCAAGGCTCAGGAGTCCATTGCAGAATAGGTGGCCGAAATATAAGAACCAAAGGAAGGGTAAGACTGCTTACAAATGCTGTCTTCTAAACATAAAATGGCCTTGAGATTCATAACCTCACAGTGCCTGACACTACCTACACAAGACCTTGATAGTAGAAGGAAAAAAATGATGACTTCAAAATAGAAGAGACTAATTGGAAAAAAGGGATTAAATGGAAGGTGAATTTGGGAGGGTGAAAATAGAAGTGGTGAGTGGGAATTATCATGGTTTATTGTCTATTCTTACGGAAACTGTCAATAAAAAGGTTTAAAGGGGGGCCACTGGAGAGATGGCTTAGCGGTTAAGGTGCATGCCTGTGAAGCCTAAGGACCCAGGTTTGATTCTCCAGGTCCCACGTAAGCCAGATGCACATGGTGGCACATGCATCTGGAGTTCATTTGCAGTGGCTAGAGGCCCTGGCATACCCATTCTCTCTCTCTCATAAGTAAATAAATAAATGATATTTAACAAAAAAAAAATTTAAACATTGGGCTGGAGAGATGTCTTAGTGGTTAAGCGCTTGCCTGTGAAGCCTAAGGACCCTGTTTTGAGGCCTGATTCCCCAGGACCCATGTTAGCCAGATGCACAAGGAGGCGCACATGTCTGGAATTCATTTGCAGTGGCTGGAGGCCCTGGCACGCCCATTCTCTGGCCCCCCTCTCTCTCTAGCACTCTCAAATAAATAAAAATGAACAAAAAAGATTTTTTTAAAAAATATATATATCTAAACAAAAAAAGTTTTAGTGGTTTCAGAAGGGCCCAAACTTGCCTTAAATCATCCTTAACCAAGTAAGTATTTTATTAGTGTTTGAGAATTTGAATGTAGGATGGGTTCAACTGCACAAAAGGAAAAAGATTTTTACCACTTTAAAAAAATATTTTATTTACTTACTTATTTGAGGGGGGATAAGTGGCAGACAGAAAGAGAAAATGGGTACACCAGGGCCTCCAGTCACTGCAAATGAACTCCAGATGCATGCACACCCTTGTATATCAGGCTTACATGGGTCCCACGGAATCAAACCGGGATCCTTAGGCTTTGCAGGCAAACACCTTAACCGCTA
The DNA here is from genome assembly GCA_036346955.1 of Dipus sagitta. Lineage (NCBI taxonomy): Eukaryota > Metazoa > Chordata > Mammalia > Rodentia > Dipodidae > Dipus > Dipus sagitta. The sequence goes on from CM070770.1 coordinate 218,444,774, forward strand.
AGCCATTTCCTCAGCCCTTTACCACTTTTTTTTATATAGCTATGAAGTGAAGAGACTACCTCTTAGAGCTGAAATGGTAATGTAGTATACGAATATGCCTTATTTTAATACAGAAAATTCCAAAACTTGTACTATTATTTTTTCCATGTAAAAAGGAAGGTAAGTCAGTCAGTGTTCCTGGGCAGCAGCTGAATGAGCAGTAGCTTCGTTTGTGTGTAGGTACAGTTGGAGCACTATGTGTATACTCTCTGGACTACTTTGACAGAAGTAGGCTTTTTTTAAAAAATTTTTTTGTTCATTTTTTATTTATTTATTTGAGAATGACAGAGAGAGAAAGAGGGAGAGAGAGAGAGAAAGAGAGAGAGAGAGAGAGAATGGGCATGCCAGGGCTTCCAGCCACTGCAAACGAACTCCAGACGCATGTGCCCCCTTGTGCATCTGGCTAATGTGGGTTCTGGAGAATCGAGCCTCGAACCAGGGTCCTTAGGCTTCACAGGCAAGCGCTTAACCGCTAAGCCAGCTCTCCAGCCCAGAAGTAGGTTTTGAATGTAACAAGATAAGTCAACTTGAGTTGCAATATATTTTGGGAATCAGCTCACTACAAATTGTGACTGTACATTGTACTGTAAATGTTTTGTAGCTTTTTCCCCAATAAAATTTTCGGGGTAAAAAAAAAAAGTTTTAAACGGGGGTTGAAGAGATGGCTTAGTGGTTAAGGCATTTGCCTGCAAAGCCAAAGGATCTTGGTTTGATTCTGCAGGACCCATGTAAGCCAGATGCACAAGGTGGTGTATGTGTCTGTAGTTTGTTTGCAGTGCCTGGAGGCCCTGGTGTACCCATTCTCTCTCCCTCTCTCAAATAAATAAATAAAAATAAAGTTTAAAAAAAGTTTTAAATGGGAGCCAGTGCAGACTTTAATCCCAGCACTCAGGAGGCAGAGGTAGGACGATCACCTTGAGTTCAAGGGCACCCTGAGACTACATAGTAAATTCCAGGTCAGCCTGGGCTAGAGCAAGACCCCACCCCCAAAAAAAACACAAACAAAAAGTTTTAAAAGGGGCGTGGAGAGATAGCTCAGCAGTTAAGGCACTTGCCTGCAAAGCCTAATGACTGGGGTTTGATTCTCAGTACCCACATAAAGCCAGATGTACAAGGTAGTGCATGCATCTGGAATTTGTTGCAGCCTCTCTCACAAACAAATAAATAAATTTTAAATATTTTATTTATTGGCAGGGGGGAAATGGGCAAACCAGGGCCGCTAGCCACTGCAAACAAACTCTACGTTGTGTATCTGGCTTACATAGGATCTAAGGAATCAAACCAGAGTCCTTAGGCTTCACAGACAAGCACTTTAACTGCTAAGCAATCTCTCCAGCCCATAAATAATTTTTTTAACTTTTTTTGTTTATTTTTATTTATTTATTTGAGAGCGACAGACAGAGAGAAAGAGGCAGAAAGAGAGAGAAAGAGAGAGAGGAAGAGTGAGAGAGAAAATGGGTGCGCCAGGGCCTCCAGCCACTGCAAACCAACTCCAGATGTGTGCGCCCCCTTGTGCATCTGGCTAACGCGGGTCCTGGGGAATCAAGCCTCGAGCCGTGGTTCTTAGGTTTCACAGGCAAGTGCTTAACCACTAAGCCATCTCTCCAGCCCCCATAAATAAATTTTTTGAAGTTTTTTTTTAAAGTTAAATGATGGAAAAATTCTAACCATGCAGGCTAAACTTAAAAGCCATGCCATTTCCATGTGCTACATAGGGAACAGCAGGAACAAACAGAAAATCCTCACAAGCAGGGCATGGTGGTGCACACCTTTAATACCAGTACTCTAGAGGCAGAGGCAATAGGACTGCCATGAGTTCAAGACCAGTCTGGGACTACAGAATGAATTCCAAGGTAAGCCTTGCTACAGTGAAACCCTACCCTTAAAAAAACAAAACAACAACAAAAAAGCCAGATGTGGTGGCACATGCCTTTAATCCCAGCACTTGGGAGGCAGAGGGAGGAGTTCAAGGCCAGCCTGGGCTACAATAAGATTCTGCACCTCAAAAGGCAAATAAAAAAAAAATCCTTACAGTGAATGAAAATCATCACTCAAGGCCTGGGCAGATGGCTCAGTGATTGCTGCACAAACCTGAGGACCTGAGTTCAATCCCCTCCATAGCACTGATGTAAAAGGCTGGGCATGGTATGCATACCTGTACCCTCAGCATGGGATTGTGGGGAGGAGGGACGACACAGAGACAGAAAGCTAGAGCTCCCTAGTCACAGTCTAACTGAAAAACAGGGAGATCCAGGTTTCAGGAGACTTTGCCCCAAAGAAATAAGGCAGAAAACAAGAGAACACCTAACATCTTCCTCTGGTCTCTTCACATGTGTGCACAGGGCATACACATCTGCACACATACCTGCATATAGCACACAGACATACTACTATACATAAACCAAAAAACTGTCCAGCTGGGTCTGGTGATGCATGCTTTTAGTCCCAGGACTTGGGAGGCAGAAGTAGGAAGACTGCCATGAGTTCAAGGCCGGCCTGAGACTACATAGTGAATTCCAGGTCAGCCTGGGCTACAGCAAGACCCTACTTTGAAGAGGAAAAAAAAAAAAAAAACTATCCAGGGCTGGGCTGGAGAGATGACTCAGTGGGTTAAAAAGCATTTGCTGCTGGGCATGGTGGCGCACGCCTTTAATCCCAGCACTTGGGAGGCAGAGGTGGGGGGATTGCTGTGAGTTCAAGGCCACCCTGAGACTCCACAGTGGATTCCAGGTCAGCCTGGGCTGCAGTGAGACCCTACCTCGAAAATCCAAAAAAAAAAAGCATTTGCTTATAAAGCCTAAATGACCTGAGTTCAATTCCCCAATACCCATATAAACGCAGGTGAATGCACAAAGTGGCACAAGCATCTGGAGTTTGTTTGCAGCAGGCTAGGCCACCCACATCCTGCTCTCACCAACCTCATGAGAATATAAAGGCTGCAAACGTAATCTTACCCAAGGTTACACATGGTTCAGTCAAACATTCAAGCAGATTTAGCTGGGTGTGGTGGCGCACACCTCTAATCCCAGCACTGGGGAGGCAGAGGTAGGAGGACCACCATGAGTTCAAGGCCACCCTGAGACTACATAGTGAATTAATTCCAGGTCAGCCTGAGCTAGAGTGAAACCCTACCTTGAGAAAAAAAAAAATTCAAGTAGAGAGAAAGACAACTGACTATTTTCACTATGTCTCACCTCAGGAGTTGAAACCCCTGTCCAGGCAGCAATAGAACACACAAGGGAGTAAAATATCACAATCTGGGATTGCAGAAACTTGTTCTGAAGCTGGTCAAGAGAAGGTATAGGAGGCAGGGGACTGGACGCACTAGAAACCTCAAGGTCCGGCATGGTGGAATTAAGAGAGCTAAGGGTGGTTTTAGGGTGGCCCAGAGTGGTAGACCAGGCCATAGCCAAGCATGCTGAGAGCAGGAGTGGAAGCACACTTGTTCGGAAGTGGGATCCCTAGACATGGGGGCACAGGGAGCAGTGCTGGACAGCCAGGACCCCAAGAGCACCTGGGGAGAGCTTTGAAGGCCGGTGAGTACCTTAACAGTAACAGTAAAGCCAAAGTGCTTGGAGGAAATTAGGCACCTCAGGAGGGAGTGTGGACAGAAGGGGAAGGTCAACACAGATAAAAAGGAGGAGGCACTGATTGCTATAGGGCTGTGTCATTCCTACCTCAGGCACAGAGGACACTGGAATGGCCATCACAGGAGGCACCCTGGTACCCACAGACAGCTCACCTGACAAAAGTGGATGATACCACTTCTAATTCCCCATTTGCTGGGGTCTATGCTCAAAGGATAGAAACAATGACAGGGGTGTCAGTACTAGCTGTGCCTCCAGCTCCTTAGAGTGAAGTCTTCCATGTATATGTAAGCATAACCTGCCACATGCACCATGGCTAGGGATACCCCAATCCCTACCTGAACCAGTGGGCCCACCCTCTTGGACCTGTCAATCACAGCTGCCTGGATCATCTACTCTTTTTTGTCTGTACCGCAGACCCTGCTTCTTCTGGACACTTCCTGTAACACTGTCGCATTTTTAAAAATAAATTTACTTTTAATTATTTATTTGGGGGGAAGGGAAGGAGGGGGAAAGAGGCAGATAAGAGACAGAATGGACACATCAGGCCTCTAGCCACTACAAATGAACTCCAGATGCATGCGCCACCTTGTGCATCTGGCTTACATGAGTACTGGGAAACAGAACCTGCATCCTTAAGCTTCAAAGGCAAGTGCCTTAACTGCTAAGCCATCTCTCCAGCCCCCTACTGCCACTTTTTTATAGGGCCCTTCTTCACTACATGGACGAAGCAAGTGGGCGCACACACAAATACACACACACATAGCAGAGGACAGCTCTCCCTGTCACAGCCAGGTTGTCAATATCCAACAAAAGCAGCAGTAGTCACTAACCTCACATGCTTGCCCAGGGCACCTCAGAAACCCAGCGAAGTAAAGCAAAGCATCACTTGAGCCTACCCCTCTTGGTTAACCTAAGGGCCAGAATCAGGTAACAGTTTCCAGTTCCCCAAGTCAGTCAGGGAAGGAGACAGATGAGAGAAGATGGGCAGACTCAAGCAGGCCTCCAAGTCCTAGTCCAGGGTCCTTAAATCCACATAAGCTGCAGCTCTCACCTGAGGCGTTCAGGCCTGAATACCAGCTCTGTGGCTCTGTGCACTTCACTCAGGCCCTAAGGAAGGTTATTATCAGGACAAAGGGAAAACACAGGAGAGACTCAGACCACAATGAGAACCAAAGCTGACACCCACCAGCAGCTGTACCAAGCTAACAGCAAGGCACCCAAGGGTGACAACAGGCAAATTCAGAGTCTACAATTCAACTGGAATGGGCAACACATAGAACTCCCACCATGCAAACTACCCATTACTTACTCCAGACCTTATATTTCAGCTGCTGCCATTTGGCATTCTGGGTTCAACTCTTCCAGGCCCAGCACTTGATTATTTGATGGTGACATGACATTGGAGAAATGAATAAATCGTACACCAAGGATGGGGTATCAGCCCCACAGTCCCTTAAACTATTAACAGGTCCCTGGTGTCTCCTTGGGGACATTCCCTTCTATTCTAATTCTATTTGCTTGACCAGTTTCAGAGGTAAACCAATCAACACACACTGCTGATTCAACCAGCGCCCAGGAATGCACCAGGGAAGACTCCCTAGGACTTACAGGAGAGTGAGGACAAGAGTCAGAACAGAGGCATTCCTAAAGTTGTTGTGGTCAAGAGAAGACAGCCAGGTCCCCCATATGAGAACAGGCCTATTGGGTTCCCAGTATCATGCTGATTGCTTTCTGGGGCTGAATGGGCTACAAAATTAGTTAAGGACATAAACTAACTGAATGCTGGAGAAAATGGTACAAACCAATGAACTCCAAGGGTAATTGTGTGTTGTGGAGAGACCCATAGATAAACCACTTGCCACATAACCATGAGCATCTGAGTCCAGATCCCCAGAACCCTCAAAAGCTTCTATAATCCCAGCGCACCTACAGTGAAAAGGGAGGCAGTGACAGGAGAACCCTCTGGAAGGTCTGGGGTCAGCTAGCCTGGGTAAAGAACTGGTGAACAAAGCCCGGCATGGTGGTGCAGGCCTTTAACAGCACTCAGGAGGCAGAGGTGGAAGGACTGCTGTGAATTTGAGGCCACCCTGAGACTATATAGTGAATTCCAGGTCAGCCTGGGCTAGACTCTACCTCGAGGAAAAAAAAACAAAAAAAACCAAGAGGTGAACAATGAGAGTCACTGCCTCAAATGAGGTGGAAGGCGAAGACTGACACCTAAAACTTGTTCACTAATGTCCCATGTGCATAGGCATAACTGCACCTGCATGCATTCACACACAAACACGCCTCCCTTCCCCCCACCCCAGAAAAAAACAAGAGTAATTGCTTGTTGCAGTCAGGTTCACATTGCTGGCAGAAATTACCCAACCAAGAGCAGCTTGTGGGAAAAAAAGAGGTTTATTTTGGCTTACAGGCTCCACGATGGCATGAACAGAGGGTAGACATCAGCCCCTGGCCAACATAAGGTGGACAATAGCAACAGGAGAGTGTACCAAACACTGGCAAGGGGAAACTGGCTATAATACCCATAAACCTGCCCCCAACAATACACTGCCTCCAAAAGGCGTTAGGTCCCAAATCTCCATCATTTGGGAACCTAGCATAACACCTAAGTTTATGGTGGACACCTGAATCAAACCACCACATTCCACCCCTGCCCCCATAAACTGATAACCATCCACGATGTAAAATGCAATGCATTCATCCAACTTTAAAAGTCCCCATAGTTTTTATCAGTTCCAATATGTTCAAACATCCCCGTAATCCAAGGTCTTTTAACTGAGCCATAGTACCAAAAAAATCCCCCCCCAAAAAAACCATAATGGCACAGAATAAATACTCATGCTGCAAAAGATGGCATTGAGCATAGCAAAGAAATATTCAACCAACACAAAAACAGGGCAAACATCAAACTCTATAGCTCCAAGTCCAACAACTCTAGACAATGACAAATCTCCAAGTCCAATAATTCCAACCAGCAACATGTCTCTGGAGTTCCAATTCCGTCCCTTCAGCTAGGCTACTCACAGTCCTGGAAAACTTTATCCAGGGCCGCCAGCTCTCCTTGGCAGCCATCTTATGGTACCAGAATCTCCACTGGGTCTCCACTGCAACCCATGGTTCATCCTCATGGCTCCGTGGGGTCTCCATGCAGGCAACCAGCAAAACCTGCTTCACACTGCCCATGGCTGTTTCCAAAACACAGGACCTCATTGCAAACTCAATGATACTCTTTTCCCTGCATTTCTTATACTCCATAATAACAGGTAGGGTTCCAATTTGTTAATCCAGGGGGGAATAAAGCAGACTTTGAAGAACAGGACACTCCTTCAGCACTCAGAACCCTTCAAAAGAGTCTACATTCTTCCTGTTGCCCCAATGCAGGTCAGCTGGCCCAATCTCAAAGGTTGTAATCTCTCATATAACTGCAGCTGAGCAGGCAGAAGTTTAGGCCCAAAGATTTCATTTTTTCTGTGTCATATCCCTCGGCTCACACCAGTCCATTTCTATGCAATGCAACTCTACACAACTTCTCAGGACACAGCCATAACAGCAAGCCTCTCACACAAACTGCTTCTAGCCCAGACCAGACAAAGTTCCTTTTCACCCACATAAGCAAATCTCACAGTCCACAGTTCTTGGTGCATTCAGGTCTTGCAACTCTGACCAGAATAATCCATCAAGCTGTACTACACTGCAAGATGTCTCTTAGACCAAGGTTTTAAATTCATCCACATTCGGATACCTTCCAATGAGTTGTTGGTCAGGGAGGTCCCTGATGCCCCAAAACATTATAGGCCATTGCCAAGGCCCTTGGTTTCCCACCAGGAATAGATGGTAAGACCCTACTGCTGAAGACTCCACATACTTGGGCTGCAAGGCCACTGAGAAAGCCTGCTAGAACTGAGCTGATAACCTCCTCCATGTAGACCAACTGACAGAAAGCTGGAAGAAGCCATTCTACATGCAGTTCAATGGGAGAAAGAGATCACCAGTGAAGATACTTAACAGTGGACACTGCAAGCCTTATATTTGGCCAGCCAGGCCAAATGAGCCAAAGGGTGCAATAGGCAATAGTGGCACGTCTATCATGGTGGAAACCAACTGTCTTCTAATTGGACTGGAGGCCCGCTCCATGGGAAGGAATATATCCCTGATACTGAAAACTTAAAACAGGGGTAGTCAGGAGCCCTAGGGGTGTAACATCTACCAATGTCTGGATAAATGTATATACTATGCTTATCAAACTGCCCAGTAAGTACTTCTCTTAATATTCATAGACTCATATTAATGCTACTTTCACTTTGGGTAAAGAATCTTCTCTTTTCAGATGGTAGTGCCCTTGGGGCGACTCAGAAGGTATCATGGTGCTGGAAAGAAGTGACTGGAGAACTGAGTAATATCTCGCTCACACCTTCCAAGGTTCAGGGTCTAATGTGGAAGAGGTGGCAGAAAGAATGTAAGAGCCAAAGGAAGGGTAGGACTCCTTACAATGTGCTCCGTCCAGACATAAAATGGCCTGGATATCCATGACCTCACAGTGCCTGACACTACCTACACAAGACCATCATAAGAGGAAAAGATCATGACATCAAAATAAAAGAGAGACTGATTGAGATGGGGAGGGGATATGATGGAGAATGGAATTTCAAAGGGGAAAGTGGGGGGATGGAGGGTATTACCATGGGATTTTTTTTTAATTTTTTTTGTTCATTTTTATTTATTTATTTCAGAGTAACAGAGAAAGAGGCAGATAGAGAGAGAGAGAGAGAGAGAGAGAGAGAGAGAGAGAAAATGGGCATGCTAGGGCTTCCAGTCACTGTAAAAGAACTCCAGATGCATGTGCCCCCTTGTGCATCTGGCTAACGTGGGTCCTGGAGAATCCAGCCTCGAACCGGGGTCCTTAGGCTTCACAGGCAAGCGCTTAACCACTAAGCCATCTCTCCAGCCCCATGGGATATTTTATAATCATGGAAGATATTAATAAAAAATTGAGAAAAATAAATAAATAAATTCATCCACATTCCTCTTGAAAATCACCTCCAAAAGGCCAAAGTCACACAGTCAGGTGTCTAACAGCAACCCCACTCCTGGTACCAACATTTTTGTTGCAGTCAGGTTTGCATTGCTGGTAGAAATCACCCAACCAAGAGCAGCTTGTGGGAGGGGGGGGAGGTTTACTCAGGCTTACAGACTCAAGGGGGAAGCTCCATGACAGCAGGAGAAAACAATGGCATGAGCAGAGGGTGAACATCACTCACTGGCCAACATAAGGTGGACATGCTATAATACCCATAAGCCCACCCCCAACGATACACTGCCTCCAAGAGGCATTAATTGCAAAATCTCTATCAACTGGGAACCTAGCATTCATAACACCTAAGTTTATGGGGGACACCTGAATCAAACCACCACACTGTTCTTATCTGATATACCAAAACTGAGAAGCCAGATTGCCAGATGGTGCCTGGGCACCATGATGAACATGAAGAGCAGGTCAAAGTGGGCATATTTTACTGTAAGTAGTTTGGCCAGAGGACAGGTAGGTCCTGGCTTTAAGCACAGCTTAGCCATTCATTGCCATGGTGACTATAGCTCACCCTAGGTAAAGAGGATGTGGTACCCCCAACCTGGGCTGGGTCAGTGATCTAATGATGGTGGTGGGAAAAAAACAAGCCACCCAAAGGTATAAGAATCCAGTGCACCCCAGCCAAAAAGGTACATGGTTATGGAGTTCTCAATGGCTTGTTTTGTGTGTATGTCCCCCATCATCAGGTCAATGGCCCAGCTTAGACTGTGATGACTACATCCTTGTCCCTCACACAAGACCCCATAAAAGGTAGTTATCTAGAGAGCCCAATGTGGATAGGGATAGCAAAGTATACTAACCACACTAAAGGTACAAGCAGGGCACTAGGCCACCCAGGCCTGGAGGACTGCCAGGCTATTACCTACTATGCCCTAAGTGTGGGTCACAGTCACTTGTACCCAAGCCCTCTCAGAAACTCACCAACTGCAGATGTTTGTGACAGAGCCTCCAATCAGTCAGGGGCAGCCACAGCCAAACAGCAACACAATCACATAGCACAGTAGTAGCCAGGGTCTCTGCAGCAGCTACAAAGAGTATGACTTAAAGAACACATTCTACTTCCTGGCCACACCAAAGTAAAACCCTCTCAATTCTTCCTCTGCCAGTTTAAGAGAAAGCACAAAATATTTTAGGGAAAGTTCAAATGTCCCTAAAAATATGAAATCTAAACTGTAGCAAAATCTGAAACTTTTTGAGTTTCATGACATGACATAGAAACTTTCAAATTTTGATAGCCAGGTGTGTGGTACATGCTTGCAATTCCAGCACTTAGGATGTAGTAGCAAGATAATCAGGAAGTCAAGGTCATCCTCAGCTACATGGTGAGTTATAGGCCAGCCCAAAATCCCAGAATTTTAGATCATTTCCAATTTTAAGCTTCCCTCTCTCCCTCATTAGGAATGCTCAGCCAGTTAAGTCTATGCAAATAATGCAAACACCAAAAAACCCTCCCAAGTCTGAAACATTTTTACTCCCAAGCACGTTCAATAAGGGATACTCATTGTGTATAACCTTCCTCCCAGGTGACTCTGAGATAAAGACTGAAACCAAGAAAATAGAATGGATGTGTAAAGTGTACCCAACTGCCTTGCCTGTTCATACATTCACTACCCCTCTTGCAGATGACATGGCAAGCAGCCAGCAGGTAGGCCAAGTTCTAGTCCCAGCCTGATCCTATCTAGCTGCATTTCCATCAAGCCTCAGTTTCTATACCAGTGTCTGACTCACAGGGTCATTATTCAAAAGCTTTGAATATACTGAAAGCTGCCATCACCTAGGACTTGCTCAATTACAGTGATGGCCAGTTCCAGACCAGCCCTTCTCCCAGTCAGATCAACAAGCCGTGTGTGTGTTGTGTGTGTGTGTGTGTGTGTGTGTGTGTTTGAGGTAGCCTCTCACTCTAGCTCAGACTGACCTGGAATTCACTATGTAGTCTCAAACTCTCTGCCATTCTCCTACTTCTGCCTCCTGAGTACTCAGATTAAAGGTGTACACCACCACGCCTGGCTAAGCCCTGGGGTTTTGACATGCTGCAAAATCCAGGTCACTAGGAAACAACGTATGCCCCTCTATGGAGGAGCCTGCAACATTTTGGAAAACATGGTCAAAAAGACCCTCTAGCTAGGTGTGGTAGTGCACACTTTTAATCCTAGCACTTAGGAGGTAGAGGTAGGATTGCTGTGAGATTGAGGCCACCACGAGACTATACAGTGAATACAGGTCACCCTGGGCTAGAGTGAGACCCTACCTCGAAAAACTTTAAAAAAAACAAACAAACTATAAAGCCGGGCATGGTGGTGCATGCCTTTAGTCCCAGCACTCAGGAGGCAGAGGTAGGAAGATCGCCGTGAGTTCAAGGCCACCCTTGAGACAAGAGTGAGTTTCAGGTCGGCCTGACAAAAAAACAAAAGAAAACATGAAAAAGACCTGCTAGTGACAGGAATATTTTGTTGTTGCTTTGGTATGTGTGTGGTATGTATGAATGTGTTAATAGTACATGTATATATGCGTGTATGGAGACCAGAGGTCAACATCAAATGCCTTCTTCAATCATTCTCCACCTTACCTTTTTTTTTCCTTCATATTTTATATATTTATTAGAGATAGAGGAGAATGGGCACTCCAGGGCCTCTAGCCACTGCAAACAAATTCCAGATGTATGCACCACCATGTGCATCTGGCTTATGTGGGTTCTGGAGAATTGAACCTGGGTCCTTAAGCTTCACAGGCAAGCACCTTAACCACTAAAAGTCATTTCTCCAGCCCAACACCCTTCTTTTTTTTTTTTTTTTTTTTCCCTGAGACAAGGCCTCTCACTATTCAAGAGCTCACCAATTCAGCTAGACTACCTACCACACAAGCTCTCAGGATCCTCCCGTCTTCTCACAAGTCCTGACTACAGGAACAAACCACTACACACAGCTTTTTAAACCACTACACCTAGCTTTTCCATTAAGTGTTGGAGATCTGACCTCAGATCCTCATGCCTACACAGCAAGCACTTTACCTGCTGAGCCATCTCCCCAGTCTCAGCGATAGGGAGTTTTAAATGATGAATGGTTCCTCAGAGACCATCTTGGATTTAACAAGGGAAAATTTACAAAAGGAGCTGCAGGAACAAGGGGCTCCTAAGCAGAGGCACTGCAAAGGTTGAATCCTAGGTGTTATACATACTGGTGAGGTCATCTGTCAGATTTAAGTAGATGCTCTCCTGATAACAATACAGAACTTCACTGTAAAGCTACACACACCTAGATTAAGGGAACAAATGTCCTTGAATTTTCTCAAAAACAGTTAACACAGAGCACAAACCAAGATCCAAAAACTTTCTGAAAATAAAAAAGGGTCCTTGGGCTAGAGGGATGGCTTAGTGGTTAAGGAGTTTGCCTGCAAAGCCAAAGGACCCAGGTTCAATTCCCCCAGGACCCACGAAAGCCAGATGCACAAGAGGGCGCAGGTGTCTGGAATTTGTCTGCAGTGACTGGAGGCCCTGGCGCACCCATTCTCTCTCTCTCTCTCTCTGCCTCTTTCTCTCTGTCTGTCACTCTCAAATAAATAAATAAAAATAAACAAAAATAAAAAGGGTTCTTGCAGGCTGGAGAGATTGCTTAGTGGTTAAGGAGTTTGCCTGCAAAGCCAAAGGACCCAGGTTCAATTCCCCCAGGACCCACGAAAGCCAGATGCACAAGGTGGCACATGTGTCTGGAGTTCGTCTGCACCAGTTAGAGGCTCTGACACACCCATTCTCTTTCTCTCACTCATAAATAAAAATAAACTTAAAAAAAAAAGTTCTCACACTCAAAAATAGACCCTGGGATTAGAAGTAAAGGGGGAAAGACTGCAGGAAGGGAAGGGAATACAAAAGAAATGCAAAGCAACATTTATCAGGGAGAGACACCTTAGTGGTTAAGGCGCTTGCCTTCTATAAGCATAAGGACCCAGATTGGGTTCTCCAGTAGCCACATAAGACAGATGCACCAGGTAGGTGGCGCATGTGTCTGGAGTTCATCTGCAGTGTCTAGAAGTCCTTGCATGCCCACTGTTCATGTGTGGCACCTTGTGCACATGTGCGACCTTGCAAGCTTGCATCCTTTTGTGTCTCTGGCTTACGTGGGACCTGGAGAGTCCAACATGGGTCCTTAGGCTTCCCAGGCAAGTGCCTTAACCACCAAGCCATCTCTCCAACCCAATAAAACGTATTTTTAAACCACTTATCAAGACGGGCATAGTGGCACACACCTTTAATAACAGCACTTGGGAGGCAGACTACACAGTGAATTCCAGGTCAGCATGGACTACAGTGAAACCCAACCTCAAAAAAAGAAACAAAAAAACACTTACCAGGACCGGGGAGATAGTTCAACAGTTAAAAGTACCTGCTTGTAAATACAGCTTGCCAGTCTGGGGTTCAATTCCCCAGTATCCACATAAAGCCAGATGCACAAAATGGTATATGCATATGTACCCTGGAATACCCATATTCATTCACTCAGTCTCTCTCCCACCACACAAATAAATAAATACCAAAATCTTAACATAAAAAAATCCACTTTTCAGGAAGGCCAAATCTCTGAAGATACAGTAGAGTTCAGCTTTCAGACTGTACACAGGTGCAGATGAGATGGGCCAGGCAACACTAAGGCCACCAGTTTCTGGGCTACCTTAACATTGGACTGAAATCCCACAGCTTGATTCCCTATGTCTGTCCACTACCCAGCATACATACAGTTTAAGTGCTCAGTAAACATGGCCTGCCGTACAGCCACTGCCATCAGCACACAGGACATTGTGCTTGGCTCTGAATTCAGAGGAACCTTCTAGTAGCCCCTGGACTTCTCAGGAGTCATCTACCTCAGTGTATGAATTCAGAAAATGAACAAAGTGCCAGAAGCTCAGAAGCCTTTAACCCCATATCTGGCAGGCCTTGTGCTGAGTTCCCTGGGGACCTAGGCACATTACCTGATGGGACCTTGCTCATTAACAACCCCAGAGAGAACCTTAGGGATGGCCATATAGAATCCACAGGCCAAGAGGGAAGGCCCACCTCATCTGTGGTTCTGGACTTCTAAGCCAGCTCTGACAATAATCTAAACTGGCCCTAAACACAGCCAGGCTTTCCTCCCAGGATTCCCACCTTCCTTGCCCTAGGTATGCACAGGAAAGATATCCAGAGGGCTCAAAAGCACTTCATATATGGCAAACCCTTGGACTTGCTTTGTGGTCACAGCCTGTGGTCCCAGTTACCTGAGAGGCTATGGCAGGGGGATTGCTAAATCTCAGGAGTTAAAGACAGCCTGAGCAACACAACAAGATGCCAACTGACAAAAAAGAAATAATCATCAAAATCAAAACAAGAGCCAGGTGTGGTGAAGCACGTCTTTAATTCCAGCACTCAGGAGGCAGAGGTACAAGAACTGCCGTGAGTTTGAGGCCACCCTGAGACTACATAGTGAATTCCAGGTCAGCCTGAGCTAGAGTGAGACCCTACCTCGGGGGAAAAAAAAAAAAATCAAAACAAGGGTTGCAGAGCTTGATGGCTCAGTGGTTAACGGTGCTTGCTGACAAATGTCATGGGTTCAATTCCCCAGTACCCATGTAAAGCCAGATGTGCAAAGTGGCACGTACATCTGGAGTTTGTTTGAAGTAGCAAGAGGTCCTGGAGTACCCATTCTCTTTCATCCTCTGTTAGCAAATAAATATTCTTTAAATCTTATTTATTTATCCATTTTGAGTGTGAGACAGAGGCAGAGAGAGAGAGAGAGAGAGACAAAATGGGCACACCAGGGTATCTAGCCATTGCAAACAAACTCCAGATGCATGCGCCCCCTTGTGCATCTGGCCGACGTTGAGTACTGGGGAATCAAACCTGGGTTCTTAGGTTCCGCAGGCAAACATCTTAACTGCTAAGCCATCTCTCCAGCCCAACAAATAAATATTTTTAAATTTAATATTATTTACTTGGGGGGGAGGGAGAGAAAAAGAGAAAGGACCTATAGCCTCTGCAAATGAACTCCAGATGCATACACCACCTTGTCCATCTGGCTTACATGGGTACTGGGAATCGAACCTGGGTGTTTAGACTTCACAGGCTAGTGCCTTAACCACTAAGCCATCTCTAGTCCTGCAAGTAATATTTTTTAAAAACCCAAACATGACAAATTGCAAACCCAGCCCAAGTAAGTGAAAGCCACCCAGGTCCTTCTCATTTTTCAGGCTGGGGGCTCTCAGACAGATCTTGATGTGTACACACCCCATCCCATGGCTCAGGGAGCAAACAGCTCAGTAACCTGCCAACTATTCCTTCAACTCTCCTTTCAAGCCAGAAACAAACCAAATGCTGACTGCCTGAACCTGCCTATGAAACACTTCTTTTTAGACTATTCCAGAAGGTCAGTCGTGCTTTTAGAATTTTGAGGATCTTCAAATAAGGCACAGGAACACCTGCTCTATTTAGACTGAAGATCTGTCTGGGCATGGTGGCATATGCCTTTAATCCCAGCACTTGAAAGGCTGAAGTAGGATCACTGTTTTGAGTTCGAGGCCAACCTGGGCTAGAATGAGTTTCAGGTCAGCCTGGACTACAGTGAGATTGTGAGACTTAAAAAAAAGACACCTCAATCATTCACATATACACTCTACTGGGCTCCACCAAGCTCCAGTCCCTTTAGACAGGGATGGTGGGTAGCCTCAAGTCTCACTATCACCATAAGTACTTGCTAGAAAGGGCTAGTGAACCCTCTCAGCTTTACCACATTTCCATGAACCATAGGTCTTACTGATAGAAATGTAACTGCATGGACTCTTAGACCCAAGGCTCTCTGGAGAACACTTCCAGGAAATGCAGCCCATTTCATGGGTGGGGAGAGGCCTACACAGGTAAACACGTGTGCCCTGAGAATGAAAGAAGCATTTGGAAAGGATGCTCTCGGATTTTAGCCACCAGCATGGCCACCTTGCAAACACACTGCCTGATTGCTACCTGCTAAACCACAAACTCATCTGCCCATTCTGACAACCAGCTACCAGGGCCCAAAAGGGACCAGGCTAATTCAGAGCAAACCACCCCCAGGAATAAAAAGGACAAGCAGCCAACTTCAGAACTTCAGAAGGTATGCCATGGACCACAGTCTCCTGGAGATCAGGCTGAAATAAAGTAGAACTCCGAGGAGGTGTTTGCCCAACTGACCCCTGAGCTTGGCACCTGAGATGGCACACAGCACATACTAAGACAGGAACCAAGGAGACTGTGGCCCTTTTGATTTATTTATTTATTTTCCCCGAGGTAGGGTCTCACTCTAGCACAGACAGACCTGGAGTTCACTCTATAGGCCCTTTTTTTCATTTCTGTATGTAAGACTTAAGTCCTCTCCCACAGGCTGGTGTTGGGACAGTCTTCCAGGCCCCTAGAACCTCCAGCTCTGAGGAAACTCGCTGTTGACACACAGTAAAGTTCCCTTTCTTTTAGGGAGAAAGTCACAAACAAGGACTTACATCTGACTCCCAAGCAACACTTGTTAAGATCTCTGTTGCTCTCCCCTCTGACAACTGGGCCATAGCATTGAAAGCAAAGACAGGAACGTCATGGAGTCCAGCAGCCAGCACATTCAGGTTTTGTGTCCTCTAGCATACCAGAGAGTAAGAATCCACTGTCTCATTCTGGAGTTTACACTATTTCTCTGTTCAGCATGACCACTGTCAAAGCATTTTTTTTTTTTTTCTTTTTTGGTTGTTTGAGATAGGGTCTCACTCTAGACCAGGATGACCTAGAATTCACTATGTAGTCTCAGGCTGGCCTCAAACTCACAGCAATCCTCCTACCTCTGCCTCCCGAGTGCTAGGATTAAAGGCATGTGCCACCACAGCACACAGGATTGCTATGAGTTCAAGGCCAGCCTGCAACTACTGAGTGAGTTCCAGGTCAGCCTGGGATAGAGTGAGACCCTACCTCGAAAAACCAAAAAAGTGCTGCCACCCTGAAGCAGAAAACAAAGCCTGAGCTTAAGACTTGGAAAATTCCATGCCAGTCAGCAACTGCTGCATGGTAGTCCAGCCCGGGACTCTGTCCCAGCACAGAGACCTTGCAATGCTCATAAGACAAGTTGTCCAGTGTCACCATCCAGTTAGATCTGTCCACAGGTAAATCTAACACAACTTCAACCTCAAGCCAGCTCCCATGGTCAGTAAACGCTCAGTTCATGAAATCCCTGGGCTTTACTGACAATGACAATGAACAGTGTGGGAAAGGTGCTCTAGACCACTGTGAAAACTCCCCACATATTTTCAACAATGCCTCACTCCCACCTCATGTCTCATCTTTCAACTGCAACATGTGTGTATAGGGCCAAAAGCATTATCTGTGACAACTCTGGGTAAGTCCCTAAACTTTATTAAGTCAGTAAAAAAAGAAAAGCATCTCCTCTCTCCTGGACACAGTACACACATGCTTACTGTTAAAAGTAAGAACATGGCATTATGATGCCACACTAATGTGAGGTAGACATCTCTGCTTAGAAGTCAGTTATCTAAGATCGTTCACACAATATACCTTGCACAGATATTCCAAACAAATCAACCCGAGAAACTATTCTATAAGAATTCTTGTTAGCCTCTGCTACTGTTCTGAATCTGAATCTAGGTCTACGAGCATTTCTAGGATCATGTGACAGGTCCTAGCCCACTCTACATATAAGGAGTCTGCAGGCCCTCAGAGAAGAGTGGAAAATGATGCTTGGGGTGTGTGCCTCTGTGTAGCCCCTTACTACTGATGCCTGCAAAACTGAGAAACAAAGTGGCTCCTGAGGAAAGCACCTGCTCTCAATGGGAGCCTTCTCTGAACACAGGGTCACTCACCTGCCTTCAGTAAGCCCTGCCTTGGGCTGCCACTTAGCTTTTCAAGGTGCTGCAATGCCCCTCCACTATCTTGGCCAAACCAACTCTTGAAAAGCCAAACCTTCGCCAGGTGTGGTGGCGCATGCCTTTAATCTCAGCATTTGGGAGGCAGAGGTAGGAGGATCACCACGAGTACAAGGCCATCTAGACTACATAGTGAATTCTAGGTCAGCCTGAACTAGAATGAGATCCTACCTCAAAAAAACAAAACAAAAGAAAGAAAGCCAGCCAGCCAAACCTTTAACCATAATGTGACACTCACACTCCTCATATTTCAAGCCACCTGTGATCCTCTCACTATTCAGTGCTACATTAGAACATTCCACAGCTAACCTTTAGGGCACAGAGCAGATGCAGAGTTTCTTGAGAAAATGTGGGGTCAGAGGTAGCTCCTGAGTCACATGTCCAAGAAGGATTATAGGGTTCAGAGTAGAACCAGCCTAGAGGAAAAAGTGTGCAGAATGCTTCTGCTCTAGGGAAGAGGACAAGAGTGAGACGTCCACACAGAGGCTACATCTGTCAGGAAGACAAGGTTCAGGCAGACTTTCCCAAAACAGTGAGTGCTCCATGCCAATGGGAGCCATGTCACCAGCCAAGGGAGCTATGCTCGGGGAACTCAGTATAACTTCTGTGAAGAATTTGAACATGGACACAACACAAGACCAAGATGGAACAATCAAGGGTATACGACTGTACATCAGAGAGACTGTTAACACACTGGGCCGACCTAACAACTACCAAGTATAGGGCTTCCACGGCTCTGAAAAACTGGTACTTGCCTTTTGAAAGGAGTAGCAGATTTACTGTCTTGACAGAACACGCAGATATGACTGGCCTACTATTGCAGTCATCTATATCCTCCTAAAGCAAGAAGGTAGGGCAGACACAGTTCTCTTTAGTCAAGGGGCAGGCCACTTAGACATCCTTCCCTGACTTTACATACACGGTGGACATTGAGTTAGTTGCCTGCCACTGATGTTTCAAGCAACTGCTAAGTTTGTGAACCATAACTGCATGCCCATAAAGGTAAGCATTACACAATTCTCTTGTCACTTCTCTCAGAAGTGGTTTAATTTTAGTATTGACTCTTCAACTCTGTCCCCATTTTTAATTTTTTTCCAAGAGCATCTTAAAAATGTGTCAATTATCCAATGGCAGAGTTTATAACTGGGCAGGGCAAAGGAGAGCTGTGTGCTAGCATGCTGGTCTCACCTGGACCTAGAGCAATTCCAGAGAAACTGCAGGTACGCAGACAGCTTGGGGTCTCATAACACCTAGACCAGAATGAGGATAATGCACCTAGCTGAGCTATGCCAGCTTCCCACAAAGCCAGCTTGTCAGATCCAGTCATTGATGTTCACTAGTAAGCTGCATTTAGGGAGCACTTCCCTCACTAGGAGTCAAAGGGATAAATTTCCTCAACTCCATCCACCACACTAGGGTTAAAGTCTCTACTTACATCTATCACTTGAGCCACCCACACCACAATTAAGCCATATGAAATGTAAACTCCATGCCATGTAACCCAACCAAGAGCCAAAATGAGTATAACACTTGGGCCCAAGCTAAGACTCAGGAAAGCAAAGTTTGTTGTCCCTCTTTTCCCTTTTTTACTCCAAGAAAGAATCCTTTAGGCTAGAGCCTTACACAACATTGGGACCCTTGTGGTCCTTACCTCACCTAAACTACAAAAGAAGTGTATGATTCAAGAAATTACACTTGAGGCTGGTGAGATGGCTTAGCGGTTATGGCATTTGCCTGCAAACTCTAAGGACCCAGGCTTGATTCCCCAGTACCCACGTAAGCCAGATGCACAAGGTGACATACATGTCTGGAACTTGTTTGCAGTGGCTAGAGGCCATGGTGTGCCCATTCTCTCTCAGAAAGAAAAGAGAAAAAAAGAAAAGAAATTAAACTCTGGCTTAAGGAAAAAATGCAAAAGCCAAAGCTACTTTTTCATGTCATCTAAGTTCATTCCTTAATATTTCAGTCATGGAATTGCAGCAGTATCAGCTACTGGGGGAAGGAGAATAAAGACCTTCTAGAAGGTTTTATATAGTCTGTGCCTACTCTACCCCCAAAGTCACAACAATGTCTATCACATTTATAAAATTACTGCCAAGTCAATCTTAATGGGGCCTGCAGACCAAAGAATTACTTAAGATCCCACAAGCAGAGCCTTACAAAGATCAAGGGCCTCTCAATTTCTCCCGAGACTGTACAAACTAAAATGAATTATTCTGAAAATACCAGAACACAGCACACTACTAAGAGTGATTAACAAAGCTCAAGAAAAGGAACAGCAAAAGCTCCCCCACTGAGGGAGACAAAGTAACCTGACCAAGCCAAAAACCTTTTTTTTTCTCCCATCCCCAGCATATTAAAAAGCCATCTCAATGGCCACTTCCTGGTCTCCCAGCAAACACTTGCTTCCTACCTAGAAGCCACTGCATCTTCCTATGGCCCTGCTCCTACAACAGGGAACCCCCCCCCCCAACTGCCAACAAAACCTTGGAGAAAAAAGAACAGGTGTTCCCCTACAGTCACAGAGGAAGGAGGGGTGGTCTCTCTACTCAGAGAAGCCTCAATAGAGAGATAACAGAGAATGTGACACCCTCGAAGATAATTTTGACAGCCAAGGTCTCCAAAGTACCAAGCTAAGACCCCCCACTCTCAGGTGGGGGAAAGGATGGAAGCTAGGCTGGGTAGTGGGTGAATGGGAAAGAGAACAATCGTCCCCAATTCGCTATCTAAAAGGCTCTGGCTTTTGGTCAAGAGAAGCAATGATCGCTTAGGCCAAGAAGAATGACAGAAAGGATCCCACTCTCTAGAAGATAGTCCCTTCTTAGGCAAGGACCCCAGAAGCAATTTGGCTAAAGTATGTGCAGTCTGCTGGTGGAGTGGAGGGGCAGAACCCTCTCCAGGGATCCCAGGTAGCGGGCTAGAAGAGGTAAACCAGGCTGGGGGTTCCTTCCGAGAGTGAGATGATTTCAACAGAGAAGAGGCAAAAGGGCTTCGTTCATCGTCCAGCAATGCAGGAAGCTAGGAAACGCGGGCTCCCCGAGTCATACCCAGGACACCAGTTGCTTCCCAGCCTTCCCCGCTCCCTTCCCCCCTGCCGGGAGGGCTTCCCGGGGGTCTCTGGTCCCGAGGGTGGAGCAACACAGGTGAGGTCCGCGAGGAGCAGCGAGGGGCGCTGAGCTGGAGCAGGACAGGAGGACAAGCTCTGAAGTCAGTCCCCTGTCTGCTCCCTCCGCCCAGGCCGCACGGAAGCCTCGGCCTCACGTACCCGACGTCGCCGGGGCTAGCCCGCCTGGGCCTGAGAGACTGGCAGTCGAGATGGCAGCGGCCTTTGAGGAAAGGTGAAGACCAGGAGAGTCCCTTGGAACCCTGGCAAGCGGCGGGCACCAGGGAAGGGGAGGGTCCCCGGGCCCACGCGGCCTCGGTCCTGGCTCGCGCGACGGATACTTACGTTGCTCTGGGAGTCGATGGCCTGCAGCAGCCGGTCCCTGATCTGCTGCGGAGACGCTGGAGCCGCTGTCATTGCCTGAGCGAGGCGGGGGGAGGCGGCCGGGCCGGCGGGCGGGCGGGCTGAAGCAGGGGGGACGGGGATCACTCACTAGCCCGCCTCCAGGAGAGGAGCCGCATGTTCCCCGCGGCGCCAGAGGAGGTAGGGGCGCGCGGGGTAGCGGAGAGGGGAGCGGGGACCCGGAGCTAGGAGCCCGGGCCGCCGCCGCCGCCACCGAAGGAGGAGGAGGAGCCCACGGAGCCGCCGCCACCGCTGCCGCCGCCTCGAGAACCAAACTCCAGTGAGCTGCCCCCGCGCGGAGCACTCTGGGTAACCCGCGCCGCACGCAGCGTCGGCGCCACGCTGAGGAGGTTGGGAGATGGGGCGGGCGAAGACGCCAGGTTTGGGCGGGGCCGCTCCCGTGTCCCGCCCCTAATTTCCGCGCACGCGCACGCAGGCGCACTCGTCCAGTCGTTCCGCCCCGCCCCCGCAGCCGAACCAAGGGAGCCGTGAGAGGTAGTTGGGCGGGGCAACGGCTGTCTGGAGGCCACGCCCCTACCTGAACAGTGGGGAGCTCTGACGGAAACGTCGCTGGGGTTCTGTTGCGCCTGTCCAAGCGACCTTCTTTAGGCTGAGAATAGGGAAAACTCCTTCGAGAAGAGGGCGTCCCCCTCGGCGGTTCTTGACTGAAGGTTCTGAGATCGCTGCGGGAGATTGAAGCGGCCGAGGTTTCCTTGCGTGGAGGGCGACCCAGCGTCTCCGTGGCAGTTAAGGGCCCAAGAGTCAGCGCCGTGACCTGCGCGCCTAACGGGTGCAGCCGCCTCGGCAGAGGGCACGGGTCCGCGTCTGCGGGCTCTTGCGCGGTCCAGTTCGCGAATGGAGGAGAAAGCACAGCGCCTCTAGCCGGAGCCGCCACCCCAACTTGCGAAGCCGAAAAGCCCTGGAGCTTGCAAACCTGCGTGTGCACTGTGGCTTCTTCATCTGCGCACGCGATCGTGGGCTCGCGGGGCGGACAGTGTCATGGCCGGACGTGGAACAAAAGCCGAGTCTCCACCTCTCTGCGCCCTCAGCTATCGCCGACACCCCCGACGGACTGAACCTACCCTCCCACCCTCCTTACAGGCCTGGCTGCAGAGACCCTCCACCCCACTTTGCACTGCAGATACTGGTAAACTGAAAAACCCTCATTCACCGCTCGAAACGTGGGTCAGAAGAGGAAATCAAAGGTCAAAGCCAGAGGGCTAATGCCAACTATAAGGGCCTGGTCCTCCTGTACCTCTGTGCCCAGGGAGCGCGGATATGAGAATGGGCGGAACGTCGGGCCCCCGGAATTACTACTACCTCAGTCTCGGGAGAAATAGCTTCGTTTCGGTGTTGTCACTGAAAGAACCGAGAGAGAGACCGCTGATGGGAACCACCTGAGCTCCTGGGAGCTGTGTTAGTATTGCATTTGTCATGCTTCTAGAAACTACTTTTGAGGAAGAAGAAAAAGTTTGCTTCTTACCCGTGTCTGAGGTTGCTTGCTTCTGCACATGTAAAAAGTTTACATCAAATTTGTAAACACAGCTGGAGAGATGGCTTACCTGCAAAGCCTAGTAAGGCAGGTTCGATTCCCCAGTATCCACATAAGCCAGATACACAAGGAGGTGCATGCATCTGGAGTTCGTTTGCAGTGGCTGGAGGCCCTGGTGCTCCCATTATCTGTGTGTGTGTGTGTGTGTGTCCCTCTTTCTCCTCTCAAAATAGATAAATAAGCCGGTCATGGTGGTGCACGCCTTTAATCCCAGCACTTGGGAGGCAGAGGTAGAAGGATCACTGAGTTTGAGGCCACCCTGAGACTACATGGTGAATTCCACGTCAGCCTGAGCTAGAGTGAGACCCTGCCTCGAAAAACAGGAAATAGACAAAATATTAAAAAAAAAAAAAAAAAAAAAAAAAACTTGGGAACCCGGTGTGGTGGTGCACGGCTTTAATCCTAGCACTCGTGAGGCAGAGGTGGGAGGATCGCTGTGAGTTTTCATAGTGAGTTCTCATAGTGAGTTCCAGGTCAGCCTAGGCTAGAATAAGACCCTACCAAGAAAAACCAAAAAAATAAAGGTAGGGCTGGAGAGACGGCTTAATGGTTAAGGCGCTTGCCTACAAAGCCAAAGGACCTAGGTTCAATTCCCCAAGACCCACATAAGCCACATGCACAAGGTGGCGCATGCATCTGAGGTTCGTTTGCAGTAGCTAGAAATCCTGGCATGCTCACACTCTCTCTCGCTCCGTCTCTGCTTTTCTCTCAAATAAAAGTGAAATATTTTAAAAAACACAACTTGTAAACACAGGCAAAATACTGTAATTTGCCGGGTGGTGGTGCATCCCTGTAATCCCAGCACTTGGGAAGCAGAGGTAGTAGGATTGCCGTGAGTTCCAGGCCAGCCTAAGACTACATAGTGAAGATCTAGGTCAGCCTGGGCTACAGCAAGACCCTGCCTGGGGGGGGAGGGTCGCGCGGAGTGGGGCTGGAGTGATGACTTAGCAGTCAAGGCACTTGCCTAGGCAGCCTAAGGACCTCGGTTCAATTCCCCTGAACCTACATAAACCAGCAACGTGGTACATGTGTCTGGAGTTTCTTTGCAGTGGCTAGAGTGCCCTGGCGCACCTGTCTCTCTCAAATATTTTTTTTTAATTTTTCAAAATGAAAAGAGAACCTGGAATAATGGCTTAGCAGTTAAAGCACTTGCCTGTGAAGCCTAAGGACCCAAATTTGATTCCTCAGAACCCATGTAAACCAGATGCACAAGGTGGTGCATGCATCTGGAGTTTGCAGTGGCTGGATGCCCTGGCGTGCCCATTCTCTATCTGCCTCTTTCTCTCTCTGTCTGTTGCTCTCAAATAAATAAATAAAAATAAACAAGAAAAGGGGCTGGAGAGATGGCTTAGAGGTTAAGCGCTTGCCTGTGAAGCCTAAGGACCCTGGTTTGAGGCTCGATTCCCCAGGACCCACGTTAGCCAGATGCACAAGGGGGCGCACGCATCTGGAGTTCCTTTGTAGTGGCTGGAGGCCCTGGCACGCCCATTCTCTCTATTTCTCTCTCTCTGCCTCTTTCTCTCTCTGTCTGTCGCTCTCTAATAAATAAATGAATTAATAAATAGTTTTAAAAAAATAAATAAACAAGAAAAAAGGAAGTGAGCCAGGTATGGTGGCCCATGCCTTTAATCCCAGCACTTGGGAGGCAGAGGTAGGAGCATCGCCCATGAGTTCAAGGCCACCCTGAGACTAATAGTGAATTCCCGGTCAGCCTGGGCTACAGCAAGACCCTACCTCGAAAAGCCTAAAAATAAATAAATTAAATTTAAAAGGAAGTGAAATGAAGCCAGAATTGTGGCACACACTTGTAATACCAACACCTGAGAAGTGAAGGTAGGAGGATATGGAGTTCATTTGCAATGGCAGGAGGCCCTGGTGCACCCAACTCATTCTCTCTCTCCATTCTTTCTCTCTGAAATGTACATATATATATATATATATATATATATATATTTTTTTTTTTTTGAGGTAAGGTCTCACTCTGGCTCAGGCTGACCTGGAATTGGCTCTATAGTCTCAAGGTGGCTTAGCACTGAAACATCTCTATCACACTTTCCAAGGCTCAGGGACCATTGAGGAAGAGGTGGCAGAAAGAATGTAAGAGCCAAAGGAAGAGTAGGAATCCTTACAATGCAATCTTCCAGACACAAAATGACCCAGATATCCATGACCTCGCAGTGCCTGGGAACTACCTACAGAAGACCAGTATAACTGAAGGAAAAGATGATGACATCAAAAGAAGAGGAAGAGAGGCCAGACGCTCTGCAGGGTATCCTCTCTGCTTTCCTGGAAGAAGATTCCCTCCTTGATATCTGCAAGGAAATTGTAGAATGATGGTCTGAAATGCAGAATGTTGTCACTAAAGTGAAAAAAGAAGATGAGGTGCAGGCCATTACTACCCTAATTGAGAAGCAGGCTCAGATTGTTGTGAAGCCCAGATGGTGTCAGAGGAGAAACAGAGAAAAGCCGCCCTGCTGGCCCAGTATGCTGACGTGACAAATGAAGAGGACGAAGCAGATGAAAAGGGTGATTCAGGTGCCTCGACAATGAACAGTGGTTCTTTTTTTTTTTTTTTTTTTTTTCGAGGTAGGGTCTCACTCTAGCCCAGGCTGACCTGGAATTCACTATGTAGTCTCAGGGTGGCCTCGAACTCATGGCGATCCTCCTACCTCTGCCTCCCAAGTGCTGGGATTAAAGGCGTGCGCCACCACGCCTGGCTTTGAACAGTGGTTCTGACAAATCCCTATTCCAAAATACCAACGTGGAAGATGTTCTCAATGCTTGGAAACTGGAGCGAGACTCGCTTCGGGATGAGTCCCAGAGGAAGAAGGAGCAGGACAAGCTGCAGAGAGAGAGGGACAAACTAGCCAAGCAGGAGCACAAGGAAAAGGAAAAGAAAAGGACACAGAGAGGGGAAAGAAAATGATAACACTGGCCCACTCTTCCTTCTACCCACGGACTACCATGTGTTTAAGAGAAATGGGAGGCCATTACATTTCCCAAGATCTCCCAAGGCATTGGTCCTTTTGTTTACATAGTCAAAAGGAAAATCACAATCACTTTGAACTATAAAAAGTGCCATGTTTTGGTGGTGTGGGCAATCAACTATAGTTAGGGTCTTTACCAAAGACCTTAAATAGGGGCAACCTTTATTTTTTTAATACTGAGGTTCTGTGTTCCTTCTGGCTTTTTATTTTTTAAAGGTGTCCCTCATTTTTGATTCAAAAAGCTAACAGTTACAGTTT
Source organism: Dipus sagitta (assembly GCA_036346955.1). Classification (NCBI taxonomy): domain Eukaryota; kingdom Metazoa; phylum Chordata; class Mammalia; order Rodentia; family Dipodidae; genus Dipus; species Dipus sagitta. The sequence goes on from CM070770.1 coordinate 218,470,710, forward strand.
TTATCCCGGAGGAAGCCTGTCTATTCATTCCCTCTATGATAAAAAAAAAAAAAAGCAGAATTGCTTTGGAGGCAATATGTGCCCTTAAATCTAATCTGTTTTTGTTTTTTGAGATAAGAATCTCACTCAGTAGTCCAGGCTGGCCTTAAACTCTTTTTTTTTTTTTTTTTGGCCTTAAACTCTTGACAGTACTCTTGCCTCAGGCTCCTCAGTGCTGAGATTACAGACATGAGCCACCATGCTTGGCTGTAGTAGTAGTTTATGGCTGAAATGGCTGTTAAAGAGCCCTGCCTGGATCCACATTCTATGACATGACAGCAAATTAGGGAAGTGGGAAGGAATTGTCTGAGGGTGTTATAGATGTGGTAATATTTTTTTGAAGAAGTTTCAGCCTGGGCTGGGGATATAGTTAGTAGTAAAATGCTTCCTTGGCATGTACTAGTTAGTTGGGTTTGATCCCCATTACCACACATACACAATAAAGTATAGGGAAAAAGGTATCTTTTTTTTATTTTTATTTTTTGTTTATTTTTATTTATTTATTTGAGAGCAACAGACCGAGAGAGAGAGGGAGAGAGAGAATGGGCGCGCCAGGGCTTCCAGCCACTGCAAATGCGCCCCTTTGTGCATCTGGCTAATGTGGGTCCTGGGAATCCAGCCTCGAACCATGGTCCTTAGGCTTCACAGGCAAGCGTTTAACCACTAAGCCATCTCTCCAGCCCAAAAGGTATCTTTTTTTTTTTTTTTTTTTTTTTTTTTTTGGTTTTTCGAGGTAGGGTCTCACTCTAGCCCAGGCTGACCTGGAATTCACTATGGAGTCTCAGGGTGGCCTCAAACTTATGGCAATACTCCTACCTCTGCCTCCCGAGTGCTGGGATTAAAGGCGTGCGCCACCACGCCCGGCTCCAAAAGGTATCTTTAATAGCATAATAGCGTTACATATTTTTCCTCATGTAGATTGTGACTTTAAGAAGGATGTACTTATATTGACTGAAAAGATATTGTTAGCTAGATTCATTTTTTTATAATCATGAATTTCCTCTTGATTTTAATTCTAATTTCACCTAAAATTAGACTGTAAAATCTAAATTTTTAGAGAAACTAGAAGAATTGTTTTGTAGAGAACACTGGAGAAAAATCTTGCTAAAACAAGTGTACATAGTAGGTGTTTAGCACATTTATGAAATGAACAGATGGAATCAAGTGATCAGAGACTCTTCAGGTCTACTTCTGTCTAACAATGCTCACTTGTAAATCAGGTCCTGCCCTGCATTGGGCAACAGCTGCCTGGACAGAGCCATTTCTCTGACAAGACAAAGCAGATATTTTATACTAGGGGTCAACAGACTACCACTCATAGACCAAGCTTAGCCTAGTCTTTTTATTGTATGGTACAAACTAAAAATGGTTTTTACTTTTTTAAGAGGTTATAAAAGAATACATGATAGAGACCATAAGTGGGTATAAAACCTAAAATTTTTACTGTTTAGCCCTTTGGAGAAAGCTTGTTCACTTGTTTTATATCATTATCTGAGATTAACAAAAAATTTTGCCTTTGTGAAGAAAGTTTTTAAAAAAAAGCTTGGTTAAGGAAAAGGAGATACATTAGTTCTTCATACAATCCTATAAGCTTGGCATTGCAAAAATAACCACCTTTTTAAAAAATAAACTTTAAGGGAGGAGGGCTTTTATTAGGTTGGTATTGTATATATGTAAGTAGAAAGATTGAGATGGGGAGGGGATATGATGGGGAATGGAATTTCAAAGGGGAAAGGGGGGAGGGTAATACCATGGGATATTTTTTATAATCATGGAAAATATTAATAAAAATTGAGAAAATAAAAAAAGATTCTAGAAATAAGCAGGAAAAAAATAAAAAATAAACTTTAAGTCACCATCAATAAAAAATAAAAATAATAATAATAAATTAGGTCTGGAGAGATGGATTAGTGGTTAAGGCACTTGCCTACAAAGCTAAAGGACCCAGGTTCAATTCCCTAGGACCCACATAAGCCAGATACACAAGGTGGCACATGTGTTTGGAGTTTGTTTATAGTGGCTGGAGGTCCTGGTGTGTCCATTCTCTCTCTCTCTCTCTCTCTCTCTCTCTCTGTGTGTGTGTGTGTGTGTGTGTGTATCATTCTCTTTCTCTCAAATAAATAAAAAAATTAAAAATACACTATATAGCCAAGCATGGTGGCGCATGCCTTTGATCCCAGCACATAGGAGGCAGAGGTGGGAGGACCACCGTGAGTTCAAGGCCACCCTGAGACTACATAATGAATTATAGGTCAGCCTGGGCTAGAGTGAGACCCTACCTCAAAAAACAAAAAATATATATATACTTGTATAAAATTTTCCAAAGAAAATAAAACTTAAGCTGGGCATGGTGATGCACAGCTTTAATCCCAGCATTTGGGAGGCAGAGGTAGGAGATCACCATGAGTTCGAGGCCAACCTGACAGCCTGGGTGTTGGATGGCAAATTTCCTCCGCATTGTAAAGTGTAAACAACTTGTGCCAGATTTATCAAAAGCAGCTGGTTCAACTCACCAGAGAAGGTGTGGGGAGGGTCATTAGACCCCCACCTGACATTTAGGCGCCACCCCTTGCAGCAGCTGTATACAATCACATGCAAGATCTCGTAACCTGAGTGGGGGAGATATAGTATATAGAGAGGAAAAGCTCTAAAAACAAGCAGCTCTGGTGAGCTGGTGTCTCTGAAATCTTCATGTTCTGTAAGTAAGCCCTTGCCAGAGGCTGAGGGATGAACATAAGCAGGGGAAACCCTGACAGAGTGAGCCCCACTGAAGGGCTGCTCTGTGGTCCCATACTCTTGGACAAGGAGGAGGAGCTTCTAGAAGTGGCCATGGGAAAGTTGTCATTCAGGGTGGAATGGGACTTCCCTGTGGTGCGGCTGCTCTGGGGTCCTGATGCTCTGTAAGTAAGTCCTCATTCTGAAGCTGAGGGAGGAGCATCCAAGGAGTAATTTTCACACAGGAATCTCCATCAAAGTGGCTGCTTGGGTGGGGGGCAGCATGTTCCTATATGCTCTGTGACTCCCCAATAAACTCATTGGTTCACTGAACTGGTACTGGTGTAATCATACTTTGGTCTGCCATCTGAGTCCTATTTGGAGTGAAGACATATGTCCACATCTCCCCAGGGGAAAAGTTTCCCATGACACTGTGCTAGAGTGAGACCCTACCTCAAAAAAAAAAAAAAAAAAATGTGCTGGAGTGGTGGCATATGCCTTTAATCATAGCACTTGGGAGGTTGAGTTAGGACTGCTGAGTTTGAGGTCAGCCTGGGCTATATTGAGACCCAACCTCCAAAACCCTCCACCAAAAACAAAAAGTAATGGGCCAGCATGGTGGCACACACTCTTATCGTAATCCGAGCACTCCTCAGGAGGCAGAGGTAGGAGGAATGGCTATGAGTTTGAGGCCAACCTGAGACAACAGGGAATTCCAAGTCAGCCTGGGCTAGAGGGAGACCTTACCTCAAAATAACAAACAAAACTGGGCTAGAGAGATGGCTTAAAGGTTAAGGCACTTACCTACAAAGCCAAAGGACCCAGGTTTGATTCCCCAGGACCCACGTAAGCCAGATGCACAAGGTGGCGCATATGTCTGGAGTTCATTTGCAGTGGCTGGAGGTCCTGGCACAGCTACTCTCTATCTATCTGCCTCTTTCTCTCACTAAATAATAAATAAATAAATAATGGGCTGGGAAGATGGCTCAGCTGTTAAAAGTACTTGCTTGAAAGCCTGTAGCCTGGGTTCAATTGTGGTGTTTGTAGTGAGCAGTAAGAGACTCTGGCACACCCATACATATACACACATATGTAAATAAACAATGCTTTGAAAGAAAGTAACAACAGGGAGTAATGTCTACTGAATACCTACTGTATAAAACCCTTTGTGCTTGTGTCATCACCCACCTTGACTCCAGGCTGGGTCTGTGACTTGCTTTAGCCAAGAGAATGCAGCAGAAGCCACACTCTGTCCAGTCTAGGCTACAGTTTGAAGAAGGATTGGCAGCCACCATATGCCTCAGCCTATCCTAGAAATCTCCCCTGCATCATATCAACTGAAAATATATGTGTACACTTTAAAGATCCTCAGCAGTACTGTTCATAATAGCTACAAAGTGCAAACAGCCCAAATGCCACCAGCACATGAATAAACAGGCACATATACACAGAGGACTATGACTCAGCCATGAAAAAGAATGGATCACTAGCATATACTACAATGTGGATGAACTTTGAACACATGATATTGAGTGAAAGAAGCGAGACATGAAGGACCACATAGTGTATGATTTCATTTTTAGCTTTTGTCTTTTTGTTATTGAGATAAGATTTCATTGTAGCTCAGGCTGACCTGGAACTCACTCTGTAGTCCCAGGCTGACTTTGAACTCATGGTGATATGCCTACCTCTCCCTTCTGAGTGCTGGGATTATATGCATGATCCACCATGCCTGGCCTAAATTCCATTTTTTTTTTTTTTCCAGGTAGGGTCTCACTCTAGCCCAGGCTTACCTGGCACTCACTATGACTAAGGAAGTCAGAGACCAGCCTTGAACTCACAGCAATCCTCCTATTTCGGCCTCCTGAGGGCTAGAATTAAAGGCATGCACTGACTCTAGAGACTGCTATAGTCTCCTCCACTACTCTCTGGGAAAAAAAGAGTAGGCTTGCACACCCCCCAAAAATCACTCAAATTTGCATACTCCCCATTTACTCAAGCTGCTCTCACTCTTGTTTGGAGAATCTGCTTTATTTTACAGATGGTAGAAAAAATAGAGGAGAACTAAGATCCATTGATAAGACAAGAAGTTAGCAGACTGCCCACCATGGTATGTGCCACTACTACCACATCTGCCATGAACCAGAAGAAATTGCAAGGGAAGTGACGACATGAACACTGTTCATACTGCTAGGCTGACAACCAATCCCCGGTGGATGGTGACAAACATGGTGGTCTATCAAAACAGAAATCCTAGCCAAGCATGGTAGCACATGCCTTTAATCCTAACACTCGGGAGGCAGAGATAGGAGGACTGTCAAGAGTTCAAGGCCACCCTGAGACTACTACATAGTGAATTCCAGGTCAGCCTGGGCTAGAATGAGACCCTGGCTCAAAAAAAAAAAAAAAAAAAAAAAAGGTAGAAATCCAGACTACAGAGAGTTCAAGACTAAATTAGACTTCCAACAGGCCTGCTATGGTTCAGGGAACATTGCAGAAAATGGGGCAGAAAGACTGTAAGAGTCACAGTCACAGAGTGGGTGGGAATATCCTGAGGCATGGTCCCCCGCGACCCCACAGGGACTGATTGAGGCCTCCATGACCCTTCAGTGAACACCATAACCTCACAGAGGAAGGCCTCCAGGGTAATGGGAGCTGGGATGAAGGAATAAAAGAGAATAACCTGTTATAATTAATAAAAAATTAAAATATAAAAAAATAAACCAGGCATGGTGGTGCACATCTTTAATCCTCACACTTGGGAGGCAGAGGTAGGAAGATTGCCGTGAGTTCTAGGCCACCCTGCGACTACATAGTGAATTTCAGGCCAGCCTGAGCTAGATTAAAACCCTACCTGGAAAAACAAAAAACAAATAGCCAGGTGTGGTAGTGCACACCTTTTTAATTCCAGCACTCAGGAGGCAGAGGTAGGAGAATTGCCATGAGTTCAAGGCCAGCCTGAGACTACATAGTGAATTCCAGGCCAGCTTGGGCTAGAGTGAGACCCTACCTCGAAAAAAACAAAAATAATAAATAGAGGTACCTTCCAAGTTTCAGGGGTCCATTGTGGCAGAAAGAATTTAAGAGCCAAAAAGGGCAGGACTGCTTACAATGCAGTCGTTCAGACAAAAATAAGCTTCACAACACCCTCATAATAGGAGGAAAAGACGAAGACATCAAAATGAATAATCAAGTGAGGTACAGAGTATGATGGAGAGTGCATTTGTGAAGGGGAAAGTGGGGGAGGGGAGGGAAGTATCATGGTTTATTGTCTATTATTATGGAAGTTGTCAGTAGAAAAAAAATTTTTTAAGGGTCCAGACCAACAGAAGCCATGCAGATTCAAGTTGTAGCAGGTATGACACACACTTCATCTTAGTTCTTGGGAGGTGGAGGCAGGAGGATCGGGGATTCAAAGTCAGCCCTGGCTACATGATACCAAAGAAAGAAAAGAAGGAAGCCGGGCGTGGCAGCACACACTTTTATTCCCAGCACTTGGGAGGCAGAGGTAGGAGGATCACCAAGAGTTCAAGGCCACCCTGAGACTACATAGTGAATTCCAGGTCAGCCTGGGCTAGAGTGAGACCCTACCTCAAAAACAAAAAAAAACAAAAAAATGGAAGGAAGGAAGAGAGAGAGAGCCTGGCATGGTGGAGCACGCCTTTAATCCCAGCACTTGGGAGGCAGAGGTAGGAGGATCATTTGCAGTGGCTAGAGGCCCTGGTGTACCCATTCTCTCTCTCTCTCTCTCTCTCTCTCAAATAAAATATTTTTTTTTAAATGATAGCAAAGAACAATGAAATTGGGAAAAAAATTGCTGGTCTGGGAGTATGGCTGACTGGTGAGCATCCTCTTAGGGTCCCAGCGAGGGGCTGGGGGTATGGCTCAGTGATAGAGCTCCCTGCATAGCATCCCCAGTGAGGAGATGGAGGGGTATCTTGATGAAAGAGCCCACCTAGAGTCCCTAGTGAGGGGCTAGGTAATGGCTAAGTGGCAGAGCCCCTGCCTAACATGTATGAGGCCCTGAGTTTCATTCCCAGCACTATAAAAAATTCACCCTTGGACTGGAGGGTGGGTTAATGGTTTAAGGCGTTTGCCTGCAAAGCCAAAGGACCCAGGTTTGATTCCCCAAGACCCACATTAGCCAGATGCACAAGGGGGCACACATATCTAGAGTTCGTTTACAATTGCTGGAGGCCCTGGCACACCCATTCTCTCTCTGTCTCCCTTTTTCTCTGTCAAAAAACTTAAAAAAATTCACCATTGAGAGCAAGACCCTACTTTTAAAAACAAAACAAAACAAAAAAAATTCACCCTTGTGGGAATGGAGAGATGGCTTAGAGGTTAAGGTGCTTGCCTGTGAAGCCTAAGGACTCAGGTTCGATTCCCCAGAACTCACAAAACAGATGCACAAGGTGGCACATGCATCTGGAGTTTGTTTGCAGTGGCCAGAGGCCCTGACGTACCCATTCTCTCCCTCTCTCTTTGTCTAATAAATAAATAAAAATAAAACATTTAAAAAATTTACCCTTGGGCTGGAGAGATAGCTCAGTGGTTAAGACACTTGCTTGTAAAGCCTAATGACCTGGGTTCTATTCCCTAGTACCCATGTAAAGCCAGATGCACAAAGTGGTGTGTATATCTGGAGTTCATTTGCAGCAGCTGGAGGCCCTAGCATGCCCATTCTCTCTGTCTTCTTTCTATCTCTTTCTGCTTGCAAGTACATAATATTTTTAAAAATTCGCCCCTTGCCGGGCGTGGTGGCGCATGCCTTTAATCCCAGCACTGGGGAGGCAGAGGTAGGAGGATCGCCGTGAGTTCAAGGCCACCCTGAGACTCCATAGTGAATTCCAGGTCAGCCTGGGCTAGAGTGAGACCCTACCTCGAAAAAAAAAAAAAAAATTCGCCCCTTAAGACCCTATTGCACATACCTGGGTGGCAAGGCCACTGAGAAATTCTGCTGGAACTGAGCTGATAACCTCCTCCATGTAGACCAGCTGAGAGAAAGCTGGAAGAAGCCATTCTACATTTAGTTCAATGGGAGAGAGATATCACCAGTGAAGATACTCAACAGTGGACACTGCAAGCCTTATAATTGGCCAGCCAGGCCAAATGAGCCAACGGGTGCAATAGTGGCACATCTGTCATGGTGGAAACCAACTGCCCTCCAATTGGACTGGAGGCCCGCTCCATGGGGGGGAATACATCCCTGATACTAAAAACTTAAAACAGGGGTAGTCATGAGCCCTAGGGGTGTAACATCTGCTGATGTCTGGAAAAATGTATATACTATGCTTATCAAACTGCCCAGTTAGCACTTTTCTTAATATTTAGACCCTTATATTAATGCTACTCTCACTTTGGGTAGAGAATCTTCTCTTTTCAGATGGCAGTGACCTTGGGCTGACTCAGAAGGTATCATGGTGCTGGAAAGAAGTGACTGGAGAACTGAGTAACATCTCAATCACACCTTCCAAGGCTCAGGGTCTAATGTGGAAGAGGTGGCAGAAAGAATGTAAGAGCCAAAGGAAGGGTAGGACTCCTTACAACGTGCTCCCTCCAGACATAAAATGGCCTGGATATCCATGACCTCATAGTGCCTGACACTACCTACACAAGACCATCATAAGAGGAGGAAAAGTTCATGATATCAAAATGAAAGAGAGACTGATTAAGATGGGGAGGGGATATGATGGAGAATGGAATTTCAAAGGGGAAAGTGGGGGGAGGGAGGTAGCACCATGGGATATTTTTATAATCATAGAAAATGTTAATAAAAATTAAGAAAGAAAAAAAATTCACCCTTCACTGGTTAAAGGGAATCATTGAATCAGGGAAAGGGAAGACAGACACTACACCGGCCCATTTGTACATGTGTACACGGCGGTTTCCAAAGTATGAAGGCACAGTTGGGAAGATGTAAAAAGATCAGATGGTCCACAAAGCCAAAAATAGTTATGTTACTATTTGGCCAGGCTCAGTGGCACCTGCCTGACCTGTCCCAGCTATTCAGGAAGCTAAGGCAGGGGGATGGCTTGAGCCCCGCAGTTTGAGACAAGCCTTGGCTACATAGCAAGACTTGGTTACAACTAAAAAGCACTGTTTGGCTGTGTTTTCAGCAGAACTGTCCTTCACCCTCTCAGCAGCACTCCTGAATATGTCCCTGACAAGTCTCTTGACACTCTTACTGCATCATATTATACAACATGGGTGAATTAAGACTTCTGCCCAGTGCTCACTTTGGCAGCATATATACTAAAATTGGAATGAAACAAAGATTAGTAAGGCCCCTGCAAAAGGATGACATGCAAAGTTGTGAAAACCTCTGCCCAGTAGGCCTTCACAAGGAGGTGATCTTTGAGTATTCTGGGAGATCCAATGTCATCACATTACCCTTAAATAGGAAAAGGGGAGAAGCAATGGAGCAAGAGAGGATGTTATGAGAAAGGCTGGGCTGGCCACTACTAGCTTGGAAGATGGAGCCAGCAGTCTGGGAGGTAGGCACCTGAGGAAGCTGGAGAAGGGAAGGAATCCCTTCCCCCATTTAGCCTTCTAATCTCCAGACAACTCCGCTATGCTGTTAAGAGGCATGACACTGGGGTACTTTTACAGCAGCAAGGAGAACCTGATATAGTTCCTTGTTGTGGTAGGTCTCTTCCAATGTTCATGTGAGACCAATGGCCCCTCAGTCTTGGGTACTTTAGGGTGGTGGGTTCCTGGGAGGGCAAGATGACACTGGAGTCCTGGCTCAGCTCTCCCATATGGTTCCTGGGTGCAGGATGAGTCCCAGCTCTCAGGCTCAGATCTCTTCCATGCAGTTCCCAGTTCCAGGATGACACTACTGCTCCAGATCCCAGGTTTAGATATCATCAGGACTTGGGATCTCTACCACATGGTTTCCATTTCCAAAAGATAACATCAGGGTAGGCTCACCCCTTCATGGACAGGATGGAACTTGGATCAAGACAGGGGATCCAGTAAGAAACCCAGAGACATCATAGGAACAGAACCTGCATCCTTGAGGACCAATGCAATGGGGACATTCCAAAGAAATGAAATTCCAATCCATTTCTGTGGTCTGCAGCAACCAGTCAGGGGCCCCTCCCTATGTCAGAGGGAGTTTGCTGTCCATAAATTCTTACTTCCTCTTTGTTACACCTGTCTGAAGTAGAAAAATCTTCCTGGTTAGCTGCCAGTATCATTGTAGCGCTCAATGGAAGGCTCTAAAGCAAATCCTCCAATCTTCTCCTCTAAGGTCAGCACTGATTGAGCCCAAGACAGACTCTGGAGAGAAGCAACCATGACTGTCCAGCACTTTCCTTGGCTTCCTGATGGCTGGAGGAATGCCAGCACTGAGGAACTCCTTGGCAGATCTTTCTTTCCCTCTCTTGCACCACTGTACTTGCCCCCACTGGCAGGCAATTCTGTCCTAGCCAGCAATCGGAGATGTTTTCCAAGACTGTGGGGCTGCTCCTTTTTGCCCCAAACTCTTGTCTTTATTAAACATCTATGCCTTTCCTTAGACCCTTGCTCTTTCTTTCTTCTTTCTTTTTCTAGGTAGTATCTCCCTCTAGCCCAGGCTGGCCTGGACTTCACTATGTAGTCTCAGACTGGCCTCAAACTCATGGTGATCCTCCTATCTCTCTGCCTCCTGAGTGCTGGGATTAAAGGCATGCACCACCACACGTGGCTCCCTTTCTTTTTACAAGTATTTTATTTGGGGGCTGGAGAAATGGCTTAGCAGATAAGGCACTCACCTGCAAACCCAAAGGACCCACGTTCGATTCCCCAAGACCCACATAAGCCAGATGCACAAGGTGGCGCATGCTTCTGGAGTTCATTATTAGTGGCTGAATGCCCTGGCATGCCCATTCTCTCTCTCATATAAATAAAATTAAAAAAAGAAGTATTTTATTTGGGCAGGAGAAATGGCTTAGAGGTTAAAGCACTTGCCTGTGCAAGCCTAAGGACCCATGTTCGATTCCCCAGTACCCACATAAGCCAGATGCACAAGGTGGTACGTGTGTCTGGAGTTTGTTTGCCGTGGCTTGGAGGCCCTGGCACACCCATTTTTTTTCTCTCTTTCTCTCTCAAATAAAAAAATATTTTAAAAAATTATTTATTTTGAGAGAGAGAGGCAGATAAAGAAAATGGGCATGCCAGGGCCTCTCGCCACTACAAAGGAACTCCAGATGTATGCACCACCTTGTGTATCTAGCTTTAGGTGGGTACTGGGGAATCGAACTCTGGTCCTTAGGCTTTGCAAGCAAGTACCTTAACTGCTGAGCCATCTTTCAAGTTCCAGGATAATCTTTGTGAGTGAGTTTGAGAACTGCTTGAGACTACAGAGTGAGTGCCAGGTCAGCCTGGGCTAGAGTGAAACCCTACCTTGAAAAAAAAATTGTAAAACAGTTGTGCCAGTGTGGTGGTTTGATTCAGGTGTCCCCTATAAACTTAGGTGTTCTGAATGCTAGGTTCCCAGCTGATGGAGATTTGAGAATGAACACCTTCTGGGGCAATGTATTGTTGGGGGGTGGGCTTATGGGTGTTATAACCAGTTTTCCCATGCCAGTGTTTGGCATACTCTCCTGTTGCTGTTGTCCACCTTATGTGAGCCAGGGGATGATGTCCACCCTCTGCTCATGCCATTGTTTTTCCTACCATCATGGAGCTTCCCCCTTGAGGCTGTAAGCCAAAATAAACCTTTTTTTCCTCACAAGCTGCTCTTGGTTGGGAGATTTCTACCAGCAATGCAAACCTGACTTCAACAGTAAAGTGGTACCGAGGAGTGAGGTTGCTGCTAAACACCTGACTGTGTGGCTTTGGCCTTTTGGAACTGATTTTCAAGAGGAATGTGGAAGGATTTAAAACTTTGTCCTAAGAGATGCCTTGCAGTGCTGTAAATACAGCTTGATGGACTATTCTGGTCAGAGTAGGAAGACCTGAATGCAGTAAGAACTATGGACTGTGAGGTTTGGCTAATGAGGGTGAGAAAGAGCTTTGCTTGGATTAGGCTAGCAGTTTGTGTGAGAAGCTTGCTGTTATGCCGTGTCCTGAGAAGTTGTGCAGGGTTGCTTTGTGTAGAAATAAACTGGTGTGTGCAGAGGGGTATGGCACAGAAAGAAAAATCTTTGGGTGAACTGCTGTCCATTCAGCTGCAATTGAGGTATTACAACCTTTGAGACTGGGCCAGCTGACCTGCACTGGGGCAACAGGAAGAATGTATACTCTTTTGGAGGGGCCTGAGTGCTCAAGAAGTGTCTTGTTTTTCAAAGTCTGCTTTATTCCCCCCTGAATTAACAAATTTCCACCCTACCTGGTATTGTGGAGTATAAGAAATGCAGGGAAAAGAGGGTCATTGAGTTTGCAACACGGTCTTGTGTTTTGGAAATGGCCATGGGCAGTGTGAAGCAGGTTTACTGGTTGCCTGTATGGGAACCCCGTGGGGCCCTGAGGATGAACTGTAGATTGCCATGGAGACCCCGTGGAGATGCCAGAACCATGCGATGGTTGCTAAGGAAAGCTGCCAGCCCAGGATGAAGTTTTCCAGGACTGTGAGTAGCCTAGTGGAGGGGCAGAATTGGAATACCACTTATTGCTGGTTAGAGTTATCAGACTTGGAGACTTGTCACTGCCTAGAGTTGTTGGACTTGAAGCTACATAATTTGATATTTGCCTTAATTGTTTTAAATCTTGTATTGACTGAATATTCTTTGCCATGCCTGATGTCATCTTTTGCAGTGTGTTTGTTCTGTGCCATTACGGGCTTTTTGAGGTTATTTTTTGGTATTATGGCTCAGTTAAGAGATCTTGGACTATGGGGATGTATGAACATCATTGGAATTGATAAAAAGTATGGGGACTTTTAAAATTGGATGAATGCACTGCATTTTACATCATGTATAGTTATCAGTTTATAGGGGCCGGGGCGGAATGTGGTAGTTTGATTCTGGTGTCCCCTATAAACTTAGGTGTTCTGAATGCTAGGTTCCTAGCTGATGGGAGATTTGAGAATTAACGCCTTCTGGGCAGTGTATTGTTGGGGTGGGCTTATGGAGGTTATAGCCACTTTCCCCTTGCCAGTGTTTGGCACACTCTCCTGTTGCTGTTGTCTACCTTATGTTGGCCAGGGGGTGATGTCCACCCTCTGCTCATGCCATCATTTTCCCTGCTATCATGGAGCATCCCCCTCAAGCCTGTACGCCAAAATAAAACTCTTTTTTTTTTTCTCCACAAGCTCCTCTTGGTTGGGTGATTTCTACCAGCAATGCAAACCTGACTGCAACAGCCGGGCATGGTGGTGCATGCCTTTAATCCCAGCACTTGGGAGGCAGAAGTAGGAGTATTGCCATGAGTTCGAGGCTACCCTGAGACTACAGAGTGAATTCAAGGTCAGCCTGGGCTAGAGCAAGAAAACCAAAAAAGTGATGGAGAGATGGCTTAACGATTCAGGTGCTTGCCTACAAAGTCAAAGGATCTAGGTTTAATTCTCTAGGACACATGTAAGCCGATGCATCTGGAGTTTGTTTCCAGTGGCTGCAGACCCTGGTGCACCCATTCTCTCTCTCTGCCTTTCTCCCACTCTCGCAAATAAATAAAAATACAATATTTTAAAAACAAAAGTGTATATATATGTAATATATAAATAAAATTTAAAAAAACTCTGTTGAGTTATTTGCAAGCAGAGGGGGGATAGGAGAATCAGTGCACCAGGGCCTCTTACCACTGCAAAGGAACACCAGATGTATGCACCACTTTGTGCATTTGGCTTTATGTGGGTACTGGGGAATCAAACGCAGGCCTCATACACTTGCAAGTAAGAGTCTTTAACTGCTGAGGCATCTCTCCAGCACCTCTAACTTATTTATTTATTTTGGGTTTTTTGGACATAGGGTCTCACTCATGCCCAGGCTGAACTCAAACTCATGTACATCTGTCTGTTATCCCAAAGCACCTGAAGCATAGAGAGGCAGAGTCAGAATCTTGAACATTCCCAAGTCGGCTAGTCTGACCTTCCCAGTGACAAACAAGTAGAAGGGGAGAACCAACATCCCCAGCTGTACTCCGACCTCCACACTTGTTGTGCGCGCGTGCGCACACACACACTCACACACTTAAAAGCCAAACAGCAATCTACAGCCATCTCATCTTGAATACATCCCAAACAGCAATGACTTCAGGAGTACCTGCCCCATACCAGGCAGATTACAGTGCAGCTGTATATTGTGGCTTTGTTACTTGCTGTCCCCACACCACACCACACTTTGACAGGGTCCAGACCTGAGCCACACCCTATATTATTTGTCCTCCTCCCCTTTCTTTCTTTCTATCTTTCTTTCTTTTTTTTCGAGGTAGGGTTTCACTCTAGTCCAGGCTGACCTGGAATTCACTATGTAGTCTCAGGGTAGCCTTTAAAGGCATGTGCCACCACACCCGGCTCCAGCTATATTTTTAAAAATATATATATTTGGGCTGGAGGGATGGCTTAGCGGTTAAGGCATTTGCCTGCAAAGCCAAAGGACCCTGGTTCGACTCCCCAGGACCCATGTTAGCCAGATGCACAAGGGGGCACACATATTTGGAGTTCATTTGCAGTGGCTGGAGGCCCTGGCGCACCCATTCTCTCTCTCTCAAACAAATAAATAAAAATAAAATATACAAATATTATTTGAAAGACAGAGAGAGGGAGAGAGGGAGAGAGAGAGAATGGGTGTGCCAGGATCTCTAGCCACTGCAAACGAACTCCAGGCCCATGTGCATCTGGCTTATGTGGGACCTGGAGAACAGAACTTGGGTCCTTAGGCTACGCAGGCATCTTAACCGCTAATCCATCTCTCCAACCCAGCCCATTTTTTTAAAAATTTTATTTATTTGAGAGAGTGAGAGAGGGAAAGAAGCAGACAGAGAGAGAAAAAGAGAGAGGAATACAATGGGCACACCAGGGCCTCCAGCTACTGCAAACAAACTCCAGACACATGTGCCACCTTGTGCATCTGGCTTACATGGGTCCTGGGGAATTGAACAAAGGTCCTTTGGCTTTGTAGGCAAACACCTCAACTGCTAAGCCATCTCTCCAGCAACCCCCCCCCCCCCATTTTTACTTGAGACAGAGAGAGGGAAAAGGAGAGAGAGAATAAACAGAAAAAAAATATTATTTGAAAGAAAGAGTATGGGCACACATTTGTGCATCTAGCTTGACATGGGTACTGGGGAAATGAACCTGGGCCTGCAGCCTTTGTAAGCAAGTGTCTTTAATCACTGAGCTATCACCCCCGCCACCTTTTCTTTGTTGTTGTTTTTAAGGTAGGGTCTTGCATTAGCCTAGGCTGACCTGAAATTAGTCTCAGGCTAGCCTTGAATTCACAGTGAGACTCCCACCTCAGCATCTGGAGTGCTGGGATTAAAGGCATGTGCTGCCACCATGCCCAGGGTTTTTTCTTTTTTTCTTTTGGTTTTTTGAGGCTCAGGCTAACCTGGAATTTACTACAAAGTCTCGGGGTAGCCTTGAGCTCACGTTGATCCTCTGACCTCTGCCACCATGGCCAGCTTTTTTTTTTTTTTTTTTTTTCTTTAATTTACTTATTAGAGACATAGGGAGAGAGAGAATGGGCATGCCAGGGCCTCTAGCCACTGTAAACAAACTCCAGATGCATACGCCACCATGTGCATCTGGCTTATGTGGGACCTCGAGAATCGAACCTGGGTCCTTAGGCTTCACAGGCAAGTGTCTTAACCACTAAGCCATCTCTCCAGCCCCCTCTTTTTGAGATAAGGTTTCATTATGTAGACCAAGCTGGTTTCAAACTAGCAGCATTTCCTGTCTCATCCTCCAAAGTCTGGGGATCATAGGCCTAGACCACTATGCTCAACACTTCCCTATTTTCTACTGGAGAAACACACAAGGTAGGAATTTCCAATTTGCTATAGATCTTTTCTCCTGGAGAAATTCTTGGTATTAGCAAACATCACCATGAACTCAAGTGCCAAAGACAGGAAGTGATCCAGAGCTTGTCCTCATCATAATGACAAAAGGAAGTGGTGAGGGCTGGACAGATGGCTTAGCGCAGTTAAGGCATTTTTGCCTGCAAAGCCAAAGGACCTTGGTTTGATTCCCCAGGGCCCATGTAAGCCAGATGCACAAGAGTGCATGCATCTGGAGTTTGTTTGCAGTGCCTAGAGGCCCTGGCATGCCCATTCACTCTCTCCCTCCCTCTCAAATAAATAAGTAAATAAAAATAAAGTAAAAAAAAATTAAAAAGATTAAAGAATAAAGAAGTAAAAAATAATTTTAAAAAAAGGGAAGTGGTGAAAACAGGTCCCTGGTAGAGTTCACATCTGGCTTGTCTTTAAACTTCCCCTTTTTAAATATTTATTTGAGAGAGAGAGGCAGACAGAGAAAGAGAGAATGTGTATGTTAGGGCCTCTAATCACTGAAAACAAACTACAGACATATGTGCCTCCTTGTGCATCTGGCTTACATGGGTACTGGGGAATCGAACCTGGGTCCTTAGGCTTTCTAGGTGAGCATCTTAACCACTAAGCCATTTTCTCAGCCCTTGTTTTGTCTTTAAAGCATGTCTTTTGCTTTATAAACATATATCACTCATCTTTCATCAACACAAGAAGACTACAGGAGACTTGTCAAATACTTCATAAACTCATATTTGGTTAAGGAGATAATGAGACAGTTGGAATAAAAGAAGAATGCCTCCCTAATGACATCTTAGTGGCTATGCAAATCCCACTTTTGAGTAGAGGCCAGCTCAATATCAAACACACTGCTGTCCTGCTACACCAGGGCTGAGGAGAACAACTGGATTCTTACCCCACTATCCAGAAAACAAAACTGAGCTTCAGTTGTTAGTCACATCACATGAACACAGCCAGTAAGATTGTCAGAAAATTTAAAAACCATGTTTGAATAGGGGCTGTGGCTCAGTTAGTAGCATGCTGGCTAGCATGCATAAAGCCCTGGGTTCTATCCCCAGTACCATATAAACTGGGCATTGTGGTGCATGTCTATCATTCCAGCAATCAGGATGTGGAGGCAGGAGGATCAGAAGTTCAAGGTCATTGTAGGCTACAAAGGGAGTTCTAATCCAACTTGGGCTATAGTTGACCTCGTCATCAACTGAAGATGGTAAGATAGTTAATCATGGTATGTGTCCTCAACATGATACATTTTCAGCTGTTTTCTTTTTAAAATATTTTATTTTATTTATTAAAGAGAAAGAAAGAGGGGGAGAGAGAGAGAATGAATGGGCACTTTCAGAGTGTGCTGCCAACAACACTCAGTAAAAGTGCAGCACTGCCTGCACAGTCATTTTATTTAACAAAGGGCTTGAAAACAAAGCATACTACTTCCTAACACCCTACCCACCCCTGCCAAATCCTCCAGGTCCTCTGCCCCAGACCTCTAACACCTCAGCAGTTCAGTCCTGCCCTTACTAAGCTTAGTGTCTAAACAGGAAGATAGGTGTCCCTCGGTCAGTGGACATGTTGACAAGTGGCTGAATGGACTATGTCAGGCAAATGAAAAATTTGAAAACAGGGCTCCCAAGATTCGCCCCAAAAGGGTCCCAACTAGCCCTGAGGTGCTGATCCCCGATATAAATGAGCTTTGAAGGATGATTAAAAGTTCAAATCTAGTCTGTATGTGCTAAGCAAAAACAGTTATCAGAATTCTACCATGAAAGATCTAAAAACAGGTTCTTGTGAAAGCTGGGCAGAAGGGGATACCAATACAATGGAACAATCTGTATATATTCATTTTTTCTAGGGAATGTCAGTTTTCACAGCCTCTTACAGAAAACATTCTGAAACACCATGCACAGACATTCCAGTTCCTAGAGTGAAGCAGCACCATCTCTGAACACAGTGGTGTGGCAGGAAACCATGAACATCTTGGTGAAGTTTTCAACCCACCACGAGCTCAGGTTTTCCAGGAAGGTCCCTGGTTTTCTGGTCATAAA
This sequence comes from Dipus sagitta, assembly GCA_036346955.1. NCBI lineage: Eukaryota > Metazoa > Chordata > Mammalia > Rodentia > Dipodidae > Dipus > Dipus sagitta. The sequence continues at coordinate 218,488,436 of CM070770.1, forward strand.
CATTCTTGAAATCATCAGGATTGGAGAAGTGGAGCCTCAACATCTGGAAAGGTGAGTTCTGGCTTCCATGTGAGGAGCTCAAGAGCCAAACAGCCTGGAAAAGTCAGAGGACAAAATGGCTATGAGGACAGGAAGTGGTTACTCTAAAAACACTGCCAAGTATGGTGGTTGAGGCAGGATTAAAAAAAAAAAAAAGTTAAAAGCTATCCTGAGCTACATAGTAAGTTTGAGGCCAGCCTGGACTACAAAGCAATATTCCCAAAGAATGGCTCCATTGATAAATTGCTTGCATTGCAAGCATAAGGACATGAGTTTGATTACTAGAAGCCATGTAAAAAAACTAGGCATGGCGGTGAACACCTGTCATCCAGCACTTGGGCAGTGGAAGGAGGATCAGAAGTTAGAGGCCATCCTGGGCTATATGACACCCTCTCTTAAAAATAAAACAAACAAGCCAGATGTCGTGGCACATGCCTTTAATCGCAGCACTTGGGCAGCAAAGGTGGAGGATCACTGTGAATTCAAGGCCACCCTGAGCCTACATAGTGAATTCCAGGTCAGCCTGGGCTAGAGCAAGATCCTACCTCAAAACAACAACAACAACAACAACAACAACAAAAAGTCAGGCATGGTGGTGCATACCTTTAATCTCAGCGCTCCAGAGGCAGAGGTAAAAGGATTACTATGAATTCAAGGCCAGCCTGGGCTAGAGAAATACCCTGCTTTGGGAGGAAAAAAAAAAAAAAAAAGCAAAGCCAGGCATGGTGCTGCACACTTTTAATCCCAGCACTTGGGAGGCAGAGGTAGGAGGATCACCATGAGTATGAAGCCACTTTGAGACTACATAGTGAATTCCAGGTCAGCCTGGGCTAGAGTGAGATCCTATCTTGAAAAACAAAACAAAACAAACATTCCCCAAAAGACAACAGGACAAAAAGCAAACAAAAAAGTAACTGCTGGGCTGGAGGGAGATGATTTACGTGGCTAAAGCACTTGCCCGCTAAGCCAAAGGACCCAGGTTTGATTCCCCAGGACACCCATAGGCCAGATGCACAGGGTGGTGCATGTGTCTGGAGTTCATTTGCAGTGGCTGGAGGCCCTGGCGTGCCCATTCTCTCTCTCTCAAATAATAAATGAATAAATTTTTTTTTTAAATAACTGCTGTCAGTTGTGGTGGCATTCACCTATAATCCCAGTAGGCAAGAAGACTGCAGAAATCAATTCTGAATCCATTTCTGTTTACTCTGGCAAGGAGGCTGGGGTGTTGACCTTGGGAGTACAAGTTAAGCAAAGCAGAGGCCGTAAAGAGACAGAGCCTCTGGCTCAAGGCAGATGCCAGGCCAGCTGGTACCCATGCTGCAGCCAGCCTGGCCGGGTCTCCAGTGTTCTCACCCTCTTAGAGAGTTCTTGTCTAGAAGCAGGGGTAAGCCAAAGGTGCAGAGTGACAGGAGAGGATGACCTCTGGGTGGGACACAGTGTAGGTGATGCTGGGGGTGGGAACTCACACGATCATGCAGAACATCATGAAGACGTTCCACAGGGCGATGAAAATGCGGAAGTACCTGAGGCTCAGTAAGAACTCCCGGATATTGTCACCTGCGGTGAGAAAACACTTGACTGTACGATCCCAGCTTCAGTGACACACACAGCTAGCTCCCCACTGTCAGCACTCACCAAATACCTGACCATACCAAGCTCAGAAGCCTCTGATTGGCTTGGGAAGGGCACATGACACAAGTCTACCCAATGATGGTCTTGCTCTGGGACTTTTGGCCCAATTACTAGGGAAAGACACAAATTTCTCATTGAAGTTGCTAGATTGAGTTATGAGTTTGGTGCTCTATGGCAGGGATCACAAAATCATGGCCTACAGCAAAACCTGCCACCTGTCTTGTTTGTTTAGTTGGTTCCTGAGACAATCTCTCACTATACAGCCTAGGCTGACCTGTAACTCTCCATCCTTTTGTCTCAGCCTCCCACGTGCTAGGATGGCAGGCAAGTGTTACAATACCCAAGCTACCTTTTTTTTTCCTTTTTTTTTTTTAGTTTTTCGAGGTAGGGTCTCACTCTGGCCCAGGCTGACCCAGAATTCACTATGTAGTCTCAGGGTGGCCTTCAATTCACAGCAATCCTCCTACTCTGCCTCCCGAGTGCTGGCATACACCACCACGCCCAGCTCCCAAGACACATTTTTAAAAAATTATATTATTATTTATTTATTTGAGAAAGAAAAAAAATGAATGGGCATGCCAGGGTTTCTTGCCACTGCAACTGAACTCCAGATACACTCAAGCACCTTTAACTACTGAGCCATCTCTTTGGCGCTCACCTGTCTTGTTTTTTTTCACTTTAAAAAAATTATTTATTTATTTATGAGAAAAAAAAAAGAGAGAATGAGAAACAGGCAGACAGAATGAGCACCCTAGGGCTTCTGGCCACTGCCAACTAACTCCAGACACATGTGCTACCTTGTGCATCTGGCTTTATGTGGGTACTGGAGAATTGAACCTGGGTCCTTTGGCTTTACCGATATGTGCCTTAACCACTAAGCCATCTCTTTAGCCCAATATATTTTTTATTTTTATTTTATTATTATTATTATTATCTTTTTTTTTTTTTTTTTTTTTTTTTTTTTGGTTTTTCGAGGTAGGGTCTTGCTCTAGCCCACGCTGACCTGGAATTCACTATGTAGTCTCAGGGTGGCCTCAAACTCACAGTGATCCTCCTACCTCTGCCTCCTGAGTGCTGGGATTAAAGGCGTGCGCTAGCATGCCCGGCTTATATTTTTTATTTTTATTTATTTGAAGCGTGTGCGTGCAACAGAGAGAGAGGGAGGGGGGAGAGAATATGAATGAATGAATGAATATGGGTAACTCCAGAGCCTCCAGGCATTGCAAATGAACTCCAGATGCAAGTGACACCTTGTGCATCTGGCTTACGTGGATCCTGGGGAATCAAATCTGGGTCCTTTGGCTTTGCAGGCAAGCGCCTTAACAGCTAAAGCCATCTCTCCAGCCCAGCAATTATTTTTTTGTTTGTTATTTGTGTTTTATTTTTCCTTTTTTTGGAGGGGGGGGGAGTTGCTTTGTATTTTGAGATAGCGTCTCAGTCTAGCCCAGGCTGACCTGGAATTCACTATATAGTCTCAGCCTTGCACTCAGCAATCCTCCTATCTCAGCCCTCCGAGTGCTGGGATAAAGGCATGCGCCACCATACCCAGCTTGAACTGTCTTGCAAACCTTTGTTCCTTGGGGTTCTTAGTAACCTCAGGCAGTGTTCCATGATGCACCTGTCACATCACCTTGGCTGTGATGCTACTGCCTAAAAGGGCCTCCTTACCACCATCGCCCAAGCAGGACCTGTGACACCACCAATGTTCCATTCCATGACATGTACCATTATCACCTGAGACTTCTCTTTTATCATCAGTTTCTTGTTTAGGAACTTCTGAACCACCCCCTGGTAAGTCTCACAAAGAAAGAACTACATGTCCTATTCCCCACTTGGCCAAAGCAGCAAACAAAGTGGTTAGCAATACATTAGGTACTCCATCAATGTCTAATGGCATGGTGTGGTGGCACACATCTGTCATCTCAAGACTTCAAAAGTAGAGGTAGGAAGCTGGGTGTGGTGGCGCACGCCTTTAATTCCAGCACTCGGGAGGCAGAGGTAGGAGGATCGCTGTGTGTTCGAGGCCACCCTGAGACTACATAGTGAGTTGCAGGCCAGCCTGGGCTACAGTGAGACCCTACCTCAAAAACAAACAAATAAAAAAAAAAGTAGAGGTAGGAAGATCAGGAGTTCAAGGCCTGCCTCAGCTACATAGCAAGTTCAAGACCAGCTGAGACTATATGACACCATGTCTCAAAAAGCAAAAATCAGGGCTGGAGAGATAGCTTAACACTTAAGGCATTTGCCTGCAAAGCAAAAGGACCCAGGTTCGATTCCCCAGGACCCATGTTAGCCAGATGTACAAGGGGGCACACACATCTGGAGTTCATTTGCAGTGGCTGGAGGCCCTGGTGCACCTATTCATTCTCTCTCTCTCCCTTTCTCTGTCAAATAAATAACATTAAACATTTTTTTTTTTTAAAGAAAAGCAAAAATCAGGGCTGCAGAGATGGCTCAGCACGTAAGGCACTTACTTACCTGCAAAGCCCAAGGACCCAGGTTTGATTCCCTAGTACCCACATAAAGCCAGATGCACAAGGTGGCTCATGAACCTAGAGTTCATTTGCAGTGGCTAGAGGCCCTGGTGCACCCATTCTCTCTCTCTTTCTGCCTCTTTCTCCCTTTCAAATAAATGGATGATTGATTGATAGATAAGGTAGCTAGGTGTAGTGGTTCTTGCCTTTAATCCCAGTGCTTGGGAGGCTGAAGGAGGAGGAATGCCAAGAATTCAAGACCACCCTGAGACTACATACTGAATTCCAGGTCATCCTGGGGTACAGCGAGACCCTATCTTGAAAAAACAACAACAAAAAAATTAAGGCTGGACGTGGTGGTGTGTGCCTTTAATCCGAGCACTCAAGAGGCAGAGGTAGGAGGACTGCTGAGAGTTCTAGGCCAGCTTGTTACTGCAGACTGAGTTCCAGGTCAGCGTGAGCTAGAGTGAGAACCTTACCTCAAAAAAAAAGGGGGGGGGTGTTAGGGAGCTTGCCATTAAAACCTAATGATCTGAGTTCTACTCCTCAGTACCCAGGTAAAGGCAGATGCACAAAGGAGTGCAAGCATCTGGAGTTTGTTTGCAGTGGCTAAAGGCCCTGGAGTGTCCATTCTCTCTCAGGGCTTGCAAACAAAAATATTTTTAAAAATCAAAACCAAAAGTTGGGCATGGTGGTTCATGCCTTTAATCTTAGCACTTGGGAGGCAGAGGTAGGAGGATCACCATGAGTTGGAGGCCACCCTGAAACTACATAGTGAATTCCAGGTCAGCCTGGGCTAGAGCAAGACCATACCTCAAATCCCCCCGCCCCAAAAAGGGGGGCGGGAATGGAGGGATGGCTTAGCCGTTAAGGCGTTTGCCTGCAAAGCCAAAGGATCCAGGTTAGGTTCTCCAGGACCCATGTTAGCAAGATGCACAAATGGGTGCATGCGTCTGGAGTTCATCTGCAGTGGCTGGAGGCCCTGGCGTGCCCACATGCCCATTCTCTCTCTCTCCCCCTCTTTCTCAGTCAAATAAATAAAACAATCAAAACCAAGAAAACTGGGATAGGCCAGGTGAGAAATAAGTTTCCCTCTGACGTGCACTGTGCAATTCTAGAGTCCAGAAAATAAATCTTACCTGTGCTGGGTTCCCTTGACTCCTCCCCAAAGCCCTGCGTGTCTTTCTTTTTCCTACAAAGCAGAGCAAGCAATGTCCACTTTCCATGGGATATAAATACAGTTCAGTCCCCGGACCCTGACGGCTCAAAAGGCCGTAGTAATGCTTCAGAAGTTGTGACCTCCCGCGGTCCAACGACTCTCTCTGGGAGGGGACCTTCCTAGTCAACCATAGCCAGACCTTCAGCAACCAACGAAGTGAACAGAATGTGGTCCAAAGATATCAAGAATTCACAGAAGGGCTGTTTCTTGGGGGACGAGCCTAGGCTCTCTAAGGACATGAGCAGTACGCCCGAAAGGACTCAAAAGTCTCTGGGTGAAGCTGAGTGTCAAAAGCAGACACACAGGGTGGGGGCGTGGCCAGAGGCGTGCGGCGGGGCCTGGGCAGGCAGAGGCCTAGGGCGCGGGGCGTGCCGGGGCGGAGCTCTATTTCCCGGGGTGGGGGCCGCAGGCGAACGCGGCCTACTCACAGTTTAAAGTTGAGCACAGCCCCGGCGTTCATCAGGAGCGTCCTGTGAGGGGACAGTTACGTTCACTAAGGCCACCCCGCCCCGTCTGGCTTTCCCCCGCATCTGCCACTCCTAATTACCCGAACAGCAGGATGTCCCCGATCATCCTTACGGCCGAAGGGTCCGTCAGAACCGGAAACGGAAGTCACCGGAGAGGCGGGAAAAGAAACACCGATCGACCAGTCCTGAAACAACACTGTTGCGGGCCAATCGAAAAGCCAAGGCATGCAGGCCCTCCACAGGCCCCGCCCCTTTGGGAGAGCTTGCCCTTCCCCTCCTCCCTCTCCCGCCTCCCCGCCGTCCTCGCTGCGGTGCAGGCTCTGGGCGTCTGCAGGAAGAGCGGGGTGCCGCGTGACGTCACCTAAAGGCGGCGCTGACCGGTTTAGGCTAATTGGAGTCCGTGGGTGCCATGCATGCGCAGTGTCGCTTCCCAGTTGATTAACTCTGGAGGTCTGCAAAAAGGGCTTCCTCAAGGACGGGTTCCTGGAGCAATAGGCTCCAGGGACACAGGTGCTGACACAGGGGTGTTCCACTTGGGTCCCACGAAGGTCGAGGAAGTCTACAGGGGGTCCCCTATCAAGTGATCTCCACGGATCCCGGAGTTTTGACTTGAGGGTGCTGACCGATTGGACCCTATGGGACATCAGGGTCTAGGCTAGGGTACACAGAAGATGAGGGTCCTGACTGATGGAAGTCTCCTGGCGAGTAGCAGTTCTAACCGAACGGGCCCGAAAGGACTTAATGGTCTTTGCTGAGGACCACTGAGGACGGCGATCCTGACTGATAAGGGGGTCATGAAGAGTAGGGGTCTGACCCCTAAGGGATATATAGGATGGTCTTAGCTGGGGACCACCTAGGACAGGCGGGTCTCATAGGGAAGAGACCTCCTGCTTGACCCTTGAGTTTTAGGGGAGGACCACCGAGGATGATCAGAGAAATGTGATGGGGGACTTAGGGGGAGGGGAGTAAGAGTCGTGACGTGGCTCCACAAAAGACATAGGTCTTAAGCCCTACGGCGACAGGCATCTTGTCTGGAGCGAGGCAGGCCCGCCGAATGGGGACCCCGCACCCCACCTCGTTCCGCTGATGGGGTCGTGGTGACCCCCATGTTCCGGACACCCGACTGTGCAGCTCGGGACTAGGTTTTCCAACACCAGCCCTGGGAGAGGACGTCGCCCCTCCTATCTTGGGGGGCTGGGCGGGGGGTGGCGCCTGGCGGGCGGGGGCGGACCTAAGGCGGGGGGCGGCAGTGTTGGGGCTGCGGGGCGGCGGGACGCACGGGACCGGGGGCCGGGGTGGCACCCGCGGGCGCCATGGAGCTGCTGTCTGCGCTGAGCCTGGGCGAGCTGGCGCTCAGTTTTTCCCGGGTCCCGCTTTTCCCTGTCTTTGACCTGAGCTACTTTATTGTCTCCATCATCTACCTCAAATATGAGCCAGGTGAGCCTCGGGGCTAGAGGGCAACAACTCGGGGGCTCAGGAGAGGGGTTGCTCATGTCTGAGCGACGGAGGCGGGCAAGGGGGATAAGACTAACAGCAGGGCTGGACTGGGAAAAGAGGCAGAGGTTAAGATCGTTGGGTGCTCCCACGCGCGCGCGGATGGAGTAGGGAAGCCCCCGGGATGGAAAAGAGCTGTAAATGCAGTGGGAGGGAAGGAGAGGAGTGATCTTGCTCGCGGGCGGAGGAACAGGTGTTGGGGTGGGGAGGTCAGGGGTCCTATTGGAGCAGGACTGTATGAACTTGGACAAGGGGCGTAGATTGTGGGGAAGGTTGTAAACAGGGGTCTGCACTGCTTCTGGGATCAGATGTCCTGGACGTCATCCACTACCCGTGACCTCCCTTCATGCCCTTGGCAGGCTGAGCTGGTGCTACTGCTTAGTGTCTATATAAGGTCTGGCCATGCTGGGGGCTGAGATCAGGTTTCGGGAAAATGACACCCGTGTCCCCTCCAAACTGCATCATCCACTCTTGTCCCTTCACCTTTACTGGGACAAGGCTGTTGCTCCCATTGGAACCCTGCCAGCAACCCTGTCCTGGGATCCTTGGGGTCAGCCTTCACTCCAGAGTTACAGGAGGGATAGATCCTGCTTCTTTGTTTTTGTTTTCCGAGGTTAGGGTCTCACTCTAGCTTAGAATCAGGGTAGCCTCCAACTCATAGTGACCCTTCTACCTCTCTCTCCCTTCTAAGTGCCAGGATAAATGTATGCTCCACCAAACCTGGACACCTGGCTGTCTTTTTTTTTTTTTTTTTTTTTTTTAAGTCCAGGCTGACCTGGACTTCACTATGTAATCTCAAGGTGGCCTCGAACTCACGGCGATCCTCCTTCCTCTGCCTCCCGAGTGCTGGGATTATAGGCGTGTGCCACCACGCCCAGTTGCCCAGTTTGTGCTACATTTTGCATCAGGTTTTAGGTGGGTGCTGGGGACTCAAGCCAGGGTAGATAGGTTTTCAAGCAAGTACCTTTAACTGCTCAGCCATTCCCCGAGCCCCACATGGTCCATAATCAAATGTATCTTGTTCATCTCTTGGTGTTTTAATTATTTTAGTGAATCAGCAAACTTAAGGGACAGTAGAATTTTCCTTTAGAGAAAGATCAATTGCCATGAAACTGCCACACTTTCTTAGGTGGATATGTAAATTATCTAGATATTACAGAATGAAACTAGCTTTCTTTTTTTCAGAAGCTAAAAATAGCTCCATTATCTTCACCTTAAAAAGAAAAGCTGGGCCAGGTGTGGTGGTGCATGTCTTTAAACCCAGCACTTGGGAGGCCCAGCTAGAAGGAATGCTGTGAGTTCGAGGCCACCCTGAGACTACATAATGAATTCTAGGTCAGCCTGGGCCAGAGCGAGATCCTACCTCCTCAAGAAACAAAACAAAACAAAAAAATCGAAAACAAAAACAATAACAAAAAATACCCAAGCTGAAATCTGGGAGTGGTGGCACATGCCTTTAATCCCAGCCCTCAGGAGGCCGAAGTAGGAGGATTGCTGTGAGTTCAAGGCCACCCTGAGACTACAGAGTGAGTGAATTCCAGGTCAGCCTGAGCTAGAGTGAGACTCTACCTCAGGGAGGGGGGGGGAACCCAAGCTGAAAAGCATAAAGTAAAAAATCATTACAGTTAATTTCATAGCAGACATGATTCAAGAGCTTTATTGAAGCTGGGGTGGTGGTGGTGGCGGCGGCGCATGCCATTAATCTCGGCACTCGGAAGGCAAAGGTAGGAGGATCGCTGTGAGGTCAAGGCCACCTTGAGACTACATAGTGAATTCCAGGCTAGAGTGAGACCCTACATCTAAAAAGAAAAAAAAAAAATCTTTATTGTATGATTTTGTGCATGTGTAATTACAGGCATAAATGTATGTTCTTATGCAAACAGGATCATGTGTTACATACTTGTCAAGCACTTTTACTTAGCCACTCTTGCCATTCCCTGAGTGATTGCAGAACCCTGGACACCTTCTGCAATTCACCACTGAGACAGCAGGAGCCCTGAGCTGGCTGTGACCAAAGAGAAGGCCTGGGTTTATTTTTTATTTTCAGAACAAGGCTTCACTCTGTAGGCTAGACTGGCCTCGACTAACAGACTTGCACCACCATGTCCATTGGGGTCTGAATATTTCTGTATGAGTCTCACAAGCCATCTGCTCTGAAAGTGCTAGAGCCTGAGCATTCCAGAAAGTTGAGGTTCTATGCTTTTTAGAACCTTGGCAGGTTCTCAACTGGGGCTGCACTTTAAACACTGCTGGGGGCTTTTTTTTCCCCCCAAGGTAGGGTGTCACTGTAGATCAGGCTGACGTGGAATTCACTATGTAGTCTCAGGGTGGCCTCAAACTCATGACCATCCTCCTACTTCTGCCCCCCCCCCACACACACACCATTGCTGGGATTAAAGTTGTGTGCCACCATGTTCAGCACTTGGGAGGTGGAGGTAGTAGGATCACCATGAATTTGAGGCCAGCCTGAGACTACACAGTGAATTCTGGGCTAGAGCAAGATTCTACCTGAAAAAACCAAAAACAAACAAACAACAACAAAACAAAACAGAAAGAAAATAGGTGTAGTGGCTTACACTAGTAATCTGAGCACTTGGGAGGCTGAAGTAGGATGATAACCATGGATTCAAGGCCATCTTGGGCTACAATGCGAGTTCAAAGTCGGTGGGGTAGGATTGAGGCAGCTGGGAAAATGGCTCAGCAATTAAAGGTGCTTGCTTGCAAAGCCTGATGGCCCAGGTTTAATGCACCAGCAGAAGTGGCCTATGCTTCTAGAGTTCACTTGTAGTGGTAAGAGATCCTGGTGCACATATATACATATGCACACACACACAAATACATTTGAAATACAATACAAAACAAAATTCTCACTTCCAAGTCAGCCTGGACTAGAATGAGACACTGTAAACAAACAAACAAACAACAAGAAAAAAAGAAAAACCAGGGAGGGTGCTCAGTGTGCACATCTGATAATCAGGGTTTGGATTCCTAGAAACCCCATAAAGCTGGCTGTCAGTGCCATATGTCTGCAATAACCATCTATGGCAGTGGGAAGCAGGTTCAGGAGAATCCTGAAGCTCACCAGGCAGCTAGTCTGGTTAGAAGTGAGAGAGACCAGAGGATGGCCCTCTGACACACACAAAATGGAAGGGCATTTGTGCGAAGTGAATTCATTTGGGAGATTTTGGAGGAATGTGTTACTGGGATGCTGGTATTTTTGGGTCAGGGTATGCTGCTCTGTGCACTGGGTACTGTTTAGGACACAGAAAGCCATGCCCACACAGCTGCCAATTATAGAATGTGGCTGAACAAGATCCCCAGGGGATTCGTGTAAGCATGCTGGTGCTCTAAATGGGCCAACTAAAGTGGTAGTGCTGCTTATTAAACTTGGAGCTGGGCTGGAGGGATGGCTTAGTGATTAAGGCAAAACCAAAGGACCCAGGTTCAATTCCCCAGGACCCATGTAAGCCAGAAGCACAAGGTGGTGCATGCATCTGGAGTTCATTTGCACTGTTTAGAGGCCCTGGTGTACCCATTCACTCTCACTCTGTCAAATAAATAAATAAAGCATGTTTTAAAATGAAACTTCACCTTCACACCTTCCAAGGCTCAGGGAACATTGTGGAAGAGGGGGCAAAAGAATGTAAGAGTCAGAGGATGGGGAGGAAAATGCTTTGGAATGTTGTGTTCTGGACACAAGGCGGCTGTTGCATTCATGGCCTCATTGCAGCTGTGATTATCTGCACTGTATTGAGCCTACCAACATGTCATCATGGATAATGAAAGAGCGAGCAAAAAACATCAAAATGATGCACTCGCTTCGGCAGCACATATACTAAAACATCAAAATGATACAGGGACCCATTGAAGGAAGGAGAGTATTGAAGGGGTGTGGGTAAGGGGGATAAGAGAGTGGTGATGAGACAAGAGAGAGGAATATGATCAAAATATATTACAGAGCCAGGCATGGTGGTGCACACCTTTAATCCCAGCACTCAGGAGGCAGAGGTAGGAGGATCACTGTGAGTTTGAGGCCAGCCTGGGACTACGTAGTGAATTGCAGGTCAGCCTGGGCTAGTGTGAGACCCTACCTCGAAAAAGAAAAAAAAATACATTATATACCTGTATGAAGATTGTCAATAAGAAGTTAAAAATAGTGGATGTAGAGATGGCTCAGTAGTTAAGGCACTTGCCTAAGGACTTGAGTTCAGTTCCCTAGTACCTACATAAAGCCAGATGTACAAGGGTGGCACATGTGTCTGGAGTGCATTTGCAGTGTGTAGAGGCCCTGGCACACCCATTCTCTTTCTCTTACTCTGTCAAATAAATAAATAAAACATGTTTTTTTTTTAAAAAAAGTTTATTTATTTATGTAGTTTAGAGCAACAGAGAGAGAAAGAGAATGGGCACACCAGGGCCTCCAGCCACTGGAAATGAACTCCAGATGCATGTGCCAACTTGTGCATCTGCCTTATGTGGGTTCTGGGGAATTGAGCGTCAAACTGGGGTCCTTAGGCTTCACAGGCAAGTGCTTCACCACTAAGCCATCTCTCCAGCCCCATAAAACATGTTTTTAAGAAGTTAAAAATAGGCCAGGTGTGGTGGTGCATGCCTTTAATCCTAGCACTCAGGAGGCAGAAGTAGGAGGATGACTGTGAGTTCAAGGCCACATTGAGACTACATAGTGAATTCCATTTCAGCCTGAGCTAGAGTGAGACTCTACCTTGAAAAAACAAAACAACAACAGAAAATAGGGCTGGAACTGGGCATGGTGGTGCACACCTTTAATTCCAGCACTCAGAAGGCAGAGTTAGGAGGATTGCCAAGAGTTCGAGGCCACCCTGAGACTACATAGTGAATTCCAGGTCAGCCTGGGCTAGAGCGAGACCCTATCTTGAAAAAAAAGAAACAAAACAAAACAAAAGGGCTGGAGAGATGGCTTAGCAGTTAAGACAACTGACTGTAAAGCCTAAGGACCCATGCTCCACTCAACTCTCTGGATCTTACCTAAACCAAGTGCACAAGGTGACACAAGAACGCAAGGTTGCACACGCGTGCAAGGCGGTGCATGCGTCTGGAGTTTGATTGCAGTGGCTGGAGGCCCTGGCATTCCAATTCTCTCTCATAAAAAAAATTACAAAAAAAGTTAAAAATAAATAAGTAAATATCCTTTGTCAACCTAGTGTGGTGGCACTCCAGCATCTGGGAGGCTGAGGCAGGAGGATAGTAAGTTCAAGGCTAGCCTGGGCCACATAGTATGACCCTGGCTCAAAAAACCTAAACCTTCCAAGCGTGGTGATGCACACCTTTTTTTCTTTGTAAAAAAATATATTTTATTTATTTGAGAGAGAGAAAGAGGCAGAGAGGGAGAGGGAGGGAGAGAATGGGTGTGCCAGGGCCTCCAACCACTGCAAACTAACTCCAGATGCTTGTGCCCCATAGTGCATCTGGCTAACATGGGTCCTGGAGAATTGAACTGGGATCCTTTGGCTTTGTAGGCCAACACCTTAACTGATAAGCCATCTCTCCAGCCTGTGATGCACACCTTTAATCCCAGCCCTTGCAAGGCAGATGTAGAAGGATTTCTATGAGTTCAAGGACACTCTGAGACTACATAGTGAATTCCAGGTCAGCCTGGGCTAGAGCAAGACTGTACCTCGAAAAAACAACAACAACAAAATGCTATGTGAGAGCCTGCTCCATCATCCTGTATGTAGACTTTAATCATCTCTGATGATTTAGAAGGTGTCATGCATTTGGATGCTGTGTGCATACTTGTGGCACTGTATTGTTTGCGGCATCATGACAAGAAAAAATGTTCACTTTCAGTGAGACAGTGTTCCCACTGAATATTTTCAGTCTCAGGTTGGTTAACTCTGGATACAGAAACTCAGGTATGGTGACCATTCAATTTTGTTTTTAATTTGTTTTGTTTTGTTTTTCAAGGTAGGGTCTCGCTCTAGCCCAGGCTGACCTGGAATTCACTATGAAGTCTCAGGGTGGCCTCAAACTCCCAGCGATCCTCCTACCTCTGCCTCCCAAGTGCTGGTATTAAAGGCGTGTGCCACCACGCTCGGCTTGACCATTCAATTTTTTGAGTTACCCCGCTAGGAACCATTTCTCTATACCAAGGTTTCTCAACTTTCACACTAGACAGCCAGGGTGTTGCTGCTCTCTACATTTTGAGCTATCTCAGCATTACTACCCTCCACCCATTCTGTGCCAGCAACACTGCCTAACCCCCACCAGACAGTGTCATTATCAAGGTAGGGAGGCATGCAGAGTTTCCCTTAGCTGAGAACTTTGTTCTGGATCTTGAATCCTGAAACCTAGCATTGTGGGCCCAAGCAAGCTAGAATATCGTGCACAGCTAGAACCAACCCTCATCTCTGCCTGGTTGTGGCTGGAACCAGCAAAGCTATTTTGCAAAAGAAGCTGGAAATACGGATTTTTTTTTTTTTTTTTTTTTTTTTTGCAGGGGGTTGTCACTGTAGCTCGGGCCAACCAAGAACTCACTATGTAGTCACAGGCTGGCCTTGAACTCACAGTGATCCTCCTACTTTTGCCTCTTCACTGCTAGGATTAAAGATGTGCACCACCATCCCTGGCTTGGAAATGTGCATTTTGCAGTTTTGTATGTTTCTGCTCAGTCATTCCCCTTTCTTCTCTTTTTGCTTCTTCTTCTTCTTTTTTTTTTTTTTTTTTTTTCTGAGGTAGGGTCTCAGGCTGACCTGGAATTCACTATGTAGTCTCAGGGTGGCCTTGAACATGGCAATCCTCCTATCTCTGTCTCCCAAGTGCTGGGATTAAAGGTGTGCACCATCACGCCCAGCTCCCTTCTTTTTGCTTTTGTGATAGAATCTCATTAGGTAGCCCAGGCTGGCCTAGAACTAGCAACAATCCTCCTGCCTCAGTGCTGGTGTTAGAGACGTGTGCTTTCACCTCAGCTGTTGTCGCTCCTCCTCCTAGTTCTCTTCTACTATTATTCTTTTTAAAATATTATTCTTTTAAAAATATTATTTATTTATTTGCAAGCAGAGAGATGCATGCACCATTTTATGTATCTGGCTTTATGTGGGTACTAGGGAATCAAACCTAAGTCATTAAGCTTTGTAGGCAATTGCCTTAACTACTGACCCATCTTTCCAACCCCTCTTATACTTTTCAAGGTAGGGTCTCGCTCTATCTTCTACTATTTATAGGAAAAAATAAACTTTTCATTGGGATAACAGAAGATGATAGGCATGTTCCTTAACCAGTTTATGCAGTGCTAGAGGTGAAATCCAGGGTTTCTTGCATACTAGGCAAGTACTCTACCAGCTAAGGCATATCTCCACCTCCAGTTAATTGTCTCTCTCTCTCTCTCACTCCCTCTCTCTCCTCTCTTTAAAGAGAAGTTTTGGGTCCCTAACAAAATTAAGCAGAAAAGTACACAGTTTTGAGGTTGGAGGTGTGGCTCTCAGATACCAGTGTTAGTCTAGCATGTGCCAGTCCTAGTTTATATACAGCTTCCATGTGCTTCCCTACTATTAACCTCCTTCACCAGAGGGAAACATTTTCACTGTCATTGCATCATCATCATTATTTTGCTGTGCTGGGACAGAACCCAGGTCTCATGTGTACTGAACAGGCATTCTGACTTGAGCCACACCCCAGCCCCTCACTGGGGATTCTAGAAAGACCCTGGGCCACTAAGTCACACCATAGCTCCATGATATAGGGCTTTTAAGACTGAGCCAGAAAACTTCCACCCTCAGGTGTTTTCCATTTCATTTCATTCCTGGGACTATCGCTGGCATAACTGATATGCTTAACTAAGCAGGTTTTCATCCTCATAGGTACCCTCTGATTCCACTTTTTTAAAAATTTAATTTAATTTTATTTTTTCTCAATTTTTAAAAACATTTTCCATGATTATAAAAAATATCCCATGGTAATACCCTCCCTCCCCCCTTTTCCCCTTTGAAATTCCATTCTCCATCATATCCCCTCCCCATTTCAATCAGTCTCTCTTTTATTTTGATGTCATGATCTTTTCCTCCTCTTATGATGGTCTTATGTAGGTAGTGTCAGGCACTATGAGGTCATGGATATCCAGGCCATTTTATGTCTGGAGGGAGCACGTTGTAAGGAGTCCTACCCTTCCTTTGGCTCTTACATTCTTTCTGCCACCTCTTCCGCATTAGACCCTGAGCCTTGGAAGGTGTGATCGAGATGTTACTCGGTACTCTAGTCACTTCTTTCCAGCACCATGATACCTTATGAGTTGTCCCAAGGTCACTGCCATCTGAAAAGAGAAGATTCTCTACCCAAAGTGAGAGTAGCATTAATATAAGGGTATGAATATTAAGAGAAGTGCTTACTGGGCAGTTTGATAAGCATAGTATATACACTAATCCAGACATCAGCAGATGTTATACCCCTAGGGCTCATGACTACCCCTGTTTAAGTTTTCAATATCAGGGATGTATTCCCTCCCTTGGAGCGGGCCTCCAGTCCAATTGGAGGGCAGTTGGTTTCCACCATGATAGATGTGCCACTATTGCACCCGATGGCTCATTTGGCCTGGCTCGCCAATTATAAGGCTTGCAGTGTCCACTGTTGAGTATCTTCACTGGTGCTATCTCTTTCTCCCATTGAACTAAATGTAGAATGACTTCTTCCAGCTTTCTCTCAGCTGGTCTACATGGAGGAGGTTATCAGCTCAGTTCCAGCAGGCTTTCTCAGTGGCCTTGCAGCCCAAGTATGTGGAGTCTTCAGCAATAGGGTCTTACCATCGATTCCTGGTGGGAAACCAAGGGCCTCGGCAATGGCCTATAATGTTTTGGGGGCATCAGGGACCTCCCTGGCCAACAACTCACTGGAGGTATCCCATCCCTGGCACTGAAAGTATTCTAGCAACGATCTACAGTTCCTGAGTGTTCCATTGTCCAAAACCGGAGGATTCCATATGATTTATTTTTATCCTCTTAGATTTTGATTAGCCCTCCCTCCACCTTTCCTTTACTCAGTCTCCTCCCCTGACCTCACTTTGGGCCTCCTCCCCCCCCCCCCGTTAATCTATGATTCCACTTTTTGATAGAACCAAGGTGACTCAACTTGCCCAAGCTTACCTAAGACAAGCACCAAAAATCCATTGTGGCCAGGCATGGTGGCACACACCTTTAATCCCAGCACTCTGGAGGCAGAGGTGGGAGGATCACTGTGAGTTCAAGATCACCCTGAGACTATATAGTGGATTCCAGCTCAACCTGGGCTACAGCAAGACCCTACCTTGAAAAACCAAAAAGTCCAGAACTAAGTAAGCTGAGACATTGAGGGTCTTCAAGTTCAAGACTAGTTTACAATAAAGAGTGAGACTGTCTCTAACCCCAAAAGATCATATAGCATGTTGACATTGAATTCTTTTTTGGGGGGGTTCGAGGTAGGGTCTCACTCTGGTCCAGGCTGACCTGGAATTAACTCTGTAGTCTCAGGGTGGCCTTGAACTCATGGCGATCCTCCTACCTCTGCCTCCCAAGTGCTGGGATTAAAGGCATGCAC
Source organism: Dipus sagitta (assembly GCA_036346955.1). Lineage (NCBI taxonomy): Eukaryota > Metazoa > Chordata > Mammalia > Rodentia > Dipodidae > Dipus > Dipus sagitta. The sequence continues at coordinate 218,505,304 of CM070770.1, forward strand.
TACCACGCCTGGCAACATTGAGTTCTTATATCTTGGTGGGGGTTTATGCTCATCCCTCTGTCTTTTGACAGGGGAAGAAATTGAGGCTGGAATATGAGGGACAGATATTTGTCCAAGACCACATCACAGGGAGTGGCAGAGTCAGAACTTGGGCACATGACTTTGAAACCAGGACATTCTTACAGAACAGAGCCAGGAGCCAGCTTGTCAAAGCAACACTCACTGAAATCCCAGCCCCCACCCCAGTTCTGTTCCTGGGATGATCCCAAAGGCCACAAGAAAGACCCTGGAGAGGACTCAACCTCTGGAAGATATTTTTAGATACACAAGTATCCATTTCTGCTAAACATGAGGGTTTCAGCAGGACTCTCCAGTTGCTTGTGAGGATTAATCCTCATCAGGAGGCTGTGTTTTAAATAGATGCCCAGGACAGTGGGGGTGGGAGAGGAGAGCCCTGTTTCATAGCCAAGGACCTTGCTTCTCTCCTCATCTCTTCCCTTCCCTTCCCTTCCCTCCTTTTTTTCTTTTCTTTCTTTCTCTATCATTTTTCTCTCTTTCCTTCTTTTTTTTTTTGTTTGAAACAGGGTCTTACTCTAGTCCTGGCTGATCTGAACTCACTCTATAGCCCAGGCTAGCCTCCAACTCACAGAGATCCTTCTACCTTAGGCTCCTGAGTGCTGTGATTAAAGATGTACACTACCACACTTGGACCTTCCTTTCTTTTGATAGGGACTTGCTCTACATCCCAAATAATCCTGAAACTCACTAGGTAACCTGTAGCTGATCTTAAACCTGTAGCAATCCTCCTGCTTCAGCCTCTTGAATATTAGGATTACAAGTGTGAGCCACCACACCTGGCTAGACCCCTGGTTCTTGTTGAGATAGTTTGTTTTACTTTAAAACAGGGTCTTGTTATGTAGCCTACGCTGGCCTGGAACTCACAATTCCCTTGCCGCCTGAGTGCTGAGATGGCAGGTATGCACCATCACACTTGAAGATTCTTGTTGAGATTTGGGACAGCGTAGAGGGTGAGAAGAAGATGCATTCTGGGGACTAGGGCTAGAGCTCAGTTAGTAGAGTGCATAGCATGCACAAAGCCCTGGGTTTAGTCCCCAACACCACATAAAACTGCCATGGTAGTATGCACCTGTCACCCTAGGACTTGAAGGAGGAGGCAGGAGGATCAGAAGTTCATCATTCTCACCTGCATAGTGAGTTTGAGGCCAGACTGGGCTGCATGGGCTGGGGAGATGCTCAGCAGGTAAGAACATGTTGTGATTACCTTCTCATTGCTAAGATAAAGCACTCGACCAAAATAAGCTGATGGGAGGAAAGTTGTTTATTTTGGCCTACAGGCTCAAGGGGAAGCTTCATGATGGCAGGGGAAAGCATGGCATGAGTAGAGGGTGGACATCACCTCCTGGCTAACATCAGAAGGACAACAGGAGCAGGAAAGTGAGCCTAGTTCTGTCGGGGAGGGGGCTGGCTATAATACCCCTAAGCCCATCCCCAATAACATACCAACTCCAGCAAGGCTCCACCTCCAAAATTACCATCAGCTGAGGACCAAGCATTCAGAACACATTAGTTTATGGGGGACACCTGATTCAAACCACACCATGCAAGTATGGACACTGAAAGGTTCTGATTTGGCCTTAGTTCTATCCCCCAACACCCACCTAAACTGTTAGGCATGGCCATACATGCCTGTCTTACAAGTACTGTGCGGAGCAGAGACCTGAGGATCACTGGGGCTTGCGGAAAAAGGCAGCTTCATGTTCAGAGAGGCTTCATCTCAAGGATGTGTGTGGATAGTGACAGAGGAAGGTACCCCAGTGTTCTTCCTGGCATCCACATGTTTGTGCACAGGGCACATGAATGAGCCTGTATTCGTGCATACATCATACACACTACACATAACACATGACAAAAAATTATAATCCTAATGAATTTTTCTATACCTTTTCTTGTCATTGTTCTCTAAACAGTTCAATCAAGCATCTATGTATCTAGCAGTCTTCCTGTATTGGTCTACGAGGCTGTTTAGAAGGAGTATAAAGCACACTGGAAGGCTGCTAGTGCAGCTCACATGTAGTGGGTGCCTAGAGTGCATGAGCTGTAGATTCCATCTCCAGGATGGCTCAACAGAAACCAACAAAACAAAGATACAAGAGCAAGTATTCAGGTTATATGCAAATATTGTGTCATTTTGTCTGTGAAACTTGAGAATCCTGGGCATTTTGTTTCTGGGAGAGGTGATTTTGGAGCCAATCCCCTAAGGGTGCTGACCAATGACTATATCTAAGTTTCAGAATATACCTTCCCCAAAATAGGAGCCCCCATCTCATCAGTTGTCACCTGGTTCCCCTCCCCCAGCCCCTGGCAGCCATTGATCTGCTTCCTGTCTATAGATTTGCCTGTTGTGGACATTTCATGTTAGTGAAACCGTGCACCTCATGGACTTTCTCCTGGTTTCTGTTATTTAGCTTCATGTTCCCAAGGTCCATCTTTATGGCAGTGTGAATCAGAGGTTCATTCTTCCTTGGGCTAAATAATACCTTGTTGCAGAAAGGACCACATTTTGTTTTGTCCTGCACTGATGGTAATTTGGGTGGATTGTCCTCCAGGACCTCATGGTGGGTTCTTGCAGAAAGGATATTGAGGTACTCTGTCACCACCCAAGAGGGAGCTAACAGCAGAGCCAATTTTTTTTTAATCTATTTTGAAAGGAAACTTTATATTTATATTTATTTATTTATTTATTTGACAGAGGGGAGAGAGAGAGAGAGAGAGAGAGAATGGGCATGCCAGGGTCTCTAGCCACTGCACATGAATCCAGACATGTGCGCCCCCTTGTGAATCTGGCTAACGTGGGTCCTGGGAATTGAACCTGGGTCCTTTGGCTTTGCTAAGCCATCCCTCCAGCCCTAGAGCCAATTGCATCCATCAGAGAAGGGCAGGCAAAGCAGACTGCAGGAGGCTGGAGAGCATCTTTCCTGCTTGACATCTTTGAGGGAGACTATTGCTTTTTATTTTATTAAATTTTTATTAATTAATTAATTTATTTGCAGGGAGGGAGGGAAAGAGAGAGATAGAATGAGAACAGGTATACCAGGGCCTTCAGCCACTGCAAATGAACTCCAGGTGCATGCACCACTGTGCATCTGTCTTTACATGGATCCTGGGGAATCAAACCTGGGTTGTTAGGCTTTGTAGGCAAGTGCCTTAACTGCTGAGCCACCTCTCCAGCCCCTTGATATTTTTTCTTTCTGAGACAAGGTCCTACTATATAGCCCAGGCTGGTGTGGAGCTCATAATCCTCCTGCCTCAGCTTCCCAAATGCTGGAATCACAGACATGCACTAATGTGTCCAACTTAAATTCATTTGTTGAATGTATTCACGGTACACAACAGTATCTTTTTTTTTTTTTTTTTTTTTTTTTGGTTTTACGAGGTAGGGTCTCACTTGAGTTCAGGCTGACCTGGAATTCACTATGTAGTCTCAGGGTGGCCTCGAACTCATGGTGATCCTCCTACCTCTGCCTCCCGAGTGCTGGGATTAAAGGCGTGCGCCACCACGCCCGGCTACAACAGTATCTTTGTTTAGTCAGCTCCAACAGGTCATTTACAGGGGCCAGAGAGGTGGCTCAGTTGCTCAAGTGCTTGTTGCATAAGCACAAGCCTGAGGACCTGAGTTCTGTCTCCAGTGCCCATGTAAATACCAGGTGTTGGAGTATTTGGGGAGGCAGAGGCGGGAAATCCCCAGGGCTTATTGGTTAGCTAGATCAGTGAGCTCTTAAGTTCTATGAGAGAGTCTGTCTCAAAGAATAAGGTGGAGCTGGGCATGGTGGTGCACGCCTTTATCCCAGCCTGGACTAGAGTGAGACCCTACCAAAAAATAAATAAATAAATAACATGGATAGTAATTGAGGAAGAGACATCCAACAATGATGTCTGGCCTGTTGGCCTGTTATCCTCTTAACACTGAATTGAATGCCAAAATCAACAATAGTGTACCAAACACAGCACATGACTTAGGAGAGCCAGGAAGCTTTCCTGGAGGAGGTGGCACTTGTGTTTGGTCATTTCTCCTGTTGTGTCTCTGTAGCTTCCATGCTACCATCTTAGAATGGCTTCACTGGCTTTTTCCACCACGGACCCCTGGCACAGATTTACCTTCAAGGACCTCCACTTCCTGTGCTTGCTTGCTAGTGGAGACACCTACCTGGTGGCTTCCCTGTGCCTGAAGGCCTTCCCCCAGCAAAACAGGTGTAGAGCACACCCCAGCTTCTACCTGCTCCTTGCCCACCTGGGGCCAAACAAAGCTCTTAACAAGCAAAGGAACATTCTCCATGGGTACAAGGAAGTAGAGCTCAGCAAGGGAAATACAAGCCTCGTTTATTTTATTATTGTATTTTATTGGTGTGTGTATAGTATGTGGCATGTGTGAAGGTGCGCAGATATGGCACTCTGTGTGCAGGCATGTGAAGGCCAGAGGAGGACATTGAACATCCTTTATTGCTCTTCTGTGTACCTTCCCTTAGACAAAGTCTCTCACTGAACCTTCCCATTTTTTTGGTTAGACTGGCTGACCAGGGAGCCCCAGAGATCCTTCTATCTCCTTCCTCCCCTAAGGAGTACCAATGATCCTTCTATTTCCTTCCTCTCAGCACTGAGGTTACAGGCATACCTGACCACACTCAGCCTTTTTTTTTTTTTTAGGTAGGGTCTCACTCTAGCCCAGGCTGACCTGGAATTCACTATGTGGTCTCAGGGTAGCCTAGAACTCAAAACAATCCTCCTACTTCTGCCTCCCTAGTGCTGGGATTAAAGGTGTGCACCACCATACCTGGCTCCACGCTCAGCTTTTTACATGGGTTCTGGTGATACAACTCAGGTTTCATCTTTAAGCAGCATGCACTCTTCCTGCTGAGCCACCTCCCCTGCTCCTATCTTTTTTTTTTTTTTTTTGGTTTTTTGAGTTAGGGTCCCGTTCTAGCCCAGGATGACCTGGAATTCACTCTGTAGTGTCAGGGTGGCCTCGAACTCATGGCGATCCTCCTACCTCTGTCTCCTGAGTTCTGGGATTAAAGGCATGTGCCACCATGCCCGGCCTCCTATTTATTTTTTATGATTTTATTCTACTATTGTCTTGTTGATCAGATCAGTAATAGTGTACTAAATTCACAGCCAATCCATTTTTTAAAATGGCTGTTTGAACCAAGCATGGTGGCATACATTAGTCATTCCAGCAGTTGGTGAGGTATAAAGAGGAGGATCAGGAGTTAAAGGTTATCTTATCCTCTACTACATAGTGAATTTCAAGGCCAGCCTGGGATACATGAGACCTTATATCAGAAATCAAAACAAAACAAAAAAATAGGTGGTGTAGAATTTGATGTGGTGGTACACAACTGTAATCACAGGTACTAGGGAGGCTGAGGCAAAAGGATCACAGTTCAAGGCCAGAAATAGTTGAAGTGGTAAATAACACACAGAATAAAAAAGGATGGACTGGGGAGATGTTCAGACAGTAAAGTGCTTGCTTTGCAAGCATGAGGACCTGAGTACAATTCTCAGCACCTGTGTAAAAACCAGACATGGTGACATGCACCTTTAATCCCAGGATGGGGGATATAGAGACAGGAGGACTCTCTAGGGCTTGCTGGCTACCTAGTCTAACCTAATTGGTGAGCTCCTTGTTCAGTGAGAGACCTTGCCTCAAAAAATAAGGTGGAAGCCAGACATGGTGGCACACACCTTTAATCCCAGCACTGGGGAGGCAGAGGTAGGTGGATAGGTGAATCGCTGTGAGTTCAAGGCCACCCTGAGACTAATAGTGAATTCCAGGTCATCCTGGACTAGAGCGAGATCCTACCTTAAAAAACCAAAATAAATAAACAAATAACTAAACAAATAAAATAAAAAATAAAGGTGGAGGGGCTGGAGGGTTGATTCAGCAGTTAAAGATGCTTGCTTACAAAGCTCTCCAGTCTTGATTCAGTTTCCCAACCGCTCACATAAAGTTGGTTGGGCATTTGTTTACAGCAGCAACAGACCTTGGCACACCCATACATATGTGCACCCACACATGCAAATAAATAAAATGGATGGAGACGGCGGCCGGGTGTGGTGGAGCACACCTTTAGTCCCAGCACTCAGGAGGCAGAGGTAGGAGGAGTTTGAGTGCAGCCTGAGACTACAAAGTAAATTCCAGGTCAGCCTGAGCTAGAGTGAAACCCTACCTTGGAAAACCAAAAAGAAAAAAAAAACAAACAACAACAACAACAAAAAAAAAAAAACATGGAGAGTGAAGACCTGGGAGATCTTGCTAACTGTGCTCTGGGGAACCATTGTTGCCTCCTCCCCTAGCTAGTGGAAAGAATCCCGACTTCCCTCTGCATTTTGTCGATGCAGCCTTAGGCACATGCACACTCTCTCTGGGGCCCATGGAAGCTTTGAGAAGCGCATCCAAATTAGGGTAGGCTCGGTGGTACAGTTCAGGGAGGCGTACCCCAAGCCCGGGGTGCTGTCCCAGTGCCTAATGCGCATGCGCAAGGACCTGGGTTTCCATCCACGGTTCCTATGAGCATGAAACGGGATGTGGATCAGATTCATAGCATGGAAAAAGAAAGCAGCCAGGTCAGAATAGCCTGCCTAGAGGACATGAGGGCGTAGCATGTTCTAGGCACTCTGGTGACCAGGGCGGACATTTCTGTGCCTCTCAGGAGCAGTGGAGCTGTCCCGGCGCCACCCGGTGGCGTCCTGGCTGTGTGCCATGCTTCACTGCTTCGGGAGTTACATCCTGGCCGACCTACTCCTGGGGGAGCCGATCATTGATTACTTCAGCAACAACTCCAGTGTCCTGCTGGCCTCAGCTGTATGGTGAGCAATGCCAGGCATGGGAAAGCAGAGCCTGGTGTCAGGGAAGGACCCCAGAACTAGGGAGGTGGGGAATTGAAGGAACAAGCCTCCCAAATCATGCTGTTCTCCTTGCCAGCCTCTGTCCTGAGTCCAGTCTGGGGGGAGGGCAGTATTTGGAGACAGCCTTGCCTCCCTGACCCCCATGGTCTATTCCTCCTCCCCCTAATACCGGGTCTTCTGTTCCCCAAAGGTACTTGATTTTCTTCTGTCCCCTGGATCTTTTCTACAAGTGTGTCTGTTTCCTGCCGGTAAAACTAATCTTCGTAGCCATGAAGGAGGTGGTGAGGGTCCGCAAGATTGCCGTGGGCATCCACCATGCCCATCACCACTATCACCATGGGTGGTTTGTCATGATCGCCACCGGCTGGGTCAAAGGTAAATGGGACAATGACAAAGAGGATGAAAACTCACTGAAGTTAGCTGGGCATGTTTGTATAACCTGTCATCCCAGCACTCAAGGGTAGAGACAGGAAGTTAGGAGTTCTGGGCCATCATGGTTGTGTAGAAAAAAAAACATTCTCTACCTGAGAGCCCCTATTAGACAGTAATTTTGAGCTACCCCAGTTGGTACACCCAATTGTTCCAGTGTAAGAGTGATAAGCCTAAGTGGGGTGTCCAAACCAAGCATGATGTCACATACCTGCTATCCCAGCACCTAGGAGGTAGAGGCAGGAGATTCAGGAGTTCAAGGCCAGCCTAGCTACATAGCAAGTTCTAGACTAAACCTTATTATGGAAATAAACCAATACCTAATATGTGTATAACCAATACCTAGTCCATAGCTATTGTGTGATAGCTCATTTGATCTTTAGCAGCCCATTTTAGGAGAGATAGGCTTTGTATCTTTTTGCTGAGGAAAATGAAATGACTTACCCAGGTAGAGAGGTGAAGCTGGTTGTGACTGTAGATCCTCCATATCAATTGTCTATGTTTATAACCATTTTGAAGCTCTCCCTCCCCTCCCTCATCTATGTTAAAAGGCAAACCAAAGTAAACTTTACCTTTTTAAAAAAAAATTTTAGTCAGGCATGGTGGTGCATGCCTTTAATCCCAGCACTCAGGAGGCAGAGGTAGGAGAATCACTGTGAGTTCAAGGCCACCCTGAAACTACAAAGTGAAATCCAGGTCAGTCTGAGCTAGAGTGAGACCCTACCTTGAAAAACAAAAATAAAATTTGTTGTGTTTTTGAGTTAGGGTTTCACTCTAGCTCAGGCTGACCTGGAATTTACTCTGTATTCTCAGGGTGGCCTCGAACTCATGGCGATCCTCCTACCTCTGCCTCCCAAGTGCTGGGATTAAAGGCATGCACCACCATGCCCAGGTCCTTTTTTATTTTTAATTAATTAATTAATTAATTTATGAGAGAGAATGGATGCTCCAGGACCTCCAGCCACTGTAAACGAACTCCAGACACATGTGCCACCTCATGCATCTGGTTTTACATGGGTCCTGGGAATCAAACCTGGGTCCTTAGGCTTTGCAGGCAAGTGCCTTAACTACTGAGCCATCTCTCCAGCCCAAAAAGAACATTTTAATTAATAATTTAAGAGTCAGTTCACGAGGAGGATATAGCAACTATAAACATATATGCACCTTAAAAACATTGCACGAAAATACATAAAACAAAAATTGGGGCTGGAGAGATGGCTCAGTGTTTAAGGCACCATTCTCTCTATATATAAGTAAAATTTTTTTTAATTGGCAGAAAGATGGGCTAGAGAGATGGCTTAGCAGTTAAGATGCTTGTCTTTTATTTATTTGAGAAAGAAAAAGGAAGAGAGAGAGAGAGAGAGAGAGAATGGGCATGCCAGAGTCTCCAGCCACTGCATACAAACTCCAGACTCGTGCCTCCTTGTGCATCTGGCTTATGTGGGTCCTGGGGAATTGAACTGGGGTCCTTTGGCGTTGCAGGCAAACACCTTAACTGCTAAGCCATCTTCCCCAGCCCCACTTTTTTTTTTTTTTTTTTTTTTTTTGAGGTAGAGTCTCATTCTAACTCAGATGACTTGGAATTTACTATGTAGTCTCAGGGTGGCCTTGAACTCACAGCGATCCTCCTACCTCTGCCTTCAAGTGCTGGGACTACCACACCCGGCTCAAAGTGTCTTGACATTGCCAAATGCTTCCTTGAGGGCAGAGTCTTGAAGAAGAGAGAAGCTGGGGTTGGGGCTGGTGTTTCTGAAGCCTCACTCACAGCTGCGGTTCTTGCACTGGGACATCAGACAGACAATCCTCCTGGACAAACAATAACAAAAAACCTCAGACAATCCTTAGTGTCAGACCTACCTTGTAGGTGGCAACATGTCTGATTTCTTCCCACAGGTATTACTTTGATTGTACCATGTGGACCTCATCAAGGCACTGTTCTCTCTGAGCCTCAGTTTCCCTACTTTCAACTGATGATCATACATCTGTAGGCTCAGTATTCCTTAATGAAGTTTCTAGGATTAGATCAGTTGTTGCCTTAGGATTTCAAGCAGAAGACAGGGAAACAGCAGGATAGCAGGCTGACTTAGCAGTGCCCTGTCCTGCAGGCTCTGGTGTTGCCCTCCTGTCCAACTTTGAGCAGCTTCTTCGAGGGGTCTGGAAGCCAGAGACCAATGAGATTCTGCATATGTCCTTGTGAGTATCTCTCCTGCTCTCCCCATCTGTCCCTTTTTGTGTGTGCAAATGCCTGGATATCTTGGAGAGGCCCTGGCCCCTAAGCTGCCTTTCCTAAGCATCTAGTGATTGCATCTCAGCCCTTTGGCTAAGATCAAGTACAGAAGCATCTAGTGGCTGTGGCTGGGGAAGTCCAAAACAGAGAGTAACAGCTGTGCCTGGAAAGTGGGGATAGGGAGAGCTCAAGGAAGAGGTGGTATTTGATTTGGGTTTTGAAGAGTGAATAGAAGTTTTGCAGCTGGGCGTGGTGGTGCACGCCTTTAATCCCAGCACTCTGGAGGCAGAGGTAGGAGGATCACTGTATGTTCAAGGCCATCCTGAGACTACATAGTGAATTCCAGGTCAGCCTGGACTAGAGTGAAACCCTACCTCAGTAAACCAAGAAAAACAAAAAGTTTCCAGCTAAAAAGGAGTTTCTGGCCAGAGGTCAGCCTCTGCCAACTGTCAGGTCAGAAAGGTACAAAGATTTTCCAGGTCCAGAGGGTCAGGGAGGAGAGCGAGTGGGGAGTAAGGGATATGGAACATGGAGTTACAGAGCATAAGAGTATGGAGGGTGGGTGGGAAGTATGGCTGGGCTAAATGAGGAACAGTGGACAGAGCCAGACAACAGCTTTTCTGACTTGTGCAGAATCACACACAGTGCTGAATCCAGTGCACTTTAAAAGGACCACACAGAAGCTGGGCATGGTGGCGCACGCCTTTAATCCCAGCACTCAGGAGGCAAAGGTAGGAGGATTGCTGTGAGTTCGAGGCCACCCTGAGACTCCATAGTGAATTCCAGGTCAGCCTGGGCTAGAGTGAGACCCTACCTCGAAAAAAACAACAACAAAAAAAACCCAAAACAAAACAAAACAAAAAATGGACCACACAGTTTTAAGCCAGTTAGGGTTTATGGAGCACTAAACTCATGAACAGAAGACCACCTTGAATAACTTAGTTGCAAACCAATGAAAATACCTCCCATTTCATCTACTAGAAAATGTAGCACTGTCTATGTTGGGTATGGCATGCCTGCCATCCCAGTGCTCAGGAGGCTGGAGCAGGAGCCTGTGCTACATGATACCCTACCTCAAACTCTCCTCCATAAGAGTAGCACAGTTTCATATCATCCTTGTGAGAAATTGATTTCTGCCCTGAAGTCATGGGTGGGATCCCAGTGTCATTACTGCTTGTTGGCCAAGGTGGCTTCCTGTTTCAGATGTCTCCACTTCAGCAACTGAGAGGGGGCTCAGGGATCCATGCACAGAAATCACACTGCTCTGATGCTCAGTGGGTGCTTTGAAATTGTTAGGTGAAATTGCTGCTAAGCACCATGAACCACAGACATAAGAGACAGAAGTCATTGGTCTGACTTCTCTACAAGGAGGAAAGAGAATGTTAAGATAAACTTTTTTGTTGTTTTTGCTTTTTTGAAGTAGGGTCTCACTCTAGCTCAGGCTCACCTGGAATTCACTATGTAGTGTCAGGGTAGCCTCGAATTCACAGCAATCCTCCTAACTCTGCTTCCCAAGTGCTGGGATTAAAGGCATGCACCACTATGCCCAGCTAAGACAAGCTTTTTTAAAACATTATTTTATTTATTTGAGAGAGAGGTAGAAAGATGGGGAAAGAGGGGGGAGGGAGAGAGAGGGAGAGAGGTAGAGAGAGAATGGGCATGCCGGGGCCTTTAGCTACTGTAAAAGAACTCCAGATGCATGTGTCACCTTATGAATCTGGCTTTACGTGGGTCCTGGGGAATCAAACCTGGGTCCTTTGGCTTCACAGGCAAATGACTTAACTCCTAAGCCATCTCTTCAGCCCTGTTAAGAGAAACTTTTATAAGCCAGAGACAATGGTGCATGCCTGTTGTGCCAGCACCAGGGAGGCTGAGGTAGGAGGATCAGGGACTTCAAGGCCAGTCTGAACTCTATGAGACAACCTGGTCTCAAAAGACCAGGAAAGAGCCTGGTGTGGTGGCACACACCTTTAATCCCAGCATTTGGGAGGCAGAGGTAGGAGGATTGCCATGAGTTGGAGGCCAGCCTAGGGCTACGGAGTGAGTACCAGATTTGCCTGGGCTAGAGTAAGACCCTACTTCTAAAACAACAACAACAAAAATGAAAACAAAATGAACAAACAAACAACAACAACAACAAAAGAAAACCAAAAAAGGGCTGAGAAGATGGCTCAGTCAGTAAAGTGCCTGCCTCACAAGTAACTAGTTCAGTCCCTGGAACCCATGTAAGCGCCAGATGTGATGGCATGTACTTGCAGTCCCAGCACTGGCAAGGTGGAGATAGGAAGGCCACTGAGCCTTGCTAGCCAGTGAGTCTAGCCTAGTCAGTGAATTCCAAGCCAACAAGAGACCCTGTCTCGAAAAGAGGTAGATGGCACCTGAGGAATGACACCTGAGGTTGTCCTCTGGCCTCCTCATGCACACTCACATATGTGCACTTGCATCCACACACACATGAATACACACATCCATGCATAAAACAAGAGAAACCATTGTGTTGCCACTTTCTAGGTGTTTGTGGAGACCCCAAGATGACCTTGTGTCTCACTGATGGCTTGAGGACTCTGAACTCAGCTGGGCTGTGATGTCAGGGCTGTGGTCTATTCTGGCAGAAGAATTCACATTAAAATCAGCATAGGAGCTGGTCTTGGTGGCTCTCAGTTGTGATCCAAGCACTTGGGAGGCTGAGGTAGAAAGATCATGCCTTTGAGGTCAGTTTGGGCTCCCATAGTGAGACTTTGTCTCAAAAACGAAAGAAAAAAGCCAGCCGTGGTGGTGCATGCCTTTAACCCTAGCACTTAGGAGGCAGGGCTAGGAGGATCGCCATGAGTTCGAGGCCATCCTGAGATTACATAGTGAATTCCAGGTCAGCCTGGGCTAGAGTGAGACCCTACCTTGGAAGAAAGAAAAGAAAAGAAAAGAAGAGAAAAGAAACAGCAGAGGAAAATGGTACAGGAACAAGAATCTGGTAGATGCTAGGCGTGACCTTCTAGTTGTTCCCAGGAGTCACAAGGCCATTGTTAATTGTCCCAGTAATTCCACCACTTGGGAGGATAAGACAGGAGGCTCAAGAGTTCAAGGTCATCTTCAGCTATATAGCAAGACCCTGTCTCAAAAAAATTAAAAAAAAGAAAACTCACAGAAGCCATTGTGATCCATTCATTGTGTGCTGCCAACCTAGAGGCTCCCTCAGGCCCTAGCTTCCACATGCCTGTTTAACTACCTGCAGGGCAGCCTTAGCCTCTGGTCCTTACAGAGGAGGACAGATGTCATGTAGCTCAACACCCTCTGGCAAAGACATGGGGATACGGGCTCATGAGACCCTATCCCTGAAGATTGATAAGCAGCAAGTGGCTTCTGGGGGAGGGGAAGATATTTGCTTCTGTGATGTAACTACTGGTAAGTTGCCTGTGCTCCCATAAACAAGCCTGATTAAGTGTACTGGGTCACTGGAAGAAAAAGACATGAAAGTAGAAGGGGGATTATCTGGGGAGGGGGCTAATGGGGGAGGGAGGACAAGAGAGGGTAGTGGGGGATGATCAAAATACATTATATGCATGTATAAAAAGTCATAATGAAGCCCATTATGTATAAGTAATGTACATGCTAATAAATTTGTTTTAAAGTACACACCAAGAAACAGTCAAAACTCAGGGTTTCAAGGATTTAGAGGGTCTATTACAGCTGTGACAAAACACCTGACAAAAAAAGGAAAGTGTTTAGTCTGACTCACAGTTAGAGATTACAGTCCATCCTGACAGGGAAGATGTGGCAGGAACTTGAGGCACATTCATTCTGGTCACATTCATTCTACAGTCAGGAAGCAGAGAAAGATGAGTGCTGGTGCTCAGCTTGCTTCTTTTTATTCAGTCTGGCACCCCAACCCAACATACCCATGGAATAGTGCCTCCCACAATTAGGGGGATTCTTTCCAATCTTAATTAACCTAATCTAGAAAATCTTTCACAGACATGCCCAGAAGTGTTTCCATGGTGATTCTAAATCCTTCAGGTTAACAAATGGAGGGTTAACCCACCAGTGCACACACATTACTTCATTCCTACCTCACACTCAAGAGACACTGGCATAGGAGCTGGAGCCAAGGCAGAAGGATGTCTTTCAGGGGAAGGGGCAACTACCTGAGCTATGTGAAAGTTCATGCTGATGGTGGCTGCTTCCTCCAGCCCCACCAAGGCCAGCCTTTACGGATCTATCCTGTTCACGCTGCAGCAGACCCGCTGGCTCCCAGTGTCCAAGGCCAGCCTCATCTTCATCTTCACCATGTTCATGGTGTCCTGCAAGGTGAGCTGTCCTTTGCCCCCTGACTTTCACCTCCTTGTACATTCTGGGAGCGGGATGGGGAACGTGCGGGGCATTCAGGAGAAGCTCATCTGGCGTAGGTGGGATGAGGGCCCACCAAGTGTAGACTGGTGGATGAGAATGAGGACAAGAGCATAGGGCCCAGCATGAGCAGTGGTGGAGAGCTCCTAGAGCTTGAAGCCTGGAGGCCAGAGGGACCAGAAACTGGGTGCCATGGCTGAGCTGGATCAGGATGAGTTTTGGTATAACCAGTAAGGAGAGGTCTTTAGGTCCATCCAACCCTCCTCCCACCCAAGTGAGAGACTGTGGCGCCAGCTAGCTCCCCAAAGCATGGAAGGCCCCAAGTCTGTTTCACTACTGAGAGAGGGCTGTTTCACTACTGGGAGAGGACCACAGGACCATTGATATAGAGTGAGCTCAGCCAGGCATGGTGGTGCATGTCTGTGATCACTGCATCAGGAGATAAAGGCAGGAGAATGGCCAGTTTGAGGCCAGCCTGGGCAACAAAATGAGACCCTATCTCAAAAGACAAAAGGAAGGAGGCTTAGTCAGTAAAGTGTTTGCTGTGAAAGTGTGAGGACATGATTTCAGACACTCAGCACCAGGGTAAATGCCAGGTGCATGTGGTGACCCACCTATAATCTCAGCATTCTGGAGGCAGAGACAGGATCCCCACGGAAACTGGCTAGCTATACAACCAAACCAGCAAGCTCTGGGCTCATGGGAAAGACTCTGGCTCAATAAAGGTGCAAGTTCCATCAAGGAATACCCCCAACACCAATGCCTGGCTCCATATGCATGCATGCACATTGCACTTGCACCCGCAGATGTGTGCCCACACATACAAACATGCACACACCCATACAACAGCAAAGCAAAATGAAGAAGTCAGATGTGGTGCACACCAGTGAATCCCAGCACTTGGGAGGTGAGGCAAGAAGATCAAGAAGTTCAAGGCCAGCCTTGGCTACACAGATACTTCCAGGCCAGCCTGGGCTACAGAAGATCCTATCTCAAAAAAAAGGGCTAGAGAGATGGTTCAGCAGTTAAAGGCACATGCTTGCAAAGCCTGACAGCTTGGGTTCAACTTCCCAGTACCCATGTAAAGCCAGATGCACCAAGTGGTGCATGTGTCTAGAGTTGGTTTGCAGTGGCAGGAGGCCCTGGCATACCTATTATCTCTCTCCTCCCAAATAAATAAATTTTGAATAAAAAGAAAAGAGAAGGAAGGAAGGAGAGGAGGGATGGAAGGAGGTAGGAAGGGAGGAAAAGGAAGGAAAGAGAAACAGAAAAATAGATGCATTATGCTTCTGGAGGCTGGAAGTCCAAGATCAGGGAACTAGCAGGATTGGGATACTCTGAGGTTCTTCTCAGTTTCAGATGATCAGCATCCTCATCATGTCCTCCCTCACATGATGGAAGGAGTTGTTAGCTCTCTCAGGTCTATTTACTTATTTTGGTTTTGTTTAGCAGTACTGGAGTTGAGCCCAAGGCCCTGAGCATGCTAGATAACCACTCAGCAAGACAGCCACATCTCCAGGCCTTTTAGTACTTTTGTTTTATTTTGAGACAGGATCTTACTCAATTGCCCAGGCTGGCCTTGAACTTATTCTGTATCCCAGGTCTGTCTAAAACTTCCATCCTTCTAACAGCATCCATTGTAGCTGGGATTACAGGTTTGTAGCACCATGCCTAGCTCTTCCCTCCCTCCCTTTCTTCTTTCCTCTTTCTTATTCTTCTTTTTTTTTCTTTCTTTTGGTAGAGTCTCACTATGTAGCTCAGGCTGAGCTCAAATACCTGGTCCTCCTGTCTCAGGCTCCAGAATGCTGGGTTTGTAGTTGTGTGCCAACATACCCACCAAAGACTGGCCCTCCCCCTTTTCTTTTTTGCAGCACTGGTGATGGAACCCAGGGCTTTGTGCATGCTAGGCCAGTGTTCTACTATTGAGCCATGCCCCAGCCCCCCATTGGCCTCTTTCATAAGCACATTCATGCCATTCCCAAGGACTGCACCCTCATGAGCCCCAAAGGCCTCACCTAACCAAGGGAAATGGATGATCACCTGTCCCAGCATGATGAGTACCGAATATCTTACTCCCCTGTCCCCACCCCCCAGGACACCAGGATAGTTGATCATTCACCTGGGAGTGTGAGTAGTTTGAGACTAAGGGCTAGCTCACACTCACCATACTGACTTCCTTTTTTCTCTTCCTTCTCTCCTTGCTTTGCTTTTTGCCTCTGTGTCTCAATTCCTCACTGTCTCCATGCATGCCCCAGGTGTTCCTGACAGCCACCCACTCCCATAGCTCTCCATTTGATGTCCTGGAGGGCTATGCCTGTCCTGTGCTGTTTGGAACAGCCTGGGGAGGAGACCATCACCATGACAACCACGGGGCACCCCATGGTGGTGGGCCAGGCACCCAGCACTGTGCTCTGCCCCCCAAGTCCAAGGAGGAGCTGAGTGAGGGCTCCAGGAAGAAGAAGACCAAGAAAGCGGATTAGGGGTGGGCAGGCAACCCATGGGGCACCAAGGATAGGATAAGGACCCAGGGTCCTCAGAATTTAGTGGCAGCCTGGGTTCAGAATTCTCCTCTGTGGCCTTTAACTTCCCCATGTACAAAATGGGGCCATCTGTCCACTCTAGGATTGATGTGGGAGTTAAATGAAATACAAGGATGGAGGATTTTGTTAGGAATGGACAGTCCCTCTCTTACCGTCTTCCAGACCCCTCATGAAGTCACAGCTTTGGGGCGAGGGACCCACAGAATACTGGCAGTGCCTCCTGCCAGAAACTCTGGCAGTTATAGTCTCAGTTCTAATTCTTTATTCTCTGAAATTGTATCTTGCCAAAATAATTTAAAGCCATGTTGAGATTTGTTTATTTCATGGACAATTTTCAAAGTACCTCCTGCAAGCCAAGTGTTTTGATCCCAGTCAATTCTTGCCCAGGATCCTCAGTGGGTAGAACCCCCCCCCCCCGCCCATGCTCCCAACTGTCTGAGTCCTGCTGGGTGTCCTTGCTTCCCTTCTCTGAGGCTCATGTTTTCTATCTGTATTGTAGAGACCTTGGATCTTTCCCTATGTGGAAAGGCTGAAGTGAAGGTAGATGTGAACAAGCTTTCTAGGCAGCCTACACACATAAGGGGAGACTAGGGCCATAGTAAATAGACAATTGCAAAGGGCTTTGTATTTTAGATCACTTATGTTCCTGGATCAGAGAGTCTCGTAAGTTACCTGACTCAAAAGAGGCCCTCAGTAGAGTAGTTTAGAGAATTCAGAGGGTGAGTTTTGGCTTCCAGTTGCAACCAAACCAAAGAAATGCAGCCAGTCACATAGTCAGGGTGTGTCTAAGATCCAGTGATTTCCAAGCACTCATAGGTATGACCTGGAAGAATCAAGCCACCCTCATCCCTGACCAACATCGCTCATTCAGTCATTCAACAAATACATTGATGCCTGCTTTTGGCCCAGTCTTCTGCTGTTTCTGGGGTGGGCCAGGAGCTTGTGTGGAGCAAAGGAGAGGCGAAGCCAAAGCCTGCATGACATCTGAGAGGGGCGAATGGAGTGGGCATGCCAACCTCAGGTTTGTTTGGGGCTCAGATTAAGTTCGGGTTCCACATGTTACCCATTTATGAGAATGTGCCTTGTTCCAGTAATGTCCTGAGGCGAGGTGGGTCCTGAGGCTGTAAGCACCCCCAGTTTCATCTTTGTGCATGTCCATCAAAGCTCGGTGTGAGGGGTCAGCCAATAAATCAAGTGTGAGTGAACCATCATGGCTTGTCTGATTCATTCTCCAGCTGTAAGATCCAGGGCAGAGTGGATTTGGTCCTTAGAGATGCTTGGTATCCTAGGGGGTGATGCTTATGGTAGCCCTCAAGGGGGCAGACAGTGGCAGTGGGTATGTGATGTGTGGAATTTGGGGTCAAGATCTGAGTTTTCAGAGCAGGGGTGATAACTTATTGGGTAAGGTGCTTAACAATAAGCATGAGGACCTGAGTTCTATCCCAGAGCTAATGTAAATACCCAGCATGGTGGCACACACCTTTAACCCCAGTCCTGGGGAGGCAGAGACAATCAGAGTTCTGTAGTTCTCTGGCCCAGTAATCAGCTTAATCAATGAGCTCCAGGCCAATAAGAGACATTGTCTAAAAAAAAAGTGGACATAAGCTGGGCATGAGGGCACACATCTTTAGTACCAGCCCTAGGAGGCTGAGGTAGGAGCCTGGGCTAGAGTGAGACTGCCTCAAAAGAGAGAAAGAGAGAGAGAGAGGCCAGTTGTGGTGCCTCATGCCTTTAATCCCAACACTTGGGAGGCAGAGGGAGGAGGATCGAGGCCCTCCCTGAGACTACATAGTGAATTCCAGGTCAGCCTGAGCTAGTGAAACCCTACCTAGAAAAACAAAATAAATAAACAAAGAGAGGGAGAGAGAAAGAAAGTGGATAGTGTTCTTGAGGAGCAACACTAAATGTCTTTTAGCCTGCACAAACACATGTGTACACACATAGATGTATGTACATGCACACCACATACATACACATGCAAAATAAAAAGATCTCAATTTTCAGAGATAGGTGGGAGGGCTTATGTTTGGCATCCTGGCACTTGGGAAGCTGAGGCCAAAGGATCAGGAGTTCTAGGTCAGACTGGGCTACAATGTGAAACCCAACCTCAAAAAGAAGAGAGAAAGAGAGAGAGAGAGAAGTAACAAATTAAGAGAAAATATTTGAAAATCATGTCTAGTATAATTCATATCTATACTATATGCAGAATTCTCAGAAGTCAATAATAATAAAGTCATTGTCAAGTCTGCCATCTCAACACTGAGGCAGTGGACAGAGAAGGATCAAAAGTACAAGGTCATCCTCAGCTACATAGTGAGCTTGAGGCCAGCCTGAGCTACATGAGACCCTGCCTTAATAATTAAAAATAAAAACAAGAATAGCTAAATGTACAAAGACTGGTTGTACTAAGCACTGGGGAGGAGGTGGAGCAACTGTTTTGCTCTACACTCCTGGAAATGTCAAGCTGTGAAGTCACCTAAGATGGCAGTTTGGTAGTTTCTTGGAAACAATATCCATGTGACCTCCATTACTAAATATCTGCCCAAGGCATGTCCACATGGCCCTGGACATGAACTCATTACAGACTGAATTGTAATAGCTGTCTATTTCTTTTCTCATAACTGTGACCAAATGCCTGACAAAAAGCAGCTTAAAGGCTGGAGAGATGGCTTAACAGTTCAGGTGCTTGCCTGTGAAGCCAAAGGACCCAGGTTCGATTCCCCAGGACCCACATAAGCTAGATGCACAAGGTGGCACATACACCTGGAGGTTGTTTGCTGCAGCTGGAGGTCCTGGCACGAACATTCTGTCTCTCCAATAAATAAATAATAAATAAATAAAAAACAAAACAAGCAGCTTAAGGAAGGGAGAATCTATTTTGGCTCACAGTTTGAGGATACCATCTACCATCCACCATGGCCAGAAGGCAGAATCTATTTGAGCTCATAGTTTGAGGATATTGTCTACCATCCACCATAGCAGGAAGGCATGGCAACAGGAGCAGGAGGCAGCTAGTCACATTGCAACCACAGTCAGGAAGCAGAGAGAGAAGACTGCTGGTGCTCAGCTTCCATTCTTCTTTTCATGCAGTCCAGGACCCCAGCCAATGGAGTAGTGCTGCCCACAGTTAGTGTTCATCTTGTAGACCTGTTCAGAGATCTGTTTCAGTGGTGATTCTAAATCCCATCAAGTTGACAAGATTAATAGTAACAGAAAGAAAAGGAGGGAGGGAGAGAGGGAGAAAGGAAGCAAAGAAAGAAAGAAGGGAAGGAAAACAAAAGACTGCCTGGGGAAGTAGCTCAGTGTGTAAGAGGACCTGAGAAGGCCTGACTTACCCTGAGTTTGATTCTGTAGCACACATGTAAACTCCTGGATGTGATCCTGTTCT
Organism: Dipus sagitta; assembly: GCA_036346955.1. Lineage (NCBI taxonomy): Eukaryota > Metazoa > Chordata > Mammalia > Rodentia > Dipodidae > Dipus > Dipus sagitta. Next base: position 218,525,153 of record CM070770.1, read on the forward strand.
AGCAGGGAGGTAGACCACGGAATCCTTGGAACTAGCTGGTCAACCACTCCAGCAGGAAAAACAACAGCTCTTGGTTCAAGGAAAGAAGTGGATGAAGTGTAGAGGAGGACACCTGAAGTTTTCCTCTGGTCTCCACATACAGGTGCATATACCACAAGATATCATCCTCCAACCCTGCACACACACAAGCAAAGAGAATTACTTGCTATTATTCCTTAATATACAATGATCCTTGCACACTCGTGTTTATCATAGCATTATCACAGTATGCTAAAATGAAGAGGTAAGATGCGACTCCATACAGTCCTTCACACAAAGTGGGGCCTGGAGTCAGAATTATGAAAGCCAGTCTATGAAACTGCAGAGGACTTTGGCTTCCGCTCCTGGAGCAGCTGGTGGGTATTAGCTTGCTGCCTTCCAACCTGAATGTGCTGGGATCTCATTTTCTGATGGAACAAACTGGACACAAATAGCTTCCTAGCCTATTCTGGGAAGGGAGAATGCAAACCACTGGCTGGCCATCACCTGGGGTGATTGGCAGGACAGGATGACCTAGTGTCCCTGTGTAGGTGTGGGAATTTTCAGGGTTGAATCTAAGTCTAAGTTAATTTTAGTTGCAGGATCATCTTTGGTAGTGTCTATTGAGAAAAGGTTCTTTTCACCCTTTAAAAATTATGGTGTGCCGGGCGTGGTGGCGCACGCCTTTAATCCCAGTACTCGGGAGGCAGAGGTAGGAGGACTGCCGTGAGTTCAAGGCCACCCTGAGACTACATAGTGAATTCCAGGTCAGCCTGGGCTAGAGTGAGACCCTACCTCGAAAAACCAAAAAAAAAAAAAAAAAAAAAAAAAAAATTATGGTGAGGCCTGGCGATGTGGTTCTGTTTTATAGATTGCCTATCTAGTATGCATGAAGCCCAAGGTTTGACTCCCAGCACCACATAAACCAGGTGTGGTGGTACATGTCTAAAATCCCAGCAGTCAGGAGGTAGAGACAGGATAACCCGGAGTTCAAGGTTACCCATGGCTACATAGCATATTTGAGGTCAGCCTGGGCTATGTAAGAACCTTACTCAAAATGGCAAAATAGACCTGGGGGCTAGAGAGATGGCTTAGTGGCTAAGGTACTTGCCTGCAAAGCTAAAGGACCCAGGTTCAATTCTCCAATAAAGCCAGATGTACAGTGGCTAGAGGCCCTGGCACATCCCTAGAATGCCCAGTCTCTCTTAAATAAATAATTAAGTAAAATATTTAAAAAATAGAACTGGGGGCGAGGAGTTAGGAGTGTGTCTCAGCAGTAGTGCCCAGCCTTGAATCCCCAGTGAGGGCCTGAGACAGTAATAGAGGAACTGTGTAGCATGGATGCCTTGGGTTCCATCCCAGTCCCATAATAAAAAAAAAAAAAAAGGAAAATCAAATACACACTGTAAAATTACTATCTTAATCATTCTTGCAAGGAGAGAGAGAGAGAAGAGAAACAGAGAAAGAGAACAGGCAGTCCAGGGCCTCTAGCCACTACAAACAAACTCCAGATGCATGCACTGAGCCATCTCTCCATCCTTTTTCTAAAATATATTTTTTTAAACTGTTATTTATTTATTGAGAGCTACAGACAGAGAGAGAGGCAGAGAGAGAAAGAATGGGCACACCAGGGCCTCCAGCCACTGTGAATGAACTCCAGACGTGTGCGCCCCCTTGTGCATCTGGCTAATGTGGGTCCTGGGGAATCGAACCAGGGTCCTTAGGCTTCACAGGCAAGCGCTTAACTGCTAAGCCATCTCTCTAGCCCTCTCCATCCCGTTTTAAGTTAAAAAAAATTTAAGATGGGCGTGGTGGTGCACACCTTTAATCTCAGCACTTGGCAGGCAGAGGTAGGAGGATAGCCATGAATTCAAGGCCACCCTGAGACTGCATAATGAATTCCAGGTCAGCTGGGCTAGAGTGAGACCCTACCTCGAAATAAACAACAAAAAAAATTTAAACCCATGAAGATCCTCCTACCTTTGCCCCCCAGGTGTTGGGATTAAAGGCATGCGCCACCATGCCTGGCAATAAAAATATTTTTTAAGGTGTGGTGGCGCATGCCTTTAATCCCAGCACTTGGCAGAGATAGAAAGATCCCTATGAGCTCAAAGCCAGCCTGAGACAACATAGTGAAATCCAGGTCAACCTGGGCTACAGTGAGATCCTACCTCAAAAAACAAACAATTTTTTTAACCCATAAACTTAAATTCGTCACTGTACAGCCATCACCACCTTCATACGCAGAATTTTTCTTTGACAGAGCTGAGATGGAACCTCAAGAATGCTTGGTTAGTGCTCTACCTTCAAGCCCTGTCTCAACCTTCTAAACTGCATGACGCAAAACTGACCTCTGTGTCATTAGTCATTAACTTTCTGTTCTCCCCTCCCCCAGCGCCTGACACCTACCATTCTATTATCTGTCTCTAAATCTGATGAATCTAGGGATCTTGGAGGAATCAACACAAAGTGCTACTTTGTGATTAAATGTTTATTTCACTTGACCTAATGTCCTTCGAGCTCACCTGAGTTGTACATGTCCCTTCCCTTTTCATTTTTGCTCCTTTGTGCTTTTTGCTTTGTGTGTGCGCACGCATGCACATGCTTGTGTCAGAGCCTCTTTACCACTGCAAACAAGTGCCAGTCTGGCCTTATATGTGTGGCTGTGGAATTGAACCTGAGCCAGTAGGTTTTGCAAGGCAGAGCCTTTAATCCTTGAGCCATCTCCTCAGCCCTTTTAGATTTTCTTTTCTTTTTTAAAAAAATATTTAATTAATTAAATTAATTTATTTCACAGAGAAGGAGGGAGAGAGAGAGAGAGAAAATGGGCACGCCAGGGCCTCCAGCCACTGCAAACGAACTTCAGACATGTGCACCCTTTTTGGCTTTGCAGGAAAACGCCTTAACCGCAAAGCCATCCCTCCAGCTCTGATTTTCTTGAATAAGTCTCATGTATCATAGGCTGGCCTTCAAGCAGTCCTGCCTGTGGCTCCTGAGTGCTGGACTCACTGGCTTGCACACTGTGCTGGGCTCTGATTGTCTTTGATGGGCAAGGGGCATATGTGGAAGGAGTTTGACTCAAGGCTCAGCACAGAGCAGGAGTTATTAGCTGAAACACCTTCTCATCCTACTTTCGTTCTTTTCCCAGGACACCATCCAGCAGTTACTATAGACATGGGCGGTGATAATTGCTTTGACAGTGTTCTTTTTTAATTTTTTTTGTTATTTTTATTTATTTATTTGAGAGTGGGAGACAGAGAGAAAAAGAGGCAGATAGAGAGAGGGAGAGAGAATGGGCACGCCAGGGCCTCCAGCCACTGCAAATGAACTCCAGACGCGTGCACCCCCTTGTGCATCTGGCTAACGTGGGTCCTGGGGAGTCGAGCCTCAAACCGGGGTCCTTAGGCTTCACAGGCAAGCGCTTAACCACTAAGCCATCTCTCCAGCCCGACAGTGTTCTTTTTTGTTGGCATCTGCCTACAGGCAACTGGGAAAAACCCCAGCTCAATTAGTGAAGGAAATGAACATGTAATTGAGCCCCTAGAAGCCAGCAGAGAGGTCAAAGAAAAGGTTAAACATAGGATGTTGGCAGGCCCTGAGCATGAGTACTGGTTTTGCTACTGTGATCCTGAGTGAACTCCTTCTAGGGGAAAGAAAATATTAAATTAGGTGATGGCTAAACACAGACCAAATCTGCCCCCAGGGTGGGGGCATGGCTCAGTAATGGAACACTTACTGAGCATGGTGGGATGGGGCCTTTCTCCAGGGCCTACTGAAAATGCTGAAACCCCAGTTCTGTCCCAGCACCTGCAGAGCATGTACAAGTCCCTGTCTTTACCACTGTAAATAATAAATAAATAAATAAATAAATAAATAAATAAATAAATACCAGGTCTGATCTAACTCTTCAAATAAAGTTTTATTGGCACATAGCCCATGACAATTTGTTTGAACAACTTCTATAGCTGCTCTTTATGGTACAATAGTAGGGTTGAGAAACTTCAACATCTTGCACACCTGAATATATAAACTCTCTTGTCCTTTGCAGGAGAACTTTGAATTTTTAAATTATTTATTTTATTTACTTATTTGAGAAAGGAGAAAGGCAGAGAAAGAGAGAGAATGGGCATGCCCTAGCCCATGCTTCTAGCCACTGTAAACAAACTCCAGACATGTGCAGTACCTTATGCATCTGGCTTTAAGTGTGTACTGGGGAATCATACCCCAGTCCTCAAGCTTTGCAGGCAAGCACCTTAACTGCTGAGCCATCTCTTCAGCTTGACAATTTTTTTTCTGGTGTTGGAGATGGAACTCAGGACCTCATGCTTGCTCAGCAAGTGCTCTACTGCTGAGTTCTAATTTTCATCTGTCTGATGATCATTTTTGCATTGTGTATGTGTGGTTTGTTTTCATGTATGTGTGGACATGTGTATGTATGGATGTACATGTGTGTGCATGTGTATGAAGGTCAGCAGTTGATTTCAGCTTTCTTCCTCAGTCACTCCACTTCTTTTTCCTTTTTTTGTTTTTTTCAAGGTAGGGTTTCACTGTAGCCCAGGCTGACCTGGAATTCACTACATAGTCTTAGGGTGGCCTCGAACTCATGGCAATCCTCCTACCTCTGCCTCACGAGTGCTGGGATTAAAGGCGTGCACCACCACGCCTGGCTTTTTTTTCCTTTTTATTTTGTTGTGTTTGGGATTTTTCCACCTTTTTTTTTTGAGAAAGAGGTTCTTATTTAATCAAGAGAATGAGACTCTGAGCAGTGAAAGTGAGGTGCATTATCTTTGATCACGCAAGGTTGCACACAGCTAGAACAAAAACAAAAATGGCTGCTGGGTTCCCTAGCAGTCAGCTTTATGTTGCTGCGATGAACCTCCAGACCAGACTGTTATGGGAGTAAGGGAATTTATTTGAAGCTTACATATCCAGGGGAAGTTCCACAATGGTGAAAGAATTGGGCCACTTTCACAGGTCCACGAAGAGAGAACAACCAACATCAACACAAGCAAGCCCACTCCAGGAACCCCACCCAAGCAGAGGTCAAGCACTCTGCATACCTTTTGATTAGAACTTCCAGATCCACCCCCAGACACATCTTAGGTAGGGCTGGACCCTAGAATCCACCTACAGTGACACCTCTGCCTGCCAGGCAGCTGGAAATCCAAGAAGCTTTAATAAAACTGAATCTGCTGTGGGCATCCATTCAAACTACCATACCTCCTGAGCACAAATGGTAGCTTTTATAATCCTTGAACATGGGTTCTTTCTCCCTTTTCCCCATTGGCTGGATATTGGGAAGGTACAACCTTCGTGGTGTTCTGATATAACCCCCTCCCTGAGTTTCTTTAGCTTATTTTCTTTAGCTGACCCTGGGTTTTTATCTAATCTTGCAGCTTTAATATCTACAGATTCTAAAGTAAACCAGACATGCACTAAGTCCAGTAGCAGCCTGTTTGTAAATTCCCAGTGTGGGTAAAGGAATCTAAATGGCAGGGGCTCTGTGCCTCTGGTTTGTTAAGCCTGTGTCTTGTGTGAGCTGTTTATTTTGAAAATGGGCCATCATAATAGTCTTCTTTCTTACATGGTCCAGTCCTGTCTTATGGGTACTAGAGAACTGAACCAGGTCGTTAGGCTTTGTATTGTACCAAGTGCCTTAACAACCAAGCAATTTCTTCAGCCCCTTTATTTCTTTCTTTATTGATTTACTTTGGTGTGGGTATAATATGCACGTGTGCACGTGCATGTGGTTTATGCATGTGTGTGTGCAGTTTTGTGCAGCCCATGTGTACTTGTGTGGAATCCAGAGGAAGATATCTGGTGTCCTCCTCTATTGCTCTTCTGCCTTATTTCTGCTGTGGGTTTTGAGAGCAAAGGACCCTTTCTGGGCTCAGGTGGGCTTAGCTTGGGTGTTAGAGATCCAGACAACCAACAGTCACTAAAATGCCCCAAAACCAGTGACTCTCGATTTCTTTGTCTCCCCATCATCTCATAGAACTGGGAACAAGGACAGAAAGGGGGCATGCAGAGGCTATGCGAGCAAGATTTATTGAAGAGAGGCTGGAGAGATGGCTTGCTGGTTAAAGGCACTTGATTGCAAAGCCTGACAGCCTAGGTTTGATTCCCCAACCCCCATGTAAATAAAGCCAGATGCAAAAAGTGGTGCATGTGTCTGGAGTTCATTTGCAGTGGCAGGAGGCTCTGGCACTCCCATTCTCTCTCTCTCTCCCTCTTTCTTTCTTGCAAATAAAATAATAAAATATTTTTTAAAAAAGATTTTCTGGAGATAGAACAAAGCTCTGATGGAGAAGAGAAGGGGAGTCAAAAAGGGTTGCCAATCAATTCTTTGGACTTTAGCAGCTTAGAAGACCAATGGCCTCAGAATCTGGGGTATCTCCAGGATTGTGGGTATGGGAGGATAAGATGACACTGGGGCCCTGGCTCCCAGGCATCAACCCCCCTGCACCAACAGTTCCTGATTCCCCATGACAGTAGGGCCTGGCTCTGCCCCCACTTCCAAATGGAATCCAATAGCAAGCCCAGTAACAGCAGGATCCAATAACAGCATCTACAGGCCTAAAGACCCAGGACCCAGGAGGGAAGGGAAGAAACATTCCAAAGTCATAAAAACCAATCTCTCGGGCTGGAGAGATGGCTTAGTGGTTAAGGCGCTTGCTTACAAAGCCTAAGAACTCATATTCGAATCTCCATGTCCCATGTAAGCCAGAAGCACAGTTACACAGCTGCACAATGTTGCACATGTGGCTGAAGGCCCTGGTGCGTCCATTCTCTCTCTCACTTTATCAATCTTTCAAAATAAATAAATAATAATAAAAAAAATCTCATTATGAGGGTCAGTCAAGACCCTTCCCTATGTTGAAGGGAGATTTTCTTCCAATAAACTCTCATTTCTGCCTTGTTAAACCTATCTTCCTGTCTTATTTTTTTATTTTTTTTTATTTTTTGAGGTAGGGTCTTGCTCTAGGCTGGACTGACCTGCAATTCACTATGTAGTCCCAGGCAGGCCTCAAACTGACTGCAATCCTCCTACCTCTGCCTCCTGTGCTGGGATCAAAGACATGCATATTCACGCTCAGACCAATTCTTTTTTTGTTTGTTTTTTATTTTGTTTGGGAAAGTGGTGTGTGTGTTGTTGCTGTAAGGTGATAAAGAAATAGAACCTAGGCTGGAGAGATGACTCAGTGCTTAAGGTGTTTGCACAGAAAGCCTAATGACCTGGGTTTGACTCCCTAGTACCCATGTAAATTCAGCTGCACAAGGTGGCACATTAATCTGGAGTTCATTTGCAATGGCTAGAGACCCTGGTGTACCCATTTTCTCTCTCTGCTTGCAAATGGATAAAATAAAACTATTTTAAAAAATCCTCAGCAGGACATTACCTAATACACACTTGAGTCTCTTAATACAGGGTGACACTCATATACTGATTGATTAATTTGAACTTGTTAAGTAAAGTCTATGTAAGTAGAAGAACAATTACTGGAGATGGAATGGCTTAAGCAAGGTCAGGGGAAGAGATTGAGTAAAGGAAGGGTTGGGGGAGGGTTAAGCAAAATTTAGAATATTGTGAATAAGCCATATGATAACCTACTTTTTTGGATAATGGCACACCCAGAAGCCATAGACTATTGCTAGAAAAATTTCAGTCCCAGGAATGGGATACCTTCCAGTGAGTTGTTGGCCAGAGAGGTCCCTGATGCCCCCAAAACATTACAGGCTATTACTGAGCTGAAAACATCCTTCCTGTAGAACAGCTGACAGAAAGCTGGAAAAAGCTGCACTGCATACAGTTCTATGGAAGACAGACACTATCTGTGGTGAAAACAGTGGACACTGCAAACCTCAAGTTTGGCCAGCCAGGCCAAATGACCAAATGGGTGCAATAGTGACATGTCTGTAATGGGGAAAACCAACTGCTCTCTGATCGGACTAGAGGCCTGCTCTATGGGAGGGAATACATGCCTGGTACTAAAAACCTAATCAAAAGCCTATGGTGGCCGGGCGTGGTGGCGCACGCCTTTAATCCCAGGAGGCAGAGGTAGGAGGATTGCCGTGAGTTCGAGGCCACCCTGAGACTCCATAGTGAATTCCAGGTCAGCCTGGGCTAGAGTGAGACCCTACCTCGAAAAACCAAAAAAAAAAAAAAAAAAAAAAAAAAAAAAAAAAAAAGCCTATGGTGGGGGAGGTCATGAGCCTTAGGAGTATAACGCCTGCTGGCATCTGACTAAATGCATATATTATGTCCAGCAAACTGCCCAGTAAGCACTTTACTTAATGTTCACACCCATATATTAATGCTATTTTCATTTTTGGTTAGAGAACCTTCTGTTTTCAGATGGTGGTAACCACTGGGATGATCCAAAAGGCACCATAGTGCCGAGAAGATGTGACGGAGGAGGATTCAGCACTGAAACATCTTTATCACACCTTCTAAGGCTCAGGGTCCACTGTGGAAGAAGTGTCAGAAAGAATATAAGAGCCAAAGGAAGGGTGGGACTGCTTACAATGCAATTGTCCAGACAGAAATTGGCCTCGATATCCATGACCTTGGAGTGCTTAGCACTATCTTCACAAGACCTTTGTAATAGGAGGAAAAGATAATGACATTAAAATAAAAGAGAGACTAATGGAGAGAGGGAGGAGATATGATGGAGAATGGATTTGTAATATCAATAGGTTTGGATCAAGTCCAAGTGATGACTTCTATGAAGATTAGGCAACGGACATGTCCAGATCATGATAGGTATGCATAAACACATCTGGCGGTCTCTGACTGGTGAAGCAGTAAGGTTTGATTGCTTATGTTCAAGGAGAGCCCACCAAAATCCTAACAAACTTGTGGGCACAGGAAATGGGGCTAACAAAATGTTCTAGAATACTCATAGGAAGTGCTTAAATTTTTTTAAATTATTTATTCACAAACAGAAAAAGTGGGGAGAGAAAGAGAGAGAGAATGGGCATACTAGGGCCTCTAGCTCCATAAGGTCCAGATGCATGCACTACATTGTGAATCTGGCTTTACTTGGATAATGGGGAATCAAACCCAGGTGGTTAGACTTTACATGCAAGCACCTTAACCGCTGAGCCATCTCTCCAGCCCTGGAAGCACTGTTTAAATTTGTTTATTTGTTTATTTGAAAGAGAGAGAAAGAAGCAGAGAGAGAGAGAGAGAGAGAGAGAATATGGGTAGGCCAGGGCTTTAGCCACTGCAAACAATCTCCAGGCACATGTGCTACCTTGTGCCTCTGGCTTTATGTGGGTATTGGGGAATTGAACCTGGGTCTTTTGGTTTTGCAGGCAAGAGGCTTAACCACTAATCTATCTCTCCAGCCTGCACTTTTTTTCCCCTCATGAAAACACATTAGAAACAGTGTAGATGTTCATCATGATGCAATCATTTGATGGAATATTATAGAGCTGTGAAAGGGAATGAGACACATTAGAGCAAACCTCAAACACCAGTTGAATGTCAAAACTCAACTGTAGGACTTCCGGTCAAGATGGCGGCATAGGAACCACGCCTAAGCAGCCTAGGGGAGAAAAAGCCAAAGAAAACCCAGCAAAATACACAAGGGAGGTGTATAAGAGATTAAAACAGCAGCAGAGAAGTAGGAGATATCCAGAGCCCACACGGGCAGGCCGAAGCAGCTCCGGCAGCGGCAGCTCGGGACCCGGTAGCGGCAGCTCGGGATCCGGCAGCGGCAGCTCGGGACCCGGTAGCGGCGACTTGGGCTCCGGCAGCGGCACCTCGGGACCCGGTAGTGGCGATTCGGACTCTGGCAGCGGCAGCGACAGCACGGGCACCGGCAGCTGCATCTCAGGCTCCGGCAGTGGCGACTCGGGATCCAACAGCGGCGGCTCAGACCCCGGCAGCGGAAGCGGTGGTGGAAGCCGGAAGCGGCGGTGGAAGCCGTGACTCCAGCCCCAAAAACACCATCAGCTGCTCCGGTACCGGCCACAGCGGCTTCAGGGCAGCGAATCCAGCAGCGGAGGCTCCAGCGGCTTCAGCGGCAGAGGCGGATCCCGCAGCGGCAGCACCAGCGGATCAGAGGCGGAGGACCCAGCAGCGGCAGCTCCAGCGGATCAGCGGGGGCAGACCCAGCAGCGGCATCTCCAGTGGCGGATCCAGCAGCAGTGGTCCCAGCAGCGGCAGCTCCAGCGGCAGCAGCGGGGATCCAGCATCAGGGGCGCCAATCTGCAGGGCCACAGTTGCCAGGCTTGGTTTGCCCCACAGGAAAAGCCAGTACCCAGTTCCAGAAAGCAGAACAGCGGCCCAACATCCCAGCCAGCAACTTGACTGAGACCAAAAGCATCCAAAGAGGTAACTGGGATTGAACCAGGGAAGGGTCTCACCTGGTCACAAGCTGACTTGGATCCCTCAACAGACCAGAAATCTTAACTTCTTTGTTGATAGAGGATCTGGTTTTTATAATACCTAATCTTGCATAAATGCTCGGTGCTGTTCTTGACTGAATGTGTATAGGGTTTAGTTAAATTTTAGAATATACCTGTATTTTATTCCACTCAACCTATTTGAATACTCCCATAGCAGGCAAACTTAACCCCTAGGACCACGTGTCTAGATACTCTGAGAGTGGTAAGAGCCACACCTAACATCTTAATCTCCTACATAGAAGATATACAATATCAGATCAATAGATACAGCAAAGGATACCCAGCTAACTGGAAAATCTAAGCAGTAACTTAATCCAAGATGCAAAAATATATACATTATAACACAAGAAACACCAAAAACCAAGGCAATATAAATCCACCAAAAAGCATCAATGCTTCAGAAATGACCTCTAGTGAAAACGAGTTAGAGAAAATGCCTGAGAAAGATTTCAAAAGAATGATTGTAAATATGTTCAATGAACTCAAAGAAGAAATAAAAGGAATCAGAGAAGATACAGGACACCAATTTAACGAAATAAAGAAATCAATACAAGACATAAATAAGGAAATAGAAATAATGAAGAAAAACCAGTCAGAATTACTAGCAATGAAGAACACAGTTAATGAAATAAAAAACTCTGTAGAAAATCTCACCAGTAGAATGGATGAAGGAGAGGACAGAATATCTAAGCTAGAAGACCAGGTGGCAGATCTAATACAATCCAACAAAGAGAAAGACAAACTAATAGAAAAGTATGAATGGGAATTTCAAGATATTCGGGACACTATGAAAAGATCAAATATAAGAATTCAGGGTATAGTAGAAGGAGAAGAATTTCAATCCAAAGGTATAGTAGGCATCTTCAACAAAATCATAGAAGAAAACTTCCCCCAAATTGGGAAAGAGGTGCCAATGCAGATACAGGAAGCATTTAGAACACCAGCCAGACAAAACCTGGAAAGAACCTCTCCTCGCCATATTATAATCAAACTACCAAACACACAATCCAAAGAAAAAATATTGAGCCGGGCGTGGTGGCGCACGCCTTTAATCCCAGCACTCGGGAGGCAGAGGTAGGAGGATCGCCAAGAGTTCGAGGCCACCCTGAGACTACATAGTGAATTCCAGGTCAGCCTGAGCCAGAGTGAGACCCTACCTCAAAAAAAAAAAAAAAATATTGAAAGCAGTTAGAGAGAAAAATCAAGTTACCTACAAAGGCAAGCCCATCAGGATCACAGCAGATTACTCAACACAAACTTTCAAAGCCAGAAGGGCTTGGAGTGATGTATTCCAAACTCTGAAAGATAACAACTGTCAACCAAGGCTACTTTATCCTGCAAAACTATCCATTCAAATAGATGGAGAAATAAGGACATTCCATGACAAAAGCAGGCTAAAGGAGTATTTGAAGACAAAACCAGCTCTACACAAAATACTTGAAAGAATCCTCCATGCCGAAGAGAAAGAAAAACAAACATATAAGGAACCTGGAAAACAACAAACAACACTCAAATACTAGTTAATATAAGAGAGCAAAGGTAGAACCAGAACCACAAAAAAAAAAAAAAAAAAATGGCAAGCATAAATACACATCTTTCAATAATATCTCTTAATATCAATGGCCTCAATGCTCCAACCAAAAGACATAGATTTGCAGACTGGGTTAAAAAGCAGGACCCTACAATTTGTTGTCTCCAAGAAACTCACCTTTCTACAAAGGATGGACATTATCTTAGGGTGAAAGGTTGGAAAACGGTGTTTCAAGCAAATGGACCCAGAAAGCAAGCATGGGTTGCTATCCTAATAGCTGACAAGGCAGACTTCACTCCAACATTAGTCAAGAAAGATAAGGAAGGTCACTTTATATTGATTAAGGGCACACTCCAACAGGAGGACATTACAATCCTAAACATATATGCACCTAACATGGGGGCTCCCAAATTCATCAAACAAACACTGTTAGAACTAAGGTCACAGATAACACCAAACACAGTGGTAGTTGGTGACTTTAACACCCCACTCTCATCAATTGACAGGTCATCCCAGGAAAAAATAAACAGAGAGGCATCTGGACTAAACGAGGTCATAGAAGGAATGGACCTAACAGACATATACAGGACATTTCATCCAAATGCTGCAGAATATACATTCTTTTCAGCAGCACATGGATCATTCTCTAAAATAGACCATATATTAGGACACAAAGCAAATCTTAACAAATTCAGGAAAATTGAAATAATTCCTTGCATTCTATCTGACCACAATGGAATCAAACTACAAATCAATAGCAAGAAAGGATATAGAGCATACACAAAATCATGGAAACTAAACAATACATTACTAAATGATGAATGGGTCAATGAAGAAATCAAGAAGGAAATCAAAAAATTTATAGAGTCAAACAATTATGAGAACACAACATACCAAAATCTCTGGGACACAATGAAGGCAGTTCTAAGAGGTAAATTTATAGCTTTAAGTGCCTATATTAAGAAATTAGAAAGGTCGCAAATAAATGACCTAATGCTTCACCTTAAAGCCTTGGAAAAAGAAGAACAAGGCAAACCAAAAATCAGTAGACGGGAAGAAATAATAAAGATTAGGGCAGAAATTAATGAAATAGAAACCAAAAAAACAATACAAAGAATTAATGAAACAAAGAGCTGGTTCTTTGAAAGGATAAACAAGATTGATAAACCCTTAGCAAATCTGACCAAAAGAAAGAGAGAAGAGACACAAATTAATAAAATTAGAGATGAAAAAGGTAACATCACGACAGATGCCAGAGAAATTCAAAAAATCATAGGGACATATTATAAAAACATATACTCCACAAAGTATGAAAATCTGAAAGAAATGGATGATTTCCTTGATTTATATGACCTACCTAAATTAAATCAAGATGAGATTAATCACTTAAATAGACCTATAACAAGCATGGAGATCCTAACAGTTATCAAAAATCTCCCAACTAAAAAAAGCCCAGGCCCAGATGGATTCACTGCTGAATTTTACCAGACCTTCAGGGAAGAGCTAACACCATTGCTTCTTAAGCTTTTCCATGAAATAGAAAAAGAAGGATTTCTACCAAACTCCTTCTATGAAGCCAGCATCACTCTGATACCAAAACCAGGCAAAGATAGAACAAAAAAGGAAAATTACAGACCAATCTCCCTCATGAACATAGATGCAAAAATTCTCAACAAAATATTGGCAAACAGAATACAAGAATACATTAGAAAGATCACTCACCCTGACCAAGTAGGCTTTATCCCAGAGATGCAGGGATGGTTCAACATATGCAAATCTATAAATGTTATACATTATATAAATGGGTTGAAGGACAAAAATCACATGATCATCTCATTAGACGCGGAGAAAGCATTCGACAAAATCCAACATCCCTTCATGATAAAAGTCCTACAGAGACTGGGAATAGAAGGAACATATCTCAATATAATAAAGGCTATTTATGATAAGCCTACAGCCAACATATTACTAAATGGGGAAAAACTGGAAGCTTTTCCACTAAAATCAGGAACAAGACAAGGGTGTCCACTGTCCCCACTTTTATTTAATATAGTTCTGGAAGTCTTAGCCATAGCAATAAGGCAAGAGACATGCATAAAAGGGATACAAATCGGAAAGGAAGAGGTCAAGTTATCATTATTTGCAGATGACATGATTCTATATATAAAGGACCCTAAAGACTCTACTAGCAAACTGTTAGAGCTGATAAAAACCTACAGTCATGTAGCAGGATACAAAATAAATACACAGAAATCAGTAGCCTTCATATATGCTAACAACAAACACACAGAGGATGAGATCAGAGAATCACTCCCATTTACAATTGCATCAAAAAAAATAAAGTACCTTGGAATAAACCTTACTAAGGAAGTAAAGAATCTATACAATGAGAACTTTAAAACACTCAAGCGAGAAATTGCAGAAGACACTAGGAAGTGGAAAAACATCCCTTGTTCCTGGATTGGAAGAATCAATATTGTGAAAATGGCAATCTTACCAAAAGCAATCTACACATTTAACGCAATCCCCATCAAAATTCCAAAGGCATTCTTCACGGAAATAGAAAAAACAATCCAAAAATTCATTTGGAATCACAAAAAACCTCGAATATCTAAAATAATACTGAGCAACAAAAATAAGGCTGGTGGTATCACCATACCTGATTTTAACCTATACTACAGAGCCATAGTAACAAAAACAGCATGGTACTGGCACAAAAGCAGACTCGTAGATCAATGGAACAGAATAGAGGACCCAAATGTAACCCCATGTAGTTATAGCCACCTGATATTTGATAAAAATGCCAAAAATACTCATTGGAGAAAAGACAGCCTCTTCAGCAAATGGTGTTGGGAAAACTGGATATATATCTGTAGAAGGATGAAAATAGATTCTTCTCTTTCTCCGTGCACAAGAATTAAGTCCAAATGGATTAAGGACCTTAACATCAGACCTGAAACTCTGAAACTGCTAGAGGAAAAAGTAGGGGAAACCCTTCAACATATTGGTCTTGGCAAAGACTTTCTGAATACAACCCCAATTGCTCAGGCAATAAAACCACAGATTAACCACTGGGACCTCATGAAAATACAAAGATTTTGCACTGCAAAGGACACGGTGAAGAAAGCAAAGAGGCAACCTACAGAATGGGAAAAAATCTTCACCAGCTATATATCTGATAGAGGATTAATATCTAAGATATACAAAGAACTCAAGAAGTTAAATAATAAGGAATCAAACAAACCAATCAAAAAATGGGAAATGGAGCTAAATAGAGAATTCTCAAAGGAAGAAATACGAATGGCATATACGCATCTAAAAAAATGTTCTACATCCCTAGTCATCAGGGAAATGCAGATTAAGACTACATTGAGATTCCATCTCACTCCTGTCAGATTGGCTACCATCATGAAAACAAATGATCATAAATGTTGGCGGGGATGTGGAAAAAGAGGAACCCTTCTACATTGTTGGTGGGAATGCAATCTGGTCCAGCCATTGTGGAAATCAGTGTGGAGGTTCCTAAAACAGCTAAAGATTGATCTACCATATGACCCAGCTATAGCTCTCCTAGGCATATATCCTAAGGACTCATCTCATTACCTTAGAGATACTTGCTCAACCATGTTTATTGCTGCTCAATTTATAATAGCTGGGAAATGGAACCAGCCTAGATGTCCCTCAACTGATGAGTGGATAATGAAGATATGGCACATTTATACAATGGAGTTTTACTCAGCAGTAAAGAGAAATGAAGTTATGAAATTTGCAGAAAAGTGGATGGATCTGGAAAGAATTATACTAAGTGAGGTAACCCAGGCCCAGAAAGCCAAGCGCCACATGTTCTCCCTCATATGTGGATCTTAGCTAGAGATGATTGGGCTTCTGTGTGAGAAGGAAAAAACTCAGTAGCAGAGGCCAGTAAGTTAAAAAAGGAGATAGAAAGGGAAGAGAAAGAAAGGGAGGAGGGCTTTTATTAGGTTGGTATTGTATATATGTAAGTAGAAAGATTGAGATGGGGAGGGGATATGATGGAGAATGGAATTTCAAAGGGGAAAGGGGGGAGGGTAATACCATGGGATTTTTTTTGTTATCATGGAAAATATTAATAAAAATGGAGAAAAAAAAAAAACCTCAACTGTAGGCCTGGAAAGATGGCCTAATGACCCAGATTCAATTCCCAAGTACCACGTAAAGCTATATGTGCATGTATGTGGAGTTCCTTTGCAGTGGCTAGAGGCCCTGGCACACCCATTCTCTGTTTCCTTCTGCTTGCAAATGGATAAATAAAAATATATTTTTAAAAACCTAGCTGTATTAGAATACTTACAGTATGGTTTTGCATAAAAACCCAAAACAGGGCAGGAGAGATGCACAAGGTGGCACATGTGCCTAGAGGTTGTTTGCAGTGGCTAAAGGCCCTGGCCTACCCATATTCTCTCTGTCTTTCTGCATCTTTCTCTCTCTTTCAAATAAACAAATGAAAAAATTTAAACAGTGCTTCCAGGGCTGGAGAGATGACTCAGCAGTTAAGATGCTTACCTGCAAAGTCTAACCACCTGGGTTTGATTCCCCACTATCCAAGTAAAGCCAGATTCACAATGTAGTGCATGCATCTGTAGCTCATTTATAGCAGCTAGAAGCCCTGGTATGCCCATTCTTTCTCTGTAAAGCCTAAGGACCCATGTTCGATCTCTCTCCAGATCCCACATAAGCCAGATGCACAAAGGTGACACAAGTGCAAGGTTTCACGTGCACACTAGGTGGCAGAAGCAACTGCAGTTTGATTACAGTGACTGAGGCCCTGGCATGCCAATTCTCTCTCTCTCTCAAAAAAAAAAAAAAAAAACACAGAGTATATGATGTATATAATATATCCAATACCCAGTCCATTGCTACTAGCAACAAAATGCTTTGGAATCCATGTTTTTTTTTTTTTTTTGGTAAATCATCTCATAAACCAAAAGAATGGCAAAGCCAAGAAGCAGGCTAATTGCTGATTTGGGGAGAAATGAGGGAGACATGGGTCACTCAATGATAAGAAGACATTTAAGAAATGATCATTAGACTTCTGGGTAAGATGGTGGCATAGTAGCCATGCCAAAGCAGCCTAGGGAGGGAAATAAGCATAAAAGAGCAAAATACACTCTTCTACCAAAAAGTGAAGGTGTATAAGTTATTATCAACCACAGCAGAGAAGCAGGAGAGACCCAGAGCTTCCAGCAAGCAGGAAAACAGCCAGAATCCTATCAAGGGCCCTGTGTCCCTGAACTGTGAGCCCACCTAGCCCAGAGCTTCAGGAGCAGAAGCCAGGTGAAGGGATTTTCCACTCATATTGGCCTCATCCCAAAGTCAAGAAACCTGAAGAAGAAGACAGCAGGGACCAGCTGAGCAGCTGCTGAGGCAGATCACAAACAGGACCAGCTGAACAGATCAGTACAACTCCAGGCACCCTGCACAGCCTCCTATTACCCCAACTGCAAACCACCTGAGAACTTATCTCCTGGCCACATGGCATCCAGCACAGCCAGTCACAGCACCAGATCCAGCTACCCAAGCAGCCTAACAGAGTCCACAGTACAACAGAGAGGGATTGAGGTAGGCACTCAGCATTGGTGAGACTGGAAGCCACCCAAAAGGTAACAGGGCCTACTTACACAAAGCCAGGTACATAGGCCTACACTGGAAGTGCTAATCTCACCTTTCATGTCAGAGCAGATTATGTGTTAGATTTGATTGATATATTCTTGGTTGGCTTTACCATTCTCAAATAAGCTGTATTTTCATGTTGACTATTATTGCCTTAGACATTTCCTGATTTTTAGGGCCACTGTCTTTTTCTTCTGTCACTCTTGTGGGCAGGAACTGAATGGCCTCTGGCTGACCTGGAACCCATTTCAGACCAGAACTCACAGCCTCCCAGTTGACAGGATTAAAGGGTGTGGGGCAATACACACCTTTAGGGATTTGGCTTTATTATGTTTGTTTTAATCCCTACTCTTGCATAAATACTTAAATACTCTGTGCTAGTTTTGATGTCTATATTGCTCAGTTGAATTTTAGAATTTGCCAATAAATTGCTTCACGCAGCCAACTGGAACACTTGCAATGCAGGCAAATTCAACACTTGGGGTCACTTCTGCTGTTCCTCTGGGAACAACATAAGAGCCACACCTGGCACCTAAACTCCTACACTGAACATATATAAAGTCAGATTTACACATCTAAGAATACTGCAGATAAAGAGAAAACCCAAGCATCAAATTAACTCAAGATGCAAAAATCTCTACATTATAATACAAGAAACTAAAAAAAAATCAAGATAATACAATTCCACCAAAAATTATGAATCCATCAGAAATTACCTCCAATGAGGCTGATTTAGATGAAAGCCCCAACAAAGTTTTTTTTTTTTTTTTTTTTTTTTTTTGGTTTTTCGAGATAGGGTCTCACTCTAGCCCAGGCTGACCTGGAATTCACTATGTAATCTCAGGGTGGCCTTGAACTCACGGTGATCCACCTGCCTCTGTCTCCCAAGTGCTGGGATTAAAGGCGTGCACCACCACACCCGGCCCAACAAAGATTTTTTTAAAAAATGATTCTATCTATTTTTGAAGAAATCAAAGGAATCGAAGAAAACAAACTTCTGAAAGAATCCCAAGAGAATACAGAAGAGTGACAGAAGAAAAAGACAGTGGCCCTAAAAATCAGGTCAATACAAGAGATAAGGAAATAGAAATAATGAAAAAATATGAATCAGAAATACTAGAAATAGAAAACTCTGTAGAGCCATCAGGGAAATACAAATTACAACTACTTTGAGATTCCATCTCACTTCTGTCAGAATGGCTATTATCGAGAAATCAAATAACAATAAACTCTGGCTAGAATGCAAAAAAGACGAACCCTTCTACACTGTTGGTGGGAATGTAATCTGGTATACCCACTGTGGGAATTGGTGTGGAGGTTCCTGAGATAGCTAAAAACAGAATAACCCTATGACCCAGTTATAGCACTATATCCTAAGGACTCATTGCAGTACCTTAGAGATACTTACTCAACCATGTTTATTGCCATTCTATTCACAATAGCTAGGAAATGGAACCAGCCTAGATGTCCCTCAACTGATGAGTGGATAATGAAGATGTGGTACATTTATACAATGGAGTTTACTCAGCGGTAAAGAAAAATGAAATTATGAAAATTTCAGGGAAATGGATACACCTGGAAAGGATTATACTTAGTTGAGGTAACCCAGGCCCAGAAAGCCAAGTTCTACATGTTCTCTCTCATATGTGGATCCTAGCTACAAATGTTTGGATTTGTGTATGAATTGGAATAAAACGTCGTAGCAGAGGTCAGTAAACTAGAAAGGGGCTATAAGGGAGGGAGGAGAATGAAGGACTTAAAGGGATGGTATTTTATATATGTAAGTAGAAGAACAGATTACTGGAGGTGGAGAAGCCTAAGTGAGGTCAGGAGAAGAGATTGAGTAAAGGAAGGGTGAGAGGAGGGTTAATCAAAATCTAAGAG
The DNA here is from genome assembly GCA_036346955.1 of Dipus sagitta. Taxonomy (NCBI): domain Eukaryota; kingdom Metazoa; phylum Chordata; class Mammalia; order Rodentia; family Dipodidae; genus Dipus; species Dipus sagitta. Next base: position 218,544,651 of record CM070770.1, read on the forward strand.
GATATGAATAAGTCATACGGAAACCTACTTTTTTGAACAATAGTGCATTCAGAAACCGTAGATTGTTACTAGAAAATTTTAGAGTTGTTGGCCAGGGAGGGCCCTTGTGCCCCCCAAACATTACAGGCTATTGCCAAGACTCTTGGTTTCCCACCAGGAATAGATGGTAAGATGCTATTGCTGAAGACTCCACATACTTGGGCTTCAAGGTCACTGAGAAATCTTGTTGGGACTGAGCTGAAAACTTCCTCCCTGTAGATCAGCTGACAGAAAGCTGGAAAAAACTATGCTGATTGCAGCTCCATGGGAGAAAGAGAAGTCACTAGTGGAGATAAACAACAGTGGACACTGGGCCAGCTAGACCAAATGAGCCAATAGGTGCAATAGTGGCATGTCTGTTATGGGGGAAACTAACTGCTCTCTAATTGGAATGGAGGCCCACTCTATGAGAGGGAATACATGCCTGATACTGAAAACCTATGACAGGGAAATTCATGAGCCCTAGGGGTGTAACACTTGCTGGTGTCTGGCTAAATGCATATATTATGCTCACCAAGCTGCCTGGTAAACCCTTCTCTTAATGTTCATACCCATAAATATATATTAATGCTACTCTCACTTTTAATTAGAGAAGCTTCTCTTTTCAGATGGCGGTGACCTCTGGGATGACTCAAAAGACACCATAGTGCTGAGAAGAAGTGACAGAGGACTGTTCAGCACTGAAACATCTCTATCACACCTTCCAAGGTTCAGGGTCCATTGCAGAAGAGGTGGCAGAAAGAAAGTAAGAGCCAAAGGGTGGATAGGGCTCCTTGCAATGCAATTTTACAGACACAAAATGGCCTGGATATCCATGACCTCTCAGTGCCTGGAATTACCTACACAAGACCATTATAATAGGAGGAAAAGATGACATTAAAATAAAAGAGAGACTGGGCTGGGCATGGTGGCACATGCCTTTAACCCCAGCACTCAGGAGGCAGAGGTAGGAGGTTCTCTGTAAGTTTGAGGCCAGCCTGAGACTACATAGTGAATTCCGGATCAGCCTGGGCTAAAGTAAGACCCTACCAAAAAAAAAAAAAAAAAAAAAGGGAGAGACTGATTTAGAGGAGGAGAGGATATGATGGAGAGTGGAGTTGTGAAGGGGAAAGTGAGGGGGGAGGGGATTATCATGGTTTATTGTTTATAATTATGGAAGTTGTCAATAATAAAAATAAAGAAAGAAGGGCTGGAGAGATGGCTTAGCAGTTAATGTGTTTGTCTGCAAAGCAATAGGATTCCGGTTCAGTTCTCCAGGACTCACATAAGCCAGATGCACAAGGGGGTACATCTGGAGTTCATTTGCAGTGGCTGGAGTGCCCATTCTCTCCTTCTCTCTCTCACCACTAGAATGGATTAAGGAAAGGACAGAGTATCTAAACTAGAAGACCAGATGGCATATCTAATACAGTCCAACAAAGAGAAAGACAAACTAATAGGAAGGCATAAATGGAAATCCTCAAGACATTTGGGACACTATGAAGAGATCAAACATAAGAATTCAGGGTATAGTAGAAGAAGAATTTTACTCCAAAGGCATAGCAGGTATTTTCCAAAAGTCATAGAAGAAAACTTTCTCCAAGTAGGGAAATTGATGCCAATGCAGATACAGGACTCCTTTAGAGTGTCAAACAGATAAAATCAGAAAAAAACTCGCCTTGCCATATTATAATTAAACTATAAAACACACAAACCAAAGAACATATATTGAAAGCAGTTAGAGAGAAAAATCAAGTCACATACAAAGGCAAGCCTGTCAGAATTACAGCAGATTACTCAACACAAACTTTAAAAGCCAGAAGGGTTTGGAATGATGCAATCCAAGTTCTGAAAGTTAACAATTGTCATCCAAGATTACTTTATCCAGCAAAGGTATCCATCCAAATTGATGGAGAAATAAGGACATTCCACAATGAAAACAGGCTGAAGGAACACTAAACCAGCTCTACAGAAAAAAAAATACTTGAAGGGATCATTCATTCTGAAGAGAAAGAAAAGCACACACATAAGGAAATGGGAAAAAAAACCCATATTCAAATAATAGTTAATACAAGGGGGTATAATGCCTGCTGGTGGTTGGCTAAATGCATGCATTATGGATGCTCACCAAACTACCCAGTATGCACTTCTCTTAATGTTCATACTCATATATTAATGCTGCTCTTACTTTTGCACTATAGAAGCTTCTCTTTTCAGATCGTGGTGACTTCTGGGATGACAGGAGTGTTAATCACTGAAACATCCCTATTACACCCTCAAAGGCTTGGGGTCCATTGAGAATGAGGTGGTGGAAAGAATGTAAGAGCCAAAGGAAGGGTAGGACTCCTTACAATGCACTCTTCCAGACACAAAATGGTCTGGATATCCATGACCTCGCAGTGCCTGGTACTACCTACACAAGTCCATCATCATAGTGTAATGGAAAAGAAGCTGAAAGCTGGACTGTTGCACTAAGTCACTGTAAGAGTTAAGTGCTGAGGAGCTGAACTGACCTGTCAGTAGCTGAAGGAATCACAAGGAAAGAACTGTCTAGGGGGGGGACTCAGAGGGATGAAAAGAGGGAAGGAAAGTTTAGACTAAAATAGAGTAAAACAGAGTTCATGGTTAGGGCGACCCGACTACATGACTCATATGCATATTGATTCATAGGTATGTTTTGAAAAGTTGTTTTGGGACCAGGTGTGGTGGCGCACGCCTTTAATCCCAGCACTCAGGAGGCAGAGGTAGGAGGATTGCTGTGAGTTCGAGGCCACCCTGAGACTACATAGTGAATTCCAGGTCAGCCTGAGCTAGAGTGAAACCCTACCTCGAAACACACACACACACACACACACACACACACAAAGAAAAGTTGTTTTGAAGCATACAGACTGCACAAGCTAACTGTCACGTCCTGCTTCTGTAAACCAGCTGCCTGCTTGCTCGCTCACCCCTCCCCTCAGCTATGAACACTATAAAATGAGAGTAAAATCTCAGCTTAACACTGAAGTTACTTTGCGGAGCAATCCCAACTTCGGTCCCCGGGAAATTAACTCCTCTACTTTCACTTGTGCTGATGTTGGAGTGATCTTTTCAGAAAAGATCTGCGACAATAGGAGGAAAAGATGATGACATCAAAATAAAAGAGAGACTAACAGAGGGGGAGGGGATATGATGAAGAGTGGATTTGTGAAGGGGAAAGTGGGAAGTGGAGGGAATTATCTTGGTTTATTGTCTATAATTATGGAAGTTGTCAATAAAAATATTTTTTATTTTAAAAAATAAAATAAATAAACTAAAAACGCTGACATAAAAAAAGCGAGAAAAAGAAATGATCATTAGGCAATTCTTTTTTGAGATGATGGGAATCCAACTCATGGGCTCACCCAGGGCTACACAGATGCTAGGTACATGTTTTGCCACTGAGCTATGTCTTCAGACTGTGGCAATATCATGGAGTGTGCCCACAAATTAGGTTGCACAGGCTGCTACCCACCTAGGCACTATTGCCTATTGTTCCTAGGGCCATAATGACATTATGACATAATGTTAGACAACTAAGCATAAAAGGAAATGATGCCATCTGGAGATGCACTAAGCCAGCACAGTGGTGCATACCTATGACCTCAGCTTTCAGGAGGCTGAGGCAGAAGGATTGCAGATTTGAACACAGTAAGACCTTGTCTCCAACTACCCCTTGCCCCCAATAAACAAAGAAAATGAAGGAAAAAGAGCCCCTAAATGTGAGATGGATGAAGCTTCTACAGAAGCAGCAACCTGGCATTTTACTTTAAATTTTACTTTCTTTTTTGGTTTTTCAAGGTAGGGTCTCACTCTAGTCCAGGCTGTCTCAGGGTGGCTTTGACTTCATATATATACATTTGGCAGAGAAAGAGGGAAAGAGAGAGAGAGAATTGGCACGCTAGGGCCTCCAGCCACTGCAAACGAACTCCAGATGTGTGCACCCCCCTTGAGCATTTGGCTAACATGGGTCCTGGGAAATTGAACCTGGGTCCTTTGGCTTTGCAGTCAAGTGCCTTAACCACTAAGCCATCTTTTCATCCCTAAATAAAATATTTACAAGGGCTGGAGAGATGGCTTAGAGGTTAAGGCGTTTGCATGCAAAGCCAAAGGACCCCAGTTTGAATCCCCAGGACCCACGTAAGCCAGATGCACAAGGTGGCGCATGTGTCTGGAGTTCCATTTGCAGGGGCTGGAGGTGCTGCCATGACTATTCTCTATCTCTCTATCTGCCTCTTTCTCTCTCTTAAATAAATAAATAAAATGTTTAAAAATTTTAAAAATATTTTATTTATTTGAGAGAAAGAGGCAGATAGAGAAAGAGGGAAGGATAGAGAGAGAAAGAGGGAAAGAATGGGTATGCTAGGGCCTCTAGCCACTGCAAAGGAACTCCAGACATTTGCACAACTAACTCTAAATGCATGCGCCACCTTGTGCATCTGGTTTACATGGGTCCTGGGGAATCGAACCTGGGTCCTTTGGCTTCACAGGCAAGTGCCTTAACCTCTAAGCCATCCCTCCAGCCCAATCCTGAAAAATTCTAATAAACATATAAACCAGTAATTTATTGTCATTATTAAGTATGATCCCCTGTCCATAGTTACACATGATGTATTTTTGTTTTCAGTCCTAGGGATTGAATTTAGGGCCTCACCACACATGCTAGGCAAAGATTCTTTCTTCATTCCTTCTTCCTTCCCCCTTTTCCTTCCTCCCCCATCTTTCCTTTTTTGTTTAATTTTTAGAAAATATTTTATTTTATTTTATTTGCAAGCAGAATGAGACAGAAAGAAGACACACACACACACACACACACACACACACAGAGAGAGAGAGAGAGAGAGAGAGAGAGAGAATGGGCACACCAGGGCCTCTACCTGCTGCAAATGAACTCCAGATGCATGTGCCACTTTGTGCATCATGTTTTACCTGGGACTGGGAAATTGAACCCAGGTCATTAGGCTTTGCAGGCAGGTACCTTAACCACTGAGCAATCTCTCCTGCCCTTATTTTTGTTTTGTTTGTTTTTGGAGGTAGGTTTTACTCTATCCCAGGCTGACCTGGAATTCATTATGCAGTCTTGGAGTGGCCTCAAACTCATGGTGATCCTTCTACCTCTGCCTGCTGGGATTAAAGGCGTGCACCAACATGCCCGGCTTCCCTTTTTTTTTTTTTTTTTTTTTCAAGGTAGGGCCTTGCTCTAGTCCAGACTGACCTGGAATTCGCTATGTAGTCTCAGGCTGGCCTTGAACTCACAGTGATTCTCCTCTCTCAGTCTCCCGAGTGCTGGGATTAAAGGTGTGCACCACCATGTCTAGCCCTAATTTGCTGCTGCTGCTGCTGCTGCTGCTGCTTCTGCTTCCTCCTCCTCCTCCTCCTCCTCTTCTTCTTCTTCTTCTTTTTCTGAGGCAGGGTCCCCCTCTAGCCCAGGCTGACCTAGAACTTATTCTGTAGCCCAGGCTGGTCTCAAAATCATGGTGATCTTCCTCCCTCAGCCTCCCGAGTGCTGGGATCAAAGTTGTGTGCCATCATGCTCAGCCTCCTTCCTTGTTTTTAAAATTTTTTATTTTATTTCATTTTTATTTATTTATTTATCTATTTTGGGTTTTTCAAAGTAGGGTCGCGCTCTAGCCCAGGCTGACCTGGAATTCACTATGCAGTCTCAGGGTGGCCTCAAACTCATGGTGATTCTCCTGCCTCTGCTTCTGCCTCCTGAGTGCTGGGATTAAAGGTGTGTGCCACCATGCCTGTCTCTTTGTTTGATTTTTTTGAGGTAGGGTCTTACTGTAGCTCAGGCTGATCTGGAATTCACTGTGTAGTCTCAGGGTGGCCTCAAACTCATGGCAATCCTCCAACCTCTGTCTCCAGAGAGCTAGGATTAGGCAAGCACCACCAGGCCCAGCTAAATTTTTATTTTATTTTTGAAAATTTATTTCTGTGTGTGTGTGTGTGTGTGTGTGTGTGTGGTCATGCCAGGGTATAATGCCTATCTGGCTTATGTGGGTGGCTTGGAATTGAATCTGGGCCACAGGTTTTGCTAGAAAGCTCTTTTAACTGTTGAGCCATCTCCCCAGCCCCATTATTTTGGGGGGTTGTATGTAGCCTAGGGTGGCCTTTAATTCACAATGTAGTTGAGAATGACCTTGAACTTCTGAAGCTTCTGCCCCCGTACACATGAAACTCCATTAATTATCTTAATTGCCCTTTTTGTGGCTCCCCGTTACCTACAATGAAAAAGTGAGACTTGAACTTCTACTTCCTTCCCTTTATTTAGATCACTCTCACTTCAAGTCAGGTCTAGTCATTCATGCTGCAGTTCATGCGCTTGCCGCCAGATGGTACTGCTTCCTCACTCATGCTTAGCCCAGGTGGGGGCTTCAGGGTTAAATCTGTTTATCAATATCTCTCAGTCTGGATTTCTCCTCCGCAAGGTGGAAATGATGACATCACCCATCATTTGGGAATTGGTGGTGCATGCCTGTCATACAGCCTGGGCTAGAGCGAGGTCAGCCTGAGACTATGAGGTGAATTCCAGGTCAGCTTGGGCTAGAGCAAGACCCTACTTCAAAAAAAGAAAACAAAAACAAAGAACAAAAGAAAGGAATAAACAAATAAAAAGTGACTCTTGGGGGCTGGAGAGAAGGCTTAGCGGTTAAGCGCTTGCCTGTGAAGCCTAAGGACCCCAGTTCAAGGTTCGATTCCCCAGGACCCACATAAGTCAGATGCTCAAGGTAGCACATGCATCTGGAGTTCGTTTGCAGTGGCTGGAGGCCCTGGTGCAACCATTCTCTCTCTCTCTCTGCCTGTTTCTCTGTCTGTCTGTCACTCTCAAATAAATAAATATAAATAAACTATTTTTTTAAAAACGACTTTTCTTGTTGCTTTACTTCCCCCAAGGAAGGAGTCTGTGTTCATTCACCTCACAGATCTCACAGAGAGGCAAAAGAGACTGCAGAAAGAATTCAGTTCAACATGGCAAACCAGTGAATTTTTGGGGTCATTTACAGGAGCCTGGGTGACTCAGAGGTAGCTGCATCACTGAGAAGCCCATGCAACATAGGTGACCACTAGCGAAAGCTGCTTCCCTGGGGCATACAGCACAACTGGCAGCAGCTCAGCCAGAAACCTCTGCCCATTACTTCCCTACTTGTCTTCTATGGTTCTTAGTCTCTTTGGTCTTGTAAGTTTCTTGTAAATTTCAGGAGTCTTTGCCTTACTTTACTCCTCAACTCTTCACTCCACAATGGTATGTTTCTTTTTCTCTTAAAAACATTTTTTTGGGGGGGGGGGGCTGGAGAGATGGCTTAGCAGTTAAGCGCTTGCCTGTGAAGCTTAAGGACCCTGGTTCGAGGCTTGATTCCCCAGGACTCATGTTAGCCAGATGCACAAGGGGGCACATGCATCTGGAGTCCGTTTGCAGTGGCTGGAGGCCCTGACGTGCCCATTCTCTCTTTCTCTCTCCCTCTCTCCCTCTCTCTGTCTGTCACTCTCAAATAAATAAATAAAAATAATTAAATTTTTTAATTTGCAAGCAGAAATATGGAGATAGAAATAGATAGATAGATAGGTAGATGATAGATAGGTAGATGATAGATTGGTAGATAGGTAGATAGATAGATAGATAGATAGATAGATAGATAGATAATTGATAGATTGAGTTTGGGCCCATAAGGGCCTCTTGCCACCACAAACAAATTCCAGATGCATGTGCCACATAGAGAAACTGGCTTATGTGGGCACTGAGGAATTAAACCCAGGTCATTAGCCTTTGCAGTTAGGCCCTAACTGCTGAGCCATCACTCCAGTCCCACAATGGTATGTTTCTATGGGATGTGGAATGATAGTTATACAATAGCTCTGTACTTAGTTATTATATTGTATTATATAGAAAATCATGCCAAGAAAAATCTCTAGATGTTAGTGCAGATGAAATTTGTTATAGAATGTTTAAATTTTGTGGTTGGTGAGATGTGCAGATGCTAAACCCATCGATGTGGAGAGCTGACTATACTTTGTGTCTCTCAAAGGCACAGACTAACAAAACTTATTAATCACATCACCACAATTCAAAACCCTTACCAAGAATTCTTTGATATCCACAGATTTCAATTTAGCCCACAGTTGGATTTTGGAACCACGCTTCTGTAAACTTGACTCTTATGAGAGTATGGTACCATTGGCTGAGGGTGAAGCCCAGTGGTAGAGGTCCTGCATACATGAGGCCAGAGTTCTGTCCCTGTCCTGCTGAGCACATGCAAGTCTCAGGTTTCATCTCAGTGTGTGTCAAGAAAAATGAAACATTAAATAAATGGATAGTATACAGTAACTTTATTACTAGTGACAGAACAAGTGTTTTTTTTTTTTTTTTTTTTTTTGGATTTTCGAGGTAGGGTCTCACTCTAGCTCTGGCTGACCTGGAATTCACTATGGAGTCTCAGGGTGGCCTCAAACTCACTGCAATCCTCCTACCTCTGCTTCCTGAGTGCTGGGATTAAAGGCGTGCGCCACCATACCCGGCTCAGAACAAGTGTTTTTGACAAGGGGGCAGGAGTGGAGAAATTCTGCTCCCCAAGGGGCACTTGGCAATGTGGAGATACATTTTTGGTTGTCACCATGAGTGCTCCTGCTTTTAGTGGGTAGGAGCCAGGTACACTGCTCCATCTCCTGAAAGGCAAAGGATGATGACTCACAGCCCCAAATGCCATCAAGGCCATGGCCACAGAACCCTGACTAAGCAACCCTTCCTTTTAAGGACCCTCCCATTCCCTGGGAGTTCTGATCTTTCCTGCGCTTCTCCTTAATTGCTTTTTTCCCCCTCTACAAATAAGATTTCTCTTTTCTAAAAATTAAGAAAAAAAACATCCCTCATTTAGAAACTTAGACTTCATTACCACGTAGTGGCATGCTGTGAGCTGGATTGACCACTGGCTGCCATTTGCTGTGAGAACTGGCAGTGGTACTAATGGTAATAAATCATGGCCAACATCTGCAGGTTCATATGTGTATGTGTGTATGTATGCACATGTGTGTGTGTGTGTGTGTGTGTGTGTACACGTGCCAGGGCATCTTGTTGCTGCAAACAGATACTTGTCTGGCTTTATGTAGGTGGCTAGGGAATTGAACTCCTGGACAGAAGACTTTGCAAGCAGGCACCTTTAACCACTGAGAAATCTCCCCAGCTCAGCCCCTGTGAGTTCACTTTTTATGCATGTGTTTGTGTGTGTGCATGAGGCATGCATGTGTATAGGAACTAGAAAATAACCTTAGGTGTTGTTGTCATGAACACTGTCCACCTGTTTTGATGCAGGGTTTCTCTTTGGCTTGGACCTCACCAATTACACTGAACTGGCTGGCCAATGACTCTCTCCCTCTGCAGCATTGGGGTTATAGGTACACACGAGCACACTCAACAACATTGTAAATATTTTTTCAAAATACTTTATTTGCAAGGAGAGAGAGAGAGAGAGAGAGAGAGAGAGAGAGAGAGCAAGCGTGAGCATGCCAGAGCCTCCAGCCTCTGCAAATGAATTCCAGATGCATGTGCCACCATGTGCATCTATCTGGTTTATGTGGTGTGGTGGCTTGATTCAGGTGTCCCCCATAAACTTAGGTGTTCTGAATGCTAGGTCTCCAACTGATGGAGGTTTGGGAATTAGGCAGTGTATTGTTGGGGTGGGCTTATGGGTGTTATAGCCAGTGTCTCCTTGCCAGTGTTTGGCACACTCTTTTGCTGTTGTCCACCTTATGTTGGCCAGGAGGTGATGTCCACCCTCTGCTCATGCCATCATTTTCCCCTGACATAGAACTTCCCCTTGAGTCTGTAAGCCAAAATAAACCCTTTCTCCCCCCAAAGATGCTCTTGGTTGGGTAATTTCTGCCAGCAATGTAAAACTGACTGCAATAGTAATGTTGGTACTGAGGAGTGGTGTCATTTGCTGCTGCCATATTACTGTGGCTTTGGCCTTTTGGAAATGATTTTCAAGAGGAATGTGGAAGGATTTGAAACCTTGGCCTAAGATACACCTTGCAGTGCTGTAAGTACAGCTTAATGGACTATTCTGGTCAGAGTTGAAAGGCCTGAATGCAGTAAGAATTATGGACCGTGATGTTTGGCTTATGAGGGTGAGAAAGAGCTTTGCTTGGACTGGGCTAGAAGCAGTTTGTGTGGGAGGCTTGCTGTTATGCCCATGTCCTGAGAAGTTGTGCAGGGTTGCTTTGCATAGAAATGGACTGGTGTGTGCAGAGGGATATGACACAGAAAGAAATGTTTGGGCTGAAGCTGCTGCCCATTCAGCTGCAATTGTATGAGAGATTACAGCCATTGAGATTGGTCAGCTGACCTGCATTGGGACAATCAAAAAAATGCACTCCTTTGAAGAGGCCTGAATGCTGAAGGAGTGTCCTTTTCTTCAAGGTCTGTTTTATTCCCCCCTAGATGAACAAATTGGCACCCTACCTGGTATTATAGAGCATAAGAAATGCTGGAAAGAGAGGATCATTGAACTTGCAACACGGTTCTGTGTTTTGGAAATGGCCATGGGCAGTGTGAAGCAGGTTTGCTGGATGCCTGTATGGAGACCCGGTAGAGCTATAAGGATGAATCATGGGTTGCAGTGGAGACCCAGTGGAGATGCCGGGACTGCGAGATGGCTGCCAAGGAGACCTGCTGGCCCTGATGAAGTTTTCCAAGACTGTGAGTAGCCTAGCTGGTGGGGTGGGATTGAAACTCCAAAGACTTGTTGCTGGTTAGAATTAGTTGGACTTGGAGCTACAGAGTTTGATGTTTGCTCTGTTAAAATCTTGTACTGGTTGAATATTTCTTTGCTATGCCCAATGCCATATTTTGCAGTGAGTGTTTATTCTGTACCATTATGGTTTTTTTGGGGGGAGGGATTTTTGGTATTATGGCTCAGATAAAAGACCTTGGACTACGAGAATGTTTGAACATCATTAGGATTGATAAAAGCTTATGGGGAGTTTTAAAGATGCATTTCATTTTACATCATGTATGGTTATCAGTTTATGGGGGACAGGGGTGAAATGTGGTGGTTTGATTCAGGTGTCCCCCATAAACTTAGGTGCTCTGAATGCTAGGTTCCCAGCTGATGGAGAGTTGGAAATTAACGCCTCTTGGAGGCAGTGTATTGTTGGGGGCAGACTTATGGGTATTATAGCCAGTGTCCCCTTGCCAGTGTTTGGCATACTCTCCTGTTGCTATTTCCCACTTTATGTTGACCAGGGGGTGAAGTCCACCCTTTGCTCATGCCATCATTTTCCTCGAGTCTGTAAGCCAAAATAAACCCTTTTTTCCCAAAAGTTGCTTTTGGTCAGGTGATTTCTGCCAGCAATGTGAACCTGACTGCAACACATGAGTACTGGGGAATCAAACCTGGGTCATTAGCCTTTGCAGGCAAGCATCTTAATTGCTGAGCCATCTCTCCAGACCTTAATATTTTTATTTATTTACTTATTGGAGAAAGAGAGAGAGGAGAGGAAAAGAGAAATGCCAGGGCCTCTTACCACTGCAAACAAACTCCAGATGCATTTGCCACTTTGTGCACCTGGCTTTATGTGTATTGTGTATATACTGTGGAATCAAACCCAGGCCATCAGGCTTTACAAACAAATGCCTTTAACTGCTGAGCCCCCCCAACATTTTTAGATGGGTTCTAAGAATTGAACTTAGGTCCTCATACTTATGAGGCAAACATGTTACCCACTGAGCTATCTCCTCAGCTCCTTTTATGTTCTTTTATGACCTGCGCATGGTGCTAAGCTTGCTCTGTATAAATGCATTTCATTCCGTTACCAACCCAGGAGGAAGCTGAGGAAATGAGTACTGAGAGGTGAAGCATCTTCTCCCTGGGCCTCATTTTCATCATGTCTGCCTGTTGGCAATATCCTTTCAGTTACCAACTGTTCAGCCTTATGTACATCCCAATACATGGCATGTGCAGTGGTGAGCTGTGGTAGCCTGGTGCACAATGGTTAACTGCCATGCCTGGCCGAGTGCCCAGCTAATTTGGTGCCTGACAGCCAAACAATTTCTTTCATTATCCCAGTTTCTGGGAGAATGGGGTGGAGAAAAAACAGAAAGTATCTAAGACAAAAGCTACTAGAGTTGCCAGAGGCTTGCCTTCCTGGTGGCTCTAGTCCCAGAAAACATGCCTTTCCAACTCACTTCCTCTGAAGGCTTTTGAATTGGTCCTTGCACCACAAATTAGAGCCAGAGGGAAGCCCACGTCCCCAGGGAAAGCCAGAAGGCAGGCACTGCCCAGAACCCCTGTTCTCCAAGTCTCCTGGCTTTGTGGAGGTGTCTGCAGTCACACACGCTGTTTGCAGAGCAGTTCCTATGTGTGCAGCATGCTGGCCTTGGCAGTCAAGGTTCTTGCACCAGTGCAACTGACTTTCTTGAGGGAGAGACAGTGAACAAGTAGAAATGTGTCTGCCAATGGTGAGTTCCATACAGAAAATTAAAGCAGGGTGGATGGCACTGGAAGAGACTGAAGGGGTCATTAAGTAAGAGATGGTCAGAGAACCTCTCAGAGGAAGTCTTTTTTTTTTTTTTTTTTTTTTTTTTTTTTTTTGGTTTTCCGAGGTAGGGTCTCACTGTAGCCCAGGCTGTCCTGGAATTCACTATGGAGTCTCAGAGTGGCCTCGAACTCACGGTGATCCTCCCACCTCTGCCTCCCGAGTGCTGGGATTAAAGGCGTGCGCCACCACGTCCGGCTTCAGAGGAAGTCTTTAAGCTGCAACGGGAAAGAATGCAAGCTGGAGACTTTTGGTTTCCGATGTGCAAAGGCCCTGAGGCTAAAATTTTGTTACACTAGGGTGGTTACTGCTCCTCTTCTGCTCTCCTCTGTGTTCTCCTCCTGTTCTCCTTTCTTCTCCTCCTCTTCTTCCCCTCCTTCCTCTTCCTCCTCCTCATCTTCCTCCTCCTCTTTTTGTCTCCTCCTCTTCTTTCTGGATTTCTGAGACAGGGTCTCATGTCCTGAACTTGCTTTGTAGTCAAGAATAACACTGAATTCCTGATCCTCCTGATTCCACCTGCCAAGTGCTGGGGTTACAGGAAAGTACTATGTCTGGGCTTATGCAGTGCTGAGGATAGAGCCAGGGCTTCCTGTATGTAGGTGAGCATTGGACCACTGAGCTTCCCCAGAACCCCTGGAGATACCTTTGAGTTTGGTGAGTGCTTTCCACCTCTAGTGGACAGAGCCAGGGCTGGACAGGGCAGCTCCCACTACAGTGATTTGGTCTCAAGTGTGATGCAGAAATTGAGCAAGCCTAGGCTACAGAACACAAAACCCCTGGGCGAATGTCAAAGTAACGAATGATCCTGTGAGCTCCAGGAGGCAGTAGTCAGGGAACATGAAAATGTGTGGGAGAAAACCGGGCGTGGTGGTGGATGTCTTTAATCCCAGCACTTGGGAGGCAGAGGTAGGAGGATCGCCATGAGTGAGTTCCAGGTCAACCTGGGCTAAAGAGAAACCCTAACTCGAAACAAACAAAACAAAACAAACAAACAAACAAACAAAAAACCTCAAGAGTTTTCTGGAGAGCTGGGCATGGCGGCGCATGCCTTTAATCCCAGCACTGGGGCAGGGGGGGCAGAGGTAGGAGGATTGCTGTGAGTTCAAGGCCACCGTGAGACTGCATAGTGAATTCCAGGTCAGCCTGGGCTAGAGCAAGACCCTACCTTGAAAAACAAAACAAACAAACAAAAAAAATGTGTGGAAGAGTGAGCCAGTCTAGGGGCCTGGTGACCATCAAGGAAATGGAGAAAGGAACAGAAATGGGCATGGGGGGGGTGCAAGTTCCAGATCAGGAGACTCATAAGAGAACCCTAAAAGAAGGCACAGAGCCACATGCAGCCTGGAGGTAGGTCATCAGGGTTGTTTCTACCAGAGGACCAGATGGCATATGGGAAGGATTGGTTTGCTGGCTTTAAGGGTCCTTGGAGAAGAAGGGTCCAGCAGTGTAACCCCAACTAATCCTTATGGGCTAGTGAGAAAATTCTTATTTGGCCTCAGTTTCCTCATCTGTAAAATGACAACAGTCAGTTCTACTTATTGGACATTTTGTTTGTGTGTGTCTGTCGGGGAGGGGCGGGGGTTGAGGTTGGGTCTCACTGTAGCCCAGGCTGACCTGGAAATCACTATGTCGTCTCAGGGTGGCCTCTTACTCTGCCTCCCGAATGCTGGGATTAAAGGTGTGTGCCACCACGCCCGGCTAAAATTTAGTCTTTTGAGGCAGGGTCTCCCTCTAGTCCAGGCTAACCTAGAACTAATGGCTATCCTCCTCCTCCCCCTCAGACTCCTTAGTAATTCAAGGCCTGAGCCATCAGCCACCATGCACGTCAATTTTTTTTTTTTTTTTTTTTGAGGTAGGCTCTGACTTTAGCCCTGGCTGACCTGGAATTCTATGTACTATGTACTATGTACTCTCAGGGTGGCCTTGAACTTACAGCAATCCTCCTACCTTTGCCTCCTGAGTGCTGGAGTGTTGGGATTAAAGGTGTGTGCCCCCACACCTGCTTGTATTTACTTATTTTAATATTTTTATTTATTTGCAAGGAGAGAGAGAGAGAGAGAGAGAGGGAAGGAGAGAGGGAGAGAGGGAGAGAGAGAGAGAATGAGAATATGGGTGTGTCAGGGCCTCTAGCCCCGGCAGTCAAACTCCAGATGCATGCACTACTTTGTGCATCTGGCTTTACATGGGTACTGGGGAATTGAACTCAGGTCGTTAGGCATTGCTGGCAAATGCCTTAACCACTGAGCAATCTCTCCAACCTTATTTATTTATTTTCAAGCACAGAGAGAGACAGACAGAGACAGAATAGATGTTCCAGGACCTTCAGCTGCTACAAACAAACTCCAGATGCATGGGTACTGGGGAATTGATTGCTTTGCAGGTAAGTGCCTTAACCACTGGGCCATCTTTCCAGCAAACTCTTTTTTTTTTTTGAGGTAGAGTCTCACTCTAGTCCAGGCTGACCTGGAATTCACTATGTCATCTCAGGCTGGCCTTGAACTCACAGCAATCCTCCTACCTCTGCCCCCCGCCCCTCAGTGCTGGGATTAAAGGCGTGCGCCACCATGCCCAGCTCTCCAGAAAACTCTTGAAGGTTTTTTTTTTGTTTCGAGTTAGGGTCTCTCTTTAGGCCAGGTTGACCTGGAACTCACTATGTAGTCTATGTACGGCCTCAAACTCATGGTGATCCTCCTACTCTGCCTCCTGGGTGCTGGGATTACTGGCATGTGCCACCATGTCCAGCTGTGTTTATTCATCGTTTTTCTTTTTGTTTTGTTTTTCGAGGTAGGGTCTCACTGTAGCCTAGGGTGATCTGGTATTCACTGCTGCCTCATAAGTGCTGAGATTAAAGGCATGTGCCACCATACCCAGCCCTATTTTTTTTTTTATTGACAACTTCCATACTTACAGACAATAAACCATGACAATTCCCTCCTTTTCCTGACTTTTCCTTTCACAAATCCATTCTCCATAATATTCCCTCCTTCTCTCCATTAGTCTCTCTTTTATTTTGATGTCATCTTCTTTTCCTCCTATTATGAGGATCTTGTGAAAGTATTGCCAGGCACTGCGAGGTCATGGATATCGAGGCCAATTTCTGTCTGGACGATTGTACTGTAAGCAGTAATTCCCTTCCTTTGGCTCTTACATTAATTCTGTCATTTCTGCAATGAACCCTGAGCCTTGCAGGGTGTGATAGAGATGCTTCAGTGCTGAACTCTCCTCTTTACTTCTCAAGCACTATGGTGACTTTTGAGTCATCCCAGTGGTCACCACCATCTGGAAGGAGAAGCTTCTCTAAACAAAAGTAACGTAGCATTAATATATGGATATGAATGTTAAGTAAAGTGCTTACAGGGCATTTTGGTGAGCATAATATGCATTTAGCAAGATAAGAGGTGTGACACTCCTAAAGCTCATGATATCCCCCACCATAGGCTTTTTAAAAATATATATTTATTTATATATTTTATTATATATATATATATTTTTCTTTTTTTTTGAGAGAGAGAGAGAGTGAGAAAGCAGCAGAGAGAGAATGGGCACACCAGGGCTTTTCAGCTGCTGTGAAAGAATGCCAGATTTGTGCGCCCCCTTATGTGGGCATACGTGGCATTGCATGCTTGCATCTCGCATCTGGCTATATGTGGGATCTGGAGTATTCAAACAGGAGTTCTTAGGCTTTGCAGGCAAGCACCTTAACCGCTAAGCCATCTCTCCAGCCCCTTTTCAAATTATTTATTTATTTATTTATTTATTTATTTATTTATTAGAGACAGAGAGGAGAGAGAAAGAGGGAAAGGGAGAGAATGGCCTCCAGCCACTGCAAACAAACTCCAGACACATATGCCACCTTGTGCATCTGGCTTAAGTGGGACCTGGAGAATCGAACCAAGGTCCTTAGGCTTCACAGGCAAGCACCTTAACCATTAAGCTATTTCTCCATCCCACCATAGGCTTTTGGTAGGTTTTTAGTACCAGGCATGTATTTCCTCCCATGGAGTGGGCCTCCAGTCCAATTAGAGAGAAGTTGGTTTCCCCTATAGCAGACATGTCACTATTGCATCCGTTTGGTCATTTGGCCTGGCTGGCTAAACTTGAGGCTTGCAGTGTCCACTGTTTTCACTGCTGATGACTTGTGTCTCTCATTTGGGCTGCATGTGGTGCAGCTTTTTCCAGCTTTCTGTCAGCTGGTCTACAGGGAGGAGGTTTTCAGGTCAGCCCCAGCTTGATTTCTCAGTGATCTTGCAGCCCAGGCATGTGGACTCTTCAGCAACAGGGTCTTACCATCTATTTCTGGTGGGAAACCAGGAGCCTTGGCAATAGCCTATAATGTTTTGGGGGCATCAGGGACCTCCCTGGCCAACAACTCACTGGAAGGTATCCCATCCCTGGCACTAAAAATTTTCTAGTAACAGTCTATGGCTTCTTGGGTGTGCCATTGGCCAAAATAGTAGGTTTTCATATGGCTTATTCACAATATCTTGAATTTTGATTAACCCTGCCCCAACCCTTCTTTTACTCAATTTCTTCCCCTGACCTTACTTAGTAATCTGTTTACTTACATATATACAATATCATCCCCTTAAGTCCTCCCCTCTCCTCTCTCCGTTAGAGTCAGTCCTATGCTACCAACTTTTAAAATTTTCATTTAATTAATTTATTTATTTATTTGAGAGAGAGAGAGAGAGAGAGAGGGAGAGAGAGAGAGAGGGAGAGAATAGATGCACCAGAACCTCCAGCCACTGCAAACAAACTCCAGATGCATGCACCCCCTTGTGCATCTGGCTTACGTGGGTCCTGGGGAATCAAACCGAGGTCCTTTGGCTTTGCAGGCAAACACCCTAACCACCAAGGTATCTCTCCAGCCCTGCTACCAATTTTATTATTTATTTATTTATTTGAAAGTGACAGAGAGAGAGAGAGAAAGAGGCAGATAGAGAGAGAATGGGTGCGCCAGGGCATCCACCTACTGTAAACGAACTCCAGACGCATGTGCCCCCTTGTGCTAACGTGGATCCTGGGGAATTGGTCCTTAGGCTTCACAGGCAAGCGCTTAACCGCTAAGCCATCTCTCCAGCCCCCTGCTACCGATTTTTAAGTCCAACACACACACACAATTCTAAACATTTGCAGCTAGGATCCACATATGGAAGAGAACATGTGATGTTAGGCTTTCTGGCATGGGTTACCTCACTTAGTATAATCCTTTCCATTTCCCTGCAAATTTCTTTTTTCTTTACTGCTGAATAGAACTCCATTGTATAAATGTGCCACATCTTTATTATCCACTCATTAGTTGAGGGACATCTAGGCTGGTTCCATTTGTTTTTTTTGTTGTTGTTTATTTATTTATTTATTTATTTATTTGAGAGCAACAGACAGAGAAAGAGGCAGAGAAAGAGAGAGAGAGAGAGAGAGAGAGAGAGAGAGAGAGAGGGAGAATGGGTTGCCAGGGCCTCCAGCCACTGTACACGAACTCCAGATGCTTGCGCCACCTTGTGTATCTGGCTAATGTGGGTCCTGGGGAATCGAGCCTCCAACCGGGGTCCTTAGGCTTCATAGGCAAGCGCTTAACTGCTAAGTCATCTTTCCAGCCCTGTTTTTTTTTTTTGTTTTTTTTTTTTTTTTTTCAAGGTAGGTTGTCACTCTAGCCCAGGCTGACCTGGAATTCACTATATTGTCTCAGGGTGTCCTCCAACTCGTGTTGATCCTCCTACCTCTGCCTCCCATGTGCTGGGATTAAAGGCCTGCACCACCACGCCCAGCCATAGCTACTGTGAATAGAGTGGCAATAAGCATGGTTGTGCAACTCTCTCTAAGGTAGTGAGACAAGTCCTTAGGATATATGCCTTGGAGTGCTATAGTTGGGTCATATGGTAAATCTATTTTTAGCTGTCTCAGGAACCTCCACACTTATTTCTATAATGGCTGTACCAGACTACATTCCCCCCAACAGTGTAGAAGAGGTCCTCTTTTTCCACGCCATCACCAATATTTGTTGTAATTTGTTTTCTTGATGATAGCCATTTTGACAGGAGTGAGATGGAGTCTCAAAGTAGTTTTAATTTGCATTTCCCTGATGGTTAAGGATGTAGACCATTTTTTAGATGTTTGTATGCCATCTTTATTTCTTCTTTTAAGAACTCTCTATTTAGTTCCCTAGCCCTTTTTTTGAGGCAAGCCCCAAAGACTGCCTTTTTTTTTTTTTTAATGTGAGAGAGCGAGAAAGAGAGAGAGAGAGAGAGAGAGAGAGAGAGAATGAATTGGCACACCAGAACCTCAGCCACTGCAATCAAACTCCAGATGTGTGTGCCCCCTTGTGTGCATGTGTGACCTTGCACCTTTGCATCACTGTGCATCTGGCTTACATGGGACCTGGAGAGTTGAACATGAGTCCTTAGGCTTCACAGGCAAGCACCTTGACTGCTAAGCCATCTCTTTAGCCCACATAGCCCATTTCTCAATTGGGTTGTTTGATTTCTTATTATTTTAGTTTTCTGAGTTCTTTGTATATCATACACACACACACACACACACACACACACACACACACACACACACATATATATATATATATGTATATATATATATATATTTTGAGGTAGGGTTTCATTCTAGCCCAGGCTGACCTGTTATTCCCTATGTAGTCTCAGGGTTGCCTTGAACTCATGGTGATCCTCCTACCTCTGCCTCCCAAGTGCCAAGATTAAAGGTGTGTGCCACCATGCCCAGCTTGTATATCCTAGATATTAATCCTCTGTCAGATGTATAGCTGGCAAAGATTTTCTCCCATTCTGTAGGTTGTCTCTTTGTTCTATTCATAGTGTCCTTTGCTGTACAAAAGCTTTGAAATTTCATGATATCCCAGTGGTTGATTAGTGGTTTTATTTCCTGAGCAACTGAGGTTATATTCAGAAAGTAATTGTTTATGCCAATATGTTGAAGGGCTTCCTCTATTTTTCCCTCTAGAAGTTTCAGAGTTTCAGATCTGATAGTGAGGATTTATTTGGACTTGATTCTTGAGCATGGAGATAGATAAGGATTTATTTCCATCTTTCTACATAAAGGTACCCAGTTTCCCCAGCACCATATGCTAAAGAGGTTGTCTTTTCTCCAATGAATATTTCTGGCATTTTTGTCAAAAATCAGATGGCTGTAGCTGCCTGGATTTACATCTGGGTTCTCTACTCTGTTCCATTGGTCTATGTGTCTTTGTGCCAGTACCATGCTGTTTTTATTACCATGGCTTTATAATGTAACTTAAAATTAGGTATAGTGATACCAACAGCCTTATCTTTGTTGCTTCAAATTGTTTTGGCTTTTCAAGATTTTTTTGTGCTTCCAAATGAATTTTAAGATTTTTTCCCCATTTTTATGAAGAATACCAGTGGAATTTTAAAAAATTTATTTTTGCTCTTTATTTTTATTTATTTAAGAGGTACAGACAGAGAGAGAAAGAGGGAGAGAGAGAGAGAGAGTGAGAGTGAGAGAGAGAGAAAGAGAGAGAAAGAGAGAGAGAGAGAGATTGAGAATGGGCATGCCAGGGCCTCCAGCCACTGCAAATGAACTCCAGATGCATGAGCCATCTTGTGCATCTGGCTAATGTGGGTCCTGGGGAATGAGCCTTGAACCGGGGTCCTTAGACTTCACAGGCCAGCACTTAACTGCTAAGCCATCTCTCCAGCCCACCAGTGGAAATTTAACAGGAATTGTATTAAATGTGTAGATTGCTTTTGGTAGGATTGACATTTTCACAATATTGGTTCTTCCAATCCAAGAATATGGGATGTCTTCCCATTTCCTAGTGTCTTCTGCAATTTCTCTCTTGAGTGTTTTAAAGTTTTCATTGTAGAGATCCTTTACTTCCTCAGTTAGGTACTTTACTATTATTTTTTTGAGACCATTGTGAATGGGAGTGATTCCATGATTTCATCTTCCACATGTTTGTTGTTACTATATAGGAATGCTACTGATTTCTGTGCATTTTGTATCCTGCTACATTGCTAAAAGTGTTCATCAGCTGTAATAGTTTGCTGGTAGAGTCTTTAGGTCCTTTATGTATAGAGTCATATCATCTGAAAATAATGATAATTTGATCTCTTCCTTTCCAATGAGTGCTTCTTGTCTTATTGCTATAGCTAAGACTTTTAGTACTATATCAAATAAAAGTGGGGACAGTGGACACCCTTGCCATATTCCTGATTTTAGTGGAAAAGCTTCAAGTTTTCCCCCATTTAGTATGGTGTTAGATGTAGGTTTGTCATAAATAGTCTTTATTATGTTGAGATATGTTCCTTCTATTCCCAGTGTCTATAGGACTTTTACCATGAAGGCATGTTGGATTTTGTCAAATGCCTTTTCTGTATCTATTGAGATGATCATGTAATTTTTGTCCTTTAGCCCATTTATAAAGTGTATTACGTTTATCGATTCATATATGTTGAACTATCCCTGCATCTCTGGAATAAAACTAACTTAGTCATGGTGAATTATATTTTTGATATAGTCTTGTATTCTGTTTGCCAACTTTTTTTTGGTTTTTCGAGGTAGGGTCTCACTCTAGCCCAGGCAGACCTGGAATTCACTATGGAGTCTCAGGGTGGCCTCAAACTCATGGCAATCCTCCTACATCTGTCTCCTGAGTGCTGGGATTAAAGGCGTGCGCCACCATACCCAGCTCTGTTTGCCAATTTTTTTTTAAATTTTTAAAATTTTTTTCTCAATTTTTATTAACATTTTCCATGATTATAAAAAATATCCCATGGTAGTACCCTCCCGCCCCCCCCCCCCCACTTTCCCCTTTGAAATTCCATTCTCCATCATATCCCCTCCCCATCTCAATCTTTCTACTTACATATATACAATACCAACCTAATAAATACTCTCCTCTCTTCCTTTCTCTTCCCTTTATATCTCCTTTTTAACTTACTGTGTTTGCCAATTTTCAATTTTAATTTAATTTATTTTATTTTTTGAGGTAGGGTTTCACTCTAACTCAGGCTGACCTGGAATTCAGTAGTTTCAGTGTGGTCTTGAACTCACAGCAATAATCCTACCTCTGTCTCCTGTGTGCTGGGATTAAAGGTGTGTGCCACCACTCCCAGCTCTGTTTGCCAATATTTTGTTGAGAATTTTTGCATTTATGTTCATGAAGGAGATTGGTCTGTAATTTTCTTTCTTTTTTTTTTTTTGTTCTGTTTTTGTCTGGTTTTGGTATCAGGGTGATGCTGGCTTTGTAGAAGGAGTTCAGGAGTATCCTTCCTTTTATATTTTATGGAAAAGTTTGAGAAGCTTGGTGTTAGTTTTTCTATGAAAGTCTGGCAAAATTCCCCAGTCAATCTATCTGGGCCTAGACTTTTTTTAGTTGGGAGACTTTTTTTATTACTGCTCAGATCTCCATACTTGCTGGTCTATCTCATCTTGATTTAACTTTTGTAGGTCATATAAATATAGGAAATCATCCATTTCTTTCAGATATTCAAACTTAGAGGAATCTATGTTCTTAAAGTATGTCCTTATGATTTTCTGGATTTCATTGATATCTGTTGTAATTGTGCCCTTTTTGTCTCTAATTTTATTAATCTATGTTTCTTTTCTCTTTCTTCTGATCAGATTTGCTAAGGGTTTATCAATATTGTTTATCCTTTCAAAGAACCAATGGTTTCATTGATTCTTTGTTTTTTTTTGTTTCTATTTCATTAATTTCTGTCCTAATCGTTATTATTTCTTCCCATCTACTGATTTTTGATTTGCTTTGTTCTTCATTTTTCAAAGCCTTAAGGTGAAACATTAACTTGTTTACTTGTGACCATTCTCATTTTTTCCCTCATTCCTTAATATATGCACTTAGAGCTATAAATTTCCCTCTTAGGACTGCCTTCATTGTGTCCCAAAGGTTTTGGTATGTTGTGTTCTCATCATTTCACTCTATGAACTTTTTGATTTCCTTTTTGATTTCTTCAATGACCCATTCATTATTCAGTAGTGTACTGTTTAGTCTCCATGATTTTGTGTATGTTCTATAGCCTTTCGTGTTGCTGATTTGTAGTTTAATCCCGTTGTGATCAAATAGAGTACAAGGAATTATTTCAATTTTTCTATATTTGTTAAGATTTGCTTTGTGTCCTAATACATTGTCTATTTTAGAGAATGTTCTGTGTGCTGCTGAGAAAAATGTGTATTCATTAGCATTTGGATGGAATGTTCTGTGGATATCTTTTAGGTCCATTTGTTCTATGATGTCTCTTTGTTTATTTTTTGCTGGGATGACCTGTCAATTGATGAGAGGGGAGTATTGAAGTCACCCATTGCAATTGTGCTTGGTGTTATCTGTGACCTTAAGTCTAATAGCTTTTGATAAAATGGGGAGCCCCCATGTTAGGTGCATATATGTTTAGAATTGTAATGTCTTCCTGCTGAAGTTTTCCTTTAATCAATATAAAGTGACCTTTTTTTTTTTTATCTTTCCTCACTAATGTTGGTTTGAAGTCTATCCTGTCATCTGCTTATTTCCTAGGCCCATTTGCTTGAAATACTGTTTTTCATCCTCTTACCCTAAGACAATGTCTGCCTTTTATGGAGAAGTGAGTTTCTTGAAGGCAACAAACAGAAGAATTCTGCATTTTAATCCAGTGTGCAAGCCTGTGTCATTTAAAATTTTTTTAATTCGATTTAATTATTTATTGCAAGGAGAGAGAGAGAGAGAGAAGAGACAGAGAGAGAGAGAGAATGGGAGTGCCAGGGCCTCCAGCCACTGCTTCATGTGCCCCTGTGTGCATCTGGCTTATGTGGGTACTGGGGAATCAAACCTGGGTCCTTTGGCTTTGTAGGCAAGTGCCTTAACCACCAAGCAATCTCTCCAGCCTGCCTGTGTCTTTTGATTGGGGCATTGAGGCCATTGATATTAAGAGTTATTAGTGAAAGGTATATATTTATTCTCGCCATTCTTGTTTTGTAGTTCTTCCTCCCCCCCTTTACTCTATTGTATTAACTGTTATTTGAGTATGTTTTATTTTTTTCCTGTTTCCTCATGTGTATGCTTTCCTTTATCCTCAGCATGGAAGATCCAGTCAAGTATTTTCTGTGGAGCTGGCTTAATTGTCAGATAGTCCTTTAGTCTGTTTTTGTTGTGGAATGTCTTTATTTCTCCATCAATTTGGATGGACAGCTTTGCTGAATAAAGTATTCTTGGTTGGCAGTTGTTATCTTTCAGAACTTGGAATACATCATTCTAAGCCCTTTTGGCTTTTAAAGTTTGTGTTAAAAAATCTGCTGTTTGGGCTGGAGAGATGGCTTAGCGGTTAAGTGCTTGCCTGTGAAGCCTAAGGACCCCAGTTCGAGGCTTGATTCCCCAGGACCCACGTTAGCCAGATGCACAAGGGGGCACACGCATCTGGAGTTTGTTTGCAGTGGCTGGAAGCCCTGGCGTGCCCATTCTCTCTCTGTCTCTATCTGCCTCTCTCTTTCTCTGTCACTCTCAAATAAATAAATAAAAATGAACAAAAAAAAATTAAAAAAAAAAAAGAAATCTGCTGTTCTTCTGATGGGCTTGCCTTTATAATTGACTTGCTTTTTCTCTTTAACTGCTTTCCATATATTTTCTTTGGTTTGTGTGTTTGGTAGTTTAATTATAATATGGCAAGGAGAGGTTCTGTCTGTTTGGTGTTCTAAAGGCTTCCTGTATCTGCATTGGCATCTCTTTCCCAATTTGGGGGAAATTTTCTTCTGTGAGTTTGTTGAAAATATCTACTATGCCTTTGGAGTGAAATTTTTCTCCTTCTACTATACCCTGAATTTTTATGTTCGATCTTTCCATAGTATCCTGAATATCATGAAATTCCCATTCATACCTTCATATTAGTTTGTCTGTTTGTTGGACTGTACTAGATCTGCCATCTGGTCTTCTAGTTTAGATATTCTGTTCTCCCCTTCATCTATTCTATTGGTGAGACTTTCTACAGAATTAATTTTTTTTGTTTTTTTTTTTTTGAGGTAGGGTTTCACTCTAGCTCAGGCTGACCTGGAGTTCACTCTGTAGTCTCAGGGTGGCCTTGAACTCACAGTGATCCTCCTACCTCTGCCTCCTGAGTGCTGGGATTAAAGGCGTGTCCACCATGCCCGGCTAGAATTTTTTATTTGACTTACTGTGTTTTTCATTTCTAGTATTTCTAAATTTATTTTATTTATTTATTTGAGAGAGAGGGAGAGAAATAGGGACAGAGAGAGAGAGAGAGAGAGAGAGAGAGAGAGAGAGAGAGAGAGAATGGGTGTGCTAGGGTCTCCAGCCACTGCAAACAAACTCCAGATGAATGCACCCCCTTGTGCATCTGTCTTACATGGATACTGGGGAATCAAACCTGGGTCCTTTGGTTTTGCAGGCAAGGGCCTTAACTACTAAGCCATGTCTTCAGCCCTCATTTCTAGTATTCTAGACTTTTCTTCAGTATTTCTATTTCCTTACTCATGTCTTGTATTTACCTCCTTATTTCATTAAATTGGTTTCTTGTGTTGTCTTTGATTTCTTTGAACACAGTTACAATCATTCTTTTGAAATGTTTGTCAGGCATTTCATCTAAATCAGTCTCATTGGAGGTAATTTCTGATGGATTTATAATTTTTGGTGTAATTATATTGTCTTGATTTTTTTTGTGTTTCTTATATTATGATGTAGAGATTTTTGCATCTTGGATTAATTTGTTGCTTGGGTTTTCTAATTATCTGCAGTATTCTTAGATGTATAAATCTAATGTATATCTTCAGGATAGGAGTTTAATGTGCCAGGTGTGGCTCTTAGAAGACTCTCAGAGTAACAGCAAAAGTGACACTAGGTGTTGGGTTTGTCTGCTATGTAAGTATTCTAGTAGGCTGGGTGGAGCAAAATACAGGAAAATTCTAAAATTCAACTGAACAATATACACATTCAACCAAAACCAGCATGGAGTATTTATGTAAGAGTAGGTATTAAAACAAACAGATCATCTAACAAAGTCAAAGTCAGTAAGGATGTGTGTTGCCCCACACCCTTAATCCTATCAACTGGGAGGCTGATTTCTGTCTGCAAAGGGTTTTAGGTCAGCCTGTGGCCAAGTGAGACCCTGCCCCCATGAATGACAGAAGAAGAGACAAAGGCACTATAAATCAGGAAGCAACAAATTACAACCCCAAAATACGCTTATTTAAGAATGGCAAATCTGACCAACCATCAGATTTAACTCATAATCTCCCCTGGCATGGAAGGTGCAATTACCACTTCCAATGCAAGTCTATATTCCAGGCTTTGTGGCAGGTACTGACTTGGTATAAATAGGCCCTGTTACATTTTGGGATGGCTTTAGTCTCAGCTATGCTGCATGCCTGCTTGGGTCCCACTTTACAGGGCTGTGGACTCAGGTAGGCTGGCTGGGTCAGTGGGTCCATTGCTCTAATCACCTGTGCTAGGTGCTGTTTCCTTCTCCAGATCTCCAGTGGTTGCTGGTGCTGGTGGCTGGGGGAGGGGAGGCTGTGGAAGGTGCCTGAAGTTATGCTGGAGCTGCGTAGCTGGTCCCAGGATCCTCTTCCTCACGTGCAACTCAGCTGCTCCCTGCTGTCTACCCCTTCTGGTTTCTTGAGTTTGTGAGGAGGTTGGTGTGAGTGGAAAATCCCTTCACATGGCTTTTCCTGCTGCTCAGGCAGAGCCTGGTGGCCACGCACAGCAGCACCACTGTTGGATCCGCTTCTGCCTGCTTCTGTGTTTTCTAGAAGCTCTGGATCTCTCCTACCTCTCTGCTGTTACTGATAACTTCTTATATCCCTTCACTTTTCCGTAAAAGAGTGTATTTTGCTGTTTTTCTGCTTATTTTCCCCCTAGGCTGCTTTAATGTCACTCCTATACTGCCATCTTACCCAAAAGTTATTTATTTATTTTTGACATCAGGTATTTCTGTATAGCTGAGGCTGGCTTTGAGCTCCTGATCATCCTGCCTCAGCTTCTCAAGTGCTGGAATATGCCTAGACTGGCTTGCTCCTCTCTTTCTTTCTTTCTTTCTTTCTTTCTTTCTTTCTTTCTTTCTTTCTTTCTTTCTTGGTGTTTCAAGGTAGGGTCTCACTCTAGCCCAGGCTGACCTGGAATTCACTATGTAGTCTCAGGGTGGCCTCGAACTCATGGTAAACCTACTACCTCTGCTTCTGGAGCACTGGGATTAAAGACATGTGTCACCACACCCAGCCCTAGCCTTTATTTCATACATATAGCATAGATGTAATTTATATTTATTACTGCTTATCAAGCACTCACTATATACAGGACACTTTATAGAATCACCTTACAACTACCTGGTTTACTTCACATTTTTGTTTTTCCTTTTTTTTTTTTTTTTTGGTTTTTTGAGGTAGGGTCTCACTATAGCCCAGGCTGACCTGGAATTCACTATGTAGTCTCAGGGTGGCCTGGAACTCACAGTAATCCTCCTACCTCTGCCTCCCGAGTGCTGGGATTAAAGGTGTGCGCCACCATGTCTGTTTTTTTTTTTAAATATATTTTTATTTATTTATTTATTTATTGGTTTTTCAAGGTAAGGTCTCACTCTAGCCCAGGCTGACCTGGAATTCACTCTGTATTCTCAGGGTGGCCTCGAACTTACAGCGATCCTCCTACCTCTGCCTCCCGAGTGCTGGGATTAAAGGCGTGCACCACCACACCCGGCTCTAAAAAATATTTTTATTTATTTGAGAGAGAGAGATAGAGAAAGAGGCAGAAAGGCGGGGGGCGGGGGGAATGGGCCTGCCAAGGCCTCCAGTCACTGCAAACAAACTCCAGATGCATATGCCACCTTGTGCATCTGGCTTACATGGGTCCTAGGTAATCAAACCTGGGTCCTTTGGCTTTGAAGGCAAGTACCTTAATGGCTAATCCATCTCTCCAGCCCCTATTTTTATTTTTATTTATTTATAAGGAGAGAGAGAGAGGGAAAGAGAGAATGGGTATGCCAGGGCTTCTTCTTGCTGCGAATGTACTCTAGAGACATATGCTGTTTTGTATATCTGGTTTTACATAAGCACTGGGGAGTCAAAACTATTCCATCAGGCTTTGAAAGCAAACACCTTAACTGCTGAGCCATCTCCCATAATCCTCATCATAGATATTTTGACTTTCATTTCATTGGTGATCTACTATGTAGCACATGCATTGCTTTTGAGGCAGGTACCCTGAGAGGTCCTCGTCCTACTTCACAGGTGCCTGGGACGAGTGGCCTCTGTGTACAATCTGCCAAAAAGACCATGCAGGAGCTGACAGTTAGGTCAGATCTGTGGATGCCCAGGTACAGGTTCATTCTCTCTGCCTTTTGCTGGGATTTACTACTATGGTGAAGTGGGTGGGCAGAATTAGATACTACTAGGGCACTTTCTCTCTCTCTCTCTCATTTTATGCTAGATGATCCCACCTCATAGTAGAAACTGCTTTACCACCAAGCCACACCCTTGGCTACTCACTGGGGATTTGAGGCAGAGTCCTACCTCTGAGCCACATCCCTAGCTCTTCACTGGGTGATTCTAGGTTTGCACACACCTTCAGCCCTCCACACACTTGATGCCCCTGGTGCCCCCCCATTCATGACAACTAATGGCCCCATCATGTCTACACATATTCCAGTGTTGGTTTGGGGGGCAGGGTAGCACCCAGGTGACACTGCTGGCTTGCATAGTCCTCACAGTGTCTGGACACTGGCTTATAGAAGCTGTTAGAGGGTGAGGTGAAGTGGAGGTTCTCATCAGTGTTTTTCATTTTCACCTGCCTGGGCATGGCTCCCAACACCCCAAGGCCTTCCTCTGTACACCTGAGCCCAGGCTCAACTTACACGGACACCCCAGGAGACCCAGGTATTGGAGAGTGGATGGTCCCCAGGCCTCAACACCTAGCTCTGGGAAACCATAGTTGCTATGGTGACCACTGAACTCTCAGGTGAGAGGCTGGGATGATGATTCTGGTACCTGGAGGAACCAACATTCAAGACCTTAGTTGGGAGACTACTGTTCAATAGCATTTGCAGACCAAGGGGAGCAGAGGGGGCAGTTTCCTAGGGCACTGAAGGTGACAGCAAGTTGCCAGGGCCAAAAAGGGTAAGACAGGTGTCTAGCTCCAGATGTCTCTACCTGGCCAACCTTCTAGGAAGGTACCACGGCCACTGGCATAAGGTCTCTGGGTCTCAGGCCTTTTCTGGGTGAAGGATCATCGGGGTAGGTGGGCAGCATGAGCGTGGGCCCCCTGAGCCCTGGCACCCGCCAGAGGCTTCTCCAGGGTCAGGCAGGTCCTCTCCCAGCACCTCTAGCCAGTGGTGTGGTCATCTTCATCAGCTCCACGATTTCAGGTAAGGGCAGGGCTGGGGGCCTGAGACCAGGCAACACTTTGGGGAACGTCAGGGCAATGGATTTGCCTCATAGGGTCCTCCAAGAGATCTGGATGTGATGTGTGCACGTGTCCATATTTTTGATGAATGAGGGCTCTGCATGCCATAGTGCATGTGTGGAGATAAGAGAACAACTGCCTTGTGCTGGTTCCTGCAGTCCACATAGTTTGTTTGTTTATTTATTTTTATTTGCAAGCAGAGAGAAACAGACACAGAAAAAGAGAGAGAGAATGGGCATGCCAGGTCCTCTAGTTGCTGCAAACAGATTTCAGATGTATGTACCCCTTTTGTGCATCAGGCTTTATGTGTGTACTGGGGAATCAAACTTGGATTGTTAGGTTTTGCAGGCAAATGCCTTAACCACTGAGACATCTCTCCAGCCTGTGTTTTATTTTTTTTAATTTGTATTTATTTATTTGCAAGGAGAGAGAAAGAATGAGAGTGAAAGCGAGAGCAAGAGTGAGCATGGGTACACCAGGGCCTTCAGCTACTGCAATCAAACTCCAGATGTGCCACTTTATTCATCTGGTTTTACGTGGAACCCAGGCATTTAGGCTTTGCAAGCAAGTGCCTTTAACCATTGAGTCATCTCTCCAGCCCCCACCTCATTTTTGAGGCAAGATGTTTTATTGTTCACCTCTGTGTTTGCCAGGTTAGCTGGTGCACAAGTTTCTGGGAAATGCTCCTGTCTCTACTTCCCTTCTTGCTGTTGGCCTGCTGGGATTACAGATGTCCTCCATGGCTTCTCTGGCATTTCCATGGGGTCTTGGGTCTTGGGGATCCGAACTCAGGTACTCATTTTTTTTTTTTTTTTTTTTTTTGCTTTTCAAGGTAGAGTCTTGCTCTAGCCCAGGCTGACTTGGAATCACTCTGTAGGTTGGCCTCAAACTCACAGTGACCCTCATACTTCTGCATCCCAAGTGCTGGGATTAAAGGCATGCGCCACCACACCTGGCTGGCACTCACTTTTTTTTTTTTTTTGAGGTAGGGTCTTGCTTTAGTCCAAGCTAACCTGGAATTCACTATGTAGCCTCAGAGTGGCCTTGAACTCACAGCAATCCTCTTATCTCTGCCTCCCAGGGGCTGGGATTAAAGGCGTGTGCCACCCCGCTGGGCTTGGCACTCACATTTTTTTTTTTTTAATCGAGTGGCTATTGTAACTGAAAATAACAATAACTGGCAGTACAGCCTTCATTCCTTTAAAATGAGGGAAACCCGTCTCTCTGTGTCTTGCACGACGTCAGTATATGCATGAGACTTGTCCAGTCACGGATCTTCTGCCCCACAAACCTTAGACAAGGTTTCCTTCTTTCTTTCTCTTTCTTCCTTTCTTTCTTTCTTTCTTTCTTTCTTTCTTTCTTTCTTTCTTTCTCTCTCTCTCTCTCTTCTTTCCTTCCTTCCTTCCTTCCTTCCTTCCTTCCTTCCTTCCTTCCTTCCTTCCTCCCTTCCTTCCTCCCTCCTTCCCCCCTCCCTCCCTCCTCTTTCCTTCTCTCTCTCTTTCTTTCTTTCTTTCTTTCTTTCTTTCTTTCTTTCTTTCTTTCTTTCCTTCTCTCTCTCTCTTTCTTTCTTTCTTTCTTTCCTTCTCTCTTTCTTTCTTTCTTTCTTTCTTTCCTTCTCTTTTCGAGGTAGGGTCTCACTCTTGTAGTCCCAGTCTGGCCTCGAACTCACGGAGATCCTCCCCAGTGCTGGAACTGAATAAAGGCTTGCGCCCCACGCCTGCTCCTAAATCAAGTTTTGCATGTGGTGAGCCCCACCTCTCTCCCACCTGGCTGTGGTTCACGCCCCTCTGGCTCCTCTCCTTTCCACACACGCCCTCTCTTCGTCTCTTCCCCTTCGTGGGTCTTACCCAGGCTCTATCTGTCGCCACCACGCTGTCCCGCCAGGTCTCTCCACAGCTCTTCTATTTCACCTTCATCTACCTGTCCAGGCGAGTCCCACGGCCCAGGTCCCTGGGTGCAGTATCTCCGCACCTCCTCCGTTGCCCTCCGCGTGGGCAGCGGCCCCAGACGTCCCGACGTCGGCACTCACATTTTTTTTTAAAAAAGTTTTAATTATAAAATGGTTTCTTAAATTTATTTATTTATTTTAAACGTAACACGAGGGAAGTGTTAAAACTGGTATCGCATTTTGAGCATTTTTCATAGTTGTTTATTTGTATATGTGTGTGTGTGTATGCAGGTGTGTGTGCACCAGGGTCCCTTGCC
The DNA here is from genome assembly GCA_036346955.1 of Dipus sagitta. NCBI lineage: Eukaryota > Metazoa > Chordata > Mammalia > Rodentia > Dipodidae > Dipus > Dipus sagitta. Next base: position 218,575,810 of record CM070770.1, read on the forward strand.
ACTGCAAGTGAATGCCCATTCAGCTTTCTTTTTTAAAATGTATTTTTATTTGAGGCGGAGAGAGGGGGAGAGAATGGGCGCACCAGGGACTCTAGCCGATGCATACGAACTCCAGATACGTACATGTGCCACCTTGTGTATCTGGCTTACCGTGGGACCTGGAGAATTGAACCTGGGTCCTTAGGCTTTGTAGGAAAGTACCTTAACCTCTAAGCCATCTCTCCAGCTCACCAGCCAGCTTTATATGAATAGCTGGGGAATTGAATCCTAGGCCAGCAGGTTTTGCAAGCAAGTACCTTTAACCACTGAGCTAGCTCCCCATCCCCTCAACTGCTGTTTTAAACTCATATGTTGCCTCCTTCTGACCAGGCTACTGTATGCTTTGTAAGAGAAACACCTCCATAGAGCTATGTCCTGATAATGTTTAATCTGTTCTCAAAACATTTAAACAAATAAAAACCACATACACACAAATATCATATCTGCATTTTCTGCCATTAAATTTTTTTTAAAATTTATTTGAAGGGCACACCAAGGCCTCCTGCCACTGCAAATAAACTCCAGATGCATGTGCCACCCTGTGCATCTGGCTTTACATGGGTGCCAGGGATTTGAACTGGGCCATCAGGGTTTATAAGGAAGTGCCTTTAACCACTGAACCATCTCTCCAGCCCTTTTCTGCCATTTTTTAAATGATGTAAATACTCCTACTGTTGTCAATTTCAGGTTTCTGATTGAATTCATTGAGTATGAAGGAGAGTCACATTGCTAATCTTCCCTTACCCAAAACTGACATATACAAATATTTGCAAGAGTAGAGTTCACTACCAAATCTAATCAAATCATTAGCAAGCAATGATTTGGTTGGGTATTTTCACTCTTTGCTTTTAGTATATTGTATACTTCACTGTAAATTCAATTTTTTTTTTCTATTTATTCACTTTTTTTTTTTTTCTTGAGGTAGGGTCTTACTCAAGCCTAGGCTGACCACTTAGGTTTTTTTTTGTTGTTGTTGTTTGTTTGTTTGCTTTGTTTGTTTGTTTTTTTAATATTATCTTATTTTATTTTTTATTTTTAAATTTTTTTGTTTATCTTTATTTATTTATTTGAGAGCAACAGGCAGAGAAAGAGGCAGAAAGAGAGAGAGAGAGAGAATGGGCGCGCCAGGGTCTCCAGCCACTGCAAACGAACTCCAGACGCGTGCGCCCCCTTGTGCATCTGGGTAACGTGGGTCCTGGAGAATTGAGCCTTGAACCGGGGTCCTCAGGCTTCACAGGCAAGCGCTTAACCGCTAAGCCATCTCTCCAGCCCCTTTGTTTATTTTTTTCAAGGTAGTGTCTCATTCTAGCTCAGGCTGACCTGGAATTCACTGTGTAATGTAGTCTCAGGGTGGCTTCAAACTCATGGCGATCCTCCTACCTCTGCCTCTCACGTGTGAGATTAAAGGTGTGTGCCACCCACACCTGGCAGGTTTTTTTGTTTTTGTTTTTGTTTTTTTTTTTAGTATTTCATTTGTTTATTCAAGAGAGAGAAAGAGGCAGGCAGAGTGAGTATGGGTGTGCCATGGCTTCCTGCCACTGCATATGAATTCCAAACACAAGTGCCTCTCTGCACATCTGGCTTTATGTGGATACTGGAGAATTGAACCCAGGCCATCAGGCATTGCAAGCAAGCACCTTTAACGACTGAGCCCCCTTCCACTTAGTTTTTAGAAACAGGGTATCAATCTCTTGCCCAGGCTAGTCTGATGTCCACAATCCTCCTGTCTCTGTTTTCCCATTGTTCAAGTGCTAGGATGACAGGTATGTGCTACCTAAATTTAAAATTTAATATTTATATTTCACTTTTGGGTGGTCACCTAAAATTTTGGGGGCTGGGAAAGGGTCTCATGTACCCTAACTGGACTTAAACTCTTTTTTAAAAAACATTTTTTTTTTAATTTGAGAGAGGGAGAGAGAGGGAGAGGGGGAGAGAGAGAGAGAGAGAGAGAGAGAATGTGCATGCCAGAGTCTCCTAACCACTGCAAATGAATTCCAGACACATGTGCCACCTTGTGCATCTGGCTTTATGTGGGTACGGGAGAATCAAACCTGGATCCGATGGCTTTGCTGGCAAGCACCTTAACTGCGGAACCAACTCTCCAGCATCTGGACTTAAACTTTTGATCCTCCTACCTGCCCATACCAAGGGCTAGAATGACTCACATGTGTCAAAACATTACAACTATTTTTGTTGTTGTTGTTGTTGTTGTTTTCAAGCTAGGGTCTCATTCTAGCTCAGGCTGACCTGGAAGTCACTCTGTAGCCTCAGCCTCCCAAGTGCTGAAATTAAAGACTTGCACCACCATGCCTGGCCTAAGGTTTTAAAAATATTGTATTTATGAGAGAGAGAGAGAGAGAGAGAGAGAGGGAGAGAGAATGGGTGTGTCAGGCCCTCTGGCCACTGCAAACAAACTCCAGATACATATATCAACTGCGCATCTGGGTTACATGGGTACTGGAGAATTGAACCTGGGTCCTTAGTCTTTGCAGACAAGCACCTTAACCTGCTAAGCTACCTCTCCAGCCGCCCCCCCCCCACACACACACACAATTTTTTAACAATGGTAGTGTTAACAGCTGGTTGATAACATTGTTGAAGTTAGAAACTGGCTTAGGAGCAGACTGTAGCACGCCACATTGATTACATGGTTTCTTTTTCATTGCTGGTTTGGCAGCACTGGGGATGGAGCCAGGGCTTGGTGTGTGCTTGGCAAGCTGGGACTGAACCCAGGTCTTGTGTGTGTGCTCATTAGACATTCACCACTCAGTACTGAGATGTACTTATTACAAGCATTTTATTGGCAATTTTGTTCCTCATGCTTAGCAGTGGTCTAGACAAACCAACCTTCTGATAAATATTGTATGAATACATTTAGTGGCCTGTGGAATTGGTAAGATGGGAAGTCATACAACAGTCTAGTTGAGGAAGGTAACAGAGGAGCAGGAAATAGATCCTAGACTGACATCTGTGGTGACTCTCATGCTAGGGTACATACAGGTATTTAAAACAGTGGATTTAGGTTGCTATCACACACATCAAGGAAGTGTCCCTATGACTACTCAAAGAAAACAAATGTTTTGGGCTGGAGAGATGGCTAAGGACCCAGGTTCAACTCCCCAGAGCCCACATAAGCCACATGCACATGGTGGTACATGCATCTAGAGTTCGTTTGCAGTAGCTAGAGGCCCCTGTGTGCCTATTCTCTCTCTTTCCCTCCCCCCCTCTGAAATAAATAAATAAATAAATAAATAAATAAATAAATAAATAAGAAAACAAATGTTTTCCTAAAACACAACATTCAACACTTCTACTTGCAAGATTTATCTCTCCAGCTTAGAGGTAGGGCTGCACTTGCCCAGCATGAGCAGGGCCTCAGTACTGCAAAAAAGAAAAGAAATCAAAGAAAGATTCAGTGTTCCCTGGGTACACCCTGTGCTGAGTGCTGGGAATTAAGCAATGGCCAAGGCAAGCCCAGGTTCTTGACCTTGGGGAGCTTGCATTTCCACAGAGGCTTCACTCCTAATTTACAAAAGAAGGAACTGAGGCTAGCCTGACACTTGGCATAAGGCCACAATAGACAGGAGTGGTGAAGTCTTAGAATCCTTTATGCAGTATAGGCTGTCTGCCATATTTTAACAAAAGCAAGAAAACTAGAACAATAATAAAATCAGATGTCCTGGCTGGTGGGGGGGGGTATAGGAGTGCCCACCTAAAGCCCCCCAGTGAGGCCTGGAGGTGTGGCTTGATGGTAAAGCTCTTGCCTAGAATCCCCCAGTAAGGGTGTGACTCAAAGATCTATGTGGCAGGCCCTGGGTTTCATCTTAGCTCCTTATTTATTTACTGTTTTTCAAGGCAGGGTCTCACTCTGTCTTCAGGCTGACCAGGAACTTAGTTTATAGCCCCAGACTGGCATTCTTCCTGGCTTTGCCTCCTGAGTGCTGGGTTCTGCTACAGTTCTTTAAACAAGATAGTAAAACAGGACAACCAGTTCAATTTGCATTTCAGATAAACCAGTAGTAATACTTTAATAAGGAATGGGCTCTGCCTATGCTAGTAGATTATTTTCCTGATTATCTGTAATGTAAATCGATTGAGTTCTCTTTTTTGTTTTTTTTGTGGTGTTGGAGGGATGAAACCCAGGATCTCACACATGCTAGGCAATCTCTCTACCATTGAGCACTGATTTAAAGACCCAGCCCAACATGTCTGTGTTTTATCCTGTAACCCTCATCTTGGGTTGGAGGCTACTTCTCCTAGTCCACTTGGGACTAAGGGTTGCTTGGGCTATGAGATTTGCAGAGAACCCTGGGAAAGCCCCAGGCACCTGGAAGGTTCATCTCCCTGGGTTGACTTTATGTTTTTTATTTATAATATTCTTATAATATTTTTAAAAATGTTTTAAATTTTTATTTATTTATTTGGGAGAGAGAGAGAGAGAGAGGGAGGGAGAGAGAGAGGGAGAGAGAGAGAGGGAGAGAATGGGCACACCAGGGCCTCTAGCCACTGCAAATGAACTCCAGACACATGTGCCACCCTGTGCATCTGGCTTACATGGGTCCTGGGGAATCGAACGTGGGTCCTTTGGCTTTGCAGGCAAGTGCCTTAACCGCTAAGCCATCCCTCCAGCCCTTGTTTAAAATATTCTTTGATTTGCTGGAAAGGGCTTCAGCCTTAAGGATGGTGGAGGGAATACGGCTCAGAGCAGAGTGGTGGGGCCAAGGAGTTCTAGGATCTTCCTACTCATACTCTCCGGGCCATTCCTTGCAGATATGGATGCAGAGAGAGAAGCCCTGCAGGTCATGGCCTACCCGGAAGTGCAGAGCTTCTGCCAGAAGCATGGCTTAATGTTTGAGGTAATGGTCTGCAGTCACCCCAAAGTCAGAACCAGCCCCTCATTAGCAATGACTCCAAGCTCTATTTAATATCTTACTGTTGAGCAGGGGTGGTGGTGCATGCCTTTAATCCCAGCACTCGGGAGGCAGAGGTAGGAGGATTGCTGTGAGTTCAAGGCCACCCTGAAACTACATAGTGAATTCCATGTCAGCCTTAGCTAGAGTGAGACCCTACCTCAAAAAACAAAACAAACAAAAAAGTGTTACTGTTGAGTCTTGAAATCCATAAAGATCTTTTGCTTGTTTTTTTTTTTTTTTTTTTTTTTTTGAGGCAGGGTCTCACTCTAGCCCTGTCTGTTCTGGAACTTACTCTGTAGCTCTAGGATGACCTTGAACTCATGGTGATCCTATTACCTCTGCTTCCTAGTGCTGAGATTAAAGGCATGTGCCATCATGCATAGCTTTTTTTTTTTTTTTGGAGGTAGAGTCTCATGTAGCCCAGGATGGCCTCACACGAACTATGTATCCAAGGCTAATCTTGAATTCCTGGTCCTCCTGTGTGCTAGGATGGCAGTTGGCAGTTATGCCTCACCATGCTTGGTTTATGCAGTGCTTGGGATGGAACCCAGGCATTGCTGCCTGCATGCTAGGCCTGTGCTTGACCAACTGAGGTACATCCCCAGCCCTCCCCCTCCTTCTCCTTTTTTTTCCGAGGTAGTGTCTCACTCTAACCCAGGCTGACCTGGAATTCACTATGTAGCCTCAGGGTGGTCTTGAACTCACAGCGATCTTCCTACCTCTGCCTCCCAAGTGCTGAGATAAAAGGCATGCACCACCACACCTGGCTTGAATTTATTTATTTATCATTTATTTTTGTGTGTATGTTTGTGTGTGAGTAGGAGCACATGTATGGAGGTCAGAGGACAATGTTTGGGTCAGCCCTTACCTTCCATCTCTTTTTTTTGTTTTTGAAGTAGGGTTTCACTCTAGCCCAGATGGAATGTATATATTCATCTACCAGTTCTATTCCCTTAGAGAGCCCTGATCCACCACCATAGCACCCATGGCCCAGAACCCAGCTATCTGATTTTTCATATTCCCAAGGATTTCTTTTTGCATTTGCATGTTATATGTATGGTGCAATGTGTATGGATTGTGTATGCACATTGCATGCAGATGTGTGTGCCCCCATGTGCAGGCCAGAGGTGTGGAGGCCAGAGAACTTGCAGTGCACTCCTCTATTGCTCATGCACATGTTTCCTTGAAATGCAGTCTCTCTCCGAACCTGGAACTGCAGTTTTCATGAGCCTCAGCAGTTCTCTGGTCTCCATTCCCCATGGGACTGGGGTAACCAGCATGTGTGGCCAGGCCCAGCTGTTTACACAGGTGCTGGCAAATTTAACTCAGGATGAATCATGCCCTCTTAGGCTCCCATGTTTGTACGGCAAGCACATTTACCCACTGAGCCGTCTTCCCATCCCCCACCCAAGGATTTTGTTTTGTTTTTCATTGTTCTGTTTTCTTTTTGAATTGTTGTTTGGTTGGAGACTTTTGTTTTTGCTGTTTGGAGATACAGTCTTATGTAGCCCAGGCTAGCCCAGGCCCGCATATGTAGCTAAAAATGACCCTGAATTCCTGATCCTCCTATCTCAGCCTCCCAATTGTTATGATGACAGGTGTGTACCACCGTAATTCCATCTAGGACTTCTAGCGTTATAGCCAGATTTCCAGAATTTTCTGGGCCCATTGCAAACACAAAACATGGAGCTGGGTATAGTGGCATATGTCTGTCATTCCAGAACTCAGAAGCTTGAGGCGAGAGGATCAGGAGTTGAAAGCCAGTCTTGGCGATATATGTATATGTTTTTTTTCAAGGTACGGTCTTGCTCTAGCCCAGGCTGACCTGGAATTCGCTATGTAGTCTCAGGATGGCCTTAAACTCAGAGTGATCCTCCTACCTCTCCTCCTGAGTGCTGGATTAAAGGCGTGCACCACCACACCCAGCTATGAATATATATTATAAAGAGGATTTATTAGATTGGCTTACACAATACCACTAGGCAATCCAACAATGGCTATCTGCAGGTTGGAGAGGTAAAGAACCTAGTAGCTGCTCAAATCCATGAGACTGGATGCATCAGCAGTCCTAATCTGAACTGAAGGCTCACTGAGAACTGACTAAATGCCTGGTGCTTGCTTTAATATCCACACTGGTGTTCCAAGGAGGATGTGGCAAGCATTCTAAAGAGGTGGGGTTGAGCAAAAGCTGTTGTCCTGGGGGAAGAGCTCTTACCAGAGGCTGGTCCCTGACATTTCTCATTCCCTGCATACACAACTAAGGTTCCTACTCATTTTTCTCTCCAGACGTACATAGTCCTATTGTTAGCTATATGTGTGCTTGATTAGGAATTCACTTCTTTCTCTGTGGCTTATTAGGGAGGCAGAGACTGGTCTGAGTCCTTCTGTGCTCTGATCACTGCAGCCTCCCTCTGGGTCAGTGAGGCCTGCTTAATCTGAATCATTCTGACCAGTCTCTCTAGCCAGGGGTGGTTGCTAAGAATTCACTGGGTTCAGTTCCTGCTCAGTCTAAGCACCCTCCTTTACAAAGAAAGTTCTGCAAATATGAACATGTCCTTAGTTAAAAAGAAGCTATGGAAACAACCAAGTTCCTTCTCTAGAAAATTTATTTTTTTAAATTTTTTTGAGGCAAGCCCAACAGACTGACCTTTATTTTTTCATGTGAGAGAGTGAGAGCAAGAGAGAGAGAGAGAGAGAGAGATTTGGCACACCAGAACCTCTAGCCACTGAAATCAAACTCCAGATGCATGTGTCACCTTGGGTGCATGTGTGACCTTGCGTGCTTGCATCACTTTGTGTGTCTGGCTTATGTGGGACCTGGAGAGCCAAACATGGGTCCTTAGGTTTTTCAGGCAAGCACCTTAACCACTAAGCCACCTCTCCAGCCCTAGAAAATTTATTTTTAAGTAAACTTTTTTCCCTCTCTTCCCCTCCCCTCTTCTCTCTTCCCTTGAGACAGGGTCTCACTTTGTAGGCCAGGTCAGCCTTGAATTCACAATCCTCCTGCTTCAGCTTCCCCAGTGCTATGACTTTTCCCTGTTGCTCATGACCTTGGCTTTCTTAGAGAGGACCAGCTGGGCAACTGGTCAATGCCCGTCTGCTCAGTCTGGATATATCTGATATTTTCTTCACGATTACAGTGACACTACGGATTTTGTTATTTTTCCTTTTAAAAATTAATTGTGTGTGTGTGTACACAAGCTACATGAGCTCATGCCACATCTCTTGTGGCTGCAATCCAGTGTCTGTCTGGCTTTATGTGGGTGGCTAGGGAATTGAACCCCAGGAGGCAGGCTTTGCAAGCAGGTATCTTTAACTGCTCTGGGCCATCTTCCCAGCTCTCTCTCTTTAATATTTTCATTTTATGAGAGAAAATGAGAGAGAGAGAGAAAGAGAGGTTTGGGCCTCCTGCCACTGCAAATAAACTCTAGACATATGCAATTGAACTTAGGCCAAGCAAGCACCTTTAACAACTGAGTCATCTCTCCAGGCCCACTTTTTTCTTTTTATGACTATATATATATATATTTTAAATTTTATTTATTTTCCAGGGAGAGAGAGAGAGAGAAAGAATGTGTATGCCAGGGTCTCTTGCCACTGAAAACAAGCTCCAGATGCAAGCACCACCTTATACATCTGGCTTTACATGGGGACTGGGGAATCAAGCCCCAGGCACAAAGGCTTTGCAAGCAGTGCCTTTCACTGTTGAGCCATCACCCTGTTTTATCTTTTTTTCCCATTTTATCTTTTGATGAAATCCAAAACATTGTATATGCTAGGCAGGCACTCTACGGACAAGCCATGTCCCAGGTCTCTCACTGGGGACTCTCAGGGGGAGATCATCCTTGTTAGAACACAGGTGCTGAGACTCCATAAGGAAGGAGCATAGCTATGCCCATCTCTCTGACAAGTTTCTTAAGCTAAAATCTGTCTCCTCTAAGGTTGCTGTGATCTTGATGAAAAGAAGCAGTCCCCCTCTCCCCACTACCTGGGACCCATGCAGGAGTAGCACAGTAAGAGCAGGTCTTTGTTGCCAGAGGTCCCAAGGCTGCTCTATTGTGACTCCTACACATACTGTTATCTAAGCCCAACTTTTTACTGTGCAGAACCTTCCCCTACTCTTTGGATTTTTTTTTTTTTTTTTTTTTTTTGGTATTTTTGAGGCAGATTCTCACTCTATCCCAGGATGATCAGAAACTTATTCTGTAGCCCATGCTGGCCCTGAACTCATGGTGATTCTCCTACCTCCCAAGTGCTAGGACTAAAGGCATGGGCTACCACACCTGGCTCCTCCAAATTCTATAAAAGGAATTTATTTGTACACTTAAAAGACTTTTTTTGGGGGGTAGCTGGAGAAATGGCTTAGTAGTTAAGGCGCTTGCCTGAGAGGTCTAAGGATACGTGTTTGATTCCCCAGTACTCACATAAGCCAGATGCACAAGGTGGCATATGTGTCTGGAGTTTGTTTGAAGTGTCTAGAGGCCCTGGCACATCCATTTTATCTCTTTCTGCCTCTTTCTTTCTCTCTTTCAAATAAATAGATATTTAAAAAAAATTCTTTAGTCCAGTGTGGTGGCACAAGTCTTTAATGTCAGCACTCAGGAGGCAGGGGTAAGAGGATGGCTGTGAGTTGAGGCCATCCTGAGACTTCATAGTGAATTCCAGATCAGCCTGGGCTAGAGTGAAACCCTACCTCAAAATTGTCCCCTTCCACATTATTTATTTGCAAGGAGAGAGAGAGGGAGAAAGAGAGAAAGAGAGAGATAAAGTGAGACACAGAGAGAAAGTGAGACTGGGTGCACCAAGGCCTCTTCCCTCCGTAAACAAACTCCAGATGCATGGGCTGCTCTGTGCATCTGGCTTCACCTGGGTAATGAGGAATCAAATCTGGGCTTCCAAGCCTTAAAAGCAAGTGCCTTTAACGACTAAACCATCTCCCCAACCCACGAATTTCTTTTGTTATTGTTCCCTGGAACTGAAGCCTCTCTCTCTCTCTGTCTTTGGGACCGCATCATTGTCACGTTCTTCTAAGGCCCTAATGTCTCTCCCCACATACCAAATAAACCTTTTCTCCAAAAGAAATTCTTTTCAGCATCTCTTCACTGAACCTGGGTATAAATTTTTATTTTAAGTCTTAGAATTCAGTCTCAAATTCACCGAATCCAGACATCCCCTTCTAAGGGAGATACCCAGCACCAAAAATTAGTCAAGCATTTTATACTTTTATCAAAGGGAATTGAAAGAAAAATCTCATTACCTTTCTGACAATCCCCATCATTATGGTTCCCAGGTGGTTGATCTGAGGTTGGGTATTCGGAACACAGAGGCCACTGAACACATGACCACAGAACTCTGCTTGGAAGAACTGGACCGTTGTCAGAAAACATCTATAGGACCAGCTTTCATTGTGAGTGTGTCGGGAGGGATGGTGTAGTCCTTATTCCTTATCTACCCCAAGAATGTGGGCCCTGATACCCAATCTAAATAGTAGGAGGAAGTGGATGGTATTTTTGCTAATGTTTCCTATTCCAATAGCCTGCCCATGGAAGACATTGCCTGTCAATCATAGCAGTCTTGTCTTCTTAGAACTAGCTGGGAGCCAGGTATTAGTAGTCAAATGAAGCAAGGAGGTGAGCTGGAGAGTAGAATGTTGAATCTGGAGGAAATCCTAGACATTGATCTGGAACTTCCTCCACCTGTCCCATTCTGTCCACTTTATGTTTATGGAGTTTTGGGATTGTGCAAAATAACAGAGGACATGGAAACCCATGGGGATTTGGAAATTTATTTTCTTTATATGCCTAGGGGTATCAGGTGCAGTTTCCATGGCTTGGGACAGGGTCCTCTTCCATGCTTAAATATACCTCTTTTGTCATCAAAAATAGTCCTCAAAAGCCAGGCATGGTGGTGCACGCCTTTAATCCCAGCACTCAGGAGGCAGAGGTAGGAATCACAGTGAGTTTGAGGCCAGCCTGAGACTACATTCTCTTACCTCTGCCTCCCGAGTGCTGGGATTAAAGGTGTGCCCTGCCACGCTCGGCCTCATCCCCTGTTTTCTAGGTAGGGTCTTGCTCTAGCCCAGGCTGACCTGGAGCTTTCTTGATTGTGTATGAACCTTTAGCTATAGTGGGCTCCACATCTTCCAAATTTGGCTTAGTTCTTTTTGCACACTGGTACCAGTGTGTTTTAATTATTATTGCTTTAAAAAAATGTTCTTACACTGGGAAGGCTATGCATTCTTGCTTGTAAATTCCCTTTACAATTACTTTTTATTCTTTTAAGTTTACTTTTCCAAAAAGAGCCCAGGGCTGGAGAGATGGCTCAATGGTTAAAGGTGCTTGTTTGCAAAGCCTGATGGCCTGGGTTTGATTTCCTGGTAACCATGTAAATAAAGCCACATGCCCCAAAAGAGCCTAATGATGAAGTTCAGTTTTCCAGGGATAATTTTTTTTGTTTGTTTTTCAAGGTAGGGTCTCATTTCTTACTTTAGCCCAGCCCAGGCTGACCTGGAATTCACTATGTATCCTTGAGGTGGCCTTGAACTCATGGCGATCCTCCTACCTCTGTCATATAAGTGCTGGGACTAAAGGCATGTGCCACCACGCCTGGCTATTTTTTTTTGGAGACAGGGTCTCTTGTAGCCAGCTCAGACTGGCTTTGAACATGTTATGTAGCTGAAGATGACCTTGAGCTCTTGATCTTCATGCTTCAGCCTCCTGAGTACTGGGATGAAAGATGTGCCCCACCATAACCACCTCTGTTTACATTTATTTATTTATTTATTTATTTATTTATTTATTTTAGAGAGATAGAGGAAAGAGAGAACTGGTGTGTCAGGGCCTCAGCTACTGAAATTGAACTCTAGAAGCTTTTGCCACCTAGTGGGCACCTTACACTTGCCTCCCCTTTGTGTGTGTGGTTTATGTGGGATCTGCAGAGTTCAACATGGGTCCTCTGTTTACTTTTTTGAGACTGGTTCCTACAATGTAGCTCAGGATGGCCTAGAATTCATGATCTCTCTGCCTTAGCCTCCTGGAGGCATAAAAATGTTTTCTAAAAAGGGAAAAAAAATCCCTAGCACAAGAATAAACAAACAACTCACCCTCCCAAAATAAAAACAAAATCAGACAAAAAAGGAGAGAAGAGCGGGCATGGTGGTACACACCTTTAATCCCAGTTCTTGGGAGGCAGAGGTAGGAGGCTCATATGAGTTCAAGGCTACCCTGAGGCTACCTAGTGAATTCCAGGTCAGCCTGGGCTAGAGTGAGACCTTACCTCAAAAAACAACAACAACAAAAAGTGCAGGGAGAGTGATCAGGAGTGATAAGAGAGAGAAGACAAAACAAACATCTACAGGAATTTTTTTTCTCAACTTTTATTAACATCTTCCATGATTATAAAAAATATCCCATGGTAATACCCTCCCTCCCCCCACTTTCCCCTTTGAAATTCCATTCTCCATCATATCCCCTCCCCATCTCAATCAGTCTCTCTTTTATTTTGATGTCATGATCTTTTCCTCCTCTTATGATGGTCTTGTGTAGGTAGTGTCAGGCACTGTGAGGTCATGGATAGCCAGGCCATTTTGTGTCTGGGGGAGCACATTGTAAAGAGTCCTACCCTTCCTTTGGCTCTTACATTCTTGCCACCACCTCTTCCGCATTAGACCCTGAGCCTTAGAAGGTGTGATCGAAATATTACTCAGTTCTCCAGTCACTTCTTTCCAGCACCATGATACCTACTGAGTTGTCCCAAGGTCACTGCCATCTGAAAAGAGGAGATTCTCTACCAAAAGTGAAAGTAGCATTAATATAAGGGTATGAATATTAAGAGAACTGCTTACTGGGCAATTTGATAAGCATAGTATATACATTTATCCAGACATCAGCAGACGTTACACCCCTAGTGCTCATGACTACCCCTGTTTTAAGTTTTCAATATCAGGGATGTATTCCCTCCCATCTACAGGAATTTTGCTTCTCAACTCAAATTTCAGGTAGTGAAAAATACAGGTGGCTCATAGCAGCATGGAGATTGGGGATAATTCCCAAGCCTCCCTCAGGTCCAATCAACTAGTCTTGGGAACCTTCTAGAAGGGCTCCACCCCTAGAGCTCTACCGGCTTTCTGCTTCCCTTTTGATCCAGGCATCTCCCTCCTATGTCCCTAGAGTCACACCATCACTCTTACAGAGGGACTTGCCACAAAAATCAGACCCAGGCTGGTGCCCTTGAAGAGCTCTTTTTGTAGTAAATAAGTCATTAGCACAGGCAAGGCTGGTTCCCCAGGGTACTTTCCTTGAGAGACTGGGTCTCTTGGGCCTTCAGCATCAACAAGGGCTCCCTGCTGCTCCTGGTGGCCCCTCTCAGTCTCCTTTGTTCTGATCCCACTGAACATTTTTACTGTTTCCTTCCCCACACATCCACTCTGTGGTTGGCTAGCTGTACTTTTTCAAGCCTCTCCAGCTCTTTGGAAGCTACAAGGGACCATGGGGAAACCCTGTGACATTCTAGTGACAAATTCCTAGTTAGGCTTGGTGACACAGGCCTAGAAACTCATGAAGCTGAGGCAGGAGGATGGCTGAAGCCCAGGAGTTCAGAGTCACTTGGGCAGCACTGTAAGACCTGGTCTCAAAACAACTATAATATTGCCTGGTTCTTTTACACACATTGTGGGCCAAAATCTCTACATGTAGTGCTATTTCCAGTTCTTGTTGGTGCTGCTCCTCCTCTTCTTCCTCTTCCTTCTCTTCCTCCCTCTCCCCTTCTTCCTTTTCTTCCTGATCTTTCTTATGTTCTTATTCCTTCTCCTCCTTCTTCTTTCCTTTCCTCTGCTTCTTTCTTCTATTTTTTTTTTTTTTTTTTTTTTTTGGTTTTTCGAGGTAGGGTCTCACTCTGGCTCAGGCTGACCTGGAATTCACTATGTAGTCTCAGGGTGGCCTTGAACTCTTGGCGATCCTCCTACCTCTGCCTCCCGAGTGCTGGGATTAAAGGCATGCACCACCATGCCCAGCTCTTCTATTTTTTAAAAAAGATTTTATTTTTATTTATTTATTAGAGACAGAGAGAGAGAGAGAGAGAGAGAGAGAGAGAGAGAGAGAGAATGGGCATGCCAGGGCCTTTAGCCACTGCAAATGAACTCCAGACACATGCGCCACCGTGTGCATCTGGCTTACGTGGGACCTGGAGAATCAAACCTGGGTCCTTAGACTTCGCAGGCATGCACCTTAACCACTAAGCAATTTCTCCAGCCCTTCTATTTTTTTTTTTTTTGAAACAGGGTCTCTCTATGTACCCCAGACTGGTCCAGAACTCACAAACTTCCTGCTCAGCCTTCTAAATGCTGGGGTCACAGGTGTGCACAACCACACCTAGTTTCTGCCTGTGCTGTTTTTAAAAAAATATTTTATTATTTATTTATTTAAGAGAGAGAGAAAGGAAAAGACAGAGGGAGGTAGAGAGAGAAAGAGAGAGAGAATGGATATGTCAGAACATCCAGCCATTGCAGCCAAACTCCAGATGCATGCACCACCTTGTGAGTCTGGCTTACATGGGTCCTGGGGAATCAAACATGGGTCCTCTGGCTTTGCAGGTAAGTGCCTTAACTGCTAAGCCATCTCTCCAGCCCCTGCCTGTGCTTCTTGGCTTAACTATCACCCTGATGCTATCAGCAGGCCCATTTTAGTGTACCTCATCGTCCCAGAGCTGAGTGGGATTTCAACCTGCATCTCCCTCTCTGCCCATCTCCCTGTTAGGCCCTCCTAGGTGACCAGTATGGTCCCTGCCCAGTCCCTCCACTGATCGAGGAGAAGGAGTGGGAAGCACTGAGGGCCCAGCTGACCACCAGGCCCCGAGATCTGGAACTGGTGGTAAGACACTTCCGGAGGGATGAGAACTCCATTCCTCCCACCTATATCCTGCAGCCGGGCACCAGTGAGGCCCATGGGCCTGAAGAGGCCACCTTGACCTCTGTCCTCCGCTGTGGAGCTGAGGAGGCCTGGAGTCAGGGCCTCATCAGCCAGAGACAATGGCTCCGCTACCACCGGTCAGGTGAGGCTGTGGGGACCTCTAGGGGTTCATGTAATAGACCATGTATTCAGAATATGCCTCCCCTGGGGCCCCAGTGCAGCAGTATGTAACTTGGTCAGTGTCAAACCAGCCTAGCTCCTAGGAGATGGTGTGGCCCAGCTTCTGTTCCATCTAGGTCTCTATGACACTCTCCACATTTCTGAAGCCCTTCTTCCTATCTCCCAGGAAGGCCCTGGGAGGGACTCTAGGGTGACCACTATTCCCACTTTGCCTGAGACTGAGATTTACTCAGGATGCATTAAAATTTTTTGCTATCATGCCTTGCTATGTATCCCAGGTTGATTTCAAACTCATGATTGTCCTGTCTTTGTAATCTTAGTGCTGGGATCATAGGTTTGTGCCACCACACCTGGCTAGATGTGTAAAATTTTTTTTTTTTTTTTTTTGTATTTTATAGCTGTTTTGTTTTTCAAGGCAAGATTTCACTTTAGCTCAGGCTAACCTGGAGCCCAGACTGGCCTTGAACTCACAATGCATCTCTGGTTTTATGTGGATACTGCAGAATCACACCCAGGTCCTTAGGCTTTGCAGGCAATCACCTTAACTGCTAAACCATTCCTCTAGCCCCTGACCCGGAATTTACTATGTAGTTCCAGGCTGGCCTCAAACTCACTTTTCCTCCTACCTCAGCTTCGCAAGTACTAGGATTAAAGGCATTTGCCAGGGTTGTTGAGATGGTTCAGTGGTTAAAGGTGTTTTCTAGGTTCAATTCCCCAGCCACCCTTGTAAAGCTGGATAGAAATTCATTTGCAGTGTCAAGAGACCCTGAAGTATCTACACACATATATTGTCATGGAAACTAAGGCCCACAGAACCAGCACCAGAGACTGAATCAGGATGAAAGTTTATTTTCACGCCAGCATAGGCCCAAAGCCTGGACCTTGATTTTTGGTGGTTGAGAGCTAAGTATATTATCTGTGACTACTCTCATTATTGTTAGGTCTCAGAGCTCAGAACCCTGGCCCACTGTCAGAGGTCTTGAGTATGAGATAGGCAAGTTTTACAGAAACAGAAAAATGGTCAGTTAGCAGACAAATGCGTGCAATGAAATGGAGATAAAAAGAAGCACAAGAGCCAGGCGTGGTGGCGCACGCCTTTAATCCCAGCGCTCGGGAGGCAGAGGTAGGAGGATTGCCGTGAGTTCAAGCTACCCTGAGAGTATATAGTGAATTCCAGGTCAGCCTGGACTAGAGGAGTGAAATCCTATCTTTAAACCCCCCCCCCAAAAAAAAGATGCACAAGAGATTTATAATAGTAGCTGCAATACAGATCATGGCCTTGAAACAATAAAAAAAAAAAAAAAAACTAGTATTGGACATAACCAGCACAAAAGACTATGTAGTACAGGATATAACTTTGAAGCAGGGCTTCTAAATCTCCTTACTACAATTTCCATCTCAATATATATATTGCTTTTTGAGGTAGGGTCTCACTCTAGTCCAGGCTGACCTGAAATTCACTATGTAGTCTCAGGGTGGCCTTGAACTCACAGCAATCCTCCTGCCTCTGCCTCCTGAGTGCTGGGATTAAAGGCATGTGCCACCACGCCTGGCTTAATATATAATTTTTTAAAGGTGTTTGCCACTGTGCCCGGCTACATGCTCAGCTTTTCACAAGCATTATTCCAGAGAAAATTTTCACATCAGCTCCCAGCTTTGACACCAGGATAGACTACTACACCCATGTTACAGGGAAGGAAACAGGACCAGAGAGGGGCAGAAGCATCTCCAAGGCCATACAGCCTATAGGCAGCTGAGCAAGTGGGCTTTGTCCATCCCAAATGTACCCTCAAAGGGTCTGTTATGTCTTCATCTGTACTTGTCTTGATTCTTTCCTTCTTCCTCCTCCTCCTTCTTCTTTTTGCCTTGTTGGGGATTGAATCTGGGTCCTTGCATATGCTAGATAGGCAGGTGGCTCTTCTGCTGAGCCATGCTCTCAGTCCCTCACTGGGGGTTCTAGGCAGGCTCTACCCCTGAGCTGTGCTCCCATAACCTTGGGGGAGTCTATCTCTAGCCACACCCTCAGCCCTTTTTATTTTGAGACAGGAGCTTAGCTCACTCAGTTGCTTGGGCTGACTTTGAACTTGTGATTCTTCTGTCTCAACCTCAGGAGTAGCTGGGATGACAGGCTGTGACACTGCACCTGGCTCAGAGAGGATTTTTGAGTATCTCTTGTCTTTGACTTGAAGGTAGAACCTTGTCTGCAAGGGCCTGGCTCATTCACTTACAGAGAGCTGAGAGACTCCACTGAGCCCTGAGTTTCTTCAAAAATATCTTCTCAGATCTGACTGCTCTTTCAAAACAACAGCCTATGGGGAGAAGTCAGTGTGGGCTCAGTGTTCAGGAAAACATGGGTCCTGTGGCAGCTACTGCATGTTCTGTGACTTCTATTTGCAAGCTACTGTTCATGAGCCAAATCCAGCCTGCTGCTCATTTTTACAAATAAAGTTTTATTGGAACATACTCAAATTGTTAGTTTTTTTGTTTGTTTTTTGAGGTATGGTCTTGCTCTAGGCCAGGTTGATCTGGAATTCACTATGTAGTCTCAGGCTGGCCTCAAACTCACAGCGATTTGACTATCTTACCTCTGCCTCCCCAGTGCTGGCATTAAAGGTATGTGCCACCCATGCCTGGCTAAATGATTAATTTTTCTTTCAAGGTAGGGAAATGATTAGTTTTTATGTTGTTTACTTGCATTCTTGCTAAAATAGTCAAGTTGATTGATCATGACAGAGACTCATCTGGCCTGTAAAGGCTCAAATACTTGTTCTCTGGTCCAATGTTTACTCTCAGAAAAGAGGAGGTGGTTTCTACCCATCTGGGGAATAGGACTTTAAGTGCATTAAAACTCTTTCTCCCACCCCTCTGTCCTTGAAGCCTCAAATGTCCCACCTATTCTTCTGTACCTGGGAACTCTAATTCATTCATTCACCATCTGTCTGTCTTTGGTTCTTCTTTTTTTTTTAAATTTTTTTTGTTCATTTTTATTTATTTGAGAGCGACAGACAGAGAAAGAGGCAGAGAGACAGAGAGAGAGAGAGAGAGAGGGAGAGAATGGGCGCCCCAGGGCCTCCAGCTACTGCAAATGAACTCCAGATGCGTGCGCCCCCTTGTGCATCTGGTTAAAGTGGGTCCTGGGGAATTGAGCCTTGAACCGGGGTTCTTAGGCTTCACAGGCAAGCGCTTAACCACTAAGCCATCTCTCCAGCCCCTTCTTCTTCTTTTTTTTTAAAGAATTAAAAAAAATATTTTTAAAGAATCTCTTTTAAAAATATTTTAATTTTTATTTATTTATTGGGGGCAAGAGAGAGGTGCCGGGCTCCGCCGGCGGGGCAGGTAGTGCCGAGGGAAGGACCAGGCCCGCTGGTTCCTCCCGAGGGGTTGAGGAGGAGATGAGCGTCCGACGACTCAGACCTCTCCTGGCCACCGGAGAAAAACCACACTGAGTCGGGAGTCTCGTTGAAGCAGGAACTCGATTTATTGCTATGAACAGTTGCCTATATAATGTTGGGGATGAAGGCGGGGATTCTAGGATGGTGGGGAAAGGTAAGGGCCAATAGTAAACTGTGACTATTGAAATGATAATTCTAACTCCCATGTGGAGGTAGCAGGTAAGAAGCCATTAGGCGTCTTGCTGAGTCACGTCTGGCCAGAGGCAGATCACCAAACTTTAGCTAGGCTCAGGAAGTTCCACTAGGCCTCACACCTGGGCCTTTCAGAGGCCAACAGAGAGGGAGGGAGAGAGAGAGCCAGGGCTTCTAGCCACTGCAAATGAACTTCAGACGCATGCACCACCATGTGCATCTGGCTTACATGGGTTTCTGGGGAATTGAACCTGGGTCCTTAGGCTTCACGGGCAAGTGCCTTAACCACACAGCCATTTCTCCAGCCCTGTCTTTGGTTCTTCTACTTTTTCATTCAAATTTGTCTACTCCACTAGGGCAGATCTGTGTGTTTCATTCACTGCTAGGTCCCTAGTATGGAGAACAGAGGCAGGCAGTGGGAACTCAGTGTTAAATGACTGCCCCAGTGTGGTGCTTTGACTGTAAAGTGTCTCCCATAGCTTCATATGTTTATGGTTCAGCCTCATATTCAATTTCCAGCTGGTGGAAACTTCAGGAGGTAAAACCTTGCTGAAGGGGGTGGGGGCTCACTGGAGGAGGACCTTGAGGTTTATTAGCCCAGCTCCAAGCCCAGTCCTTAGAATACTTCCACACAGATATGTGACAAGATGTGAGCGAACCTCTGCTTTGCCATGCTATGGTGAAATGGTGAAACTTTTCCAGGAGACTGTTAGCTGAAATAAACCTTTTCCTCCCGTAAGATTCTTTTGGTTGGGTGTTTTGTCCCAGCAAGCAGAAGCTAGCTGCTGCATGAGGAGACACCTAAATCATACATCACTGAGATGAAATCCACTTCTTTAAAGTGAACAATTCAGCCTCATTCTCCCTCCTGTGCAGCCATCACCCTTGTCTAGTTCCAGAAATTTCCATCACACCAATAAGAGACTCTATTCCCCTGAAGCAATCACTCCCACTCCCATCTCCTAGTTCCTGGCAGCAATTGATCTGCTTCCTGTCTCTGAGGATTTGCCTGGTCCAGATGTTTCATATGACTGGACCAAGACAAGGTGTGATCTTTTCTTACAATTTTTGTTTCGTATTTTAAAAATATTTTATTTATTTATTTGCAAGCAGAGATTGAGTGAGAGAGTGAGAATGAATAGATGTGCCAGGGGCTCCAGCCACTGCAAATGAACTCCAGATACATGCACCACTTTGTGCATCTGGCTTTATGTGGGTACTGGGGAATCAAACCTGGGTTGTAAGGCATTTCAGGCAAATGCCTTAACTGCTGAGTCATCTCTCCAGCCCTTGCTTCCTTTCCTTTTGAGACAGATTCTCATTATGTAGCCCAGGATAGTTTGGATCTTATAGAGTAGGCTGGCCACAAACTCGAAGTTCTTCTGCCTCAGTCTCTCAGTCTCAGTGCTGGGATTACAGATGTATACCTCTGTGCCCAGCTGTTTACTATGTGGTCTTTTGTGTCTGGCTTCTTTCAACTCACATCATGATTGTTAGCTTGCTGGTGTGGTGGCATGTATCCGTGCTGCTGCTTTTCTGTTGCTGGGTAATATTCCATTGAAGGGTTACACCATCATTTGTTTATCTGTTGCAGAACTTTTCTGAAAAGATCACTCCAATGCCAGCATGAGTGAAAGTAGAGGAGTTTATTTCCTGGGGACCAAAGTTGGGATCGCTCCCCAAAGTAACTTTGGTGTTAAGCTGAGATTTTACTCTCATTTTATAGTGTTCATAGCTGAGGGGAGGGGTGAGCGAGCAAGCGGGCAGCTGGTTTACAGAAGCAGGACGTGACAGTTAGCTTGTGCAGTCTGTATGCTTCTAGACAACTTTTCAAAACTTATCTATGAATCAGCATGTATACGAATCATGTAGTCTGGTTCTACTCTATTTTAGTCTAAACTTTCCTTCCCTCTTTTCATCCTCTGGGTCCCCCCCCCCCCCAGATAGTTCTTTCTTTGGGATTCCTTCAGCTACTGACAGAGACAAGTTCAGCTCCTCAGCAGTTAACTTTTACAGTGACTTAGTGCATCAGTCCAGCTTTCAGCTTCTTTCCATTACATATCCATTCATTTCTTTTTTAAAAAACTATTTTATTTTTATTTGACAGAGAAAGAGAGAGACAGAATGAGAGAGAATGGGCATGCCAGGGCCTCCAGCCATTGCAAACGAACTCCAGATGCATGTGCCACCTTGTGCATCTGGCTAATGTGGGTTCTGAGGAATCGAACCTGGGTCCTTTGGCTTTGCAGGCAAATGCCTTAACCACTAAGCCATCCCTTCACCCCTCCATTCATTTCTTGATGATTGTGTTGTTTCCACCTGTTTGTTCGGGTGCTAGAGATGGAAACCAGGACTTCACACATACTAGGCAAGTGCTCTACCACTGAACCACACCCCTAGCCTCCCAAGGGTTCTTTGATGCATAATCAGTGTTAGTCTCAGCAGCTGTGAAATTCCTTGGTAGTTTGTTGGAAATGCAAACTCATGGCCCCCAACATCAGTTCTGAAACACACACACACACACACACACACACACACACACACACACACACACACAGGCTTTGCAATTCCAGTCAGGTGACTCTGCCATGTTTTGAAGTTGAGAACAATGTCCTCAGACAAGCCACAATGACCACTGATGTCTGTTCTTTCTTCCCACCTCCTCTGCATTTGCAGTCACTGAGTGGGAAATAGAGCAAGGCCTGTTGAGCTCAGCACACAGGGACCAGGGAGCCACTGTCTTCCTGCGAGAAATCCAAGACCTCAACAAACACATCTTGGATGACTGTGCACTCAAGATGGTGGACCGGCTAGCAGATGGTTGTCTGGATACTAATGCCCAGAATCTTCTCAGCAGCCTCAAGGGACGCATTGCTGATGCCCAGCCTGGGGTCCTTAAAGTCCATCATCTGCCATGGAGCCGTGACCTAGTAAACCCCAAGAACAAGGCTCATGCGCGCTACCTGAAAGAGCTGACTGAGCAGTTTGTGGCCAGGACCAACCACCAGGTCCTTGAACATCTCAGAGAGCTGGACTCAGCGAGACAGGAGCTGGGCTGGCTCTACCAAGAGATTCGCCACCACCTTTGGCAGGGAACAGAGGCCACAAGGACCTTCTGTGGACGCCAGGAGCTCCTGGCCCAGCTTGGGCAGCAGCTCAGGCAGAATGACAGCTGTTCCCATTCTCCCTTGGTGCTCTTTGGACCTCCAGGTATTGGAAAGACGGTCCTGATGTGCAAGTTGGCTGCACAGATGCCAGGACTGCTTGGTCACAAGACAGTGACTGTCCTGCGACTTCTGGGAATGTCCCAGATGAGCTTGGAGGCTCGCAGCCTCCTCAAGGACATCTGTTTCCAGTTGTGCCTAGCCTATGGGCTGCCCCTGCCCCCTGCCCAGGTCCTGGAGGTCCACACCAGGGTGGTTCACTTTTTTCATGTTCTCCTCCACACCATTTCCTGCAGAAACTTCGAATCCCTGGTGCTGCTGTTGGACTCTGTGGATGACCTGGACTGTGTTCGTCATTCTCAGAGGGTCCCCTGGCTGCCCCTTAAGTGTCCCCCAAGGGTCCACATTATCATTTCAGTGTGCTCAGGGAAGAGGGGGGGTTTAGACACCTTGCAACAAACACTCAGAGACCCCAACACTTACTGGGAGGTGAAGCCTCTCTCTGGAGACCAAGGGAAGGAGATGATCCAACTCCTGTTGGCTGCAAGAAGGAGGACACTGAGCCCACACCAGAGGGACATACTTTGGGCCAGTCTGTCAGAGTGCGGGCACCCAGGGCGACTGAGGCTGGCCTTTGAAGAAGCTCAGAATTGGGCCTCCTTTACCATGCCCGCCCCTTTGGCTACCACAGCTGAGGAAGCTACTCACCAGTTCTGCATCCGCCTGGAGCAGGCACATGGGCAGGTGCTGGTGGCCCATGTGCTGGGCTATATCATGTCTTCCAGGTAAGTGGCTGTTTTTCTTTTCTTTTTTTCTCCTTTTTCTTTCCCCTTCCCTTTTATTTGCTATGTGTATTATATGTGTGTATGTTCATGAGTGAGTGGGGGCACACATGTGCCATGGTGTATGCCATGGTGTATGTGTGGAGGTCAGAGGACAACTTTTGAGTCATTCAGTTCTTCTCTTCCTCCTGAGTTGAGCCAGTGACTCTCATTCATTACTCCATTCATAAGCTTCTGGGAAATTCTCCTGTTTCTGTTTCCATTCTTGCCAAATGCTCACTGGGATTATAGAAGCTCACCACAGCTTCTGGCTTTTATGAGGGATCTGGGGATCAAAACTCAATTACTCAGAATTACACAGCATGAGCTTTATCCATTGAACCATCTCCTCAACCTCCCTTAATTAATTTCTTTCCTTTTTTTTTTTTTTTAAGGTGGCATTTTGCACTAGCTCAGGCTGACTTAGAATTCATTAGGTAGTCTCAGGCTGGCCTCAAACTCACAGTGATCCTACCTCAGCTTCCCAAGTGCTAGGATTAAAGTCATGAACCACCACACCCACCTCCTTAATTCATTTTTTTTCCAAGGTAGGGTCTCACTCTAGCCCAGACTGACCTGGAACTCAAGGCTGGTCTCAAACTCATAGTGACCATCCTACCTCTCCCTCCCAAGTGCTGGGATTAAAGGTGTGTGTCACCATGTCCAGCTTTAATTTTTTTTTTTTTTTGCACACTGTATTTATTTTGTTTCTCATTGTCAAAGATTAGGGAATGTAGCAGACAGCTTCAGGTTCGCTGAGATGAACTTCCAGACCAGGAACAGTTATGGAGGAAGGAATATTTATTGAAGCCTACAGATCCAGGGAAGTTCCATAATGGCAGAAGAAACTGGCCTGCCTTCACAGGCCCAAGAAGACAGAGAGAAGCACAAGTCAAAAGCCACACAGCACAGCACACTTCAGGAACTCCTGCCAGGCACACTTTGCATATCTTTAGATTGAAACCTGAAACCCACCACCACACCTTAAGATCCACCCAGTGACATTGCCTCTAGCCAGGTGGCTGCAGATTCAAACTACAAACAATAAAGAACTGAATATATTGGGGGCCATCTATTCAAACCACCACAGGGAACAATCTTAATTACCTTCCATATTTTTAATTTTTTAAATTTTTATTGAAAACCTCCATAATTATAAACAATAAACCATGATAATTCCCTCTGCTCCCCCACTTTCCCCTTCACAAATCTACTCTGTGTCATATCCCCTCCCCGTCTCTTTTATTTTGATGTCATCATCTTTTCCTCTTATTATGAGGCCTTGTGTAGGTAGTGTCAGGCATTGTGAGGTCATGAATATCCAGGCCATTTTCTGTCTGAAAGAATGCATTATAAGCAGTCTACTCTTTTTTTTGGCTCTTATATTCTTTCTGCCACCTCTTCTGCAATGGACTCTGAGCCTTGGAAGGTGTGATAGAGATGTTTCAGTGCTGAGCACTCTTCTGTCATTTCTTCTCAGCACCATGGTACCTTTTGAGTCACCCCAGTAGTCACCACCATTTGAAAAGAGAAGCTTCTCTAATCAAAAGTGAGAGTAGCATTAATATATGGGTGTGAACATTAAGTAAAGTGCTAACAGGGCAGTTTGGTGAGCATATTGTATGCATTTAGCCAGATCAGAGCATGTGTTACACTCCTAAAGTTCATGACCTCCCCCACCACAGGCTTTTGATTAGGTTTTCAGTACCAGGCATGTATCCCCTCCCATAGAGTAGACCTCCAGTCCAATTAGAGAGCAGTTGGTTTCCCCCATAACAGACATGCCACTATTGTACCCATTGGCTCAGTTGATCTGGTTGGCCAGATTTAAGGCTTGCAGTATCCACTGTTGTTTATCTTCACTGATGACTTCTGTCTCCCATAGGGCTGCATGCAGCACAGCTTTTTCTACCTTTCTATCAGTTGGTCTACAGGGAGGAAATGTTCAGCTTGGCTCCAGCTTAATTTCACAGTGACCTTCTAGCCAAAGCATGTGGAGTCTTAAACAGTAGGGTCTTAACCCCTATTTCTGGTGGGAAACCAAGAGCTTTGGCAATGGCCTGTAATATTTTGGGGGCATCAGGAACCTTCCTGGAAAACAACTTCCTGAAAGTATCCATGCCTGGCACTGAAATTTTTCTGGTAACAATCTGTGTCTTCTGGGTGTACCACTATCCTAAAAAGTAGGTTTCCACATGGCTTATTCATAACATCTTAAATTTTGATTAGCTCACCCAATCTTCCTTTATGCAATCTTTTCCCTGACCTCATTTAGGCCATTCCACCCCCAGTAATATCTTCATCTAGTTACATATATACTATAATATCTCCTTAAGTCCTCCCCTCTCCTCCCTCCCTTATAGCCCCTTTCTAGATTACTGGCCTCTGCTATCAATTTTTACTCCAACTCACATACAAGTGTAAACAGTTGTAGGTAGGATCCACATATGAGAGAGAACATGTGGCATTTGGCTTTGTGGGCCTGGGTTACCTCACTAAGTATAATCCTTTCCAGATCCATCCATTTCACTGCAAATTTCATTTCTCTTTACCACTAAGTAGAACTCCATTGTATAAATGTACTACGTCTTCATTATCCACTCATCAATTGAGGAACATCTAGGCTGATTCCATTTCCTAGTTATTGTGAATAAAGCAGCAGTAAACATGGTTGAGCAAGTATCTCCAAGGTAGTGAGACGAGTCCTTAGGATATATGCCTAGGAGTGCTATAGCTGGGTCATATGGTAGATCTCTTTTTAGCTGTCTCAGGAACCTCCACACTGATTTCCACAATGGCTGTACCAGTTTATATTCCCACCAACAGTGTAGATGGGTTCCTCTTTTTCTACTTCCTTGCCAGCAGAATTTGTTGTCATTTGTTTTTTGGATGATAGTCATTCTAGCAGGAATGAGATGGAATCTCAAAGTAGTTTTAATTTGCATTTCCCTGATGGCTAAGGATGTAGAACATTTTTTAAAGTTGTTTGTAGGCCATCTGTATTTCTTCTTTTGAGAACTCTCTATTTAGTTCCATAGCACATTTTTAATTGGGTTGTTTGATTTCCTGTTATTTAGTTTTTTGAGTTCTTTGTGTATCCTGGATATTAATCCTCTGTTAGAAGTATAGCTGGCAAAGATTTTCTCCCATTCTGTAGGTTAACTCTTTGCTCTATTCACAGTATTCTTTGCCGTACAAAAGATTTTTAATTTCATGAGGTCCAGTGGTTGATCAGCATTTTATTTCCTGAGCAGCAGCCAATATATTGAAGTGTTTCTCCTACTTTTTCCTCTAGGAGTTTCAGGGTTTCAGGTCTAATATTAAGGGTCTTTGACCCATTTGGACTTGATTCTTGTGCATGGAGAGAAATAAGGTTCTATTTTCATCCTTCTACATCTAGATATTCAGTTTTCCCAGCACCATTTGTTAAAGAGGCTGTCTTTTCTCCAATAATTTTTTTTTTTTGCATTTTTGTTGAAAATCAGATGGCTGTAGCTGCCCATATTTACATCTGGGTCCTCTATTCTGTTCCATTGATATACATGTCTGTTTTTGTGCCAGTACCATGCTGTTTTTGTTACTATGGCTTTCTAATATAGCTTAAAATCGGGTATGGTGATACCATCAGTCTTATTTTTGTTGCTCCAAATTGTTTTGTTTATTTGAGCTTTTTTTTATGTTTCCAAATGAATTTTAGGATTTTTTTCTTTTCTTTTTAAAATTTTATTTATTTATTTGAGTGAGCAAGAGAGGGAAAAAGGCAGACAGAGAGAGAGAGGGAGAGGGAGAGAAAGAAAGAAAATGGGCCTCCAGATACTGCAAATGAACTCCAGATGCATGCACCACCTTGTATGTCTGGCTTACATGGGTCCTGGGGAATCAAACTGAGATCCTTTGGCTTTGCAGACAAATGCTTTAATAGCTAAGCCATTTCTCCAGCCCTAGGATTGTTTCTTCACTTTTTTTTTTCAAGGTAGAGTCTCGCTGTAGCCCAAGGTAGGATTGTTTTTTCTATTTCGGTGAAGAATGTCATTGGAATTTTTTTTTTTTTTTTTTTTTTTTTTTTTTTTTTTGGTTTTTCGAGGTAGGATCTCACTCTAGCCCAGGCTGACCTGGAATTCACTATGGAGTCTCAGGGTGGCCTTGAACTCATGGAAATCCTCCTACCTCTGCCTCCCGAGTGCTGGGATTAAAGGTGTGTGCCACCACGCCCAGCTGGAATTTTTGTTTTTGTTTTTGTTTTTGTTTTTGTTTTTCAAGGTAGGGTCTCACTCTAGCCCAGGCTGACCTGGAATTCACTATGCGTCTCAGGCTTGCCTTGAACTCATGGTGATCCTCCTACCTCTGCCTCCTGAGTGCTGGGATTAAAGGTGTGCACCACCATTCCCAGCTTACATCATTGGAATTTTGATGGGGGTTGGATTACATGTGTACATTGCTTTTGGTAAGATTGACATTTTCACAATATGGATTGTCCCAATCCAAGAACAGGGGATGTCTTTCCATTTCCTAGTGTCTTCTGCAATTTCTCTCTTGAGTGTTTTAAAGTTTTCATTGTAGAGATCCTTCATTTCCTTAGTTAGGTTTATTCCAAGGTGCTTTATTTTATTTTTTTGATGCAATTGTGAATCGGAGTGATTCTCTGATTTCATCCTCTGTGTGTTTGTTGTTAGCATATAGGAAGGCTACTGATTTCTGTGTGTTTATTTTGTATCCTGCTACATGGCTATAGGTGGTTTATCAGCTCTAACAGTTTGCTGATAGAGTCTTTATGGTCCTTTATGTATAGAATTATGTCATCTGCAAATAATGATAACTTGATTACTTCCTTTCCAACTTGTATCCCTTTTATGTGTGTTTCTTGCCTTATTGATATAGCTAAGACTTCCAGTACTATATTAAATAAAAGTGGAGACAGTGGACACCCTTGTCTTGTTCCTGATTTTAGTGGAAAAGCTTCAAGTTTATCCCCATTTAGTATTATGTTGGTTGTAGGTTTGTCATAAATAGCCTTTATTATGTTGAGATATATTCCTTTCATTCCCAATTTCTATAGGACTTTTGCCATGAAGGGATACTGGATTTTGTCAAATGCCATTTCTGCTTCTATTGAGGTGATCATGTGATTTATTTTTTATTTTTTATTTTTCAAGGTAGAGTCTCAGTCTAGCTTAGGCTGACCTGGAATTCATTATGTAGTCTCAGGGTGGCCTTGAACCCACAGCAATCCTTCTACCTCTGCTTCTCAGAGTACTGGGATTAAAGGCATGCACCACCATGCCCAGCTCTGATCATGTGATTTTTGTCTTCCAGTTCATTTATATAGTGTAACACATTTATCAATTTGCATATGTTGAACTATCCCTGCATCTCTGGAATAAAGCCTACTTGGTTGGGATGAATGACCTTTTTGATATATTCTTGTATTATGTTTGTCAGTCTTTTGTTGAGAATTTTTGCATCTATGTTCATGAGGGAGATTGGTCTGTAATTTTTGTTGTTGTTGTTCTGTCTTTGGTTTTGGTATCAGGGTGATGCTGGTTTCATAGAGGGAGTTTGGTAAGATTCCTTCCTTTTCTATTTTATGGAAAAGTTTGAGAAGCATTGGTTTTAGTTCTTCCATGAATGTCTGGTAAAATTCACCAGTGAATCCATCTAGGCCTGGACTTTTTTTTTTCTTATAAAAGTATTTTTTAATAAATCGATGTATTTCAGTGTCGTAACATGATAGCCAAATGCTACATCAAGGTAGCAAAAGTGAAGATTCCTGGTATTTTTATATATCACAAGAAATTATCTTCAGGTCCATGAAGATTTGTTGACAGCTGTACCACCTGTCAACAGTGGAGAGGTGTGTGTATGGACTGAGTGAGGTGTGTATATGGACTGAGTGGACAACAACAAGGTGAAACAATCGAACTGTACTCTTAAACCACACTGATGAAGGATGACAAGATGGTCAACTGCTGAAAACAACTCAAATGCTTTAAACTTAGTCATTTAAAGAAAACAGCATGTATTGAAACTACAGGGAATCTTACAGAATGGAGCCATAAGATGTACATTACAGCCCTGAAGCAGTAACATATTTCTACCTGTTATGTGATAGAAGAAGCCATGGAAATGGAGTCCTGCAGCTGTCTGTGGTGTCGAATCTCCTCATACACATGGTGCTATCAATGGACTAAAACCGGAATTCCCTGCTCTGTGCAAATGCTGGTGATGGGTAACATATGCTATTGCTGTGGGCCAGAGCAATAGTTGGCTGGAGTTCAGGCATCAAGTGGAGGAGCTCTAAGACCACTGCCTTCTACTAGGCCACAAGACACTTTCCAAAGCTGATGCCCCCTGCTCAGGATTAAAAACTTCCAAGGATATCTATACAAACAGTGGAAAGCAGACATCTCTCACTGTATAACTATCAACCCACTGGGAAGAATGTGGTCCATGTGGGTCACTGAAAAAAAAATGTATGTATATGATTCCATTAATCACAGAGTTTTGAGCTGGAATTTTCTTAAAAGAGTTCAAGTTGAGAACAAGATTCTTTTCCCCCAAGGTCAAGGAAAGCAGGTCAAATGCTAGTAGTAAAAGCCATTCTTAATCTGAACTGTAGGAAAAGACCTCACTTGAATGAGATTTTCAAAGCTCTTTTTCTCAACCTCAAGTACAATTAGATTACAAGGAATCTTATGTCCAGAATCTGCTGACTATTAGATAATTGGCCTTAGACCACTATTTATTTATTTATTTTCAAATTTTTATTAACAACTTCCATAATTATAAAAAATATCCCATGGTAATACCCTCCCTCTCCCCACTTCCCCCTTTGAAGTTCCATTCTCCATCATATCCCCTCCCCATATTAAGTCACTGCCTTGGATCATTTATATACTGCATTTAATATGATATAGGACATTCATTCTTGAGGCAGAACATTGATTGTGACATGTAATGACTTGTTTCTTACATCAAATGGTCAATCTGGGAGACTGTAGCAGACAGCTTTCTTGCTAATGAGGATTTATCTGTGGTAACGTTCATTCTTAGAGTATGTTAGAGACATACATTTGAAAGAACATAAAGAGATGGATTTTAAGACACACAAAAATATGATTTTCCAAAAAGAGGTCAATGAGAATAGACTTCACATATTATGAGGTGAAACTATTTTCCTTATAAGCTAATAAGTTCCAACAAACTTTCTGATATGGTACATAAAACATATAAAATATCAAAGAATTACTTGTTTGGGGTGTGTTTCTTTAGACTCAAGGTCCAGTATAAAAGGTAGCCCAACTAGTTAAAAAGTAGTTCAATATCAATTTGTACTGTTAAGTCAGAAGGCTACCACTTAAGATATTCCTACCTCACCCAAAACTCCTGTGCAGGAGGAAATTACCTATTAAAACAAAGATGAAGCCCCGCCCCCAACGCATGTGCAAAACCACTTGTCAGTTACAAGAATATCCTCAACAACAACAAAAATCTTTTATACAATCAGAGGCATCAAAGCCAGGCAGATACAAGAATCCCACCCTGCTGAGGTGGACGGATAACTGGGATGAAACCAACTGTTCCACAGGCGCGCTGGGAGCCGTGCTGCTCAGAAAGGGAGGGTGAGGAGGAACCGGCCGGCTCCCAAACGTTCTGCGCTGTGTGCTGTGTGCTCCTTCACGCCAGGCCAGTTTGGTTCCCTGTATCTGGTGTCAAAATATCAACAAAAACAAAACCAAACACAAATCTAAAAGATGGCTAAGCAGGTGATGGTAACTAACTGCGCGAGTACCTTTTTCTGCACCTATGATTTGCCACAGCTCTGGCACCGTCAGGACGTGTACAAAGATTACCTGCCTCATTTTTGAAGATGAAGATTTCTTTCATGGTGGCAGAAGTCCATGCAAGATTTATAAACAGCGATACAAGACACTGTAAACATAACATAGCATGTATAAAACAAAAGTAAATCTAAATTTACAAGTGGGTAAAAATAAAACAAAACAGAGGGCAGTTTTGTACAAAGTTCTCCCTCCTGTGCCAAGTGATTGTCTTTTTTTTTCTTAATTTTTATTAACATTTTTCCGTGATTATAAAAAATATCCCATGGTGCTACTCTCCCTCCCCCCACTTCCCCCTTTGAAATTCCATTCTCCATCATATCCCCTCCCCATTTCAATCAGTCTCTCTTTCATTTTGATGTTATGGTCTTTTCCTCCTCTTATGATGGTCTTGTGTAGGTAGTGTCAGGCACTGTGAGGTCATGGATATCCAGGCCATTTTATGTCTGGAGGGAGCACGTTGTAAAGAGTCCTACCCTTCCTTTGGCTCTTACATTCTTTCTGCCACCTCTTCCACATTAGACCCTTGGAAGGTGCGATAGAGATATTGCAGTACTAAGCACTCTGGTCACTTCTTTCCAGCACCATGATACTTTCTGAGTCGTCCCAAGGTCACTGCCATCTGAAGAGAGAAGATTCTCTACCCAAAGTGAGAGTAGCATTAATAAAAGGGTATAAGGATATGAACATTAAGAGAAGTGTTTACTGGGCAGTTTGATAAGTATAGTACATACATTTAGCCAGACATCAGTAGATGTTACATCCCTAGGGCTCATGACTACCCCTGTTTTAAGTTTTCAGTATCAGGGATATATTCCTTCCCATGGAGCGGGCCTCCAGTCCAATTGGAGGGCAGTTGGTTTCCACCATGATAGATGTGCCACTATTGCACCTGTTGGCTCATTTGGCCTGGCTGTACAAATATAAGGCTTGCAGTGTCCACTGTTGAGTATCTTCACTGGTGATTTCTCTTTGTCCCATTGAACTGCATGCAGAATGGCTTCTTCCAGCTTTCTGTGAGCTAGACCACTATTTTTATTAAGACCCTTTAAACTATTTTAAAACTCCAAATGTTTCAGAAAGAAATAAATAGAATCAAACTTTTCATGTGTTGAATGACTGAAGTTTGTATAATCACAGGTAGAATGTTTCTGGCTATTTACCCAAAATGGCTAAGGGCCACTCCCTTGGGTTTCAAGGGACCAGCTGTCTTATAACATGTATATTTCAGTGGATGGAAAATGCTGCTCCATATTATCACAAGCACTTTCCACTAAGGCAGGTTTGGGGGCTAGGAATCTTCTGTGAACAACTTACTGCTGGGGCCTTAATGTTTTGTCCTAAGCCTCACTTCTAGACCTGAACTAAGTCAACTCTCCACAAACATCACATATTCTGTCTATCCACTCTCTTAAAACAAAACCCTACAGAGCAGAGAAATTTGTAACAGCTTTCCTCTCTGGAAACAGAAGAGTCAAAACAGCATAAAGTGGCTTCATTTGCCTTAGGCCAATGCTTATAACCCAAGGTTTATTTTCGCTATGAACAGGGTGTGCTTATATTGATAAAAATCAATCAAAATCAGCTTATTGGAAAGTTAAAAATGTAGTTTACTGAAATATATGTGTTTTTACATAGAGAAATAGTAAATAACCCAACCTAAAAGTTTAAATAAATGTAAATGACCTTAAAATTATATATATATGTATATATATATATGTCTATATATATATGTCTCTCTCTCTCTCTCTCTCTCTCTCTCTCTCTCTCTCTATATATATATATATATATATATATATATATATATATATATGAGGTCATGGATATCCAGGCCATTTTATGTTTGGAGGGAGCACATTGTAAGGAGTCCTACCCTTCCTTTGGCTCTTACATTCTTTCTGCCACCTCTTCTGCATTAGACTCTGAGCCTTGGAAGGTGTGATTGAGATGTTACTCAGTTCTCCAGTCACTTCTTTCCAGCACTATGATACCTTCTGAGTCATCCCAAGGTCACTGCCATCTGAAAAGAGAAGATTCTCTACCCAAAGTGAGAGTAGTGTTAATATAAGGGTATAAATATTAAGAAAAGTGCTTACTGGGCAGTTTGATAAGTATAGTATATACATTTTTCCAGACATCAGCAGATGTTACACCCCTAGTGCTCATGACTACCCCTGTTTTAAGTTTTCAGTGTCAGGGATGTATTCCCCCCCATGGAGCGGGCCTCCAGTCCAATTGGAGGGCAGTTGGTTTCCACCATGACAGACATGCCACTATTGCACCTGTTGGCTCATTTGGCCTGGCTCGCCAATTATAAGGCTTGCAGTGTCCACTGTTGAGTATCTTCACTGGTAATTTCTCTTTCTCCCATTGAACTAAATGTAGAATGGCTTCTTCCAGCTTTCTGTCAGCTGGTCTACATGGAGGAGGTTATCAGCTCAGTTCCAGTAGAATTTCTCAGTGGCCTTGCCACCCAAGTATGTGGAGTCTTCAGCAATAGGGTCTTACCATCTATTCCTGGTGGGAAACCAAGGGCCTCGGCAATGGCCTATAATGTTTTGGGAGCATCAGGGACCTCCCTGGCCAACAACTCACTGGAGGTATCCCATCCCTGGCACTGAAAATTTTCTAACAATGATCTATGGCTCCTGAGTGTTCCATTGTCCAAAACTGGAGGATTCCATATGATTTATTTGCATCCTCTTAGATTTTCATTAGCCCTCCCTCCACCCTTCCTTTACTCAATCTCTTCCCCTGACCTCACTTTGGGCCTTTTCACCCCCGTTAATCTATTCTTCCACTTACATATATACAATATCAACCTATTAAGTACACTCCTCCCTTCCTTTCTCTTCCCTTTATATCTCTATTTTTAGCTTACTGGTCTGTGCTACTGAGTTTTTCCTTCTCACACAGAAGTCCAATCATCTGTAGCTAGGATCCACATATGAGGGAAAACATGCAGTGCTTGGCTTTCTGGGCCTAGGTTACCTCACTTAGTATAATCCTTTCCAGATCCATCCATTTTCCTGCAAATTTCATAACTTCATTTTTCTTTACTGCTGAGTAGAACTCCATTGTATAAATGTGCCACATCTTCATTATCCACTCATCAGTTGAGGGACATCTAGGCCGGTTCCATTTCCCAGCTATTATAAATTGAGCGGCAATAAACATGGTTGAGCATGTACTTCTAAGGAAATGGGATGAGTCCTTAGGATATATGCCTAGGAGTGCTATAGCTGGGTCATATGGTAGATCAATTTTTAGCTGTCTTAGGAACCTCCACACTGACTTCCAGAATGGCTGGACCAGATTGCATTCCCACCAACAGTGTAGAAGGGTTCCTCTTTTTCCACATCCTCGCCAGCATTTATGATCATTTGTTTTCATGATGGTAGCCAATCTGACAGGAGTGAGATGGAATCTCAATGTAGTTTTAATCTGCATTTCCCTGATGACTAGGGATGTAGAACATTTTTTTAGATGCTTATGCGCCATCCATATTTCTTCTTTTGAGAACTCTCTATTTAGCTCCATAGCCCATTTTTTAATTGGCTTGTTTGATTTCTTATTATTTAGCTTTTTGAGTTCTTTGTATATCCTAGATATTAATCCTCTATCAGATATATAGCTGGCGAAGATTTTTTTCCCATTCTGTAGGTTGCCTCTTTGCTTTATTCACAGTGTCTTTTGCAGTACAAAATTTTTGTAATTTCATGAGGTCCCAGTGGTTAATCTGTGGCTTTATTGCCTGAGGAATTGGGGCTATATTCAGAAAGTCTTTGCCAATACCAATATGTTGAAGGGTTTTCCCCACTTTTTCCTTTAGCAATTTCAGAGTCTCAGGTCTGATGTTAAGGTCCTTAGTCCATTTGGACTTAATTCTTGTGCATGGAGGGAGAGAAGAATCTATTTTCATCCTTCTACAGATACATATCCAGTTTTCCCAGCACCATTTTCTGAAGAGGCTGTCTTTTCTCCAATGAGTATTTTTGGCATTTTTATCGAATATCAGGTGGCTATAGCTACCTGGACTTAGATCTGGGTCCTCTATTCTGTTCCATTGATCTACAAGTCTGCTTTTGTGCCAGTACCATGCTGTTTTTGTTACTATGGCTCTGTAGTATAGGTTAAAATCAGGTATGGTGATACCACCAGCCTTATTTTTGTTGCTCAGTATTATTTTAGATATTCGTATTTTTTTGTGATTGCAAATGAAGTTTTGGATTGTTTTTTCTATTTCTGTGAAGAATGCCTTTGGAATTTTGATGGGGATTGCATTAAATGTGTAGATTGCTTTTGGTAAGATTGCCATTTTCACAATATTGATTCTTCCAATCCAGGAACAAGGGATGTTTTTCCATTTCCTAGTGTCTTCTGCAATTTCTTGCTTCAGTGTTTTATAGTTTTCATTGTAGAGATTCTTTACTTCCTTGCTTAGGTTTATTCCAAGGTACTTTATTTTCTTTGATGCAATTGTGAATGGAAGTGATTCTCTGATTTCATCCTCTGTGTGTTTGTTGTTAGCATATAGGAATGCTACTGATTTCTGTGTGTTTATTTTGTATCCTGCTACATGGCTGTAGGTGTTTATCAGCTCTAACAGTTTGCTGGTAGAGTCTTTAGAGTCCTTTATATATAGAATCATGTCATCTGCAAATAATGATAACTTGATTACTTCCTTTCCAATTTGTATCCCTTTTATGTGTGTCTCTTGCCTTATTGATATAGCTGCGACTTCCAGTACTATATTAAATAAAAGTGGGGACAGTGGACAACCTTGTCTTGTTCCTGATTTTAGTGGAAAAGCTTCCAGTTTTTCCCCATTTAGTAATATGTTGGCTGTAGGCTTGTCATAAATAGTCTTTATTATATTGAGATATGTTCCTTCTATTCCCAGTCTCTGTAGGACTTTTACCATGAAGGGATGTTGGATTTTGTCAAACGCTTTTTCTGCGTCTAATGAGATGATCATGTGGTTTTTGTCCTTCAGTCCATTTATATAATGTATTACATTTATCGATTTGCATATGTTGAACCATCCCTGTATCTCTGGGATTAAGCCTACTTGGTCAGGGTGAATGATCTTTCTGATACATTCTTGTATTGTATTTGTCAATATTTTGTTGAGAATTTTTGCATCTATGTTCATGAGGGAGATTGGTCTGTAATTTTCTTTTTTTGTTCTATCTTTGCCTGGTTTTGGTATCAGGGTGATGCTGGCTTTATAGAAGGAATTTGGTAGGATTCCTTCTTTTTTTATTTTATGGAAAAGCTTAAGAAGCAATGGTGTTAGTTCTTCCCTGAAGGTCTGGTAAAATTCACCAGTGAATCCATCTGGGATTGGACTCTTTTTAGTTGGGAGATTTTTGAGAACGGCTTGGATCTCCATGCTTGTTATAGGTCTATTTAAGTGATTAATCTCATCTTGATTTAATTTAGGTAGGTCATATAAATCAAGGAAATCATCCATTTCTTTCAGATTTTCATACTTAGTGGAGTATATGCTTTGATAGTATGTCCCTATGATTTTTTGAATTTCTCTGGCATCTGTTGTGATGTTACCTTTTTCATCTCTAATTTTATTAATTTGTGTCTCTTTTCTCTTTCTTTTGGTCAGAATTGCTAAGGGTTTATCAATCTTGTTTATCCCTTCAAAGAACCAACTCTTTGTTTCATTGATTCTTTGGATTTTTTTTTTTGGTTTGTATTTCATTAATTTCTGCCCTAATCTTTATTATTTCTTCCCGTCTACTGATTTTTGGTTTGCCTTGTTCTTCTTTTTCCAAGGCTTTAAGGTGAAGCATTAGGTTGTTTACTTGCGACCTTTCTAATTTCTTAATATAGGCACTTAAAGCTATAAATTTACCTCTTAGGACTGCCTTCATTGTGTCCCAGAGATTTTGGTATGTTGTGTTCCCATTATCGTTTGACTCTATGAATTTTTTGATTTCCTTCTTGATTTCTTCATTGACCCATTCATCATTTAGTAGTGTGTTGTTTAATTTCCATGATTTTGTGTATGCTCTATAGCCTTTCTTGCTATTGATTTGTAGTTTGATTCCATTGTGGTCAGATAGAATGCAAGGAATTATTTCAATTTTCCTGAATTTGTTAAGATTTGCTTTGTGTCCTAATATATGGTCTATTTCAGAGAATGTTCCATGTGCTGCTGAAAAGAATGTATATTCTGCAGCATTTGGATGAAATGTCCTGTAGATATCTGTTAGGTCTATTTCTTTTATGACCTCATTTAGTCCAGATGCCTCTCTGTTTATTTTTTCCCGGGATGACCTGTCAATTGATGAGAGTGGGGTGTTGAAGTCACCCACTACCACTGTTTGGTGTTATCTGTGACCTTAGTTCTAATAGCGTTTGTTTGATGAATTTGGGGGCCCCATGTTAGGTGCATACATGTTAAGGATTGTAATGTCCTTCTGTTGGAGGGTACCTTTCATCAATATAAAGTGACCTTCCTTATCTTTCTTAACTAATATTGGACTGAAGTCTACCTTGTCAGATATTAGGATAGCAACCCCTGATTGTTTTCTAGGTCCATTTGCTTGAAACATCATTTTCCAACCTTTCACCCTAAGATAGTGTCCACCCTTTCTAGAAAGGTGGGTTTCTTGGGGGCAACAAATTGAAGGATCCTGCTTTTTAACCCAGTCTGCAAACCTATGCTTTTTGGTTGGAGCATTGAGGCCGTTGATATTGAGAGATAATATTGAAAGGTTTGTGTTCATTTCTGCCATTTTTTGTAGTTCTTCCGGTTTTACATTTGCTCTCTTGTGTTGATTAGTATTTGAGTATTGTTTGTTTTTTCCCAGTTCCTTATATGTGTGCTTTTCTTTTTCTTCAGCATGGAGGATTCTTTCAAGTATTTTCTGTAGAGCTGGTTTTGTCTTGAAATACTCCTTTAGCTTGCTTTTGTCGTGGAATGTCCTTATTTCTCTGTCTATTTGAATGGATAGTTTTGCAGGATAAAGTAACCTTGGTTGACAGTTGTTATCTTTCAGGACTTGGAATGCATCACTCCACACACTTCTTGCTTTTAAAGTTTGTGTTGAGTAATCTGCTCTAATCCTGATAGGCTTGCCTTTGTAGCTAACTTGATTTTTCTCTCTGACTGCTTTCAGTATTTTTTCTTTGGTTTGTATGTTTGGTAGTTTGATAATAATATCGTGCGGAGAGGTTCTTTCCAGGTTTTGCCTGGCTGGTGTTCTAAAGGATTCTTGTATCTGCATTGGCACCTCTTTCCCAATTTGGGGGAAGTTTTCTTCCATGATTTTGTTGAAGACGCCTACTATGCCTTTGGTGTGAAATTCTTCTCCTTCTACTATGCCCTGAATTCTTATGTTTGATCTTTTCATAGTGTCCCGAATATCTTGAAATTCCCACTCATACTTTTCTATTAGTTTGTCTTTCTCTTTGTTGGACTGTATTAGATCTGCCACCTGGTCTTCTAGCTTAGATATTCTGTCCTCTCCTTCATCCATTCTACTGGTGAGATTTTCTACAGAGTTTTTTATTTCATTAACTGTGTTCTTCATTGCTAGTAATTCTGACTGGTTTTTCTTTATTATTTCTATTTCCTTATTTATGTCTAGTATTGACCTCTTTATTTCATTAAATTGGTGTCCTGTGTTTTCTTTGATTCCTTTGATTTCCTCTTTCATTCCTTTGATTTCTTCTTTGACTTCTTTAAACATATTTACAATCATTCTTTTGAAATCTTTCTCTTGCATTTCCTCTAACTCATTGTCACTGGAGGTCATTTCTGATGCATTAATACTTTTCGGTGATTTATATTGTCTTTATTTTTGGTGTTTCTTGTATTATCATGTATATATTTTTGCATCCTGGATTGTTTAATGATTGGATTTTCTAGTTAGCTGGGTATTATTAGATGTACCAGTCAATCTGATGTTATATAACTTCAGGGTAGGAGCTTAAGGCTTTAGGTGTGGCTCTCAAGACTCTCATAGCATCTGCAAAAGTGACCCTAGGTGTTGGGTTTGCCTGCTATGAGAGTATTCAAGTAGGCTGAGTGGAACCAAATACAGATAGATTCTGAAATTCAATTAAACAGTGTACACTTTCCATGAAAAAACAGCTCAGAATACTTATCCAAGAGTAGGTATTATGACAACCAGATCCTCTAACTATCCCTTAGAGTGTGTGGTGCCCCACCCACAGCCTTAATCCTGACACCAAGGAGGTTAAGAGTTCTGATCTGTTGAGGGTTCCAAGTCAGCTTGTGACCAGGTGAGACCCTTCCCTGGTGTAATCCCAGTTACCTCTGCTCCTGCTTGGGTCCTGCTGTCGGTTCAAGTTGGCGTGGCCGGGTCCCTGGACCTCTGCTCTGTTCGCTGGAGCTGGGCACTGGCGGTGGGGGAGGGGAGGCTGCCGATGCTGCTCTAGTTCTCTCGCTGTTCCACGTGTTCTTCTACCCTGTGATCTGCTCCTCCGTTGTTCACTGCCGTTCTCTCTTCACATTTCCTGAGTTTGCGGAGAGCTCTAGTGTGAGTGGGAAATCCCCTCACCTGGCTTTTCCTCAGGCTCAAGCCGAGCCTGGCGGCTTTCTGGCTGCCGCCGCAGTGTTCTGCAGACCTGCCGGAGCTGCTTCTGCCGGCCTTTGTGGGCTGTGGATGCTCTGGATCTCTCCTACTTCTCCACTGCCGTTTCAATTTGCTATTCACCTCACTTTTTACTAAAAGTGTGTATTTTGCTGCGGTTTTTTTTTTTTCAGCTTCCCCCCCCCCCCCCCAGGCTGCTTTGGCAGGGTACCTATGCCACCATCTTAACCAGAACTTTTTTTTTTTTTATTACAAATATAATCCTTAGCTAAAAAACTGGGATTTGGGGGAGAGCCATCTTGGCATACAAAATCTCCAAAGGATGCTTATTGTTTGCTTTTCTCTAGTGATATGCAACTGGCAAAACAGTTCTGAAGGTGTGCCTTTGGAGGTGCTTAGGGTTGAGAGCAGCCCCAGGCCTGGCGCTGGCTGCAGCGCTCCCGGTGGCTGCGGAGGCGCCTCTGTCTCTCCCAGTCCTTCGTGGGGGCTTGGCTGACACTGAAGCACAGGGCAGTGTGGAGCCACTCCTTCTGGAGGCAGCTCTGTAGAAGGAAGACACAGGAGCTCAAGTAGGCCAGTCGATTAAGCCAGCAAGGAATATCTTTCCCACAAAGAATCTCTGATAATGCTGAAGAAAAGTGATTGCAGTTTTTATGCATCAAATGACAAGCATGGCTTTTATATTCTTTCCCCAACTCTTCTACAATTTTTTCTATATCATCTTCCAGAAAGTCAGTGCTCCCTAAAACAACAGCTTCTTTAAATTTAAATGTTTCTCCTAGTTCAGAAGCATTTCCTGGGGAAATTTCAAATATTCCAGAAACAGGATAAGGATGGCCACCATAAGCAAATTTTCTGCCATATACTTCAATTCCTGAATGAAAAACTCCAATTCCCATGGTGAGGTGTATTCATTCATCCAGATCGTGTCGTACACGTTGAGCACCGCTATGTGGTTAGCCCCCAACCCTGCTCCTCGCAGCACCACCTCGTCCTCAAGCCGCTCGGTCTCAGGGTGGAGGCCGCTGCCACCCCTGCGGGAGCTTCACGGAGCCTGAGCCTGGGCACTGACCACCCAGCCCGGCCGCCAGGCAGGCAGGCCACTCCCGGCGCCAACGACCTGGACGTACGTGTGTGGAGGAGCCGGGCTGGACCGGCTTGTTTTATATCTGTTTAAATGGGTTATCTCATCTTGATTTAATTTTGGTAGGTCATATAAATCTAGGAAATCACCCATTTCTTTCAGATTTTCAAACTTAGTGGAGCATGTGTTATTAAAGTATGTTCTTATGATTTTCTGAATTTCATTGATATCTGTTGTAATGGTGCCCTTTTCATCTCTAATTTTATTAATTTGTGTTTCTTCTTTTTCTTTTGGTCAGATTTGATAAGGGTTTATCAATCCATCTTGTTTACCCTTTCAAAGAACCAACTCTTTGTTTCATTCATTTTTTTTTTCTTCATTTTTTGAGGTAGGGCTTCACTGTAGCTCAGGCTGACCTGGAATTCACTATGTAGTCTCAGGGTGTCCTTGAACTTGTGGCAATCTTCCTACCTCGGCCTCCTGAATGCTGGGATTAAAGGCATGTGCCACCATGCCCAGCCTCATTGATTCTGTGTATTATGTTTTTGGTTTGTATTTCATTAATTTCTGTTCTAATCTTTATATTTCTTCCTGTCTACTAATTTTCAGTTTGCCTTGTTCTTCTTTTTCCAAGTCCTTGAGGTGAAGCATTAAGTTGTTTACCTGTGACCTTTCTAATTTCTTAATATAGGCACATAAAGTTATAAATTTCCCTCTTAGGACTGCCTTCATTGTGTTCCAAAGGTTTTGGTATGTTGTGTTATCATTTTCATTTGATTCTATGAATTTTTTGGTTTCTTTTTTTATTTCTTCAATGACCCATTCATCATTCAGTAGTTTACTGTTTAGTTTCCATGATTTGTGTACACTCTGTAGTTTTTCTTGCTGTTAATTTGTAGTTTAATCCCACTGTGATCAGATAGAATACAGGGAATTATTTCAATTTTCCTCTATTTGTTAAGATTTGCTTTGTGTCCTAACATATGGTCTATTTTAGAGAGTGTCCATGTGCTGCTGAAAAGAATGTGTATTCTGCAGCATTTGGATGGGATGTTCTGTGGATACCTGTTAGGTCCATTTGTTCTATCTCATCATTTAATCCAGATATTTCTGTCTATTTTCTGCTGGGATGCCTTGTCAATTGATGAGAGTGGGGTGTAAAAGTCACCCACTACAACTGTGCTTGGTGTTATCTGTGACCTTAAGTCTAATAGTGCTTTTTTGATGAAATTGGGAGCACTCATGTTATGTGCATATATGTTTAGAATTATTCCTTTAATCAATGTAAAAATGACTTTATTTATCTTTCCTAACTAATATTAGTTTGAAGTTTATCCTGTCAGATATTATGATAGCAACACCTTGTTTCCTAGGCCCATCTACTTGAAATGACATTTTCCATCCTTTCACCCTGAGGTACTGTCTGTCTTTTATGGAGTGCTGAGTTTCTTGGAGGCAACAAACACAAGGATCTGTGTTTTAATCCAGTCTCAAAACCTGTGTCTTTTGTTTTAAATCTTGTTTTTGAGGCTATTGATATTAAGAGTTATTATTGGGGCATTGAGGCTATTGATATTAAGAGTTATTATTGAAAGGTGTGTATTTATTCTTGCCATTCTTATTTTGTAGTGTTTCCTGTTTTCCCTTTGCTCTCTTGTGTTTGCTATTATTTGAGTATGATTTATTTTTTCCTGTTTCCCTAATGTGTATGCTTTTCTTTCTCTTCAGTATGAAGGATTCCTTCAAGTATTTTCTGTAGATCTGGGTTAGTCGTCACATATTCCTTTAGCCTGTTTTTGTTGTTTTGTTGTTATTTCTCTGTCAATTTGGATGAATAGCTTTGCTGGATGAGGTAATCTTGGTTGACAACAGTTGTTATCTTTCAGAACTTGGAATACATCATTGCAAGCCTCTCTGGCTTTTAATGTTTGTGTTAATATGGAATTTGCAGGGAAAAGATAGATCTGGAAGGGATTATACTTAATGGGGTAACCCAGGCAGGAAAGCAAAGCACCTCATGTTCTCTCTCATATGTGGATCCTATCTACAAATGTTTGGACTTTGTTGCAGTCAGGTTTGCATTGCTGGTAGAAATCACCCAACCAAGAGCAGCTTGTGGGAAAAAGAGGTTCATTTTTGCTTACAGGCCTGAGGGGGAAGCTCCATGATGGCAGGGAAGATGATAGCATGAGCAGAGGGTTTATTTTGGCTTACAGACTAAGGAGAAGCTTCATGATGGCAGAGGTAAAGAATGGCATGAGAGGGTCAACATCACCTCCTGGCTAACATCAGGTGGACAGCAGCATCAGGAGAGTGTGCCAAATACTGGCAAGAG
Source organism: Dipus sagitta (assembly GCA_036346955.1). NCBI lineage: Eukaryota > Metazoa > Chordata > Mammalia > Rodentia > Dipodidae > Dipus > Dipus sagitta. The sequence goes on from CM070770.1 coordinate 218,618,255, forward strand.
GAAGCTGGCTATAACACCCATAAGGCCGCCCCCAACAATACACTACCTCTCAGGAAACTTTAATTCTCAAATTGCCACCAGCAGAGGACCTAACATTCAGAACACATAAGTTTACGGGGGACACCTGAATCAAACCACCACATTCTGCCCCTGGCTCCCATAAACTGATAACCATCCATGATGTAAAATGCAATGCATTCAGTCCAACTTTAAAAGTTCTCATAGCTTTTATCAATCCAACACTGTTCAAACATCCCCATAGTCCAAGATCTCTTAATAGTTAGCTGTAAAACCAAAAGAAACATAATGGCACATTCACACTGCAAAAAACGACGTTGCGCGTAGCAAAGAAATATTCAACCAATACAAGATTTAAAACAAACAGTGCAAACTCTGTAACTCCAAGTCCCACACCTCTAGCCAGTGACAAGTCTCCAAGTACAACAATTCTAACCAGTAACAAGTCTGGAGTTCCAATTCTGCCCCTCTAGCTAGGCTACTCACAGTCCTGGAAAACTTCATCTGGTGCCAGTAGCTGTCTTTGGCAGCCATCCTATAGTCCTGACATCTCCACTGGGTCTCCACTGCAACCCACAGTTCATCCTTATGGCACTGTTGGGCCTCTATGCAGATAATCCAACAAGCCTGCTTCACAATGCCCATGGCCATTTCCAAAACACAAAACTGTGTTGCAAATTCAATGACCCTCTCTATCTTGCACTTGTTATACTCCATAGTACCAGGTGGGCTACCAATTTGTTAGTCCTGGGGGAAATAACACAGACTTTGAAGAACAGGACATGCTTTCAAGATTCAGGCCCCTTCAAAAGAGTCCGCATTTTTTTTTTGTTGTTGTTGTTTTTTTGAGGTAGGGTCTTGTTCTAGTCCAGACTTACCTGGAATTTACTATGTGGTCTCAGGGTGTCCTCGAACTCATGGTGATCCACCTATTTCTGCCTTCCAGGTGCTGGGATTAAAGGTGTGTGCCACCACGTCCGGCTGTACCCAAGTCTATTTCTACACAATGCAACCATGCACAAGTTCTCAGGACATGGACATAACAGCAAACCTCTCAAACAAACTGCATCTAGCCTAGTCCAAGCAAAGCTCTTTCTTCCCCTCATAAGCCAAACCTCACCATCTTAGTTCTTACTGCATTCAGGTCTTTCTACTGTGACAAGAATAGTCCATCAAGCTGAACTTAGGGCACTGCAGGGCAACTCTTAGGCCAAGGTTTAAAATCCTTCCACATTCCTTCCTTAAATTAGTTCCAGTTGACCAAAGCCACACAGTCAGGTTTCTAACAACAACAATACCAGTTCTCAGTACTAATTTCACTGTTGCAGTCAACTTCATGTTGCTGGCAGAAATCACCCAACCAAGAGCAGCTTGTGGGAGGAAAGGGCTTATTTTTTACTTACAGACTCATGGGAAAGCTCCATGATGGCAGGAGAAAATGATACTATGAGCAGAGAGTGGACATCACCTCCTGGCCAACATCAGGTTGATAGCAGTAGCAATAGAGTGTGTCCTTAATTCATTTTTAATTGATAGAAAATAACTGCATATATTTATGTGTCACAGGGTAATACTGCAGGGCACTTATACAGTATAGTGATCATGCCAGGGTCCTTCTACCACTGCAAACAGATCACTTCCTTGTGATCCTCCTGGTTTAGATCACACAATGCTGTTAACTATGAATGTCACCAGCACACCAGAGCTCACTCCTCCTATCCAGTTGTGTCTTTGTACCTATAAAGTATACAATTCAGTGGCATTTGGCACAGTAACAGATTGTACAACTATAACCTCTATTATAATCAGTCCCACATTGCTGGGGTGAGTATCCAACCAGACAGTGTTATAGGAGGAAAGGATTTATTTCAAGCTTACAGATACAGGGGAAGGTCCAGCAATGGTGAAAGAAACTGCTTCCATTCCTAGATCCAAGCAGAGAGAGGAAAACACCAGCAGCCAGCAGTCATCAAAAACAAGCAAACAGGAACCCTGCCAGAGCACACACCATTCTCCACACCTTTGGGCTGGACCCCAGGATCTACCCCAGCCTTCAGCCAGGAGTTTGGAGACCCAAGTTATAAGCTTAATAAAACACCTGAATCTATAGGGGACATACATTCACATTCAAATCACCACAACCTCTATCTAGTTCCAGAATATTCCATCTTCCAAAACAGAAAACCTGATCCCATCAGCAGTCACTCATGTCCCCCCTCCTACTGTCGATGACAATTGCTCATCTTTCTGTCTCTATGGATTTGCCTAGATTATTATTATTGGAATTAAAGGTGTGTGCCGCCACCCAGGTTAATGTTTTTGTCTTTATATTCTTATTTACTTATTTGAAAGGAGAGAGAAGAGAAAGAGAGGGAGAAAATGGGTGCATCAAGGCCTCTTGCCACTGCAAACAAACTCCAGATGCATGTGCAACTTTGTGCATCTGGCTGTACATGAATACTGAGGAATTGAACCCAGGCTGTCAGGTTTTATAAGCATTCACCTTTAGTCTCTCAGCCATCTCTCCAGCCAACTCGGATTCTTCATGTGTATGCGTGTGGTGCATGTGTGTATATGTGTATGTATGTGCACGTGTGTGTGTGAGCCAGAGGTTGATATCAAATGTCTTCCTCAGTTGCTCTCCACCTTTTTTTTTGGGGGGGGGGATTTGTGTGTGTGTGTGTGTGTGTGTGTGTGTGTGTGTAAGGATGTGCATGTATAGAGAACAGAGGTTTGCATTAGGTATCTTTCTCAGTTTCTCTCTAGATTTTTTAAATTTTTATGAATTTTTTATTTGTTTATTAGAGAGAGAGAGAGGCAAATAGAGAAAGAGAGAGAAAGAATGGGCACACCAGGACCTCCAGCCACTGCAAATGAACTCCAGATGTGTGCGCCACCTTGTGCATCTGATTTATGTGGGTCCTGGGTAATTGAGCCTGGGTCCTTTGGCTTTGCAGGCAGGTGCCTTACTGCTAAGCCATCTCTCCAGCCCTCTCTCTAAATTTTACAACATATTTTTATTTATTTGTTTTGAAGGAAAGAGAGAGAACCAGGGTCTCCAGCTGCTATACAAGAACTCCAGACGCATGAGCCCCCTTGTGCATCTGGCTTTTACATGGGTAATCAAACCCTGGTTGCTAAGCTTTGCAGACAAGTGCCTTAACTATTGAGCCATCTCTCCAGCCTTAGATTTTGTGTGTGTGTGTGTGTGTGTGTTTTCTTGTGCTGTGGTGCCTGTGTGTGGAGATCAGGGGTTAACTTGGCAATTATGTTTTTCACCTTCCACCTTGTTTGAGTCAGGATCTCTGGTTGTTCACTACTGCCTGTGCCAAGCCAGCTGGCCTGTGAGCTTCTGGGAGAGTGTTCAGTCTCCACCTCCTTTCTCATTGTAGGCACACTGGGGTGATGTACATCCCCTGAGGATCTAACTTTATGTGGAGGCTGGAAACTACTCTCAGGAACTCATACTTGCATGACAAACACTTTATCTACTGAGCCATTTCTCCAGCCCTCCTTTACTGAGGCAGTCTCTCACTGTACCTGGCACTCACTAATTCAGTTAGTCTAGCTAGCCAGAAAGCTGCCCTGGGAGCCTCTTGTGTTTGCCTCCCCAGCACTGGGATGACAGGTGAAAGCTGTCATGACTGGCTTTTATCTGGATTCTGGGGACCTGCACTCAGGCCCTCATGCTTGAACAGCAAGCATTTTACCCCCTGAGTCATCTCTTCAGTCCCTTGTATTAGATATTCTCTGATATACAGTGTGGTGGTTTGATCTGGGTGTCCCCCATAAACTTAAGTGTTCTGAATGTTAGGTTCCCAGCTGATGGAGATTTGGGAATTAATGCCTCCTGAAGACAGTGTACTGTTGGGGGCAGACTTATGGGTGTTATAGCCAGTTTCCCCATGCCAGTGTTTGGCACACTCTCCTATTGCTGTTGTCTACCTGATGTTGGCAAGGGGGTGATGTCCACCCTCTGCTCATGCTATCGTTTTTCTCTGCCATCATGGAGCTTCCCCTCAAGTCCGTAAGCCAAAGTAAACCTTTTTGTTCCCTCAAGCTGCTCTTGTTGGGTGATTTCTGTCAGCAATGCGAACCTGCCTGACTGCAAACAGTAGCACTGGTACCAAAGAGTGGGATTGTTGCTAGACAGCTGACTGTGTGGTTTTGGCCTTTTGGAGTTGACTTACAAGAGGTATATGGGAGGATTTGAAACCTTGGCCTAAGAGATGCCTTGCAGTGCTGTAAGTACAGCTTCATGGGCTATTTTGGTCAGAGATGAAAGACATGAATGCAGTAAGAAGTATGGATTGTGAGGTTTGGCTTGTGAGGGTGAGAAAGAGCTTTGTCTGGACTGGGCTAGAAGCAGTTTGTGTGAGAGGCTTGCTGTTATGCCTCTGTGTACTGAGAAGTTGTGCAGGGTTGCACTGCATAGAAATTGACTAGTGTGAGCAGAGGAATATGGCACAGAAATTAAATCTTTGTGGTAAAACTTCTGCCTGTTCAGCTGCAATTATATGAGACATTACAACCTTTGAGATTGGGCCAGCTGACCTGCACTGGGGCAACAGGAAGAATGTAGACTCTTTTGAAGGGGCCTGAGTGCTCAAGGAGTGTCCTGTTCTTCAAAGTCTGCTTTATTCCCCCCTGGATTAACAAATTGGAACCCTACCTGTTATTATGGAGTATAAGAAATGCAGGGAAAAGAGTATCATTGAGTTTGCAATGAGGTCCTGTGTTTTGGAAACAGCCATGGGCAGTGTGAAGCAGGTTTTGCTGGTTACCTGCATGGAGACCCCACGGAGCCATGAGGATGAACCGTGGGTTGCAGTGGAGACCCAGTGGAGATTCTGGGACCATAAGATTGCTGCCAAGGAGAGCTGCCAACCCTGGATAAAGTTTTCCAGGACTGTGAGTAGCCTAGCTGGAGGGGCGGAATTGGAACTCCAGAGACTTGTTGCTGGTTGGAATTATCGGACTTGGAGATTTGTCACTGACTCGAGTTGTTGGACTTGGAGCTATAGAGTTTGATGTTTGCCCTGTTTAAATCTTGTATTGGTTGAATATTTCTTTGCTATGCCCAATGCCATCTTTGCAGTGTGTTTGCTTATTCTGTGCCATTATAGGTGGGTTTTTTTTGTTGTTGTTGTTTTTTGCATTATGTCTCAGTTAAAAAATAAAACAAAACCTTGGAGCTGGGCGTGGTGGCGCACGCCTTTAATCCTAGCACTCAGGAGGCAGAGGTAGGAGGATCGCGGTGAGTTCGAGGCTACCCTGAGACTCCATAGTGAATTCCAGGTCAGCCTGGGCTAAAGTGAGACCCTACCTCGAAAAACAAAAACAAAAACAAAACCTTTGGATTATGGGGATATTTGAATATCATTGGGATTGCTAAAAACTCTGGAGACCTTTTTATGTTTGTTTGTTTGTTTTCAGATAGGGTCTCACTCTAGTCCAGGCTGTCCTGGAATTCACTATGTAGTCTCAGGGAGGCCTCGAACTCACAGTGATCCTCCTACCTCTGCCTCCTGAGTGCTGGGATTAAAGGTGTGCATCACCACGCCCGGCTCTTTTTTTTTTTTTTTTTTTTTTTTTTTTGGTTTTTTGATCTAGAGACTTTTAAAGTGGATGAAGAATTCATTGCATTTTATATCATGTATGGTTATCACTTTACGGGGTGGAATGTGGTGGTTTGATTCAGGTGTCCCCCCATAAACTTAAGTGTTCTGAATGCTAGGTTCCCAGCTAATAGAGATTTGGGAATTAATGTCCCCTGGAAGCAGTGTATTGTTGGAGGTGGGCTTATGGGTGTTAGCTAGTTTCCTCTTGCCAGTATTTGGCACACTCTCCTATTGCTGTTGTCCACCTGATGTTGGTGAGGGGGTGATGTCCACCCTCTGCTCATGTCGTCATTTTCTCTGCCATCATGGAGCTTCCCCTTGAGTCTGTAAGCCAAAATAAACCATTCTTATCCACAAGCTGCTTGTAGTCAGGTGATTTCTGCCAGCAATGAGAACCTGACTGCAACATTCAGTGTGAGAGAGGATGTATTCAGGTTCTTTGCAAATACTATGCTGTTTCATAGAAGGGCTTCAGTGTCCAAAGACTTTGGTACCCACAGGAGTCCAGGAAGGGTGTCCCATGGGTGTCAGGGCATGGCTGTGTTTTTCAGTATTCTACTGTTTTGGAAGCTGGAAGCCTGAGATCAAGATGTGTTTTGTCGCCGGGCGTGGTGGCGCATGCCTTTAATCCCAGCACTCGGGAGGCAGAGGTAGGAGGATCGCCATGAGTTCAAGGCCACCCTGAGATGACAGAGTTAATTCCAGGTCAGCATGGACCAGAGTAAGACCCTACCTCAAAAAACAAAAAACAAACAAACAAAAAAAGATGTGTTTGTCATATTTTGCTGTGGGCCTTTTCCTACTTCATAGCTGACCATTTTTTTTTGTTTGTTTTTGTTTTTTGTTTTTCGAGGTAGGGTCTCCCTCTAGCCCAGGCTGACCTAGAATTCACTATGTAGTCTCAGGGTGGCCTTGAATTTATGGCGATCCTCCTACCTCTGAGTGCTGGGATTAAAGGCGTGAACCACCACGCCTGGCGCTTGTTGCTTTTGGTGTTTGTGTTTTGTCGTGCTGGCTATGGTGGTGTCTCTCTGGATCCACGAAAGGGAGCCAGCTTCTTCTGCCATTGATGGAACTTCTCCTGGATCTGTAAGTCTGAAATAAATCTTCTTCCCCCCATATACTGTGTCTGGTTGGAAGTTCATCCCAGCTACATGGAGCTGACTATTGACTATAGCCGGCAAGTAGAGGCAGGGACTGTGCTCCACAGCACATAGGGCAGAGGATGGCCCACTCAGAGAATTACACATATGCTTGTGTATAATTCTACATGATACACAACATATGTTATATAATTACATATTAACTTATCGGCAATGGTATTTTAATATAGTACAATACTATAATACAAACAGTATGACAAATATAGCATATTAATAATAAGCATATTAATGTCATCAACATTTATATCATGGATATGTTAATAATATATTATTATTAATATTATTTTGGTGATATGTTACTAATACAAAATATAATTAATATACCTATAACATATTATTATTTAAAAACATTTTATTTATTTATTTATGAGAGAGAGGGAAAAAAAGTGAGAGAGAGAGAGAGAAAGAGGCAGATAGAGAAAGAATGGATGTGCCAGGGCCTCTAGCCACTACAAACAAACTCTAGATGTATGTACCACCTTGTCCATCTGGCTTTATGTGGGTACTGGGGAGTAAAACCTGGGTCCTTAGGCTTTGCAGGCAAGTTCCTTAACCACCGGGCAATCTCCCCAGCTCTGTATTATTAATGTATAATGCATTTTAGAATCCATATCTGGCATGGATTTATATATACTATGTGGAAAATACATATTGCTATGTATACTGAATATATGTCTCATCTATATCTAACATCTCTAGCGTTTTTTGTGTGTTTAAACTTTTTAGCTTGTGCGTGTACGCATGCATGCTCATCTGTGGCAAGGGCGCTTGCCTGTGGTGGCTGGAGCAGAACATTGGGTATTTTGCTACATCACTCTTGTCCATTTTTTTAAGTTTACAGGTTTTTTTTTTTTTTTGAGGTTATAGACAGAACTTAAGTGAAGGAAGACAGAGGTCATAGCCAAGAGGGGCCTATTTATTCCTCTTTTTAAATTATTTATTTATTTGCAAGCAGAGAGTGAGTGGGGGGAGAGGGAGAGAAAGGGAGATAATGGGTATGCCAGGGCCTCCAGGCTTCACAAATGAGCTCTAGATGCATGTGCCATCCTGTGCATCTGGCTCTATGTGAGTACTGGGGAATTGAACCCAGGGTATCAGGCTTTGCAGCAAGTGCCTTAACTGCTGAGCCATCTCTCTGATTCCCATCCATTCTTATTTGAGCCCAAGCATCTTACTGATCCTGAAGCTTGCCATTTTTTTCATGAGCTCTGGTGACTCTCAGGTATCTGCTCCCCATGGGACTGGTGTTCTTGACAGGTGTGGCCGCACTCAGTTGTTGTGTAGGTCCTGGGGACCAAAGTCGAGTGGTCTCTCAGGCTCTCATTCTTGCACAGAAGTGTTTTTAATGTTGAGCCATCTCTTCAGCTCCTTTTTGTATTTTTAGACAGAGTCTCATGTAGCCTAGACTGGCCTGGCACTTGCTATGTAGCTGAGGATGACTTTGAACTCCTGATCTTCCTGATTTCACCCACCACTTCTTCCACAATGGTCCTTGAGCCTTGGAGGGTATGGTAGAGATATTTATTTTATTTTTTAAAAAATATTTATATTTATTTATTTATTTGAGAGAGAGAAAGAGAGAGAGAGAGAGAGAGAGAAAGAATAGGCATGCCAGGCCCTCCAGCTGCTGCAAATGAACTCCAGATACATGCGCCACCTTGTGCATCTGGCTTATGTGGGTGCTGGGGAGTCAAGCCTTGGTCCTTTGGCCTTGCAGGCAAGTGCCTTAACTGCTAAGCCATCTCTACAGCCCGAGGTGTTTCTTTTAGTGTTGAACACTCCACTGTCATTTCTCAGCACTTTAGCAAGTTTTGAGTCACTCAGTGGTTACCACCATGTGAAACCGAAAGTGAGAGTAGCATTAACATATGGGCACAAACTGTAAGTATTGAGGGCAGTTCAGTGGCCATAATAGATTCATTTATCCAGCCAATAGTAGTAGTTTCCTCACTAGGGCTTATGAAAGAGGCTTTTTATCATTTCACCAGGCAGGAATTCCCTCTCATGGAGAGGACCTCAAGTCCAATCAGAGAGCATTTGGTGTCCCCCATAACAGACGTGCTGCCATTGCACCAGTTGGTACATTTGGCCTGGCTGGCCAGCAGTAAAGCTTGCAGGGTCCACTGCTGGTTAAGACTACTGATGTCTTTTCTCTCTCAGTAGACTGCATAGGTCTTTCCAGTATCCTGACAGGTAGACAATATGGAGGATGCTTACTGCTCAGCTCCAGCTTGATTTCTTACTGACCTGCAGCCCAAGCATGTGGAATGTGCAGCAATAGGGTCTTACTGTGTAGTTCTGATGAGCAACCCCTGACAATAGCCTGTTTTGGGGTCGTTAGTACCTCCCTGGCCAACAGCTCTTTGGAAGGAATCTCACCCCTGGCACTGAAATTTTTCTAATAATCTAAGGCTTGAGAGTATCTTGTGGAGATGGATAATGTGCCCAAAGCCATAGATTTGGGGCTGGAGAGATGGCTTAGCGGTTAAGACGCTTGCCTGTGAAGTTCCAGTCCTTCAGATCCCACATAGCCAGATGCAAGTGAGGCAAGCATGCAATGCCACATATGCCCACAAGGGGGTGCACGTGTCTGGAGTTCGTTCACAGCTGCTGAAAAGCCCTGGCATGCTCAATCTCTCTCTCTCTCTCTCTCTCTCTCTTTCTCCTTTTTAAAAAACAAACAAACAAACAAACAACAAAAAAAACCAAAAAACAAAAAACAAGAGTTTGGGTATCTTTCCAGCCCCAAACCCTCTCTTTTTCAACATGTATCTTTTTTTTTTTTTTTCTTTGCCAGGGCCTCTAACCACTGCAAACAAACTCCAGACACATGTGCCACCATGTGCATCTGGCTTACGTGAGTTCTGAGGAATTGAACCTTGGTCCTTAGGCTTCACAGGCAAGCACTTTAATCACCAAGCCTCCTATCCAACCCTAACATAGATCTTATTAGGTAGCAAAGCATATTCATAAATCCTAAATTTTGATTAACTCACCTCCCACCCCTTCCTCTCTTATATCCTTTCTCCTTAGACCATTTTCCCCCAGTATTCTGCCCTTCTGCTTACATATCTACTATGCCCTCCCCTTAAGCCTGCCATTTAAGCCCTTTTCTCTCTTCCCTTCCTCACAGCCCCTTTCTAGCTCCCTGGCCTCTACTACTGACTTTTATTCCAACTCACATACAAATCTAAACATTTGAAGCTAGAATCACTTTTTCTTTGCAGCTGAATAAAACTTCATTGTGTAAATATACCACATGGTCATTATCCTCTCACCATTTGAAGGACATTGAGGCTGGTTCTGTTTCCTAACTATTGTGAACAGAGCAGCAGTAAACAGGCATGTGCAAGTATCTCTGCAATAATGAGTAGAGTCCTTAGGGTATATGCCAAGGAGTGGTATAATAGATCATACGGGAATCTATTTTTAACTGTCTCAGGAACCTCCATACTGATTTCCACAATGGTTGTACTGTTAACCCAGAATTCTCAAGAATAAAGGCCACCAACCACAAATTGTGTCCAAATTGAAGCAAGCTTTTAATTGTGCACAATAGAGCTGGTCTGGTAGCTGCCTCCCTAAGGTGGGGTATAGAGAGCAGTTCGAGTCAGTTTCTCAGGCTCCTTTTATAGGGTAAAACCATAAAAATCACAGGGTCAGGGGTTTTTGGAGGCAAGCAAGCGTGGTGACAGAAGCAGACCAGCTGTTACAGTTAAACTACTTTCCAGAACATTATGAATACACAGTCCTGGGAACAGTAACCAGGGAACAATTTGTGGCCCCAGCTCAGACATAGAAACTGAGAGAAACAGAAATGTAACTTTTACTCATTACATCGAAATGGCTCTTGCTGTTAAAATGGAGTCAGGCTGGCTCTTCAGTACTGGTTTACACTCCCACCAATAATGGAGAAGGGTTCTTTTCCCCAAACATCCTCACCAGTCATTTGATTTCTTAATGATTGCCATTCTGAAAGGAGATGGAATCTCAAAAAAAAAATTTTTTTTTGAGGTAGGATTTCACTTTAGCCCAGGCTGACCTAGAATTCACTATGTAGTCTCAGGCTGGCCTTGAACTCATAGTGATTCTCCTACCTCTACCTCCCAAGTGCTGGGATTAAACAACACACTCGGCTATGCCTGGCTCAAAGTAGGTTTTATTTGCATTTCCTTGATAGCTAAGGATGTAGAACATGTTTTTAGATGCTTGTTGGCCAATTATATTTCTTCTTTTGAGAACTGTCCATTCAGTTCTATATAAATTTTTGTTTAAAAGCAAAAAGAGGACTGTGGGTCATAGCTCAGTGATAGAGTGTCTGCCTCAGTGAGGGACTGAGAGCATGGCTTAGGGGTAGAGCCCTGCTTAGAATCCCCCAGTGAAGGGCTGGGTGTGTGGTTTGCTGATAGAGCTCCAGCCTAGCATGTATGAGGCCTTGGATTCCATCCCTAGTATGGAAATTAAATAAATAAATAAAGTCAACCCTCAAGAGCTCCCTGTCTCTTTATATTGTGTGAAGACATAGCAGATGTCATCTATGAACCAGAATATGAACCAGAAAGTGGATTGTTAGTGGTGTTCTGTTGCCATCTTGGCCTTGGACTTCTTGACCTCCACAATGGTAGTAAAAGTTTGTTTAGGCCAGGAAGTCTACCATATTTTTGCTGAAATTTCATGAAAACAATAAGAAAGGTGTGGCTATGATTTGGATGTGGTTTGAATGTATCTGTCAAGGGTTCATATTTTTGGAATTTAATCCCTATTGTGAGGGATTAAGAGGATGGGACCTTAATCCAATTATGCTTTTAGATTGGTCTTTAGGATTTGGATCAGGTAATATCACCAGGATAGGGCTCTATGTTTGAATTCTGGTGGCTGTATAAAAAGAGAGAGAGGGCTAGAGAAATGACTCAGTCACTGAAGGCACTTGCTTGCAAAACCTGCCTATCTGGGATTCATTTCCCCAGTACCCACGTAAAGTCAGGTGCACAAAATATTTCATTTATTTCTTTTGAAGGAGACAGAGAGAGAGAGAATGGATGTGCCTGGGCTTCTAGTCACTGCAAATGAACTCCAGATGCATGCGCCACTTTGCATCTGGGTTTACATGGGTTCTGGGGAATTGAACCTGGGTCATTATGCTTTGCATGCAAGTGCCTTAACTGCTGAGCCATCTCCAGTCCCAAATGATTTTTTTTTCTGTGTTCCTTTCTCTCCTATTCTGAGGTGACCTCCACTGGATTGTCCCCCATTGCTGATGAAATTTTTGGCAAGTTTTGCAATTTTTCCAGTCTGGTACTTATAGTGCTCTGTTTGGCTCCCAGTGTTAAAACTTTAATTGCTTGCTGTATTTAATGACACCCCTATCTCTAGTCCTGCCCTTTTTCTGGACAGGAAACAGGAAGCAGGGCAGGGTGGACCTAGGGTGCAGTTGAGTTTACTGGTCTTCAATTTGCAGCAGCCCTCCTGCTTTTGCCCCTTGAATGCTGAAATTACATGTGTTTGCCACCATACTCTGCTTTATGTTTTGCTTTTTCTATTCTTTCTTTCTTTCTTTTTCTTTTCTTTTCTTCTTCTTCTTGTTTTTTTGTTGTTGTTGATCGAGGTAGAATCTTGCTCTAGTTCAGGTTGATCTGGAATTCTGAGTGCTGGGATCAAAGGCATGTGCCATCATGCCTGGCAATTTTTTGCTGTTTCATTTTATCTTTTGAGACGAGTCTCATTTAATAGTCTAGGCTGGCCTTGAATTCACTTCATAACCCAGGCTGACCTTGAACTCCCAGCAGCCTCATATCCGGCTGAAGGCACCCAAAAGTTTGGGAGTGAGTGGCCCATGATTGTACAGGGATGTCAGCAATGGTCTTGCTTGTAAAGTAACGGGGCCCTGGCACCCAGCGTGTGCTATTAAACACTGGTTTTGACACTTAAACTTGCTGCCCTGGGCAGGTAGTACCAACAGCAGCCTCCCAGTCCAGTCACAGGTATATTCCAAAGCTCCCTGCCTTCTCTTGTAGGTATGGCCTTTCTGAGGCGGAGCTGAAGGACGTGTTGTCCTTGGATGATGAGGTCCTACAGGCTGTGTACCAGGACTGGACTCCACCCAGCAAGGAGCTGCTGCGCTTCCCACCCCTTCTGTGGGTGCGGCTCCGGAGGGACCTGGGCAGCTGCCTGGTCAGGCGGCCAGGAGACAGCTGCACACTTCTGGCCATTGCCCACAGGTAGGTTCTGTGGGTTGGTGGAGAGGATACTGGCTGGGTGGGACTTCAAGAACAGGGGCTCACCAACCAAGTCTTATTTATTTATTTAAGGTTTTTTGAGGTAGGGTCCTGCTGTAGTCCAGGCTATGTAGTCTCAGGCTGGCCTCAAACTCACAGTGATCTCCTACTTCAGCCTCCAGAGTGCTAGAATTAAAGGGGCATGTGCCACCACTCCTGGCCCAAATCTTATTTATTAACTTATTTTATTATCTTTGTTTTAAGGCAGTGTCAGTCTAGGACAAGCTGAGCTGGAACTTACTTTGTGGCTTAAGATGATCAAATTCATGGCAACCCTCCCACTCCAGTGCTGAGATTATTGGCATGAGCTATGCCCCTAGTTCCTTACTGGAGGTTTTTAAGTAGGTCCCAGGTCTGCCAGCCTGTGTCCCTTCTTTGTAGACAACTGGCTGAGGTGATCTGTGTGCGTTACTTGTCTGGATCAGAGAGAGCAAAGAGGCACGGTGTCTTGGCTGACTTCTTCTCTGGAGCCTGGAGCCAGGGCACCAAGAAGCTCATCACTCTGCCACTTGTGGGGAAGCCCCTGAACTTGGATCGCAAGGTGAGGCCCGCGTGTCCGCACTGCTGTGGTTTTCCCCCTTTTCCCTTTCTCCCATTCAGAACACCTCCTGACACCCCTCTGTTCCCTTTTCCCTCAGCCCCCAAGCATAATTGGGGTATGAGGAGTAGTAGATATGAAGGATACATGCCCTTAACTTTTCAAAGGGGAAAGAAATCACATCTAGAAATGGGAGACCTGACCCCCCTGCTTTGCAGAGTTAAAATTTCTTCCCTTTGATTCTCCGTGGAAGTCTGATAGCTCCTCACTCACCAATGTGCAGTCTGTCTACTTTATGCACAGATTTTACATTCTCAGATACAGCCAATGCAGGCTGAAATACTTGAAAGCAAAAATTTATCTTTACTGGACATGCAAACTATTTTCTTCCTCCCTCCTCCTTTCATCCCTCGCTCCCTTGCCCCCTCTTTCCCTCCCTTCTTTTCTTCCTTCCTTTTACTGTTTTTTGGCACCTGTGTATATGTGAGGTATGTGTGCCTGGGGATGTGTTCATATGCATGTGGGCCACATGTTTGTGCATGTGTACATGTATGTGTGTGTGCATGTGGAGGCTAGAGGTTGATGTCCAGTTTCTTCCTCGATCACATTCCTCTTTATGTATTGAGGCAGGGTCTCTCATTCCAACCTATATCTCTCTGGTTCTGCTAGTTTAGCTAGCCAGAATGTCCTGGGGATCCATTGTCTCTGCCTCTGGAGTGCTTGGGTTGCAAGTGTATGCCCATAGTGCCTGGCGTTTATGCAGATGCTGGGGATCTAAACTCAGGCCCTCATACTTGTGTGGCAAGTACTTTACTTACTAAGCCATTGCCCCAGTCCTCTTAGTGTTTTGAAACAGGGTCTCCAAATTATACAGCCAAGAATGACCTTGAACTCCTGCTCCTCCTGCCTCCATCAGCTGAGTCCTGGGGTTATAGGTGTATACTACTGTGGTGATTTAATTAAGGTGTCCCCCATAAGCTAAGGTGTTCTTACTACTAGATCCCCAGCTGATGGCAATTTGAGAATGGAAGCCTCCTGGAGGCAGTGTATTGTTGGGGGCTGGCTTATGTATATTATAGCCAGCTTCCTCTTGCCAGTGTTCGGCATACTCTCCTGTTGCTGTTGTCCACTTGATGTTGGCCAGGAGGTGATATCCACACTCTGCTCATGTTATTATTTTCCCCTGACATCATAGAACTTCCCCTTGAGTCGGTAAGGCAAAATAAACCCTTTTGCCCACAAGCTGCTCTTAGTTGGGTGCTTTCTGCCAGTAATGTGAACTTGGCTGCAACAACTCCCATGCCCAGATAGAAATTTATTTAAAAACAGTTCTTGGGATAGAGAAATGCTCAGTCTGTAAAGTACTTGCAAACATAAGGACCTGAGTTCAAGCCTCAGAAATTCCATTAAAAAACAAAAAACAGCCAGGCGTGGTGGTGCACACCTTTAATCCCAGCACTCAGGAGGCAGAGGTAGAAGGATTGCCATGAGTTCAAGGCCACCCTGAATTACACAGTGAATTCCAGGTCAGCCTGGGCTAGAGTGAGACTCTACCTGGAAAAAACAAAAAACAAAAACAAAACAAAAAACAACAAAAAATAAGCCAGGTGTGGTGGCATACGCCTTTAATCCCAGCACTCAGGAGGCAGTTGTAGAAGGCTTTCTTTGAGTTCAAACCAGCCTGAGACTACATAGTGAATTCCAGGTCAGCCTGGGATAGAGGGAGACCCTATCTTGAAAAAACCAAAATAAATATATAAACAAATAGGCATGGTTGTATGGACCTGGGAAGGTGGAGACTAAGGGATCCTTGGGTTTTTCCAGCCAGCCAGTCTAGCCCAATTAGTGAGCTTCCAGTTCTGTGAGAGACCTCAAAGGAGGTGGATACTGTTTCTAAGGAACAATATGTCAGGTTGTCCTCTGGCCTTCACACACACAGCACAAATACACACATATACACAAAATAAATAAAAATAAAAGTAGGGCTGGAGATATGATTGCTAATGGTTAAGGCACTTGCCTACAAAACTAAGGACCCACGTTCAGTTTCCCAGGACCCACATAAAGCCAGATGCACAAAGTGACACATGCATCTGGAGTTCAGTTATAGTGGCTAGAGGCCCTGGCAGGCCCATTCTCTCACTGTCTCTCTCAAATAAATAAATAAACAGATAAAATCTTTAAAAATAAAAGTAAATACAGTTCTCTAGTGTGCATATAAGTTTTAAAAACATTTTATTATTTATTTATTTGAGAGAGAAAGAGGGAGAGAGAGAGAGAGAGAGAATTGGCAGGCTAGAACTTCTAGCCACTGCAAATGAATTCCAGATGTGTGCATCACCTTGTGCATCTGGCTTCTGTGGGTCCCGGGGAATTGAACCTGGGTCCTTTGGCTTTGCAGCAAGTGCCTTAACTGCTAAGCCACCTCTCCAGCTCCCCACCCTTTTTTTGTTTTTTTTGAGGTAGAGTCTTGCTCTAGCCCAGGCTGACCTGGAATTCACTATGTAGTCTCAGGGTGGCCTTGAATTCACTGCAATCCTCTTACCTCTGCCTCCCAAGTACTGGGATTAAAGCCCTGTGCTACCAGGCCCAGCCAGCATACATATAATTTTACCATGTATTTAAAGATGAAAAATTTGCATGCTAATGAGATGGATGTGCTCATTTATTTTTACATAAATAATTAAATCTTAGGGCCTGAGAGATGGCTCAGTGGGCAAAGTGCCTGCCATGTGAACATGAGGACCTGAGTTTGATCCTCAGAACTGACGAAATGCCAGGCATTGCAACACATGCCTGTAACTCCAGCAATGAGGAGATGGAGGCAGAAAGATCCTTGGGGCTTGCTGGCTAGCTACTCTAGCCAAATCAGTGAGCTCTACTTTCATTAAGAGACCCTGTCTCAAAGAATAAGGTGGAGCAACTGAGGAAGACATCTGCTATTGACTTCTGGCATCCATGTGCATCTGCACACATGTGTTGCCCCCTCCACACACTAGTATGGATACACACATGAATATCTATACACACATATGCATGTGTAAAACATGCAGCAAGCAAAAATAATGAAGAAATAAGTTTTTTAAAAAATATATTTTATTTTTATTTATTTATTTGAGAGAGAGAGAAAGAGGCAGATAGAGAGAGATAATGGGCATGCCAAGGCCTCCAGCCACTGTAAACTAACTCTAGTCGCTTGTGCCACCATATGGATCTGGCTTATATGGGTACTGGGGAATCAAACCTGGGTCCTTAGCCTTCACAGGCAAGTGCCTTAACTGCTAAGCCATCTCTCCAGCCCAGGACTAAGTTTTTATGTTTGTTGTTTTTGTTTTTCAAGGTAGGGTCTCACTGTAACCCAAGATGGCCTGGAATTCACTATGTAGTCTCAGGCTGGCCTCGAACTCACAGTGATCCTCCCACCTTAGCCTCCCGAGCTCTAGGATTAAAGGCATGCACCACCATGCCAGACAGAACTAAGTTTTTAAAAATATATTTATTTATTTATTTATTTGAGAGAGAGAAAGAAGAAGAAGAAGGAGGAGGAGGAGAAGAAGGGAAAATGAATATGGGCATACCAGGGCATCCACCCACTGCAAACAAACTCCAGATGCATGCAAGTGGTTGTGCATCTGGCTTATGTGGGTTCTGGGGAATCAAACTGGGGTCTTTTAGCTTTACAGGCAAATGCTTTAACTGCTAAGCCGTGTCTCCAGCCTGAGCACTAAGTATTTTTAAAATATATTTTTAAAATTTTATTTACTTATTTGAGAGAGAGAGAGAAAGAGAGGCAGATATATAGAGAGAATAGGTGCACCAGGGCTTCCAGACATTGCAAATGAACTCCAGATGTATATGCCACCTTGTGCATCTGGCTTATGTGGGTATTGGGGAATTGAAACTGGGTCCTTAGGCTTCACAGGCAAATGCCTTAAGTGCTAAGCCATGTCTCCAGCCCTTTTTTTCTATTTTTTTAAAATATTTTTTATTAGCTGGGCATGGTGGTGCAAGCCTTTAATCCCAGCACTTGGGAAGCAGAGGTAGGAGGATCCCTGTGAGTTTGAGGCCAGCCTGAGACTACAGAGTAAGTTCCAGATCAGCCAGGGCTAGAGTGAGACCTTACCTCAAAAAAGAAGAAAAAGGTAAGACAAAAAACCAAAAACAAACAAAAAAAAGGAGAAAAAATATTTTTATTACTTGTAAACAGAGAGAGGTGGGGGAGGAAGGAGAGAAAGGGCCCACTAGGGTCTCTTGCCTTTGCAAATGAACTCCAGATGCATGTGCCACTTTGTACATGTGGCTATATGGTTTTACATGAGTACTGGAAAATTGAACCCAGGCCATCAGGCTTTATGCTGGAATCACAAGTGCTCACCACTGTGGCATTGTTCTGACATATTTTGTCAGGCAGATTCCTAACTTATCCTTTGAGTCCAAGTTCTACTATCCCACCCCCAGGAAAGCTTCCATATTCATCCTTGGACTCCTCAAGTCTCCAGGTCCCTTCCTCAGGTTCAGTGAAGGTCTGTGGCACATCTGCCATTGTGTACCTGTCCCCTCCATCACCATGTGGTGTCCGCCTGGCCTGTGTTTGTAGCGTGGATGAATGAGCTCCAGCTGGTACTGTCCCCTCAGGTGGCCCCACAGCCGCTGTGGTTCTCAGACACCATTGCCAACCTGCGTAAGCTGAAGGAACTTCCCTTCCACCTGCTGCATGCGGGCCGCCTGGAGGAGCTGAAGCAGGAGGTGCTGGGTAAGGGCTCCAGAGGGCCCCAGAGGCCCTGCTGTGTTCCTGCCTCCCAGAGCCTTACCTGGCCTAGTAGTTCTTTCTTCCATCTATGGCAGTCATTCTCCAGAAGGGTGATTCTGCACCCCAGGGACCTTGCACTCTATCTGTAGGAATTTTTGAGTGGTCACCCACTCCTCACCAGAGCCAGCAGGAGTGTATGGGTTCAGGAGGAACTGTAAGGAATTGCAGGAACTTTGAGAGGGAATTCCAGAGGCATCCTGGGAGCAGAGGCCTGGGACACTGCTGGACTTTCTGTGGTGCATAGGGAGTCCTATTGCTGAGGGTTCTCTGCCCTTATGTTGATGCTGCAGAGGGGGAGGAGCTGCTTAGCATGACAGAGACTAGTCTGTCCACTTTTCCAAACATCCATCCTTCCATCCACCCATCCATCCATCCATCCACTGTCCACCCCTCATCTATTCATCCACCCATCCATTCATCCACCCACTCACTCACTCACCCACTCATCTGTCTATCTGTTAACTTATCTTTCCATTTACCCATCCATCCTTGTGCTTCTCAAAGAGAGAACATTCTGTCCCCTAGGTGACACTTGGGAATGCCTAGAGACATTTCTAATTGTCATTCTTGGGAGTAGAGTTGCTGATGGCATTTGGTCATGGAAGCCCAGGTTGTTCTGCACCTTGTAGTGCACAGTTCAGTGTCCACCCCAGAGAACCGTTCAATGCTGAGCTTGACAACCCCTGGAGGAAATGGAGAGGTCATTCTCTGCCTCTCAGAATGAGCTAGAAGGAAGCAAGCACTTCCCACATCCTCACCCCCTCTCCTCTACAGGGAACATGAGCTGGATCTCCTGTCGGGGTGTTTCTGGGGGCATTGAGGACCTGCTGGATGACTTTGACATGTGTGCTCCTCATGTGGATTCCCCTGAGGTTGGCCTAGTCCAAGAAGCCCTCCAGCTGTGCCGCCCTGCTGTGGAGCTCCAAGGCATGGGTGAGTCTTCTGGCCTGGACAGGAGGGTATGCTTTATTATATAGATTTCCAGAAACTTCCAGAAGTCCATTCCCTTCACTGAGATTCAAGTTGATTTTTTTTAATTTTTATTTATTTATTTGAGAGATGGGTGAAAGAGGACAGAGAGAGAGAGAGAATATGAGCATGCCAGGGCCTCCAACCACTCCGAAGGAACTCCAGACGCATGCATGACCCATGTGCATCTGCCTTATGTGAGTCCTTAGGCTTCATAGGCAAGTGCCTTAACCACTAAGTCATCTCTCCAGCCCTCAAGTTGATTTTCCTTTTCTCTCTCTCTCTCTCTTTCTTTCTTTTTTTTTTTTTTTTTCCAGGTAGAGTCTCACTCTAGCCCATGCTGACCTGGAATAAACTATGTAATCTCAGGGTGGCCTGGAACTCACAGCGATCCCCCTACCTCTGCCTCCCAAATGCTGGGATTAAAGGCGTGCACCAACCAGGCCTTGCCTGATTTTTCATTTATCAATCCATTCATCAATCATGTGTTATTTTCTACCTGTCCATCCAGCAATCCACCCACCTACTTTTCTCTCTCTGTATCTATGTACTCATCTTTATGTCCATCATCTATTCCATTCATTATTTGTCACACCTTTCCTGTCTGATCTTGTGGGTTTTCTTTCAGTGTCAACATACAGAAATTTGAATGAAACCTGGAAGATTTTGAAGCAAAACTATACAAACACTGGTTCCCTTCCTTCTGTACTGTTACTTTTCTCTAGAAAAGCCCAAATAAGAGCTATTTCTGGGGGTGGGAGGGGGAGGGAATTAAGTTCATACTTAAATAACAAGAGAGAAAAACAAATTCTCACAGATTTTTCATTGATGAAATTCAACAACTGAGAATAATCATAAAGGCAGTTATGGTGCATAAACCTGTCACCCCAGCACGTGTGTTGATGCAGCAGAATCACTATAAATTTAAGGTCAGCCTAGGTTACATAGTAAATTTCAGGGTAATCTGAGCTACAATGAGATTTTGTCTCAAAAACTACACACACACACACACACACACACACACACATACCCCAGATAGATAGATAGATAGATAGATAGATAGATAGATAGATAGAGCACTGGGGAGAGGGCTCAGTGGATAAAGCACTTGTCATGTAATAATAAGAAGAAGTTTGGATTCCCAGCCCCCACATAAGTGTCGGGTGGGCATGGTGGCTGCAGTAATCCCAGAGCTCAGGAGGCAGAGACAGGCAAACCCTGGGGCAAGCTGGCTAGCCAAATTAGCTGAATTGACATGCTCTGGTTTAGTACATAAGGTGGACAGTAATCCAGTGATTGAGGGAGACCATGTCAACTTTTGACCCCCACACACACCAAAAGAAAACATGGATTTATAAGATTATTCTTTCTCTTTTCCCTCTCTCTTAAAAAATATTCATTTATTTATTTGCAAGTAAACAGACAGAGAGAGAATGGGTGCGCCAGGGCCTCTTGCTGCTGCAAATTCCAGATGCAGGTGCTCTCTGGTACATATGCTATATGTAGGTACTAAGGAATCAAACCTGGGTTGTTAGGCTTTGTAGGCAAGCACCCTAACTACTGGGATATCTCTCCAACCCCTCCTGTCTTTGTTTCTGAGGTAGCTCAGGCTGACCTCAAAATCATGATCCTACTGCTTCAGCCTCCCAAATGTTGAAATTACAGGCATGAACCACCATGTTCTGCTTTATGATAACTGTTCTTAGTGCATTGAACTGGGTCTGACCCTCCGGTCAGTTTTTTACCCCTTCTCTAGGGCTTGAAGAATCTCTCAGAATCTTCCTTTGATACTTAGGATTTAAAAAAAATTAGCGTGGTGGCACATGCCTTTAATCCCAGCACTTGGGAGGCAGAGGTAGGAGGATCTTCATGAGTCTGAGGCCACCCTGAGACTACACAGTGAATTCCAGAGGTCAGCCTGAGCTAGAGCAAGGCCCTACCTCTAAAAACTAAGAAAAAAGTTATTTGTGTGTGTGCATGTTTGTGCATGAGTGTGTGTGCCAGGGCATGCACTTGGAGGTCAGAGGACTACTTTTGGGTTGGTCCTTGCCTGTCCACTTCATTTGTGGCACTCTGGGCTCTTGTTCTGCTGTTCTATGCTGGTCTGGTCTTGAGTTTCTGGGAAATTCTTCTGTCTCTGCCTCCCATCTCACCATCAGCTTTAGGTTGCTGGGATTATAGAAGCCTGCTACTGTCTTAATTTTAATTTAATTTATTTATTTATGAGAAACAGGGAGGGAGAGAGAGAGAGAGAGAGAGAGAGAGAGAGAGAGAGAGAGAAAGGAAGAAAGAAAGAAAGAATGAAAGAAAGAAAGAAAATGGGCACACTAGGGCCTCTAGCCACTGCAAATGAACTCCAGACACATGTGCCACCTTGAGCATCTGGCTTTATGTGGGTACTGGGGGATCGAACATGGGTCCTTAGGCTTCACAGGCAAGCACCTTAACCACTAAGTCATATCTCCAGCCCTATTTTAACCTTTTTATTGACAACTTCCATAATTATAGACAATAAACTATGATAATGTTCTCCCCTCCAAACTTCTGCATTTTTACGTGGGGTCTAGGGATCAAACTCAGGTGCTCAAGCTTGAGCAGTGAATGCTTTTCCACTCTCCAGCCCAGAATGTTTTCTTTTTGTTTGAAAAATATGTATATATTGGTGCTGAGAATGGAACCTGGCACTGGAGTCCTAGAGTCCTGACTCTGGGAAAAGTCCAGCTCACCTACCCAACCAAACAAACAGGAGATAAACATTGGTAAATAAGCCAGGTGTGGTGGTGCATACCTGTCATTCCCGCACTTAGGAGGTGGAGGAGGAAGACCAGCCATTCATCCTCTGGCTTCAGCCTCATCTATATAGCAAGTTTGAGGCCGGCCTGGCCTACATGAGACTAGATCTCAGAAAACCTTAAAAAATGGAGTTAGTTAGGATAATGACTAAGTGTATCCTTCAGACTTCAGACAATAACCGGAGACCTCTGAGTGCCATGCTGCAGGTGGTTGGATGTTGAATTGAAGGTTGTACAAGGTGGTATGCTCTCCTTGCAGATTTCAACAATGACTTAGTTGCCCTGAGCACAGTGTCTTCAGCCTTGGGGGGACAGGACCTCCAGCTCCAATGAATTTAAATTATTCCCATGCAGCATTTGTTACTTTTACTGCCACTGTGACCAAAATACCTGACAGAACCACTTGAGGGAGGAGGGTGTTGTTTTGGCTCATGGTTTCAGAGGATACAATCCATGGTAACTTGCTCCAAGCACTTGACCAGAACATCGTGATGGTAGGAATGTGTGGTAGAGGATGTTGTTCCCTTCTTGGCAGACAAAAAGCTGAGGTTGTAGG
Source organism: Dipus sagitta (assembly GCA_036346955.1). Classification (NCBI taxonomy): domain Eukaryota; kingdom Metazoa; phylum Chordata; class Mammalia; order Rodentia; family Dipodidae; genus Dipus; species Dipus sagitta. The sequence goes on from CM070770.1 coordinate 218,640,997, forward strand.
AAGAGGTAGGATAAGGTGTAACACCAGGGCTACACCCACAGTGATGTGCTTTTGGCTCCACTTCCTACTGTATACCACCTCCCAATAATCCCATCATATTAGAAACCTATCAAGGAATTACTCCACTGATTAGGTCAGATTTAATTATCTTTGGCTGTACAATCAAAGATACCAAGCTGGGCATTGTGGCACACACCTTTAATCCCAGCACTTGGCACTTGGGAGGCAGAGGTAGGAGGATTGCCATGAGTGTTCAAGGCCACCCTGAGATAACATAGTGAATTCCAGGTCAGCCTGAGCTAGAGCAAGACCCTACCTCAAAAAGCCAAAAACCAAATACACACACACACACACACACACACACACACGCGCACGCACCCCAAGGTGTGGCAGAATAATCTCTAAGAGGTTTATTTTTTAATTAAAATATGTTATTTATTTATTTCAGAGAGAGAGAGAAAGAGAGAAAGGGAGAGAAGGGAGAGAGAGAATAGGAGTGCATCAGAACCTCTAGCCACTGCAGATGAACTCCCGATGCATGTGCCACCTTGTGCATCTGGCTTACATGGGTACTGGGGAATCAAACCTGGGTTCCTAGGCTTTGCAGGCAAGTGCCTTAATTGCTAAGCCATCTCTCCAGCCCTTCTTCTTCTCTCTCTCTGTAGTATGTGTGGTGTGGTGTGTGTGTATGGTATGGCATATGCATGTGATGCATGATTTGTGAAGATGTTGGAGCAGAGGCCAGAGGAGCACACTGGGTGTTCCCCTCCATTACTCATCTACTTGTTTTCCTTGAGACAGCCATTTAACAGATTCCTGAGCTTGCTGGTTTCATAAATCCCAGAGATTTCCTGGTGTCTGCTCCTTGCAGGAGTAGGGTTACAGACATGTGTAGCCATGCCTCAGCTACTTATGTGGGTACTGGGAATTCAAACTTAGTAGTCTCAGCCCCCTCAGGCCATCATGCTTGCACAGGGAGTACTGTAACCACTGAGCTATCACTCCAGCCCAATGTCCCTTTTATTCAGTGTGTGTATGTATGTGGTTGCATGTGTAAATATGGGTATGTGTGCGCATGTGCATGTATGCATGTGGAGGCCAGTGGTCAATGTCAGATATCTTCATCAATGGCTCTTTCAACTTATTTATTTAATTTGATTTTTCAATGCAGTTTCTCTAGCCCAGGCTGACCTGGAATTCACTATGTAGTCTCAGGCTGGCCTTGAACTCAGACTGATCCTCTTACCTCTGTCTTTCAAGTACTGGGATTAAAGGTTTGTGTCACCATGCCCTGCTCCAACTTAATTTTTAAAATATTTATTTATTTGAGAGAGAGAGAAGAGAGAGTAAAAAGAGAGAGAGAGAGAGAGAGAGCTGGGTGTAGTGGCATATGTCTTCAGTTTCAGCACTCAGGAGGCAGAGGTAGGAGGATCACTGAGAGTTTGAGGCCACCCTGAGACTACATAGTGAATTCCAGGTCAGCCTGGGCTACAGAAAGACCCTGCCTTTAAAAACAAAACCAAAGAGAGCGAGCAAGCAAGTGAGCAAGAGAGAGAGGGGGGCAGAGAGAGAGAGAGGGAGGGAGAGAGAAAGAAATAGAGTATGGGCATGCTAAAGCCTCTTGACACTGCAAACAAACTACAGATGCATGAGCTACTTTGTGCATCTGGCGTTACGTGAACACTGGGGACTTGAATCTGGGCCCTTACACTTTGTAAGCAAAGTGCCTTGAACCATTGAGCCATACCTCCAAACCTGTTGATTTATTTTTTGAGAAGGGTATCTTACTGAACCTGGAGCTCACGAATTTGGCTAGACCAGCTAGCCAGTGACCTCCAGGATCTCCTGACTGTTCCAGCACTGGAATTATAAGCACTTGTTGCCACACCTGGCATTTTATGTACCTGCTGGAGATTTGAACTCAGGTCCTTTTGTGGCAAGTGCTTTACCCACTGGGTCATCTCCCTAACCCCTTACAAGAGGTTTCTTTCTTTTTTTTCCCCCAAGGTAGGGTCTCACTCTAGTTCAGGCTGACCTGGAACTCACAGTGATCCTCCTACCTTAGCCTCCCATGTACTAGGATTAAAGGCGTGCACCACCATGCCTGCTCATCAAGTTGTTTCTTTTCTTTTCTTATTTTGGTTTTTTGAGGTAGGGTCTCACTCTGGCCCAGGATGACCTGGAATTCTGTAGACTCGTGGTGGCCCTGAACTCATAGCAATCCTTCTACCTCTGCCTCCCAAGTGCTGGGATTAAAGGAGTGTGCCACCATGCCCGGCTTCTTTTTCATTTTTTAAAAAAATATTTTAAATTTTTATCTTATTTATTTATTTGAAAGAGAGAGGGAGGGAGTGAGGGAGGGAGAGAGGGGGCAAAGAAAGGAGGGAGAATGGGTTCTAGAGCCTCCAGCTACTGCAAAGGAGCTCAAGATACATGTGCCACCTTGTGCATTTGGCTTATGTGGGTACTGGGGAATTGAATTGGGTCCTTAGGTTTCTCAGGCAGTGCCTTAACTGATAAGTCATCTCTCTAGTCCTCCTTTTTTTTTTTTTTTAAAAAAAAACATTTTATTTATCTATTTTATTTATTTATTTGAGACAGAGAGAGGGAGAGAAAGAGAGATAGAGAGAATGAAAGTGGGTGTGCCAGGGCCTCTAGTCACTGCAAGTAAATTCCAGACGCATGTGCCACCATGTGCATCTGGCTTACGTGGGGCCTGGAGAATCAAACCTGGGTCCTTAGGCTTTGCAGGCATACACCTTATCTGCTAAGACATCTCTCCAGCCCTCTAGTCCTCCTTTTAAAAAATTTCATTATTTATTCACTTATTTGTAAGGGGAGAGAGAGAAAGAGAGAGAGAAAGAGAGACAGAGATTGCACACCAGGGTTCCTAGCTGCTGCAAATGAGCCCCAGATGCATATGCTGCCCTGTGCATCTGGCTTTACACGGGTATTGGGGAATTGAACCTGGTCATTAGGCTTTTTGGACAAATTCATGCCTTAAGCACTAGGCCATCTCTTCATCCTCCCCTTTTTCAAGGTATGGTCTCACTCTAGCTCAGGCTGACTTTGAATTCACTATGTAGTCCCAGACTGGCCTTGAACTCACAGTGATCCTCTTACCTCTGCCTCCCAAGTGCTGGGATTAAAGGTGTGTACCACTACACTTGGCTTTTTTTCTTTTCTTAAAAATTTTGGGCTGGAGAGATGGCTTAGCAGTTAAGGCACTTGCCTGCAAAGCCTAAGGATCCATGTTTGATCTCTCTCCAGATCCCACGTAAGCCAGATGCACAAAGGTGATGTAAGCACTAGGTGATGCAAGCATCTGAAGTTTGATTGCAGTGGCTGAGGCCCTGGTGTGTCCATTGTCTCTCTCGCTCTAAAATAAAAAATATATATATTCATGTGTTAGAGAGAGAGAGAGAAAGAGAATGGGCATGCCAGGGCCTTCAGCTGCTACAAACTCCAGATGCATGTGCTGCCTTGTGCATCTGGCTTATGTGGGTCCTGGGGAATTGAACCTGGGTCCTTTGGCTATGCAGGTAATACCTTAACTGCTAAGCCATCTCTCCAGCCCTCCTGTGTGGTTTATTTTTATTTATTTTTATTTATTTATTTATATTTTTTTCTCAATTTTTATTAACTGTGTGTTTTTAATATACTTTCTAATGTGTGTATATGTGTTTGTGTATGTGTGATTGCAGGCATGTACATGCCACAGTGTATGTATGGGGGTCAGAAGCCAGCTTTTGGGTTCGTCCTTGCTGGCCCACATCATTTGCAGCAAGGCTTCTCTCTGTTTCACTCTCTTTGCTGTGCTCATAACAGCTTCAGGGAAATTCTCTTACTTCTGCCTCCTAACTCACTGTCAGAGTCCTTGGATTCCAGAACTCTACCAAGGCTTCATTTTTTTTTCGGGAGGCGGGGGGTTTGAAGTAGGGTTTTGTTCTATTTCAGGCTGACCTAGAATTCACTATGTAGTCTCAAGGTGGCCTCGAACTCATGGTGACCCTCCTACCTCTGCTGGATTAAAGGCGTGCACCACCAAGCCCGGCCTTCTTGCTTTTTATGTGGGCTATGAGGCTTGAACTCAGGTACTCAAGCTTGAGCCATGAGCAGTTTCTCCACTAAGTTGTCGCCCCGGCCTAGATTTTTTGAAAGCATTTTAGACTTAAAACACAACGAGTAGATGGTGTAGCCATTTCTTGCGTGTCTGCTTTCATCTTGCTTTTATTGAAAAGATTGCTTTTTGCTCAGTATGAGTTTGGAGACTTAATTTTTTCCTTTGTTACTTTTAAATTTTTATTTATTTATTTATTTGAGAGAGAGAGAGAGAAAGAGGGAGACAGAGAGACAGAGGGAGAGAGAGAGAGACAGAGAGAGAGAGAGAGAGAGAATAGGTGTGCCAGGGCCTCTAGCCACTGCAAATGAACTCCAGAGGCATGAACCATCATGTGTATCTGGCTTATGTGGATTCTGGGGAGTCAAACCTGGGTCTTTAGGCTTCGCAGGCAAGCTCTTTAACTATTAAGCCATCTCTCCAGCCCATTGTTAATTTTTTAAAAATCTATTGCATTAGAATAGTGTTTATCTTTCTACTATAATAGCTCACACCTATAATCCCAGCAGTCCAAAAGGTGAGGCAGGAGGATTGCCATGCGGTCAGCCTGGACCATAGTATGAAGATCCTGTCTCAAAAAGTCAAAGCTAAAATCAAACCAAACAGAAATAATGGGACTAGGCTTCTGTCAGTATCCTGGGTATATCAACCCAGTTTGTTTTGTAACTGTAGTGAAGTACTTGAGGCAGGAAACTTATAAAGAAAAGAGGTTTCTTTAGGCTAATGGTCCTGCAGGAGAAAGGTGGAGAGGCCACATCTGGTAATGTCCTTCTTGCTGGCAGTGTTCCTAGGTGGCACAGATCATTGCAAAACACAACATGGAAGATGTGTGTGTGAGGGGTTGGTAGTCTCTCTCTTTTCCTCTTTAATTTTTTGTGTATGTGTGTATGATGTGTACATGCTTTCATGTTCACATGTGGGTGCGTGCATGTGTGTGGAGGAATCCCTCTGTACTTTATTTACTAAGCCAGACCTCTCACTTGAGTGCAGGGCTCGCTGATTCTGCTAGTCTAGCCAGCCAGCTTGCCTGAGGGATCCCGACTGTTCACTGAAATTACAGTTGGCTGTCACAGCCACCCAGCATTTATGTGGGTGCTGGGCATCCGAACTCTGGTGCTCATGTCATCTCCCCAGTCCCCTCTCTCCTCCCTCATCTGCAAAGCTACAGGGCTTCAATCATATGTGTATACATGTACATGTGTGTGTGGAGGCCAGAGAGGGATGTTGCCTATCTTCCTCATCACTCTCTACCTTATTTACTGAGACAGGGCTCACTGACTCAGCTAGTCTAACTAGTCAGTTTGCCCTGAAGACCCCATTTTCACCTCCTGAGCACTGGGATTACAGGTGGCCTCCATACCCACCTATTATTTATGTGGGTACTGGGGATTTGAACTCTATTCCTTATGATTGTCCAGCATGTGGTTTACCCACTGAGTCAACTTCCCAGCCCCGAAAAATTCTTATTATTGGGATTTTTTTTTCTTTTTTGAGGTAGGATCTCACTGTGTAGCCTAGGCTAGCATGACATACATAACAATTCTCCTGTCTCAGGCTCCCCAGTGCTGGGGTGCCATGCATGTGCCATCACACTTGGCAGAAAGACTCATTTATCTAACAGCTTTTCATTGTATGTCTGTACTGTGACTAGGCACTAAGATTATAATGATGGACAGGGCAGGCACCATACTTGTTCCTGGAGAGCTACATGTCTAGAGCAAAGAGGGTGTTTAATGGCCACCAAATAACCATGCTAAAAATGGTCAAATTACAATTGTGAAGCAGCCTGAGTGTGGCATGGCAGGGGCTTGGTGGGAAAATACATAGGCCAGAGATTACATTTGGAAGCTGGCCACAGTTCCATCTATCTAATCTATCAACCTTCCTCTGTCTTTCCATATAGCCACCCAATCTGCCAATCTTTTCTCACTCTTTTATCCATTTATACATCCATCCATCCACCTATCTACTCATCCACCCACCTACCCATTTGTTTTTTTTTTTTTTTTTTGGTTTTACGAGGTAAGGTCTCACTCTGGTCCAGGCTGACCTGGAATTCACTATGTAGTCTCAGGGTGGCCTCGAACTCTTGGTAATCCTCCTACCTCTGCCTCCTAAGTGCTAGGATTAAAGGCATGCGCCACCATGCCCGGCCCACCTACCCATTTATCTACCTATCTAATCATCTACCTACCCACCCATTTACCCACCCATTTATATACCCATCATCCATCTACCTATGTACTCATCTACCCACACACCCATCAGTCCGTCCATCCCCCCACCCATCTCTCCACCCATCCATTCACCTACCCATCTCTCCACCTATCAATCTATCCATTCATCCATCCACCTGTTTGTCTATCTATCCATCCATCCACCTATATACTCATTCATCCACCCATCCATCCACCTATCCACTCATTCTCCTACCCACCCATCTATCCATCAGTTCACCAACCCATCCACTAACCTATCCACCCATCCATTTACTCTTTCCATCCTCCCAGTCTTCCTTCCACTCATCCATCCATGCTCCTATGGTCCCAACTACTTAGGAGGCTGTGTTGAGAGTACCTCTTGAGCCCACCAGCTCAGGGCTGGTATGGACAATGACAAAGTAAACAAATTCAGATGATGAGGAGATAATGATTGGTCTGAGGAAGGAGAAGGAAGGAAGAACCAAGGCAGAGGAAGAGCATCTTTTTTTGGACTCTGTCTGCCACTGTAAGGTCAGGGTGATGTTTCTGGACAGCAAACAGATAGGCAGGAAGGGAGGACTGAACCAGATCCAGAGCTGTTCCAGCTTCTGTCCTGTAGCCTATGCAGTGGGAGAAGGGTGGCTCAGCTAGGTAGGGTCACTCACATCTCCTTCATTGCAGAGAGAAGTGTCCTGTATACAGAGCTACTGGCCAGGCTACATTTCTTTGCCACATCACATCCAGCACTCGTGGGACAGATGTGCCAACAAGCCCAGAGCTGGTTCCGGGCATGTCCACATCCTGTGCTGGTGCCCCTGGCAGGTTTCCTACAGCCTCCTGGAGGACCCCTGTGGGTGACACTCACAGGTTGTCACAAAGGTGAGTAACCCAACATTACAAAAATCTGACCAGGTTATTGTCTACCTTGAGTGCTAATGGCAGATGTTTGGGGCTCTCCAGGGCTCCCCTTTGCCACACAGGAAGTCCCCTGTGTCACAGGGACTGCCCATGCTATCTCTTGCTGACTCTTTCTCTCTGTCCCCTAGGACTATAGATTGCTGATATAAATACCACTAATGAGCCTGAGCTGGAGGATGTCTCTGACATCCCATCCCAAAGGCTAGGCTCAGCTAATGCAGTTTGCAGGCTCATGTCAGGCAGTGTGGAGGTAAGGAAGGAAAGTCTGACAGGCCAGAAGAGGCTGATAGGAATACAGGCTAGTGCTTGAAGCCTGAGTGTCAGGGGAGAAGAGGGCATCATAGCCATTCATTTGCCATCTTATTTTTCCTTCCAGGCATCCATTGACCCACCCACTACTCATCCATCCTTCTACCCACACACTTACCTATCCATCTTTCCATGCACAACTCATCCATCCATCCTTCCTTACACATACTCACCCATGTATCTTTCCATCCACACACTCACTCATCCACTGACTCATCCATCTACTGACCCATCCATCTACCCACCCAATCATCCATCCCCTTCTATCTAACCACCCATCCACTGACACTTCAGTGGGTCCATTCTTCCACTGCACATCCATCCTCTTGCTCCTCTGTCCATCTTCCTTTCACCCTTTACTCATGGACTCCTCCATTTTCTTCCCTCGGCCATCTCCCATCCACTTACGCTCCACTTGTGCTCCCAGTCATTCACCATATCATCCATGCAACTGATTTCTCCCTTCCACCTGTATATCCATTACCCACAAACCAGGAGCCACCAGACTTTCCACCTACCCACCCACCTCATTTACTGTCCTCATATCTACCCATGCAGTCTCTCACACCTATTGCCTCTCAAGTGTTGCAGTTACCACCACTTTTTTTTTTTTTTTTTTTTTGGTTTTCTTGAACTCACGGCGATCCTCCTACCTCTGCCTCCCGAGTGCTGGGACTAAAGGCGTGTGCCACCATACCCGGCTACCACCACTTTTTTATACCGTGCGAGGTGGTAGAGAAAGCTGCACTCCCAAGACACTTTTATTTTCAAAATAGAGATGGTGAGTGCTAAGAAGAATATGCAGAGGGATTGATTCAGTGGCAGCACGCTGTGTGGAGGACTCTGACTGTGAACTTGATCTAGTGGGAAAGCTGCAGATTCATTCGGATCTAGGTTGTAATGTTACAGAGCCCAAGATAGTGGCTTCAATAAAATAGGCACTCTCTCTCGTATAATAGTTCAAGCATAAGCACAGAAAAAATGGTGTCCCTAAGGTGTCATGGACCAGTGTCTTTCAAGCTTGGTGCTCCTCCAGTTTTTAGTATGAGGCTCATTGGCCCAGGATTGCTGCTTCAGTTCTTAACATTACAATGGCAGTTGAGCCAGTGGGAAAGGGGAAGAAGTGGATGACAAACCCTTTTCTTTTAGGAGCATATTACTAAGAAAAGCCTTATCATTTCTGCTCTGGTCTCATTGTCTAATGTTTAGATATCTTTACTTGTAAACCAATCTAGGAAAACATTGTTTTTGTGTGAATATGGTATGTTTTTCTTTTCTTTTCTCCTCTATGTTTTTATTTTTGCAGTTCTGTGGATTGAATTTGAATAGATAACTATGTACTCAACTAAAGCTTGTGGGCTTTGTGGCTTTCTTACTGAAGGAAGAATGATAGAATTGCTAAAGGACACAAGCCACAGATAGTGCTGTGATGGTGTGATTGATTATTGATGTCTGCCATGGGCCAAGCAGGAGAAGTTACAACTTAGAGTCTGGAGCAGGGGAGTGTTTTATGCCTGCTTGCATGCCCTCTGGTCTTGTGAAAGTTGAGAAAATTCCCCCTTAGTCCCATTTTGCTTTCTTCATTTTTTAGTGGAAAAAATCTGACTTAAAACTTAAAATGAGCTGGGTGTAGTGGCACACACCTTTAATCCCAGCACTTGGGAGGCAGAGGTAGGAGGATTGCCATGAGTTCGAGGTCACCCTGAGACTCCATAGTGAATTCCAGGTCAGCCTGGGCTAGATTGAGACCCTACCTCAAAAAACCAAAAAAAAAAAAAAAAAAAAAAAGAAAGAAAGAAAGAAAGAAAGAAAGAAAGAAAGAAAGAAAAGAATAAAACTTAAAATCAGAAGAAATAAGAAAAAGAAAGCAGCCCCCACCAACTCCCCACTTTACAACTTGGGAGACTGAGACACAAAGAAGGAAAAGAAGTCAATTAGGGACATTCAAAATGTCTGGTTTCTTCATACCTGGTCTGGTGGTTTTTGCGGTACAACTGGGTACTTCTCTGTTTTTATTTTTAATTTTTTAAAAAAAATTTCTATGTAGGCTGGAGAGATGGCTTAGCAGTTAAGCACTTGCCTGTGAAGCCTAAGGACTCTGGTTCGAGGCTTGACTCCCCAGAACCCATATAAGCCAGATGAACAAGGCAGTGCATGCGTCTGGAGTTCGTTTGCAGTGGCTGGAGGCCCTGGCATGCCCATTCTCTCTCTCTCTCTGTCTGCCTCTTTCTCTCTGTCTGTTGTCCTCAAATAAATAATTAATTAAAAAATGTTTTTATGGGCTGGAGAGATGGATTAGCAGTTAAGGCAGTTGCCTGAGAAGCCTAAGGACCCATGTTCTACTGTCCACATCCCACATAAGTCAGATGCACAAAGGTGAGGCAAGGTGGCACATGCCCCCTAGGTGGCAAAAGCATCTGGAGTTCGATTTCAGTGGCTGAGGCCCTGATGTGCCAATTTTCTCTCTCTGTCTCTCTCTCTCTCTGAATCACTGTCTCTCTAAAAAATATTTTTCTTTATTTACTTATTTGAAAGAGAGAAATAGGAAGAGAGAGGGAGAGAGAGAGAGAGAAAGAATGGGCGTGCTAGGGCCTCCAGCCACTACAAACTGATTCCAGATGTGTGTGCCATCTTGTGCATCTGGCTTATATAGGTATGGGGGAATTGCACCTGGGTCCGTAGGCTTCACAGGCAAGCATCTTAACTGCTAAGCCACCTCTCCAGCCCTTCTCAGTTTCTTTTTAAAGCAACAGCTACAAAGCACCACAGGGTGCATATGCCCAAACTAGTGTTAAATATTTTTTTTTCTTTCTGGGGGAGGTGTGTTTCTTTACATATGCATGTTCGTATGTGTATGGGTGCAGGTGTGTTGTGTTATGTGTGTGAAGGTCAGAGGTCAATGTCAAGTGTCTTCCTCAATTATTCTCTACCATGTTTATTGAGATGTTCCCACACTGAACCTGGAGCTCACCAATTTGGCTAGACTAATGAGACAGCAAGCCCCAGGGATATTCCTATCTTCATCTCCCCAGTGCTGATATTATAGGCATATGCCACAATACTTGGTTTTGTGTGGATTCTGGGGATCTGGACTCAGGTCCTCATGCCTACATGGCACCTCACCTACTATCATCTCCATAGCCCCCAATTTTTGTTTTTTAATTTAAAAATATATTTATTTATTTATTTCCAAGGAGAGAGAAAAATGGCTGTGCCCAGTTCTTTTGTACTGCAAACAAACACCAGATGCGCACACCACTTTTTGCATCTGGCTTTACTTGGTTACTAGGGAATTGAACCTGGGTTGGCAGGCCTTTCAAGCAAGTGCCTTTAACTGCTGAGTCATCTCCCCAGCCCCATCTGTCTGTTTGTTTGTTTGTTTATTTATTTATTGATTGATTGATTTTTGAGGTAGGGCCTCGCTCTAGTTCAGGCTGACCTGGAGTTCACTATGTAGTCTCAGGGTGGCCTTGAACTCACAGTGATCCTTCTACCTCTGCCTCCGGAGTGCTGGGATTAAAGGTGTGTGCCACTATGCCCAACCCGTTTATTTTATTTATCTATTTATTTTTAAAATATTTTATTTTTTTATTTGACAGAGAAAGAGGGTGAGAGAGAGAATGGGCATGCCAGCCACTGCAAACGAACTCCAGATAGGTTCATTCCCTTGTGTATCTGGCTAACGTGGGTCCTGGGGAATTGAACCTGGGTCCTTTGACTTTATAGGCAAATGCCTTAACTGCTAAGCCATCCCTCCAGCCTGGCCTGTTTATTTTTGAGACAGGGTCTCACTTTGTAGCTAAGGCTGACCTCAAACTTATGACAAATCTTTTGCCCCATTCTCTAGATTGCTAGGTTTAAAGGCATGAGCTGACACGTTTATCTTAAATATGTTTCCTTTAGGACTATGTCCTGTTATTTTTAATTTTTAAAAATATTTTATTTTTATTTATTTGAGAGAGAGAGAGAGAGACGAGACAGGTAGAGAAAGAGAGAAAGAGAGAATACGTGTGCCAAGTTCTCCAGCCACTGCAAATGACCTCCAGATGTATGTGCCACCTTGTGCATCTGGCTCACGTGGATCCTGGGAAATCAAACCTGGGTCCTTTGCCTTTGCAGGCAAGGACCTTAACTGCTAAGCCATCTCTCCATCTCTGTGTCCTGTTATTTTTTTTTCACTGAGACAGAATGCCTAAGAGAAACAACTTAAGGGAAGAAGGATTTACTTTGGTCCAGAGTCTCTGATTTCAGCCAATGGTCATGTGGACAGAACAGCAAGGTGGGAATGTGTGGCAATGGCGGTTCACTTCTTGGCAGACAAGAAGGGGACAGGAACAATATATACCCCTTGAGTCCACCATGCTGAACTACTCTTTCCAGCTAGGTCCCACCTTCTATGTTTCAGAACCTCTCAAAATAGTGCTGGGACCAAGCTTTCAACACATGAGCCTACAGGCTCATATTCATATTCAAATAGACACTTAATATTCAAATAGAAATACCTGGTCTCCACAGCAGGTGCCAGAAGCATCTTTGCCCCTAATTGTTGTACCTACAAAGGTATCATGATGTTTCCCAGTATCCCCTGAGGGGAAGAGTCACTGCTGGATTAGAACCATTGACCTAGACACTTAGGACCAAGCTGTGGTTTAGTCTTTTTTCCTAAGAGCATCATAAATGTTCCAGTCTGAATCCAAACCAGGTACCTGACAGTGCAGATGACATATTGTGGTCCTGCCTCTTAACTGGCTGTGTGGCTGCGGAGAGGGAACTGCATCTGTCTGTGTCTTAGTTTTGCTGTCTGTGAAGTGGGGCCCTCTCAGAGGGTTCAGAGGCTAAGTTCTCATTCACAGCACTGAAGTCACGTCTATCCTCTTTGCAGGCATCACTGCCATGGCCTGGAACCTGGAGGAGAAGTTGCTGATAGTTGGCACCCAGGATGGCATTGTGACTGTGTGGGACATGCAGGAATGGCAGGTGGTCCACATTCTAACTGGACATACAGGTGAGGCACAGGAAGTAGGGTAGGTGGTTAACATATTCCTCTTGTCTCACAATGGTGACTTTCCAGCATTCAACAACCTTGTATTGAAACTTTTTTTGTTTAGTATCAGTTAGCCAGAGCTGTGTAACAAATTACCTCCCACACAGTGGCTGCAAGCAAGCTGTTTCTTTTTTGTTGTTGTTGTTGTACATAAGAGTGCACATTTGCCATGGTGCATATGTGGTGGTCAGAGAACAACTTTGGGTGTTGGTCCTTACCTTCCACCTTGTTTGCAGCAGGGTCTCTCATTGTTCATTGCTGTGTTTGCCAGAGTAGCTGCCCCATGAGTTTCCAGAAAATTCTACCTCTGCCTCCCTTTTTGCTATAGGCATGCTGGGATTACAGACACTGCTTACAGTGTCCAGCTTTTAGGATAGGTTCTAGGGACCCAAGTTTAAACACTCATGCCATATCCACTGAGCAATCTTTTCAGGACCACAGTCTGTCTTTTCCTCATCTTCTGTGGGTTAGTAATCCAGGCTGTGTTCTGCTGGGTGGTTCTCTGGTCCCTGAGTACACTAATGAATCAGCAGTTAGTTGGTAGGTTAGGGGAACTTGATAGTTCAGGATCTTCTTGACTAAGATATCTCTATCTCTTGATGGAAAGAGCTACAAAGTCACATTGTCAAGGGAAAGGTCTAGATTATACTGTCAAGGAGGGTATGGATTATAGTGGGTAAAGAACTGTAGTTAGGCCTGGGGAAATGGCTCAGTGGGTAAAGTACTTGCTATTCAAACATGAAGCCATAGGTCCATATCCCAAGCGCCCATGCAAAAATGTCCTGCATGGTGATGTGTGCCTATGATCCAGCACTGGGGAGATGGAAAGAGGAGGATCCCTGGGGCTCACTGGATAGCTTGTCTATCGGAGCTGGTAAAGTCCAGGTTAAGTGAGAGACACTGTCTCAAAAAAAAATAAGGTACACTTTCCAATATGGCCACATTGACTAAATCTCATGGGTTTTTTTGGGGGGCAGGGGGTTCAGGGTAGGGCCTCACTCTAGCCCAGGCTGACCTGGAATCCACTATGTAGCCTCAGGTGGCCTTGAACTCACAGCGAATCTCCTACCTCTGCCTCCGGAGTGCAAGGATTAAAGGCGTGCGCCATCATGGCACATTTTTGCTTTTCAATAAATAAATACATAAATAAAAAACACAAGGACTGGAGAGATGAAAAGATGGCTTAGAGGTAAAGTTACTTGCTTGTAAAGACTGTTGGCCCAGGTTCAGTTCCCCAGCCACCCACGTAAAGACAGATGCAAAAGGTAGCACAAGTATCTCTGTTTGCAATGACAAGAGATGCTGGACACAAACATATGTGCAAATAATAAATAAGTTGCTAAAAAGCTCTCACCATGAATGTCACTTTCACCCTGGAAAGAAAAAATTTAATGATAAATAAATAAATGGGGAAAGAGTGACTGAGGAAGACTAATGTCAACCTCTTCATATGCATGCACACCTGTGCACCTCCATACACACACCCACACACAGACATGCACATGAATACCATGTACACATTTACATTAAAAATTATAGTCATCTTTGTAATGTGTCTTATTACACTTTCTGCTGCTACAACAGAATGCCACAGACTGAGTAAGTTATAAACAATAGAAGTTTATTCTAGCCTCCTGAGTGCCAGGATTGCAAGCATGTGCCACCATGCCAGTCTCCTTTTTTTCCAACTTGGTTATGTTCAAATCCACCTGTCTTTTCTTTGGTAAGCCAGGATACTTCCAAGCTGATAGGCATTTTAGTAGTTACCAGGACTAACAGGCTAACAGGGCCTCCCCAACCATGTCCCAATGCAGCTGAAGTGAGGTGTGTGAAAGTGTTTGCCAACGGGACTCGTGCCCTCTCCACCTCAAAGGACCACACATTGCGTCTGTGGAATTTGCTTTCTGGCCAGGAGGAGTTTGCTACTTCTGATGAAGACTCAACAAGTTCTACTAACCCTCAGACCTGGGGTCTTCACGTGGATGAGGTGAACACAGTCGTGTATTCCACTTCAAGCTCAAAGGTAAGCAACCTTCCCCCATTTGGAAAGAAAAGCAGAGGGCAGAATATTCAAAGATTGGCTTGTTTCCATGAGGAGGGGCTTTCTGATATGGATGTGTGTGGATAGGGGCACACCATCACTTACAAGGTGTTAGAAGCCAAGTGTAGGGCCTCACACCTGGAATTCTAGAACTTGAGAAGCTGAGACAGGAGGGTTGCATCCAAGTTTCAGGCCAACCTGGGCTATAGAGTAGGACCCTGTCTCAAAAAAATCACCTTATTTTTTTTTAGACAGGATCACTCACTAAACCTAGAGCTCAGTGATTGAGCTAGAATGGCTGTCCAAAACACCCTAGGGCTCCATCTGTCCCTATCTCATCAGTACTGGGATTACTTCACAATTGGCCTTTATGTGGGTGCTGGGGATCTGAAGTCAGGTCCTTGTGCTTGCACAGCAAGCACTTTACCCACTGAATCATAACTCAGCCCCTTTTACACATACTTCTGCATATGTATGTATACACACACACACACACACACACACACACACACATATATATATATATATAATCTGATTTCTTTAATGTAATATAAAAGCCAGGGGGTAGGGGTATATCTTGGGGGTACAGCCCTGCCTAGAATCCCCAGTGAGGGTCTGGGGGAATTGTTCAGTAGTAGAACCTTCCTTAGCATATCTAAAACTCTGGGTTTTGTCCCCAGCACTGCAAAGTTTTATATATAGTGTGCATCAGAAATAGCATTAATGGGCTGGAGAGATGGGTTAGCAGTTAAGGCACTTGCCTGAAAAGTCTTAAGGACCCTAAGGACCCAGGTTCAATTCCCCAATACCCACATAAAGCCAGGCGCACAAGGTGGTGCATGCATCTGGACTTTGTTTGCAGTGGCTGGAGGCCCTGGTGTGCCCATTCTCTTCCTCTCTCTCTCTCAAATAATTAAATAAATAATAACAATTAAAAAAAAAAAACAACTTTTAAAGCCGGGCATGGTGGCGCACGCCTTTAATCCCAGCACTTGGGAGGCAGAGGTGGGAGGATCACCATGAGTTTGAGGCCACCCTGAGACTCCATAGTGAATTCCAGGTCAGCCTGGGCTAGAGTGAGACCCTACCTCGAAAAACAAACCAAAAAAAAAAAAAATTTTTTTTAAGGGATGGAGAGATGGCTCAGCAGTTAAGGTGCTTGCTTGCAAAATCTGACCCTGAGTTTGATTCCACAGTACCCACATAAAGCCAGATAAGAAAGTGGCACATACATTTGGAGTCTGTTTGCAGTGGCTAGAGACTCTGGCATGCCCATTCTCTTCAGGTGTGGTGGTGCACATCTTTAATCCCAGCAGTTGGGAGGCAAAGGTAGGAGGATCATTGAATTCGAGGCTAGCCTTCACTACATTGTGAATTCCAGGTCAGCCTGGGATAGAGCGAGACCCAACCTCACAAAACAATATATAATGACAGTTGCCATGTGCTTCTTACCCAACATCCCTTGTGGTCAACATCATATTGTTTTGTTTCTTATTTATTATTTTTAAAAAATGTTTAAGTAAATCAATTTATTTATTTGAGAGAGAGAGGGACAGAGGAAGAGGCAGATAGAAAGAGAATAGGTACGTCAGGGCCTCCAGACACTGCAAGGAACTCTAGATGCATGCACTACCTTGTGTATCTGGTTTATGTGGGTCTTGAGAAGTTGAACCTAGGTCCTTTGGCTTTGCAGGCAAGGGCCTTAACTGCTAAGTCATCTCTCCAGACCTGTTTTGTTTTCTAAATATTTTGTTTATTTATATATTTATGAGAGAGAGAGAGAGACAGACAGAGAATGGGCACGCTAGGGCCTCCAGCCACTGTCAATGAACTGCAGATGCATGTGCCGCCAAGTGCATCTGGCTTATGTGGTATTGTGGGAAACTTTTCCCTGGGGAGATACAGACACATGCCTATACCCCAAATAGGGCTCAGATGGAAGACCAAAGTATGATTACACCAATACCAGTTCAGTGAACCAATGAGGTTATTGGGGGGTCACTTACAGAACACAAAGATATGTTACTTATAGGAACATGAGCCCCCTCCCCGCCCCAAGCAGCCACTTTGATGGAGATTCTTGTTTGAAAACTACTCCTCGGATGCTCCTCCCTCAGCCTCAGGATGAGGGCTTACTTACAGAGCATCAGGACCCCAGAGCAGCCGCACCACAGAGAAGTCCCATTCCGCCCTGAATGACAACTTTCCCACGGCCACTTCTAGAAGCTCCTTCTCCCTGTCCAAGAGTATGAGACCACAGAGCAGCCCTTCAGTGGGGCTCACTATACTGAGATTACCCCTGCAGATGCTTCTCCCTCAGTCTCGGGCTGACAGAGCATGGAGACTCCAGAGACACCACCTCAATAGAGCTCACTGAAGCTCCTTGTTCCTAGATCTTTTCCTCTCTACATACTCTATCTCCCCCACTCACGTCATGAGATCTGGTGCATTATTGTATACAGCTGGCGCAGGTGAGGGTCTGATGACCTTCCCTACACCTTCTCTGGTGAGTTGACCTAGCTGCTTCTGATAAAGCTGACAATAAAACATGTTGGATCTGGGGAATCAAACTTGGGTCCTTTGGCTTCACAGGCAAGTGCCTTAACCGCCAAGCCATCTCTCCAGCCTCATCATTTTGTTTGGAAAGTGAGTCTTACTCTATAGCCTAGAATTATCTCAAACTTGTGACCCTCCTGCCTCAGCCTCTTGAGTGCTAGGATCACCTCCATGTGCCACCAGACCTGGCTCAAAAAGCTATTTTATAAACTTATTAAAAAAAGAAGGGAAGCCGGGTATGGTGGCGCATGCCTTTAATCCCAGCACTAAGGGAGGCAGAGGTAGGAGGATCGCTGTGAGTTCGAGGACACCCTGAGACTCCATAGTGAATTCCAGGTCAGCCTGGGCTAGAGTGAGAGCCTACCTCGAAAAACCAAAAAAAATAAAAAATAAAAATAAAAATAAGGGAGGCTGGAGAGATGGCTTAGCAGTTAAGGCACTTGCCTGCAAAGCCAAGGGTCCCAGGTTCAATTCCCCAGGACCCCTGTAAGCCAGATGCACAAGGGGCACATGTATCTAGAGTTCGTTTGCAGTGGCTATAGGCCCTGGTGCTCCCATTCTCTCTCTCTTCTCTCTCTCTCTTTGTTTGCAAATAAATAAAAAGAAGGGGACAACCAGATGTGGTATCACACGCCTTTAATCCCAGAGTTTGGGAGGCAGAGGTAGGAGGATCACTGTGAGTTTGAAGCCAAGAATTCAAGGTCACCCTGTGACTACATAGTGAATTCCAAGTCAGCCTGGGCTAGAACAAGACCCTACTTTGAAAAACAAAATAAAACAAAACAAAAACCTAACTAATTAATTAAAGAAGTAAAAATAAGGGGGCTGTAAAGATGGCTCAGAGGTTAAAGGCACTTGCTCACAAAGCCTGCTGGCCTAGGTTCACTTCTCCAGCACCCATGTAAAGCCAGATGTAAAAAATTGGTGCAAGTGTCTGGACTTCGCCTTAGCAGGAGACCTTGGCACACCCGTACCCACATGTGTGCACACACTCTCATGTGCAAATAAATATTTTTTTTGTTTTATTTGAGGTAGGGTCTCCCTCTAGCCCAGACCGACCTGGAATTCACTATGGAGTCTCAGGGTTGCCTTGAACTCTTGGCGGTCCTCCTACCTCTGCCTCCCAAGTGCTGGAATTAAAGGTGTGTGCCATCATGCCTGGCTTTAAATAAATTTTTAAAAATATTTTTACTTATTTGAGAGAGAGAGAAAAAGAGAAAATGGGCTTGTCAGAGATTCTTGCTGCTACAAATGAACTCCATACACATGTACCACATTGTGTATCTGGCTTTATGTGGGTACTGGATAATTGAACCTGAGCTGGTAGGCTTTATAAGCAAGTGCCTTTAACCACTGAGTCATCTCCCCAGCCCACATTATTTTTTTGGGGGGGGGTTTCAAGGTAGGGTTTCACTTTAGCCTAGGCTGACCTAGAATTCACTATTAGTCTCAGGGTGGCCTTGAACTCGCAGCAGTCCTCCTACCTCTGCCTCCCGAGTACTGGAATTAAAGGCGTATGCCACCATACCTAGCTCCAAATAATTTTTTTAACAAAAGAAAGTGTGGGAAGATTGCTCAGTGGTTAAAGGCACTTGTTTCATAAGCCTGCTGACCAGATTTTGCATCCCCAAAACCCACACAAAGCTAGACCCAAAGTGGCAGATGGGTCTGTAATCCCAGTGTACCTACAGCAATGGGAGGTGGAGTTAGGAGAATCTTGAAGCACACAGGCCAGCTAGTCTGGCGTTTCCAGCAGCACACTACAAAAGAGACTATTTCAAACAAGGTAGAAGGAGAGAACCAACACACTGAGGTTGTCCTTTGACCTTCACATATGCACCATGGGTGTGTAGGTGCGCATACACACACAAATAATAATATTTTAATAAATAATGTATATAAATGATGTTAGTAACCTATATCTGTAGTCCCATATACTCAGGAGAACAAGGCAGGAGGATTTTTTGAGCCCAGCAGTTCAGATGAGATCAGGCACATTCAAGGTGGTATGGCTGTAGATGAGCCCAGGAGTTCAAAGCCAGCCAACAAAGTGAGACTCCATAGCAAAAGAAAAGAGAGAGAGAGAGAGAGAATGAATGAATGAATGAGAATAGATCTTGCACTTGACTCTGGAAAGCTCAGTCAAGGTTGCACCTGAGACATCTCTTATTTGTCATTACTCTGTTAGGTTACCGCGTGGAATCTAAAAACTGCACAACTAGTTTTCTGTATCCTGGGAGATGCCTCTGATCCCTGGATGTGCATGGCCATGTTGCCTTCCCAAGCCCAGCTGTTGACCATGTCAGAGCATGGCATGGTCAGTCTATGGAGCTTGGACACAGGAAAACTACAGGACAAGCACCCATTGTCCAGCGTTAAAGAAGAGACTCCCACGTGTGTGGCCTCCCTCCAGAAACAAGGCAGGGTGGTCACTGGGTTTAGCAGTGGCTCCATCTCCTTGGTAAGCAACTTTCTCCACTTATCTCAAGAGTTCAGAGATGCCCTAGAACTTGGGAGGAATGCTGTTGCCCATGGCTCTTACTGAATGATGCCTACCTGTGGCTGGTGTTCCTCCACCCTCTTCTTCTTCCTCTTTTCTTCTCCTCTTCCTTCTCCCTCCTCCCTCTTCTTATTTTGGTGTTTGTGTGGTGTGTGTGCATTTGGTGTATGCCCATGTGTGTGCACATGCACACATTCTATGCACAAGTGTGTGGAGGCCAGAAGAGGACTCTCTTCCATCTAAAGGCAGGTTTTGTCAGTGAACCTGGAGCTCTCTACTTTTCAGCCAGACTGAATGGTGAGCCCCAGCAATCCTCCTGCCTCTACTCCCCTGAGCACTGGGTTACAGGTATGCATGGCCACACCTGGATGTTTTTTTTATTTTTAAAACTTTTTTTACTGACTACTTCCATAATTATAGACCATAAACCATGATAATTCCCTCCCTCCCCCACTTTCCCTTTCACAAATACACTCTCCATCATATCACCTCCCCTTCTCATTAGTCTCTCTTTTGTTTTGATGTCATCATTTGTTCTTCCTATTATGAGTATCCTGTGTAGATAGTACCAGGCATTGCAAGTTCAGGGATATCCAGGCCATTTTGTGTCTGGAAAACTGCATTGTAAGCAGTCCTACCCTTCCTTTGACTCTTACATTCTTTCTGACACCTCTTCCACAATGTACCCTGAGCCGTGGAGGGTGTGATAGAGATATTTCAGTGCTGAATATTCCTCTGTCACTTCTTCTCAGTACTGTAGTGCATTTTGAGTCATCCCGGAGGTCACTGCCACCTGAAAAGAGAAGCTTCTCTAACCCCAAAGTGAAAGTAGTGTTAATACATGAGTATGAACATTGAGAGAAGTGCTTACTGGGCAGTTTGATGAGCATAATTTATGCATTTAGCCATCATAGGTTTTCAGTACCAGGCATGTATTCCCTCCTATGGAGTGGGCCTCCAGTCCAAACAGTGAGTAGTTGGTTTCCCCCATAACAGACATGCCACAATTGCACCCATTGACTCATCACCCTGGCAAAGAGGAGAAATGATAGCAAAGACAGAACAAAGGAAGGCTGACACAGACGGTAAAGAATGATGGATCTCTTGCTATAAACCCTGACTGATTTTGGAACTTTATTGTTCTGGGAGGGTGTGTGACCTCACATGGAGGCATTCTAGGAAAGACTGGGTTTTCTCTCGTTTCTCCTCTTCTATCTAGATGTGGATTCTTTTCTTCAAATTCTTCTAATAATAGTTGTTTTTGGTATTCATGGTCATCTAATAGAAGAAGGTTAGTGGCATATGGAGGAGGAATCTGTTTGGTAAGGGCAGTTCCAATAAGTGTTTGAGTTAGGCCTCTGACACAGGCAGGACACAACATCCCATCAGCACTAAGACTCCAAGGACTATGACTAATGAGGTTATGATGGATATGTCACGATTCCTTTCTATTTTCCAAACCATCATTCCATGAGATCTCTAATAGGGCAATTTGTATTTGAGTTTTCAGCTAGCACATTAGCACCTGCGGTGCTTTGGTAATGGTTGCACTGGGAGCATTGTTACAGGAAATAAAAGCGTAACATTGAATTCCATCATTTTACAAACTCTGCCTTTTCCTACTAACATAATAGCTAATGCCAGCCTGTTTTTCCAGGCCATTTGGCTAGTTGGCCCCAGTTGTTTTGTTATCCCCTTGATTGCACCTTGGGTATAGTGAACAAATCTCTGTTGGTTATAATAGATACAATTGATCCAATCAATATTTTTGTTTATCGGTACCCAGAATAGGACAAATTCAAACCTTGAATCTATCTGATTTCTGGGTTTAAACTCATTTGATGTTCCCGTAGGAACTCCAATTTCATCCATGTATACTTGTGGATCAAGGAACCATATGGTTGATCTGGGAGTATACTTCTTTTCTTTCGAGGTTACACTCCTGTCTGAGGGACTTGGGGTCTATCTGCCATAGTGAAACGAATGTCTAATTGCACCAAAATACAGGTACCTTTCCATTTTCCTGGGAGACCTCCACTACAGGTCATCCACAATACCCCCAGATATCAGCTCGAGCTATTGTCAAGGTGGTTCTATTGTTGAGCCTCTGAAAGGACTGGCTTCTGTGGCATCTTGTCACATTCCCAATGAACTCTAATTCTCCCTCTTGCCTGCTAATGCATGAGGTATAATTAGTGCCTGGGAGCAGTGACTTGATGGTCCTCAGGGGCTGACCAACAGGATCCTCGGCCTTTAGTAGTGACAATGTTTTCAGAACTTATTATCCCAAGCCTTGCTGACTTAATAGAGGGCTACCATGCACTTGATGCCATCAGGGTTGGAGAACCATCCCAATGGGAAAGAGACTACCTGGGCTTATTGTCTCACTGTCACACAAGCATAACAGTCACTTTTGTTGAAAGTGCAGAGAGAATATTTGATGGATTCCAACTAGATGTTTGTGTCCCCATGTCCTGGTCATACTTTTATGTTTGTCTTAGTTCCTTGACTTCTACTATTTGGACCTTGGTAAGGTTGTTAATGGGAGGCAAAAGGGGCCTCTTGTATTTCATCAGGAGCTAGAGTAGATGCAAGATTAGGAATTACACTTTGGGTAGGTAAGACTAGTCATAGTTCAAAGAATACAGTAGGAGCTTTTTCAGGTACATTGCCCCCCAATCTATATTGTTTGATCACTGTTGACATGTTAGTCATAAGTGAGAGGTTCTCAATAACCAGAAGAGGATTAAATTGTAAAACCTGGCAGTTTGGGGCAGGAGTGCCCCTGTAAATTTGAATTCTGCTTATTAACATTTCATCATTAAGATCTTTTTTTTTTTTGTTTTTTGTTTTTTTTTTTTTTTCGAGGTAGGGTCTCACTCTAGCCCAGGCTGACCTGGAATTCACTATGGAGTCTCAGGGTGGCCTCAAACTCACAGCAATCCTCCTACCTCTGCCTCCCGAGTGCTGGGATTAAAGGCGTGCGCCACCACGCCCGGCTTAAGATCTTTATACTCTGTGGAAGTTCATCCAATATATTCAGTAGTCCATCACATGTCTACCCAGTGAACACAACCATAACTGCCATATAGGGGGGTTAGGAAGGACTAGGCTATTGATACATGTATATCCCACAAGTAAAGAACTGACAAGTATCAAACTTAATACTTGGGCTTGGAGAGATGGCTTAATGGTTAAGGCACTTGCCTGCAAAACCAAAGCACCCAGGTTTGATTCCCTAGTACCCACGTAAAGCCAGATGCACAAGGTGGCACACATGTCTGGAGTTCATTTACAGTGTCTAGACGCCCTGGTGTGCCCATTCTTTCTCTCTCTCTATCTGCCTCTTTCTCTAAATAAATAAATGTATATAAAAACTTAATAGTCAAAGGTGAAATACTCTGGGTTATATTAATATTGAAATGACAAGTAACAGAAAATAGAATGTGATTAAACTCACCACAAGATGATCTTGGTGTCTGATAATCCAGTATTGTGCTATCTATCCATTTTTCTTTGAAGCCTGGTGGGGAAATCTTTACCCAGGTATGGTGAGTCCAGCCTTGTTCTATGGTCCTGACAACAGTCTTGGTGGTTAGAAGGATGAAGAAGGGACCTTTCCAAGCAGGTTCTAGTTTATCTTCTTTCCAATATTTAATCAACATGTGGTCTTCTGAGTGGTAGGAGTGGACTGGGAAGTTGAGTAGTAGGGTTTGGGCCAGGAGGCCTTTTTCCTGAGAGAAAATATAACATAAGGGCTGGAGAGATGACTTAGCAGTTAAGGCATCTGCCTACAAAGCTAAAGGAACTCAGTTCAATTCCCCAGGTCCCATGTTAGCCAGATGCACAAGGGGGGCACATGCACCTGGAATTCGTTTGCAGTGGCTAAAGGCCCTGGCATGCCCATTCTCTCTCTCCCTGCCTCTTTCCTCCCCCTTCCTCTCATTTAAAAAAAAAATTTTAAAAAGAAAATATAGCATAAGACAAACCAAATATGTAATATTTGAGAAATTGGTCTTTTGTTTCACAGATCAGTATGTGGTTATGTTAAGAAAGGGTATTCTAGGGCTGGGGAGATGGCTTAGCAGTTAAGGCATTTGCCTATGAAGCCAAAGGACCCAGGTTCGATTCCCCAGGGCCCACGTAAGCCAGATGCACAAGGGGCACATGCATCTGGAATTCATTTGCAGTGGCTAGAGGCCCTGGCATGCCCATTCTCTCTGTGTCTGTCTCTCTTCTCTCTCTATCTCTCTTTGCTTGCAAATAATTTTTTAAAAAAAAAAAAAAAGAAAGGGTATTCTATGCAGCATCTCATAAAGAAAGACCCATATCTTTCCAGGGAGCCATCTTTTTTTTTTTTTTTATTTTTTTTTATTTTTTCTCCATTTTTATTAATATTTTCCATGATAACAAAAAAAATCCCATGGTATTACCCTCCCCCCTTTCCCCTTTGAAATTCCATTCTCCATCATATCCCCTCCCCATCTCAATCTTTCTACTTACATATATACAATACCAACCTAATAAAAGCCCTCCTCCCTTTCTTTCTCTTCCTTTTCTATCTCCTTTTTTAACTTACTGGCCTCTGCTACTGAGTTTTTTCCTTCTCACACAGAAGCCCAATCATCTCTAGCTAAGATCCACATATGAGGGAGAACATGTGGCGCTTGGCTTTCTGGGCCTGGGTTACCTCACTTAGTATAATTCTTTCCAGATCCATCCACTTTTCTGCAAATTTCATAACTTCATTTCTCTTTACTGCTGAGTAAAACTCCATTGTATAAATGTGCCATATCTTCATTATCCACTCATCAGTTGAGGGACATCTAGGCTGGTTCCATTTCCCAGCTATTATAAATTGAGCAGCAATAAACATGGTTGAGCAAGTATCTCTAAGGTAATGAGATGAGTCCTTAGGATATATGCCTAGGAGAGCTATAGCTGGGTCATATGGTAGATCAATCTTTAGCTGTTTTAGGAACCTCCACACTGATTTCCACAATGGCTGGACCAGATTGCATTCCCACCAACAATGTAGAAGGGTTCCTCTTTTTCCACATCCCCGCCAACATTTCTGATCATTTGTTTTCATGATGGTAGCCAATCTGACAGGAGTGAGATGGAATCTCAATGTAGTCTTAATCTGCATTTCAGGGAGCCATCTTTTTAAAAACATTTTATTTTTATTTACTTATTTATGAGAGAGAGAGAATGGGCTCACCAGGGCCTCTTGCCACTACAAAAGCACTTCAGATGCATGTGCCATCTTATGCATCTGGCTTGCATGGGTTCTGAGGAATCAAATCTGGGTCCTTAGGCTTCAAAGACAAGTGCCTTAACCACTAAGTCATCTCTCCAGCTGCTCCAGGGAGCCATCTTAATGGCTAAGGGAAGACACTTTGTCCAGGATCACTTAGTCTCTAAAATTAATTTGTTTATATGAGTTATGAGGATCTGATTAATCAATTCAATCTTTCCAGAGGAAGGAGGATGCCACGGGGCATGATATTCCCATTTAATTTCTAGATTTTGTATGGGTTCTGTAGCAGACAGCTTCAGGTTTGCTGAGATGAACTTCCAGACCAGGCACAGTTATGGAAGGAAGGGATTTATTGAAGCTTACAGATCCAGGGGAAGTTCCATAATGGTGGAAGAAGCTGGCCTGCTTTCACGGGATCAAACACAGGGAGAAAAATGACAAGCCAAAAGCCACACCACACAGCACACTTCAGGAACTCTAGCTAGACACATCTTGATTTCTTTAGATTGGAATCTCACACCCACCATCACACCATAGGGCTGGGCCCTAAGATCCACCCAGTGACACTGTCTCCAATCAGGTGGCTGCAAATCCAAGCTACAAGCAAATAAAACACTGAATATATTGGGGGCTATCTATTCAAACTACCACAGGCTCCTTAAGAACACGAGGCATCGGAATCGGTTGTTGATGTTTCCAAACATAGGCCCAGTGTTTTTCTAGTAAGGTTTTAATGATGTTATAGGCATTCATGCCAGGGAGAGGGAACACTTCTACCCAGTGGGTTAAATGATCCTCTTTTACTAAAACAGACATGAGAAGGCCTATTGTTGGCATCTTGGTATAGTCAATTTGGATACTTTGGAAAGGTCTTAGCCCTGGACTTCTTCCCCCAGGAAGTTCCTACCTTGGGGCTTGTTTATTAGTTTTCTAACCTGTGAGGCACCATTCTGAGATTTGTTTAGCCAAATGTATATACCCATACATCCATAAATATGCAGAGCTGTGTCACAGATAGCCCGAGGCCCCCAATGACACTCTTGATAGAGATGGGTGAGGATTCGCCTCATGAGAAGCGTACATAGGACCATTTCCTTCCTGTATTTGTATAAGCCTCTATCTTCTTTCATTGTTCTTCCTCTGTCTGGGTGAAAAGTGGGTTGATAGTGAGGACAGGAAGATGGGGAGTGAAGTGAAGGATTGGGGCTTTGGAGGAAAGGACAGCCTGCTTTGCTTCCTTACCAGCCATAAAGTTCCCCTTGGCTTCTAAGGTC
Organism: Dipus sagitta; assembly: GCA_036346955.1. Classification (NCBI taxonomy): domain Eukaryota; kingdom Metazoa; phylum Chordata; class Mammalia; order Rodentia; family Dipodidae; genus Dipus; species Dipus sagitta. Next base: position 218,667,220 of record CM070770.1, read on the forward strand.
ATTCATTTCTGATGTTTCTTCTGGGAGTTTTAAGTGTTCCAGTACCTGTTGAATTAGTTTCCTGGATATTAGCTTCTGCCCTTGCTATTGATTAACCCTCATCCTGCCCAAATTTTTCCAAAGGCGTGAACAACCCCAAACGTATACCTGGCATTGGTACAAATGATCTCTTCTTTCCTCTTTAGATGTTTGAGAACCTGGTTCAATGAAAACAATCTGCAGGTTTGGGAGACCAACCATTTGGAAACCTTCTAGACTCTTTAACAGATAGAGTTTTCCCATCTATGAGGGAATATCCATTATGCCTTTTCCTTCTATAGTCCTAGATGACCTGTCTATGAAAAGGTAGGACCATGTTTGGAAATGAATCTCACAGAGATCTGGCCTAATGTTTATCTAATAATCGGTTATGTCCATGCATGAATGTTCTGGGCACCCCAGGACGGGGTCCCCCTATTAGAAAAGTGGCTGGGTTAAGAACCCCATCTGTGGTTAAAGTTAACTCATCTCTTTCTAACAGGATAGCCTCATATTTCAATATTTCAGGGTCTGTCAGACATCTTCTAGCCTTCTGGTTAAGGATAGTTCTGACTTGGTGAGGAGTGCTAACTATCAGTTTCCCAACAAAGGTCAATTTTTAGCTTTTCTTCCTCAGGAGATGATAGCTATCACAGATTGAATGCATTCCAGCTATCCTCTAGTGACTGGATCTAGGAGTTTCAATAGGAAAAAAACAGTTGGTGTGTCCTCCATGTTCTTAGGTTAAAACCCCCAGGGCTGGGCTGGAGAGATGGCTTAGTGGTTAAGTGCTTGCCTCTGAAGCCTAAGGACCCAGGTTCGAGGCTTGATTCCCCAGGACCCACATAAGCCAGATGCACAAGGGGGCACACACATCTGGAGTTCGTTTGCAGTGGCTGGAGGCCCTGGTGCGCCCATTCTCTCTCTCTATCTGTCTCTTTCTCTCTCCGCTGTCTGTCACTCTCAAATAAATAAATAAAAATAAACAAAAAAATTTTTAAAAAAACAACAACAAAAGAAAAGCAGGGCAGGTCCCTTACTGGTGTTTACAAACAAGTACAAGGGCTTTTCTAAAGAAGGTAGTACTGAAGCAGTAATAAGGGCCTATTTTAAATCTTCTATTTGTTTAATTGCCCCTGGGGTCCAGAAGAGGTGGTCTGGTCCCTCTTGAGTTAATTTGAGGTAAAGAGAACGTAGGAGTCTATCCAAAGGTGGTAGTATCCAATCAGACCCAGGACTTTCCAAAGGTTTGGTTTGCTGCCTGGCATGGAGAGGTTTAGGGTTCAATTCTTTCAGAAATTAATTTTCTTTCTTCTTTACTGATTCAGTGCCCCAAGTATTTTATACTTCCTTTTCTGTGAATTAGCATTTGCTCTTGGAAATCTGTAATCCCCATGATCCTAAGAAGCTTAAGAAACTGATGGTGGTGTTTATAACTACAATCTGGGTATCCCCTTACAGTAATAGGGCATTTACATATTGAATAAGGCACATCTGGGAGGGTAAACTAAATTTTTCTAAGATATGTTCCAGAATCTGAGAGGTGAGGGGAATCAGTGAAACTTTGGTGAAGGAAAGTCCACCAGTCTTGCTGGTCTGGCCAGAGTGGGGTCATCCCATTCAAAGATGAATATAGCCCTATGTTTTTTGCCAGGGGGACATGTCTACAAGGCATCCTATAAGTCTATGACACTGAACCATTGGTATTCATAGGGAATTCTACTAAGGAGCATTTAGGGGTTCAGAACCACAGGATATTTGGTTCTGATGACCTGATTAATGGCTCTAAGGTCTTGAACAAGTCTACAGGATCCATCAGCCTTCCTGATGGATGGTATTGAAGTATTAAAGGAGGACATACAGGGTTTAACAAGGCCATCCCAGATTAATCTTCCCTCTAGGGAAATCTGGTATTGTCTCCTTCTCATAACCTCTTTGGGGTTCTTTAATTGAACATGTATGGGTGGGATCAGTACATTTCCTCAGTTCTCCTCAGCGACCCAGACAGTGGGCTAAATCATCTCAGGACCAAGATGTCTGACCTTCTCCTGACAGATTTGAGCCTTTTTCTTAGAGACCTTATATCCAGCCTCCCATAGGAGGGTGGGAATCACATGCATCCCTTCCATGCAGTCCTCTTTAGTGACTCTGTCTAGCAATAAATCATCCAGTTGCAGAGCACCTGGACACTAGAAAGAGGGGCTGCTGAACTGGCTCTCTCAGTATTTCCCCACTGAAGTATAAGGTAACCAGCTTCATCTGATGTTGATGGTACAGGTGGCAGTTGGAGGTATAAAGATGCATATGGTGGGGGAACTTCCTAGGGCTCCTCAGATGAAACAGGTTTCACAGGCTCCAATCTACATTTAGAGGATGCCATTACCCTAGCCTTCATGATCCTATAGTTATTTTTTTTTTTATTTTTGAGGTTGGTCTTGTTCTAGCCCAGGCTGACCTAGTATTCATTATGTAGTCTGAGGCTGGTGTCAAACTCACTGTGATCCTCCTACCTCTACCTCCCAAGTGCTGGGATTAAAGGCATGTGCCACAATACCTGGCCTACAGTTCTTTTTTTTTTTAAATATTTTATTTATTTAAGAGAGAAAGGGGCTGGAGAGATGGCTTAGCAGTTATGGTGCATGCAGGTTTGATTCTTCAGGTCCCACATAAGCCAGATACAGAAGGTAGCGTATGCATCTGGAGTTTATTTGCAGTGGCTAGAGGCCCTAGTGCTCCCATTCTCACTCACTCCCTCTCTCCCTCTCTCTCTGTCCCCAATAAATAAATAAAAATAAATCTTAAGGGGGCTGGAGAGATGGCTTAGAGGTTAAGCACTTGCCTGTGAAGCCTGAGGACCCCGGTTTGAGGCTTGATTCTCCAGGACCCACGTTAGCCAGATGCACAAGGGGGCGCAAGCATCTGGAGTTTGTTTGCAGTGGCTGGAGGCCCTGGCACGCCCATTTTCTCTCTGTCTATATCTGCCTCTCTCTCTCTCTCTCGCTCTCGCTCTCGCTCTCGCTCTCGCTCTCGCTCTCGCTCTCGCTCTCACTCTCGCTCTCGCTCTCTGTCCATTGCTTTCAAATAAATAAATAAATAAATAAACAACAACAACAAAAAATAAATCAATCTTTAAAAAAGAGAGAGAGAGAGAAATAAGTTGAGTGTGGTGGCACATGCCTTTAATCCCAGCACTCAGGAGGCAGAGGTAGGAGGATCACCATGAGTTTGAAGCCACTCTGAGCCTACATAGTGAATTTCAGGTTGGCCTGAGCTACAGAGACCCTACCTCACAAAAAGAGAAATATTTACTTAAAAATTAATAAAATAGAATAAAAAGAGAGAAATAGGCAGATGAGAAAGAGAGAGAGAGAGAGAGAATGGGCACACAAGAGCCTCTAGCCACTGCAAACGAACTCCATATGCATGTGCCACCTTGTACATCTGGGTTATGTGGGTCCTGGGGAATTGAACCTGGGTCCCTAGGCTTCACAGGCAAACACCTTAACCATTAAGCCATCTCTCCAGCCCAGTTCTCTTATAACACATTTTTCTCCAGTTCTCTTGTAAACACATTTTCAGCCAGCATGGTTGAAGAGGACAATATCTTGCCAGCAGTCAATGGAAAGAAACTTATGGTATTCTGGTTTCTTGGTAACCTTAAATACTTATTAATTACCTCCTTATCCAATGACCGTCCAGGGGCCATTCCACCCCAAATGATGGCCAATCTATTTCACAGAAGTTCCAGAGTTTCAGGAGACAGTATAACACCACAATCTCCTGAATATGTTTTCTTGAAATTTTTCACTAGACAGTCTAAGTATGTTTGCTCTGTTTGCCACCCATTTCCTCCCAAACACAAGAAGAGAAAGGTGGCAGGGGTGGGTGGCAGGAATCCAATAATCTCTCCAACCCTTTTACCAATTGGCAAATCTGTATAATCCCAAAATCCAGATTAAGATCTAGGGAAGTGGGCTGGAGAAATGGTTTAGCAGTTAAGGCACTTGCCTGCAAAACTTTAGGACCCAGATTTGATTCCTCCGTACCCATATAAGCCGTATGCACAAGTTCATTTGCAGTAGCTAGAGGCCCTGGAATGCCCATTCTCTCTCTCTCTCTTTCTCTCTCCCTCAAATAAATAAATAATTTTTTTTAGAAAAGATCTCAGAAAGTGATGAATCCCCCAGAGAGCCTGACATTGCCTTAAGCCATATGAGGTTGGGTTACCACAGAATCAGATTGGAACTCCACACTCAATTCAGTCCTTTCACTGAGTAGGAATTCTCCTTTTGTCTCATTTGCTCAACATCTCAAACTCATTGCCCAATTCTCTGGAGCCATTATAGAGTTGTATTTCATCTTTCCCCCCATAAGATAACTCAGGCAACTCTGCCCTTTGAGAGCAGGCTGACCAGAACCAAAATAGGTCTTACCCATGTGATGGGCGTTGCTTCCTGACCTGGTTCCTAGGCCTGAGTTCCACTGTACTTTTCAGGTCCTTGACCCAATACATCAAGGCCAGTTTCCTACAGATCAGCTGGTCTGCTAGTGCCAGGTGACTTGCTGCTGCCAACACTCTGCCAATAAGGAAGGTGAAAACTCCAATGTAGTCAGCTCCACATTGCTGGGATGAACATCCAAACCAGATGCAGTTTATGGGAGGAAAAGATTTATTTCAAGCTTACAGATCCAGAGAAAGTTCCATCAAATGGCAGAAGCTGGCTGCCATACATAAATCCAAGCAGAGAGATACCACCAAACAGCCAGCAACACAAGCAAGCACAGCCAGAGCTCAAAACCGCTCTGCACACCTTTAGGCTGGTTTCAGATCCACCCCAGTGACACAACCTGTCTGTAGCAGGAGTCTACTAGTGGCTAAAGCTATAAACCTCCTTCAGCAAGGCTCCACCTCCAAAACTGGCATTACCTAGAAACCAAGCATTGAGAGCACATGAGTTTATGAGGGATTCAAACCATCACACTTGGCTTCTGATTAGGGCTTTATGCTGCTTCATAATATGGTGGTAATCTAAAGCAGGAAGTGAGTGTGTAGGAAAGGACGTGAGAAAAGTAGAAGAGAATATGACCTGGTTTAGGTGTTTTTTTGTTTTTTGTTTTATTGTTTTTTTGAAGTAGGGTCTCATTCTAGCCCAGGCTGACCAGGAATTCATGATGTAATCTCAGGTAGGCCTCAAACCCACTGAGATCCTCCTACCTCTGCCTCCCAAGTGCTGGAATTAAAGGCAGGTACCACCATGCCTGGCTCTGATTTAGTTTTTAAGTGTGTGTGTGTGTGTGTGTGTGTGTATGTGTGACATAGGAAACTTTCCCCAGGGAGATGGGAACACATGTCTACTCAACCAAGTTAGGATTCAGACAACAGATCACAGTACAATTTCATCAAAACTAGTTTTTGGCAAGTTTATTGTGGTTGCTTGCAAAGCAGGTTGCTTACAGGAGCGTGGGTGACTCAAAGGCAGCTGCATCACTGAAAAGCCCACCCCTGCAGGTGTGATGGACTCAAGGAAGCTGCCTCTCTGAAGCTCACTATACCACCTACAGGCAGCTGGCAGGGCAGATGGGAGAATCTCCTCTCAAGCAGAGTTGCTTAACCTTAGGGAGGGGTCTTGCAACCTCTTAGACTTTTTTTTTTTAATCTTTTTTGTTTATTTTTATTCATTTGTTTGAGAGTGACAGACAGAGAGAGAAAGAGGCAGAGAGAGAGAATGGGCGCGCCAGGGCCTCCAGCCACTGCAAAGGAACTCCAGACGCGTGCGCCCCCTTGTGCATCTGGCTAAAGTGGGTCCTGGAGAATCAAGCCTTGAACCTGGGTCCTTAGGCTTCACAGGCAAGCGCTTAACCATCTCTCCAGACTTTTTGACCATTTGACTCCCTTCTCCCTTCAGAAGGGAATGTTTCAATTCAGAGAGAATTGCAATACAACACTGGTTAAGACCTGCCCCTCCAGCAGGGTGTGGTGGGGCAATGAGTTCATAGGTCAGCCTGCAACTACATAGTGAATTCCAGGTCAGCCTGGCCTAGAGCAAGACTTTACTTTGAAAAAAACAAACCAAAACAAACAATAATAACAACAAAAGAACAAAACCTGCCCCTCAACAGTTGTTTGTTGCCCCTATAACCTTTGATGGTGGCCATGTGACCTTTTAAATTTCAGTTCTCCCAGACTTGTTGACCTCTTGACTCCTTCTTCCCTTCAGGAGTGAATATTTCAATATGGAGGAATTTGCTATACAACAGTATGTTCAGATGTCATTCCTCTTTGATGCCATACACCTCTCTTTATCTCACTGGCCTGGAACTTGCCAATTAGGCTGGACTTACTAGCCAGTGAGCCCTGGAGATCCAACATTGGGATGACTGGCACATGCTTCCATGCCTGGTTTTTATATGGGTGCTGGGGATCAAAACTCAGGTTCTCATACAACACAAACACTTTACCCACTGAGCTGTCTCCCTAGCCCATGACCCGATTTATTTATTTTTTTTTCCAAGGTAAGGATTTCTAGCATAGGCTAACCTTGCACCCACTCTATAGCCCTAGACTGGCCTTAAACTCATGGTGATCCTCCTACCTCAGCCTCCTGTGTGTGTTGAGATTAAAGATATCCACTACTGTGCCCAGATTTATTTATTTTTTTGAAGTAGGTACTCAATCTAGTCCAGGATGACCTGCAGTTCATTATGTAGTCTCAGGTTGGCCTTGAACTCACAGCAATCCTCCTACCTCTACCTCCCAAGTGCTGGGATTTAAAGGCATGTGCTACCATGCCAGGCCAGCTAATGTCTGCTGTGGTGGTATACACTTCTAATCCCAGCACTCACGGGGTAGAGACAGGACAATCAGAAGTTCAAGATCATCCTTGGCTACATAGAGAGTTCAAGGCTGGCCTGCACTACATGAGAGTCTATCAAACAAAACAAAGGGTCTAGGAATGCTGCTTAGTTGGCAAAGCCCCTGCAAGACTTTGAGTTTGAGCTTCAACAATTCAAAAATAAAAATAAAAACACAGAGGGTAAAGTTCAGCCTTGCAAGTATGAGGACTTGAGTTTGATCCTCAATACCTATGGAAGATGCTGGGTGTGGTGGTTTCAAATGTAATTCAGCTATGGGGAGGCAGAGACAGGAGGATCCTTGATGGTCGCTAGCCAGCTAGTCTAGCCTAACTGGTGAGATCCAGGCCAATGAGATACCCTGTTTGAAAAAGAGGTGGGTAACATTGCTTAGGAAAGATACCTAAAGTTGTCCTCTGGTCTCCTACACACACAGATATGCATGTGTACCTATACACACACATGCACACACACCACCAACAAGTTTATTGAAATCATGAAAATACCAATACAAAGCGAAAAACGAACATGGATCTTCATGACCTTCATCAAGGTCAGCATGCTCCAGTTACTATGTGACATTAACCCTTCAGAAAGAAAGAAAGAGAAAGGGGGAGGAGGGAGAAAAAAAGGAAGGGAGAGAAAGAAGGAAAGGAAAAACCAAACAAAGCCCCATTTATTAATTCAACTGCCGAACAAAAAATACCCTGGAAAGAAGAGACTGAATGTATGTGTTGGGTGATGGTGGTGAGAACGGCAGCGGACTGCGTCAGGAGCGATGAAGACAGAGACAATGGAAAGCCATCCCTAACATGAAGGCTAAACAAAACCTATCAACCTAGATTTCCATGTATACTGAAAATATCCTTCAAGCCAAAGGCAAAATAAAAGCATTTCAGGAAAACAAATCCTGAGAAAACGGTTCATCACGTTAGTGCTCTGTGAAATGCTCACACATTTGGCAGGCATGGCGGTGCATACCTATAGTCTCAGCACTTGGGTTGACTATGGGTTTGAAGGCAGCCTTGGCTACAGAGTGAGACCCTGGGTCAGTAATAAGGAGCAAGGCTGGGGTGGTGGTTCCCTAAAGAAAATGCTTGCCACAAAAGCATGAGTACTCAAGTTTGGATCTGGAGAACCCACATACAGTAGACACTATAGTGCTCTTAAGTCTGTAATCCCACTTTACCTAGCACGAGGTTGGAAGTGAAGACAGGAGAATTGAGTGGAAGCTCATGGGCCATGAATCCTGGAAAATGCAGCAGCAAATGATGAGAAATCCTGCCTCAAACAAAATGGCAGGCAAAGACTGACACCCAAATTTGTCCTCTGACTTCCACACACATGCTATATGTACTCACACATGAACATGTGCACACACTCACATATACAACACACACACACACACACACACACACCAAAACAAAAGAAACTAAGGAACCTATATTGTTTGGAAGACAATGGAATGATAAATCATGTATGTCAGAGGAGGGCTGGCAAACAATGACCTCCCTTCTTTGCACAGCTGAAGCTCAAGATGGTTTTTATGTGATTGAAAGCAATCAGAATATTTTGCACCCTGTAACTGTCCTAAGCAATCCTTGTTTAGGTGTCCAGAAATGAAGCATACAGCTATGCCTGTTCTCTTACTGCCCATGACTGTATGTGTCACAGTGGTAGGGCTGACACTATGAAAGCATGCAGTAAACATGTTTTGGGGCTAGGGAGATGGCAGTGGTTAAAGGCACTTGTTTGCATAGCTTACAGATCAGAGTAAGTTCCATCAAATGGGCAGAAGCTGGCTGCCATACATAAATCCAAGCAGAGAGATACACCAAACAGCCAGCAACACAAGCTAGCACAGACTAGTGATCAAAAACCGTCTGCACACTTTAGGCTGGTTTCAGATCCAACCCCAGTGGACACAACCTGGCTGTTGCAGGAGTTCTACGAGTGGCTAAAGCTATTAACCTCCTTCAGCAGGGTCACCTCCAAAATGGCATTTCCTAGATACCATGCATTGAGAGCACATGAGTTTATGAGGGATTCAAACCATCACCGTGGCTTCTGATTAGGGCTTTATGCTGCTTTCATAATATGGTGGTAATCTAAAGCAGGAAGTGAGTGTGTAGGATAGGACGTGAGAAAGTAGAAGAGAAATATGATCCTGGTTTAGGTGTTTTTTTGTTTTTTGTTTTATTGTTTTTTTGAAGTAGGGTCTCATTCTAGCCCAGGCTGACCAGGAATTCATGATGTAATCTCAGGTAGGCCTCAAACCCACTGAGATCCTCCTACCTCTGCCTCCCAAGTGCTGGAATTAAAGGCAGGTACCACCATGCCTGGCTCTGATTTAGTTTTTAAGTGTGTGTGTGTGTGTGTGTGTGTGTATGTGTGACATAGGAAACTTTCCCCAGGGAGATGGGAACACATGTCTACTCAACCAAGTTAGGATTCAGACAACAGATCACAGTACAATTTCATCAAAACTAGTTTTGGCAAGTTTATTGTGGTTGCTTGCAAAGCAGGTTGCTTACAGGAGCGTGGGTGACTCAAAGGCAGCTGCATCACTGAAAAGCCCACCCCTGCAGGTGTGATGGACTCAAGGAAGCTGCCTCTCTGAAGCTCACTATACCACCTACAGGCAGCTGGCAGGGCAGATGGGAGAATCTCCTCTCAAGCAGTTGCTTAACCTTAGGGAGGGGTCTTGCAACCTCTTAGACTTTTTTTTTTTAATCTTTTTTGTTTATTTTTATTCATTTGTTTGAGAGTGACAGACAGAGAGAGAAAGAGGCAGAGAGAGAGAATGGGCGCGCCAGGGCCTCCAGCCACTGCAAAGGAACTCCAGACGCGTGCGCCCCCTTGTGCATCTGGCTAAAGTGGGTCCTGGAGAATCAAGCCTTGAACCTGGGTCCTTAGGCTTCACAGGCAAGCGCTTAACCATCTCTCCAGACTTTTTGACCATTTGACTCCCTTCTCCCTTCAGAAGGGAATGTTTCAATTCAGAGAGAATTGCAATACAACACTGGTTAAGACCTGCCCCTCCAGCAGGGTGTGGTGGGGCAATGAGTTCATAGGTCAGCCTGCAACTACATAGTGAATTCCAGGTCAGCCTGGCCTAGAGCAAGACTTTACTTTGAAAAAAACAAACCAAAACAAACAATAATAACAACAAAAGAACAAAACCTGCCCCTCAACAGTTGTTTGTTGCCCCTATAACCTTTGATGGTGGCCATGTGACCTTTTAAATTTCAGTTCTCCCAGACTTGTTGACCTCTTGACTCCTTCTTCCCTTCAGGAGTGAATATTTCAATATGGAGGAATTTGCTATACAACAGTATGTTCAGATGTCATTCCTCTTTGATGCCATACACCTCTCTTTATCTCACTGGCCTGGAACTTGCCAATTAGGCTGGACTTACTAGCCAGTGAGCCCTGGAGATCCAACATTGGGATGACTGGCACATGCTTCCATGCCTGGTTTTTATATGGGTGCTGGGGATCAAAACTCAGGTTCTCATACAACACAAACACTTTACCCACTGAGCTGTCTCCCTAGCCCATGACCCGATTTATTTATTTTTTTTTCCAAGGTAAGGATTTCTAGCATAGGCTAACCTTGCACCCACTCTATAGCCCTAGACTGGCCTTAAACTCATGGTGATCCTCCTACCTCAGCCTCCTGTGTGTGTTGAGATTAAAGATATCCACTACTGTGCCCAGATTTATTTATTTTTTTTGAAGTAGGTACTCAATCTAGTCCAGGATGACCTGCAGTTCATTATGTAGTCTCAGGTTGGCCTTGAACTCACAGCAATCCTCCTACCTCTACCTCCCAAGTGCTGGGATTTAAAGGCATGTGCTACCATGCCAGGCCAGCTAATGTCTGCTGTGGTGGTATACACTTCTAATCCCAGCACTCACGGGGTAGAGACAGGACAATCAGAAGTTCAAGATCATCCTTGGCTACATAGAGAGTTCAAGGCTGGCCTGCACTACATGAGAGTCTATCAAACAAAACAAAGGGTCTAGGAATGCTGCTTAGTTGGCAAAGCCCCTGCAAGACTTTGAGTTTGAGCTTCAACAATTCAAAAATAAAAATAAAAACACAGAGGGTAAAGTTCAGCCTTGCAAGTATGAGGACTTGAGTTTGATCCTCAATACCTATGGAAGATGCTGGGTGTGGTGGTTTCAAATGTAATTCAGCTATGGGGAGGCAGAGACAGGAGGATCCTTGATGGTCGCTAGCCAGCTAGTCTAGCCTAACTGGTGAGATCCAGGCCAATGAGATACCCTGTTTGAAAAAGAGGTGGGTAACATTGCTTAGGAAAGATACCTAAAGTTGTCCTCTGGTCTCCTACACACACAGATATGCATGTGTACCTATACACACACATGCACACACACCACCAACAAGTTTATTGAAATCATGAAAATACCAATACAAAGCGAAAAACGAACATGGATCTTCATGACCTTCATCAAGGTCAGCATGCTCCAGTTACTATGTGACATTAACCCTTCAGAAAGAAAGAAAGAGAAAGGGGGAGGAGGGAGAAAAAAAGGAAGGGAGAGAAAGAAGGAAAGGAAAAACCAAACAAAGCCCCATTTATTAATTCAACTGCCGAACAAAAAATACCCTGGAAAGAAGAGACTGAATGTATGTGTTGGGTGATGGTGGTGAGAACGGCAGCGGACTGCGTCAGGAGCGATGAAGACAGAGACAATGGAAAGCCATCCCTAACATGAAGGCTAAACAAAACCTATCAACCTAGATTTCCATGTATACTGAAAATATCCTTCAAGCCAAAGGCAAAATAAAAGCATTTCAGGAAAACAAATCCTGAGAAAACGGTTCATCACGTTAGTGCTCTGTGAAATGCTCACACATTTGGCAGGCATGGCGGTGCATACCTATAGTCTCAGCACTTGGGTTGACTATGGGTTTGAAGGCAGCCTTGGCTACAGAGTGAGACCCTGGGTCAGTAATAAGGAGCAAGGCTGGGGTGGTGGTTCCCTAAAGAAAATGCTTGCCACAAAAGCATGAGTACTCAAGTTTGGATCTGGAGAACCCACATACAGTAGACACTATAGTGCTCTTAAGTCTGTAATCCCACTTTACCTAGCACGAGGTTGGAAGTGAAGACAGGAGAATTGAGTGGAAGCTCATGGGCCATGAATCCTGGAAAATGCAGCAGCAAATGATGAGAAATCCTGCCTCAAACAAAATGGCAGGCAAAGACTGACACCCAAATTTGTCCTCTGACTTCCACACACATGCTATATGTACTCACACATGAACATGTGCACACACTCACATATACAACACACACACACACACACACACACACCAAAACAAAAGAAACTAAGGAACCTATATTGTTTGGAAGACAATGGAATGATAAATCATGTATGTCAGAGGAGGGCTGGCAAACAATGACCTCCCTTCTTTGCACAGCTGAAGCTCAAGATGGTTTTTATGTGATTGAAAGCAATCAGAATATTTTGCACCCTGTAACTGTCCTAAGCAATCCTTGTTTAGGTGTCCAGAAATGAAGCATACAGCTATGCCTGTTCTCTTACTGCCCATGACTGTATGTGTCACAGTGGTAGGGCTGACACTATGAAAGCATGCAGTAAACATGTTTTGGGGCTAGGGAGATGGCAGTGGTTAAAGGCACTTGTTTGCAAAGCCTGCCAGCCCAGGCTCAATTCCCCAGTACCCATTGCAAAGCCAGATACACAATGTAGTGCATGTATCTGGAGTTCATTTGCAGTGGCAAGAGGCCCCAGTGTGCCCATACTCCACTCACTCTATCGCTTAAACAATAAATAATTAAATAATTTTAAAATGTTTTTAATATTTGGCCATTAAGAAAAGTTTGCCAGGCTGGAGAGATTGCTCAGTGGTTAAGGCGCTTGTCTGCATACCCTGATGACCCGGGTTTGATTTCCTAGTACCCATGTAAAACCAGATGCACAAGGTCGTGCATGAATATGGAGTTGTTTTGCAGTGACTAGAGGCCCTGGCACACTCATTCTCTCTCTCTCTCTCTCTCTCTCTCTCTCTCTCTCTCTCTCAAATAAATAAATAAATAAAGGTGGGTTTTATTTTTTAAATTTTTTTTTCTGGTTTTTCGAGGTAGGGTCTCACTCTAGCTCAGGCTGACCTGGAATTCACTATGTAGTCTCAGGGTGGCTTTGAACTCATGGCGATCCTCCTACCTCTGCCTCCCAAGTGCTGGGATTAAAGGCTTGTGCCATCATACCCAGCCATAAAATACTTTTTTAAAAGAAAAGTTTGCTAATTGACCCAAGCTAGAGGTATTTTCATGGCAATCATAACAAATGTTTACATGTTATTCACTACTCTGGGGGCTTCCTATCTGTGAAGTTATCTAACCCTGAAAAGTACATTAAGATGTGATGATGTGAGTGATGTTATAATTTCTATGATGCAAGAGCTGGGCAGGTGGCTCAGTGGGTAAGAGCACTTATTGCACATGCATGAGGACCAGAGTTTGACCCTCTGCACTGATGGAAAAGCTGAGCAAGGCCATGTGCACAGCTGTGATTCCCAACACTGAGGCAGGCAGAGACTGAAGGATCACTGGGACTGGTTATAAAACCATGATCTCCAGATGTGCAAAGGGACCTGCTTTCAAGGAAATAAGCCAGAGGGGCAATAGAGGAGGATATATGATTGCCTCCTCTGGCTTCCACATACATGTATACAAGGCACACACACCCTCCACATATCATACATACACACACATGAAATAAGTAAAAAAATTTAAATATGTTATACATATTACAGATGAGAAAATAAAAGCACAGAAGGGCAAGTCATTTGCTTAAAGTCAAACAACATTATGTTTGTGAATTCAAGCCATGGGATCCATGTCTTGGCAGCTAAGTAAAGACTTGCCCAGAGAAAATTTTCTTGACATTTGGGGAACAGGCCATTCTTGCTATGGGTTTGTCCTGTCCTTTGTAGGATGTTGGGTGACATTTCTATGTACCACATGCAGAGAATCCCTCAGTCTTAACTAAAAATGTGTTTAGACATTGTCAAATGATGCCAGGGGTACCCAATCACCAAATTAAAAAAAAAAAGCCAGGTTGGTCTGAAACTCATAATCCTCCTGTGTTAGCCACCCAAGTGCTAGAATTTTAGACAACACCTGGCTCTGATGGCCTCCTTGCTGACACAGGCCCAAGGTGACACAGGCCTCATATGCTCTATGGGTCTGGTCTCTCTCCCTCTTCTTACCAAGCCTCCAGGCCTCAGTCATAGGACCATGCCTGATAACCTTCTTTAATCCTAGTCATTCCCAAAAGCCCATCTAAACACCACAGTCAGATTCTATTTTCACTGTCCTAATGTTTAACCCTGGGGGTAAAATTTCAACACATGAAGCCTTGGGGGCACATTCAGACCAGATCCAAACCATAGCAGAGGACACTCCCCAATGATCTAAGGGTCTCTCTACCAGGCTCCACATTTCACAGGGTTGACATCAATTTCTCATACTCTTACCCTGGGGACCAGGCTTCCAGTATACAAATCCTTGGGTCACATAGACCAGATCCAAGCCAACTTACAAACATAATATTAAACAAAAAAAAAGTAGGAGCTAGAGAGCTGGCTTAGTGGGTAAGAGCACTTGCTATGCAAGCATGAGGACATGAGTTCAATCCCCAACACTCAGGGAAGAAGCTTGGCATAACTGTACATGGCTGTAACTCCAGTGCAGATCAGGGCAAAGACAGGGAGGACCTCTGGGGTTCACTGGTTAGCCAGTCTAATTGACAAATGGGGAGTTCCAGGTTCAGTGAAAGACTCTGTCTCAGAGAAAGAAGGCAGAAGACAATACAGGATACCTGATGTCTTCCTCTGACTTTTGCATGTGTATACAAAGATGTATGCAACTGAACACACATGTGCATGCAACACACATGCACATAAATTTAAAAAATATTTGTTTATTTGTTTAAGAGAGAAAGGGCACTCCAGGGCCTTTAGCCACTGCAAACAAACTCCAGACACATTACCACTTTGTGCATCTGGCTTACATGGGTACTGGGGAATCAAACCTAGGTCCTTCATCTTCATAGGCAAGCACCTTAACTACCAAGCAATCTCTCCAGCCCAATATGTTTTAATTATTTTTATTTGGACTGGAGTGATTGCTCAGAGGTTAAGGTGCTTGCCCACAAAGCCTAAGGGCCCAGGTTTGATTCCCCAGAACCAATATAAAGCCAGATGCAAAGTGGTGCATTCATCTGGAGTGCATTTGTGGTGGCTAAAGACCCTGGTGTGCCCATTCTCTTTCTTTCTCTGTGTGTGCCTCTCTCACTCATTCTCTCTCTCTTAAATAAATAACTAAATAATATATATATTTAAATATTTTATTTATTTGCAAGCAGGTTGAGAGAGAAGAGAGATAGACTGAGAGGAGTGCACCAGGGCCTCCAGATGCTACAAATGAACTCCAGAGACACATGTGCCTCTTTGTGCATCTGGCTTTACGTGGTTACTGGGGAATCAAACCTGGGTCATTAGGCTTTGCAGGCAAGCACCTTAATCACTGAGCCATCTCTCAAGGCTCACAAATTTTAAAAACATTTTTATTTATTTATTTGGGAAAGACAGATATATCATCTATATCTATATCTATCTATCAATCAATCTATCTATCTATCTATCTATCTATCTATCTATATATATATATATGTACAGAGAGAGAGAGAATGGGCATGTGGGTCTTCTTGCCACTGTGAACCTAGATGTACATGCCACTTTTTGCATCTGGCTTTATATGCGTATGGGGGAATTGAATCAGCACCAGCAAGCTTTTCAAGCAAGTGCCTTTAGCCACTGAGCAATCTTCCCAGTCTTTACACAATTTTTTTTAAAAAAAGGGGAAAAACAGCTGCCACTGTGGTTGGGCTGTGTGCTATGAGGCAGTTCTTAATGCATTTCAGCCCCTCACAGCCCTGTGAGGTGTGCTGGTGTCACATTTCATTTAATAGCGAGACAGAAGTGCTGAGGGGTAAAAGGATCCTACAATGTCCCAGAGCTGGTGAGTGTCAGAGCTCTCAATCAAATCCAAGTTCTAAACCCATGCACATACCTGACACTCCACTTTTACTCTGCACAGGTTTCTTCTGAAGGAGAAAGATTGCTGGAGAAGCTTCCAGAAGCTGTGGGATTCCTGGTGGTTTCTGAAGATGAATCTCTTCTGGCAGCAGGTAGCATTGATCTCTCATTGTTCTTTGTATTTGGAGGCTGGAGGTGTGGCTCAGAGTGCTGACTGAGAATGCCCAGGGTTGCACACTCAGCATATGTGAGGCCCTGGGTTCCATTGCAGCACCACCAGAAAAAGATCAATAAATAAAATAGAGTCGGGGCTTGGAGATAGGTCATATAAGACAACAAACCATTTCTATAGGGCACCACATAATATTTTCTTGGCATTGTAGTTCAGAGAAGCTAGTCTGTTGTAGGGCACAAGTGCCTCCAAAGACATGTGAAGTAAATGTGGCCATGTAGCAATAAAACATTGACAATGACATTAAAATTCAGTATTGTTCTCATGCATCATGAGATTTCAATCTTACTCTTTTATTTCTTTCAACTACTTAAAAACACAAAAACTGGACTTGGGTGCCACTCAATGGTCTAGCATGGCAAAGTCCTGGATTCCAGCACTCCAAAAATAGTAGAGGCAAGGGATTCTCACCTAGGGTTTGATTCCTTCCTCCTACCCATCAAGGAGGACTTTCCAGTACAAATGACCTACACATGTTCCACAGCATAATATAAAACACTGGGAAACAATAGTTGTCTGTATTTTATGGATTATAAGGAGGTCATTTGGTGTGATGTTCAGCTCAGGGTAGTCAGCACTGCCATCTCCTGAGCCAGTGACCATCTGTGTGGAAATCTTTAAACTAATATCTTGTAGTTCTTTATAAAATATATGATAACATGTAAAAAACCAAATCAGGTCTTCTGGTTAAGATGGCAGTGTAGGAAACATGCCAAAGCAGCCTAGGGGAGAAAAAGCACCCCCCCCAAAAAAAACACAGCAAAATACACTCTTCTACTAAAAAGGGAAGGTGTATAAGAAATTATAAATCACAGCAGAGAAGTAGAGCATCTAGAGACCCAGAGCATCTAGAGACCACAGAAGCTGGCAGAAGTGGCTCCAGCAGCAGTGGCACCAGGTTCACATGGCCGCAGCTGCCAGGCTTGGCCTGAGCTGCAGAAAAAGCCAGGTGAGGGGATTTTCCACTCACACCAGCCTCCTCGCAAACTCAAGAAATGTAAAGGGAGGATGGCAGGGACCAGCGGAGTGGCTCGTGAGGAAGAGGATTGCGAGGACCAGCAGAAGAACTTTGGTCATCATCCATAGCCTCCCCTCCCCTACCACCAGTGCAAGACTGAAGGGAGCTCACCTACACAACACCTGGCACAGGTGATCAGAGCAGTGACCCACTGATCCAGCCAGCCTACTTGAGCAAAGAGGGACTCAAACAGGTGCGCAGCATAATTGAAACCAAAGCCATTCCAAAAGGTAACTGAGATTACACCAGGTCAGTGCCCGCCAAATAAGCCTGGTATATAGGCTTGCATCAGAAGTGCTAATTGCACCTTCCATATCAGGATAAATTATATGTAAAATCTGATGGATGGCCAGATTTGCCATTCTTAAATAAGCTATATTTTGCACTTGTCATTTGTTGCTTCCTGACTTATAGTGCCTTTGTTTCCTCTTCTGTTGTTTGTTGGGGAAGGGTTTCATTCAGTCACAAGCTGACCTTGGAACCCTCTACAGACCAGAAATCTTAGCCTCCTAGTTGACAGGATTAAGGGTATGGGGCAACACAAATCCTTAGGGACTGTAACTTTGTTAGAGGATCTGTTTGTCACAATACCTACTCTTGCATAAATACTTTGTGCTGGTTTTCATTGAATGTGTATATTGTTTAGTTAAATTTTAAAATTTACCTGTATTTTGTTCCACTCAGCCTACTTGAATACTCTCATAGCAGGCAAACCCAACACCTAGGGTCACTTTTGTGGTTACTCTGAGAGTCTTAAGAGCCACAACTAGCACCTTAAGCTCCTACCCAGGAGAAATATAACATCACATTGATTGATACATCTAATAATACTACAGATAGTTAGAAAACCCAAGCACAAATTAATCCAAGATGCAAAGATCTCTACATTATAATATAAGAAACACAAAAAAATCAAGACAATATGAATCCACTAAAAAGCATTAATGCATCAGAAGTGACCTCCAGTGAGACTAACTTAGAGGAAATTCCTGAGAAACATTTCAAAAGAATGATTATAAATATGCTCAAAGAAATTAAAGATGAAATCAAAAGAATCAAGGAAGACACAGGAAACCAATCAAATGAAATAAGGTCAATATAAGACATGAATAAGGAAATTAAAAGAAAACCCAGTCAGAAATATTAGCACTGCAGAACACAGTCTGTGAAATAAAAGCTCTGCAGAAGTCTTAGAGAGATTGCTTAGTGGTTAAACTGCTTGCCTGTGAAGCCAAAGGACCCAGGTTCAATTCTCCAGGTCCCACGTAAGCCAGATGCACATGGTGGCACATACATCTGGAGTTTGTTTGCAGTGGCTAGAGGTGCTGGCATGCCCATTCTCACTTATTCTTTCTCTGTCCCTCTCACCCTCTCTCTATCTCTAATAAATAAATAAAAATAAAATCTTAGAAAAAAAACTGTAGAAAATCTCACCAGTACAGTGGATGAAGGAGAGAACAGAATATCTAACTAGAAGACCAGGTGGTAGATCTAATACAGTCAAACAAAGAGAAAGACAAACTAATAGGAAGGTAAGAATGGGAATTTCAGGATATTCAGGAAACTATGAAAAGATCGAACATAAGAATGCAGGGCATAGTAGAAGGAGAATAATTTCACTCCAAAGACATAGTAGGCATTTTCAAAAAAAAAAAAATGATAGAAGAAAACTTCACCCAAATTGGGAAAGAAATGCCAATGCAGATACAGGAAGCCTTTACAACACCAAACAGACAAAACCTGTAAAGAACCTCTCCTTGCCATATTATAATTAAACTACCAAACATACAAACCAAAGAAAATATATTGAAAGCAGTTAGAGAGAAAAATCAAGTCACATTCAAAGGCAAGCCCATCAGGATCACAGCAGATTACTCAACACAAAGTTTAAAAGCCAGAAGGGCTTGGAATAATGTATTCCAAGTTCTGAAAGATAAAAACTGTCAACCAAGATTACTTTATCCTGAAAAGCTATCCATTCAAATAGATGGAGAAATAAGGACATTCCACAACAAAAGCAGGCTAAAGGAATATTTGAAGACAAAACCAGCTCTACAGAAAATACTTGACAGGGTCCTCCATGCTGAAGAGAAAGAAAAGCACTCATATAAGGAACCTGAAAAAAAAAAAAAAAACATACTAGTAAATACAAAAGAGCAAAGGCAAAACCAGAAGAACTACAAAATCAGAAAAATGGCAAAAATAAATACACAACTTTCAATAATAGCTCTTAATATCAATGGCCTTAATGCCCCAATGAAAAAACAGGTTTGCAGACTGGGTTAGAAACCAGGATCCTTCAATTTGTTGACTCCAAGAAACTCATCTTTCTACAAAGGATGGACAGTATCTTAGGGTGAAAGGTTGGAAAATGGTGTTTCAAGAAAATGGGCCTAGAAAGTAAGCAGGGGTTGCTATCCTAATATCTGACAAGGTAGACTTCAGTCCAACATTAGTAAGGAAAGATAAGGAAGGTCACTTTATATTGATTAAAGGAACATTCCAACAGGATGACATTATAATCCTAAACATATATGCAGCTAACATGGGGGCTCCCAATTTCATCAAACACTATTAGAACTAAGGTCACAGATAACACCAAACACAATTGTAGCAGGTGACTTCAACACCCTCATCAATTGACAGGTCATCCTGGCAAAATATAAACAGAGACGCATATGGTGACAGAAAGAATGTAAGAGCCAAAGGCAGGATGGGACTCCTTACAATGTGCTCCTCCTGACACAAAATCCATGACTTCACAGTGCCTGACACTACCTACACAAGACCATCATAATAGGAGGAAAAGATCATGACATCAAAATAAAAGAGAGACTGATTGAGATGGGGAGGGGATATGATAGAGAGTGGAGTTTCAAAGGGGAAAGTGGGGGGAGGGAGGGAATTACCATGGGATATTGTCTACAATTATGGAAGTTGTCAATAAAAAAAATTAAAAATAGCAGCTTGCTATGTTATGGAAGATTAACCTATTTTTCCAACTTAATAGGATTTTGGTATCTGTTATACAAACTTCCACTATTTCCCCTTTCTTCTCTCCTCCCAAAGTATGGTAACCACTATTTTATTCCCTACTTCTCCCCTCTCCCGTGCACAGGGTCTTCCTCTAGCCTTAGGCTGACCTAGAACTCACTCTGTAGCCCAGGCTGACCTTGAACACAAGGTGATCCTCCTACCTCAACCTCCTGAGTGCTGGGATTAAAGGTGTGAGCCACCATGCCCAGCTAATACTCTATTATTTTCTTTTCCTTTTTCTTTTTTCTTTGATGAGACAGAGAGAGAAAGAGAAAGAGAGCAAGAGAGACAGACAATTGACATGCCAGGTTCTCTAGCCATTGTAATTGAACTCTAGATGCATGTGCCATCTTATGTGTCTGGCTTACATGGATTCTGGGGAGTCAATCCTGGGTCTTTAGGCTTTGCAAGCAAGTGCCTTAACTGCTAAGCCATCTCTTCATCCCCTTTTTTGTTTTCACTTTCTACTTTTTTTTTTTTTTTTTTGGTTTTTCGAGGTACGGTCTCACTCTAGCCCAGGCTGACTTGGAATTCACTATGGAGTCTCAGGGTGGCCTCGAACTCACGGCAATCCTCCTACCTCTGCCTCCCGAGTGCTGGGATTAAAGGCATGCGCCACCACGCCCGGCTCACTCTCTGCTTTTTGAAATCAACTTTTTTTTTTTTTTTTTTAGCTTCCACGTATGACTGAAACCATGTATTTAATTTTCTGTGACCTGTGCTTGGTTTATTTTAGTTAATATTTCCACTGGTTCTGTCTACAATATCATACATGATAGAATCTCATTCATTTTTATGGCTGGATAATCATCTGTTATATACATATATATGAATATCACCACCTGATTTTTATAAAGATATCCCTACATCCACAGAGGACTGTGATGCTCTGTCATGCATGCATGGCTGTAATTTGGAATCTTTTAGTGACTTCATTATAAAATGTAAAATAGAAGGTAGAATTTATACTAATTACATACTTAATTTTTTCCAATATGCCCCAATTTTTTAAATTTATTTTTTTATTGACAGCTTCCATTAATTGTAGACAACCCATGGGAATTCCCTCCCTCCCCCTACCTCCCCTTTGCAATTACACTCTCCATCATACCCTTTCCCCCTCTCAAACAGTCTCTCTTTTTTTTTTATGTCATCAGTTTTTCCTCCTATTATGATGGTCTTGAGTAGGTCAGCACTACGAGGTCATGAATATCCAGACCATTTTGTGTCTGGAGGAGCATGTTGTAAGGAGTCCCACTCTTCCTTTGGCTCTTCCATTCTTTCCACCACCTCTTCCACAATAGACCCTGAGCCTTGGAAGGTGTAATAGAGATAGTGCAGTACTGAGCACTCCTGTCACTTCTTCCCAGCACCATGATGCCTTCTGAGTCATCCCAATGTCACTGCTATCAGAAAAGAGAAGCTTCTCTAATCAAAAGTGGGAGTATCATTAATATAAGGGTATGAACATTAAGAGAAGTGCTTACTGGGCACTTTGGTGAGCATAGTATATACATTTAACCAGACACCAGCAGACATTACACTCCTAGGGCTAATGACTACTCCTGTTGTAGGTTATCAGTATCAGGCATGTGTTCCCTCCCATGGAATGGGCCTCTAGTCCAATTAGATAGTGGTTGGTTTCCCCCATAACAGACATGCCACTATTGCACCCACTGGCTCATTTGGCCTGGCTGGCCAAATTTAAGGCTTGCAGTGTCCACTGTTGAGTATCTCCACTGGTGATTTCTCTCTCTCCCATTGAACTGCATGCAGCATGGCTTTTTCCAGCTTTCTGTCAGCTGGTCTACATGGAGGAGGTTTTCAGCTCAGCTCCAATAGGATTTCTCAGTGACCTTGCAGCCCAAGTAAGTGGAGTCTTCAGCAATAGTGTCTTACCATCTATTCTTGGTGGGAAACTGTGGTGATTTGATTGAGATGTCACCCATAAACTTAGTGTTCTGAATGGTAGGTTCCTAGCTGATGGAGATTTGGGAATTAATGCCTCCAGGATGCAGAATAATGTTGGGGGAGGGCTTATGGGTATTTTAGCCAGTGTCCCCTTGCCAGTGTTTGGCACACTCTGCTATTCTTGTTGGCCACCTGATGTTGGCCAGGGGGTGATGTCCACCCTCCGCTCATGCCATCATTTTCCCCTGCCATCATGGAGCTTCCCCTTGAGTCTGTAAGCCAAAATAAACCCTTTTTCCCCAAAAGCTGCTGTTGGTTGGGTGATTTCTACCAGCAATGAAAACCTGACTACAATAGACACAACGAGCCTTGGCAATGGCCTGTAATGTTTAGGGGCAGTAGTGACCTCCCTGGCTAACAACTCACTGGAAGGAATCCCATCCCTGGCACTGAAAACTTTATAGTAACAATCTACAGCTTCTGGGTGTTCCATTGTCCAAAAAAGTAGGTTTACATATGATTTATTTATATCCTTAGATTTAGATTAGCCCTTAGATTTTGACTAGCCCTCAATCTCTTCTAACCTTACTTAGGCATTTTCACCCCCATTAATCTGTTCTTCTACTTACATATATACAATATGATCCTATTAAGTCCCCCCTCCCGCCATCTATTCCCATTATATCCCTTTCTATCTTACTGGCCTCTGCTAGTGAATTTTATTCCTACTCACATAGAAGTCCAATCATTTGTAGCTAGAATCCACATATGAGAGAAAACATGTGACATTTGGCAATATGCCCAAATTTTTATTGTTTTGTTTGTGTGTACATATATGTGTGGTATTTGTATGTAAAGGCATGTTCATATTCTTATGAGAAACTGAGGCACACAGAACCAGCACCAGAGACAGAATGGAGAATTAAGATGAATGTTTAATATCACAATAGCATGGCCAGGGGAATCTCTTCCAAAGTCTGAACATTGAGTTATGATGGCTCAGAGCTTATATAAGCAGCATGGCAGGCAGCTTGACATCAACTTGAGTTCTTTGTTGTTGTTTAGTTTTCTGAGGTACGGTCTCACTGTAGCCCAGGCAGACCTGGAATTCACTGTGTAGTTTCAGAGTAGCCTCAAACTCACAGTTTTCCTCCTACCTCTGCCTTCCAATTGCTGGGATTAAAGGCATGTGCCACCATGCTTGGCTTCACCTTGAGTTCTTTATACTATTGGTGGGTTAAATGTCTGGCCTACATCACTGGGCACTACAAGCGGAAAATTACAGAAGTTCAGGGGAGTTTGCCTATGGCTGCACTAATTAGATAAACATATTACAAGCAGGGTGTGACTGCATTGATAGGGAGGAGACTCAGAGTCATGCTATCTCTCTGGTAAAGGCTAATACAATAGAAACTGTGCTTTAGAGCCTCATCTGGGTCTGGTTCCTCTGTCCAGTTTCTTCTACCACTTTCACCCGTTTTAATGTCTGTTGTAGACACTATCAAGAGACATCACCTATTCCTGCATCCTCATAGATATTAACCCTCTGGTATCCTTGAAGTAGTATTTGAAATTTCATGGGTTTTAATGGGTAGAAACTAACTGGGTGATCAAATTGATGATGAAGGGCCTGACACAGAGGAGTAGGTAACTAGTGAATATAACCTTACTTTTTCTGGGTAAAGTGAGCCCAGGCATGTGCTATGAGAAGCAGATAATAGTTCCAAGTAGACTTTTTACATTCATATAGAACATGGCCAGGACAGTTTCTGTCATTGACTCCAGTCTCCTAGGGCTGTTAATGTCTGGCCTATAGAAAATATCAATATAAACAGTACTATTAAACCCAGTGAAACAGGAGGACATCATGACCATGAACCCTGGGTGTCCCTCCCCCACAACTAAGCTCCTCAGGTTTCTGCCATGCATAGACCACGTTTATGACTAGAAAGGGATGTGGACTTCTCAAACTTCTGCTGTACATAGACTAGTCAGCCTCCTGAGTGACCAGAGCAGTGTCATAGTCTTTTCAGCAGGAGCAGGTATCCTCTGGAGGTCGACCCTCAGGGGACTCTCTGGCTCTCTTGGTAGCTCATCAGCTGTCACAATTGGATATATGGATGCTGCCTTCTTGACTCTGGTGTGATGAATCTAAGGGATGATACCTGAAAACTGCAGTTGGGGTGGCCTGCAAGGTCAAGTGAGGTCCTGTCTGCACCAGTTGGAGAGGTTTTTTATCTTGGCTAGTGAAGATGGGCCCCATTCTCCAGGGGTATGGGGGTCCTCTTGGGTTGTACCAGCCAGAAACAAATCATGTACATGTTGAAGCAGATTATAATTGAGGGATTCTCCAGCAAAGTCTATTAGGTCCATAGCTAGTAGGGGAGTTCTTGAACCCCTGTGGGAGCCTCATCTAGATCATCTGGACTTTTCTCCTAGTTATCAGATAAAGGCAAACAGCAGCTGATTAACTGGGGCCAGGTGGAGGCAGAAGTCATAAGCCAATGGAAGGGCGTAAGCCTTAAACATTTAACTAAGAGAAGTGGATAACTATATTTCACATCAGACAGGGAAGCCTGTTAGCCTAAATCTTTCTTTACATTGTAATATTCTATGGTTGTATTCTCTTACTGGGTATTTAAGATCTGCAAACAGCTAAAATTAACTATGTGTTGTATTTTAGGAGGTCAATAATGGCTCTGTAGGAGACACACTTAGAGAGCTGTGAAGAGCTCTATAACTCTCAGCATTATGTCATATGCTAGGATAAGTCAAGGCCATGCTGACTGTATGGCTTCCTTTAGAAGCATTTCTTTGTCATGACTTTCCTCTCTGGCAGCTACACTGACTTGGAGTCCATCTCTGGTTCTCTGTGTCCTCTCTGGTTCAGTCATTTGGCTTGTCTGGCCAAATTTGAGGTGTCCACTGTTTTCAATGCTGATGACTTCAGTCTCCCATAAGACTACATACAGTTCAGGTTTTTCCAGTTTTCGGTTGGCTGGGGTACATGGAGGTTTTCTGCTCAGCACCACCTAGATTTCTCAGTGACTTCACCGCTCAGGCATGTGAAGTCTTCAGCAATAGGGTCTTAGCATCTCTTTCTCACAGGGAACCAAGGGCCTTGGCAATAGCCTGTAATTGTAATATTTTGGAGGCAATAGGGACCTCCCTGGCCAACGACTCACTGGAAGGTATCCCATCCCAGGCACGGAAAATTTTCTAGTAACAATCTATGGCTTCTGGATGTGCCATTGTTAAGAAAGTAGATTTTCATATGTCTTATTCAGGATATCTTGAATTTTAATTGACCCTCCCCCACCTTTCTTTTATATAGTCTCTTTCCCTGACCTAGCTTAGGCCTTTCCCCTCCCTGTAATCTGTTCTTCTACTTACTATATACAATACCATCCTCTTAAGACCTTCCCTCTCCTCCCTCCCTTATAGCATTTTTCTAGCTTATGGGCCTCTGCTACTGATTTTTGGTTCCAGATCACACACATATCTATACATTTGTAGATAGGATCCACATATAAGAGAGAACATGTGACGTTTGGCTTTCTGGGCCTGGGTTACCTCACTTAGTATGGTCCTTTTCAGATCCATTCATTTCCCTACAAATTTCATAATTTTATTTTTCTTTACCACTGAATAGAACTCCATTGTGTAGATGTACCACATATTTATTATCCATTCATCTATGGATAGACATCTAGGTTGGTTCCATTTCCTACCTATTGTGAATAGAGCACCAATAAACATGGCTGTGCAAGTATGTCTAAGGTAGTGAGAAGAGTCATTAGGATATATGCCTAAGAGTGCTATAGCTGGATCATATGGCAAATCTATTTTTAGCTGTCTCAAGACCCTCCACACTAATTTCCACAATGGCTGTACTAGATTCCATTCCCACCAACAGTGCAGAAGGGTTCCCCTTTTACCACACCCTTGCCAACATTTATTGTTATTTGTTTTCTTGAGGCTAGACAATCTGACAGGAGAGAGATGGAATCTCAATGTAGTTTTAATTTGCATTTCCCTGATGGCTAAGGATGTAGAACACTTTTTTAGATGTTTATATGCCATCTGTCTTTCTTCTGGTGAGAACTCTCTATATAGTTCCATAGCCCATTTTTTTGATTTTTTGATTTTGATTTTGGGTTGTTTGATTTCTTATTGTTCTGTTTTTTGAGTTCTTTGTATATTCTGGATATTAATCCTCTGTCAGATGCATAGCTGGCAAAGTTTTTCTCCCATTCTTTAGGTTGTCTCTTTGCTCTATTCACAGTGTCCTTTGCTGTACAAAAGCTTTGTAATTTCATGAGATCCCAGTAGTTGATTAGTGGTTTTATTTCCTGAGCAATTGGGGTTATATTCAGAAAGCCAATATGTTGAATGGTTTCCCCTACCTTTTCCTCTATCAATTTCAGAGTTTCAGGTCTGATATTAAGGTTCCTGATCCACTTGGATTTGATTCTTGTGCATGGGGAAAGACAAGGATATATTTTCATCTTTCTATGTATAGATATCCATTTTTCCTAGCAGCACTTGTTGAAGAGGCTGTCTTCTCTCCAGTAAATATTTTTTGGCATTTTTGTCAAAAATCAGATGGCTTTAGCTGCCTGGATTAACATCTGGGTCCTCTATTCTGTTCCATTGATCTACATGCCTGTCTTTGTGCCAATAGCATGCTGGTTTTGTTACTATGATTTCTAATATAGCTTAAAATCAGGTATGGTGATACCACCAGCCTTATTTTTGTTGCTCAAAATTGTTTTGGCTATTCGAGGTATTTTATGCTTCCAAATGAAATTTAGGATTTTTTTTTCTATTCCTGTGAAGAATGTCATTGGAATTTTAAAGGGGATTGCATTAAATGTGTAGATTGATTTTGATAAGATTGACATTTTCCAGATTGGCTACCATCATGAAAACAAATGACCATAAATGCTGGCAAGGATGTGGAAAAAGAAGAACTCTTCTACACTGTTGGTGGGAATGCAATCTGGTCCAGCCATTGTGGAAATCAGTATGGAAGTTCCTAAGATAGCTAAAAATAGTTCTACCATATGACCCAGCTATAGCACTCCTAGGCATATATGCTAAGGACTCATTTCATTACCTTGGAGATACTTGCTCAACCATGTTTATTTCTGCTCAATTCACAATATCTGGGAAATGGAACCAGGCTAGATGTCCCTCAACTTATGAGTGGATAATGAAGATATGGCACATTTATACAATGGAGTTCCACTCAGCGGTAAAGAAAAATGAAGTTATGAAATTTGCAGGAAAATGGATGGATCTGGAAGGGATTATACTAAGTGAGGTAACTCAGGCCCAGAAAGCCAAGCGTCACATGTTCTCTCTCATATACGGATCCTAGCTACAGATGATTGGACTTCTGTGTGAGTAGGACGAAAACTCAGTAGCAAAGGCCAGTAAGCTAGAAAAGAGATATAAAATGAAGAGAAAGGAAGGGAGGGGGTTAGTTAATAGGATGGTATTGTATATATGTAAGTAGAAGAATAGATTAATGGGGATAAAAAGGCCCAAGTGAGGTCAGGGGAAGAGATTGAGTAAAGGAAAGGTAGAGGGAGGGCTAATTAAAATCTAAGAGGATATAAATAAATCATATGGAAACCTGCTTTTTTGGACAATGGAATACTCAGGAGCTGCAGATTGTTACCAGAAAATTTTCAGTGCCAGGGATGGGATACCTCCAGTGAGTTGTTGGCCAGGGAGGTCCCTGATGCCCCAAAACATTATAGGCCATTGCCAAGGCCCTTGGTTTCCCACCAGGAATAGATGGTAAGACCCTGTTGCTGAAGACTCCACATACTTGGCCTGCAAGGCCACTGAGAAACCCTGTTGGAACTGAGCTGATAACCTCTTCCATGTAAACCAGCTGACAGAAAGCTGGAAGAAGCCATTCTACAAGCAGTTCAATGGGAGCAAGAGAAATCACCAGTGAAGATACTCAACAATTGACACTACAAGCCTTATATTTGGCCAGCCAGGCCAAATGAGCCAATGGGCGCAATAGTGGCACATCTGTCATGGTGGAAACCAACTGCCCTCTAATTGGACTGGAGGCCAGCTCCATGGGAGGGAATGCATTCCTGATACTGAAAACTTAAAACAGGGGTAGTTATGAGCTCTAGGGGTGTAACGTCTGCTGCTCTCTGGCTAAATGTATATACTATGTTTATCAAACTGCCCAGTAAGCACTTCTCTTAATGTTAATACCCTTATATTAATGCTACTCTCACTTTTGGTAGAGAATCTTCTCTTTTCAAATGGCAGTGACCTTGGGATGACTCAGAAGGCATAACGGTGCTGGAAAGAAGTGACAGGAGTGCTCAGTACTTCACTGTCTCTATTACACCTTCCAAGGCTCAGGGTCTATTGTGGAAGAGGTGGCAGTAAGAATGTAAGAGCCAAAGGAAGGGTAGGACTCCTTACAATGTGCTCCTCCCAGACACAAAATGGCTTGGATATCCATGACCTCACAGTGCCTGACACTACCTACACAAGACCATCATAATAGGAGGAAAAGATGATGAGATCAAAATAAAAGAGAGACTGATTGAGAGGGGGAGGGGATATGATGGAGAATGGGGAAGGTGGGGGAGGGAGGGCATTACCATGGGATATTTTTTATAATCATGGAAGTTGTTAATAAAAAAATTTTGAAATGAAAAATAAGATTGACATTTTTACAATACTGATTCTTCCAATGCAAGAACATGGGATATCTTTCCATTTACTTGTGTCTTCTGCAATTTCTCGCTTGAGTGTTTTAAAGTTCTCATTGTGGAGCTCCGTTACTTCCTTAGTTAAGTTTGTTCCAAGGTACTTTATTTTTTGAGGCAATTGTGAATGGGAGAGATTCTCTGATTTAATTCTCTGCCTGTTTGTTGTTAGCATATAGGAAAGCTACTGATTTCTGTGTATTTATTTAGTATCCTGCTACATTGCTAAAAGTGTTTATCAGCTCTAACAGTTTGCTGGTGAAGTTTTTTTTCTTTTTTTTTTTTTTTTTGGTTTTTCAAGATAGGGTCTCACTCTAGCTGAGGCTGACCTGGAATTCACTATGTATTCTCAGGATGGCCTCAAACTCACAGCAATCCTCCTACCTCTGCCTCCTGAGTGCTGAGATCAAAGGCATGCACCACCATGCCCAGCTGCTGGTAGAGTTTTTAGGGTCTTTTTTTTTTTTTTTTTTTTTTTTGGTTTTTCGAGGTAGGGTCTCACTCTAGTTCAGGCTGACCTGGAATTCACTATGTCGTCTCAGGGTGGCCTCGAACTCATGGCAATCCTCTTACCTCTGCCTCCCAAGTGCTGGGATTAAAGGCGTGCGCCACCACGCCTGGCTTTTTAGGGTCTTTTATGTATAGAATCGTATTATCTGCAAATAGTGATAATTTGATCTCATCCTTTCCAATTTGTGTACCTTTTATGCGTGTCTCTTGCCTTATTGCTATAGCTAAGATTTCCAGTACTATATTAAGTACAAGTAGGGACAGTGGACACCCTTGTTTTTTGTTTCTGAATTTAGTGGAAAAGCTTCATGTTTTTCACCATTTAGTATTATGTTGGCTGTAGGTTTGTCATCAATAACTTTTATTATGTTGAGATATGTTCCTTCTGTTCCCAGTTTCTGTAATACTTTTACCGTGAAAGGATGTTGGATTTTGTCGAATGCCTTTTCTGCATCTATTGAGATGATCATGTGATTTTTTTGTCCTTCAGACCATTTTTATGATGCATTACATTAATTGATTTGTGTATGTTGAACCATCCCTGTATCCCTGGGACAAAACAACTTGGTTGGGGTAAATAATCTTTTTGATATATTCTTGTATTCTCTTTGCCAATATTTTGTTCAGAATTTTTGCATTTATGTTCATGATGGAGATTGGTCTGTAGTTTTCTTTTTTTGTTCTGTCTTTGCCTGTTTTTGGTATGAGGGTAATGCTGGCTTCATAGAAGGAGTTTGGTAGAATTCCTTCCTTTTCCATTTTATGGAAAAGTTTGAGAAGCACTGGTGTTAGTTCTTCTATGAAGGTCTGGTAAAATTCACCAGTGAATCCATCTGAGCCTGGGCTTTTTTTAGTTGAGAGACTTTTTATAACTGCTTGGATCTCTGTACTTGTTATACACCTATTTAAATGGTTTACCTCATATTAATTTAATTTTGGTAGGTCATATGAATCAAGGAAATCATCCATTTCTTTCAGATTTTCAAACTTAGAAGCATATATGTTCTTAAAGTATGTCTTATAATTGTCTGAATTTCCTTGGTATCTGTTGTAATCATGCCTTTTTCATCTCTAATTTTATTAATTTTTATCTCTCCTCTCTTTCTTCTGGTCAAATTTGCTAAGGGTTTATCAATCTTGCTTATCCTTTCAAAGAACCAATTCTTTATTTCATTGACTGTTTGGATTATTGTTTTGGTTTCTATTTTATTAATTTCTGCCCTAATCTTTATGATTTCTTCTTGTTTACTGGTTTTTGGTTTGCCTTGTTCTTCTTTTTCCAAGGCCTTAAGGTGGAGCATTAAATTGTTTATTTGTGTACTCTCTAATTTCTTAATATAGGCACTTAGAGCTATAAATTTCCCTCTTAGGACTGCCTTCATTGTGTCCCAAAAGTTTTGGTGTGTTGTATTATCATCATCATTTGATTCTATGAATTTATTGATTTCCTTTTTGATTTCTTCAATGACCCATTGATCATTCAATAGTCTACTGTTTAGTCTCCATGAATTTCTGTATGCTCTGTTGCTTTTCTTGTTGTTGATTTGCAGCTTAGTTCCATTGTGGTCAGATAGAGTACAAGGGATTATTTCAATTTTCCTTTATTTGTGTAGATTTGCTTTGTGTCCTAATATATGGTCTATTTTAGAGAATGTTCCATGTGCTGCTGAGAAAAATGTATATTCTGCAGCATTTTGATGGAATGTTCTGTTGATATCTGTTAGGTCCATTTGTTTCATGATGTCATTTAATTCAGATGTCTCTCTGTTTATTTCTTGCCAGGATGACCTGTCAATTGATGAGAGTGGGGTATTGAAGTCTCCCACTACAATTGTATTTGATGTTGTCTGTGACCTTAAGTCTAATAGTGTTTGTTTGATGAGACTGAGAGCCCCATGTTAGGTGCATATGTGTTTAGGATTGTAATGTCCTCCTGCTGGAGTGTTCCTTTAATCAGTATGAATTGACCTTCTTTATCTTTCCTCACTAATGTTGAAGTCTATCCTGTCAGATATTAGGATAGCAACCCCTGCTTGTTTACTAGGCCCATTTGCTTGAAATACCATTTTCCATCCTTTCACCCTAAGGCCGTGTCTATCTTTTACTGAGAGATGAGTTTCCTAAAGGCAACAAATGGCATGATCCTGCCTTTTAATCCAGTCTGCAAGCCTGTGTGTTCTGGATGGTGCATTGAGGCATTGATACTAAGAGTTATTATTGAAAGGTATGCATTTATTCTCACCATTCTTCTTATTTTGTAGTGTTTCCTGTTTTCCCTTTACTTGTTTTTTTTTTTTTAACTGTTATTTGAGTGTGGTTTGTTTTTTCCTATTTCCTCCTGTGTGTGTTTTGCTTTCTCTTCAGCATTAAGAATTCCTTCAAGTATTTTCTGTTGAGCTGGTTTAGTTGTCATAAATTCCTTTAGCCTGTTTTTGTTGTGGAATATCCTTATTTCTCCATCAATTTGGATAGATAGCTTTGCAGGATAAAGTAATCTTGGTTGACAGTTGTTATCTTTCAGAACTTGGAGTACATCATTCCAAACCCTTCTGGCTTTTAAAGTTTGTGTTGAGTAATCAGCAATTATTCTGATGGACTTGCCTTTTTAGGTGACTTGCTTTTTCTCTCTAACTGCCTTCAGTATATTTTCTTTGGTTTGTGTGTTTAGTAATTTAATTATAACATGGCAAGGAGAGGTTCTTTCCAGATTTTGTCTGTTTGGTGTTCTAAAAGCTTCTTGTATCTGCATTGGCATTTCTTTCCCAATTTGGGGAAAATTTTCTTCTATGATTTTGTTGAAATGCCTACTAAGCCTCTGGATTGAAATTCTTCTCCTTCTGTTATACCCTGAATTCTTATGTTTGATCTTTTCATAGTGTCCCGGATATCCTGAAATTCCCATTCATACCTTGCTATTAGCTTGTCTTTCTCTTTGTTGTACTATGTTAGATCTGCCACCTAGTCTTCTAATTTAGATATTCTGTTCTGTCCTTCATCCATTCTACTGGAGAGACTTTCCACAGAGTTTTTTATTTCATTGACTGTATTCTTCAGAGCCAGGATTTCAGCCTGGTTTTTCTGCAGTATTTCTATTTCCTTACCCATGTCTTATAATGACCTCTTTATTTCATTAAGCTGGTTTCCTGTGTTCTCTTTCAGAAGTTTGTTTTCTTCTTTAATTCTTTTGTTTTCTTCTTTGTTTCCATTCATTTCTTCTCTGATTTCTTTGAGCATAGATCCCATCATTTTCTTGAAATCTTTGTCAGGCATTTCAACTAAAACAGTCTTATTGGGGATAATTTATGATGGATTTATAGTTTTGGTGGGACTGTATTGTTTTGATTCTTTGAGTTTCTTATATTATGTTGTAGCAACTTTTGCATCCTGAATTGATTTGCTGATTGGGTTTTCTACTTATCTGCAGTGTTCCCAGACATGGTGATCCACCCAGGTGTAGCTTTTGTCCCCCAATCAAGCCACAGAAGTAATCCTAGGTGTTGAGTTTGCTTGCTAAGCAAGTATTCTAGTGGACTGGGTGGAGTAATTTACTGGAAAATTCTAAACTTCAACCATGTAACATACACAGTCAATAAAAACCAGCACAAAGTATGCAACTGTGGGGATTAAAACAGATAGTCATATAAAGCCAAAATCCCTAAGGGTGTGTTTTGTTCTACACAGCTGGGAGGTAGAGATTTCTGTTCTAAATTGGGTTCCAGGTCAACCTGGATCTGGATCAGACCCTGCCCCCAATAATGACAGAAGCAAAAAACAAAGGCCCTATATATATGAAAGCACCAAAGGCAACAATATTCAACCCCCAAATACAGGTTATTTTAAAATGGTAAAGCCAACCAAGAATATATACCCCATAACCTGCCCTGACAAGGAAAGAAAGATTAGCTCTTGCAGGATTGTGTACCTGTTTTCTTTCTTTCTTTGTTCTTTTTTTTTTTTTTTTGTTAGTCAGCCTCATTAACTTTTGGGGTGGCTTCCAATCTCACCAATGCTGAGTGCCTGCCTATGCAGCTGTACCTCTGACCTGCTCTGCTGACTGAGCTGCCACTGGGGGCTCAATGCTGGAGGTTCACAGTTCTGATGGTGGGGGATGGGAGAGTTCAGACTTCTGGAGTTGCTTGCACTTTCAGTAGCTCTTTAGTTGATCTCAACTGTCTTTCCTTCAGATTTCTTAACTTTGCAAGAAGGCTGATGGAGTTGAAAAATCTGTTGCTTGGTCTCTGCTGCTGCCGCCTGGCGTGCTTGGTGTGACTGTGCTGGGCAGGCACATGGATCATGGCCGTGATTGCCTCAGTGGGACTCTGGCCGTTTTCCTCCTTTCTGGTGGATCTTGGTCTCTCAGGCTTCTCCACTGTGTCTAAGAATAACCTATACTCCTTCACTTTTCAGAAGAAGTGTGTATCTTGCTGGGGTTTTGTTTAAATCCTTCCCTAGGCTATTTTGGCATGGCTCCTAAGCCACCATCTTACCCGGAAGTCAGCCCATACCAATTTTTTTGTTTTTTGTTTTTTTTTTTTTTTTTTTTTTTTTCAA
The DNA here is from genome assembly GCA_036346955.1 of Dipus sagitta. Taxonomy (NCBI): domain Eukaryota; kingdom Metazoa; phylum Chordata; class Mammalia; order Rodentia; family Dipodidae; genus Dipus; species Dipus sagitta. Next base: position 218,701,200 of record CM070770.1, read on the forward strand.
GGTAGGGTCTCACTCTAGCCCAGGCTGACCTGGAATTCACTATGGAGTCTCAGGGTGGCCTCGAACTCATGGCGATTCTCCTACCTCTGCCTCCTGAGTGCTGGGATTAAAGGTGTGTGCTACCACGCCCGGCTTCCATAGTGCATTTTTTAATTGGGTGGTTTGATTTCTTTTTCTTCTTTCTTTCTTTTTTTTTTTTTTTTTTTTTTTTTTTTTTTTTTTTGAGGTAGGGTATAACTCTGGCTCAGGCTGACCTGGAATTTACTATGTAGTCTCAGTGTGACCTGGAACTCATGGCAATCTGCCTACCTCTGCTTCCTGAGTGCTGGGATTAAAGACGTGCACCACCACACCCAGCTCTCCTTGTTTTGTTTTTTGAGTTCTTTGTATATTCTGGATATTAATCCTCTGTCAAATGCATAGCTGGCAAAGATTTCCTCCCATTCTTTAGGTTGTCTCTTTGCTGTATTCACAGTGTCCTTTACTATACAAAAGCTCTGTAATTTCATGAGATCCTAGTGGTTGATTAGTGGTTGTATTTCCTGAACAATTGGGGTTATATTCAGAAAGTCATTGCCTATGCCAATATGTTGAAGGGTTTCCTCTACCTTTTCCTCTAGCAGTTTCAGAGTTTCAGGTCAGATATTAAGGTCCCTGATCCATTTGGATTTGATTCTTGTGCATGGAGAAAGACAAGGATCTATTTCCATCCTTCTACATATAGATATCCAGTTTTCCTAGCACCACTTGTTGAAGAGGCTGTCTTTTCTCCAATGAGTATTTTTGGCATTTTTGTTAAAAATCAGATGGCTGTAGCTGCCTGAATTAACATCTGGGTCCTCTATTCTCTTACATTGATCTACATGTCTGTCTTTGTGCCAGTACCATACTGTTTTTGTTACTATAGCTTTGTAATGTAGCTTAAAATCGGGTGTGGTGATACCACCAGCCTTATTTTTGTTGCTCAAAATTGTTTTGGCTATTTGAGGTTTTTGGTGCTTCTAAATGAATTTTAGGAATGCTTTTTCTGTATCTGAGAATGCCATTGAGATTTTAATGGGGATTGCATTAACTGTGTAGATTGCTTTTCGTAAGATTGGCATTTTCACAATATTGATTCTTCCAATCCAAGAACATGGGATGTCTTTCCATTTCCTAGTGTCTTCTGCAATTTCTCACTTGAATGTTTTAAAGTACTCATTGTAGAGATCCTTCACTTCCTTGGTTAGGTTTATTCCAAGGTACTTTATTTATTTTTTGAGGCAATTATGAATGGGAAAGTTTCCCTGATTTCATCCTCTATGTGTTTGTTGTTAGCATATAGGAAGGCTACTGATTTCTGTGTGTTTATTTTGTATCCTGCTATGTTGCTAAAAATGTTTATCAGCTCTAGCAGTTTGTTGGTAGAGTCTTCAGGTTCCTTTATGTATAGAATCATATCATCTATAAATAATGATAATTTGATCTCTTCCTTTCCAATGTGTATCCCTTTTATGAGTGTCTCTTGCTTTATTGCTATAGTTAGGACTCCCATTACTATATTAAATAAAAGTTGGGACAGTGGACACCCTTGTCTTATTCCTGAATTTAATGGAAAAGCTTCAAGTTTTTCCCCATTTAGTATTATGTTGGCTGTAGGTTTGTCATAAATAGCTTTTATTATGTTGAGATATGTTCCTTCTATTCCCAGTTTCTTTAGGACTTTTACCATGAAGGGATGATGTTGTATTTTGTTAAATGCCTTTTCTGCATCTATTGAGATGATCATATTTGCAAGGTAAGGTAATCTTGGTTGACAGTTATCTTTCAAAACTTGGAATACATCTTTCCAAGCCCTTCTGGCTTTTAAAGTTTGTGTTGAGTAATCTGCTGTGATCCTGATGGGCTTGCCTTTATAGGTGACTTACTTTTTCTCTCTAACTGCTTTCAATATATTTTCTGTGGTTTACGTGTTTAGTAGTTTAATTATAACATGGCAAGGAGAGGTTCTTTCCAGGTTTTTGTAAAAGCTTCCTGTAGCTGCATTGGTATTTCTTTCCCAATTTGGAAAAAAAAAATTTCTCCCATGATTTTGTTGAGAATGCCTACTATGCTTTTGGATTCAAATTCTTCTCCTTCTACCATTCCTTGAATTCTTATGTTTGATCTTTTCATAGTGTCCCGAATATCTTGAAATTCCCATTCATGCCTTCCTATTAGTTTGTCTTTCTCTTTGTTGGACTGTACTAGATATGCCCCCCTGGTCTTCTAGTTTAGATATTCTGTTCTCTCCTTTATCCATTCTACTGGTGAGACTTGCCAGAGTTTTTTATTTGACTTACTGTGTTTTTCAGTGCTAGTATTTCTGCCTGGCTTTTCTTCAGTATTTCTATTTCCTTACTCATGTCTTGTAATGACCTCTTTATTCATTATGCTGGTTTCCTATGTTCTCTTTGGATTCCTTCAGGAGTGTGTTTTCTTCTTTAATTCCTTTGATTTCTTCTTTGATTTCTTTGAGTATTGATAAAATAATTTTTTGAAATCTTTGTCAGGCATTTCATCTAAAACAGTCTCATTGGGGATCATTTCTGATGGATTTATAATTTTTTGTGGGATTGTATTGTCTTGATTCTTTTTGTTTCTTGTATTGTAATGTAGCTATTTTTGCATCCTGAATTGATTTGATGCTTGGGTTTTCTAATTATCTGCAGTACTCTTAGATATGGAAATCCAACTTTATATACCTTCAGGGTCACAGTTTAAGGTGCCAAGTATAGCTTTTGTACTCCATTCTAACCGCAGAAGCAATCGTAGGTGTTGAGTTTGCCTGCTATTCAAGTACTTTTAGTGGGCTCAGTGGTGCAATTTACTGGCAAATTTTAAAATTCATTTGAGCAAGGTACACATTCAATAAAAACCAGCACAGAGCATGATAGTGTGGGGATTAAAACAAACAGATAACCTTATAAAGCCAAAATCCCTAAGGGTGTGTGTTACTCTACACCCTTAATCCTGTCATCTGGGAGGTTGAGATTTCTGTTCTGAAATGGGTTCTAGGTCAGCCTGGGTTTAAATCAGACCCTGCCCCCAATAATGACAGAAGAAAAAGACAGGCCCTATGAATCTGAAAGCATCAAATAGTCAACCCAACCGTTTGAGACTGCTAAAGCCAACCATGAATGTGTAACCCACAACCTGCCCTGACATGGAAAGAGAGATTAGTACTTCCAGTGCAGGCCTGTGTACCTGATTTTTTTGTCAATAAGTCTCATTACCTTTGGGGGTGGCTTCCAATCTCACGAATGCTAAATGCCCACCTTGATCCCTCCGTGTTGTGCTGTGGATGTGGTGTTCTGGTCAGCTGTGCTGGATGCCCTGCTGCCAGAAGCTGAATGAGTTCTCCAGAGGTTCATGGTTCTGACGGCTGGGGAATGGGAGAGTGCAGGAAGCCAGGAGTTGTACTGGAACTGCTCAGCTGGTCCCACCTCTATCCCACTCAGCTGCTCCTCAGTTGGTCCCTGCTGTCTCCCCTTCAGGTTTCTTGACTTTGCAAGGAGGCTGATGAAGTTGGAAAAATCCCCTTGTTTGGTCTCTACTCCTGAAGTCAGGCTTTGGAGTGGACTGGGGCTGCAAGTGCCTCAGCAGGATTCTGGACATTTTCTTCCTTTCTAGTAGATCTTGGTGTCTCCTGCTTCTCCACGGTGGCAGATAACCTATACACTTTGCTTTCAGAAGAAGAGTGTATTTTGCTGTGTTTTTGCTTAAATCCCTCCCTAAGCTGGTTTGGCATGACTCCTATGCCACCATTTTATCCGGAAGATCAAACAAATTTTTATTCAGAATTGAATGTAAACTCACAACTTCCTGCACAAGGAGGGTCCCCAAAGGGGTTGCCCTGTTCTCATATAGCACAGACTGGATTCAAACTCCCTATGTAGTCAAGGATGACTCTGAACTCCTGATCCTCCTGTCTTGGCTTCTCCAGTGCTGAGATGACAGGTGTACCCCACCACAGCTGCTTTTTTCTACTTCCGACAGTGTTCTTGTACTTGTCACTCTATAGACCCTGCCTCTACCTCTGTTTACATGTTACCTCCTTCTTCCCTCCTTCCTTCTTTCTTAGTCCTTTCTTCCTTCCTCCCTCCCTCCTACACACTTTCTCTCCTTCCTTCCTCCCTCTTCTTTCCTTCCCTATCACTACCCCTTCCTCCCTTCTTTCTCTGCTCCTTCTTCCCATCCCCTTCCTCTCGCCCCTTCTCTACTTTCTTCCCTTCATCCTTCCTTACCTTCTATTCCATCTTCTCTCTTCCCTTCTTCTGTTTTCTCCTTCCTTCCTTCGTTTCTCCATTCTTTCCTCTCTCCTGCCCTCCCCTTCCCTGTTTCATCTGTCTGCTCCTTATGCACTTCTCTCTGCATTTGTGTGTCTACACTTTTGCATATGTGTTCATGCATTCCACTGTGTGTGCGTGGAAGTCAGAGGACAACTTTCAGGACTGTTCCCACTGTCCCATTTACCTCCTTTGAAGCAGGGTTTCCCTCAGTCTCACTCTGATGATATGCTTTTTGATGCACTCACTGAGAGCTTCAGGAACTTCTCCTGTCTCCGTCTCCCATCTCGCCATCAGAATACTGGGATTATAGAAGCCCACCACAGCTTCTAGCTTTTTATGTGAGGTCTGAATATTGAACTTGGGTACTCAGACATAAGTGGTGAGTGCTTTATCCATGTGCCATGCCCACAGGCCTTTACTCTGCATTTCAAGACCTTCTGCTTTCTCTGCTCTTTAGGAAATGAGCATGTTCTGAGAATAAAGCTCCTCACAAGTTTCCCTAAGATTGATAAATGTTATTCCTTCTTACCCATCAGCTGTGGCACCACTTCTGCCTCCTTTGTCCCTATATTGCTTCCGTTGAAGTACAGTAGGTGCTACAGAAGGTCTCTGTTGGCTTGGGAAGTATAACTGGGCCCTACTGTTGCAGGCTTCGGGAGATCCGTGCGGATATTCTTGGCTGACTCACAGGGCTTCCACCGATTCATGGCCACAGATCTGCAGCATGAGGATGTGGTAGAGTCAGCAGTTTGGGGTCCTGAGAACAATGTGATCATCACTGGGTCCCGGGATGCACTCATTCAGGTGAGGCTAGACCCTGCCCTCTTCTCAGCCTGTGCAACAGAATGCTGTAATTCCTTAGGCTCTTTTGTTTGCACCACACAGAAATGTACCACAGTAAGTTCAGACCAAAATAGGGCAGCATGTTGGAAATTATTAAAATGTTCCATTAAGCAGGCAATATTCACAACTGGACATGAAGAATTAGGAAGACTGTGGCCTTCAGAATGGAGCTCTATAGGGGAGGAAGCTTAATGAGTTAAAAGCCATCAAAGGTGGTAAGAAAATCACATAGGTAGCACCAGTTCCCTAGTAACTTGTCTAATGAGCTCTCTTTTAGTCTGAAGAAATTATTGAAATTCTCAGAGAGCTCATTTTTACAGGATTTATATATAAATCAAGGGCTGGAGAAATGGCTTAGTGGTTAAGGCACTTGCCTGCAAAGCCAAAGGACCCAGGTTCAATTCCCCAGGACCCACATAAGCCAGATGCACAAGGTGGTACATGCGTCTGGAGTTCATTTGCAGTGGCTGGAGGCCCTGGAGCACCCATCCCCCCCCCCTCAAATAAATAAATAGAAATAATAAAATATTTTACATATAAAGCAATATATGTGACACGCAACATGTACTATTACATTTTCTGTACCATAATGCAATATGTGAGGCTGAGAACTTAAAGGTTTATCTAGCTGATAGTTTGGGGGGTGGGACATCCAAACATCTTGGCGCCAGCTCTAGTGAGGCCTCTGTCTACATCATATCATGGCAGATGGTTGGGAGTCTGTGAGAGAGGGAGAGATCATATGCAGGGACAGGAAAACAGAAAGGGAGAGGCCAGTCTTGCTCGTTTATCACAGCACCCTCTCCTGGGAACTAATGAGAGTCCTATGAGAGCTACTTAATCCTTTCTCTTTTTAAATTTATTATTATTATTATTTTTTATTTTATTTTATTTTTATTTTTTTATTTTTTGGTTTTTCAAGGTAGGGTCTCACTCTGGCCCAGGCTGACCTGGAATTAACTATGTAGTCTCAGGGTGGCCTTGAACTCATGGCAATCCTCCTACCTCTGCCTCCCGAGTGCTGGGATAAAAGGTGTGCACCACCATGCCTGGCAAATTTATTATTATTTTTTTTTTTGATACACTGTCTCATGTAACCCAAGCTTGTCTCAAATTTACTAAGTAGCCAAGGCTGATCTTGAACTCCTGGTCTTCCTACTTCATCTCCTGAGTTCTGAGATGATAGGCGTGCACTCGGGTACCCTATCTGAGGACAGCATGCCAAGTAACTCCATCACATACTACTAGGCTCCATCTCTTAAAGGTCCTGGAACCTCTCACATCATACCTGGGACCAAGTATCCAACACATGTATCCCTTGGGAAAGAGACAACATCTTATCCATGGCTATAAAGTCAGACATAGTAACACATGTCTGTTATACCAGCTTATGGGAGGTAGATGCAGTTGGATCTCCTAAGAGTCAAGGCCATCCTTAGCTAAATTTTAGTCAGCCTGGGCTACATGACAAACAACAATAAAAAATAGAAAAATAAAAATAAAAGGAGGCCATCCAAAAATACATATCTATGAATTATGAATTAATGAACATGACATGTTTTTGTGATAACATTTTAATGAAACCAACGAAAAATATGAATATATGAAATTACATTCATTAGATGAATGGCATTTTTTTCAAAGTGGTTTAAGACTTGGCTTACAGAGACAGCTGAACTGTCTCATTTGATTCTGAATTCTCACAGTTGTTGTGACATCACACATCATACAGCTTATGGAAAACTCTATTGTTTACTCATGCAAAGAACATCACAGAAAAGACTATCTTAGAATTATTATAAAAATAGAGCTAGGAAGATGGTTCAATTGGCAAAGCTTCTGCTATGGAAGCAAGATGACCTGAATTCAGATCCCAGCACTCACATTCAGTGTTGGATATGGTGGCACACACTTGTAATCCTAGCCCTCAGGAGGTGGGCACAAGTGATCCCTGGGGAAGCCAGCTAGCTAGACTAGCTGATTCCATAAGCTCTGGGTTCATTGAGAGACCTGGTCTCAGTAATAAGGTGGAGAGCAATTGAGGGAGACTCCAGACTTCAGTCTCCACATGCATGTGCACACATGTGCATACACACACATGCACATCACACATATACACACAAGGTCTGAGATGACCTGGGAAGATGCCTCAGTGGGCAAAGCACTTGCAGTATGAGAGTGAGTACCAGAATTTGGAGCCTCAGAGCCCATGTAAAAGCTGGATGCAGTAGTGTCTATCTATAATCCCAGCCTTCATACGGTGGGAAGGGAGCAGAGACAGGAGAATCCTGGGCTCTTGCAGGCCAGCTAGTTTGCTGTACACAATGGAGAACAACAGAGACCCTTCCTCAAACAAGGTAGAAAGTGAGGGCCGGCCATCACTTGAGGTGGTCCTCTGACCTCTACATGTGCTGTCTGGCATGCACATGCCCACACTCACAGACACATGAACATGTGCATGCACACATCCAGATTAAAGAAAATAGGGAACACCCTTTATGAATTGCTATGGGCGCCAAAAGATAAGGTATAGGAAGGTTTAAGGGCTTGGCGAGATGTGGGAACCTCTGAATCAGAGCCTAAACATTCAACTTAGGTGGATAAATGTATTTACATGTTTCCCATGTGCAGTGGTCTAAGGAAGGACTCAGACCATCCCACTGTTCTCTACCCTCAGGTGTGGAGTCTGTCAGAACAGGGGACCCTTCTGGATGTCCTTGAAGGTGTTGGGGGCCCTGTGAGTCTGCTAACACGGGGTGGGAATTTGATGGCATCTGCATCCTGGAAGTCTTCGTCTTTCAAAGTCTGGGATCTCAGCTACATTCAGAAGCCTCGGCCTTCTACTCCATTTCTGGATCGTACTGGCCTCACAGCAGTGTCCCACAATGGAAGCTATGTCTATTTCCCCAAAAGTGGGGACAAAACCAAAGTCACAATTTGGGATGTGGTAGAAGGTTTGTAAGAGATGAATACAGTTATCTATGCGGGTAAGAATGGAAGCCCTGCCTTAGCAGAAGCTGGTAGGATGTGTCTCATGCACACAGCAGGTTTAATCACAAACACTCATGGTTCTAGAGGCTAGAAGTCTAAGAGGACAGTGCTGGCTCACCTGAGGTCTGGTGAGGTCTCACTTCCAGATGCACACATGATATCCTTTTGCTGTATCCTCATAGGATTGGACCAACAAGGCAGCTCTTGGAGTGTTTTTATTTTATTTATCTATTTTTGGTTTTTTGAGGTAGAGAAAGAGAGAGTGAAAATGGGCACACCAGGACCTTTGGCCGCTGTAAACAAACTCCAGATGCATCTGCTACTTTGTGCATCTGGCTTAACATGGGTACTGGGGAACCAAACCCAGGCTATCAGCCTTTGTAAGCAAGTAAGTTCCTTTAACCACTGAGCAATTTATAGCCCCAGGAGTGGTTTTTTTTTTTTTTTTTTTTTTTTTTTTCCGAGGTAGGGTCTCACTCTAGCCCAGGCTGACTTGGAATTCACTATGGAGTCTCAGGGTGGCCTCGAACTCATGGCAATCCTCCTACCTCTGTCTCCCGAGTGCTGGGATTAAAGGCATGAACCACCACGCCCGGCTTTTTTTTTTTTTTTAAATAAAGGCACTAGCCAGGCATGGTGGCACATGCCTTTAATCTCAGCACTGGGAGGCAAAGGTAAGAAGATCATTGTGAGTTTAAAGTCAGCCTGAGACTACATAGTGACTTTTCCGGGTCATCCTGGGCTAGAGTGAGACCCTACTTCAATAAATAAATTAATTAATTAAAAAAAATACTGAGGTAGGAGGATCACCATGAGTTTGAGGCCAGCCTGAAACTACATAGTGAATTCAAAGTTAGCCTGGGCTAGAGGGAGACTAACTAAAAAAACAAAAGAAGAAGAAGGCACTAATCCCTTTCCTGAGGATTCTATCTTTGTAACCTAATCACCTCTCAAGACCCCATTCCCCAATATGATCACATTGAAGATGAAGTTTCAGCATCTGAATTTGGTGGGGGGAAGGTGTAGGGGACACAAAATTCAGTCCATAACAATCAAGATTTCTTTCTTTTTTCTTTTTCTTTTTTCTTTTTTTTTTTTTTTTTTTTCTTGGAGGTAGGGTTTCACTCTAACCCAGGCTGACTTGGAAGTCACTTTTTAGTTCCAGGCTGGCCTCAAACTCACAGTGATCCATTCTACCTCTACTAGTACTAAAGGCATGTGCCACCATGTCTAGATGTAGTCAGGGCTTCTAAAGGACAAGTCTGTGATGATGTAAGAGAGGTCATGTCTTATCCTCTGAGAAGGGTTTGACTGATTCTCTGAGGGACATGGAATGCCCATTAGAGGATTAAATAGGGTACTGAGGTGATATAATCTTCACTTTAAATAGCTCAGACTAGAAGTTGTGTTGGTAGTATTTGCCTGAAATTCTAGCTACTTGGGAGACTGAGGCAAGAGGTGACTTGGAGACCAGACTGGACAACTTAGGCAGAGCCTGTGTCCCATGATTTTCCTGGGGAGTCTATTTTATTCACCCCAGATAGAGCACACAATGACAAACTAAAGAAAGGACTCTGTGCAAGCCCAGCTTGGTGAACCAATAGGTTTCTAGGGGTTACTTAAAGGAGATGGGCAGACTCATGAAAGCTGCATCCTTGGAACTCCCTGCACAAGATTCAGGCAGCTCCACCAGAGAGTCTCCTTCTCCCAGCAATTGCTGACTGCTTTGGTAACCTTAGTGAAGAGTCCTCATGGGTCTTGTTTCTGTGTTTCATAAGGCTGGGAGCCTCAATCTGGAGGGAATAGCAATATAATACCCTGTCTCAAAATAAAATTTATACAAGAGCCAGAGTGTTACCAGTGGTGAGATCTGGCTGAGGAGAGTGGAAAAGGGCTCCACCCCTGCACTTACGTGTGTGTGAGGCCCTAGTCAGCCTCCTAATGCCTGCTGAGCATGCAAGAGGCCCTGGGTTCCCAGTGCCTCCTGGAGGCCCCTGGTTTCTATCCTCATCTTGGTAGTAGGGTGGTGTAATCAGGAAAACTTATACTGATCAGGTTGAATTTCATGGGTCAGGAAGCTTTAAAATAACAAATCTAGGTACCTCTGTCACTCACTATTGGTGTCTTCTCCTGTGACAGGTGAGGAGCAAGAGACCCTGGACACCTCCAGTGAGGTCAGATGTCTGGAGATAGCTGAGCAAGCCAAGCTCCTTTTCACAGGCCTCGTTTCAGGGATCATCCTTGTGTTCCCCCTGGATTCCAGGCAAGATGTACTGTGCATCCCCCCTCCTGAAGTTCGGAAAGCCGTCAATTGCATGTCCTTGAGCAAGCGTGAGGACCGTCTGGCCATTGCCTATGATAACATCGTCCTGGTGCTGGACATCAGCCCCGGAGACCCCTGTCCTGTCATTGAGGGGCCAACATATACCTTTTATACCCAGCTGCCAGAGACCATAGCCAGCGTGGCCATTCTGGCTGACTACCGAGTAGTCTATGGCATGACTAACGGTGACCTCTTTCTTTATGAGTGTGTCAACTTCAAAGTGTTCCCTTTGGAGGCACACAGGGGCAGGGTGACATGTGTGGAGGTCAGCCACAAGGAGGAGCTGGCAGTCAGCGGGTCTGAGGATACTCTGCTCTGTCTCTGGGACCTGCAGGCTTGCAAGTGGAAATTAGAGATGAGCTATACGGTGGGTGGCCCACTACATGTCTTGTTAGGTCTTGACTTTAGAATGCAGAGAAACAGCAGACACTTATTAAGTACATACCTTGTGTCACTGACCAGGACAAGGGCTGTGGAAGAAGGCAGGGGAGGCACTTGCCTCATGAGCAAAACTTGAGAGGGTGTCAGAACACTCAGCAATCAATCTGGATGTGGTGGTGCATACCTGTGATTCAGGAGGCTAAGGCAGGAGGATCACATGCTTGAGACCAGCCTGTGCTAAGTAGTGATGAGTTCAAGTTCAGCTTGGAATATAGAGTAAGACACTGTCTCCAACAAATGAACAAAAACAAAACAAATTTAAAGGCACATCAGCATGCACACTTATAAACAAGAACACATACATACACACACACACCTAAAAACAAAACAGGAAGCCTGGGAAATGACTCAGTGGCTAAAGGCACTTGCTTGCAAAGCGTACCAGCCCAGGTTCAAGCCAGCCATGGAAAGTGGCTCAAGGATCTGGCATTCCTTTGCAGCAGCAAGAAGATCTGGCACACCCATACACACAAGCACACACATGCAAATAAATTAAAAAATTTAAAAATACAGAGTGAGTGTTCCTTATCCAAAATGCTTGAGATCAGAAGTGTTTCCAATTTTGGAATATTTGGATATGCATAACAAGATATATTGGGGATGGAACAAGTCCAAACAGGAAGTTCATGTAGGTTTCATATACATGCTGTACACATGAAGAACATATCATGTTTTAAGTATTTTGTACATGAAACCACATTTCATGGTATGAAATTTTCCACTTGTGGCTTCATGTTAGTGCTTTAAAAAGTTTGGAATTTTACATTTCAGATTTTTTGTTGTTGTTATTTTTTCGAGATAGGTCTTCTCTAGCTCAGGCTGACCTGGAATTCACTCTGTACTCCCAGGCTGGCCTCAAACTCACAGCAATCCTACCTCTGCCTCCTAAGTGCTGGGATTAAAGGTGTGCGCCACCATGCCTGACATTTCAGATTTTTTTGCCCTTTTCCCGTTTTAGGATTTAATCTGGGGCCTTGTAATGCATTTAATTGTTTGTTCATTTGTGTTTCTTTTTTAAGTATTTTATTTTTACTTGTTTATTTATTTGACAGAGAAAGATGGAGAGAGAGAGAGAAAGAATGGGCACACCAGGGCCTCCAGCCACTGCAAACGAACTTCAGACATGTGCACCCCTTTTTGCATCTGTCTAATGTGGGTCCTGGGGAACCGAACCAGGGTCCTTTGACTTTGCAGGCAAACGTCTTAACTGCTAAGCCATCCCTCCAACCCCATTTGTATTTTTTTTTAGATAGGGAATCATGGAGCTCAGGCTAGCCTTGAACTTGAGCCATAGAAGATCTTGAACTTCAAATCCCACCTCCACCTCCTGAGTGCTGGGATGACAGGCATTCACCCTGTAATGTTTTCAGCATATAGTTTTTCACCCAGTACAATTACAACTAATATGTTTATAAAAAAGATCATTTATACAATTGAATCCACAAGGCATGATGGTGCATACCTGTTATCTCAGTACTCAGGAGGCCGGGGCAGGAGGAGTAGGAGTTCAAGTGCAGCCTGGGGTATAGAGTGGGACCCTGTCTCAAAACAACTAAGAGAAATTGGATCTCATTTTCACTTTCTAATGCAAAATACCTCCAAACCTCTCAACTCAGCCTCTATAAAGACATATCTAGGTCCTTAGAAAGTCTTATCCACACATCTCTTTGGGTTTTCCTTTTATCCTTCCCTCCTAGAGTGTTTCCAAACCTGACTACTTGAGGGTTGGTCCAGGTGTCTCTTAGTTTGGAACTAGGGTCACACGACATATTACTTTTCTCATTGCTAGAATCAAACCTGACAAGAAGCAACTTAAGGGAGGAAAGGTTTACTTTGGCCTAAATTTGAGGGGATATAGTCCATCATGGTGGAGAAGATATGGTAACAGGCAATTCTATGGTGTTGGGAGTGTGCAGCTGGGACTCCTCACCTCACATTTTGGCAGAACAGGAAACAGAGAGCAGATAGGAAATTAGGCCCAGCTATAAATACTTCCTCCAGCAAGGCCCCACCTCCTGAAGGTTCCAGAACCTTTTAGAATACTGCTCCCAGCTAGGCAGTTCAAACACATGATTTGGGGGACTGTTCATGACTAAACCACATAATACATGGTACGTGGTCTGTTTTCAACAGAGTTCCTACTGCAGAGGGGTACAGTGTGCTTGTTTCTCCAAGGATGACAAGTATGTGTTTGCAGGCTTGAAGGACCGTTCTGTAATTGTGTGGAGCACTCTGGATGGTGAGTTTTTGGTTTTTTCTTTTCTTTTTTCTTTTTTTTTTTTTTTCTTTTTTTTTTGAGATAGGGTCTTGCTCTAGCCCAGGCTGACCTGGAATTCACTATGTAGTCTCAGGGTGGCCTCAAACTCACAGCAATCCTCCTAACTCTGCCTCCCAAGTATCACCATGCCCCTAAATTGATTTTTTAAAAATATTTATTTATTGGGCTGGAGAGATGGCTTAGCAGTTAAGGTACTTGCCTGCAAAGCCTAAGGACTCAGTTTCAATTCTCCAGTACCACATGAGCCAGATTAACATGGTGGCATGTGTGTCTGGAGTTCATTTGCAGTGGCTATAGGCCATTGTGCTCCCATTTTCTCTCTCTCTTTCTCTAATAAATAAACAATAAAATATTTTTTAAAAATCAGTTTAGAGGGAGCTGGGAGAATCACTCAGTGGTTATATGTGCTTGTTTGCAAAGCCTGCTGGCCCAGGTTCAATTCTCAAGTACCCACGTAAAGCCAGATGCACAAAGTGGTGCATGTATCTGGAGTTGTTTTGCATCAATAGGCCCTGGTTTGTCCATTAATAATTAATTCTCTCTCTCTCTCTCTCTCTCTCTCTCCTGGCAAATAAACAAATAGAAATCAGTTCGAGGGATCAAGGCTTTAGTTCATTGTACAGTTCCAGGTTACAGTATATCATGGCAGGGAAGGCATGGCAGCGGAATCTTGAAGCAGTGCAGGTCACATTCAGCCCACAGTGAGAAAGCAAAGAGTAATGAATGCCAGTGCTTAGCCACCTCTCTTTCTTATATAATCCAGGACCTAGGTCCATGGATTGGTGATGCCCACAGTTAAGGTGGGTCTTCCCACCTCAATTAACCTAATCAAGATAATCTCTCACAGGTATGCCCAGAGGCTAACTTGTCCAAATAATCCTTCTCAGGTGGTTTTAGGTCCTGTCAAGTTGACAATCTATGTAAACCATCACAGAGGTGATATAGATGTCCTGATTAGAACTGTATACACAATAGCCACTTATTCTCAGTACTTCCTCAGCTATGCATCTCTGCATTAACTTGTGCCTGCTGCTAAAAAAGGGCCTTCTGTCTGTGGATATAAACATAAATGTTTAGAAGGCAATTTGATAATTTAGTCTAACAACAGTAGTAGCTCCCCCTTTAGGACCTGTGACATCTCTAGCCACAGGCTTTTGACCAGGTTTACAGGCCAGCAAGTGCCATTTCTAACCTTGTTTGATGTGCTGTGGCCTGGGGCACTGAGCAATGACATGCTACAGTCTCAGGTGCAGCATTCTGGTATGTTGCTGTTGCAACTGTAATATCATACACTGTAGTAAAACACTGTACAAAAAAGAAAAAAAGCTGATATCTGAAGATTGTGACCTTGATAGCCCACCTTGACTAGGTCCAAAACTTCCTGTTTCTTTTCCCACTTCTCCTCCAACAATAATAGTATTTTACCACACTCTCTGAGCACCTGCTATGCATTATGACTTTAACTCTTCAAAGATTTTATTTGACAAATAGGTTCTGCTATCATTTTCGTTTTGCAGATGAAGTGAAAAAGACTGAGAGATTAAATGTCATGTCAGGAATTTGACCTTCCTGTAGCTAACCTTAAGATGTGTAGAATTGGGTGTCTATAGTCCAGTTTTATTTGTTATTGTTTTGACAATTTTGTACATTTTGTACATTTCATTTCCTATTACCCTTTCTTGACTCCCTCCCACTCCTGATGACCCCCTTCCTCTTCTTAACTAGTCTCAATCCTTTCATATGTATTTTTTTTCATTGACTCCATGAGTTTAATTAAGGTTAAATACATGGGTGAAGGTTATTCACAGGAGCATGGGCAAATTACCAGTGGCTACATCACTAAAAAGAAAAAAAAAGTCTTTCCCTCCCTCAACAACCCTTAACTGACAATAGCTCTTTAGAGAGATGTGGTGCCTCATAGAAACTGCCTGTATAGATCCTCAGGTAGAGCCATGGCCTTGTGAGCCCCTCCCCCTAGTAACTGTTAGTTGCTTATGTAGATCCTCAGGAAGGGTTGGACCTGTGAAGCCCTCCCCCTAGCAACTGCTTACTGACGGTAGAGCCTCAGGAAGGAGTGAGACATTGTGAGTTTCTTCCCCTACCAAACTTTAACTGCCTATAGATCCTCAGGAACTGGTGAGGCCTTGTTATTCCCTGACCCACCTGTGATGGAATGCTGATGGGTCTAATCTTATACAGGTTTGGTTTTCTTATTTGTGCTCTGCCCTTCAACCCCCACAGGGACTCTGCTGGCTGTCCAGTTTGTCCATGCAATGGTGAACAGAATCATCCCAACGTCCAATGGCTTTATGGCCCCCACAAGCCATGGCTATCTCATCCGAGAGCGCTTCCAATACCCATCTGCAAGAACCTCCCAGCAGGACCCTCTCAAAAACTTCAAGAAGGCAGTGTGGCTAATCAAGACCAGGCAGAAAGAAGAGCTGGCTGCAGCAGCAGAAGCACCTCGGGACCCAGGATCAGAGACTGTGCAGGACAGTGAATCAAAATCAAACAAACGCTCACAAGTCTGCCTGCTAGTGTGAACCTCCATGGGGCTGAGGCTCCAGTAAGCCCTAGGCCATCTGGTAGAGCTAAGAGACCAGTGGCCACCTGGGCCAAAGGCCTCACTCTTCCCATCCTTCCACTCTTCCTTCCTCTTTTTCAGTTCATTCTCAGACCCTTCTCTTCAAGTTAGCAATATGATGGCCAATATGCCTCCATCTCCAAGTTTAGTAGAAAATATAACTTCCTGGGGCTGGGGAGATGCTCAGTAGGTAAAAAGTACTTGTTTGCAAGCATAAGTATGAATTTGGTGTCCCAGAACCCACATAAAAGCTAGGCACTGTCACAAAAGCATCTGTAATCCCTGCATGCTTATCAAAAGATGGAAGGTTGGGACAGGAGAAACTGCAAGAAGCTTATGGGTCAGATAGCATGACACAGGAGTAAGCAAGAAACAAGGTAGAAAGCAAGAACCAACATCCTCTCCCACTAAGCCAAGGCCACATTAGGGATGCTAGACAGGACCTTTACCACTGAACCATGTCTCCAGCATAGAAAACGAGGCCTGTAAGCTAGCTCATCCATTTGTTCCCCAAACTGGGGTTCCAATGCAGGCTTCAGCAGTTCTGTAAATGTTAGCATCAGATATTTTAAAAATATATGAAATTGTAATTTTAAAATGTGTGCTCAGGTATATTTGGGTAGTAGCTCTTTTTAGGTTTTTAAGAATTACATTTAGGGGCTGGAGAGATGGCTTAGCAGTTAAGGGGATTGCTTGCAAAGCCTAAGGACCCAGGTTTGATTCCCCAGTACCCACATAAGCCAGATGCACAAGGTCGCCCATGCGTCTGGAGTTTGTTTGCAGTGGCTGAGGCCCTGGCACACCAATTCTCTGTCTCTTTCTTTCTTTCTCTCTCTCTCTCTCTTTTTATCTCTGCTTCTTTCCCTCTCTCTTTCAAATAAATAAATAAATAGGCTTGGCATGGCGGTGTACACATTTAATACCAGTCCTTGGGAAGCTGAGGTAGGAGGATCACTGTTAAGTTTGAGGCCAACATGAGAAAACATAGTTAATTCCAGGACAGCCTGAGTTAGAGCAAGATCCTACCTTGAAAAACTGAAAAACCAAGAAAAAACAAAAATATTACATTTTATCTTTGATTAACATGTATTAATTGTACATATTAATGACATTCAGTGCATATTTCAGCATATGATCACAGCAGATACTAATCAAATACAGCCTCCATTTTACTATCCTGTATATTCTTCCCAACATGTAGTCATCAGTATTCTACATTTAGGTTAACACTTTTTTAAACTTCTACATATGAGAGAAAAAAATGTTGTACTTGTCTTTCTGTATCTGTCTATTTTACTTAACGTAATGTCCTCCATTTCTATCTATTTGGTTATAAATTATTTCACTCTCCTTTATGGTTGAATAATATTTCATTGTATATATGTACCAAATATTCTTTTTTCATTCATCCACTAAGAGGTTGGAGGATTAGGATTTCTTTCCCACCTACCTCCATTTGATTGAAGACCCTTAACTTGTGAAATAAGTCTTTGAAAAAAAAAATAGCTACTTTTTGCTACTACTTCCATGTGAGTGAGTCAGGGGATTTACCAATGCAGAAAGTGGATGTTGAAATCAGGTCTCAGATTTTCATGCATAAATCCAGTTCTCTGTCACCTAATGGTGGGACTACATTGTGAGAAATATGTCATCAGATGATTCTGTCGTGTGAATATCATACCATGTGCTTAAGCAAACTACGACAACTTACACTCCACCAGACAATGGAATCTTCTGTGACTGCTATGGCATAGTGGGCTACTGTCGACTGAAATATTATACAGTACATAGTGGGACTAATTTTAATCATGGGAAAGACATTTTTACTAATAAAATGCCCCTCCAGATGGTTGGTTGTTTTCTTAATTTTTTCATTGTTGAAACCAAATACCTGAAAAGAAGCAACTCAAAGAAAGAATGGTTTATTTTGGCTCACAGTTTTAGGGATGCCAGTCCATCATGGTGGGGAAGGCATGGCTGCAGAAGGGGCTCTTGACCGTGGCTCACACCTGGGAAGATTGGAAGTGGAAAAACAGGAATGCCAATGTTCATCTTACTTTCTCCTTTTTCTGTTTTTTTTTTTTTTTTGCTTACATATGTGTGGTATGTATTCATGTACATGTATTTGTATGTGTGTGGGTGCTCTTCAGTGTGCAAGTGTGTGTACAGGGAAAAGGTCTACATCAGGTCTCTTCTTTGATCCACTTTATTATTTGAGACAGGGTCCCTCACTGAATTTGGGCTCATTGGTTTGGCTAGAGTAGCTAGCCAGAAATCCCCAGGGATCCTCCTGTCTCCATCTCCCCACCAGCACTAGGATTACAAGCACATGCCACCATACCTGGGATTTCATATGGGCACTGGTATGGGTGCTGGAGAGCTGAACTCAGATATTCATGCTTGGTGTGGCAAGTGCTTTACCCATTGAGCCATCTTCCCAGCCTCTTCTTTTTATTCAATTCAGAACATTGGCCTATGGAACCGTGTCACTTTTTTTTTGTTTTGTTTTATTTTTCAAGGTAGGTTCTCACTCTGGCCCAGGCTGACCTGGAATTCACTATGTAATTTTAGGCTGGCCCTGAACTCACAGTGATCATCCTACTTCTGCCTCCTGAGTGCTGGGATTAAAGACATACACTACCAATCCCAGCAGAGAGAGAGAGAGAATGGGAACATCAGGGCCTCTAGGCACTGCAGACCAACTCCAGACACATGTGCCACCTTGTGCATCTGGCTTTACATGGGTACTGGGGAACTGAACTAAGGTCCTTAGGCTTTGCAGGCAAACACCTTAACCTCTGAGCCATCTCTCCAGCCATTTTTTAAAAAATATTTTTATTTATTTATTTTCTTTTGACACAGACACAGAGAGAAAGAGGCAGATAGATAGAGAGAGAATGGGCGCATCAGGGCCTCCAGCCACTGCAAACCAACTCCAGATGCATGCGCCCCCTTGTGCATCTGGCTAATGTGGGTCCTGGGGAATCGAGCCTCGAACCGGGGTCCTCAAACTTCACAGGCAAGCGCTTAACCACTAAGCCATCTCTCCAGCCCCTCTCCAGCCATTTTTAAAAAATATTTTATTCATTTATATAAGACAGCAAGAGGAGAGTGAGAGAAAGAATGGGTGCACCAGGGTCTCTAACCACAGCAAATGAACTCCAGAATCATGTGTGCATTCAGCTTCACGTGGGCACTGGGGAATCAAACCCAGGTCCTTGGGATTTGTAGGCGAGTGCCTTAAGCACTGAGCCATCTCTCCAGCCCTCCTTTTTCTTTTTTCACACAAATTTTCATTCAACAAACAGTTTGGCCCTTTTCTCTTATCCCAGCACTCAGGAGGCTGAAAGAAATCATGAGCTCAAGGTCAGCCTGTGCTGCAGTTTGAGACTTTGTCTCAGAAAACAAAAGTAGCAATAACAAAAAAGAATATGGTCTCTGTGGATGCTTGACTGTCCCTGTGCTTTAAGTCCATCTTTGCAGTAGATCCCAATAGGAGACAGCCACAGATATGTGGTTATTTCAATCCCTATCCCTATTATCATATACTATGGAACATGTTTTGAGAACAACTACTCCCAGACAACAAAATAGACTGTTCCGAGACAGGTGGAAGACACTGTCTCTCTTGTAGTAGGAATGAATTTATGTTACATCTTGGAGACATTTTGCTCTGTGTGTGTGTGTGTGACAAGATGACACCTCAATCTATGTATGAAATGTATGAAATGTCTAGGAATAAGGTCATTCTCCTATAGAACTCATACACCTATGAAAACTATCGATTGTTTTTAATCCGTGTGTGTGTGTGTGTGTGTGTGTGTGTGTGCACGCACGAGCGCTACAGCACACAGGTGAAGACAGAGTATCCTTAGGTGTTGGTCCTTGTCTTCCGCCTTGTTACAGGTATGGTCTCTTGTTTACCACTGTGTTCCCCAGGCTAGCTGGCCTGTAGCTTCTGACAGGTTCTCTTGTCTCCACCTCCTTTCTCACCATAGGCGTGCTGGGATTAAAGTGCTCGCGCTGCAGCATCCAGCTTCATGTGGGTTCTGAAGATCTGAACTCAGGTCCTCACATTTGCACAGCAAACACTTCACCCACTGAGCCATCTCCTCGGCCCTGAGACTTCTTCTTGTTCTGAGGCAGGAGCTCTGTAACCAGGATGGCCTGGAACTCAATGTGTAGCCCAGGCTGGTCTAAGACTCATAGTAATCCTCCTTCTTAAGCCTCCTAAATGCTGGAATTATAGGTGTGAGACCTCATGCCTGGTTTGGATTTTATTTTTTTAGAGCTGTTTTAGTTTCACAGCAAAATTGAGAGGAAAGCACAGAGTAGCCCCTTGTATCAGACAGCTTCAGGTTCGCTGAGATGAACTTCCAGACCAGGCACAGTTATGGAGGAAGGGATTTATTGAAGCCTACAGATCCAGAGGAAGTTCCATAATGGCAGAAGAAACTGGCCTCCTTTCACAGGCCCAAGCAGAGAGAGAGAAGCACAAGCCTAAAGGTCAAAAGCCACAGCACACTTCAGGAACTCCTGCAAGGCACACTTTGCATATCTTTAGATTGAAATCTGAAACCCATCACCACACCTTAAGATCCACCCAGACATTGCCTCCAGCCAGGTGGCCGCAGAATGCAAACTACAAACAATAAAGAACTGAATATATTGGGGGCCATCTATTCTATTCAGACCACCACACCCCTCCTCCCAGCTTCTACACATACATACTGACCATCAGCATTTCCCACAGAACCACCTTTGTTGATACATCACTATCACAGGGGATGTTTTGGGGGCAAGGCTATTCCATTGCTGTATGAGTTCTTTATTGTTGCTTAGCAAACTGTTGCAAAATTTATCAGCTTCCATCCACATACTGTCTCCTGATTCCATGTGGGTTGCAGTCTAGATAAGGCCAGACTGTGTTCTCACCAACAAGCCAAGACTGAATCAAAGTTCCCTCTGATTGCTGGCAGTGTTGAGCTCCTTAAAGCTTGGACGTCAGTTTCTAGGGACCTGCTTTGTCCCCATGGGCAGTTTGCTAAATAGCTACTTCCTTCTTCAAAGCCAACAGGATTGAATTTCTCTCCCCTGAAAACTTCTCACCTCCAAGATAGCTTTTCAGTGATATCTCTGATTAGGCCAGACCCACCCAATGTTTATACGTATGTGGTGTGCATGTATGTGTTTGTATGTGTGTGCAGGCCAAAGGACAACCTTTAGTATTATTTTCAGAAATATCATCCACCTTAAGAATTTTTTTTTTAAGACAGGGTCTCACTCTACTCCAGGCTGACCTGGAACTCATGCCTTTATGCTTTTATTTTTGAACCTTTCTTTAAAAAATATTTATTTATTCAGAGAGAAAGAAGTGGACAGAATGAGTGAGTATGGGCTTGCCAGGTCCTCTAGCCACTGCAAATGAATTGTAGATACATGTGCCACTTTGTGCAGCTGGCTGTATGTGGGTAATGGGAAATTGAACATGGGCTGTCAAGCTTTGCAAGCAAGCACCTTTAATGGCTGAACCATCTCTCCAGTCCCCCTTTTTTGATTTTTTTTTTCATATTTTTGTTGAGACAGGGTCTTTCATTGACCTGGAACTAGCTAATTAGGTTAGACTGGTTGCCCAGTGAGCCCCAGGGATCCATTGTGCCTCCTCAGTGATGGGATTATAGGTGCATGCCACCATACTCAACTTTTAAAAAATATTTTTATTTATGTATTTATTTTCAAGCAAAGAAAGATAGAGACAAAACGAATGGGCATGTTAGGACCTTCAGCCACTGCAAATGGACTCCAAATACATGTGCCACTCTCAATTTTTTTATATGGGTTCTGGGAATTGAACCCAGGTCCTCATGCTTGTGAAGAAAGCACCTTACCAACTAAGTTCTCTCTCCAGCTGTTCTTTTGTAGTTGTTGAAATCATTCTGTAGCCCAGGCTGGCCTCAAACTCACATCATTCCTTCTACCGCAGCCTCCTGAGTGTTGGTATGATAGACATGAAACACTATGCTTGGCTTGTGGTTGATTCTATCCCCCTCCTTTTTTTGAGTATGGTTTTGCTGGAATTCACTGTGTAGTTTCAGGCTGGCCTTGAAGTCATAGCGATCCTCCTACCTCTGCCTCCTGAGTGCTAGGATTTAAAGGTGTGCTCCACCATGCCCAGTTTGTGGTTAATTCTTAAATAAGTTTATGAATTTGTGTGTGTGCATGTGTTGTATGTGCAGATGTCCGCCCACCTTGCACGCATATCTGAACAATATCTGCTGTCCTCCTCTATTGCTCTTCCACCTTACTTTTCTGAGACACAGTTTCTCACTGATCATGGAATTGCCAGTTTTTGGATAGTCTGGCTGTCCTGGAAGCCCAAGCCTCTCTACTTGGTGCTGGGGTTACAGGAGTGTAGTACTACAGTAATTTAGCTAAAGCACTGACACTACTCTGGGCATATTCTAGAATGGAGGGTTCAGATAGGGGACATGCTACAATTTAGCTCCTTTTTTTTTTTTGAGGTAGGATCTCACTCTAGCCCAGGTTGATCTGGAACTCACTCTGTAGTCCCAGGCTGACCTTGAACTCACAGTGATCCTCCGACCTCTGCCTCCTGAGTGCTGGGATTAAAGGGCTGCACCCCTATAGGAATCAGCCTCATGTTGCTGGGATGAACCTCCAGATGAAAAAACTGAATGGACAGACAGGAAATCATGGCTGAATGAAGATTTAGTTACATGGAAATACAAGTTAAATAGAAACTAGACTCCTGGTGGCTGTGTGTTTGCCACCAAGGAGGGCCAAAGTGGTCACAGCTGACTTCTGATGGCCAGGTTGGCAGGCTTGCCAACCTAGAGGGCACAAGTGTTACAGCTCTAAATCTTGGTGGCAGCTACTTGCTGGTCGAGAGGCCACCCAAAAGTATTATAGCTCTGAACCCTTGACAGGCTTCTGGATACCAGTCAGGAGGCACAGAAGCAGGAACCCGGACCACAGAGTCATAGCAGGTCCTAGGGGATCAGAAGCCAGAGGCTACCAGGGCAGCAAGAGGCAGGAGTCCAGACATGGAAGGCACAGGTGCTGGCTAGAGGCAGGGTCAGGCCCCAGCACATCTAGCCTGCAGAGGTGGGAACAAGCTCAGCACCCAGAGCACAAGTGGATCAGGGGGCTCTTGGAGGCAAAATAGGTCCAACTGCTAGCATGAAAGGATATGGGGCTCAAGCCCAAGCCGCTCAAGGGGCTCAGGACCAGTATTCCAAGCAGCCCTGGGGATGCAGGCAGCCATGGCAGGTTTTCCTTTTCCAAGGATCCTTTCTTAAGAATTCAGTAGAGCTGTAGCCTCTGAGAAACTGATTGCTGAACATATATAGACAAAGGCTGGCCCTGACTGGTAAATAAGGTGAACTCATGGGGACCAATCAGAAGAGCCAGTGAACCACCAAAAGCCAACCACACCATTTTCCTTGGCGTCAAGGCAGTGTGGTGGCCCACGCCTTTAATCCCAGCACTTTTGAGGTAGGAAGATCGCTATGCATTCGAGGCCATCTTGGGAGTGAGTTCATAGTGAGTTCCAGGTCAGCCTGGGCTAAAGTGAAACTCTACCTCAAAAAAAAAAAAAAAAAAAAAAAGATGGCAGGGGTGGAACTTTAGGTCACACTCCAACTGTACCTGGTTAGGGGTGGGGGTGGGGAGAAGGGTCCTGGCAGTCAAGGTGTCAAAATGGGCGCATGCAGACAGCATTGCTTTTGCACCTGAGGTTTTTCTGTGGAGCTGCCTGTTTCTATCCCTCTTAATGTATAGGGGAGGGGTTCATGAGACCCCACCCATCCCTGAGGAGTTAATGGTTGCTGGGGAGAGGGAAGCCATTTTCTTCAATAATGTAGCTACTGACAAGTTGCTCATACTCCAGTAACTAGCTCCACCCCCCCTCCACCCCAATGCTCATGCAAACAACCCTTATTAAACTCAGTGAGTCACAAAAAAAAAAAAAAAAAAAAAAAAAACAGGGACTGGAGAGATGGCTCATTGGTTAAAAGCACTTGCCTGCAAAGCCTAAGGACTCAATTCCATTCCCCAGGACCCACATAACACCAGATGTACAAGGTGGCACATGGGTCTGGAGTTTGTTTGCAGTGGCTAGAGGCCCTGGTGTGCCCATTCTCCTCCCCACTCTCTGTCCCTCTACTTACAAATAAATTCTAAGGAAAGTGTAAGAGACAATTAAAAGAGAACACTGGATTGAGCTCTACAGACAAGACTGTTTATTGAGAGAAACAGTGAGGGACCTCAGCTTTCCTTGCTGGATGAAGGTTGAAGCACTGGGCCAGGCTGGGGTGTAAGCTTATAAGGAGGACCCTAAGAAAAACAGACTGGACCAGGTGCAGTTGCTAAGAAAATTGTAGCTGTTTGTGTCCTTGTTCAGAATAGGATTCTTCAGCCATGAATGTCTAAGGGAGGATACTCAGATAGTCAGTCTCTGGTCCTTCAAGGCCATCTAGGCTAAGGAGAGTACATCAATCAGGGAAGGGTGCCAAACTTCTTTATTGCCCACAAGCTTTAGGGATAGTTATTAACTCTTTAGTTCCCTTTAGTTTTCAGGGAAGGCTATTAACCCTTCAGTCTAGACTCTGGAGGATAAAAGAAATTGGGGAGAACTGAGGGTGAGTGGGACATTTTGGGGAGGACTGCATGGGCTGTGACTGGGGACAAAGACTCATCTCCAGCTACTTTAAGCTGGGGGGTGGGTAGTAGATCTCTCAGGGTGTCCCACACAGTCCTATGGAGGTTGGATGTTCAGGGGTTGATATTTAGTGGCCATGAAGAATTTAATGACTTGTTGTGAAGTCTTGTATTCTGTCCTGGAGGAATTCGGTGAGGCATCTGAGAATGCAAGGGCCAGAAGAGAGGGTGAATATTATCATAATCAGGAGACAGGATAGGTTTAACTTGAAGGGAGTAGAACTGTGAGATTTTTTAATTTATAGCAATAGATGTCTTAGTTGGTCACAGAGAGATGTCAGGTCACATGCAGAGAAATAATATTATTGACCATTAAAAAGGCTAATACAGCCCAAAATATTATTGGCTCTGGATTGGTAACATTTACCTCTCCACAATCATTGTAGTCCATCACTGAAGTTTTAGTTACACAGGTATGACTTTTAGTTTTTTTATTTGTCAAAATTCATTTTGCAGTTTGTGTACATAGTAGGCTATTATCCCTCATTGATCTTATGAATAGGCAAGGAGGCAGCTCTTCAGGAGAGTGACAGTTATCAGAGCCATTAGGAAAGAAACACCTCAACATATTAAATCTATTAGCCATTATGACCTGGTTATTATCCATGTATGAGTTTTCTTAAATGTGACATGACATTTATAAGTGACATGGACATTATATTTAAGGTAGAAAAAAATAATATAGGAGATGGGTAAGGAAGGAGTTGTTAACTTGGAGGGGAGGTTAATTGGAATTTGTGGAAATATGAATGTTTGGTGTAGGTAAGGTAGGAAGTACAAGAGATTAGCATTGAAGCTATATTTTAAATATCTTAAATTATTTTAAATTTAAATATGATAGAGATTAAGAAGTTAACTAATTCTGAAATTTAGGTTTAAAGGGGTCTTTTGTGTGTTAAGTCTTTAATATAGAAGGTTTATGGTCTTTACTTATTTGGTCCAAAGATCAAAAAGTCTTATTTTTAGGAGAACTAATGAAATTACACTAGGCTAGAAGGCTAAAACTCTGATTAGTCTTTATGATTTGTTATTATCAGTTGTTTATTTTATAAACATAATGAAATTGTGTTTCATAGAATTATACTGGTTATATAATACAATGAAATATATATTTTACATAATTAGATTTAGTATTATTTATTAGAATAAGTTTACAGCAAATAAATAAAGGACTTACCCCATAGGAAAACATGTAAATGTATAACATTTAAGAAACCTATTGTTGTAAACAGGTGTCCTATGTAAAAAAATAAAGACAGTTTTGATATTTTTGTCACATTCAGATAGAGTTTAAAAAAATAAACAAAACTAGTTAAAAATATCTTGATCTTGTTAACTTTGATATTGATATGGGAAACTAAAGCTTATAGCACTGGCATCAGAGATGAAGTGGAGAATCAGACTATTTTTATATCAGCGTGAGTCCAGGGGAATCTCTTCCAAAGCCTGAGAAAATGGTTAATTAGTAGAAAGATATCTGTAGCTGTGTTGTGGAGTTTAGAAGAAACATAAGATAACTTTAGTACTGGCCAGAAGCTGTAATATAAACTATGGCCTTGAAACAGTATAAAAACTACAGTTTTAGTACAAAAGACTATGTAGCATAGAACATAATTAGCATGAAAGTTTATTACAGTACAAACATAACTTTGTGTCAGAGGCCTTTAACTTCTTTATCACAATATGAGTTATGAAATTATAAATTTATCACCTTATTATAGAGAATTGTTTGAACTATGTAAACAATTAAGGCAAGAGAAATATAGAGAAACAGTTTTTTAGAAGGTAGGCACATCTTATCTTTAAATATGTAATAGTTGTAAGTACAGGCAGAACATATTAAGTAACGCAGCATAAAGTTTTGGCATTTGTATTTAGTAACATCTTTGATTAGTTTAGATACCTGTATGGGTACCAATTACCCCACAAACTGGAAGAAGAACAGCAGCATTTAAAATCATTTTTCTAGAGCAGGGAACATTTCTTAAGTATCAACATATCTATAAGCAATGAACTTAAGATATGAGAAATGAGACAATTATTTAATTAAAACCTTGATTGAGTCTGAGTATATATAGCATAAGAATAAAGCCAAACATGGTCATTGTTGAGCTAAGTTAGTCTGATTTTAATATATATTAGAGACCTTATGATAGATATAAAGTGATTTCTTCATCAGCTACCTTTAATTATTGAACTATTTTTAAGTTTAACATAAGGCAATATTTATGAATGGTAGAATATATAAAGCCTAGACAAACTATATTAACATTGTATGTTACAGGCTTTTCTAGGACAGGAGGAGTTTTTTTTAGTTTTCCTAAGAATAACGTTACAATGATTAAATTACCTTTTATAAGACTTAGACAATAATTTTAGTCATAATCACCCAGTAAAACAGCATGAACAAGACAGGAACCATCTTAAGGTTACAGTTTGTTTGTTTGTTTGTTTTTTCGATATAATAACCTTATTAAGTAGTAAGAGGTTGACAAATAGAGGAACATAGTAAACTTGGTTGAAAAGTTTAAAGCCAGTCTTTTACAACCATTATCATAAACAGATTAATATCAATGAGTTAGTTTTTTTAAGTTTACCAACTGAATACCATAGTATCTTGTTACCAGCCAGGGCCATCCTTTGTTAGTCTGATATAAGCTCTAGGTTAAGAGTCATTTTAAACATCTCAAGGAGTCTGTAATCTGATCAAGTACTTTAAGACTTAGTCAACTTTGTCTTTAACCTTCTGTTTAAGCTTACTCATCTACATACTTTACTCATACCTTCATCTACATACTTTTACCTTACAATCTATGTAACTACTTTGTAATAATCTTTTTCATCAAACATTTACCAACATTTAAAGTTTTTTTCTCCGGTTTATCTTCCTTAGTCGGTTTATCTCATAACTATCAACAAAAACTTGTATCATAAGGGCTGGAGAGATGGCTTAGTGGTTAAGTGCTTGCCTGTGAAGCCTGAGGACTCCAGTTCAAGGCTAAATTCCCCAGGACCCACGTTAGACAAAGGTGCACGCGTCTGGAGTTTGTTTGCAGTGGCTGGAAGCCCTGGCGTGCCCATTCTCTCTCTCTCTCTCTCTCTCTCTCTCTCTCTCTCTCTCTGCCTCCTCCTCTCTCTGTGTCAGTCTCAAATAAATAAATCTTTTAAAAAAAAAAAAACAACTTTTGTACCATAAGACTTTTAATATGACCATTTCAATTTTTTTCCAACTTCTGCTTGTATTTTTTTTAATGGTTAATTATAAATAGACTGTCTGGATTCTGATTGTTTGTCTGTCGTCACATTTACCTGGGTCAGTAGTCTCCCTAGGCTCCCCTCTTATTTTTAATATTTAGAAGGTAAGTTATATTAATTTTATATTTTTTATTTTTATGTTATACTTAGATGAGGTTTAAATAAACAAACTCATTAAAAATGAATTTTGATTTTGTTAAACATTTAGATTTTTTAGTCGTCAGTTTTAACAGTAGGAAATACAAATTAAATACAAAAAAATTTAACTTTGATTTGAGATATGACAATATAAATAAATTTATCAACTTATTACAAAGAGTAAAGTCTGAACTATATAAACAATTAAGGTGAGAAAAAATAAGAAGAATGAAAACTTTTAAGTTAACTCATTTTATCAGAGGCAACCCAAATCTTTTTCAGTTTAAGTCTCACAACCTTTTCATATCATTTTTATATCTTTTTAATAACATACCTTGCAACAATTTTTTACCTTATAAAGTCTTTTCTATTCCAAAAACACATTTCTTTCTGTAAAAGCAAGATTAGAATTTGGGGCTGGAGAAACGGCTTAGTGGTTAAGGCATTTGCCTGTGAAGCCAAAGAACCCAGGTTCAATTCTCCAGGACCCATGTATGCTAGATTCACAAGGGGCACATGTGTCTGGAGTTCATTTGCAGTGGCTAGAGGCCCTGGCATGCCCATTCTCTATCTGTCTATCTTCTCTCTATCTCTGCTTGCAAATAAATAAATAAAATTTTTTAAAAGGTTAGAATTTGGTAAACAAATATTACTGTTGTCAAAAACATACAGGTTAATTATTTTAAATATATTGTAAGCCTGGTTTTAATAATTTAACATCATCTTAAAATTTATGAGTATCAGAACATCTAATGACCATAAGCATTGGAACAATTAATGATCATAAATTTAGTCATACATAAGGACAGACTACATGAAATGCAGAACACATGACATGACATGATTGGCCAACATTAGACATGACAACATGAAACATGGAGAGACATCCTTTTAAGATTTTAGTTATATTTTAAATTGGCAAGGAGTTAATCTTAACAGGGCAACAGCCAGTGGTTTGAATTTTAAGTTGACATTTTGTGTGTGTGTGTGTGTTTGTATGGCTTGTAATAAAAAGAAGGGGGAAAGGGAAAACCCAGAAGCTGTTTAGTGGTTTTAAGTTTTAGCAAGGAGAGAAAAATTAGATATCCATATGTAGAAGAAGTTAAAGAGGCCCAGTAAAGACCGGAGTTTTTTTTTTTTTTTTTTTTTTTTTTTTTTTTTTTAAGAGGGTAGAGTTTGTATTTGATTTAGTGAAATGGCAGTAGTGGGAACAAAGAACTGCTTCCTCAAGCAAAGAATGGATTCTTAAAT
This sequence comes from Dipus sagitta, assembly GCA_036346955.1. NCBI lineage: Eukaryota > Metazoa > Chordata > Mammalia > Rodentia > Dipodidae > Dipus > Dipus sagitta. The sequence goes on from CM070770.1 coordinate 218,730,353, forward strand.
AACACACAGAACACTGACTGGGGAGCTATCTGAAACTTCCAGAAAGTGTTCTTGAAAAAAAAATTACTTATTTGACGAAAAGAGAGAGAGAGAGAGAGAGAGAGAGAGAGGCAAGCAGAGAGTGAGTATGGGCACCTCTTGCCACTGCAAATGAACTCCAGATGCATGCATCATTTAGTTCATCTGGCTTTACATGGGTACTGGGGAATTGAACCCAGGCAGTCAGACTTTGCAAGCAAGTGCCTTTAATTGCTGAGCCATCTTTCCAGCCCCAGAAAGTTTTTTAAGTTTTTAAAACTTACTTATTTAGAGAGAAGTAGAGAGAGGGAAAATATGGATGTACCAGGGCCTCTTGATGCTGCAAACCATCTCCAGACACATGAGACATGTTGTGCATCTGCCCTTATATGGGTACTGGGTAATCAAGCCCAAGCCAGCAGATTTTACAAGCGAGCACCTTTAACCACCAAGCCATCTCCCCAGCCCTACCCCCACCCAGAAGTGTTCGTTACATAATTCCTGTAGAACTAATCATCCAGAAGTGCTACCCTACAAACTTGGATATTATTGAGAGACCAAATATAACCATTTTAAATAAAAAGGTCCAGGCCTAACTTAGATAGAGAACTAGCTGGCTAATGTGCTGAGCTTTGCTTCTGTAAACTTTGTTTGCTTGCTCAATTGCTGCCTTTCTCCCTAAAATTTCTGAGGAATCTCCAATTCAAGGGCATTCCAGAAACACTCCACTGCGGAGGCCTCCGGCCTCCGACCATCTGCTCAGATAAGAAACTGAGGAATCTCCACTTCCAGGACCTTCCAGAAACACTCCACTGCGGGGGGGGGGGGGGGGGGCCTCTGGCCTCCGACCGACCACTTGCTTAGATAAACCTGTCAATTCAAAAGTCGTAAAAGTACCACTGCTTGCTTAGCCCATCACAATGGAGATTACCTTATCTGCCTGCAGTGCCCCTAGCTCCTGCCCCCAACTTTGCCCACTGAAAACCCAAACCAATCAGAACTGTTTAAATCAACCAATCATGTATCTATCCCCTACTTCTTTGTTCCGATTCCTATATGAACCCCTTCCCCCCCAAAAATGGGCTCTCTCCCTCACTACTGCTGTGTTGGACTGTAGGGATGGAGCCCAGGCCTAGGCTTGCAATAAAGAAACCTGTTGCTTTTACATTCGAGTGTCTCAGCTTCTGTGGCGGTTCTCTGGGTGACTCCTGGGTGACCGGGGGTCTTGGCTCCTGGTCAGGGGACTTGGCACAAGATTATCTTTCCTAAAATGTTCTGTAGCCCAAACATCCAAGCATGCACTTTAGCCTTGAAAACTCTTCTGGAAAAGACTCATTGTTTGGAGTAAGGCAGAACCCACCATTCTTTCCAGAGAAACAACACTGAGCCTTAGAGAAAGAAACAAATGGGAGGAATTTGGTACAGCAGAAACTGATAAAGCCAGAAAAAGACATAAAGTTACAGTCAAGCTCAGCCCAGTCTTGTACTCAGAGAAGCAACCTACTGAAATGTTCAAATAGAATGGTTCTCATTATGTAGCCTTAAAGAATGGTCACGAAGCAAGGGCCCAACTTCACAGGGAGAAGGAACATCATTAGATAAAGCTGTGTGAGAAACACTTGATGTCTTAGAAAAAGAAGGTTCTAAGCCTGGTGTGGTGGCACACACCTTTAATTCCGGCACTTGGGAGGCAGAGGTAGGAGGATGGCAGTGAGTTCAAGGCCTCCCTGAGACTACATACTGAATTCCAGGTCAGCCTGGACTAGACTGAGACTCTGCCTTGAAAAACGGTGGGGGGGGGGGGGAGAAAGAAAAAGGGTTCTAGACTGATCACAACTCAGCCAACTCCATAGGATATGTCTATCAGGCATGTGTACATGGACCTGTTACCCAGAGCTTGGGAGACTGAAGCAGGTGAATCAGGAGTTCTACACCAGCTCAGACTACAGAGTGAAACCCTGTTTTGACAAATTATAAACAATCCATAAAGTGGCTTTGATTTAATATACCTTTGTGAAAATCTATTTTTGAGACAGGGTCTCATATATAGCCCAGGCTTGCCTCAAACTTGGTATGTAGCCAAGGATATACTTGAACTCCTTGATCATCCTACCTCCACCTGCCAAGTGCTGGGATTACAAATGTGCATGCTTTATAATAAATTCACACTTGTTGATCTATCTTTCCAGATGCCTATTAAAAGTATAAAAAGAAAAAGAAAAGGAAGGAAGGAAGAGAGAAAAAAAGAAAGAAGGAAAGAAAGAAAGAAAGAAAAGGAAAGGAAAGAAATGGAAGTTTGGAGCTGGGTGTGGTGGCACACACCTGTTATCCCAGTATTGGAGTGGTGGAGACAGGAAGATCACAACATGGTGAGTTTGAGGGCAGCCACATAGCATTACCCTATCTCAAAACACAAACAGGCATCCCGGGATGGTGGCACACATCTTTAATCCCAGCCTAAGGAGGCAGAGGTAGGAGGATCGCCATGAGTTCAAGGCTACCCTGAGACTACACAGTGAATTCCAGGTCAGCCTGAGCTACAGTAAGACCCTACCTGGAAAAAAAAAAAAAAGGCAACAACAAACAAAGGCTGGGGATGTAGCTTAGTGGTCAGGAACTTGCCCAGGGTTCAGAAGATCTGGGATTCCATCCTCAGAACTGCAAAAACATAAAAGTCTGGAAGCAAAGCCGGGCATGGTGGCACATGCCTTTAATCCCAGAACTCGGGAGACAGAGGTAGGAGGATCACCATGAGTTCGAGGCCACCCTGAGACTACATAGTAAAGTCCAGGTCAGCCTGGACTAGAGTGAAACCCTGCCTTGAAAAACAGACAGACAGACAGACAGACAGACAGAAAGAAAGAAAGAAGTCAGTCTAGAAGCAATAGTGGAAATGTATTAGTTCTTTGTACCACTTACCTGGGAAAACTGGTTGAAGGCTTCCAAACTTCCAAACTGGGAAGTGATAAAATCAAGACTAGGGAAGTGAGGGGCTGGCATAATGGCTCAATGAGTAAAGGGCTTGCCCTGAAAGCATGAGGACTTGACTTAAATCCCCAGAAACCATGTAAAATGCAGGATGTAGTCCCCTTTAATCCTAGCACTGGAGAGGTGGAGGCAGGTGGATCTCTGGAGCTCACAGGCCAGTCTATACTAATTGGTGGGCTCCAGGACAATGAGAAACCTTATCTCAAAAAGCAGTAAACAGCACCTGAGGAACAACACCAAATCTGTCCCCTGGCCTCCACATGCACACATTGTGGAAACACACACACAAACACACACAAATTTTTTTTTGAGGTAGGGTCTCCCTATAGCCCAGGTTGACCTTGAACTCATTCTGTAGACAATGTTGGCCATCTTCCTACCTCAGCCTCCCAAGTACTGGGATTAAAGGTATTGGTTACCATACCACTTGCATAAAATTAAAAAAGAATAGGGAAGTGGAGCTAGAAGAAAAGGGACCATAATTTATCAATACCTCACTGTAGAAGGCTCTGGATTAGGGTGCTGTGTTGCCTATAGCCTGTTGTCAATCAGCCCTACAGAGTAAGGGGTTCACAAGCTTTTTCTAGAAAAGGGCAAATTGTTAAAATACCAGACTACAGGCTTAGAATCTTTCAGGGCTTTTCACCCGATGGTTGATGCACAAACATACCAGGAGATGTAAGTGGAAGCCTCATAATCTAATACAGTATTTATCACTAAATATCACTAAAATACCAGTCTCTTGAGGTAGGATCAACACTGAAATCTGATTTTTTAAAATACTGTGTTTATTTATATGTCACCTTGTGCATCTGGCTTTACGTGGATACTGGGGAATCAAACCTTGGTCATTGGGCTTTGCAGACAAGTTCCTTAACCAGAAAGCCCTCTCTCCAGCCCCTGAATTTTTTCTTTTCTTTTTGTTTTTAATATTTTATGTGTTTGAGAGAGAGGCATATATAGAGAGAAAATGGGTGCGCCAGGGCCTCAAGCCACTGCAAACGAACTCCAGACACATGTGCCACCTTGGGCTTACGTGGGTACTGGGGAACCAAACTCCCGTCCTTAGGTTTTGCAGGCAAGTGCTTTAACCGCTGAGCCATCTCTGCAGCCCTTCTTTTTGTTTTTGGGACAAGGTCTCTCCATGTAGCCAAGGCTCATACTCCCGATGATTGTCCTGCCTCAGCCTCTGAGTGCTGGCTGGGATGACAGACGTGCACTACCACACCCACTCACCTCTAAAACTGAGAGGTGAATTTCATAGAATTTCCATGTCACAAAAATTTCTTCTCTTTTATACTTAAGTAAGTAAAAACAAAACTAATAACTTCTGGGCTTGCGGGACAGCACAAGAAGTACTCAGCAGGACGCTTCAGCCCTCAACTCCGACACGCCTGGAAGGGAGGCGGCTACGAGTCCAGGACACAGCCCCGCCCCGCCCGCAGACCCGCCCACCCCTTCTACCGAGGGCCCGGCGCGGCCACGCCCTTCTCCTGGGCTATGAGACTCCACCCACTAGAAGGCGTCGCTCGCGCCTGCGCGGCTAAGCTCCGGGCGGGGGGGGCGGGGCAGACCGCGGCTACCATTTCCAACATGGCGCACGCTGGTGGCGGCGGCTCTGCGGGCCGGGGATTCAGCGGCGCCCGCTGGGGTCGCTCGGGCTCTGCGGGTCACGAGAAACTGCCGGTGCACGTGAGTGTCGCCTCCACCTTTCCGGGGACCCCCTCTTTCCTGCGACTCCCGCGAACGGGCACCCTTCAGCGCGACCCCACCCGGCCCCGCCTCGGCCTCCCCTCTGCGCAGCCGGCGACGCGGGACCCCGCACTCCTCCCCAGGGCGCTTCTGGAGGCCTGCCGCGGTTATCCTCCACCCGCACCTGACATTGCTCACCCCAGCCCTGCCATCCCCCTGCCTCCGCTTCCCGAGTCACTGGAGCCCTCCCCTCCCCACAGGTGGAGGACGCTCTCACCTACCTCGACCAGGTGAAGATCCGCTTTGGCAGCGACCCAGCCACCTACAATGGCTTCCTGGAGATTATGAAGGAGTTCAAAAGCCAGAGGTAACCCGCAGGCCCCCCCATCCCCGACAGCACCCCTCCCCCTCCCGGGAACAGGACCCCCCATCCCAAATGCAGTCCCTTGCGGCAGGATGACCTTAAACGGTTTGTGGGTCCCCTGGGAACCTCAGCTCCTCCAAAAATGATCGGATTGGTGGCTCCCTCCGTGAGGCTCTGTTGCGGGGAGGGTTTCTTTCTGGAAAAAGTGTAGGAATTGGGAAGATGGGACCGGAGCTCTGGCTCAGCTGGGTTGATTTTTTTTTAATTGAGTTTTGTTCGTGAAAGATTGGATTAGATTTTTTTTTTTTGTTTTTGCAATCACTACACTAAAATGTTACTTATCTTGTTTTTTAGTTTGGTATGGACTTCTCCCTTAGATCTTGTCCTCAAGGTGCCTCTCTTGGTGTCCCCTGTTTTCAAGCTGGCTTGGGCTTGGATGGAAACGTCGTGAGGGACCTGGCTTATAGAAATCCATAAAGCGCGTGAGCTGTTTTGTAGGCACAGAATCAGATATTGAGGCACCTCAGAGTAGTGCCCATTTTTTAATAGGATGCTCATGGGGGAGGGGGCCAGGAAAATGGCTCAAGCCTGAGTACCTGAGTTTGGATCCCCAGACCCTGTGTAAAAGCTGGAAGCCATGGCCAGCTTCTATAATCCCAGCATGCTGAAAGGGAGAGGGGAGGCAGAGACAACATAATTTTCCCCAATCCTCCCCTCCCAAGCTTGCAGACCAGCTAGCCTTTTGAACACAGTAGTGAACAAAGAGAACAAGTGACCCTGCCTTAAAACGAGGTGGAAAGCGAGAACCAACACCTGAAAGTTGTTCTTTGACCTCCGCACATGCGTTCCCATACTCATACACATGAACATGCATGTACATGTATTCCGCTCCAAAATATATGTAAGAAGGATACTCACTGGGGCTTGGTGTAGGCAAGGGAACTTCTGTAGCAGTAGAGGTAGAACTAAAACTCAGGCTCGCAGTCTGTTAAGATTTTTGCAGGTCATATTGCTAGCCTACTGCTGCCCCTCTTAGGAAGCATGGAAGGCCTGCTTAGTTTTACCATCCATAAATGTGAGGTGCTGAGGCCTGGGTAGTTGACCACAGGCAGAATGAAGAGGGCAGAAAGCAACAGGTGGTGGCACCTGAGTCCTATCTTAGGGGGCTTTGTGATCATTGAGCCTAGGATGATGGCAGTGTCACAAGAGTTGGGAATGAATTTTCCTACTTTGGTTCTTTCATCCAGCATTGACACCCCTGGCGTCATCAGGCGTGTGTCACAGCTCTTCCATGAGCACCCTGACCTCATCGTGGGATTCAATGCTTTCCTTCCACTCGGATATCGAATAGACATTCCTAAGAATGGCAAGCTCAGCATCCAGTCGCCTCTGACAAGCCAGGTAGGCTTGGTTTGAGTGATAGGGATCTCATTGTTCCCCTCCTGCTCTTCAGAGCAAGAAGCATGACTTGTTTGTGGTGAAACCCTGTGTACACTCTGTTCTTTTTCCAGGTTTGCTAATTGCTTCTAACCATAGGCAGCCTCTACCTTCCAGATTGATCTTTTTGGAAGACTTAACAGTAGTGGCTGGAAGCATGGCTTAGTGGTAGAACATGCACCTAGCTTACACTAGGCCCTGGTTCCATCCCTAGTACTGCAAAAACAAAACTGATGTCAGGGAGGTGTTGGTGTTCAGTAATGACATCAACAGTTGCTGTGGTTTGAGGTCTTCCCTTGAGGCTTTTCCAGGAAACCTACTTACCAGGCTAAGCCTTGACCTTGGGCTTGTGGGAGTCAAGCATCTGATTACTTGGTTGCATTTGGTTGATCTCAGAACTGTCAACAACCTAAAAGTGGTTGAGCTGCTCTACGCATGTGCATGTGGAATAATCTATGTTTGTTGTTGCTATGCATCATTAAATTGCCATGGGTCATTTCTGAGCTCAGGCTTGGGGCTTTATGCCCCCTATTATGGTAACACCTTGCCCCTTCTATCTCTGTAGTCCCTTTTCTTTTGAGATAGGCTGTGTGTGTAGCTGAGGCTGGCTTTGAACTCAAGATCCTCCTGCCTCAGACTCTGGAGTGCTGGCATGATAGCTGTGCAGCATGTGCCAGGCTTCCAGTTAGGAAGCTGAGATTTGGAGAGGGGCCAGAAAGGGTGATATGGCCATGACAGGTCCCTCCCTAAGGTTGGCTTTGTGTGATTTCTGCTTTTTTAATTTTTATTTTTTGTACAAGGCCAGCACCTTCCCCCATTAGTGTGTTATCTCATTAAAGCCAAGAAGTACAGATAGTTTTTGAAGGGGAAATGGAGGCATGTCCTATTTGCATCTGGAACCCAGGATCCAAGGGCCACACATTCCTGCTTTCAAACCACAAAATCTTAGCAGGAGTGAGTTCTGGAAAATCTCTGGCTTAGACAGAATGAGCCTAGCTCATTTGCAGCAGTGGCAGGTCCTGTGTTCAAAGGACCTAGGTGTGAACACTGCCTAAAGGCTGGCTAGGGTTCCTGTCTCTTGTCAGTAAAGTGCCTGCTGGGACATCTCCCTTGCATGCTCTGGTGGGGCTGGTGACCCTGGCTCTGCAACCCACAGCTCAGCAGGAAGCACAGTTTTTCTAGTCTGAATTAGTTAGACCCTTAATACGGAGGGGTATTGCTGTCCTTCACACACCATATAAAGCTAGTTGTTGGACAGATAATGAGGCCTGATACAATCTTACTTCCCCCTCCACTGGAGGCTTAGGTGACTAGGAGGGCCTCTTGACTTACAGAAAGGCTTGACAAGGACTGCCTCTGAACATCTCCACAGTTGGTGTTCCTCCTGCAGTGTAGAGACAACCACTCCTGGGATACCTCTGCCAGCTGCCATAGTTGCTTGTTCCCTTTATGGCACTGTGGAGCCCCCCTAGTCTCCCTGACAGCCCCAAGCTGGTATTTTCCTAACTTTCTAACAGGTTCACACAACATGACACCCCATTAAATCCAAGGAACCTTCCAGAGCTTCATGTGTCAATGCTCTGGAGATTTCCTTTTGTTTAAGTTCAGTTTTCTTTTGCTGTTTTATTTTCGAGGTAGGGTCTTGCTCCAGCCCAGGCTGACCGGCTGACCTGAAATTCACTATGTAGTCTCAGGGTGGCCTCTAACTCACAGCAATCCTCCTACCCTCTGCCTCCCCAGTGTTGGGATTAAAGGCCACCACACCCAACTAAAATTCAGTTTTCTAACTACCAGGTGTAGTGGTGTAAGACTTTAATCCCAGCACTTGGGAAGCTGAGGTAGGAGGATCACTGTGAGTTAAGAGGCCAGCCTGGATTACAGAGTTAGTTCCAAGTCATCCTGGGCTAGAGTGAGATCCTGTTTCAAAAAACCAAAAACAGGGCTGGAGGGATGGCTTAACAGTTAAGGTGCTTGTCTGCAAAGCCAAAGGACCTAGGTTCAGTTCCCCAGGTCCCACGTAAGCCAGATGCACAAGGTGGCACATGTGTCTGAAGTTCGTGTACTGTGGCTGGAGGCCCTGGCATGCCCATTCTCTGTTGTCTCTCAGCCTTTTTTTCTCTCTCAATAAATAAATAGAAATAATTGTTTTAAAAAAACACAACTAAACTAAACAAAAAATAAATTCAGTTTCTAGCTTTGTTACTGCCCCCCCCCCCCGCCTTAGCCTCTATGTACCACCCTGCCACTAGCTTTACTGTTTTGAAATGTAACTCCCCCCCTCCCCATTTTTGTCAGGGCACCTGCCAATCCCATATGAGAAGTGCCCTTATGTGGGGAGAAAAATGATTAGAGAGTCCCAGCCTTGGGGATGTCTGTGGTGGGTGTGTCTAGACTGCAGCAAGGTTGTCCTTTGGAGGGGGCATCATTCTTTCTCTTGGGCCACGTCCCTGGCCTCTGCCCCCAAGATGCCAGGAGCATGAATGATCTAGCCATAGCAACTAGAAATGCCACTTGGCTGGTGGCCATTACAGCCGCAGTTTAGAGCACAAGTCTCAAAGATGTCAGACTGAGCTGCTTGTGGTAGCTTAGGTATATCATTCCAGCTCTCAGGAAGCGGAGGCAGGAGGATAACTACAAGTTCTAGGCTAACTTGGGCTACAAAGTGAGACCAACTACTCCTATCCCCCAATAAAAGGAGAGGCAGACAGACAGGTGGGCCATGGGCTACACAGAACCACAAGAGCCCACTTAGCTGCTGGGGATCCATCTTCTGAGTCATTAGCATTGGAGTCTGATGCCCAGGCCTGGGTTGTAATGCCACCTCTGACAGCCCCTGAAGCCACCCCTGCTGGTGTTTATAGTGTCAGTGTGGTCTTCCCTGGCCAGCCATTCCCTTCAGAGGTGGCAGCTTGCAGGCCTCCTCTGCATCTGTTCCAGAGCTGTGCCAAGAAAAAACAGGATAACTATTAGTTGGAAAGTAGGGACCCTAGCTCATCAGGGTTCCCTCCTGGGGGCAGCAGCTATCTCAGAAGAAGCAAGAGGAGCCTGTGAAGAACAAGCAGGTCCAAGGTCCTGGTGACTGAAGAGGGCCTCCTTCCCATTCTTTTTAGGGAGCTCCAGCAGTTACAACAAGCACAGCCTACAGCCACCATTTTCCTGGAACTGGGCCTGGACTTTAATCTGAGTCCAAGACCTCAGATACCAGCAAGGTAGAAAAGGAGCTGAGGAGAGATAGGTAGGTAGTCTGGGACTCTGTGAATGGTAGGAGGAGCTTAGTGTTGTGGATCTGAGATGGTAGCAGGCCCCAGGAGGAAGGGCAGGTCCAGGCTTTGATAGCCCCCTGAGAGGTCAAGGAAGGGCCCAGGAGTGAGCAATGGGGGTTAAAGTGAATGGTGAATGAGGGTCAGGAGGGGGCCATGCCACAGGACAGAATGATCAGTGACAACGACCAGGAGACTATGTGAGGAGAGCGTGGATGGTGAGGAAAATGGGATGGTCAGTGAGAGCAAGGACATATGGATGACTCAGGCTAGCTGTTGCTGTGGTAGAAGTTGGTCTCTGAGGCAGGGGAGGTGGGGTGCTGCTCTGTTACTACTTGGTACTATTTAGCCATTCCTAAATGTCCAGGAGGGCTTATGTGGCTGCTCAGGCAAAGTAGACTGCAATAGGGCTCAGGGTTAGGGTGGTAACTACCTGAATAGCATCTCCCGCCCCAGGGTAGGGATGTCAGGAAGAGAAAGAACTAGGCTGTTCTTGAAGGTTCTGAGCAGGCCTCATTTATTGTGACTTGTGAGTCAAAGCCACTTATCTTTGTATAGCTAGTAGCTTTTACATTTTCCAGATCACAATAAAGCATTTTTTAAGTTGAGATACCATTCATCTAACATGAAATTCATCATACTATTTAGAAATGGACAATTCTGTGGTTTTTCAGCATATTTATACTTTTATGCAACCATCACCACTAATTCTAGAATATTTCTGTCACCCCAAAACAAACCTCACCTTTCCTCTCAAGTTCCTGGAGGCCACTAATCTGCTTTCTGTCTCTGCATATGTTTGTTGTACTGTACATTTCACATAAATGGGATCATATCCCTGGGACCTTTTGTGTCTGGCTCCTGTTACCCAGTTTCTTGTTTTGAAGGTTTATTCATGTAGCATGTGGTCGTGGCTGAGCAGTACTTCTCTGGATGGGGATACTACTCTGGAAGGACCATGTTTGTTCCATTCATCTTATGGATATTTGGGTTGCTTCCCTTTGGCTATTGTGAGCTATGCTATTGTGAATATTAGAGCACCAGAACTAATTTGAGTCCTCTGTTTTGGTTTTTCCAGGTAGGGTTTCACCCAGGCTGACCTGGAATTCACTATATAGTCTCAGGGTGGCCTCAAACTCAAGGCGATCCTCCTACCTCTGCCTCCTGAGTGCTGGGATTAAAGGTGTGTGCCGCTGCCTGGCTAGAGTCTGTTCTTTTCGTCTGTAGGAGTGGCATTTCTGGGTCATAGAGTCATTCTCTGTTCAGTTTGTTGAACTGCTAGGCTGTTTGCCATGGCAGCTACTCTTATCACCAGTCTGGTGCCCTTTGCAGAGACCTGGTCCAGAGGGCTGGTGGTGGTGGCTCTTTCAGGGGACCATATGTTTGATAATGCCCCTGGGAATGGTGGAGAGCTCCCAGCCTTGCCATGAGCCAACCTTGGACCCATGGCCACTTCTGCCTCCTCCCAAGCCTGTGTTCCACAAAGGAGCTCAAGCACGAACCCCTGTGGCCTTGAGCATGGGCAGTCAGTGGGCTCTTCCCAAAGAGTCTGAGAACATAGGGAATTATGATGGCTCTGTCCTGTGTGTGTCTGTGACCTCATCGCTGTCTCCTCTTTACCCATTTGTTGGGTCCACTCTCCCCATCTGGGTTCTGCATCTGCATATTCACTAATCACAGATTGGCAATGTTTAGAAAAAAGTATATCTGTATTGAGATTGTGTAGACTTTTGGGTGGGGTTCTGGGGGTGGAGCCTGGCCTTGTGCATTCTAAGTGAGCTCTGTACCACTGAGCCAAGCTCCAGCCCTGCACTTTTAAAATTTTTACTTGTTTTACAAAATACAATCATAATTTCCTAAACTGCACAGTAGAGCAAATGTTTGCATGCCATTGACATTGTTCAGGTACTATAAGACTTCCAGAGACTCTGTAAAGTCTCTCTCTGTGTGGGTTCTATTCAAACACAGTGCCGTGTTTGAGCATGGAGTCCTAGAACCCATACTGTGGGCTCCCCACAGTATGTGCAGTCCCAAGGCACAACTGTATTTGGAGATAAGGCCTTGACTAACCATAAGTCAAGTGAGTCCATTTGGTGGGCCCACAAATCTGACTGGTGTCTTTATAGGAAGAGTTTCAAATACAGACATACAAAAAGGACAGCTGTAGCCAGGTGTGGTGGCGCACACCTTTAATCCCAGCACTCGGGAGGCAGAAGTAGGAGGATCGCCGTGAGTTCAAGGCCACCCTGAGACTACATAGTGAATTCCAGGTCAGCCTGGGCTACCTCAAAAAAAAAAAACAAAAAACAAAACAAAACAAAAAAAGGGCAGCTGTGAGAGTGCAGGACAAACAAGGCCCCAAGGAGCCACTTCTTCATTTTCTAGACTGAGAAAAATTAATAACTGCTGCCTAACAACTCACCAGGTGATGGGTATGTGCCCATAGAACCACCTGTGTAGGCATACTGTGTGTGCCTGGTCTTCCCTGTGTCTATTCAGGGCAGCATGTGGCACCAGGTGTAGGGCTGAGAGAGGACACAGTGGATGATCTATCTGTGTGTTCCAGACTTCAGTGGATAAAGGCTCCAAGCCCCAGGTTGACCAAGGACAGAAACATTGTCTCCCCTCATGGAGTTCACCACCCAGCCAATGTGGCTGAAAACCGGAGTTAGTAAAACATACTGCATGGAGGGAGGCGTAGCTGCTGGTGAGAAAAACAAAGAGAGGGGTTCAGGATCATTGTACACTGGTTAAAGGTGGTTCTAGAAGATTTGCTGAGAACGTGTTATATGACCTAAGGCCTTGAGCCAGGATGGAGGGACTCTGACTTACTCAAGAACTGGATCCTTGTATGGGAGGCCCTTGTTCTGTCAGTCCTAGAGTCTGTCAGAGGGCAGGGCTCCTGTATGTTCCAGGGTGTGTTTGCTGCCAAAAGTAGCTGTTTTCCACTTGAGAGCATAGTGGAAGGTATGGGAGGACTTCCTTTACACACAGACCTCACTTGGTTTCAATGGCCTCCATGTCTGCACCTTGTGAGTTTCTCTTTCATGCTGGTTTCTCGGTGTGAAGGAATTGTTAGCCAGGCATAGGAGGCCACCTGTGATCCCAGCATCAGGGAGGCTGAGGCAGGAAGATTAGAAGTTCCAGGCCAGCCTGGCCTGAAGCATAAGACCTTAAAAAAGTATGGGGAGGTGGAGGCTTACTCAACTTTCATCTTCTCAGAGTGGAATTGATTCTGGCAAGATGAGGGAGGTGAGCTGGAGAGACTGCCACAAGGATGCACAGCCATTCTGACACTGAGAGAGGAGCTGGTGGGGTGTTCTTTTTGCACCCTGCCAGCTCCCCTCCTCTTGGACCATTCTCTGCATGCAATAAAAATGCTTGAGTAAGTATTGGATTGTGTGCTGTTGGCAGATAGTGGCCAGACTTGGCCTTTTGCCATCTCTTCCTGGGTCCAGCCCATGGCAACTCACTGCTCCATTCTCCTCAGGAGAATTCGCATGGCCATGGTGACTGTGGCGAGGACTTCAAGCAGCAGGTGCCATACAAGGAGGACAAAGGTCAGGTGACCCTGGAGTCAGACTCTGTGGAGTTCAACAATGCCATCAGCTATGTGAATAAGATCAAGACCCGCTTTCTTGACCACCCTGAGATCTACAGGTCCTTCCTGGAAATCCTGCACACCTACCAGGTGAGTGCCCCGGTCACTCACTTGGAGAGTCAGGTGAGGGACCAGGCTGCCCTTTGGGGTCCTGACACCATCCATTGTTACCTGCATGGAAATTGTTCCCAGATTATTGAAATCATTAGGTGCTAGGAATTTCTGCTGAGCTTTTGTGTTTGGTTTTGTGTGTGGTGCTGGGTTTAGAGCCTGGGCCTCACAGTATTAGCCAGTGCTCCACTGCCAAGCCACACCTCAGTCCTTGGTTTTCTTTTGACCTTTTGAGACAGACTATTGCTCTGTAGCCTAGGCTGTCTTAGAACTCATAATCCTCCTGTCTCAGCCTCTCAGGTGCTTGGATGGCAGATGTGAACCACAGTGCCTTGCATAATTTTGATTTTAATATGCTCCTTGAGACACTTTTGTACTCAAGAAGCTCTTAGGAACACATATTAGGGAAATTAAAAGGTAAAGGGTAAATGGCTCAGTGGATAAAGTGCTTACCATGCAAGTGTCAAGATTGGAGTTAGGATCCCCAACACCCATGTAAAAAGATGGGTGTTGTAGCCCACCTGAAATACACTCTGGAGGCAGAGATGGGATTCCCAGGGCTAGGTAGACTAGCTGAATTGGCAAGCCCTGGATTCAAGTGAGACTTAGTAAATAAAGTAGAGACTAATTGAGGAAGACCTGAAGTCAACCCCTGGCCCACACACATGTATTCACATGACACATACACAGTGCATATGTATACATGTGCAAAAAAAAAAGGCCAAAGTCTCAGACATCATCATCATTGTTTTGACCCTGTGCCCTTTTGTTTCCACTGGTTATAGCTGGTTGGGTACCCAGAGTTGGGGGCCACAGAAGATTGGCTGCTGCCTAGATTCAGTACATTCAGTCTCAGGCAGGCTGGGTAGAAAGGAGAAGGTGTGTGTAAAGGTATGCTGGGGCAATCACTGGCAGTCCCAGGAGTCATGAAAGACACTCAGGTAGAATCTTTAAAAATTTATCAGAATCCTCAGCAGAAGAGTACAGATGAAGAATGGACTTTGGTGCTGGCAATGGCCTGTGCAAAGGTCCAGGGGTTGTATGGAGCACACAGCTGTGCAGGGGCCCTGATAAAACATAGCCATTGATGGGGAGAGTTGATGGCTTGTGAGGAGCTCATCTTGTTCTTACCCAGACATGGGGTTTTTAAGCTGCCTCAGCATTAGAACCCGTTTTAAAAGAGAAAGCTCCATTGTCAGCACCACAAACAAGGGCTGGAGAGATGGCTTAGCAGTTGAGCCATAAACAAACCAAGACACACCAGATAAAGAAATGAGATTTTTTTTATTTTTTTTAATTGTTTTTTGGTTTTTCGAGGTAGGGTCTCACTCTAGCCCAGGCTGACCTGGAATTCACTACGTAACCTCAGGGTGGCCTCGAACTCACAGCAATTCTACCTCTGCCTCCCGAGTGCTGGGATTAAAGGCGTGCGCCACCACGCCCAGCTTAAGAAATGAGATTCTTTTTGATATGCAAGTTCATAGACATGGTCACATGTCTAATGTTTACTCCCTGTTGACTCTGAAGAACCATTTTGATGGGCCAGGTGACAGTGCAGCCCCTCAGTGGGGTGTGTTTGACAGATTGTGAGTTACATGGACATTATAACCTCAGACAGTGACAGGTGAATCTCAACACCTGAGCTTTCTCCTCACCAGGGATCGCACAGCTTTGGGGTGGGGTATGGGAGTGGCTTTGTACTCTCTCATCTGGCTCAGGCCCACTGGGTACCTTTTGCTGTCAATCACCATGTATGTCCCAGACAAAATGACACATGAACAAATACAAAGATCACACACTGCTTAGTCACAGTTTAGACTGTCCTGGTCAGATGATTGTGCTGAGGCCAATTATGGTTTCAAAACAAGCTTGGTGGCGGCTGTATCCTTGCAGAGTAAGTGGCCAAAGTGTGTTTTCCAGCAGGGATATACATACACCAACCAATTCCTGTGTGTCCTGCTTTCCCCTGACTGTCCTCTGTGTTTGGTAACATCTGTCTCTCCTGACTTGGTGTGTGTGCATCTTTGTCACCTATGTCAGCCCGGGGTGGGAAAGATGGCCCCAGCACCACTCTAAGTTGTGTTCCTGTACACTGTTTTGAAGCCAGGTGTGGTGGCACATGCCTGTCATCCCAGAATTTGGGAGGCTGAGACAGGAGGATTGCTGAGTTTGAGGCAGGCTAGCTTGCGCTAGAGTGGAGACCCTGTCTTAAATCAGTGAAGTTGGTTCCAAAACTGCTTTATGTGCAGATCCATAATTAACTTTGAACCACGTAGCTTTGCTTAGTTTTCATTTGGCTTTCACATGCTCCAGGAACTTCCGGGTTGACTTCTCCTCACCCCCAGTCCTTGGTGGGCTGCTGGCTGATGCCAGGGTCTCCTCACTCTTCTTTCCTTCCTGATGGCAGAAGGAGCAGCTGCACACAAAGGGCCGCCCATTTCGCGGTATGTCCGAAGAGGAGGTCTTCACTGAGGTGGCCAACCTCTTCAGAGGTCAGGAGGACCTGCTTTCAGAGTTTGGACAGTTTCTGCCTGAGGCCAAGCGATCCCTGGTGAGTGCGGGGCGTGCAGGGTCGGTAAGGTGCTGATTCTGCCCAGCGCCTCCGTCTCCAACAGTGTCTGCTATGGGTGCTTGGGGAGGCGAATGCATCTTATCTTGGAGAGCAGAGACAAGAGATGACAGTGTGGGTGGGGGGTGACCCCCTGGAGCAGGGCTTTGTCAGGAGGGTTGTGGCCCAAGGCTTATGATGCCAAGGCAGACAGCACCGGGAACCATACAGCTCCCAGCTTTCTCCCCCAGCTGAAACTTAAGCTTGCCTGGCTGTCTTTTTCTTTTATTAAAATAAGTTTGTTTGTTTATTTTAGAGAGAGAGAATGAATAGGCTTGCCAGGGTCCCTTGCTGTTGCAAACAAACTCCAAACCCATGTACCACTTTGTGCCATCTGGCTTTTATGTAGGTTCCTAGAGAATCAAACCTGCACTGTCAGGTTTTACAAGCAAGCACTTTTAACCACTGAGCCATCTCCCTAGTTCCCTGCCTACTCTTTTAAAGTTTTCTTTAAAAACACTTTTTATTTCACTTATTTGCAAGGAGAGAGACTGGTCACGCCAGGGCCTCTAGCCACTGCAAACGAACTCCAGATGCATGCATTACTTTGTGTATCTGGCTTTATGTGGGTACTGGGGAATTGAACCTGGGTCATTGGGCTTTACAGGCAGTCACATTAACTGCTGAGCCATCTCTCCAGCCCCTTTAATTTTTTTTAATTTCATTTCAGTCATTATTTTATTTCATTTACTTATTCGGGTGTGGTGGTACATGCCTTTAATCCCAGCACTTGGGAGGCAGCGGTAGGGGGATCACCATGAGTTCAAGGCCACCCTGAGACTACATAGTGAATTCCAGGTCAGCCTAGGCTCTAGAGTGAAACCATACTTCAAAAAAAATTTTTTTTTTTGTTTCGTTTTGTTTGGTTTTTTTGAGGTAGGGTCTCACTCTAGCCCAGGCTGGCCTGGAATTCACTGTGTAGTCAGTCTCAGGCTGGTCTTAAACTCACATCGATCCTCTTACCTTGAATGCTGGGATTAAAGGCATGTGCCACCATGGCCGGCCCTTTAAGTTTTTTCTTTTCTTTTTTTTTTTTTTGGTTTTTCAAGGTAGGGTCTCACTCTAGTCCAGGCTGACCTGGAACTCACTATGTAGTCTCAGGGTGGCCTCGAACTCACGGCGATCCTCCTACCTCTGCCTCCCGAGTGCTGGGATTAAAGGCGTGCGCCACCACGCCCAGCAGCCCTTTAAGTTTTTAATGAAAAATTTTGTAACATAAAATTCACCACCTTAAAGTGTGTAGTTTAATGAAATTCAATACATCTACCATGTAGTGTGTACAGTCAGCATCTAGTTCCAAAATATTCCATATTCCCAAAAGCAGGTCCCTCACCATCAATAGTCAGTTCTTTCTTCCCTTTCTCAACTCCTGACACCCACTGGTCTGGTTCTCACCTCTGTGGATCTGTCAATTCTAGATGTTTCATGTCATTTGGAATAACACATGGTGTGGCTTTTTTGTCTGGTTTCTCTCATTTGGCCTCATGTTTTGCACATTTAGCATGTGCGAGTGCTCTATTTCTCTTCATGGTTGAGTAATAATATTAAGTATGGATAGATCACATTTTATCCATCCATCTGAGGGACATTGAAGTAGTTTCTGTTCTTTGGCTATTGTAGATAATGCTGCTGTGAACAACCTTGCTCAAATACACATTTGAGCATCCAATTCCAGTTCTGGATCCGTGCCTAACTGGGCTTACTGGCTTTCATGGCAGTTCTATGTTGAACTATATAAAGAGCTTACAACCTGTCTTTTAGAACTTGCTCCATTTTATAGTCCCACCAATAGTGAACTGGTGTTCTAGTTTCTCCACATCTAGGCCAACGCATGTTATTTTCTATTTTGTGTTTAAACCAGAGCTGTTTGATGGCTGTCATGGTCAACAAGTCATGATTGTCTCTCTGTCTCCCTGGAGACTGGTTTTGTTGAGCATCTGTTCAGTATTTACTGGCTCTCTGTATCTTTGGAGAGATGTCTATCCAAGTTGTTAAATTTACTTGTTGTGTTGTATGAGTTTTAAATATGTTCTCATTCTAGATTCTTGTCAGTTGCATGGTTTGCAGATATCTCCATTCTGTGTGATCTGTCCCTACCTTGTTAGTATCCCTTGATGCATGAGTTTTTGGTTTTGATGAAGTTCAGTTTATTTTCCCTTTAAGTGTGCAAGAAATTTGCTGAACTAAAGTCTGGTTTTCTCCTAATAAGTTTTAAAAAATATTTTATTTATTTATGAGAAATAGAGAGACAGGGGAAGAGGCAGAGAGAAAGAAGGAATGGAGGCTGGAGAGATGGCTTAGCAGGTAAGGCGTTAGCCTGCGAAGCCTAAGGACCCAAGTTCCATTCTCCAGGTCCCATGTAAGCCAGATGCATGTAGTGGCGCATGCATCTGGAGTTTGTAGTGGCTAGAGGCCCTGGCACACCTATTCTCTCTCTCTTTCCCTCTCTCTGTCTATAATAAATAAATCTTTAAAAAAAAAAAAAAAAAAAAAACCTTCTGAGTTCTAACCAGAGCCTGAAGTCAGAGAATTAGTGTGCCAGGGCCTCCAGCCACTACAAACAAACACCAGATGCATGTGCCCCTTGTGCATCTGGCTTACATGGGTACTGGGGAATCAAACTGGGGTCCTTAGGCTTCGCAGGCAAATGCCTTAATAACCACTAAGCCATTTCCCCAGCCCATCTCCTAATAATTTTTTGGGGGGGGGGTTTCGAGGTAGGGTATCACTCTAGCTCAGGCTGACCTGGAATTCACTATGTACTCTCAGGGTGGCCTTGAACTCATGGGTATCCTCCTACCTCTGTCTCCCAAGTGCTGGGATTAAAGGCATGTGCCACCATGCCTGGCCTAATAATTTTGATTTATTAAATTATTTGCAAGTAGAGAGAAGTCAGACAGAATAAGCATGCCAGGGTCTCCATCTGCTGTAAGTGAACTCCACATGCATGCTCCACTTTGTACATCTGGCTTTACATGGGTACTGGGGAATCAAACTGGGTCACTAAGCTTTGTAGGCTAGTTAATTAACCACAGGGCCATATCTACAGCCCCACTTTTAATAATTTTTTGAAAAATTTAAAATTATTTTGTGTGTACATGGGTGTGCTAGGTCCTTTTGTTGCTGCAATGGAATGCCAGACATTTGCACCATTCTTTTTGTTGGCTTTATGTGGGTGTTGGGGAATCACACCTGGCTGGTAGGCTTTGCAAGCAAGCATCTTTAACTGCTGAGTTAAAGACTATTCTAGTCATTTTAAAGTTTTAGTTCCTGACCAACTTTTAGTTCAATTCTGTCTATGGTGTGAGGTAGGGATCCAGCTGCCCCAGCATCAGCTGTGGAAGGGACTGTTACTATAGAATGGGCTTGGTACCATGTTGAAAGTCCTTCCACTACAGATGTGAGGATTTGCTTCTAAGCCCTAAATTCTGATGTTAGTCTGTGTGTATATTCTTAGGCCAGTCCAACTCTGACCACTGTAGCTTTGCAGTGAGTTCAAAAAGCAGGTAGGCTGGAGGGATGGCTTGACCATTAGGTGCCTGCCTGCAAAACCTAATGACCTGGGTTTGATTCCCCAGTGTCCATGTACAGCTGGATGCACAAAGTGGCACATGCATCTGGAGTTCATTTGCAGTGGCTGGAGGACCTGGAGTGCCCATTCTGTCTATCTCTGAATCTTTCTGTTTGCAAATAAATAAATAAATAAATAACATTTTTTGAAAATCAGGATGTATTGAGTCCTCTAATTTTGTTCTTTTCAAAATTGTTTTAGCTTTGGGAAACCTTACAAGTCCATATGAAATTTTTCTTGAGACAGCATTGTAGCCCTGGCTGACCTTATACTTGCTATGTAGATCAGGCTGGCCTCCAGCCTGTAATCCTCTGCCTTGGTCTCCCAAGTGCTAGAATCACAGGTATGAGCCACCCCTTCCAACATCATTCTTTCTGATGCCATTATAAATGGAATTTTTTCATGTATAGATGGTGTGTTGCTCTCATATAGAAACACTGCTGATTTTTGTGTGTTAATCATCCTGCAGGTTTGCTGACCATGTTCATTAGGTTGAATAACTTTGGCTGTCTCAAGAACTGACTTTATTGAATTCTGTTGTTTGTTTGTGAATAATGGTAGTTCTCCTTCCTTTTCCAGTGTGATGCTTTTAAATTCTGCCCTAACTGCTGTGGCTAGGACTTCCAGTACCATGCTGAATAGCAGTGGTCAAAGCATCTTGTTCCTACATTACAGGAAAAGCTTTTGTTTTCCCACCTTTGAGTATGATGCCACCTGTAGGTCTTCCCCCTCCTCTCCTCTCCCCTTTTCTTTCCTTTCCTTTTCTCTCTTTCCCATTCCCATTCCTTTTTCTTTGAGTGGGGATGGAGCCCAAGGCCTCATGTGCTAATCAGACAGCTGTGAGCTAGGCCCAGGTTGGCTTTCTTTCCAGTGACTTTTTGCTAGGTTGGAAAAGCTGTCTTCTATTCTCAGCTTGCTGAGTGTTCTGCTTCTTGTGCTTCCTCCTCTCCTTTCTGTCCTTGATGACAAGGTGGGGTGTCGGCACTTGAGAGTGTCATGTTTTTCCCTTCTCTGCCCACCTTTGTTGTCACTGCTGCTTCTCTGACTGAAGATTTGGTGGGGGTGGGGTGCAGCTCCATATAGAACACTTGCCCAGCATGCAGGAGGCCCCAGGTTGCATTTGTCAGGTTCTGTTGAGCATGTATGAAACCCTGGGCTCCATTCCCAACACTGAAAAAAACTTCAGAACCCAAGGAAGGATTGTACACAAGAAGCAATTGGGGTGAGTGGGGCCAGGGGAGTGGGTCTCAAGTAAAGGGATGCTCTAGCAGGGACAAAATGCTCAGTTGATTCCTGACAGAGTCCCTGTATTAGTTATTTCTTATTGCTGTAGCCAAGATATCTGACAAGAAGCAGCTTAAGGAGGGAGGTTTATTTTGGCTCACATTTTAAGTGCATGGCCCATCACGGTGGGGAAGACATGGCAGCAGGAGCATGAGGTGACTGGTCACATTGAAGCAGAGAGATGAATGCTGGTCCTCACTTCTTCCCTTTATTCAGTTTGGGACCCCAACTCACGAACAATGCCACCCACATTCATTGTCTGAGAGGTCCTTCCTTGCTCAGACCTCTCAGGAAACACAGTGACAGACACAACCTAGAGGTGTTTTTGCTATGGTGATTATAATTCCTGTCAAATTAATAGTCAAAGATGAGCCATCACAGTCCCATTGTGTTTTCTTGGGTTCCTCCTAAGCCCCCAAATCCTTTCTTCTCTAGGCCTTGCCTAATGTATTGTCAATGGGCTGGGGCTTGGCCCTGTGTGCTACCATGTCTAGAAGACAAAACACAATGCCTGGATGAAATGTCACACAGAAACACTAACTACTCATGAGAGAAATGTGCCCATTCATGGGTACCATTTGGGGCCTGTGGTTTGACCATACCGTCACCCAGCAGCACCTTGATTCCCTCTAGGCCCAAGTGCTGGCAGAGTCAGGGGAGCACAGCAGCCTGGTCTGGCCTCTGCCATAGCTTTTCACATGATACTGGCTAGTCTTTTATTGCCTGGGACTTGCTTCTTGTTCTTAGAGAGGTAAATATCCTCCTTGCTCAGGTGGGATCCGGGAGATTTTCTTCAGGTGCATTACATAGTGCCTGGCTCCCACTCAGCACCCAGAAAGGGCCTCCATATTCTCTGAATGTCCTCTCCCCATCTCTTCCCCTTCCCTATGTCCTCAGAGCCACCGGACCTATAGATGCCCCAGGGTGTCCCCAGAATCACTCACCTTCTGTTGGTTTGTACTGTGACACAATACTGACATGAACAACTTATAGGAAGAAAGACTTGTATTGACTCATGGTTGCTTTTTTTTTTTTTTTAATTCCTTTGACTCTACCTAGCTATGAGGCATTATAGGCAGGAAATGGGGGCCAGAGACTGCTAACCACTTCCTGCAGCCAAGGCCTATGTTCCAGAGTTTCTAGAGCTTTTCAAAACAGCACCCCTAGCTGGGGACCAAGCATTCAGTAAATGAGTCTTTTGGGAAACACTTCCTGTCCATGCTATAACACCCCTGTCCTGGTCATCAGAGTCTTTCCTCACTGGCTCAGGATGACGAAGCCTTGTGTAGCAGACAAGTGTTAACACAGTGCCAAATGGATGTCTCCAGGTTGTGGCACTGGGCCTCTGAGTCCCATGGCTCAAAGCCCTACACTAGGCATATATCTGTCTCTGTTGCAAGCAACAGTCTCATTGTCTCAGATCTCATATCTCACTTTTGACCTCAGTACTGGCACCTCTTCTGAATATCTGTGAGGGGCGCAAATCCATATCCTCCCCTCTGCCCTTCCCTAGCCATCACTGACAGTATACAGTGGCTAGGATGTCCATTGGGTAAGACAGTCTGGACCCCAGGACTATAGGGGAGGTTTGGCCAAGTTTTAGGTGGGCCTTTGCTGCTTTCGTGTCTCAGGTCACCTTTCTCCACCCTTCTCTCCCCATCCCCAGGAACTTGAGCCTTGCCAGAAATGTAGGTGCACACAGCTATAACCCAGGCTCCTTGCTCCTGTCACTTCCCCTAGCAAGGAGTGGCAATGAGCACTTCTTACTGGAATGAGTAGGAGATTCCTCAGGATCAGGAATTCCACAGGCACCCTGTGACCCTCACTGGCTATGTACTTGGTTCTGACTTCACCTTGGTCTGCGTATAGTAATGAGGCCCTACTTACCAACCAATGAAAGTAGCAGTCTTACTACCTACACAGGACCATCATAATAGGAGGAAAAGATGGTGACATCAAAATAAAAGAGAGAGTGATTGAGAGGGGGAGGGGATATGATGGAGATTAGAGTTTTTCAAAGGGGAAAGTGTGGGGGGGATTACCATGGGATATTGTTTACAATCATGGAAGTTGTCAATTAAAAATATACTTTGAAAAAGTAGCTGTCTTGGGGCTGGGTAAAAGCTCAGTGACTGTGTGAGGCACCTCAGGAAAGTAAAAGTAATGAAACCACTTTTTGTCTAGAACTAGCAGTGTATATCAGTCCCTGGAACTCTTGGAGGTTTGTGGCAAAGGTGGCCTTAGTTCTAGGCCATTTCACCTCAGTGGGACTTCTGGCACTGTGGCGGGAGCAGTAGAACTGCCTTCCTTTGATGGTTGCGGCCACATGGTCCTCTGGTGGACACACATGACATTTATCAAGCTAGTCTCTAACAAAGGTGGTTTGGGAAAAATGTTTCCCTCTAAATAGTGCCTGCCAACGGTGTCTTTAGGTAGCGTGTATTGTTAGTTCGGTGTAGTGTTAGCACACATGAACAATAAGTGATAAGATAAATTGGATCCATTTCATAAATGCTTCAAACCACCTGGTACACAGTATTGGTTACCTTCACATTCTATACATTAAACATTGGCAGCATGAAAAAGAAACTAGGGATGAAATGTGGCATTGTCCCAATTAAATTAGACTGTTAAGCATAGAACAGCGGTTAACAAGCTTATTCTGGGAAGGGTCTTGTAATTCATCACTTGATTGTGGTTGGAAAGACCCTAGTAGCTTGAAAGCAGTTGTGATCATAGATGGACAAGTGGGCCAGGCTGGGTACCAATAAAATTTTATTTCCAAAGTGAATGGGTGTGGCTGTGTACCAATAAAACTTATGTACAAGGCTGGGCGTGGTGGCGCACGCCTTTAATCCCAGCACTCGGGAGGCAGAGGTAGGAGGATGGCTGTGAGTTCAAGGCCACCCTGAGAATGCAGAGTGAATTCCAGGTCAGCCTGAGCTAAAGTGAGACCCTACCTTGAAAAACCAAAAAAAAAAAAAAAAAAAAAAACTTATGTACAAGAAAGGGCTTTGCATAATCAGTTAGCCAACTCTGTCCCATTGTAGCCTTTGAGGTCTGTTTAGGTCAGGTGCTCACAAATTGAGGCATTTAACTGCAATGTAAAAAGCATGTGATCTATTAGGGGGAGAGTTGGCAGTACTGAGTTTGCCCTCCCCCTTGAAATAGGCTGAGCAAATGATGGTTCTTCCCTTCGGGTACCATTGCCACTTAGTAGTGCATGCCATAATGTCATCATCTACCTCTCTCACAATGGAGTTAGTACCTGTTTGGGAATCTCTGAAAATTGTCCTATGGATGTCAGTTTCTTCACTTACAGTTCTTGGAATAGCTGTGAATCTTTGATTTATTTTTTGAGGTAGGGTCTTAAACTCAAGCTGGCTCAAATTTATGATCCTGCTGTCTCAGCTCCCTGAGCTAGATTATGGCCATGTACCTCCATATCTGGCTGTGTTTAATTCTTTGAGACAAGTTTTACCTCTGGCTAAATAATAGGTCTTTATTATGACTGTAAAAATGGTACATGCATGTGAAAACCCTGTGAGTAAGGGTGTCAGGTTTGAAAGGTATTCTTCCCTCCCCTCAGTTTCCAGAAATTTCCTCTGCATGGCATCCTGTTGGTTCCCTCCCTACCCCCACCTTTGTGTTTTCTTGTTCACTTACTGTGTCAGGCACAACTGCCATGGCAGCAGCAGAAAGCCAGCCTATCATTTATCCTTGCTACCATCTGTTTTGTTTGGGTGCACCATGCCATCCTCATCTCATTAATGCCTGGGGCCAACAGCACGTTTTTCCTATGGCATCTGCCATCTGAGATCCGTGGTAGTGTGGGAACAGGGAATCAGTAGGGATTATGGTTGTTAGAACATTATAGGGCCTCTCAGGCTTGCTCAGTCCCCTGTAGCAAACCCTTCATAGGATGAGCTTCCCTGGTATGTTAGTTGATGGCTAGAAGGCAAGCCCTAAACAGTTAGGACCCTGTCTCTAACACTCCCACAGTAGGGCTGACATGACTCGAGATCATTTACAACAAAGACTTCAGAGCCTGTCAAGCCCCAAACCCATCCCATCCGGAGGACACCAGCCACTTGGGTTCTGTCCCTGCTGCCCAACCCTATGCTCAAAATGGTTTGCATGTCCATAATCTCATATATATGTACACACTGAGATGCCCTGATTGGGTCCATCAGGGAGCCCCTGCAATGCATACTTGGGTGTCCTGCTCCTGAGCCATTGGTTCCCTCTCCTCATGACTTCAGGGAGCCTTTTCCCAGCTTTACAGCATTCATCCAATAATGTAGGTACTGTGACCGTCTCATGAGCCCATGACACTTCATATACAGAGGCCCTAGCCTGTGACATGATGTCCACCAGGGCTGCAGGCTGAGCCCAAAGAGGCTGTGTGTGCACCAGCACATAGAAGGACTAGCTGCCTTTCTCAGCTCTAAACATTTCTCATGGGTTTGTGTGCTCAGTTCACAGGCAGCGGGCCATGTGAGATGAACAGTGTCCAAAAGAACGAGCAGGAGAAGAACTTGGAACACAGCAAGAAGCGCTCCCGGCCCTCACTCCTCCGCCCTGTGTCTGCACCTGCCAAGGTAACTGTCAGAGTACTTGTGTGGGAATGCCTAGGAGCCCATCCTTTTCTACAGGTGACTGGGGAGTATAGTGCCAAGGTCCAAGCAGCAGGCCTAAACCTGAGGCTAAACCTTTTAAGTTCACCTTTTACTGATGTGGCCATCCACCTGTTCTCTCTGACTCATGAGACTTTTGAGATGGAAGAGGACTGTTACGCTTCCCAGGGTCGGAAGAAACGGTGTGACATGTACTGCTCATTCTCCTTTTCACTGTCATGACTCTTTTTGTAGGTGAGGCTGCCATATACAGTTGTATGGGTTGGTTACTGCACAACTGAGGAGTGAAGGTGGCTGACATCCAGTTCCTGTCCCGCTCATCACCCCGGGATGGTGGATTTCTAGTTCTGTTTTTCCTTGTGTGTTACTAGTTGACTTTCAATAGTAATAAAGAAGTTTTTTGGCATTCCCATTCATTTAGTTATGTACGGCAGTGTCATTCTCGAGTTATAATTCATTACTAACATCATGTATCTTAACACCCACGATGTCTCCATATTTAGCCAGTGGGACTCCATTAAGCAGACCCATGGATCCTCTCTTCATGTCCCCATCTTTCTCATCATCCCTGTACTGTGGTGATGGCTACACAGTAACATCCTTCCAGCCACAGGCTTGTGGCTGCATTCAGATCTCAATTCAGTTGAGAGACATGTCTACACACAGCTGCCTTCTCCAGGACCCTCTGCATGCTGTTACCATGTCACAGTCTAGCCCACAGAACACACAAGCAGTAGGTGAAGTTTCTGAAGTCCCCACATCCAGGATGACAGCTGCCTTGTTCCAGTTTTGGGGGGCTGTGGTCTAATACCAGAAACGATAAACAATCTCAGTGGCAGAGAGCTTTCCACATGCAAGATCTTGAATTCCATCCTTGGCTGCTGCTGAACATTTGCCGTGGCTCAACTTCCCTCTCCAGCACCTACTGCACATGCTCATGGTTCCAGTTTCATTTTCCCCAGCATCCTTTGTGCATGCGGAAAGCTGAGTCAATTTCCCTCAGCACTTAACTGCAAGTGCCTGTGGTTGCATGTCACCTCCAGCACCTGCCGAGCATGCGCAAGGCCCTAGATTCTCCAGCGCCTTCTGAGTACGTGTGGCCAATCCCCCTTATCCCTCACCTGTGGAGCATTTGCGAGTCCAGACTTATGCCCCCACCAGTCCCTTCCCAACGCTTGCTGAGCCTGCAAGCCCTTCCCTCCAGTCCCCAGCCTGTGGAGTACACGCAGCCCAATACCAATTCCCAGTGTCTGCTGAGCACGGGTGAGGCCCTGGGTTGAGTACTGCGCTACAGGAAACCCATGAACTGACAGATTCCAGATGTGTTGGGGTTGTGCTGGCCCCTGGGGTAGGGGCCACCCTCCCCCACATCACACGGGCCAGGGAGGGGAGCACCTGCCTAGCGCTGGGTGGTCCTACAGGCGTCATCTCCACGGTCCTGGACACGCACCTGCCGGCGGGGCATACATGCGGGTTCTGTGCTATGTTGTCAGCACGTGGTGCCCTTGGGTACACAGCGCTAAGCCATGGGTTTCTCTTTACAGAAGAAGATGAAGCTGCGAGGTACCAAAGACCTGTCCATCGCTGCTGTGGGCAAGTACGGCACACTGCAGGAGTTCTCCTTCTTTGACAAGGTAGGGACACAGACCTCTGGCCCTGGTACAGTTGGGGAAACTCCCACCCAGGTGAATTTTCCGGCTGTCCCCACCCACTAGTGCGGAGATTGCTTAGCTAAGACTGACGAGGGAAAAGGTGTCGTGAAATATGGGGACTTGTGGGTGAGAGAGGCAGAACAGATCTCAGATCCAAACAGGGCTCAAAGGCATACACCTGGGCCTCCCTGAGTTACTGGGCACGGAGATTGATGGGCTCTATACAAGCGCAGACTGCAGCTGCATCTGCTGCCTTGTGGAGCTGTTGCCCAGCATGCTGCTGACCCACCCTCCCCTCCCTACAGGTGCGCAGGGTACTGAAGAGCCAGGAGGTTTATGAGAACTTTCTACGATGCATTGCGCTCTTCAACCAGGAGCTGGTGTCTGGCTCCGAACTGCTGCAGCTGGTCAGCCCATTCCTGGGGTGAGTGTGTCCCCTAGACACCTGGGGTCTGATGGCAGTTTTCTTCATCTTCATCATCTTTTTTTTTTTTTCCAAGATAGGGTCTCACTCTACCTCAGGCTGATTCACTATGTAGTCTCAGGGTGGCCTTGAACTCACAGCAATCCTCCTACCTCTGCCTCCTGAGTGCTTGGGATTAAAGGTGTGCACCACCACGCCTGGCCTGATAGCAATTTTCTTAAGTCATTTACTAAGAGAATTGTTAATATGCACACATTTGTAAGAAATAACAGAGAAGGCTGGAGAGATGGCCTAGCAGTTAAGGCACTTGCATGCGAAGCCTAAGGGCCCAAGTTCTATTCCCCAGTACCCATGTAATTCAGATGCACAAGGTAGCCCACGGGTCTGGAGTTTGTTTGCAGTGGCTAGAGGCCCTGACATGCCCATTCCCTCTCCCCACCCACACACACACAAGTGATAAATAAAATATTTTTTAAAAAAGAAACAGGGCTGGAGAGATGGCTTACCAGTTAAGGCACTTGCCTAGAAGCCTAAGGACCCAGGGTCAATTCTCCAGTACCCACCAGACGCACAAGGTTAGCGCATGTGTCTGGAGTTTGTTTGCAGTGGCTGGAGGCCCTGGGGTGCCCATTCTCTCTCTCTGTGCTTCTTCCTCTCTCTCAAATAAATAAAAATATTAAAAAAAAAAAAACACAAAGAAAGTCAGGGGACCCTGCACTCATTCCTCCAGTGGTGCCAACAGCTAGTATAACCTGCCAGTCTTCAGGTTCCTATATCCTTGTACATACTTGTATGTATGGACTGAGTGGCTCCAACTTTGTGTGTGTGTGTGTGTCTGTATATATTTGTTTGTGTATGTGTGGGCTGGTGTGTATGTGTGTGTAGGCCAGAGGCTGATGTTCGGTGTCATCCTCAGTCACTGCCACTTTATTCTTTGAGACAGGATTTCTCATGGAACCTGGAGCTCACTGATTTAGCTAGACTAGTTAGCCAGTGAGCACCAGGGATTCCCTCAACCTCCCCAGAACTGGCATTGTAGGCACATGTGTAGCCTGGGAATTTTATGTAGGGACTTGGAATCTGAACTCAGGTCCTCATGCTTTTGAGACAAACACTTTACTGAGCTATCTCCTTAGTGCCAGTTTGCAGTTTTTGATGGTTCAAATTAATGAATTATTTTTTGAGGGTATGAAAGTGGTAAACCCCAGGCTAATGGCTGATCTCTTCCATGCAAGGATCAGCACTGATCCTGTGCTCTTACCTTCCAGAGCTCCAGCTTCAGCCACATTAGGCTGTTGTTTGTCCCACCAAACCTATGGCTAGATTCACCCCAAACCACCCCTTTGGTGGCTTTGGCACTAGATGGCAGGGTAATATGCCTGGTGCACTCCAGGGGAACTTGGGAGTGCCTCAGCATGTCCTTGTGAGAGGCATTATTGTTCCACCATGGCCTTGGCACAGCTGGGACTCAGGGTGGGTTTGCCCAGGGGTTTAGCTCATGGTTAGAGCTGGTTTCTGTCCATATTTTGAACAGTATAGATGATATGTTTAAAAATTTATTTATTCATTTGTTTGAGAGAGAGAGAGTGAAGAGAGGCAGATAGAGAGAAAGAAAGAATGGGTGTGCCAGGGCCTCTAGCCACTCCAAACGAATTCCGGACGCATGCGCCCCCTTGTGCATTTGGCTTACGTGGGTCCTGGGGAATCGAACCAGCATCCTTAGGCTTCTCAGGCAAATGCCTTAACTGCTAAGCCATTTCGCCCAGCCCTAGATATGTTTATACCTAGCCTGATGTCCCAGGCTCTAGCTTGGGCTGAAGTCTGCTATGAACACCTATAGCTCTCTGGTTGTAGAGCTGTCGGGACACGGTGTTTTCTTTAGCTGTTGGCTTTTGTTAGAACAGAAAATGAAGGAACCTGGGCCCACAGTTTTCTTTTCCAGCATTTATATTTTCTTTCTTTATTTATTTTTTAATTAATTTATTTTTATTAACAGCTTCCATGATGGTAAACAATATCCCATGGTAATTTTTCCCTCCCCCCACTTTCCCTTTGAAACTCCATTCTTCATCATATCCTCTCCCCCTCTCAATCAGTCTCTCTTTTATTTTGATGTCATGATCTTTTCCTCCTATTATGATGGTCTCCTGTAGGTAGTATCAGGCACTGTGAGGTTATGGATATCCAGGCCATTTTGTGTCTGGAGGAGCATGTTATAAGGAGTCCTACCCTTCCTTTGGCTCTTACATTCTTTCTGCCACCTCTTCCTGAGCCTTGGCAAGTATGATAGAGGTATTTCAGTGCTGAGCACTCCTCTTATCACTTCTTCCCAGCACCATGATGCCTTCTGAGTCATCTCAAGGTCACTGCCATCTGAAAAGAGAAGATTCTCTACCAAAAGTGAGAGTAGCATTAATATAAGTGTATGAACATTAAGAGAAGTGCTTACTGGGCAGTTTGATGAGCATAGTATATACATTTAGCCAGACAACAGCAGATGTTACACCACTAGGGCTCATGACTACCCCTGTTGTAGGTTTTCAGTATCTATTCACTCCTGTGGAGTGGGCCTCCAGTCCAATTAGTTGGTTTCCATCATGACAGACGTGCCACTGTTGTACCTGTTGGCTCATTTGGCCTGGCTGACAAAATATTAGGCTTGCAGTGTCCACTGTTGAGTATCTTCACTGGTGATTTTTCTCTCTCCCATTGAACTGCATGCAGAGTGGCTTCTTCCAACTTTCTGTCAGCTGGTCTACATGGAGGAGGTTGTCAGCTCAGTTTCAGCAGGTTTTCTCAGTGGCCTTGCAGCCCAAGTATCCAGCATTTATATTTTAAGGCCTTGTGCAGGTGGTGGGATTTATAGCTGTAGGAGGGAGCCTGGTCCTGGTTGGTGACAGGGGTGGGAGACAAAGTCACTTGCATGCATAGTGATGCACCATCACTTTGTCAGAGCATTTCTTGTTTCAATCCTCTTGTCCTCCCTCTCTGACATTGAATTCAGACTGTCTTTAACCTTGGGTGTCCACATAAGACTATTTTCATGCTTCTAGATCATTCTCAGAAGCTGGCATTCCAACTTACAGTTCCACTCTATCTTTGAAGGAAA
Organism: Dipus sagitta; assembly: GCA_036346955.1. Classification (NCBI taxonomy): domain Eukaryota; kingdom Metazoa; phylum Chordata; class Mammalia; order Rodentia; family Dipodidae; genus Dipus; species Dipus sagitta. Next base: position 218,761,109 of record CM070770.1, read on the forward strand.
TTTCCAGAACTTTTCACACAATTCAAGTCTTTCCTGGGAGTGAAAGAGCTATCATTTGCACCACCCATGAGTGATCGATCTGGGGATGGAATAAGCCGAGAAATTGACTATGCATCTTGCAAGCGCATTGGCTCCAGCTACCGGGCACTGCCCAAAACCTACCAGCAGCCCAAGTGCAGCGGGAGGACAGCCATCTGCAAGGAGGTAGGTCCCAGAATGTCCTGGGGTTGCAAGTTGCTTGTAAAGGGCACTCCTAGCCCTCTCTCCACAGACATCCACAGCCTCCATGGTATAGATAAGACTGCATGACAGTTACTACATTTCCAAAATTCAGAAGTGCCCACTAGGATCCAGGATGTTTATAATCCAAGAGTCAGCAAAGTACTGCAAGTCAAACTTGCCTACTGCCTACACTTGTCAGTAAAGTTTTTATTGGCATACAACCTCATGCCCATTTGTGCCCATACCGCCTGTGACTAATTTCCCAGGACAGAGACAGAGCTGAGTATTCAAGGCAGAACCTTCTGGCCCAGAAAGCCTGAAGTAGTGAGTATCAGGTTCTTCATACAAAGATAATGACCCCTGAAATATTATAATGCATTCATTACCATAGTCCTGTTTACACTTAGGAATGACTAAAATTAATTTCACTGATTGTGTTACAAGGCAACTGGCTGTAAAGTCAGGATGATGTTGCATGTCTGCACATCTTCTGTACCAAGCAGTACAGTTAGCCATCCAAGTAAACCACTGTCTCCTCTCAGGTTCTGAATGACACATGGGTCTCCTTCCCCTCCTGGTCAGAAGACTCCACCTTTGTCAGTTCCAAGAAGACGCCTTATGAGGAACAGCTACACCGCTGTGAAGATGAACGGTTTGAGGTGGGTGTGGCCCCTGTTCACCTGGGGCTCCTCTGGCATGGCACAGCTGTTTCTCCCAGTCCCTTCTAGCCCATGAACTAACAAGTGTCCCCTCCCCCAGTTTTTATATTAAAAATAGTGTATTAAAATTTAGTTATCTTGGGGCCGGTAAGATGGCTCAGTAAGTAAAGTGCTTGCTGCACTTTATAAGAGCCTGAGGTTTATCCCTAGCAGCCATAAAATGCTGGTGTGGTAGTGCATGCCACTGGAAAGGCAGACAGGGGATCCCCAGGACCCTAGCTTGTTAACCTAGCTGAATCAGTGAGCTGTGGGTTCAGTGAGAGACCCTGTTTCAAAGAGTAAGGTGGAGAGAAATTCATGAAGACACCTAGCATCCATCTCTAACCTTTACACTCACACACCACAGATACATAGAAGAAATAGCAGTGACCCAAGCATTTGTCACTGCCTTCCAGGTGCAGCATCTTATAAGACTCTAGTAGAATGTCCTGATGGGGTACTGACATCAAACATTAACAACTCACTGATGTCATTTCCATGTCCCCAGTTTCCATTAATGTGTGTGTGATGTTGTATATGTATGTATGTCTTTTGTTTTATTTTTTGAGACACATTCTGGTAACAGCCCAGGCTGGCCTAGAACTTGGGATTCTCCTGCTTCAGCCCTGTGAGTGCTAGGATGACAAGAGTGTGCCACCATACCCAACGTGTGTGTGTGTGCACACGCAAGTGTGCATCTTAATCCATATTCTGTTGTAGCTGAGTCCCACAGACTGGGTAATTTACATTATGAGCAGGAATCTATTGGCCCATGGGTCTGAAGACTGGGAAGTGTAAGGTCAATATTCAAGCATCTGGTGGAAGCCACATTGATGAGATGGAAATGTCAGGATGAGAGACAAAAAGGGAGGCCAAATGTGACCTTTTGTAACACTCATCTACAATGATATTTACCCCTCCACGAAGACTGAGCCTATGTGAACTAATCACATCTTAAAGGTCCCATATTTTATTTGTTCTTTGTTATAATGGGTGTGTGTGTGTGTGTGTGTGTGTGTATGAACCAATGTGTGTAGGCCAGAGGACAACCTCAGGTGTCATCATTAGGAACATTGTCCACCTTCTTTGAAATAGGGTCTTTCACTGTCCTGGAGCTCACCAATTAGGCTAAGCTAAGCTAGCTAACTGGTGAGCCCCAGGGATCCTCCTGTCTGCACTTCCCCTGTACTGAGATTACAGGCACATACTACCACACCCATACAGTTTCACATAGGTGCTGAAGATTAAACTGAGGTCCTTGTCTTTGTAAGGCAAGGGCTTTATTTTTTTTAATATTTATTTATTTGCAAGCAGAGAGAGATAGAAGAGAGGCAGAGAGAATAGGCATGCCAGGGCCTCCAGCCTCTGCAAATGGACTCCAAATGTATGTACCACCTTGTGCATCTGGCTGTATGTGGGTCCTGGGGAATCGAACTTGGGTCATTAGGCTTTGCAGGCAAGCACCTTAATTGCTGAGCCATCTCTCCAGTCCACAAGTGCTTTATTGACTAAGCTATCTCTACAGCCCCTATTAGTTTGTTTTAAGACAGGGTCTCATGTAGCTCAGGGTGTTCTGGAACTCACCATCCTCCTGCCTTTGCCTCAAGGTGCTGGGATCACAGACCTATGCCACAATGTGGATCCCCATTAATACTGCTGCCTTGACAATTGAATTTCAGTATAAGTCTGAATGGGAACAGACATTCAGGCTGTGGCAGAATGGGGGCGGGGAGAGGAAGGTGTACCTGTGCATGCTCAGTCTTGTAAGCATGCCGGCTGTGGGTGGCACATGCTTGCCATCCCAGTACTTGGGAGGCTGAGGCAAAATTGCCACAAATTCCAGGCTTGCCTGAGCTTCATAGCAATCCTCTATCTCAAAATAAGTAAATAAATAAAAATAAGTACAAATGGCACCACGTGGTATAACACCATTAACGCCTGAGCATTCTTGTCGCTGAGTGTAGCCAGGCTCTGGATACCCTGGGGACAGCCAGTCCTGAAGACCCATGAGAATGCTGTTCTAGCTTCTGTGGAGATTTCGCTCTGCTCCATTGGTGGCTTCATTACTGACTACTGGACTCCACCCACATAGTTCTGCTCAACTCTGCACTCACTGGAGCCCCCAATCCCTGATGGTGACCTTCCTGCCTCTTTTCTGCAGTTAGATGTCGTCCTGGAGACCAACCTGGCCACCATCCGCGTGCTGGAGAGCGTGCAAAAGAAGCTGTCACGGATGGCGCCAGAGGACCAGGAGAAGTTCCGACTGGATGACTCTCTGGGTGGCACGTCTGAGGTGATCCAGCGGCGCGCCATCTACCGCATCTATGGTGACAAGGCCCCTGAGATCATTGAGAGCCTCAAGAAGAACCCTGTCACTGCTGTGCCTGTCGTCCTAAAAAGGTGTTCCTGACTTCCCTGCCCCACCCTGACTCAGAGTTGCCCGTGGAGCTTGTTAGAGCTACTCATCAATGCATGTCACCTGACCTTGTCCCCGGGTCACAGTTGGCCTCTCCTTGCTCTATTTCTGAGCAGAGCATATAAATTGCCCTGGGCTGTCTGTCTTCCTTGGCATTCTCTATGGACATAGTCATCCTGACACATGGAAATAACACTAATAGTCATTCCCTAAAGTCCATGGGGATGGATTCTGGGACCCTACTACGCTATGCCCCAGTCCCTTCTATAAGATTGTGTTTGAATAGAATATGTACACCTCTATTGTAGATTGTAGGCCACCTCTGGGTGAGTTAGAATACCTGCTCCCATGTACATGCTGTGTACTTGTTACATTGTATTCAGGGTATAATGACCAATAAAGGGGGAGGGGGAGCTATATGTGTTTAGTACAGATACAATTATTCTCTTCAGGGGTTTTCCACCCATGGCTAGTTGAGTCCTCAATACAAAATTCTGGGATATGGAGGACCTACTGTAACTACTTTGAAACAAGTGAGGATGAGCTGTCCCATCCTGTTACCCGGTCTTGTCTTGTCCTGTCCCATCCTGTCCTGGAAACCTTACATGTTAGTGGACAAGTGTTTATAAAGTAGCCATGCTTGGACTTTGGTAGCTGCTGTGCTCAGCCTGGGTTTAGTTACAACTGAGTGAGACTGAGACCAATATGGCCCACCCCCTCCAAGGATCCATTTAGGCCAGGGCATTAGGTGTGTAGCACCAGTGGCTTGGTCTGCTGGGTGCCTTTGAGGTCACAAAACTAAAACTAGCCTTGATGGTGTTTACAGCCACGGCCTGTTCTTCCTTCCCTTCATGTTTTCTTTTTATTGAGACAGGATCTCATTTGTCCCAGGCTAGCTTTGAACTTGTGATATAGCTGAGGTTAACCTCAATACTCCTTGCCTCTATCTCCTTAGAATGAGAAGCTGGAATGAGAGGCATGTACCATCATACCTAGTTATATTTTCATTATTTTTTGAGACAGGGTCTCACCCTATTTCAAGCTGGCCTAGAACTGGAGATCTTTCTGTCTCAGCTTCTTGAGTATTGGACAGTAGGCATGACCATGACCCCTGGATCTGTCTTCACTGCAGACCAGGGTGTGTTCTTTCTGGTCCTGAGTTTCTTTCCTTCATGGTCAAGTCTGGGAGGAAGGCAAGCCTGTTCTCCACAGAGTCACCCAGGGAAGGCCCTGGGGTGATCCAGCACTGAGCACCTCTCGCTCCACAGGCTCAAAGCCAAGGAGGAGGAATGGCGGGAGGCCCAGCAAGGATTCAACAAGATCTGGCGTGAGCAGTATGAGAAGGCATACCTCAAGTCCCTTGACCATCAGGCCGTGAACTTCAAGCAGAATGACACCAAGGCCCTACGTTCCAAGAGTCTGCTCAATGAGATTGAGAGTGTCTATGACGAGGTGAGACCTTCCATCTGAGACCATGCAAGTAGATGGCCAGGCTTCTACGCCTCTGTTTTCCCAGTAGGTATAAGAGGTTGGAAATGTCACCCTTGTAGGGCTGTGCTGGGTAAGGAGTAATGTCTCATATCTCTTAACTTAGGGCTAGCTGAGGAGGGACTTGCGAATGTTGCCATTGTCAGTGATAGGCTGATGGACACTGTGTAGATGAATAGCAGTGGTAGTTTCACTTATACACTGCCAGTATGATGACAGCCCTGGGGAGGGACATTCTATCCTCACTCACACTGCTCATCACACAGACCATATGGTCCTTGTTTTACCAATGGAGAAACTGAAGCATGAGAGGTTGGTGCTTGCCAGAGATCTGGATTCTGAGTCTTGGGGTCCTCCTGGTCTTTTCTTTCTGCAGTTGCAGACTATACATGTGGCCAACTTTAGCCCATCAAGGCTCAGGAGCCTAAAGGACAGACAGGCTGAGCTGGGCTCCCAGATCTCCAGGGTTGGGGCCATTTATGAAACCTGGATGGAGAGTTCCCTGCCCTGAGACAGGAAGCTTGGCAGAGAGGAGACAACTGCTGCATGTACTGGTAGCCTGCTGTCTGGCTCTCTGGGATGGTAGCCAGAGAGAGGTTTTGAGGTGGGGTGGCTCCATCAACCTACCCCCAGCTGGGCAGGGCCTACTGCTTCTTTGTCATGTTCCTCTTGCACCTGCACAGTGAGTGTAGCAGGTCATCCCTATTTTCCCAGGACATATAATCAGTCAAAGCCACCAGCTACAGGCACCTTCTACGCCATACCTCCCCAGCTTCTCACTCTAGTCCATGGTGGGGAGGTGGGCTCAAGATGCTCCCACTACAGAGACCCCGATGACTGTAAAAGGAAGGGATGACAGTGAGACCCATAAGACTTAGCCATATAATTGCTGAATTCTTTGGGTCTTTCCCCAAGCCCTGACACCGTGTAGGTACCCTTACTCAGTGAATTAGCCTTTGCTAAGCCCTGTGTATATTTCACTTAGCTCCTCATCATGCCAGATAGCCAGCAAAGCACTGTTATCTGCTGCCCCTTGCTCTGAGCAGAGCATAACATGATATTTGAGGAGGTATGGTATCTCAGGGTAGAGCACTTGCATATCACATTCAAGGCCTTGGGTTCTATCCATTGTAGCACCACACACAACACACAAACTCCTGGAAAAGTGAGTGTGGTCATCATCCCTATAGACCAGAGCTCCTGGATCAGGGATGGTTGGGTAACTTCAAGCTTTCTGTGGCACCACACATAAAGAAAAAGCTTTTGAGGATGTCTTTGTGAGACAGATAACTGAGACAGGCAATTTAGTAGGAGGAAGAGTTTATATTGGATGATAATTTCAGAGGGTTTGATCTACGATTGGCTGGCTCCCATTCTTCAGGCCATGACAAGGCAGAAGAACATCATAGCAGCAGGATTCCAAGGCGCATAGAAAGTCAGGAAGGGGGTGCGGTACAGGGACAAGACACCCATCAAAGGCATAACCTCAACCAGGCACTACCTCCTCTCACCTCCCAGTAATGGCCTGCAGTTATTCAGTCAGCCATCAATGACCTCAGAGCCCTCCTACTCCCAGTCACCTCCCAATGGTTGGCTCTACTAGCTGAGTACCGTCATTTGGGGGCTACCGCATATCCAAACCTTAGTACTGTGTCCTAAATAAGATGGGACTTGAGAAGCCAGAAGGGAGCTCACTCAGCAAAGAAGTGTGAGAAGCAGGAGTCTTGGACCCCACAGGTCCTGGCCAGGGACAGTGTAGGAGCTCCTTCTCCTACCTGGGGCCCTCCCTAGGCTTGTCATTGAAAGCTTGGGGATACCCAACCATCCCTGACCCAGGAGCTCCAGTCTACAGGGATAACGTCCACACTCACCTTTCCTGTCGCCTGGGGTAGGGCTACTCTGGAGAGGAAGCAGTAGGTGCTGGGGTAGAATCATCATGTGTTAGCATGGAGGAAGTGGTGAGCACCTTTGGGTTTGGGAAAAGTCTTTATCTAGATGAAGACCAAGAAGAGGGGAACTGAGAAAAGATTTCAGTGGGGGGAAATAGCAGGTGGACATGTGCAAAGGCCCTGTGCACAGCAGCAGGGAGCTAGACTCTCTTGAAACATCAGAGAGCTTGGGCCCTTGAGACCCAAGGCTGCAGGCCAAGGACTGGAACGTCAGGGCTTGGGCACGTGACTGTATGTACTCTTTTTGGCCAAGTTGCCTAGAACCCAGTGAAGAACAGGCAGGTGGCAGGCTGTACTGGTGATGGGTGGGGAACAGACAGAGGTAGGGATATTAGGAACCTATGCAGCATATGGGGTGCAAAGGCATGCAGGAAGGGTTTCAAGTGTGCAGTCCCAGGCCTCTGATTCCCACTAAGTCTCACCCCAGGGACACTTCATCAAGCAGCACAGGGTCAGCTGGAATCAGACCTAGGAGTAATGTCACCTCCCAGGGTCTGTGGACCTACGTGACCTTTAACCCTGGGAGCTCTCAAAACCCTTTTGGGAACTGCCTGACTCCAGAGCGGGAGGCAAACATCCCTGGTACCCAGATTGTGTGGTTCCGCCAGCCAGGGTATTGTGTGAGTGGCCAGGCTCCATGTGATTGGCATGGAGTGGGAGCCTCTGGGTGGTCAGCTGTGCTGTGCCTGATGACTGTCCTGTCCCCAGCACCAGGAGCAGCACTCCGAGGGCCGCAGTGCTCCGTCCAGTGAACCACACCTAATCTTTGTGTATGAGGACCGGCAAATTCTGGAGGATGCAGCTGCACTCATCAGCTACTATGTGAAGAGACAGCCAGCCATCCAGAAAGAGGACCAAGGCACCATCCGCCAGCTACTGCACCACTTCCTGCCCAGCCTCTTCTTCTCACAGCAGCGGGAGCCAGGTGCCTCTGAGGAGTCTGCTGATGAAGAGCGGGAAGCCCCAGCGGCCAGTGCAGAGCCATCTGAGCGCAGGAAGCCCATGCAGGGCAGTGCCCCAGAGGAGAAGGCCACCTTAGGGGACGTGCCAGCCTCGGAGCAGCCACTGCCTCTGCCACCACCACCCAAGCCCCTAGATGACGTGTATAGCCTCTTTTTTGCCAATAACAACTGGTACTTCTTTCTGCGCCTGCATCAGACACTGTGCTCGCGGCTACTTAAAATCTACCGGCAGGCACAGAAGCAGCTGCTGGAGCACCGCACTGAGAAGGAGCGTGAGCAGCTGTTGTGTGAGGGCCGCCGGGAGAAGGGCAGTGACCCTGCCATGGAGCTGCGCCTCAAGCAACCCAGTGAGCTGTGGGTGAGGGCAGGCTTGGCAGTGGGAAATAGGAGTTTGTGGTGCCCTATGCTTCTACGGCTGTCCTGAGCTAGCCACAGCTTGAAAATATTAGAGAAAAATCTGTAACTGGATGCCATAGACAATCTTAGTCATGAATCCCTAACAGCAGCATGTGACATGCTCTCACATAGTGTTCCCTCTGTGTCAGGTGTTAGGACTCTCCTCAAGAGGGCGACAGTGTTTTAAGGATGTGCAGATGTTTGTGGGTGCTGTGCCCTGGTTCATAGAAGGGATCTGAGTCCCTGGATTCTGGAGACCTCAGGTTGGGGAGCCCATACCCTGCAGATGTGAAGGTTGTGCTAGAATTGTGTAATTTCAAATGAAAAGTTGCAAGCAGGCCAATCATTGCCAATCTAATACAGCCATTCCTGGCCTCTTTAACCATCCAAGTGTCCTGGCTCAGGGTGGTGATGGCCGCTACTGAGTCTGCATTCATTGGGGTGATTGCTATAGGATGTTTGCAGTTTCCCGGGGCTCAACCTGCTGTGGTTGGCCCTCTGACGAAGCTGTAGCCATAGCTGTGAGTAAAGCTTGTCTTCTCCCCAGGTGAAGTGGAGCTGGAGGAGTACTACCCAGCCTTCCTGGACATGGTACGGAGCCTACTAGAAGGTAGCATTGACCCCACACAGTATGAGGACACCCTGCGGGAGATGTTTACTATCCACGCTTACATCGGCTTCACCATGGACAAGCTGGTGCAGAATATCGCTAGACAGGTGAAGAAGGGGCCTGATGCAGGGGTGGAGCAGGGCTGAGGGGCATGGTATGAGGGCAGGGCCTGACTACCCTTGTCTGCCCCTGCCCAACTTCACAGTACCTTGTCAGTTTGGATTCTCGAAACTGGTCTTTGCACCATCCAAAGTCAGCATAGCAAGCCTTTCTTTTTGTTTTCAATTAGAGATTCAGACACCATGAAACATTTTGAAGAACACAGTTCCACTACATTTAGTACAGGTTGAACATCCTGATCTAAACCCAGTTTGCTCCAAAATCCAAATGTTCTTAGCATTAACATGCTGCCACAAATGGAAACTTCCACTGTCCCATGTGTAAAATTACTGAAAACTGTATGAAATTGCCTTCAGGCTATGTATATGAGGTGCATTTGAAACTAATAAATTTTGTGTTTAGACTGGGGTCTCCATCCCCAGGGGATATCATTATGCATATGCAAATTTTTCTAAAGGTTAAAAAGGAAAAAAACAAGATCCAAATATACTTGTGGCTTTGAGCACTTTGACACTCACCCTTGTACTTTATTTTTTTGAGGTAGGGTCTCTCTCTAGCCCAGGCTGACCTGGAATTCACTATGTAGTCTCAGGGTGGCCTTGAACTCATAGCAATCCACCTACCTCTGCCTCCCGAGTTCTGGGATTAAAAGCATGCACCACCACGCCTAGCTCTCTCTATACTTCCATGCTTTTCCAGCAACATCCCTTATCTAGTTCCTGACCCCATTGAGCTGCTTGAATGAGCCCCATCCCCATCAGCAGTTGCTCCCCAGCCCCTCCCCTAGCCCGGCTAAACTACTGTTCTGCTTCATGTCTCTGGATTCCCTGCTCTGAGCATTTTATATTGGTGGGATCACACACAGCATGTGGTATTTTGTGCTTTGCCACTCAACATTATCAGAGTTCATTCACATGTAGTGGGTCTCAGTACATTGTTCCTTTTCATGGCTGAAAAGGAACACTTCCTTTATCCATTCATCTACTACTGGATGCTGAGTTCCTGACTTGTGGAGATGGTAAGCAGTGAGAAGTGAGCATTGGTGGACAGGGGTTGGGCTGAGTCCTAATTCTGGCAGTTTATTGACAGGATGTATACAACCTTAACTTCCTTCCCTGGGGGACATCAGTGGGACCTATCAGTACTAACTTTACTAACAATAAACTAGCCATAGCTAAATGTAAGGAGAGAAAATTCTTGAAGCCCCAGACGAGGTGAACCTAGAGCTCACTGAATAGGCTAGTAAGCCAGCAAGCCCTGGGTATCCTGAGGATCCTCATGCTTGTGAAGCAAATGCTTTACTGATTAAGGCATGTCCCAGCCCTGTAGGGTTTTTTTTTTTTTTTTTGAGATAGGATCTCGCTCTAGCCCAGGCTGACCTGGAATTCACTATGTAGTCTCAGGGTGGCCTTGAACTCACAGTGATCCTCCTAGTTCTGCCTCCCGAGTGCTGGGATTAAAGGTGTGCATCACCACGCCTGACAGGATTGCTCATTTTAGCAGTGGCAGCTGTATGAGGCCCATGCATGTCTAGATGTCATCCTCATCCAGTGATAGGTGGAAAGATGTCTTCAGTCACCCCTTAACTGTGTGGTCATCTAATGCATGTCAGCTTGGTTGGACTCTTGCAGCTACAGTCGTCATTGTTTCCTCCTTCATTAAGAGAAATATAAAAGTTGGGTGTGTCCAATATGTAAAATATTTTTTGTAAAAGGAAGATTATTTATTAGAGAGAATGGTCACTCCAGGGCCTCCAGCCACTGCAAATGAACTCCAGACACATGCACCACCTTGTGCATCTGGCATATGTGGGTACTGGGGAATCTAATTTGGATCTTTAGGCTTCACAGGCAAGTGCCCTAACTACTAACCCATCTCTCTAGCCCCTAAAATGCATATTCTTAACTGTATAGCTTTTGAGCATGAATTTTGTACATGTTTAAATGCTTCAATGCCATTGAATGTCAATGCCTGAGTGTTTAAACCTGAACATTCAGGGACAGAGTTACTACCTGCAGCCACACCTCTTAGATGATGACTGCTCTCATTTGGACACATTTGTTTCTATGTCTTCTGTACATTTTTCACACCAGGTGGTGCTTGCTGGTCTGGATTTGATCTGGTTTAGACTGGTCTGATCTGATCTGGTGTGGTCTGGCCCCACACACAGTACCTCATGTAGCCCATGAGGATGCTATCTTCCCATACCACAGAGGTGTCCTGAGGTGTATTCCTGAGGGTGGGGTGCTGGGCCAGCAGGAGAGGGCGGCTGCAGCACCTGCTCTCTTCTACCAGCTGCACCACCTGGTGAGTGACGACGTGTGCCTCAAAGTAGTAGAACTCTACCTGAATGAGAAGAAGCGTGGGGCTGCAGGTGGGAACCTGTCTTCCCGCTGTGTCCGTGCAGCCCGGGAGACCAGTTACCAGTGGAAGGCGGAGCGGTGCATGGCTGATGAGAACTGCTTCAAGGTGAGAGTCAGGGTGATGGGGGCAGGGGTGTGGCAGGGAAGAGGGTTTGAAGCCACATGGTTCCTTTGCTGTGCCTGTTAGAGGTGGCCATGAGGTCCCTGGGTCCTACAAGATAGTAACAGGGCCTTGAGGGGGATAGAGGCAAGCAGTAGTGCCTGGTGGCCTTGTCCTTTGTGATGGTCTCAGGCTGTTGGTCTCCCCCAGGTGATGTTCCTGCAGCGCAGAGGACAAGTGATCATGACCATTGAGCTCCTCGACACTGAGGAGGCCCAGACAGAGGACCCTGTGGAAGTGCAGGTGAGCCCATACACATCAGCATGTCCTGAGAACCCCACCAACAGGGTCACTCCCTCCCTGCCACACCCAGCTGCTCCAATGCTGTCTCCAAAGAGCACACAAGACAGCACCAGTAGTCACCAGATGTATCCCAGAGCAGATTGGCGGCCTGATAGAAACTTGCCTCCCTGAACCTGCATTCATCATTCTTGATCACCAGGAGGTGATCGGCCAGCCCACAGACACATCACACTGGAACACAGTGTTCCCTTGTCACTTCCCCCCATTCTGGTGACAGTTAAGCACATATCCATATGTGTCCCAGGGTAGTCATGGAGCTAGCCATGTGTCCTACCTAGTCTGGCCCTGCTTGTCTGTTTCTGCCCTTTGCTCATGCCTGCCTTTCCTCCAGGATATCTTCCAGGAACCCCTTTGTGTGTGTCACTCAGCCTGGAGAGCATATTTACTTCCTGGGTTCCCATAGCAAACCACCACAAACCAGGGACCTTTAGAAGTATGAAGTCCAAACTCAAGGGGTAGTGGGACTACAACCCTTGGGGATCTGGGAAGCCCTTACTAGCCTCTTCCACCTGTGGGGGATCCAAGGGTCCTTCCGTTTGTCACTATGTGTCTGTCCTCCTCTGTACATTTGTGTCTCTGTTGTCTCATAAAGACCAAAGTCAGCCAGGTGTGATGGCACAGGCCTGTAATCCTAGATATATATATATATATATGAGGCTGAGGCAGGGTAATCAAAAGTTCAAGCCAGCTGGGTGTGGTGGTGCACGTCTTTAATCCCAGCACTTGGGAGTCAGAGCTAGGAGGATCGCCATGAGTTCAAGGCCACTCTGAGACTACAGAGTGAATTCCAGGTCAGCCTGGGCTAAAGCAAGACCCTACCTCAAAAATAAAATAATAAAATAAAACAATAATAAAAAAATATAAAAAAATAAAATCAAATAGTTCAAGCCAAGCCTGGGCTGCAAAGCAAGTTCAAGACCAAATCTGTGCAGCTTAAGCATGACCTTGTTTCAAAATTTAAAATGGGGCCAGGCATGGTGGTGCACACCTTTAATCTCAGCACCCGGGAGGCAGAGGTAGGAGGATCTCCATGAGTTCAAGGCCACCCTGAGACTACATAGTGAATTCCAGCTCAGCCTGGGCTAGAGTGAGACCCTACCTTGAAAAACCAATTTAAATTTTTTTTTTTTTTTTTTTTTGCCAGGCATGGTGGCACATGCCTTTAATCCCAGCACTAGGGAGGCAGAAGTAGGAGGATCCTCCTAAATTCGAGGCCACCCTGAGACTACATAGTGAATTCCAGGTCAGCCTGAGCTAGAGTGAGACCCTACCTTTAAAAAAAAAAAAATTAATGGGGGTGGGGCAGATAGTGTTCAGTGATAGAACAATTGCCTAGCATGGGAGAGTCCATAGGAATCCAATACCACAAAAATAAGAAAAATAAGAGAACTGGAGAGATGGCTCAGTGATTAAAGGTGCTTACTTGAAAAGCCTAATGGCCTGGGTTCATTTCCTCAGTACCCACATAAGAACAGATGCATAAGGTGGCTCATGCATTTGGAGTTCATTTGCAGCAGCAGAAGGCCCTGAAGTTTCCAGTCTCTCTCTTTCATAAATAAATATATTTAATAAAAAAATAAGAAGTCCCCCTGTTAACAGATTTTAAAGTTCAGCTTCCTCCACATCACCTCTATTTGCAAGTAAGGTCACACACACAGGTACCAGGGCTCAGGACCTGCAGCAGTAATCTGCTCATCCTGGCTTCCCTGAGAATGTTGTAGCACCAAAAATTTCCCATGTGCTGAGAACTTCACTCCCATTCCCCATCAACACAGTATGGCTGGTCCCCTATTGTTAGCTGTCCTCAAACCTTCCTTTGAGCTAGTCTATAAAGGGGTAAGGAGGTGCTGGAAAAACGTGGCTGCCCCAGTGGCCACACCTTTCTGTCCTCCACTGAAGTGGCTGAGATGTAAAAGACACACTATGCCATGCTGGCTTGAGCCTCTGGCTGGTGAATGTAGATAACACCTGTATCTGTGGCTGATTCCTGGAGTGCAGATAGCAGTCACCAGCCTCCTTCAAGACCTCAGGAGCCTCTACTATCCCTGCAGCTACAGGAGCTCCCCCATAGTCTCCATCTCCCCTCCAAGGACATGGAGCCCCTCCCCCCCCCCCACACACACACAGAAGTTTCCTGGAAGTGTGTTTTGTGAACTGCCAGTCTGGAAGATATTCTGACTTCAGCAAGGTGGAGTGGATGACAAGCCGCTTTGAGACTACCTGGGTGGCCGTGGCTATCACCCATCTTCAGCTTTATTCCCTCCCCCCCCCCCTTTTTTTTTCTCTTTAGAGGGTTGGGGGATAGAACCCAGGGCCCTGAGCATGCTGGTCATGTATTCCACCTCTAAGCCACGCCCCCAGTTCCTCACTGGCAGCTCTAGGCAAGGGCTCTTGCTGAGCCACGTTCCTAACAGTCTCAGACCTATCACTAAGTCTCCACATGCTGTGGCATCCCACTATGGCTGAGCCCTTGCTTGAGGCTGCAGTCCGGGGCTCTCCATCAGACACATCACTGCATTTCGTATGCTTTGGGAGTGGGGGACAAACCCCCCATGAGCCCCTGAGTTCAGGGTCCAGGATGAGAGAGACTTGTCACGCTGATACCAGGCAGTGACGGGCAGTGTTTGTCCCCAGCACCTCGCCCGTTATGTGGAACAGTACGTGGGGACTGAGGGTGCGTCCAGCTCACCTACCGAAGGATTCCTGCTGAAACCTGTGTTCCTGCAAAGGTGAGCATACCGGGCCCTTGGTGTTTCCAGCAGGACTGTTGCCCCTCACTGAAGCCAGAGTTTCCTGCCCAGGATTCCTTAGAGATTGCCTGGTGTGCTCCTAAGTGTGGCGCTGTTCAGCCAAAACTCCAAAACCTGGAGCATCCAAAGCAGTAATCCCAGTACAGCAGAGGCCACTGCACCTTATCCCTGCACAGGGAAGCTTCCAGAGCCTCTCCCTGCCCCTGGGCTCTGATGTCCACAAAGTCCGGTGGTGTCTGTGAGCCCTTCCTTACTGGCACCCTGCCTCCCTTCCACCCAGGAACCTGAAGAAGTTCCGGCGTTGGCAGTGTGAGCAGGTGCGCGCCCTGCGCGGGGAGGCCAAGAGCTCCTGGAAGCGGCTGATGGGTGTGGAGAGTGCATGTGACGTGGACTGCCGCTTCCGGCTGAGCACGCACAAGATGGTGTTCATCGTCAACTCTGAGGACTATATGTACCGCCGTGGGACCCTCTGCCGGGCCAAGCAGGTGCCAGCTCCCCCCCCCCCCCCATTGCCCTCAGGGTCCCTCACCTTTGCCCAGTCTCCTCATGTCCCTGCCTTACAGGTACAGCCTCTGGTGTTGCTTCGCCACCACCGGCACTTCGAGGAGTGGCATGGCCGCTGGCTGGAGGACAATGTGACGGTAGAGGCAGCGAGCTTGGTGCAGGACTGGCTGATGGGTGAGGAGGACGAGGACATGGTGCCCTGCAAGACACTCTGCGAGACGGCGCATGTGCACGGGCTGCCGGTCACGCGCTACCGAGTGCAGTACAGCCGCCGCCCAGCCTCGCCCTGAGTCTTTTGGGCCTTGCGTGCTAAACCTGGCTTCTGCACTTGAATCCAGGCCGCCTGGGGGTGGGCCTGCCGGCCACGCCTTCCCTCTTGCCAAAGTCCTCACCGTGGGCAGGCGGCACTGTGGCCATGCAGCCTCAGGAAAGGTGCCAAGTGATCAGTTGTGTGAGGCTTGCACTTAGGAGGGGATCTTGGCACTAGAAACTGTGCCCTTCCCCAGAATCTTAGAATATCCCATCCTGTTCTCTAGGGCTTTGGAGTTAAGCATCCCCAGCCAGTCCTGGGTCTTCAGTCACTTTGAAAGGGGAAGTGCTCTCCAACCAAGCCCTAGGGTCCCACATGACCAGGAACTGGCGGGAGTCAAAGACCCCTGTCTGGTTTAGAGATGCCAAACCACGTTATGATCACAGTGGGATGGTCAGCCGTAGGTTGTAGGGGCTGTGGCCACCATCACAGGCCTTGTACCTGAGGCGGACATTCTAGAAACACGCACACATATTTATTCTTTAAGCGCTCTTAGTGGTCGTAGTTCTGCAGCAGCCAGTCCCCAGCCTTCTTACCAGTGATACCTCCTTGTGGAACTGTTGAGCCCACCCTGATAACCCTGTACCTGCAGCTGCCACTCAAGATGCCGCAGAGCTGTGCCAAACCCAAGGTCCCAGGAAGCAGACTTGTTCTAGATGTTTCCTTAGGGCCTTGAGGCTGCCCATGGTTTTACTCCAGGGCTGCCCCTGTGAGTGTCTCTCAAGGGTCGCAGAGGCACTTTGAACACATCCTTATTTTCTAAGAGGGGAGTTCATCCCACCAGACACAGGACTGGCCCCCGGCCCCTTCTGTGTCTCCCTGTCCCCAGCTGGGCCCCAGGTGCCCTTTCGCATGCTTCTGGGGAGCCACTCTTAAGTTTCTGAGGAATTTCTGTCCTGGGCTTGCCCTTCCTTCGCAGCTGTTTTGAATGTAGTTTTCCTTTTCTATTTATTTGCACATTAAAGTTAAAAGTTAAATATTGACATAAAGCCTTGAGGTTCCACCAATCATTTCCTGCAAGAATCCCCAACAGGCCAGGCGTGGTGGCGCACACCTTTAATCCCAGCACTGGGGAGGCAGAGGTAGGAGCATCACTGTGAGTTCAAGGACACCCTGATAATACAGAGTGAATTACAGGTCAGCCTAGACTAGAGTGAAACCCTACCTCGAAAAAACAAAAAAATAAAATAAAATAAAAAAATCCCCAACAATGTCCTGCCTCTCGACAGTCCCCACCCCCCAATCTCCTGTGTCTTGAATGTCTCCCAGGTTCAAATTCGGTAACTCAGAGATACTGAAGCAGTCCCCGCAGTGACAGAGCTGACCTCCAATCTGGGAGTGTATTCTAGAATATTCTTTCCCAATTCTGTTTTCACATCCTATAGAAATGAGAAGCATCTCCTTCCCCCACCCATGTGTTGTGTGTGCCAAACCCAATTCAGTGACCATGACACTGGCTCTGTTTTTCTGCTTCTCCCTCCCTGGTACTCACCCTCATTTGTCTTCAAATCATCATGCTTTTGCCCAGCTCTCCCCACCTCCACCCCTACCTTTAGGAGACCCCTAAAATCCACCTTCTCTCAGGAGCTGCCTCCAGTCTCCCCTGTGTCCAGTGCTGCTTCTCTGTCTTGCATATGTGTAGACACCTCACTATGCTATCATGGTCTGTCCCTAACATGCACACATACACACTCCTGGGAGGATGGGGAAAGAGGCTGGGTGCAATTCTATCTCCTGCCTGGAGTCCATGGTACTGAGAGTAATTAGGACCTCCAGATACCTTCCCCAGCCTTCCTGGGAAGGGTGCCTACCTGGTCACGAGAGCAGCTTCCCTGAGGTAGCCCCTGGGATTCTGACCCAGGTGGACACACCTCATGGGATGTACAGTGGGGAAGGTCAGAGACCTTTGGCTGCTGAGACCTCAGAGTGCGCACTGCCAGGACCCATCTCTGCCTCTGGCTATAGTGATGCTTGTAGAGCTAGCTGGTGGTAGGGTTCATTTGGTCCCCAAAAGCATGGATTCTATTGCTCCTGAGGTGTTTGTGTTGTTGGCACCCCTGATATCCCCTAGAATGAGTCTGATCATGATGATGTATGCTCATTATTCTAGTACTCAGAAGGTGGAGCCAACAGAATCATGAGTTGAAAGCCAGCCTGGGCTGCATAGCAAGTCGGTCTCTCACACAAAATTATTTGAAATGTGATTTTTAAAATACACGTAAGGGCTGGAGAGATGGATCAGTGGTTAAGGCATTTGTCTGCAAAGTCTTAACCTGGGTTTAATTTCCCAGTACCCACGTAAAGGCAGATGCACAAACTGGCACATACATCTGGAGTTTGTTTGCAGAGGCCCTGTCACACCCAAATATTCTCTGTATCTCTCTCCTCCCCCCTCTGTGCTTGAAAATAAATAAAGTATTTTTTTAAAAATGCACATGAGGACTGGAAAGATGGCTCAGCAATTAAGGTGCTTGCTTGCAAAGCCTGATGACCTGGGTTTAATTCTCCAGTACCCACATAAAGCCAGATGCGCAAAGTGGTGCATGCATCTGGAGTTCATTGGCAGTGACAAGAGGCCCTGCCACACCCATATTCTCATCCTCTCCTTGAAAATAATTTTTTTAATACACATAAGGGCTGGAGAGATAGCTTAGTGGTTAAGGTGCTTGCCTATGAAGCCTAAGGACCTAGGTTTGATTCCCCAGTACCCACGTAAGCCAGATGCACAAGGTGCTACATGCGTCTGGAGTTTGTTTGCAGTGGCTGGAGGTCCTGGTGCACCCATTCTCTTTCTTTCCCTCTCTCTCTCTCTCTCTCTCTCCCTCCCCCCCTCTTCCTCTGTCCCTCCCAAATAAATAAAATAGTTCTTAAAATACACATACACTGGGCACAGTGGCACACACCTTTAATCCCAGCACTCTCAGAAGGCAGAGGAAGGAGAATCTCCGTGAGTTTGAGGACAGCCTAAGACTACATAGTGAATTCCAGGTCAGCCTGGGCTACCCTACCTCGAAAAACCAAAAAATAAATAAGATGCATCATCCGTTTGTAAGCGGTACTGTTCAGTGACATGAGAATAGTCACATTGTCCCACCATCACTACTATCCCCTCCAGAGCTCTTTCATTCCCCTCTAGCCTCTGATGCCCAGCATCCTTTCTGTCTCCAGGAATGTGAGAAGACCTCAAATACATGAAATTCTATAGTATTTATTTTGGTGGCTATCTTATTTCACTCAGCAGCCACTGGGATAAAACCCAGGGCCTTTGTGCATGCTCAGCAGGGCCTGGATAGATAGGCCTCGTGCGTGCTCACTGAACCACACCTGTAGCACCATAGTTTACCTTTATGTGGTGGTGGTGAGGGAACACCATACAGAAAATCCCAACAGTATATAAAAGCACAGAGAAAGGCCAACCCTTAACCCTTCTCAAGTCATTCATACACAACAGCCTGGAAAGGTGCCAGTACACAGCCTGTCCCCACTGGGATGCTGTGGTGGTCCGCACAGGTGGCCCTGCACCTTCCTTGTGTATCACAGCGTCATTCTAGTGGAGGAGCTGTGGAAGGGCACACTACATTCGCGCTGCCCAGGGCATCTCTGTCCAGACGTCTTTCTGTGCGCGTGGATCTTGCCTCAACTCCTGACACGGAAGGAGCTCTTAAGTGGAAATGTGTCACAATTTCAAGACAAGATTGCTAAACCCACACTCCAGGCTGGTTTTCCCTAAGTCAATGTTGCCCTCTATCAGATGATGCTAGGGCTGAAGTCTCCTGTGCTCAGAAATCAAGGAGTCCCTTGCCCTGCCAGCACTCTCCAGGCCTTGGGTTCCCACCCCAGTGCTGGTAGATGACCCCATTAAATCGGGCTGCTAAATCACTTCCTGCTGGATTAGGACTTGCTAAGGCAGGAAATGGTCCCAATAGGCTTATCTTCCTTGATTTTGACCACCCAGGGTCTGATTCTGCTGTTCCCAGAACCCAGTAGCCTCTGTGAGGCAGCCCTTACCATGGAGATGTGGAGAACCCTTAATGCTTCCCCCAGGTCAGGAAGGGTGGGGGACTGGTGCATGCAGAGACTTTTTTTTTTTTTTTTTTTAAGATGTGGGCATTAACCTAAGGCATCCTGCATTTCAGAAAAGTTCTCTGCCACTGAGCCACATCCCCAACCCTGGGAAGGACATCGTTGAGGGATTGTATACCTCAATGAACCTCTTTTTCTTCTTTTCTCCCTCTCTGTCTCTAGTGTTTTTCCTATGTGTGTATCTATTTGTGTGTGGGGGTGTGAGTGTGCATGCGCGCACGTGCGTGCACATGCGCATTTAGAGGCTCTCCACCTTTTAAAATGCTTTAAATTTTTATTTTCACATATATGCATGTGTATATATGTTTGTTCATATGGATATAAGCATACGTGTGTGGTGCCTGTGCATATGCTCAGATGTGAAGGCCAGAGATTGATGTCTGGTGATTTCCTCAGTCACGTTCCACTTTGTTTGCTGAGGCAGGGTCTCTTGCTTGAACCCAGAGCTTGGCAACTCAGCTAGTCTAGCTAGCCAGTTTGTCCCAGGGATCCCTGGCCTCTAATTATTGACTGCTGGCCTTACAAGTGGGCTAACATGCCCACTTGGCATTTACATGAGTGCCAGGGTTCTGAACTCCAGTCTTGCCGTTTGCACTGCAGCCCCTTTATCCACTGAGCCATCTCCCCAGACCCTCCACCTTTTTTGAGACAGGGTCTCACACTGAACCTGTACTTCACCAATTTGACTAGACTTGCTAGACAGAAAATCCTACTTAGTCTCCTGTGTTCACAGGTACTCACAACCATGCTTGGCTTTTACATGGGTGCTGGGGACCCTAACTCAGATCCTCATGCTTGTGTAGACAAGCACTTTATCCACAGATCAATCTCCCCAGCCCTTCTCTAGTTATTGCTGTTCTTGAGACAGTCTCTCACTCTTAGCCCAGGCTGGCCTAAAACATGTAATTCTCCTGCCTCAGCCTCTTAAGAGTCAAAATGACAGATGTGCCCACCACACCTGGTCCTTCTTTATGTGCACAATGGTTCCTCATTGGGTAGTGCCTGTGATATTCCCATAGAGCTTCCATGAGCAGGGATGTGGAGGGCGGCTCTGGGGGCTCTATGGCTTGAGCCCCTCCCTTAGAAGTCTCCCATAGTCATTCCTGGGGCTAAAGGTGTGGATCAGGACAAGAATAGAGGGGTTTTGAGAACCAGAAACCAATACCTCCAAGACCCCAGCCAGGATCCCTTAGTCCCCACATTACCACGGAAAGTCCTGGAGGCTCTGGCTAGATGGAGACCCCCTCAGCTGTTCTCAAAAGACCCTAGACTTGCAAGGTTCCTCCATTTCTTCACCTTACCCCTTCCACCCCCTGGGAATGCTGAGGTAGCCATGGGGGAGGCTGGGTGGCCCCTCAATAAGAGTTTGGGTACTCCAGGGAGCAGGAGTCATTGTTCTACCCTCGACCTTTGGCAGAGCTGGGATGCCTTGGGACACAGGGCTCTTGTTCTGCCCTCCAAAGATAAGGAGTAGGGGAGGCTTCAGGAAGGACAAAGAGCCCCCAGTAAGGATGACATGGAGGGCTTAAGAGTCATAGAAACAGGAGCTGTGGTGGTGTGACTGGCCAGTAGGAAGTGGCCACTTAGACCACAGATACTTCCTGGGCTAGACTGGAGTTGGAGGTGGGGACTGCAGACCAGGACCCTCATCTCCATCCTTGGCCCAGCCTCCAGTTCCACATAAGGCATCTCAGAGAGGTGTACCTTGGTGGGGTGTCCCCACCTCCAGAGCCCACTCAGGGGTCCTTACATAGGCTGTGGGGTGATCAGCTGGCCCCTGGTGGGTTTGTGGGGGCAGGGGCTCTGGTTATCTCCCCAAGCACACCATCTCCTCACCGCCCAGGCTCCGGAAACTGGGGGTGGGGCTGACAGGGCAGGAAGCCCAAGGCTGCAGTCCAGAGCAGCTTGAGAATCAGACCCCAGCAGCATGCAGGGGCTGCTGCTGTGGCCCCTGGTATTGGGGCTCAGCCTTGCAGGTGGCACCCAGACACCCAGCATCTATGATGAAAGTGAGAGCACTGGAGGAGACCAAGGTGAGTGGTCCTGACCCTTGCTGGAATGGGAGGGTATCTGAGATAGAGCTAGGAACACAGAGCCATGGAGGGGAAAACAGGAACATTTGGGAGAGGCTCTCAGCTGGGTTCCACCGCTCCGCTCCCTAAGCCCTAACTCTATGGGGCCAAGCTGTGTTCTTTGATGTCACTTTCTAATGCCAGCTCACCAACCCAAGGCAGGAATATTGGAGCACCCAAAGTAGCAGGAGGTTTCAAGGTTCCTCTTCCCACTTCTCCTGTCCCTAAAGGCAGGGCATGGGGAAGAGTTGACTGAAGTCCCCTCTTTCTCCCAGAAGGTACTTTGAGACCCTCGGCTACGCCCAAGGAAACAAAGTCCCCCGTCCAGCCTCACCCACGCGGCTTTCCAGGCAAGTTCTGCGCCAACGACAGTGACATGCTGGAGCTCCCAGCCAGCTCTCAGGAACTGCTGTTGGGCTGGGTGCCCACGAGGCTTGTGCCTGCCCTCTATGGGCTGGTGGTGACCACAGGACTCCCTGCCAATGGGTTGGCACTGTGGGTGCTGGCCACACGGGTGCCACGGTTGCCCTCCACTGTGCTGCTCATGAACCTAGCAGCTGCTGATCTCCTGCTGGCCCTTGTGTTGCCACCACGGCTGGCCTACCACCTGCTGGGCCAGCACTGGCCTTTTGGAGAAGTTGCCTGCCGGATGGCCACAGCTGCCCTCTATGGCCACATGTACGGCTCAGTGCTGCTGCTGGCCGCTGTCAGCCTGGATCGCTACTTGGCCCTTGTGCATCCTCTACAGGCGCGGGCACTGCGTGGCCAGCGCCTGACAGCCATTCTCTGCACAGCAGCCTGGCTCACTGCAGCTGCCCTGGTTTTGCCCTTGACCCTCCAGAGGCAGACTTTCAGGCTGGCACACTCGGACCACATGCTGTGCCATGATGCACTGCCCCTCGATGCCCAGGCCTCCTATTGGAGGCCAGTCTTCACCTGCCTGGCTGTCTTTGGCTGTTTCCTGCCATTGCTGGTTATGCTTCTGTGCTACGGGGCCACCCTGCGCACGCTGGCAGCCAGTGGCCGGCGCTATGGCTATGCACTGAGACTGACTGCCTTGGTGTTGGCCTCAGCTGTGGCCTTTTTCACACCCAGCAACATATTACTGTTACTTCATTATTCAGACCCAAGACCAGAGGCCTGGGGAAATCTCTACGGTGCTTATGTGCCCAGCCTGGCACTCAGCACCCTCAACAGCTGCGTGGACCCTTTAGTGTACTACTATGTGTCCAATGAGTTCAGAGACAAGGTACGGGCTGTGCTGTTCTGCCAGCCACCAGTGGGCAGCACTACCTCCAAGGCCTCTGGGGAGGTAGGGGGCCCAGGGACAGTCACCCGCTCCTCTACCCTTCTGTGACAGGGTTTTGGAGTGTGGCCAGGTAGGGGTACAAGGTCTGGCCATATGGATATGAATAGCAACCCCTCCCCTGAAACTCACATGCTTCCTGGACCCTCTGAATGTGACCTTATTTGGGAACAATTTGGTGCCCACTGTCCTTAGTGGACATGAAGCTAGTGGCTGGTGTCCTCATAGGAAAATGAGAGACCTGAGCATGGTGGGGCATGCCTGTCATTTCATTACTGGGGAGCAGAAGCAGGAGGATCAGGAGCTCAAGACTAGCCTCTGCTGCATATTGAGTTGTAGGCCAACCTGGAACACAAGGGACTGTCTGAATGAATGAAAAAGAAGAGGAGGGGGCATAGAGACACAAGATGAGAACGTGTGACTCCAGAGGCAGACTGGAGTGATGAGGCCACAAGCTGAAGGATGCTGAGGGGACAGAGCTCACTACAGGTCAGGAGTAGAGCAGAGGACATACTCTCCCTCATAGCCTCAGAGGGTTCCAGACCTGCTCATGCCTTGATCTTGAACCTCTGCCTTTCAGAACCACAAGAAAATAAATTTCTATGTTTTTTGCATGTTTGTGTATTCGTGTTTGTATGCATATAGGTGCACATGGGGGTGCATATGTCCGTGTGTATACATTCATGTCAGGGCTAGAGATCAACATCAGGTGTCTTCCTCAATTGCTCTCCACCTAATTTTTAAAAATATTTTTTTTATTTATTGGTGAGAGAGAGAGAGAGAGAGTGAATAGGCATGCCAGGGCCTCCAGCTACTGTAAACAAACTCCAGACACATGCACCAGCTTGTGCATCTGGCTTATGTGGGCACTAGGGAATTGAACCAGGGCCCTTAGTCTTTGCAGGCAAGCGCCTTAACTGCTAAGCCATTTTCCCAGCCCTTTCCACCTCTTTTTTTGTTTTTGTTTTTGTTTTTCGAGGTCAGGTCTCACTCTAGCCCAGGTTGACCTGGAATTCACTATGTAGTCTCAGGGTAACCTTGAATTCACAGAAATCCTCCTACCTCTGCCTCCCAAGTGCTGGGATTAAAGGTGTGTGCTACCATGCCCTGCTTCTGTGCAGTTTTTTAAGGCCATCTGGATTGACTGTGGTACACTGTGTTGTCCATCCTAAGACACTAACAGAGGAGTTGATGCAGATCCTGGGTCTACCTGGTTCCTCAGCTCTTCTCTTGTGGGCCTGTGACATTGCACTTAATAAGGTCCCATGTGTCTGAGGTAGGGATGAAGCCATGTTAAGGTTTCCTGGGACCCAGGAGGACATTCAGTGCCAGTGTCCAATGCTGGGCCCCTTGGTAGAAGTTAACCTCATACGTAAAACCTGAGCCTTTGGCTTTAGGACATGCCCTGAACAATCAGAGTGGGGTGTACCCTCTATGCTTCCCAGAACCTAGTGTGGTCTTAGATCCCATCACAAACATGACTGCCTCCTGCTATAATCACCCAGGCTACCAGAAGTTTCTAAACATTTTCAGTTGGCATACAGAAATTTAAGTACCATTCATTCTGGCATTGTCTTTTTAAAATATTTTTATTTGCAAGGGAGAGAGAGAGAGAGAAATAGGTGTGCCAGGGACTCTTGCTTCTGCAAGCAAATTCTGGATGCATGGGCCACTTTGTGCATCTGACTTGACATGAATACTGGGGAATTGAACCCTGGCTGAGCAACTTTAGCCACTGAGCCATCTCCCCAGTTCCCATTCTGGCATTTCCAAATACAATCTGTTTTTTGTTAATGCTCCTCTGCTCCTTCCTATTCCTAAACCCCTCTTCTCCTCATTCCATCCCTTCCCCTGGTATATTGTCTCCTGTTCTTTATGCTCACTAGTTTATTTGTATGTGTTTTTGAGGTAGAGTCTCACTCTAGCCCAGGCTGACCTGGAACTCACTCTAGTTCCAGGCTAGCCTTGAACTCACAGTGATCCTTCTACCTCTGCCTCCCAAGTGCTGGGATTAAAGGCATGCACCACTATGCCTGGCTCACTATGTATTTGATAGAGAGAGACAGAATGAGAGTGAATATGAGAGCACCAGGATGGACCTCTTGCCACTACAAAGGAATTCCAGATGCATGTGTCACCCTCTGCATCTGGTCTTACATGGGTACTGGGGATTTAAACCCAGGCCACCAGCCTTTGCAAGCAAGCATCTTTAACCACTGAGCAGTCTTTTGGGCCCTATGTTCATTTTTTAAATTTTTATTATTTCAGAGAGAGAGAGAATAGATGTGTTAGGGCCTCCAGCCACTGCAAATGGCCTCCAGATGCATGTGCCACCCTATGCATCATCCTGAGGAATCGAACCTGGGTGCTTTGGCTTTGCAGGCAAGTGCCTTAACTGTTAAGCAACCCCTCCACCCCCTATATTCGCTTTTGATTATGGTTCTAACTTTATAGGTTTTTGCTGTCTTATATATACATACTCCCTACTGCCCTAAGTGTAATTTCTCTCTCCACTCTGTTAAAATCTCTTCAGGAGGGTGAATGTGTATATGTTTAGGACTGGGATGCTGCCTCCTAGGAACCCCTGTATGGACAGCCAGCTCTAAGCTATGTTGGCAGCATTTGTGCCTGTAGGGACACAGAATATGTGTGCAGAATGGGGGGGATCCAGCCACCAAGACCCCAAACACACACAGTTAATGCTGCACCACACTGGCAAGCAGATAGAGCAGACCAGGAGCCACTGAGGCCTGAACTGTGGGGTGTAGCCCCTCTTTCCCTCCAGGCACAGGGGTGGGTACCATAGCTAGATGTCCCCTTGGGCAGCTAAAGAGGAGGGAATCTCTGGGCCAGTATGCTATGGCTGAGGATGTCGGTTCTCTTTCTTACACACACGTGTGCATGTACACACACATAATCTTTTTGTTTGTTTGTTTCAGTACTAGGTAGGCCTTGAGCCTAGTATTCCATTTGAGCACATGCTGGGCAAGCCCTCTGTTAAGTCATGCCCCAGCCCCTCACTGGGAATTCTAGGCAGGTGCTCTACTGCCAAGCTATTCCCCTAGCCCTCTTATTACTTTTTGTTGTTGTTGTTGTTACAGGGTCTCATCAAGTTGCCCAGGCAGGCCTTGAATCCATGTTGATCCTCCTGCATCACCCTCCCAAGTAGGTAGAATGATAAGCCTGAACCACCACAGCTAGCTGTGTGTGATCTTATCTCAGTTTCCCAAGATAGAATCACAGTAATTGGATGCTGGATTTGAAGAGTACCCTGACCTCCATAGTTTCCTCCAACTACATGTGAGCAACATGAAACACCTCCAAATCCCAACCCCATCCCAACTGCCCTGCAAAGCCATCTTCAGGCACAGCAATGGAAACTCAGAGCCCACAGCCACCAGGTGGGACCTGGAACTCCCATTTGGGCCTGTGGACCACCAGGCAGCCACTGTACCTCTGCATAACCAGGTTCCAGGTCCTGTGCATGTTTGCTCCCTGGTTCTAGGAACTTGCTGTGTGCATAAGGCAAAGATTGCCTGTAACTCAATAGCCATGAGCTTTCATTTAACCAGTGACCCTATAGCACATAGACACAGGGGTGAGGTCTCAGACCAGTGCTCATTGGCTGATGGGGTCTAGGCAGGAGATGTTACCAGTGCTGTGCTATGTAGACCATTCCCCTCCCAAGCAGGAGCAGCCTCAGACCTTGCGCTTTCAACTGCAGAGGAGTCTTCATGCTCCTTATCAAGAGCCAACCTGTGTTGGCAACAATCACTCAAGGTAACAGAAATAGGCACCCTCTTGAGGTCCCCAAAAGGTCTTAGATAAAGGCAGGCATTATGCTGGTGGGAAACATATGGGTCTGAGCACATAGCTTTTGTCCTGGTCCAGGAGCAGCTAGAAGGGGCCTGTCCTTGAGTGTCAGGAGATGGGCACTTACAGAGGTGGCTCAGCCAGGAGCACAAAACCAGGATACACTGCAGACCCACAGGTTCGCCCTGTACTGCCTTGGGCTGACCAGACCAAACATTAGCATGTCCTGGGACCAGAACAGAAGGTATACGGGCTTCAGCAGCCTGTGGGACAATTTGAGGTTCTTCTCCAGGTGGACCAGGGTCCCCAAAGGAGCCCAGAGCTTTCTGTGCCCTCAGAAAGAGGCCTTTCATGGTCAAACGTACTTATCAGGAACGGTCTTTCTCCAGACTATGGGAGCTGTGGTAGTCCCAGCAAGGAACATACACCCCCAGGGTTGGGAGGTGGAGATGGGGTGTCTGGATGTCCAGTTGTTATGGGTTCAACAGACCTTCTGCCACCCTAGCTATCCTCCCATCATGCTTATTCATGCAGTGCCCACACCTTGGCCCCAGGAAGCCCATCAAAGGGCAATCAGGTCTTTGTCACTCCATTGTCTTAGACACAAAATTTCTCAGAGGTGAGAATACCCTTCCATTAGGCAGAGTTTAAGGTGGACTGGGGCAGAAGGCAGCTGAATAATGTCATCTTGCTCCTCCATGTGGGGCTGGAGAGACTGCCTAGTGGTTAAGGTGCTTGCCTACAAAGCCAAAGGACCCAGATTTGATTCCCCAGGACCCATGTAAGTCAGATGCACAGGTGGCACATGTGTCTGGAGTTCATTTGCAGTGGCTGGAGGCTCTAGTGCACTCATTTTCTATCTATCTATCTATCTATCTATCTATCTATCTATCTATCTATCTATCTATTGCAGCACTTGGGAGGCAGAGGTAGGAGGATCACCATGAGCTCAAGGCCACCCTGAGACTGCATAGTGAATTCCAGTTCAGCCTGGACTAGAGAGAGACCCTACCTTGAAAAACAAAAACAACAACAAAAGACTGAGTGTCCTACTATCCTCAACCCTCCTCACTCACCCTTACCCCTCCTAGCCTGCCTCTCACATTCACCCAACCTTACTCTACCCTGTCACTCACAGATACCCAGCCCTGTCCCTCACATTCATCCAGTCTCATCCTGGCCTGCCATTCACATTTGTCCAGCCCACCCTGGCCAGGCCCCCACTCTACCCCTCACCCTAGCACCCCCACATCAGACCCCACTCCTCACACACCTGCCCCCATCCGTCACACACACCCTGACCAGCCCCTCCCCACACCACATTCACCTAGCCCCACCCCACTCACCATTCACATTTGTCTAGTCGCACCCCTAACTTTCACCCAGTATCTGCCCCCGCCCCCCGCACATACACACCTAGCCCACTCCCAGGTTCAGTGCATACATGTAGTCCCAGTTACTTAGGAGGTTTAGGTGGAAGAACTTCCAATTCCATGCCAATCTAAGCTATGTAGCCAGATACAGGTTCAAGAAAAAACAAGGGCTGGAGAGATGGCTTAGTGGTTAAGGTCTGCAAAGCCCAAGGACCCGGGTTCAATTCTCCAGTACCCACATAAGCCAGATGCACAAGATGGCACATGTGTGTTGAGTTTGTTTTCTGTGGCTAGAGGCCCTGGTTGTGCCTGTTTTCTCTCTTTCTCTCTCGGTGTCTCTCTCTCTCTCACACACACCCTCTCTCAAATAAATAAAATATTAAAAGAAAAAACAAACTGGCTGGAAAGATGGCTTAGTGGTTAAGTGCTTGCCTGTGAAGCCTAAGGACCCCGGTTCAAGGCTCAATTCCCCAGGACCCACGTTAGCCAGATGCACAAGGGGGTGCACACATCTGGAGTTCGTTTCCAGTGGCAGGAGGCCCTGGTGCGCCCATTCTCTCTCTCTCACTCTCAAATAAATAAATAAATAAAAATTTTAAAATATATTTACAAAACATAAAAAGAAAAAAAAAGAAACGAGGGCTGGAGAGATGGCTTAGTGGTTAAGGCATTTGCCTGCAAAGTCCAAGGATCCAGGTTCGATACCCCAGGACCCACATAAGCCAGATGCACAAGGGGGTGCATGTGTCTAGAGTTCATTTGCAGTGGATGGAGGCCCTGGCATGCCCATTCTCTCTCTGTATCTCCAATCTCTCTATCTCTTTCTGTCCCACTCCCTCTCTTGCAACTAAAATGATAAAAATATTTTTAAAAAGAAAAGAAAAGAAAAAACAGAAATAAAAGCAGCTCAACTTTAAGAAATGATGGTACTAGGGGCTGGGGAGATGGCTCAGCAATTAGAGGTGCTTGCTTGCAAAACCTGCCAGTCTGGCTAAAATTCCCCAGTTACCCACGTGAAGCCCATCACAAAAAGTAGAGCAAGTGTCTGATGTTTGTTTGCAGCTTCAAGAGACCCTGGTGCATGTGCATGCAAATAAATGAAATAATTAAAGAAAGAAAGAGAAAAGAATGATATTCTGTATACAGTGGCATGAATCTGAGGATATCCCTTGCAAACCTACTATGAAGGGCCAAACATTGCATCCCATTTCAGCACTGGGTGGCCACATGAACGAAACGGAAAGCACTGTGGCAAGAATAACACAACCTGCTCCCTGTGTCTGCAGACTTACCCCCAACTAGCACTGGATCAAAAATACTGAATATATATCCCCCCAAACTAAGCATGTGTATCAATAAAGAATTTTTAAAAAGTCAAAAGGGAGTGGGAGAAAGGGCTTAATGGTTAGGCCTGCAATGACTAACAACCTGGGTTTGACTCCCCAGTACATACATAAAGCCAGATACACAAAGTGGCGCATGCATCTGGAGTTCATTTGCAGTGGCCATTCATTCTTTCTCTCTCTCTCTCTCCTCTTGCAAATAAATAAATTAAATACATTTTTTTTAAATATAAAAAGAGGGCTGGAAAAATGTTTAGCAGTTAAGGCACTTGCCCGCAAAGCCTAAGGGCCCATGTTTTACTCTCCAGATCCCTCGTAAGCCAGATGCCTGTGAAAGGTCACACATGTGCACAAGGTGGTGCACGTGTCTGGAGTTTGATTACAGTAGCTGGAGGCCCCAGCATACCAATTCTCTCTCTGTCTCTGTCTCTCTCTTAAGAAAGGCCAGTCTGGATTGAGATGGGGAGGGGATATGATGGAGAATGGAATTTCAAAGGGGAAAGTGGGGGGGAGGGAGGGTAGTACCATGGGATATTTTTTATAATCATGGAAAATGTTAATAGAAATTGAGAAAAGAAAAAAAAATTGTTCCTTTAGCTGGGCAAAGTAGCCAGGGAACATTTTTATTTTAGGTCAACAGTGTGTTTTATGGTAGTCCTTGCATAGTCTTGGCATATTTAAAACATCTTTGGGTTTCTATGTAAATCATGGTCCATTTTTTAAAGGCTCTTTTAGTCTATTTATGAGAGTTATTATGCCCTGTCTATATGTCACATCTCAGTGGTGGCTCTTGAAACTGTGTGTATTTTATGATCACTTTACATATTTTTATGTTTTTAAAATTAATATCAGGTATGTAGGACACAGCCACATTTTTAATTTAGGGACAAAATAAATCATAATGTTGAAAAGCAGAAAAAAAAGCCAGTCTGTTGGGCTTGTACCCTCCCCGCAAAAAGAAGTAAAAAGAAAGCTGGGTGTGGTGGCACACACCTTTAATCCCAGCACTAAGGAGGCAGAGGAAGGAGGATCTCCATGAGCTCAAGGACACCCTGAGACTACATAGTGAATGTCAGGTCAGCTTGGTCAAGACCCTACCTCGAAAAACAAAAACAAAACAAAAAAGCAATTGCACCTGTCCTGAACATATACAGACTTTTTTCTTGTTGCAATTCCCTAAACAGTACAATGTAACTGTGCCCACAGCATTCACTGTGCCAGATATGCTAAGTCACTTAGAAGTGGTTTAAAGTCTATGGGAGGGTGTCTACAGGTGCAGTGCAGCCACTACAACATGTTAGAAATGACATGAGCATCCATGGATCTTGGCATCTGCAGGAGACCCTGCCACTCACAGATACCAAGGGACAAGTATATGTAGAACAGCCTCTGGGCTACTAATAATAATAAATACACAGTGAGTTGTGTATGTGTACTACATCCCCATTCATGAGTGTGCAAGCTCCATGAATATACCCCCCCACACACACATACACACAGGGATGCATGCTCAGATATAGGTAGATGTCACTTCTGGAAAGGGTCGGGTGTGGATGAGCCCCATGAACTCCTCTAAGGAGGATGAGGGAATCATTCAATGGGAAGGAGACATGGCCATAGCACAGCAAAATGTTTTCAATGGGATGTGGCCAGCCTTAGCTATAGAGTGAGGAGGCTCTGTCCCAAAACTTCAGAAACAAATAAGCAAAAGTAAAAGATGTCTGCTTTTATCTAGAACCCACTCTGAAATCTTCACCACACTTCCTTACTGCTGCTGGGCCAGTCTCCACAGCCTGTACCACTCTGGTCATGGTGGTTTCCCTTCTGTGGGGTAAACTCATGACCCTCAGGCCTGCTCCAGACTGACTTTTTCCTCATCCCTTTCATGTCACCTATCCAGGAGATCTTTTCTGCCCACCCACCTAAATGTCCCCTCCAACACTTGCTATTCATATTCTGGGTCATTCTCTTTATAAACAGAAGGAATTAGACACTTGGTGTCTTTTTTTAATGACAGCATTTTTATTTTATTTTTATTTATTTATTTGAGAGAGAGAGAGAGGGAGGGAGGGGGGAGGCAGATAGAGAGAAAGAATGGGTGCACCAGGACCTCCAACTACTGCAAACAAACTCCAGACACATGCACCATCTTGTGCATCTGGCTTATGTGGGTCCTGGGGAATTGAACCTGGGTCCTTTATCTAAGCCATCTCTCCAGCCCCCCCCTTTTTTTTTTGTTTTGTGAGGGTCTCTCTCTAGCTCAGACTGACCTGGAATTCACTATGTAGTCTCAGGCTGGCCTTGAACTCACAGCAATCCTCTTACCTCTGCCTCCTGAGTACTGGGATTAAAGATGTGTACCACCACACCTGGCCGCATGATGTCATTAAAAAATATGTGCACAATGCCTCAATATTCCCCCTTTCCTAATTCCCCAGTCCTTGTACACATGTTCTACTTAGTGACTTTCTTTTAGATGATAGAATATTCTAGAAAAAGTGACAGCCTGATTCATGAGACCAGTAACAAAAGACCTTATGGTATGGTCCTTGTTTTCTCATTTTGATAGCTCACCATGACTCAGGAGAACTAAGATAATTAAGGCTTGTTACTTTTCATTCAGGGGCAACTTGTTACACAGCAGTAGGTAACTATTACAAAATCTTGCATGAAATCTGTCCCACATAAGGGCAGTGAGCAACCAAAGCAGGAACTCTGTTTCAGGCACCCCCAGAACTAAAATATTTTCTATGTGGTGTGGTATATTCCCCAAAGGTTTATTGCTGGAATTTTGCTCCTCAGTGTGGTGACAGTGACTGTCAATGAATGGAACCTAGAGGGAAGTGATTGGACCTCCTGGGCACCACTGTAAAAGGGGATCATTCATCTCCTCAGAGTGGGTTAGGTTCTGAGAGAGCAGTCTGGTTATCATGAGAACAGGTTATAAAAGTGAGTTTAGTTTTCTTGGCACACATTCCACCCTCATAGAGGGTGAACATCATTCCCATGGATGAAGTTCACAGTCCGTGGGCTGGAGAAATGGCTTAGCTGTTAAGGCGCTTGACTGCAAAGCCAAAGGACCTAGGTTCGATTCCCCAGAACCCACGTAAGCTAGATGCACAAGGGAGCACATGCATCTGGAGTTCATTTGCAGTGGCTGGAGGCCCTAGCGCACCCAATCTCTCTCTCCCTGCATATTTCTGTATGTCTCTCTCAAATAAATAAATAAAATATTTTTAAAAAGAAGGCAGAGTCCAGGAGAGAACCCAGGCAGGATGCAGGAGTCACGGGGGGAGCCTAGAATCCAGATGTCTCTCAGTTTTCTCACCTAAGTGGACCTTGCAGAGTTGAGCAGGGCAACTGCAAAGCCTTCTTACAAAAAAAAAAAAAAAAAAAAAAATCTCAGCCTGGGCTAGAATGAAGCCCTACCTCAAAACAAAACAAAACAAAACAAAACAAAACAGAATCTTTGTATGACATGTGTATGTGCGATGTGTATGTATGTGTGACATATGCATGTGTGACACATGTATGGGTAATGTGTATTATGTATATGACACATGCATATGTGTAACGTGTGTGTATGACATGGGTGTATATGTAATGTGTGTGACATGCATGTATGTGTGACACGTGCATGCATGGCACATTTGTGTATAACACATGTAATGTGTGCATTGTGTGACATGTGTTATGGTATGTGTGTATGTGTGCCATGTATGTGTAAACAAGTGTGTTGCATGAACTCATGGCACATATATGTGATACATGTGTATTGTGACACACATGTGTATGCATGAAAAATGTGCATGATGTCTGATAGATACACATGTGTGTATTGTGACACATGTAACATGTGTGCATGTGACCTGTGTGTGTATGGCATATGTATTTGTGACATGTGTATGACACATGTATGTGTGACATATGTGTGCATGTATGGCATGTGTATGTGTGGTATGTGTTGTATGTGTGGGCATTCATGCATGTGTGGGGTAGGTGTAGGTGTACATGCATGTGTGTATTGTATGTGTAGGTGTATATGCATGCATGTGTTGGATCTGTGGGTGCCTATTCATGTGTGTGTGTTGCATTGTATGTACATTCATTTGTATTGTATGTGTTGGCATGCATGCATGCACACATGTGTTGTATGTATGGGTGTACATATATGTGTGTGTTGGTTGTGTAGATGTACATGTATGCATGTGTGTAGCTTAATTTGCATGTGTGTTGTATGTGTGGGTGTACATGTGTACATGCATTGTATGTGTACAGACATGTGTGTAGGTGTCACTGTACATCCATTTGTGTTGCATATGTAGGTGCATATGCATGTGTGCTGCATGTGTAGGCAAACATGCATGCATGTGCTGCATTGTAGGTGCACTTGCACATATGTGTTGTATTGTAGGCATACATGCATTGTGTTGTACATAGAGGTGTGCATGAATGCATGTGTTTTGTGTGGGCATACATGCATGCATGTATTATATGTATAGGTATAAATGCATGCATGTGTGTAGGTGTACATGTATGTATGTTTGTGTGTGTAGGCATACATGCATGTATGTGTTCTCTGTGTAGGCATATGTATATGTAGGTGTACATCATGTGTTTATTGTATGTGTAGGTATAGATGCATGTGTGTTTTGTATGTGTAGGCATACATGCATTCATGTGTTGTATGTGTAGGTGTATAGGTATGCATGTATTGGTTGCCCCAGAACAACTTTTGGTAGTGTCATTTTTCAGGCACCATCCACATTTTTTGAGATAGGGTCTCTCACTGGTCTGGGCCTCTAATTAGAGTCTATCAGCTGGCCAGCAAACCTCAGGGATCCTCCTATTTCTACCTCACCAGTACTGGGATTACAAACACCTTCTACCACTTCCAGAATTTTTATGTGGATTCTGGGGATCTGAGCTCAGGTCCTAATGCTTATAAGGCAAGTACTTTACCAAATGAGCCATATCCGTAGTTTCTCTTTTTTATTTTATAAACATTAGAAAAGTGATTATCTTGATTTTGTTGCAAAAACTCCCATTTAAATAAGATCCTAGATATGATAGAGAGTGGAGTTGTGAAGGGGAAGGTGATGGGGGGAAAATTATCATGGTTTATTATCTATAATTATGGAAGTTATCAATAAGAAAAAAAGATTGTGGGGGCCCACTCCACAGGAGGGAATACATGCCTGATACTGAAAACCTGTGTCAGGGAAGGTCATGAACCCTAGGAGCGTAATGCCTGGTGATGTCTGGCTAACTGCATATATTATGCTCACCAAAGTGCCTGGTGAGCACTTCTCTTAATGTTCATACCCATATATTAATGTTACTCTTAATTCTGGTTAGAGAAACTTCTCTTTTCAGATGGAAGTGACCTCTGGGATGACTCAAAAGGCACCATGGTGGTGAGAAGAAGTGACAGAGGAATGCTCAGCACTGAAACATCTCTATTACACCTTCCAAGGCTCAGATTCCACTGCAGAAGAGGTGGTCAAAAGAATGTAAAATCCAAAGGAAGGGTAGGACCCCTTACAATACACTCTTCCAGACAAAAAAAAAAAAAATGGCCTGGATATCCATGACCTCACTATACCTGGCACTA
This sequence comes from Dipus sagitta, assembly GCA_036346955.1. Lineage (NCBI taxonomy): Eukaryota > Metazoa > Chordata > Mammalia > Rodentia > Dipodidae > Dipus > Dipus sagitta. The sequence goes on from CM070770.1 coordinate 218,795,964, forward strand.
CCTACACAAGACCCTCATAATAGAAGGAAAAGATGGTGACATCAAAAATAAAAGAGAGACTAATTAAGAAGAGGAGGGGATATGAAGGAGGGTGGAGTTGCAAAGGAGAAAGTGAGAAGGAAGGGAATTATGATTTAAAATCTACAATTATGGAAATTTTCAATTAAAAAACTTAAAAAGAAAAGATCTGGGGTTGGAGAGATGGCTCAACAGTTAAAGGCACTTGCATGCAAAGCCTGCTGGCCCACGGTTCAATTTCCCAGTACCCACATAAAGCCAGATGCACAAAGTGGCACATGCAACTGGAGTTTGTTTTCAGGGAAAGAGGCTTGGGCATGCCCACTCCCCCCATCTCTCTCTCTCATTGTAAATAAATAAATAAATAATTTTTAAAAGATCCTATGTAGGCATTGTGGTGCATGCCTGCCATTGCAGAGCAAGAAGTCATCAGTGGTGAAAACAGTGGACACTGGAAACCTCAAGTTTGGCAAGATAGGCCAAATGACTGAACAAGTACAATAGTGGCATGTCTGCTCTGGGGGAAACCAACTGCTCTCCAATTGGACTGAAGGCCCACTCTCTGAAAACCTAATCAAAAGCCTATGGCAGGGGAGGTCATGAGCCTTAGGGGTATAAAGCCTGCTCTTGTCTGGATAAATGCATATATTACTCTCACCAAATTTCCCTGAAAGCGCTAGTTACACTACTTAATGTTCATACTCATATATAAGTGCTCGTCTCACTTCTGGTTAGAGAAGCTCCTCTTTTCAGATGGCGATGACCACTAGGATGACCCAAAAGGCAACATACTGCTGAGAAGAAGGGATGGAGGAATGTCCAGAACTGAAACATCTCACACCCACCAAGGCTCCAGGCCCATTGCGGAAGAGGTAGCAGAAAGAATGTAACAGCCAAAGGAAGGGTACCACTCCTTACATACAACTGTCTGGGCAGAATTTGGCCTCGATATCCAAGACCTCACAGTGCCTAGCAATACCCACACAAGACCCTCATAATATGAGAAAAAGATGATGATGTCAAATTAAAAGAGAGACTAATGGAGAGAGGGAGGGGATATGACAGAGAGCAGACTTATGAAGGAGAAAGTGGGGGAGGGGAGGGAAATACTATGGTTTGTTGTCTGTAAGTATAGAAGTTGTCAATAAATATATGTGTGTGTGTGTGTGTGTGTGTGTGTGTGTGTGTGTGTGTGTGTGTTTTAAAAGATTGGGGCTGGAGAGATGATTTAGGAGTTAAGCGCTTGCCAGTGAAGTCTAAGGACACCCGTTCAAGGCTCAATTCCCCAGGACCCACGCTAGCCAGATGCACAAGGGGGCACACATGTCTGGGGTTCATTTGCAGTGGCTGGAAGCCCTGGTGTGCCCATTCTCTCTCTCTGCCTCCCTCTCTCTCTCTCTCTCTCTCTCTCTGCCGCTCTTAAATAAATAAATAAAACAAAAAATCTAAAAAAATAAAGATCCTATGTAGGCATTGTAATGCATGCCTGTCATTGCAGAGCGAGGAAGGTGGAGACAGAGAATCCTGGGGTTTTCTGGTGAGCTAGTCTAGCCAAATTGGTGAGCCCTGGGTTCAGTGAGAGGTTCTGTCACAAAATAAGGTGGAGAGCCATCAAGGAATACACACAACATTAACCTCTGACATCTACATGCATATACCAATACACAGAAAATATGCACACCCACATTCATAAAAAAAAATAACCAACAATGCTGTGATTCTTCTTGTGCTGAGAAAAAGAATGCAGTCTCCTCCTAAGAGCCACCAATACCCTCTTTCATCTATGGTTGTGCCATTCCCAGTACCTGGCTAGTAGCTGTCTCAGAAGGGTCCTCTGTTGTGGTGGTTTGAATCCTGTGGTGGTTTGAATGAACATTTATGTTCCCCATAGCCTTAGGTTTTTCTTTCTTTTAAATTTTATTTATTTATGGGAGAGAGAGAGAGAATGGACATGGCAGGACCTCCAGCCACTGCAAATGAACTCCAGGTGCATGTGCCACCTTGTGCATCTGGCTTATGTGGGTCCTGGGGAATTGAACCTGGATCACTAGCTTTCTCATCATCATGGTCTGAAATCTTACCCTGTCTTTGAGGTCAGCCTAATGCCACCTCCTCAAAGCAGCTGATATCACTTGAATTGTGCCCCAAAAAACATATGTTGAAATCCCTACCCATAGTCCCTGTGAATGTGACGTTCTCTGAAATTAAGGTCTTTGTAGATGTCATCAAGTTGTGACAAAGTTATAAGGGTGAGCTCTAATCCAATATGATGAGGGTTCTTACAACAGACTCAGAAATACACTCAGAGGGGGAAAAGCTATGTGAAGACAGACACAGAAGCTGGCACAATATGGTCACAAGCCAAGGGACTTCAAGAATGACCAGAGGCACCAGAAGTCAGAAGCAAGGCCCAGGATGGATTATCTCACAGCCTGAGAAGGACCCAGCCCTACCCAGATCTTCTTCATGGGCTTCTGGCTCCTGGACTGAGAGACAAATTTCTGTTTTCTGTTTCTTTCCTCCAGGAAACAGTTTGGAATGTCTTTGTTAGAGTAGTCATGTGTGCTTAATACTTCAGCTTTCCTAACTTTCCCCCAGAGAGAGCTGTAGCTTATACTGTACATCTTTAGCAGGAACTAGGACCCCAGTAACAGCATGGAAAGCTATGGTCACCATTGTTAGCACCTACCTGAGCTAACTCATTTAATCCTTCAACCATCAATGAGGGTCCTATCCAGTCCTGACCCCATACCTGAAGAGTGTGAAGCCTCCAATGAATACATAGAGAAAACAACAGAAATTGAATCCCAAAATGAAATCAAAACAAGCTATGTGACCCTGATCAAGAGAATTGGTGAACTGGAAGCAGGTCATCACAAAACTAACAATTGCATAAATGAAATTGAGCAGAATCATCTCTTAGAACACAAAGCTTTTGTCACTAGGCTTAACTTAATTGAAGAAAACCAGAGACAGCTAAAAAAAAAAAAATAGATAAATGAGTTGTAGGTGAGTCAACAAATAGAGGATCTCAATAACTAGCTGATTAAGCTTAATAAAAACATGATCAGGGTCTCAAAATGGAGGTAAAACCGCCGCCCGGTCGCCCCCAGCCTGACTCCAGCTGCCGCTGCCGCCGCCGGGGGGAGGAGGACCATGATCCAAAAGAACCAGAGCAGTTGAGGAAGCTGTTTATTGGTGGTATGAGCTTTGAAACTACAGATGACAGTTTGAGAGAACATTTTGAGAAATGGGGCACACTCACAGATTGTGTGGTCATGAGAGACCCCCAAACAAAGTGTTCCAGAGGCTTTGGCTTTGTGACTTACTCATGTGTTGAAGAGGTGGATGCAGCAATGTGTGCTCGGCCACACAAGGTTGATGGGCATGTAGTGGAACCAAAGAGAGCTGTTTCTAGAGAGGATTCTGTAAAACCTGGTGCCCATTTGACAGTGAAGAAAATTTTTGTTGGTGGTATTAAAGAAGACACAGAAGAGTATAATCTGAGAGACTACTTTGAAAAGTATGGCAAAATTGAAACCATAGAAGTGATGGAAAAAAGAGAGGATTTGCTTTTGTAACTTTCGATGATCATGATATAGTTGATAAAATTGTTGTTCAGAAATATCACACTATTAATGGGCATAATTGTGAAGTGAAAAAGGTCCTTTCTAAACAAGAGATGCAGTCGGCTGGGTCACAGAGAGGTCGTGGAGGTGGATCTGGCAACTTTATGGGTCGTGGTGGAAACTTTGGAGGTGGTGGAGGTAATTTTGGTTGTGGTGGAAACTTTGGTGGAAGAGGTGGCTATGGTGGTGGAGGTGGTGGCAGCAGAGGGAGTTATGGTGGAGGTGATGGTGGTTATAATGGATTTGGAGGTGATGGTGGCAACTATGGTGGTGGTCCTGGTTATAGTAGTAGAGGAGGCTATGGTGGTGGTGGACCAGGATATGGAAACCAAGGTGGTGGATATGGTGGTGGAGGAGGAGGATATGATGGTTACAATGAAGGAGGAAATTTTGGTGGTGGTAACTATGGTGGAGGTGGGAACTACAATGATTTTGGAAATTATAGTGGACAACAGCAGTCAAATTATGGACCCATGAAGGGGGGCAGTTTTGGTGGAAGAAGCTCTGGCAGTCCCTATGGTAGTGGTTATGGATCTGGTGGTGGAAGTGGTGGATATGGTAGCAGAAGGTTTTAAAAACAGCAGAAAAGGGCTACAGTTCTTAGCAGGAGAGAGAGCGAGTTGTCAGGAAAGCTGCAGGATACTTTGAGACAGTCATCCCAAATGCATTAGAGGAACTGTAAAAATCTGCCACAGAAGGAGCGATGATCTATAGTCAGAAAGGTTACTGCAGCTTAAACAGGAAACCCTTCTTGTTCAGGACTGTCATAGCCACAGTTTGCAAAAAGTGCAGCTATTGATAAAATGCAATGTAGTGTCAATTAGTTGTACATTCCTGAGGTCTTTTATCTGTTGTAGCTTTGTCTTTCTTTTTCTTTCATTACATCAGGTATATTGCCCTGTACATTGTGGTAGTGGTACCAGGAATAAAAAATTAAGGAATTTTTAACTTTTCAAAAAATAAAAATAAAAAAATAAAAACATGATCAAATGCAAAAATGAATTCCAGAAAGCATCAAGAAAATCATACCTTGCCTGAGAGCATACCTCAAAAAAGATATGGACATGATGCAAAAAAAAAAAAACAAACCCACAAACAAACAAACAAACAAACAAAACAAATAAAAAACAACACCACCAGAAAACCAAAATCAAATAGAGCTTTTAAGAACCTCTCTAGAACTTCCAGGTAAGATGGCTACATAGAAGTCATGCCAAACCGGATTTAAGCAAAGCCACAGCAAAATACACTTTTCTTCTGAAAAGTGAAGGTGTGTAGGTTTTTATTGGCCACAGCAGAGAAGTAGGAGAGACCAATATCTTCCAGAAATGAGGAAACTGGCAAGAATTCTGCTGAGGTTCTTGCAGCCCCAATCTGTGAGTAACCACACACTCGTCTGGCACAGTGCTGACCTGCAGCAGCAGAGACCAAACAGGAAGATTTTCCAACCTCATCAGCCTCCCTGTAAAGTCAAAAAACTTGAAGAGAAGAGAGCAGAGACCAGTTGAAGGGGATACAGGTGGAACAAGCTGAGCAGTTCCAGTACAACTCAGGCTTCCTGCACTCTCCTATCCCCCAGCCGTCAGAACTGGGAACCTATGGAGAACTTATTCAGCCCCCAGTGGCAGGGCATCCAGCACAGCTGATCAGAGTACCAGATCGACAGCACAACATGGAGGGATCAAGGTGGGCACTCAGCATTGGTGATATTAGAAGCCACCCCAAAAGGTAATGAGGCTGACTGACAGAAATAAAGGTACATAGGCCTGTACTGGAAGTACTAATCTCTCCTTCCATGTCAGGGCAGGCTATGGATTGCATATTCAAGGTTGGCTTTACCATTCTCAATTAAGCTATATTTGGGGGTTGACTATGGTTACCTTTGATGCTTTCAGATTCATAGGACCTTTGTCTTTTTCTTCTGTCATTATTGGGGGGTAAGGTCAGATTCAGACCCAGGCTGACCTGGAACCCATTTTAGCAAGTTTTTTTGTTCATTTTTAAATTGTTTTATTTGAGAGCCACAGACAGAGAGAGAAAGGAAGATAGAAAGAGGGAGAGAATGGGTGTGCCAGGGCCTCCAGCCACTGAAAACAAACTCCAGATGTGTGCACCCCCTTGTGCATCTGGCTAACGTGGGTCCTGGGGAATTGAGATTCGAACCGGGGTCCTTAGGCTTCACAGGCAAGCGTTTAACTTCTAAGCCATCTCTCCATCCCTGGAACCTATTTTAGAACAGAAATCTCAACCTCCCAGCGGACAGAATTAAGGGTATAGAGCAGCACACACCCTTAGGGATCTGGGCTTTATAAGGTTATCTGTTTGTTCCAATCCCCACACTTGCATACTCTGTGCTGGTTTTTATTGAATGTGTTTATTGTTCAGTTGAATTTTAGAAATTTGCCAGTAAATTGCTCCACCCAGCCCACTAGAATACTTGAGTAGCAGGCAAACTCAACACCCAGGATTACTTCTGTGGTTGGATTTGAGTACAATAGCTACACTTGGTAACAAACTCCTACTCTGAAGGTGCATAAAGTTGGATTTCCAAGTCTAAGAGCACCACAGATAATCAGAAAATTCAAGCATCAAATCAACTCAGGATGCAAAAATTACTACATTATCATACAAGTAATACAAAGAATCAAGACAATATAATTCTATCAAAAATTATAAGTCCATCAGAAATGACCTCCAGTGAGACTGTTTTAGATGAAATGCATGACAAAGATGCCAAAAAAGATTTTATCTATCCTCAAAGAAATAAAAGAAGAAATCAAAGGAATCAAAGAAGAAAACAAAGGTTTTAAAGAAGAAAACAAACTCCTGAAGGAATTCCAGAAGAATACAGGAAACCAGCTTAATGAAATAAGGAGGTCATTACAAGACATGAGTAAGGAAATAGAAATACTGAAGAAAAATCAGGCATAAATACTAGCACTGAAAAACTAAGCAAGTGAAATAAAAAAATAACTCAGAGGAAAGTCTCACCAGTAAAATGGATGAAGGAGAGAACAGAATATCTGAACTAGAAGACCAGGTGGAAGATCTAATACAGTCCAACAAAGAGCAAGGCAAACTAATAAGAAAGTATGAATTGGAATTTCAAGATATTTGGGACACTATGAAAAGATCAAACATGAGAATTCAGAGTATAGTAGAAGGAGAAGAATTTCAATCCAAAGGCATACTAGGTGTTTTCAACAAAATCATAGGAGAAATTTTTTACAAATTGGGAAATGCCAGTGCAGATACACGAAGCCTTTAGAAAATGAAACAGACAAAACCTGGAAAGAACCTCTCCTACCAAAAATACCAAAAACTACCAAACATACAAACCAAAGAAAATATATTGAAAGCAGTTAGAGAAAAAAAGCAAGTCACCTATAAAGGCAAGCCCATCAGGATCACAGCAGATTACTCAACACAAACTTTAAAAGCCAGAAGGGCTTGGAATGGTGTATTCCAAGTTCTGAAAGATAACAACTGTCAGCCAAGATTACTTTATCCTGCAAAGCTATCCAAATTGTAGGAGAAATAAGGACATTCCACACCAAAAACAGGCTATAGGAATTTACAACAACTAAGCCAGCTCTACAGAAAATACAGGAAGGAATCCTTCATGCTGAAAGAAAGCAAAGCACACACATGAGGAAACAGGAAAAAAAACAAACCATACTCAAATAACAGTTAAAACAAGAGAGTAGGACTTCCAGCTAAGATGGCAGCACAGGGACCATGCCAAAGCAGCATGGGGGGGAAAAAGAAAAAAAATTGCCCATCATAATATAATACACTCTTCTACTAAAAGGTGAAGTTGTATAAGATATAATCAACCACAATGGAGTAGGAGTGATCCAGAACATCTAGAGGCCACAGAAACAGAAAGAAGCAACTCCAGAAGCAGCGGCACAAGATTTGTGCAGCCATAGCTGCCAGGCTCGGCCTGAGTGGCAGGAAAAGCCAGAAGAGGGGATTTTCCACTCACACAAGCCTCCTCGCAAACTCAAGAAATGTAAAGGGAGGACAGGAGAGACCAGCAGAGCGGCTCATGAGGAAGAGGATTGTGAGGACCAGAGGGAGAACTTCAGCCACCATCCAAGCCTCCCATCCCCAGTGCAAGCATCAGCAAGTACCAGAGACCTCGAGAAGGGAACTCACCTACACAGCACCTGGCACAGGCTATCAGAGCAGTGACCGACTGACCCAGCCAGCCTACCTGAGCCTACAGCACAGCAGAGAGGGACCCACATGGATGCACAGTATAACTGAGACCAAAGCCATTCCAAAAGGTAACTGGGGCTACACCAGGTCAGTACCTGCAAAAAAAAAAAAAAAAAAAAAAAAAAAAAAAGCCTGGTATATAGGGTTGCATCAGAAGTGTTAATTGTACCTTCCATGTCAGGGTAAATTATATGGTCAATCTGATGGATTTGCCACTCTATTTTTTTAACAACTTCCAGGATTGTAAACAATATCCCATGGTGATGTCCTCTCTCCCCCAATTTTCCCTTTAAAACTTCATTCTCCATCATATCCCCTCTCCCTCTCAATCAGTCTCCCTTTTATTTTGATGTCATAATCTTTTCCTCCTATTATGATGGTCTTGTGTAGGTAGTGTTAGGCACTGTGGGGTCATGGACATCGAGGCCATTTTGTGTCTGGGGGGGGAACACGTTGTAAGGAGTCCTACCCTTCTTGTGGCTCTTACATTCTTTTTTTTTTAAGATTTTGTTCATTTTTATTTATTTATTTGAGAGTGACAGACAGAGAGAGAAAGAGGCAGATAGAGAGAGAGAATGGGCACGCCAGGGCCTCCAGCCACTGCAAATGAACTCCACACGCATGTGCCCCCTTGTGCATCTGCCTAACGTGGGTCCTGGGGAATGGAGCCTCGAACTGGGGTCCTTAGGCTTCACAGGCAAGTGCTTAACTGCTAAGCTATCTCTCCAGCCTGGCTTTTACATTCTTTCTGCCACCTCTTCCACAATGGACTGTGAGCCTTGGATGGTGTGATAGAGATATTGCAGTACTGAGCACTCCGGTCACTTCTTTCCAGCACCATGATGCCTTCTGAGTCATCCCAAGGTCACTGCCATCTGAAAAGAGAAGATTCTCTACCAAAAGTGAGAGTAGCATTAACATAAGGGTATGAACATTAAGAGAAGTGCTTACTGGGCAGTTTGGTAAGCATAGTATATACATTTATCCAGACAGCAGCAGACGTTACATCCTTAGGGCTCATGACTACCCATTTTAAGTTTTCAGTATCAGGCCTCCAGTCCAATTAGAGGGCAGTTGGCTTCCACCATGACAGATGTGCCACTGTTGCACCTGTTGGCTCATTTGGCCTGGATGGCAAAATATAAGGCTTGCAGTGTTGAGTATCCACTGCTGAGTATCTTCACTGGTGTTTTCTCTCCGTCCCATTGAACTGCACGCAGAATGGCTTCTTCCAGATTTCTGTCAGCTGGTCTACATGGAGGAGGTTATCAGCTCAGTTCCAGCAGAATTTCTCAGTGGGCTTGCAGCCCAAGTATGTGGAGTCTTCAGCAATAGTGTCTTACCATATATTCCTGGTGGGAAAACAAGGGCCTTGGCAATGGCCTGTAATGTTTTGGGGGCATTAGGGACCTCCCTGGCCAACAACTCACTGGAAGGCATCCCATCCCTGGCACTGAAAATTTCTAGTAACAATCTATGGCTCCTGAGTGTTCCATCGTCCAAAAAAGTAGGTTTCCATATGATTTATTTATATCCTCTTAGATTTTGATTAGCCCTCCCTCCACATTTCCTTAGCTCAATCTCTTCCCCGGACCTCACTTGGGCCTTTTTATCCCCATTAATCTATTCTTCTACTTACATATAAACAATACCATCCTATTAAGTACCCCCTCCCTTCCTTTCTCTTCACTTTATATCTCTTTTCTAGCTTACTGGCCTTTGCTACTGAGTTTTCTTCCTACTCACACAGAAGTCTAATCATCTGTAGCTAGGATCCACAATATGAGAGAGAACATGTGACGTTTGGCTTTCTGGGCCTGGGTTACCTCACTTAGTATAATCCTTTCCAGATCCATCGATTTTCCTGCAAATTTCATAACTTCATTTTTCTTTACTGCTGAGTAGAACTCCATTGTATAAATGTGCCATGTCTTCATTATCCACTCATCAGTTGAGGGACATCTAGGCTGGTTCCATTTCCCAGCTATTGTGAATTGAGCAGCAATAAACATAGTTCAGCAAATATCTCTAAGGTAATGATATGAGTCCTTAGGATATATGCCTAGGAGTGCTATAGCTGGGTCATATGGTAGATCAATTTTTAGCTGTTTTAGGAACCTCCACACTGATTTCCACAATGGCTGGACCAGATTGCATTCCCACCAACAGTATAGAAGGGTTCCTCTTTTTCTGCATCCTTGCCAGCATTTATGGGCATTTCTTTTTTTTTTTTTTTTTTTTTTGGTTTTTCAAGGTAGGGTCTCAATCTAGCCCAGGCTGACATGGAATTCACTATGGAGTCTCAGGGTGGCCTCGAACTTATGGCGATCCTCCTACCTCTGCCTCCCAAGTGCTGGGATTAAAGGCGTGTGCCACCATGCCCGGCTTTATGGTCATTTCTTTTCATGATGATAGCCAATCTGACAGGAGTGAGATGGAATCTCAACGTAGTTTTAATCTACATTTCCCTGATGACTAGGGATGTAGAACATTTTTTTAGATGCTTATATGCCATCTGTATTTCTTCTTTTGAGAACTCTCTATTTAGTTCCATGGGCATTTTTTAATTGGGTTGCTTGATTTCTTATTATTTAATTTTTTGAGTTTTTTGTGTATCCTAGATATTAATCCTCTATCAGATGTATAGCTGGCAAAGATTTTTTCCCCATTCTCTAGGTTGCCTCTTGGCTTTATTCACAGTGTCCTTTGCCATACAAAAGCTTTGTAATTTCATGAGGTCCCAGCAGTTAATCTGTGGTTTTATTGCCTGCGCAATTGGGATTATATTCAGAAAGTCTTTTCCAAGACCAATACATTGAAGGGTTTCCCCTGCTTTTTCCTGTAGCAGTTTCGGAGTTTCAGGTCTGATGTTAAGGTCTTTAATCCATTTGGACTTAATTCTTGTGCATGGAGAGAGAGAAGAATCTATCTTCATCCTTTTACATATACATATCCAGTTTTCCCAACACCATTTGCTGAAGAGGCTGTCTTTTCTCTAATGAGTATTTTTAGCATTTTTGACAAAGATCAGGTGGCTATAGCTACCCTGACTTACATCTGGGTCCTCTATTCTGTTCCATTGATCCACATGTCTGCTTTTGTGCCAGTACCATGCTGTTTTTGTTACTATGGCTCTGTAGTATAGGTTAAAATCAGGTTTGGTGATACCACCAGCCTTATTTATGTTGCTCGATATTGTTTTAGGTATTCGAGATTGTTTTGTGATTCCAAAATGAATTTTTGAATTGTTTTTTTCTATTTCCATGAAGAATGCCATTGGAATGTTGATGGGGATTGCATTAAATGTGTAGATTGCTTTTGGTAAGATTACCATTTTCTCAATATTGATTCTTCCAATTCAAGAACAAGGGATGTTTTTCCATTTCCTAGTATCTTCTGAAATTTCTCGCTTGAGTGCTTTAAAGTTTTCATTGTAGAGAACCTTCACTTCCTTGGTTAGGTTTATTCCAAGGTACTTTACTTTGTTTGATGCAGTTGTGAATGGGAGTGATTCTCTGATTTCATCCTCTGTGTGTTTGTTGTTAGCATATAGGAATGCTACTGATTTCTGTGTGATTATTTTGTATGCTGCTTCATGGCTATAGGTGTTTATCAGCTCTAACAGTTTGCTGGTAGAGGCCTTAGTGTCTTTTTGGATTTGCCATTCTTAAATAAGTTATATTTTGGCTTGATGTTTGTTGCTTCATGATTTATAGTGCTTTTGTCTCCTCTTCTGTCATTCATTAAGGCAGGGTCTCACCCAGTCACAAGCTGACCCTGGTACCATGTACAGACCAGAATCCTCAGCCTACCAGTTGATAGGATTAAGGGTGTGGGGCAACACATCCTTAGCAACTTTGATTTTTGTGGTGGTTTGATTCAGGTGTCACCCATAAACTTAGGTATTCTGAATGCTAGTCTCCCCAGCTGATGGCGATTAGAAATTAAGGCCTCCTGGAGGTGGTGTATTATTGGGGGTGGGCTTATGGGTGTCATAGCCAGTATCCCCTTACCAGTGTTTGGCACACTCTCCTGTTGCTACTGTCCACCTGATATTGGCTGGGGGTGATGTCCACCCTCTGCTCATACCATCATTTTCCCTGCCATCATGGAGCTTCCCCTCAAGCCTGTAAACCAAAATAAACCTCTTTTTCCCCACAAGCTGCTCTTGGTTGGGTGATTTCTACTAGCAATGTGAACCTGACTGCAACAGATGTGAAATGATTTTTCAAGCAAATTGGCCTAGGAAACAAGTAGGGGCTGCTATCCTAATATCTGACAGGATAGACTTCAAACCAACCTTAGTGAGGAAAAATAAGAAGGTCACTTTATACTGATTAAAGGAACACTCCAACAGGAGGACATTACAATCCTAAACTGATATGCACCTAAATTAGGGGCTCCCATTTCAATCAAACACTATATACTTAAGGTCACAGGTAATACCGAACACAATTGTAGTGGGTGACTTCAATACCCCACTCTCATCAATTGATAGGTCATCCAGGCAGAAAATAAACAGAGAGACATCTGTATTAAATGATGTCATGGAACAAATGAACCTAACAGATATCTATAGAACATCCCATCCAAACACTGTGGAATATACATTTTTCTCAACAACACATGGAACATTCTCCAAAATAGACCATACACAAAGCAAATCTCAACAAATACAGAAAAATTGAAATAATCCCTTGTACTCTATCTGACCACAATGGGATTAAACTACAAATCAGAAACAAGAAAAACTACAGAGCACACAGAAATTCACGGAGACTAAACAGTACACTATTGAATGATGAATGGGTCATTGAATAAATCAAAAAGGAAATCAATAAATTCATAGAATCAAATGATGATGAGAATACAACATACCAAAACCTTTGGGACACAATGAACACAGTCCTAAGAGGGAAATTTATAGCTCTCAGTGCCTATATTAAGTAATTAGAATTCAAAAGTAAACAATTTAATGTTTCACCATAAGGGCTTAGAAACCAAAAATCAGTAGACAGGAAGAAATAATTAAGATTAGGGCAGTAATTAATGTATAGAAACAAAAAATTCAAAGAATCAATGAAACAAAGAGTTGGTTCTTTGAAAGGATAAACAAGATTGATAAACCCTTAGCAAATCTGACCAGAAGAAAGAGAGAAGAGACAAAAATTAATAAAATTAGAAATGAAAAAGGCACCATTACAACAGACACCAAAGAAATTCAGAAAACTATAAGGACATACTTTAAGAATATGTACTCCTCTAAATTTGAAGATCTGAAAGAAATAGATGGTTTCCTTGATTCATATGAGCTACCAAAATTAAATCAAGATGAGATAAACCATTTAAATAGACCTATAACAAGTATAGAGATCCAAGAAATTATAAAGTCTCTCAACTAAAAAAGATTCAGGCCCAGATGGATTCACTGGTGAATTTTACCAGACCTTCATGGAAGAACTAATGCCACTACTGATCAAACTTTTCCATGAAATAGAAAATGAAGGAATTCTACCAAACTCCTTGTATGAAGCCAGCATCACCCTGATACCAAAACCAGACAAAGACAGAGCAATAAAGAAAATTACAGACCAATCTTCCTCATGAACATAGATGCAAAAATTCTCAACAAAATATTGGCAAACAGAATACAAGAATATATCAGAAAGATCATTCACCCTGACCAAGTAGGCTTTATCTCAGAGATGCAAGGATGGTTCAACATACACAAATCAATAAATGTAATACACTATATAAATGGACTGAAGGACAAAAATCACATGATCATCTCAGATGTAGAAAAAAATTTGACAAAATCCAATATCCCTTCATGATAAAGGTCCTACAGAAACTAGGAATAGAAGGAATATATCTTATCATAATAAAAGCTATTCATGAGAAACCTACAGCTAATATTATACTAAATGGGGAAAAATTTGAAGCTTTTCCACTAAAATCAGGAACAAGACAAGGGTGTCCACTGTCCCCACTTTCATTTAATATAGTACTGGAAGTCCTAGCTACAGCAAGAAAGCAAGAGACATTCATAAAAGGAATACAAATTGGAAAAGTTATCACCATTTGCAGATGATATGATTCTATACATAAAGGACCATAAAGACTCTACAAGCAAATTGTTAAAGCTGATAAAAAAAAAAAAAACTTTTAGCAATGTAGCAGGAAACAAAATAAACACATATAAATCAGTAGCTTTCCTATATACTAACAATAAACATGCAGAGCATGAAATCAGGGAATCTCTCCCATTCACCATTGCCTCAAAAATAAATAAATAAATAAATAAATAAATAAATAAAGTACCTTGGACTAAGTGTAATCAAGGAAGTAAAGGATATCTACAATGAGAACTTTAAAACACTCAGGCAAGAAATTGCAGAAGACACTAGAAAATGGAAAGACATCCCATGTTCTTGTATTGGAAGAATCAATATTATGATTCAATCTTACCAAAAGCAATCTACATATTTAATGAAATCCCTATTTAAATCCCAATGGCACTCTTCACAGAAATAGAAAGAGACATACCTAAAATTCATTTGTAAGCACAAAAACCTAGAATAGCCAAAGCGACTATAGGCAACAAAAATAAGGATGGTAGTATCACTATACCCAATTTTAAGCTATATTACAAAGCCATAGTAACAAAAACAGCATGGTACTGGCACAAAGACGGATACGTAAATCAATGGAACTGAATAGAGGACCTGGATGTTAATCCTGGCAGCTACAGCCATCTGATTTTTGACAAAAAATGCCAAAAATATTCATTGGATAAAAGACAGCCTCTTGAGCCAGGCATGGTGGCACACACCTTTAATCCTAGCACTTGGGAGGCAGAGGTAGGAGGATCGCTGTGAGTTCGAGGCCACCCTGAGATTACAATATTGAATTCCAGGTCAGCCTGGGCTAGAGTGAAACTACCTCAGGGGGAAAAAAAAGACAGCCTCTTCAATAGTGGTGCTGGAAGAACTGGATATCTATATGTAGAAGGATGAAAATAGATCCCTGTCTTTCTCCATGCACAAGAATCAAGGCCAAATGGATCAGGGACCCTAATATCGGACCTGAAACTCTGAAACTGCTAGAGGAAAAGGTAGAGGAAACCCTTCAACATATTGGCATAGGCAATGACTTTCTGAATATATTCCCAATTGCTCAGGAAATAAAACCACTAATCAACCATTGGGATCTCATGAAATTGCAAAGCTTTTGTACAGCAAAGGACACTGTGAATAGAGCGAAGAGACAACCTACAGAATGGGAGAAAATCTTTGCTAGCTATACATCTGACAGAGAATTAATATCTAGAATATAGAAAGAACTTTAAAAAAATAAAAACAGAACAGCTGGGCATTGTGGCGCATGCCCTTGATCCCAGCACTCGGGGGCAGAGGTAGGAGGATCACCATGAGTTCAAGGCCACCCTAAGATTCCATAGTGAATTCCAGGTCAGCCTGAGCTAGAGTGAAATGCTACCTCAAAAAAAAAAAAAAACAGAACAATAAAAAATCAAACAACCCAATTAAAAAAATGAGCTATGGAACTAAATAGAGAGCTCTCAAAAGAAGAAATAAAAGAATAAAGGGGCTGGAGAGATAGTTTAGCAGTTAAGGCGCATGCCTGCAAAGCCGAAGGACCTTGGTTCAATTCCCCAGTACCCACCTGAGCCAGATGCACAAGGTGCACAAGGTGGCACATTCATTTGGAATTCGTTTTCAGTGGTTGGAAGCCCTGGCATGCCCATTCCCCCACCTCTTTCTCTCTCCCTTTCTGAAATAAGTAAATAAAAATAAAATATTTTTTTAAAAAGAAGAAATGCAAATGGCATATAAACATCTAAAAAAGTGTTCTACATCCTTAGCTATCAGGGAAATGCAAATTAAAACTACTTTGAGATTCCATCTCACTCCTGCCACAATGGCTACCATCAAGAAAACAAATGACAACAAATCCTGGTGAGAAAGCAGGAAAAGAGGAACCCTACTATTGATGCGAATGTAATCTGGTCCAGTCATTGTGGAAATCAGTGTGGAGGTTCCTGAGACAGCTAAAAATAGATTTACCACATGACTCAGATATACCACTCCTAGGCATATATACTAGATACTCTTCTCACTACCTTAGAGATACTTGCACATCCATGTTTATTGCCACTCTATTCACAATAGCTAGGAAATGGAACCAGCCTAGATGTCCCTCAACTAATGTATGGATAATGAAGATGTGGTACATTTATACAGAGAGCCCTATTCAGCAGTAAAAAAAAAAATGAAATTATGAAATTTCAGACATGGATGGATCTGGAAAGTATTATACTAAGTGTGGTAACACAGGCCCAGAAAGCTAAACATTGCATGTTTTCTCTCAGCACTAAGGAGACAGGAACAAGTGGATCCCTGCGGCTTGTTGGTCAGCCAGTTATTAGAAAAGAGTCTAGGGTCTGAGAATGCCCACAGAATCAAGGGCCTTGTGCTGCTAGGCAAGTGCTATAACATTGAGCTAAATTCCCAATTCCTAGTTTGGGTTTTTTGAGATAAGGTCTTACTATAGACCAAGCTAACTTCCTTCACATAATCCTTCCACCTTTCAAGTGCTGGTGTGGTGGTTTGATTCAGGTGTCCCCCACAAACTTAGGTGTTCTGAATGCCAGGTTCCCAGCTGATGGAGATTTGGGAATTAACACCTCCTGGAGGGAGTGTATTGATGGGGGTGGGCTTATGGTTACTATAGCCAGTTTCCCCTTCCCAGTGTTTGGCATACTCGCCTGTTGATATTGTCGACCTTATGTTGGCCAGGAGGTGATGTCCACCCTCTGCTCATTACATCGTTTTCCCTTCCCATCATGGAGCTTCCCCTTGAGTCTGTAAGCCAAAATAAACCCTTTTACCCAAAAGCTGCTCTTGGTCGGGTGATTTCTGCCAGCAATGCAAACCTGACTGCAACAGTAAAGTTGGTACCAGGAGTGGAGTTGCTGCTAGACACCTGCCTGTCTAGCAGCTTTGGCTGTTTGGAGGTGATTTTCAAGAGGAATGTGGAAGGATTTGAAACTTTAGCCTAAAAGATGCCTTGCAATGTAAGTACAGCTTGATGGACTGACTATTCTGGCCAGAGTTGAAAGATCTGAATGCAGTAAGAACTGTGGACTATGAGGTTTGGCTGGTGAGAGTGAGAACGAGCTTTGCCTAGACTGGGCTAGAAGGAGTTTGTGTGAGAGGCTTGCTGTTATGCCCATGTCCTGAGAACTTGTGCAGGGTTGCTTTGCATAGAAATGGGCTGGTGTGAGCAGAGGGATATGGCACAGAAATGAAATCTTTGGCCTGAAACTTCTGCCCATTCAGCTGCAATTATATGAGATTACAACCTTTGAGATTGGGTCAGTTGACCTGCACTGGGGCAACAGGAAGAATGTAGACTCTTTTGAAGGGGCCTGAGTGCTCAAAGAATGTCCTGTTCTTCAAGTCTGCTTTATCCTACCCCCACCCTGGATTAACAAATTGGCACCCTACCCGGTATTGTGGAGTATAAGAAATGCAAGAAAGAGAGGGTCATTGAGTTTGCAACATGGTCTTGTGTTTTGGAAATGGCCATGAGCAGTGTGAAGCAGGTTTGCTGGATGCCTGCATGGAGACCCCATGGAGCCGTGAGGATGAACCATGGGTTGCAGTGGAGACCCAGTGGAGATGCTGGGACCATGAGAGGGCTGCTAAGGAAAGCTGCCATTCACAGATGAAGTTTTCCAGGACTGAGTAGCCTAGCTGGAGGGGCAGAATTGTAACTCCAGAGACTTGTTGCTGGTTAGAATTCTCAGACTTTTCACTGACTAGAGTTGTTGGACTTGGAGCTACAGAGTTTGGTGCTTGCCCTGTTTAAATCTTGTATTGGTTGAATATTTCTTTGCTATGCCCAATGCCATCTTTTGCAGTGTGAATGTTTATTCTGTGCCCTTATGGGTTTTGGGGAGATTTTTTGGTTTTATGGCTCAGTTAAAAGACCCTTGATTATGGGGATGTTTGAAAATCAGTGGGATTGATAAAAATTATGGGGACTTTTATTTTATTTTATTTTTTTTGAGGGCTGATACAGAGTTTATTGAATTAGATTTTTCTATTTACAACTGAGATCACATCTACATACTATGTTGCTAGTCTACATGGGGACATTATCTGTAACGAGTTTAAGACTTGTGATGAATGGGCTCAATCACACAAAAACCCTCACACACTCACACTAATTGTTTTGAAACAGTAGTGCATACGTTATCCTCCTCCTAGAAAGCCAGCTTCAATTAAAAACTGAAAGATTACCAATAGATACAACTAACCTGCTTCTTTGGCTTCTGTATAATTGCTTGCTTTACCTAGGCATAAGAACAACCATTTTATGAAGGAAAAACATGTTATACGTGACTTTCTGCAGTACGTGACTTTCTGCAGTACGTGACTTCCTGCAGTACGTGACTTTCTGCAGTACGTGACTTTCTGCAACTAGCCACCTGGGCCTAGATAAGGAACTAGTTAATTGAAATGCTGACCTTAGCCCTAGAGATCTGTGCTTGTAGATCTGTGCTTGTTTGCCCACCTGTGCTTGTTTGCCCAACCCCTCTGTTTGCTCAACTGTAACCCCCTTACCCAATTTCTGGAAAACCTCCGCTCAGAGACAATTGAACAATGCTTAACCGCAGGGGCCCTAGCTCCCTGCCTGAGGTCACGATCCCTGAGCCGAGGCGACACCCTGACGACATCTGAAGAATCCCTGAACTGAAACATGTTTGAGATATTTCCGCATGTTTTACGATCTTTCCCTTTAAAACCCCTACCTCCCGGCTGCTCGAGGCTCTTCACCCCTCCTGCGTGAGGACTTCGTGTCGAGCCCCGGTGCACCGGCTTTACAATAAACCTCTTGCGGCTTGCATTGAGAGCTCTCCGTGTGAGTGTCTTTGGGTCTGGTAGACAATCCCGCTTGGGGACCCTCAGGGGGCTCCCCACAAAACCACTAGTTTCAAAGATCAGTCTCTGATTCTGAAGATGAACAAAGACAAATACTGTATGATTCTAAAATCTATGTTAGCCATTTTGTATAACTGCTATCTTATTGTACTACAGAATATATTTTTTAAAGGACACTGATGAGGGGCACCATCTAGTATAACCTTTAACCAGACAGCTGGCTTCCTTCCCCTTTCCCAAAAACCTTTGGCCAAGAGCTCTCCATTGTGAAGACTGAAAAGACCCGGTGATACTATAGCATCAGTCCCAAGACTTCTTGGAAGCAACAGAAGCAGACCCATGTCCTCCTTTAATTCTACCACACTAAGCAACTTGTAAATGGTTCTGAAACAGGGGCATGGAGAGTCAGCCAGATCAGGGAGAGAAAGTCAGAGGTGGGTAGGCGAGTAGGTGGGTACATGAAAAGCCAAGCTGCTCTGTCCAACACCAGTGTACGTGTGCTTTAACTAGATGAACTCGGGAGGCCAACTGCAGCAAGCCTGCTCAATTCACCTTCCAAATCAGAACGAGACAACTCAGATTATCTCAGGCTCCAGCCGGCTCTATGCGTAGGTGCCGCCAGTGATGAGGAGCTCATAGGCAGGATCTCTACTCCTTCTGCACAGCACGATGCAGGCACACAGCATGCCCAGCAGCTGGATGGCTGCCAAGGCCAGTGCTGCCCAGATAACATGCATCATGATTTCTTGAAGCTTCTTTACAACTAGAGCCTCACACCCCTCGGCATAGAGGTCGGAGGGGTTAGCCAGGCTGCCGTTACAGCTGCTGGCAGTCTCTCTGCAGCAGCTAAGAGGGACGCTCTGGTTCTTGGTTTCTTTAAACCAATCTGTATTTTCCCAGTCTGAATAGTTATGAATTCCACAACACTGCAACTGTCTCTGTACATAGTCAATGGCTCGGCTAGCAGCATCAGGACTGGTGCCATTGTAGGTCTTATACACTTTCTGAATGCTGCGGTCAACCTCATTTTCCACCTTTGCTCTATAAACGTATCCCAAAACTACGACAACAACTTCTGTGACAAAAACCAAGAGCAGGATGATGACAAACGTGGCAAGTCCACAGCGACTTTCCCGGATTGTAGCGCAGCAGCCAATGAGTCCAATAATGAAAAGCAGAGCTCCCACAGCTGTGATCACCACCGCAGGGATGAGCATGTACGCGTCTTCAAAGAAGTGGTCATAGTCATCATACGTGATGAAGACATAGGCTCCCACATAACATAGAATGCCAGCTGCCCCCCAGAAGATGAGGTTGAGGAAAACCAGCACGGTCTTGGAGGACGTGATGCCGCACTGGCCCATGGTGCCGGCGGCCCGGCTCCGCGAGCGAGCGAGTGACGCGGCGGCGGCGGCGGCCGCGGCTGAGCCTACGGCTGGGAAGCGCTCGGCCGGGGCCGCGACGCCCGCAGCCCCCGCGCCTCCGCGCACACGGCCCCAGCAAGCTCCTGGCCGCTCCGCGCAGCCGCCACCGGCTCCCTGGGCCCGTCCCCTCAAATTATGGGGACTTTTAATGTTGGATCAATGCACTGCATTTTAAATCACATATAGTTATCAGTTTGTGGGGGGAGGGGCAGAATGTGGTGGTTTGATTCATAAACTTAGGTGTTCTGAATGCTAGGTTCTCAGCTGATGGAGATTTGGGAATTAACACCTCTTGGAGGCAGTGTATTACTGGGGGCGGGCTTATGGGTATTATAGCCAGTTTCTCCTTGCCAGTGTTTAACACACTCTCCTGTTCTATTGTCCACTTTATGTTGGCCAGTGGTGATGTCCACCCTCTGCTCATGCCATCATTTTCCCCTGCCATTATTGAGCTTCCCCCTGAGTCTTTAAGCCAAAATACCCCTCCCCCTTTTTTTCTCAAAAGCTGCTCTTGGGCTGGAGAGATGGCTTAGTGGTTAAGCACTTGCCTGTGAAGCCTAAGGACCCCGGTTCAAGGCTCAATTCCCCAGGACCCACGTTAGCCAGATGCACAAGGGGGCGCACGCATCTGGAGTTCGTTTACAGAGGCTGGAAGCTCTGGCGCGCCCATTCTCTCTCTCTCTCTCTCTCTCTCTCTCTCTCTCTCTCTCTCTGTCTCTCTCTCTCTGCCTCCTTCTCTCTGTTGCTCTCAAATAAATAAATAAACAAACAAACAAAAAATTAAAAAAAAAAAAAAGCCGCTCTTGGTCGGGTGATTTCTGCTATCAATGTGAACCTGATTGGAACAGCTGAGATTATAGGAATCACCACCATGCCAAGCTACATAAGTCTTTTCGAATGGGTATTTTAGTAATTTTACACTTAAAACAATTTTCTTTAATATCCTTCCATAAGATTTTGTAATTTTCTCACTAAAAGTTATTTTGCTCTTTGGTTAGTTTTATTACTAGGTTAACTTATTTTTTAAGGTTAACTTATTTTTGTTACCATTAGGAAAGAACAGTGTCTTTTTATTTATTTTTTAATTTAAAATTTTTGTGGGGCTGCGTAAATAACTCAGTGTGCAATATGCTTATTTACAAGCACAAGGACCTGAGTTTGATCCCCAGTGTAAAGGTCCCTGGTTTGATCCTGGGTTTTGGGCACTATTTATGTTAAAGTTCAAAAGAGAAGTTCTAAGACACAGTGTTCTCCAGGCAGGGTGTTCAGAATGGGTGGTTCAGGTGGGAAGGGAGCAGATTCTGGGAGGATAAATTTGCCAGGAACCAAACCATATTGGCATGGCTCAAAGAGAGGATGGACAGGTAGGAGAGGAGATCTGAAAACTAAAAGGGGAAGGGGATGAGGGAGAGAGTGTGTGAGAGAGGAAAGGAACAGAACAAAGAGATAAAATAGAAGGAGAGGTAGAGAATGAAAAGGTGTGTATGTAGAGAGACAGAGGCAGTGAGAGATGGAGACAGAGACTGGCAGAGCAAGGGATGGAGTATATGCACCTTAGTTCAAGAAAGAAGTGTAGACATACTTGGGCTGCAAGGCCACTGAGAAATCTTGTTGGAACTGAGCTGATAACCTCCTCCATGTAGACCAGTTGACAGAAACCTGGAAGAAGCCATTCTGCATGCAGTTCAATGGGAGAAAGAGAAATCACCAGTGAATATACTCAACAATGGACACTGCAAGCCTTATATTTGGCCAGCCAGGCCAAATGAGCCAACAGGTGCAATAGTGGCATGTCTATCATGGTGGAAACCAGCTGCCCTCTAATTGGACTGGAGGCCCGCTCCATGGGAGGGAATACATCCTGATATTGAAAACTTAAAACAGGGGTAGTTATGAGCTCTAGGGGTGTAATGTCTGCTGCTGTCTGGCTAAATGTATATACTATGCTTATCAAACTGCCCAGTAAACACTTCTCTTAATGTTCATACCCTTATATTAATGCTACTCTCACTTTTGGTAGAGAATCTTCTCTTTTCAGATGGCAGTGACCTTGGGATGACTCAGAAGGCATCATGGTGCTGGAAAGAAGTGACCGGAGTGCTCAGTACTGCAATATTTCTATCACACCTTCCAAGGCTCAGGCTCTAATGCGGAAGAGGTGGCGGAAAGAATGTAAGAGCCAAAGGAAGGGTAGACTCCTTACAACGTGCTCCCCCCAGACACAAAATGGCCTGGATATCCATGACCTCACAGTGCCTGACTCTACCTACGCAAGACCATCATAAGAGGAGGAAAAGATCATGACATCAAAATAAAAGAGAGACTGATTGAGATGGGGAGGCGATATGATGGAGAATGGAGTTTCAAAGGGGAAAGTGGGGGGAGGGAGGGTATTACCATGGGATATTTTTTATAATCATGGAAGTTGTTAATAAAAATTTGAAAAAAGAAAAAGAAAAAGAAACAAGTGGAGGAAGAGAAAATGGGTATTCAAGGGAAGCCTTATATATGCTTCCTTTCAGGGAGGGGGACCTGCTCTGTGAAGGAAGGGTCTTGCGTGTGGGCTGGTGGTTGGGGTTGGAGCCAGGCTGGTGAGACACCCACATGGAGCCCTTTTAGGAAAGTAAAACTTTTTTTAAATTTTTTTTTAATTTTTATTTATTTATTTGACAGTGACAGAGAGAGAGAATGGGCGCACCAGGGCCTCCAGCCACTGCAAACGAACTCCAGATGCATGCGCCCCCTTGTGCATCTGGCTTACATGGGTCCTGGGGAATTGAGCCTTGAACCAGGGTCCTTAGGCTTCACAGGCAAGCGCTTAACTGCTTAAACCATCTCTCCAGCCCCTAGGAAAATAAAACTGTTTTTTTTGTTTGTTTGTTTTGTTTTTGTTTTTTTTTTTTTTTTTTTTTTTGGTTTTTCGAGGTAGGGTCTCACTCTAGCTCAGGCTGACCTGGAATTCACTCTGTAGTCTCAGGGTGGCCTTGAACTCTCAGCGATCCTCCTACCTCTGCTTCCCGAGTGCTGGGATTAAAGGCGTGCACCACCATGCCCGGCTCAAAATAAAACTTTTGAAAGTGCCCGTCTAAAGTATATTGGCAAGACAGAGCATGCCTGCAAGAAGTCTGCTGGGGTTTTATCCCCCATAGCAGCAAGGGTCCTGGGCTTTACTCTGAGTTAGAATCTGGCCTCACAATCTCACAGGATGGCTAAAATGTAAAATGCAGTTTCTAGGGAAAATCTAAAGAAATGGAAGATTTAGGGACCTTTTACCACAGGCAGAATAGCTTTGGTTTCAAGGGTGGCTGACTCAGAAAGACAAGCTTCATGCAGAATATCGTCCTTCCAGAATTAAGTTTCTCTGTCTTTTTAACCCATTGACAGAAAAGACAGTACATTTCCAGCTTTTTGTGTCTTGCCAGGCAAACTTTCCCCTTCACCTGCATTCCCCTTGTGATTACACTCACCATGAAGCATTGCTGAACATGGAAACATCTCTCCCACTCCCACAATCCTTGGCAAGTGCTGGGACAAAACCCCGGCCTTGACGTGCTTGGAAGCTCTACCACTGAATCGTAACCCCTACCCCCACCCATAATGACTGTTCTCAGTCCAGCCTAGGAACTCTTAGCAAATGAATAAGGTTGCCTACACTTTTAGCCTTAGAACTGTGAGCTAAATAAAGCACATAGCTTTGGGGATTTCATTTTAGTAATAGAAAACTGGCTAACGCAATGGTTATTAATTTATTTATTTGACAGAGAAAGAGGCAGAAAGAGAGAGTAGAGGGAGAGAGAGAGAGAGAGAATGGGCACACCAGGGCCTCCAGCCACTGCAAATGAATTCCAGACACATGTGCCACCTTGTGCATCTGGCTTACATGGGTCCTGGGGAATGGAACCTGGGTCCTTTGGCTTTGCAGGCAAGTGCCTTAACTGCTAAGCCATCTTTCCAGTCCCAGAATGGCTATTTTTTGTGCTCAAAATACATATATATATATATATATATATATATATATATATATATATATTATTATTTTTTTTTAATCAGGAAGCCGGGCATGGTGGTGCACACATTTCCTCCCAGCACTTAGGAAGCAGAGGTAGGAGAATCACCATGAGTTTGAGGCCACCCTGAAACTACATAGTTAATTCCAGGTCAGCCTGAGCTACAGCCAGACCCTACCTTGAAAAATCAAAACAAACAAACAAAAAAACAGGGCTGGAGAGATGGCTTAGTGGTTAAGGCATTTGCCTGCAAAGCCAAAGGATTCCAGTTCAACTTTCCAGGACCCATGTAAGCCAGATGCACAAGGGGGCACCTGCATCTGGAGTTCATTTTCAGTGGCTGGAGGCCCTGGCACACCCATTCTCTCTCTCTCTCAAATAAATAAATAAATAAAATATATTCAAAAATCATCTGGTTGTGTTGGCTCATGTCTATAAACATAGCACTTGGAAGGCTGAGATAGGAAGATAGCCATGAGATCAAGGCCAGCTTGCAGCTACAAAGTGAGTTCCAGGTCAGTTTGGGCCAGAGTGAAACCCTACCTCAAAAAACCAAATAAATATAAAAATCACCTCACAGCCCACTTCTTAGAGTATATCCTCATTATTAAATTGCACGTTACTGTATCTTCAGTTGGGAAAAATGCCCTGTGCCCCTCATTCCCTCAGATATTCCCATGATTATCCAATCAACCTCTGGATTCCCTAGAGCCAAATCACACTGTGATAGCTAGTAGGCCTATTTTTAGCTGAGTCACCATTGCAGGCAGGTGGCCCAAAGGCCTGGGCCAGTATGAAGCCTGGGGCATTGCTCCCCAATGTTACCTTCCCAACAGAGGCAAGTTCAAGTGCCTTCTTGTGTTTCTGGAGTGCTGAATGTCCAGCAAGTGCTTCTGGATGGGAGTGGACCCATTAAAGGCAACCTCTGGCTCCCATTGCCACTGATTACTGTGGCCCAGATGCTGACCCTGCCCCAGAAGAGCTTGGGGACATCCACTGGAATCTTGTCCCACCTCCCCCCACATATATCCAAGTCTTGTGGACTAAGGATCTGGAGGAAGAAAAACACATGGAACATGTCTCCCTGCATATGTTTGAGGTCCTGAATTTTCTAGCCACTGGGAATGCCAGAGGACATTTGGTGGCATGTGTGATCTATGCCACAAATCTTACTATGAGACAGAGAATCTTGGCCTTGGTTATGTTAATTGTTCTAGGGAGGACTTGAAACAAGGTCTCCCTTTTAGCCTAGGCTGAGCAGGAACTCACTATGCAGCCTGAAACTCACCGTAATTCTGTCTCAGTCTCCTGAGTGCTGATTACAGGTACAGGCTTTCATCTCTGACTCGTCTGGTCTGGCCTAAAATTACAGAACATTCTCTGTGTGTGTGTGTTTTATCTTTATGCATGCTCACATGTACTCTCATTATGTGTGGAGGCCAGAAGACAACCTTGGGTGTCCTTCTTCAGGCACTGTTCACCTTAATGTGTGTATGTGTGTGAGTGTGTGTATGTATGTGTGTATGTGTGTTGATGCATGTGTGTGTTATATGCATGTGTATATAACTTGTGGTACTAGTTAATCTCTGCTTCTGCAATCAGCCTATCCTGTTCCCTGTTCCCACAAAACAAAAGATCACTTGGTGACTACTAAAACTTTCAGTAGATACTTAATCAGCTGGGACACTCTCGATTATGGATGGACAGCCCCAACATACCTAAATCCCCTGAATCCAGCCCTCATTTGAGTTTCCTACTGTCGGGGCTCTACCCATGTTTATGGACGCTTTCTTGCCTGTGTGATGTTTCTGCCTGTACCGTATCTCTGAATACTATTTAACAAAGCCTGTTACCCACATTCCTTTACTGGCCTGTGATTGTCTTGTGGCCCAGAACAAAAATGTTTTACCGCCCTCTGGTCAAGGACTCCTCCAGCACAGCTTACTGAGAATAGAGCTGCTCCCCTTCCCATTTCATAATGATTCAGGAAATTTGGGGTTCCTCACCAATATGATATTAGAATTTTGAGGAGACCTTGGATTCTTGAATTGAAATCCACAGACCAGAGAGTAAGGTTTACAGGTTTTATTAGATTATAGATAGAATTTAAGGAATGAATACAGAGCTCATGCCCAAGATGTGTGAGTTGAGTTCCCAGAAATAGGGCTGCCCAGAGCTTAAGAGAAGGGAAGAAGAGAGTATACAGAACGTTCTTGCCAGCCAGGCATGGTGGTGAATACCTTTAGATTCAGCACCCAGGAAGCAGAGGTAGGAGAATCACTGTGAGTTCAAGGCCAGCCTGGGACTACAGAGTGAGTTCCAGGTCAACCTGGACTACAGTGAGATCCTACCTTGAACCTCCCCCCACCACACACACAAAGCAGAAAACTCCTGCCCATGAGAAGGCAGAAGTGGGGTAAAACTCTCCTAGAGACCCAAATTGAGGTCATTTATAGGTTCTGAGTGGGGGCTCAGCTAACCAGCCACAATGCCAGTTTCAGGATTAATCATTCCAGAGTCTTAATTCTAAGAAAGAGGAACTCCTGCCTAGGGAAGGGCTTGGATTGAGTTTATAGTAAAACAGATCTAGGGAACTTTTTTAGGCAGCAAGAAATAAGGAGAAGCCAGATCCTTCTCTGATCTCCAGAAAAGTGAAGACTGCAAGGACAGGCTCAAGGACACTCATGTTTTACTTTGGGGGGGCCCTATTACTCCTAAACTGTACCAATCCCTCCTTTGAAGAAGCATCCCTTACTGCCACTAGGAAATGAGGGTGATGACCAATCTGGCTTCTTCAAGCTGAGTGGGGTTGTCAGGAGTGGCAGTTGAGCAACTTCTTGGGGAGTCTATCTAAGGGATCCCAAAATTGCATTGATAGAGTATAGGAAGACCATCTAGGAAGTAAATGTTGGGAAGAAGTAAGAAGTGAACACTGAGTAAATTGGGGTTCTAACATTCTTATAGACAGACTTTCAGGCCTGGAAGGCAATGAGGTATTGTATGGCAAATTTCTTCTGCATTGAAAACTGCAAACTATTGCCAGCTGTATCAAAAGCAGCTGGGTCAACTCATAAGACCCTCACCTGAGATTCAAGTGCCCCCTGTGCCAGCCTTATACAATAATGCATGAGGTCTTATGACCTCAGGCAGGAGATAAATAGAGAGTAAAAGATCTAGGAACAATGAGCCCCATTGAGTTGGTGTCTCTGGAATCTCCATGCTCTATAAGTAAGCCCTCACCCCTGAGACTGAGGGAGGAGCATTTATGGGGATAATCCTCATATACTGAGCCATTCCTCTGGCTGAGGTGGACATGGGTACAAGGTCATCCAGAATATACGGATCCTTGTAACCCCAAAGTATGCTGCTGCAAACTGTCTCAAACAGCCCTAGCTGAAACCGTGAACTTTGTAGAGCTGTCCCAAGGCATCTGTGGAGTGTTCCCTATGGCCGGGCTGGCATGAGGGGAGTCCAGGTGGTTGTCTAACTGACAGTCCTTTAGCTCAAGGCAGCCTGGGCAGCAAGACAAGTCCAGCAGCTGCCAGTTAGGGAGTTAGAATGTCCATCCCCAGCATCTTTGCATCTGTGCAGGAAAATAAACACCAGGAACGCTTACAATATAAATCTGAATATTAACACTAAGTAGTTTGTAGTAGGTTTTTGCTTTTTGCTCTTTGCTTTGTTTTTTTTTTTTTTTTAGGCAGGGTGTAACTCTAACCCAGGCTGACCTAGAGCTCATTCTGTAGCCCAGGCTGGCCTCAACCTCACAGTGATCCTTCTACCTTAGCTTCCCAAGTGCTGGGATTAAAGGCATGAGCCACTATACCTGGCTTATAACAATTTTTAACCGTACCGAACACCTGCCCAGTGTCCCACTCATCTATCTTGGGACTTTTTTTTTTTTTTTTTTTTTTTGAGGTAGAGTCTCGCTTTAGCTCAAGATGACCTGGAATTTACTATGTAGTCTCAGGTTGGCCTTGAACTCACAGTGACCTTCCTACCTCTGCCTCTCAAGTGCTGGGATTAAAAGCGTGCACTGGGGGCGGGAAAGATGGCTTAGCGGTTAATGTACTTGCCTGCAAAGCCAAAGGGCCTCCATTCAATTCCCCAGGACCCACATAAGCCGGATGCATAAGGGGGCACATGCGTCTGGAGTTCCATTTGCAGTGGCTGGAGGCCCTGGCATGTCCATTCTTTCTCTCTCTCTCAAATAAATAAATAAATAAATAAATAAATAAAGCTTTTTTTTTTAATTAAAAAAAAGGTGTGCACCAACATGCCCGGCATATTTTTTATTTTTCATGTTTGTGGTGTGCATGTATATGAGTGTTCATATGTTTGTGGGTGCATGTGCATCCCAGAGGTGGACATGAGGTGTATTTCTCCATCACTCTCTACCTTACTTTCCAAGACAGAGTATCTCAATGAACCCAGAGGTCATTGATTTGGTTCACTAACGAGCCAGTGAGTCCCAGGGATCATGATGCCTCTTCCCCCTGCTGATTACAAGCAGATACCAGCACACCTTGCATTTTATGTGAGTGCTTGGGATCTGAACTCAGGTCCTCATGATTGCATAGCAAGCACTTTATCTCAAGTCCTCTCTCTAGCCACTCTTGTTTTTATTTGAGACAGGGTTTCATGTTGACTGTCCTTGAACTAATTATGTAGCCAAGGCTGGCCCTGAACTTCTGATCCTCTTGCCTACAGCTCCTGCACGCTGGGATGATATGTGTGTGCTGCTATAACCAGCTGTTTCTTTTCTGATGGGATCTCATTATACTGCCTAGGCTGGGCTCAGGAGAACCTCCTGCCTCCACCTCCCAAATAGCTAGGACAGTGGGCTAGGACCACCATGCTGTGCTTGAGTGTCTTATCTATAGAAGCAACAAGGAAATTTTGATTATATGCTTGATCACTGGGTCATAGAATTTAGAAGCAAATACTTGGAAATAAAATGTGAAACAAGGCTTTTTACACCACACCACACATATTGAGCAACAAGATTTTAGGATACTTTTCTTTTTTTGATTTTTCAAAGTAGGGTGTCACTCCAGCCTAGGATGACCTAGAATTCACTATCTAGTCTCAGGCTGGCTTTGAACTCACAGCAATCCTCCTATTTCAACATGCCAAGCACTGGGATAAAGGGGTGTGCCACCACACCTGGCTTAGGATACTTCCATACTGCACATGTGGTATGTGTATTTTTGTATGTGGATGTGTGCACATGCATGAAGGGCCCAGAGGTCAATGTCAGGTGTCCTCCTCAGTTCCTCTTCACCTTATTCTATTGACAACTTCCATAAATACAGACAATAACAATATACTGGGCTGGAGAGATGGCTTAGTGGTTAAGACATTTGCCTGCAAACTAAAAGACCCAGGTGTGATTCCCCAGCACCCATGTAAGCCAGATGCACAAGGAGGCACATGTGTCTGGAGTTCATTTGCAGAGGCTGTAAGCCCTGGCATACCCATTCTCTCTCTCTCTCTCTCTCTCTCTCTCTCTCTCTCTCTCTCTCTCCTTGGCTTTTCGAGGTAGGGTCTCTCTCTAGCCCAGGCTAACCTGGAATTCACTATGTAGTCTCAGGGTTGCCTTGAATTTACGGCAATCCTCCTACCTCTGCCTCCCAAGAGCTGGGATTAAAGGTGTACGCCACCACACCCGACTCTGACTCTCTCTCTCTCTCTCTTAATCTCTCTGCCTCTCTCTCTTTCTCAAATAAATAAATAACTAAAAAATGAAGACAATAACAATATACCATGATCATAATCCCCTCTCACTACCCTCCCTTTTCCTACTCCCAGCCCTCTCTCCCTCTCTTCATTGATTCCCTTCTTCTTTCCAACTAGTCTCTCTTCTATTTTGATGTCATCATTTTTTTTCCCTCTTCTGTTATTCAGGTCTTGTGTAGGTAGCATCAGCCAGTGTGATGTCATGAATATCAAGGCCACTTTGTGTATGTATGACAGCATTGTAAGCACTCCCCCCTTCCTTTGTCTCTTATATTCTTTCTGCCACTTCTTCCATAAAGGTCTCTGAGCTTTGCAGGGTGTGATAGCACTTAGTGCTGAGCACACCACAACATAGAGTCTTAAAATTTTTTAAACTTAAAAAAAATACTTTATTTTTATTTATTAATTTGTGTGTGTGTGTGTGTGTGTGTGAGAGAGAGAGAGAGAGAGAGAGAGAGAGAGAGATAGATAGAGAGAGAGAGAGATACAGAAATAGGCAGGCAGAGAGAGAGAGAAAGAATGGGCACGCCAGGGCCTCCAGCCACTGCAAACAAACTCCAGACACATGCGCCACCTTGTGCATCTGGCTTACATGGGTCTTGGGGAGTCAAACCTGGGTCCTTTGGCTTTGCAGGCAAGCGCCTTAACCGCTAAGCCATCTCTCTAGCCCTTAAATGTTTTAAAAAATGTTTTGGATTTTCTTTTTAGATTTTTGAGCTAGGGTCTTGCTGTAGCCCAGGGTAACCTGGAATTCACCATATAGTCTCAGGGTGGCCTCAGACTCACAGCAGTCCTCCTACCTCTTGCCTACTGAGTGCTGGAATTAAAGGCATGTGCTACCATGCCTGGCTAAGACAGTCTTTTTTTCATTTTTTTTTTATTTTTTGTTTTTTTGAGGTAGGGTCTTACTCTAGCCCAGGCTGACCTGGAATTCACTCTGTAGTCTCAGGGTGGCCTTGAACTCACAGCAATCCTCCTACCTCTGCCTCACGAGTGCTGGGATTAAAGGCGTGCGACACTATGCCACAGTAAGACAGTCTTTTGATGTACTTGAAGCTCACTTATTTGCTTAAACTAGCTAGCCAAGCAAGCCCCAGGGAGTCCCTATCTCCACCTCACCAGCACTGCGATTATAGGCATGCACCCTCGTGCCTGGCTTTTATGTGCGTACTGAGAATCTGAACTCAGGTCCTCATGCTTGTGTGGCAAGCATTTCACCCAATGAGCCATTTCCCCAGAACCCACCCTTTTAATTTTCTTTTTTTTTTTTAACTTTTATTTATTTTATTTATTTTTCTTTTTTTTCTTTATTAGTTAGTTTTGTATTCATCAAATACAACCCTTTTAATTTTCATTGATAGCTTTATTTGGCTTTTAGAAAAGTATGTGCAATGAGAACCACAGTTCTATTAGTCTTAAAATTAATATTATGTGCCGGGTGTGGTAGCGCATGCCTTTAATCCAAGCACTTGGGAGGCAGAGGTAGGTGGATCGCTGTGGGTTTGAGGCCATCCTGAGACTATATAGTGAATTCCAGGTCATCCTGAGCTAGAGTGAAACCCTACCTTGAAAAACCAAAATAATAATAATAATAATAATAATAATAATAATATGCAAGTGAGAAGAAGGTATACTTCCACAGTCAGAACATTAATACTGCATATCAGGCTGGGATTTCTGCCCAGGTCAAAACCATTTATAGGAGTGATAAGAATGGAGCAGGAGCAGCTTGTGGCTGGCAAGTTGCCTGTTATGCCCAGATCACGGAGTCCCCAAAGACCACTGAGAGTCTGACACGTATGCAACAGCAAAGAGCTTTATTTTAGGCTTAAGCTCGGACTCTTGATTTCACCAACGCAGTGGATCCGTACAAGAGCCCTGAGCATCAGGGGAGCACGTTTTTTTTCTCAATTTTTATTAACATTTTCCATGATTATAAAAAATATCCCATGGTAATACCCTCCCTCCCCCCACTTTCCCCTTTGAAATTCCATTCTCTATCATATCCCCTCCCCATCTCAATCAGTCTCTCTTTTATTTTGATGTCATGATCTTTTCCTCCTCTTATGATGGTCTTGTGTAGGTAGTGTCAGGCACTATGAGGTCATGGATAACCAGGCCATTTTATGTCTGGAGGGAGCACGTTGTAAGGAGTCCTACCCTTCCTTTGGCTCTTACATTCTGTCAGGGGCAGGTTTTTTATAGGGATTTGAACAAAGAAGTAGGGAGAAGTAGGGGAATGGTTACATGATTGGTTGATTTAAGCAGTAACTGTGCTTGTATTTTTCTGATAGGCTTAGGATACTGATGGGCAAAGCTGGTGGGCAGGGGGCTAGAGGGATCCCAAGCAGATTAGGTAACCTTTGTTGTAATTGGCTATGTATATTTGAGGAGCTTTAAACAAACTCATTTTAAGCATGGTGCAGACAGTCTATTCCCCCTTATCAGGAAACTGACCTTGCTGGGAAGCAGAAACTTAGGCCTATTGATGATTCTGAGGCTTATTATGGCTTCCTGAGTTCTTCATTCCCCCCTCTACTTGTAACTTAAGAGGACCCAATCTTGGGTCCTTATTAGGGGAGAGGTTGTAAAGGATGGTACTGGGTACTTAGCACCATGAGTTGTACTGCGTTAATTCGTTCCCTGACAAAAGAGATTAGTTTATTGATTATGCAGGGTCCAAGGGTAACAACAATAATAGAATCAGGGGTCCAGCTAGGGCTGAAAGCAAGCTTGTTAGCCATGGGTACCAATCAAACATGGATTCACACCAATTTTGATTCTGCTGTCTAGCTTTAGCCCTTTCCTCTAGTTTCTTGTGGACCATGGCTAAGCTATTTCTAACGATACCCGAGTTGTTGGTATAAAAACAACATTGCTCTCCCAGGGCTTGGCATAGTCCTCCTTGTTGTAGGAAGAGTAGATCTCATCCCCTTTTATTTCTCCCTCTCATGAGAAGACACTCTAACTGCTTTAGGGGACTGGGATGAAGACATCAGATCATTTACTATTTCCTGCTGAACGGGACACGCAGTGGGGACTTGTTGCAGTTAGAGAGTCTCTCCCAGAGAGGGGAACTATTTTAATGGACCCTAGAGTGTAGGAAGATAGTCTTGGAAGAAAACATTGGGGAGAAAGAATAAAAGTAAGGAGTTAATGAGGAGTCAGCACACAGCAAACTGGTCTTTTTGGAGGTCGAGGGAATTCCGGTAGACAGGCTTGGATTGTCTCAGGACCATCTGAGGATGAGCTGGCTGAGATTTTCTTCCAGAATTGTTCATTAAATGGCACAATAGTATTCAACATGGCATGTAAAACAGATGAGATGTTAGCAGAGTTATCAGAAACATATACACAACATTTAACCTTGATAATAAAGAGCTATTGGGTGTCATTAAAGGCTATACAAATATAGTTTTGGGTCTCAGAACTTATTTACATATTTTAGATTTGAAAATAACCCTTTGAACATCTATAGTTGTTTTTCTTTATTATAGAATTAGAACTATGGGGAAAAGATGTCTTAATGTTTGTTTGTTTCCCCTCTTGAAAAGCTCTTGTTGTATTACTTAATAGGCCATTCATATATTTAAGGTGGTTTTTATCTTTGGTTATACATTTCTCTCTGAGTGTTTAAGACCATGCAGATAGCCAAAGGTTAATTAAGGATTGATTTTGGAGGTCATTAATGGCTCTCCAAAGAGACTTTAGGGATCCAGTAGTAGCCCTATAGCTTACTGGTGTTTTCTGTCTGTTAGGATGAGTCAGGGGCATGCTGGCCAAGTAATTTTCCCTTCTTTGGGAAGTCAGGAGGACTGAGTGCTCCTCAATTGTGACTCTCCTGTTTCGGATTGTACACCAATTTTGTTTGGGTCTCTATATCCTCCCTGCTCAGGAAGACAGGTGACTTACCAGGGGGCCAGTGTAGAAGTGTCCCATCATCTCCAGTAGCCTCATGACCTGGGAGCACAGGCCAAAATATTGACACTTTTTACTCCAATGATTCCAATTGGCTTTGGCTTCTACATAGGTGATTAACACACTTAGAAAGGAAGTTACACAAGCCTGGATATATGTACATATAGAGCACATTTGATTATTGAAGTAGATTTAGTTAAAGAATGGCACAGGGTCTTCTAAAATCATTTTGTCTAATTTTTTAATTTTTTGTTGTACTGTGGCAGCATAAGCCATATATCTGAGGTATAGAAAGTAGGTACATCTCACATTTTAAATATCTAACATTTATAAATATAGGCAGAACCTGTTACCAGTCTTGAAAACAGTAACAGTTGATTTACAAACTTAACTAATTTAACCTAGAAATTGTCAGAAAAGGACAAGTAAGACAGTATAAGGTCTTAGCACCTGTGTGAAAACATCTTTGATTAGTTCAGATACCTGTGTGGGTACAAATTACCCAGAGAACATTGGAAACAGAACCATGGAGCTTGAATATATATATTTTTTCAGATGAGGACCATTGTTTGAGCATGAGGCTGTACCCTAAAGTAGGGAATATATCTTAAGAGTTAATTTTGTTATAAGCACTGGACTTACATACAATAGAGCAGACTCTGGTCTTTTTTTTAACCAAAACAGCTAGCTAAATATTAATATAACCCTTGATAAATCTTTTTGAAAGAAAAAACATTATTTAACAACCAATGATTTTGGCTGAAACTTGATAGGTATTGATTTCATGTACCACAGAAATTTTTATTAATATAAAACAATTTTATGTTTTACCCATGACTTAAATTTGATAAAGCTTAAGCAAGCTATCCCAACATATTTTAGCCTGAAAATTACTTTTTTTTTCCCCTTAAGAGTTTGTAAACAGTTTAAAAACCTCTAACTTTAGGCATGGTGTTTAGGTTTAGCCTGAAATTTTCTTTCTTTTTTTTTTTTTTTTACATCTGCACACCTTTATTTACATATTTTACCATTCTGATCTAAGTACCACTCAAAAGGCATTTTTAACAAGCACTCTATGTCCCAACATTGAAAAATTCCTTCCCAGTTCCTTTAATCAGTTTATCTCACCACATTATTAACCATCTTTCTTATAAGGCTATTAAAAAAATTACACCAAATTGATTAATGCTATTACTAACAAGAAAGTAGTCTTAATACAATTTTATGTCATTAATACCAATAACACACTTGGAAATGATTTTATTAGGAGTAACTAAGGCAAATTTTGTTGTTATTTTGAGGCAGGCTGGCTTAGAATTAGGTCAGTTGCTTCCTCCCTTTAAGTAACAGGACATTACAATCTTTTTTAAATACCTGACAAATTATAAGTTACCTTTTCAGAGGGAATTCTGTTGCTTTTAATAATCCTCTTTGTAAGGTGAAGTTGACCTAGAACAAATATCTGGCGAATGGTCGGTAGGTCGAAAGTGCCTTCAGTTAGCCACCCAACATTGAAGGTCAGCCATTTGCTACTGCAAAAAACATGTAACTTTCCCTTTTTAATTTCTATGCTCAGGTCTTTGATTTCCTTGAAAGGGTTCTCTAGAAGAGAAAGGGGTGTCACCTGCATCCGTCTCATCTTTAGTCACAGTCACAAATACAACACGAATAGCAAGCACAATTAACACACACACACACACACACACACACACACACACAGAACAAATCCTCCTGGCCATCGGAGGAAAAACTGAAAGTGAGACGACAGCCTCTCACTGTGCCATGGGAGTGACCCGCTTCGTTTCCACAAATCCACTAAAAGGGGACTGAATCCCCTCCAGGTAGGCCTGGGGCACCCAGGACCCACTGCCCAGGCAGGGTGGTCGCCAGCGCATCCACCAGACCATGGGGCAAAATCAGAATTACAGAGCGAGCTCGTTTCTATACTGACTGAAAGAAAGACAAAACATAGACAACATAGACACTTACCAGCCAGCAGTTCAGCTCAACACGTCGGGGGTCTCAGGGCTCTTGGGGATCATGGAAGAGCCCCCAAATGTTATGCCCAGAACATGGAGTCCCCAAAGACCATCAAGAGTCTGACACGTATGCAACACCAAAGAGCTTTATTTTGGGCTTAAGCTCAGACTCTTGACTTCACCAATGCAGTGGATCCATACAAGAGCCCTAAGCAGAAGGGGAGCAGGTTTTTTATAGGGGTTTGAACAAAGTAGGGAGAAGTAGGGGAATGGTTATATGATTGGTTGATTTAAGCAGTAACTGCGCTTGTATTTTTCTGATAGGCTTAGGATACTGATGGGCAAAGCTGGTGGGCAGGGGGGTAGGAGGATTCCAATTAGATTAGGTAACCTTTGTTGTAATTGGTTATGTGTATTTGAGGAACTTTAAACAAACTCATTTTAAGCAAACTTTATCGATGACCACAGGAATGCATGGTGCAGACTGTCTATTCCCCCTTATCAGGAAACTGACCTTGCTGGGAAGCAGAAACTTAGGCCTGTTGATGATTCTGAGGCTTATTATGGCTTCCTGAGTCCTTCATTGCCAGCTCAAAAAACATGAGGAAAGGCTTTGCTCTTTCTTTGTTAGTTTGCCTTTGAGAAAGGAATTACAGAGTGTACTCAGGACTTCCGGTTAAGATGGTGTCGTAGGTACCATGCCAAAGCAGCCTAGGGGGGAAAAAGCCCCCCCCCCAAAAAAAAAACCAGCAAAACACACACTTTTACTAAAAAGTGAGGTGTATAGGAAATTGAAACAGCAGCGGAGAAGTAGGAGAGATACAGAACCCTCACGGCTGGCAGAAGCTGCTCAGGCAGGTCTGCACGCAAGACTGCGACAGCGGTGTGGCAGCCAGCCACCAGGCTTGGCTTGAGCCACAGGAAAAGCCAGGCGAGGGGATTTTCCACTGACACTGGAGCTCTCCACAAAGTCAAGAAACATGAAGGGAGAACGTCGGTGAACAACGGAGGAGCAGATCACAAGGTAGAAGAACATGTGGAACAGCGGGCAAACCAGAGCAGCATCGGCTCCCTCGCCCTCCCCCACTGCCAGTGCCCAGCCCCCAGGAACAGAGCAGCGGTCCAGGGACCCGGCCATGCCTACTTGAACTGACAGAGCACCAAAGAGGGACCCTATCAAGAGCGCAGCTGAGACCAAAATCATCCCAAAAGGTAACTGGGATTACACCAGGTCAGTACCCACCTAATAAACCTAGTATATAGGCCTGAACCAGAAGTGCTAACTGCACCTTCCACATCAGGATAAATTATATGTTAAATGGGATGGATGGTCAAATTTGCCATTCTTAAATAAGCTGTATTCTGGGCTTGTTATTTGTTGCTTCTTGAATTATAGTGGCTGTGTTTACTCTTCTGTTATACATTAGGGAAGGATCTCACCTGGTCACAAGCTGACTTGGAACCCTCTACAGACCAGAAATCTTAACCTCCTTGTTGTCAGGATTAAGGGAGTGGGTGAGGCATCATACAGCCTAAGGGACAGACAGAGGATCTGGCTGTAATAATACCTACTCTTGGATAAATACTCTGTGCTGTTTTTCATTGAAAGTGTACATTGTTCAGTTAAATTTTAGAATGTGCCTGTATTTTGTTCCACTTAGCCTACTTGAATACTCTCATAGCAGGAAACCCAACACCTAGAGTCACTTTTTTAGATACCCTGAGAGTCTTGAGAGCCACACCTAGCATCTTTTTATTTTTTCATTTTTATTTTTTATTTTATTTTTTTTTACAGTCAGTTTGGTACCATTATTAGGCTCATCCATGACCTACCCCCTCCCCTTGGCCCCTCCTTGTTGAGGTATACGGGTCATGCATTGTGGAGTTAGCCCACAGTTATGGGTAAGCTAAATGTCTCTGCATATCATGACCCAACATGTGACTCTGACATTCTTTCCGCCCCCTCTTCCACAAAATTTCCCTGAGCCATGTTGGGTCTGCTTCAGTGATGAGGTGTTGGGGGGCTCTGAGGCTCTGGCTCTCTGATTTGGTAGGAGTTGATTTTTCTGTATGCTGATCTCCTTCCCCCTTGTGCTGGTATCTGGTTCATCAGGAAAACAGCGCCCTTGCTTCTCCAATTTTTCTTAGTTTCAGCCAGGCCCTTTTGAGGTATGATGGGGTGGCTCTCTCCTTAGGATCTACATCTATCTGAAAAAGAGAAGCAGATTCTCCAACGGAGAGTAAGTTAGCATCAGGACAAATGAGATAACCCTTCTTTTTTTAATAGAGAATTTAATAGGTGTAGGCCCTCTTGTAGCCCACAATTGACTGTAACTTGATATTGGAGAGTAGGTTTATGTTTGGATATGGTTCTGACTTGTTTCCCAGCTCCAGCTATGGGTCTCATACCAGTGAGGGGATCAGTTAGCTGAATTGAGAGCAGTTGGTTCCCCACCATGGCTGTGTGCCACCACTGCACTTGTGTGGGCATCACAACAAGTTATTTGCTGCTAAGTAGGTTAGACCATGCGATGCTTCGACAGATATTAGTCATATTCCCCCAGTCGCCCATGTAGCACCTTCTGGCACTAGACGCGCTGACTGTCTGGGGACTGACTCTCTTCCAACTTCCAGCCATGCCATTCTAATTTGCATGTCAATCACATAAGGTGTCTTCAGCAGTAGGGTCTTATCATTAGCCTTTGGTGGGTCATCAAGTACTCTGACAGAAATCTGTCTGTCTTTTAGGAAACCTCTCTGATGAAAAGCTCATTGTGGATGATAGCCCCATGACACCTAGCATCTTAAGCTCCTACCCTGAAGATATATAACATCAGTTTGATTGATACATCTAATAATACCTAGCTAACTGGAAAATCCAATCATTAAACAATCCAAGATGCAAAAATATGTACATTATAACACGAAACACCCAAAATCAAGACAATATAAATCCACCAAAAAGTATTAATGCATCAGAAATGACCTCCAGTGAGAACGAGTAAGAGGAAATGCCTGAGAAAGATTTCAAAAGAATGACTATAAATATGTTCAAAGAACTCAAAGTAGAAATTAAAGGAAGCAAAGGCACAGGATGCCAATTTAATGAAATAAAGAGGTCAATACTAGACATAAATAAGGAAATAGAAATAATAAAGAAAAACCAGTTAGAATTACTAGCAAAAAAGAACACAGTTAATAAAATAAAAAACTCTGTAGAAAATCTCACCAGTAGAATGGATGAAGGAGAGGACAGAATATATAAGCTAGAAGACCAGGTGGCAGATCTAATACAGTCCAACAAAGAGAAAGACAAACTAATAGAAAAGTATGAGTGGGAATTTCAAGATATTCGGGACACTATGAAAAGATCAAACCTAAGAACCCAGGGCATAGTAGAAAGAGAAGAATTTCACTCCAAAGGCATAGTTGGTGTCTTCAACAAAATCATAGAAGAAAACTTCCCCCAATTTGGGAAAGAGGTGCGAATGTCCCGTCCAGCAGGACTCAGTTATTCGGGGAGTGCGAGGGGGACCAGGCCTGTGAAAAGATGGGTGAGAAAGAAGGAACGAGACCAAGCAAAGAGTTGTCAAGGTCTCTATTTATTTTTTACACAGTGGTTATATAGGGGAAGAAAAGGGGGGAGTAAGCTGCCTGACGTGACTTAGGGCCGGAATTGTTAGGAAACTACGAGGAGGTGAAACTGGGTGTTTATCTAATCTTAGGGAACCTAGAGGAGATGTATCCGGGTGTTTTCCTAATCTTGCCTTAATGGCTTGACATCCTGATCATAAACTGGCCTTTTGCAAATGATAAGCTTCTGCAGACCACATTCCTAACTGCAAGCTGGATGGACCAGCTTTCTGGTGAATGAGTCAACTTAAGAACAGGCCCAGGCAAAATGGAGAGGCTTTTGCTTTATGGCTCCCAACATCCGAATGCAGATACAGGAATCCTTTAGAACACCAGGAAAGAACCTCTCCTCACCATATTATAATAAAACTACCAAACATACAAACCAAAGAAAAAATATTGAAAGCAGTCAGAGAAAAATCAAGTTAGCTACAAAGGCAAGCCTATCAGGATTATAGCAGATTACTCAATACAAACTTTAAAAGCCAGAAGGGCATGGAGAGATGTATTCCAAGTTCTGAAAGATAACAACTGTCAACCAAGGTTGCTTTATCCTGCAAAGCTATCCATTCAAATAGACGGACGTTCCACAACAAAAGCAGGCTAAAAGAATATTTGAAGACAAAACCAGTGCTACAGAAAATACTTGAAAGAATCCTCCATGCTGAAGAAAAAGAAAAGCACACATATAAGGAACCGGGAAAAAACAAACAATACTCAAATACTGGTTAACACAAAAGAGCAAAAGTAAAAATGGAAGAACTACAAAAAAAAAAATGGCAAAAATGAATGCACACCTTTCAATAATATCTCTTAATATCAATGGCATCAATGTCCCAACAAAAAGACATAGGTTTGCAGACTGGGTTAAAAAGCAGGATCCTTCAATTTGTTGCCTCCAAGAAACCCACCTTTCTACAAAGGGTGGACACTATCTTAGGGTAAAAGGTTGGAAAACGGTGTTTCAAGCAAATGGACCTAGAAAACAAGCAGGGGTTGCTATCCTAATATCTCACAAGGTAGACTTCAGTCCAACATTAGTTAAGAAAAATAAGGAAAGCCACTTTATATTGATTAAAGGCACCCTCCAACAGGAGGACATTACAATCCTAAACATATATGCACCTAACATGGGGGGCCCCAAATTCATCAAACAAATGCTACTAGAACTAAGGTCACAGATAACAACAAACACAGTGGTAGTGGGTGACTTCAACACCCCACTCTCATCAATTGACAGGTCATCCAGGCAAAAAATAAACAAAGAGGCATCTGGACTAAATGAGGTCATAGAAGGAACAGACCTAACAGATATATACAGGACATTTCATGCAAATGCTGCAGAATATACATTCTTTTCAGCAGCACATGGAACATTCTCTAAAATAGACCATATATTAGGACACAAAGCAAATCTTAACAAATATAGGAAAACTGAAATAATTCATTGCATTCTATCTGACCACAATGTGATCAAACTACAAATCATTAGCAAGAAAGGCTATAGAGCATACACAAAATCATAGAAATTAAACAGCACAGTACTAAATGATGAATGGGTCAATGAAGAAATCAAGAGGGAAATCAAAAAATTTATAAAGCCAAACGATAATGAGAACACAACATACCAAAATCTCTGGGACACAATGAAGGCAGTCCTAAGAGGTAAATTTATAGCTTTAAGTACCTATATTAAGAAATTAGAAAGGTTGCAAGTAAATGACCTAATGCTTCACCTTAAAGCCTTGGAAAAAGAAGAACAAGGCAAACTAAAAATCAGTAGACGGGAAGACATAATAAAGATTAGGGCAGAAATTAATGAAATAGAAACCAAAAAAACAATCCAAAGAATCAATGAAACAAAGAGTTGGTTCTCTGAAGGGATAAACCATATTGATAAACCGTTACCAAATCAGACCAAAAGAAAGAGAGAAAAGACAGAAATTAATAAAATTAGAGATGAAAAAGGTAACACCACAACACATGCCAGAGAAATTCAAAAAAACATACTCAAAATATACTGCACAAAGTATGAAAATCTGAAAGAAATGGATGATTTCCTTGATTTATATGACCCACCTAAATTAAATCAAGATGAGATTAATCACTTAAGTAGACCTATAACAAGCATGGAGATCCAAACAGTTATCAAAAATCTCCCAACTAAAAAAAGCCCAGGCCCAGATGGATTCACTGCTGAATTTTACCAGACCTTCAGGGAAGAACTAACGCCACTGCTTCTTAAGCTTTTCCATAAAATAGAAAAAAAAGGAATTCTACCAAACTCTTTCTATGAAGCCAGCATCACCCTGATACCAAAACCAGGCAAAGATAGAACAAAAAAAGAAAATTACAGACCAATCTCCCTCATGAACATAGATGCAAAAATTCTCAACAAAATATTGGCAAACAGAATACAAGAATATATCAGAAAGATCATTCACCCTGACCAAGTAGGCTTTATCCCAGAGATGCAGGGATGGTTCAATATACACAAATCGGTAAATGTAATACATTTTATAAATGGATTGAAGGAGAAATATCACATGATTATGTCATTAGATGCAGAGAAAGCATTTGACAAAATTCAACATCCCTTCATGATAAAAGTCCTACAGAGACAGGGAATAGAAAGAACATATCTCAATATAATAAAGGCTATTTATGACAAGCCTACAGCCAACATATTACTAAATGGGAAAAAACTGGAAGCTTTTCCACTAAAACCAGGAACAAGACAAGGGTGTCCACTGTCCTCACTCTTATTTAATATACTACTGGAAGTCTTAGCAATAGCAATAAGGAAAGAGACACACATAAAAGGGATACAAACTGGAAAGGAAGAGATCAAATTATCATTATTTGCAGATGACATGATTCTATATATAAAGGACCCTAACGACTCTACCAGCAAACTGTTAGAGCTGAAAAAAACCTACAGCCATGTATCAGGATACAAAATAAATACACAGAAATCAGTAGCATTCCTATATGCTAACAACAAACACACAGAGGATGAAATCAGAGAACCACTCCCATTCACAATTGCATCAAAGAAAATCAAGTGCCTTGGAAAACCTAACCAAGGAAGTAAAGGATCTCTACAACGAAAACTTTAAAACACTCAAGCGAGAAATTGCAGAAGACACTAGGAAATGGAAAAACATCCCTTGTTCCTGGATTGGAAGAATCAATATTGTGAAAATGGCAATCTTACCAAAAGCCATCTACACATTTAATGCAATCCCCATCAACATTCCAATGGCATTCTTCACGCAAATAGAGAAAACAATCCAAAAATTCATTTGGAATCACAAAAAACCTCGAATATCTAAAATAATACTGAGCAACAAAAATAAGGCTGGTGGTATCACCATACCTGATTTTAACCTATACTACAGAGCCATAGTAACAAAAACAGCATGGTACTGGCACAAAAGCAGATATGTAGATCAATGGAACAGAATAGAGGACCTAGATATAAGTCCAGGTAGCTATAGCCACCTGATATTCGATAATGCCAAACATATTCATTGGAGAAAAGACAGCCTCTTCAGCAAATGGTGTTGGGAAAACTGGATATGTATCTGTAGAAGGATGAAAATAGATTCTTCTCTCTCTCCATGCACAAGAATTAAGTCCAAATGGATTAAAGACCTTAACATCAGACCAGAAACTCTAAAACTGCTAGAGAAAAAAATAGGGGAAACCCTTCAACATATTGGTCTTGGAAAAGACTTTCTGAATACAACCCCAATTGCTCAGGCAATAAAACCACAGATTAACCACTGGGACCTCATGAAATCACAAAGATTTTGCACTGCAAAGGACACTGTGAATAAAGCAAAGAGGCAACCTACAGAATGGGAAAAAATCTTCACCAGCTATATATCTGATAGAGGATTAATATCTAGGATATACAAAGGACTCAAAAATTTAAATAATAACAAATCAAACAAGCCAATTAAAAAATGGGCTATGGAGCTAAATAGAGAGTTCTCAAAAGAAGAAATACGGATGGCGTATAAGCATCTAAAAAATATTCTATGCCCCTAGTCATCAGGGAAATGCAGATTAAAACTACATTGAGATTCCATCTCACTCCTGTCAGATTGGCTACCATCATGAAAACAAATGATCATAAATGCTGGCAGGGATGTAGAAAAAGAGGAACCCTTCTACACAGTTGGTGGGAATGCAATCTGGTCCAGCCATTGTGGAAATCAGTGTGGAGGTTCCTAAAACAGCTAAAGATTGATCTATGATATGACCCAGTTATAGCACTCCTAGGCATATGTCCTAAGGACTCATCTCATTTCCTTAGAAGTACATGCTCAACCATGTTTATTGCTGCTCAATTCATAATAGCTGGGAAATGGAACCAGCCTAGATGTCCCTCAACTGATGAGTAGATAACGAAGATATGGCACATTTATACAATGGAGTTCTACTCAGCAGTAAAGAAAAATGAAGTTATGAAATTTTCAGGAAAATCGATGGATCTGGAAAGGGTTATACTAAGTGAGGTAACTCAGGCCCAGAAAGCCAAGCGCCGCATGTTCTCTCTCATATGTGAATCAGATGATTGGGCTTCTGTGTGAGAAGGAAAAAACTCAGTAGCAGAGGCCAGTAAGCTAAAAATAGAGATACAAAGGGAAGAGAAAGGAAGGGAGGAGGGTACTTAACAGGTTGGTATTGTATAAATGTAAGTGGAAGAATAGATTAACGGGGGTGAAAAGGCCCAAAGTGAGGTCAGGGGAGGAGACTGAGTAAAGGAAAGGTGTAGGGAGGGCTAATCAAAATCTAAGAGGATATAAATAAATCATATGGAATCCTCCGGGTTTGGACAATGGAACACTCAGGAGCCGTAGATCGTTGCTAGAAAATTTTCAGTGCCATGGATGGGATACCTTCCAGTGAGTTGTTGGCCAGGGAGGTCCCTGATGCCCCCAAAACATTATAGGCTATTGCTGAGGCCCTTGGTTTTCAACCAGGAATAGATGGTAAGACCGTATTGCTGAAGACTCCACATACTTGGGCTGCAAGGCAACTGAGAAATCCTGCAGGAACTGAGCTGATAACCTCCTCCATGTAGACCAGTTGACAGAAACCTGGAGGAAGCCATTCTATATGTAGTTCAATGGGAGAAAGAGATACCACCAGTGAAGATACTCAACAGTGGACACTGCAAGCCTTATATTTGGCCAGCCAGGCCAAATGAGCCAATGGGTGCAATAGTGGCACGTCTGTCATGGTGGAAACCAACTGCCCTCCAATTGGACTGGAGGCCCGCTCCATGGGAGGGAATCCCTGATACTGAAAACAAAACAGGGGTAGTCATGAGCCCTAGGGGTGTAACA
Organism: Dipus sagitta; assembly: GCA_036346955.1. NCBI lineage: Eukaryota > Metazoa > Chordata > Mammalia > Rodentia > Dipodidae > Dipus > Dipus sagitta. The sequence continues at coordinate 218,840,862 of CM070770.1, forward strand.
TCTGCTCATGTCTGGATAAGTATATATACTATGCTTATCAAACTGCCCAGTAAGAACTTCTCTTAATAGTCATACCCTTGTACTAATGCTACTCTCACTTTGGGTAGAGAATCTTCTCTTTTCAGATGGCAGTGACCTTGGGATGACTCAGAAGGCATCATGGTGCTGGAAAGAAGTGACTAGAGTACTGAGTAATATCTCGATCACACCTTCCAAGGCTCAGGGTCCAATGCAGAAGTGGTGGCGGAAAGAATGTAAGAGCCAAAGGAAGGGTAGGACTCCTTACAACGTGCTCCCCCCAGACATAAAATGGCCTCGATATCCATGACCTCACAGTGCCTGACACTACCTACACAAGACCATCATAAGGGGAGGGAAAGATCATGACATCACAATGAAAGAGAGACTGATTGAGATGGGGAGGGGATGTGATGGAGAATGGAATTTCAAAGGGGAAAATGGGGGGAGGGAGGGTATTACCATGGGATATTTTTTATAATCATGGAAAATGTTAAAAAATAATTGAGAAAAAAATTAAAATTAAAATTAAAAAATAAAATAAAATTAACCCCCCCCCCCACCAAAAAAATAGTATACTCAGACCCTAAAGGCTTTGAGTAAAAATATTTAAATGCTGGGGGAGGCCCTCTTGGCCATATACCAACATACTCTGATCAAGCCAAAGCCTTCCATTTCAGTTTGGGATCCAGTCAAATTTGGAATATCAGAGCTGGGCGTGGTGGCACATGCCTTTAATCACAGCACTTGGGAGGCAGAGGTAAGGGATTGCCATGAGTTTGAGGCCACCCTGAGCCTACATAGTGAATTCCAGGTCAGCCTGGATTAGAGTGAAACCCTACCTCGAAAAAACCAAAATAAATAAATAAATAAAAGGATATATCAGGATTACCAGCAGTAACAGTTTAAGTGGTAGCATATATAACATTAACTCATGGGCTTGGGGGACTTGTTTAGATGTCATGTATTCTGGATTAGACTCTTGCTTTCTCCTGAACATTCTTCTGATTGAATTCACAGTATTCAACAGTGTTTGCAAAAGCTATTTTGGTTTGGCAGCCCTTGGAGTTCTACAGTTTGGAGAAGTTGAGTTAGGAAGAAGTAACAGGATGTGCCTTAGCTTTGTTCCAACTTTGCCTTTCTTCCATACCACAGGAACTCCAGCCTGCTTCTCCAGGAGCTCAGCCTTCCCTCTGGGGCTTTTCCAGGAATCACAGCCTCATCAGTGAGCAAACCAGAGGCTGGTTTGTCATGGGATTTCCTAGGGAGCTTAAATGGAACTGGACTGTAGGATCGACACCAGCAGCCACCTCCCTTCTTCACTGTGCATGTACCAAACAAGCAAAGCAATGAGGCAAGTGTCATGAGCAACACAGTCTTTGGAGTCTGTACACAGATGCTAGAATGGCAGAGGGGTGATAGCAAACAGGCAAATTACCAGGAGCTGGAGGTCTGATGAAGAATGAGAGGGGCCGGGCATGGTGGTGTACGCCTACAGCACTCGAGAGGCAGAGGTAGGAGGATGGCCATGAGTTTGAGGCCACCCTGAGACTACATAGTTAATTCCAGGTCAACCTGGACCAGAGTGAGACCTTACCTCAAAAAACTAAAAAAGAGGAGACAAGGCTGAAGAAATGGGTTAGTGGTTAGGGCATTTGCCTGCAAAGCCAAAGGACCCCAGTTTGATTCCCCAGGACCCATGTAAGCCAGATGCACAAGGTGGTACATGCATCTGGAGTTTGTTTGCAGTGGCTGGATGCCCTGACATGCCCATTCTTTCTTTCTGTCTTTCTCTCTCTCAAATAAAGAGAAAAAAAAAAAAAGGAATGAGAGACAGGTTGGCATTTTTGTCCTCTGTTCATCTATTTCCTGCTTAGCCTTCTGAATACAATTAAAGAGCTCCTTAAACAGTGTTTTGTATTCTGAAGGTGGTATAGTGGTGGGGGAACTGATGGGCTCCAGGGTGACAAGTTCCCAACCACTGGCTCTGGCCTCACACTGGGTGAGCATTCCCATCAGGTACCTGGCCGGAGCCCTGGAAGTTCGCACAGGCTTGTGTGACAGCGAGTCCTGCTCCTGCTGGCACTTCCTCCGCAGCTCTATCCTTCACCTTCAGGGCAGTGTACTGAGCGTCCACCTCGTGCAGAAGGGAGATGCCTTTCTGCTTCACAGCCTTAGCCCTCCTGATGCAGGTTTCCCCACGATGTCACTACCTGCCAAGCTGCTGAGGCCCATCTCACTGCTGCTGTGCTTAAGTGGCTTTCTATGTGCTTCGGGCAAGGCCAAGCACATCTCCTCCAGCAGGTTCTGGCTGGGCTCTTGAAAGGAACAGAGAGTCGGGTACCAGTTTCTCAACACCATTCACAAAAGGATGCCCTTCCTGCAGCATCTCAGCCACCTCGGCCTCCACCTCCAGGGCCTGGGCCAAGCAAGCAAGCAAATAAGCAAGCAGGCATTTCAGAAGCAGATACTTAGAGGTTTGTGGCTGCATTTCACACAAGGAGATGGGGAGGGGTGTACAAGGGAGAAATTCCAAAACCGAATAAGTGCAGTTCTTATCTTTAGCAAGCAAGACTGGCTGGCCTCATGTCCTTGGACAAGAAGGAGGTTGCCATAGTAGCTTCAGACCTTTTATCCCAGCAACTTTGTAATTGTCTATTGTTCCACCACAGTGCCTTGCTGTCAGCGACTAGCTTCTGATTGGTTTCCTGCAGCTCCCTTGGTGTGACATGTAAGTGCTCACAAACTTTTGCATGCCGTTGGTTCCACCTGCTTGGTCAGATACTTAATCTCCTATAACTGCTCCTGATTGGTTTGTGTACATGTGCTGGGAATCTTCCAATTCTGTGTTCCAATTCCATAATGTCTTCCCAGGTTCAGCAGTAGCTGGAGATCTGCTGGAGGTCCCAGTAGTCATAAAATAGCTCAACTGCCTATACCTCAAACTCCTCTACCAGGTTCTCCAGCAGCATCTCAGCTGGGTCTTCCCCAGGCAGTACACATCTTGTTTTTAGTAAATATTCTTAGTGCACATGACTTATGGGAACAGTAAATGTAGATGACGGGGCAAGTCATGCTAGCACACCTTTGGGGAACTGTGGTAATTCCTTGTTTTGAACATGGAAGGATACTGTGTGCAGGACACTTCTTCCTGAGCTCAGAGTGCCAAGGATCATGGATTTCAATCAAGGACAAACCACCTGTCCTCAGATCATCTGTTGACAACAGTGCATGTCTGTAGTCCCAAAGACTACAGGAGGGTCCCTGAAACCCAGAAGTTTAAGAGTCCAAAGTTAGCCTAGGCAACACAGCCTAAAATCTTTCTTTGGGGTGTGTGTTCTTTGAAAAGTTTCAATCTGCCGGGCGTGGTGGCGCACGCCTTTAATCCCAGCACTCGGGAGGCAGAGGTAGGAGGATCGCCGTGAGTTCGAGGCCACCCTGAGACTCCATAGTGAATTCCAGGTCAGCCTGGGCTAGAGTGAAACTCTACCTCGAAAAACCAAAAAAAAAAAAAAAAAAAAAAAGTTTCAATCTGAAGTCCATCCTGGCCTTGAACTCATGGTAATCCTCCTGCATCAGCCTTCCAAGTGCTGTGATGGTAAGTGTGAACCACTGTATCTGTTCATGCTGACCTCAGGGAGGGCAATTTGCATGCTTTGTAAGTGCTCGTTCATTGGCTCAGTTTTCTCTATTCAGCGTATCCAAATAAATCTTCTAAGGTAGTAGAAACACTAAAACAGCATTATAACATGTAGGCCTAGCATGCAGAGCAAGCAGGGAGAGAGGGAGGGAGAGAAGCAGAGTGACCAGAAGGCTGCAGGACATTGTGAGTCATTATGTTACGCCCCTCTGAGGACCTCTGTGCAGGGCCCTGATCTCTGCAAGGGCCCCTTCCCTCTTCCATTCCTCGAAGACCCAGACAAGTGTTAAGGCTATTCTCTTCCCTTACCCCAGAAACATCAAGGGGTGCCATCCTCAGGAAGTCCCCAACATAGTTTTGGTAAGAGCACTTTTCAGAAGTGACTTTGCAAAGTGTCAGGCTCTATGTCCACTCCACACCCTAGCACAGCAGATACCTGGACAGCGGTGGGCAGTTCACATTAATTGAGGGAACAAGGGACCTCAGGCCCAAATCACTCTGATTGTATCCCTCTGTCTCACCTCCCAGCCTGCTATGAATCACTGTGAATATTAGGATATTAAGGGTTTGCTCCGGGTGTGGTGGCACATGCCTTTAATCCCAGCACTTGGGAGGCAGAGGTAGGAGGATCACTGTCAGTTCGAGGCCACCCTGAGACTACATAGTGAATTCCAGGTCAGCCTGAGCTAGACTGAAACCCTACCTCAAAAAAACAAACAAACAACAACAACAAAAAGAATATTAAGGGTTTGGAATGGTTTGGGTACTTACTTATTTAGACAGTGCCTGGATGGAACCTAAGTCTCATGTGAGCTTAGCAGAAACTGGGAAGGAACCCAGGGTTTTTGTACATGTTTAGCAAGTAAGTGCTCTACCACTGAGCTGCCCCACCTTAACCCTGGTTTTGATCTTAAATGTCCCATACAAAGGCTTACATATTTTTTTTTCTTTTCGCATGTGTGTACGTATACTTGTTTATATGTATGTGAGTGAATATGTGCATGCATGCATGTGGAGACCTGAGGGCAATATTAGGTGTCTTCCTCAATTACTCTCCTCCTTATTCTTTGAGGCAGTGTCTCTCACTGAGCCTATAGCTCACTGACTCTGCTAGACTAGCTAGCCAGTGAGCCCCAGGGTTCTCTAGTGCTGCTTCCCCAGCACTGGGATTATAGGCATGCACCACCATGCTCTGGCATTGTACATGCTTGCTGAGGGTCTGCACTGAAGTCCTCATGCTTGTATGGCAAGTACTTTACCTTATAACCATCTCCTCAGCTGCAAAGGCACAAGTATAAAGACTTGTTGGCAGGACCTTTTAGAGGCGAGGCCTACAGGGAGGATGTTAGGTCATTTGGGGCATGTCCTTGAAGGGAAGGCTGGGAGAATAGCAGCTTCTGCCATGTGCTCTGGCCCGATGCTCTGCGTCACCACAGATGTGAAGGCAACAAGGCCAAGTGCCCTTGGTCTGAAACCTCTGAGAAAAAATCAACCTTTCTCCCTTTCTCTGATTTCTCTGCAGTGTTTTGTCTCCCTCTGACCTCTTTTAAAATTATATTTTTGAATTTATTTAAATTTAAAAAATTTTATATTTATGAGCAAGAGAGAGAAATAGACAAGCCAGAGCCCCAGGGCCTCTAGTCACTATAAACAAATTCCAGATGCCAAGTGCCACCATGTACATCTGGCTTACAAGGGTACTGGAGAACCAAACCTGGATCCTTAGGCTTCAGAAGCAAGCACCTTAACCACTAAGGCCTCTCTCCAGCCCCCTTCTTACCTCTTGGTAAATCCCAGGCCACACACCTGGTCTCTAAAGGAGAGTTACAACTTCACATGATCAGAACCACCCCAAACCAAAGGCTCTCCATGGAGTGCTATGCACATCTGGGCTCCATCATTCTTTGGAAGCAGGGTGCAGGGCTTTTCTGGGCATTGTAGAATTTTGGGATGACCAAGTAGAGTTCTAGCTGCCTTCTCCTGACCTCCTGTGAGCCATGATGGTTCAAGTGTCCCCAGACACTGCCAGTGTCCTCATGGCCCACAAGCAGAATTCTATGCCCATGAAAGACCTGCAACTATGAGCATAGAAGTCCCCCTTAAATTCCCTGCCCCTCCCCCCCCAATGCCATCTGTTTTGAGCATGAGAGGTTCCTTTCAGTTGAACTTGTGCCTCCAAGTCCCACCTTAGAGCTCAGAGAGGTGACAGAACTGCAGAAAGGTCAATGGTAATTCCAGCCGCTCCTAACTGTGACTGGCTTTGTCTGTCCCCAGTGCTTATGCTGCAAATTTAGCTTCCCTGGAATCTAAAGCCCACAGCCTGCAGCTATGCCTGCCTTCTTCCCATGATGCTGGTGTCTGGAGATGAGACAGCTTTGTCAAATGCTCCCACCGATTAGGAGAAGGTGGCCTGAGGACATTCATGAAGGGGTCGAGAGCATTTTCCCTATGGGGCAGCCAGAGCCAAGAACTGAACGTCACTCCTCAATGTGTTTGCTTCTGACTAAAACCAAGCCAACATGGTGGACCACACCTGTCACTCAGCACTTGGGAGGTGGAGGCAGGCAGATTGATGGGAGTTTGAGGCCTACCTGGATAGCACTGAGACACTGTCTCAAGAAAAAGGGCTGAGAGATGACCTCATGGGTAAAGTGCATGCCATGCATAAGAATATGAGGTTGGAGCCAGGCGTGGTAGCGCACGCTTTTAATCCCAGCACTCTAGAGGCAGAGGTAGGAGGATCACCGTGAGTTCGAGGCCTCCCTGAGACTACATAGTGAATTCAAGGTCAGTCTGAGTTACAGTGAGACCCTACCTCAAAAAAAAAAAAAAAAAAGAATATGAGGTTGGATCCATGAAAGATGCTAGGTGTAGCAGCACATTCCTGTAATCCCAATACTGGGGAGTGGAGACAGGAGGATTCCTGGAACTTGCTAGCTAGTTTAGCCAAATCAGTGAGTTCCAGGTTCAGTAAGAGACCCTGTCTCAAAAAAAAAAAAAAAAAAAAAAAAAAAAAAAAAATCTGGGTGTGGTGGCACACACCTTTAATTCCAGCATTTAGGAGGCAGAGGTAAAAGGATTGTTGTGAGTTCAAGGCCACCCTGAGACTACATAGTGAATTCCAGGTTAGCCTTGAAAAACCAAAAAACAAACAAACAAAAAAAGTTAAGGGTGACAGAGGAAAGCACCCATTGTTGAGCTCTGGCCTGCACATGCAAAAAGTGAGGGAGGGAAAGACAGAGAGAGGAAGGGGGAGAGAAGTACAGGGAAAGTAGGAAGGGGGAAGTAAAGTAGACAAGGACAGAGAGGAGGAATAAAGGAAAGGGAAGGAGGAAGAAGGAATGAAAAGTACAAGAGAAAAGTAAAGTCAAAGAAAAAGAACCCTATGGGGCTGGGAACACTTGGTTCAGACTCTTCCTGAGTGCTTACTATGACCTGGCCCCAGGCCATGCAGACTGGAGATAACACCTAGCCCTGCTCTGCAGGTCTGCCCAGGATGCTGGCAATTTGATACTTTCCCACAATAGGCAGTCTCATTAAGGCAGAGGCCTATTGCTTAGGTCAGATTTCTGAGCAACATGTCCCCTCTCTCAGTGACAGATCTAAATGCCAGCTTCTGGTGGTCATTCATTCATGGGCTAAGAGGGCCATATAGCCACCCTGAATACAGAGGTAGCAGTGGTTCCTCCTTGCTGTCTTGCTTCTAGAAATACCTCATCTGGCCTAGTTTCTGGGCTTATGTGGGGCAGACAGGCCTCGGTTCCCCCATTCCCCAGCAGCTCATGTAGGGCAGAATCTGTTCTATCTTACAGATGGAAGAGAATACAGGGGAGAACCAGCATATATCAATACATCAAGAAGAGAAAGTCAACTGCCTACCAGAAGATTGGTCACCTCCACCTCATCTGCCCAGGCCCAGAAGTCATTACAGGGGAACTCGTGACACAAATACTGCTCTCACAGGTAGCCTGGAAAACTAGTTCTAGAGAAATGGTGATATGGTCACTTAATCCACATCAAAACAGAGATCAAGAGTCTGCAGAGGGGCTAGAGAGATGGCTTAGTGGTTAAGCACTTGCCTGTGAAGCCTAAGGACCCAGGTTCAAGGCTCGATTCCCCAGAACCCACGTTAGCCAGATGCACAAGGGGCACACATATCTGGAGTTTGTTTGCAGTGGCTGGAGGCCCTGGCGCGCCCATTCTCTCTCTCTATCTGCTTCTTTCTCTTTCTGTCGCTTTCAAATAAATAAATAAAAATAAACAAAAATAAATTAAAAAAAAAGAGTCTACAGAGGGCTTAGCGGTTAAGGCACTTGTCTGTGAACCTAAGGACCCAAGTTTGATTCCCCAGTACCCAGAAAGCCAGATACACATGGTAGTACATGTAGCTGGAGTTGGTATGAAGTGGCTAGAGGTCCTGGAGCACCCATTCTCTCCTTACAAATAACCAAATAAAAATAAAATATTTAGAAAAAAAAAAAGGAAAAAAAGAATCTACAGGAAAAGCAACACCACATCAGATCGCTATTGCCCACCAAGGCTCAAGGAACATTTCAGAACAGGGGGTGGAGAGACTGTAAGAGCCTCAGGGTGGGTGAATAGCCTGAAGCATCATGTCCACCCCACCTTGAAGAGACTGACTGATGCCCTTTGGTCCCCACAATGAATACCAATAACCCCAGTGAAGAAGATCCTTAGCAGAATTGGGGCAGGGGAGAGGGGGGTCTAAGAGTATAGCCTTTTAATTAAAAAAAAAAACAATAAATAATAAAACAGAAACACCCAGGTATGAGGAAAACACATTTTCGCAAACTCTAATAGGTCTTTACTCCAAAGGACATACTTAAGAAACTGGTAAAGCAGTTAATAGCATGAGAGAAAATACACTATTCCCTGAGTTCCAGAGCCCTGTGGATACCAAAATCCATGATGCTGTAGTCTTGTCTATAACATGGTGCAGTCTCTGCCTAGAACCTGCAGTCTCCAGTGTAGTAACCATCTGCAGGTGACCCAGAGCACCTGATGCAGTGAGAATGCTGCTTGTATGATAGTTATACTGTTCTGATAAGCAAATTATGACCAGATAATAGCCTATGGGCTGGGGAGATGGATCTGTGGGTAAAGTGAATGTGTACAAACAGGAGGACCTGAGTTTCAATCTTAGGATCCACATACAAATGTCAGGTGTGATGTTGCACACCTGTAAATCCCAGCACTGTGGACCAAGAGACTGGTGCATCCCTGGGGCTTGGTGGCTAGCCAGTGTAACCAAATCAGTGAGCTCAGGTTCACTGAGACCCTCTCTCAAAATAAGTGTGAGGGAGCAAGAGAAGCTGCCTGACATCAACCTGTAGCCTCCACATGCACATGCACTCGTGTGCATGTGTACCTGCATACACACATGCACATACACATGTAAAATGAAAAAAGTAAGAAAATAGCTCATGTATAATTGGCATAGCAGTCTTCCCCCCCCCCCCCCAGGTTTGGTTGAATCTGCAGATGTAGAAGCCAAGATAGAGTCAACTTTATTTGTAACTCACATCTGGGCCAGGGATGGTCACAGGCACTTGCCATCCAGCACCTGGGAGGCTGAGGCAGGAGAATTGCAGTGAATTTCAACAAAAAAGAGGGGTTAGGGAGACAGCTCAGTCAGTGAAGTGTTTGCCTTGCAAACATGAGGACCCGAGTTGGATCTCCAGACTCATGTAAAAGCTGGTCGTGGTGGCATACACCTGTAATCCCAGCACTGGGAGATGGAGACAGGAGGTCCCTGGGGCTCTCTGTTCAGCCAGTCTAGCCTAAATGGTGAATTCCAGGCCAATGAGAAACCCTGTCTCACAAAGAAGTGGACAGTATTTTTGAGATAGCAAGGTTGTCCTCTCATATATGTGCACGTACACACAAGTGAACATGTGCACAAATGCATACAGATGCAGGCACATTACCAAATAATAATAATAACATGACTCTGACAGAATACCTGATAAAAAAAACAACTAAAGGAGGAAGGTTTATTTTGGCTTATGGTTTGCTGTCTGCATGGCTCTCAGCCCTTGGTGAGGTAGAATATCACCCACAGTGAAAGGGCATGCAGGTGTGATGAGCAGAGCTGCTCACCTCATGGTAGCCAGGAAGGAGAGAGAGAGAGGAAAGGTTCAGGGATAGAATATATCCTCAAAGGACACACTTCCAATGACTCACTTCCTCCAACTGGGTTCTGCCTCCTTCAGTTTCCACCTCTCCCAACAGTCCACAGTATTTAGATGGAATGTCCTGTATGTATCTGTTAGGTCCATTTGTTCTATGACCTCATTTAATCCAGATGTCTCTCTTTATTTTTGCCAGGATGACCCTCAATTGATGTTGAAGTCACCCACTACAATTGTATTTGATATTATCTGTGACCTTAAGTCTAATAGTATTTGAGGAAATTGGGAGCCCCCATGTTAGGTGCATATATGTTTAGAATTGTAATGTCCTCCTGTTGGAGTGTTCCTTTAATCTATATAAAGTGACCTTCTTTATCTTTCCTCACTAGTGTTGGTGTGAAGTCTAACTTGTCAGATATTAGGATAGTGACAGCTGCTTGTTTTCTATGCCCATTTGCTTGAAATACCATTTTCCATCTTGCTACCCTAGGATAGTGTCTGTCTTTCATGGAAAGGTAAGTTTATTGGAGGCAAATAGAAGGATCCTGCCTTTTTTTTTTTTTTTTTTTTTTTTTCAGTTTTCTGAGGTAGGGTTTCACTGTAGCCCAGGCTGACTATGGAGTCTCAGGGTGGCCTCAAACTCTCGGCAATCCTCCTACCTCTGCCTTCCGAATGCTGGGATTAAAGGTGTGCGCCACCATGACCAGCCAGGATCCTGCTTTTTTTTTATTTTTTTATTTTTTATTTTTGGTTTTTCGAGGTAGGGTCTCACTCTAGCTCAGGCTGACCTGGAACTCACTCTGTAGTCTCAGGGTGGCCTCGAACTCTCGGCGATCCTCCTACCTCTGCCTCCCGAGTGCTGGGATTAAAGGCGTGCGCCACCACGCCCGGCTTTGGATCCTGCTTTTTTAACCCAGTATGCAAACCTGTGTCTTTTGGTTGAGGCATTACTGAAAGGTATACATTTCTTCTGTTTTGTAGTTCTTGTTCTTCCTTTGCTCACTTTATAACTATTATTTGAGTATGGTTTATTTTTTCCTGTTTCCTTATGTGTGTGCTTTCTCTTCAGCAAAAGGATCTCTTCAAGCATTTTCTGTAGAGCTGATTTAGTGATCATAGCCTGTTTTTGTTGTGGAAATTCCTTATTTCTCCATCAATTTGGATGGATAACTTTGCTGAATAAAGTAATCTTGATTGGCAGTTATCTTTCAGAACTTGGAATACATCATCCTAAGCCCTTCTGGCTTTTAAAGTTTATGTCAGATAATTTGCTGTTATGTTGATGGGCTTGCCTTCATATGTAACTTGAGTTTTCTAACTGCTTTCAGTATATTTTCTTTGGTTTGCGTGTTTTGTAGTTTAATTATAATATAGAGGTGAGAGGTTCTTTCCTGATTTTTTGTCTGTTTAGGATTCTAAAGGCTTCCTGTATCTGTATTGGCATCATTTTCCCTATTTGGGGGAATTTTTTCTCTATGGTTTTGTTGAAAATACCTACTATGCCTTTGGAGTGAAATTCTTCTCCTTCTACTATACTCTGAATTCTTATGTTTGATCTTTTCATAGTGTCCTGAATGCCTTAAAAATCCCACTCATGCTTTCCTATTAATTCACCTTTCTCTTTGTTGGACTGTATTAGATCTGACACCTGGTCTTCTAGTTTAGAGATTCTGTCCTCTCCTTGGTCCAATCTACTGGTGAGACTGTCTATAATTTTCTATTTGACTTATTCTGTTTTCCATTTCTAGTATTTCTGATTGGTATTTTCCATTTCTGTTTCCATACTCATGTCTTGTATTGACCTTCTTATTTCATTAATTTCATTAATTAAGAGCACATTTCCTGTGCTCTCTTAGGATTCTTTCAGGAATGTGTTTTCTTTGATTCCTTTGAGCATAGATTTTTGTTGTTGTTGTTGTTTTTCAAGGTAGGGTCTCACTCTGGCCCCGGATGACCTGGAATGGAGTCTCAGGGTGGTCTTGAACTCACAATGATCCTCCTACCTCTGCCTCCCGAGTGCTGGGATTAAAAGCGTGTGCCACCATGCCCGGCTTGAGCACAGATATTATATATTTTTTGGAAATATTTGTCAGGCATTTCATCTAAGTCCCACTGGAGGTCATTTCTGATGAATTTACCATTTTTGGTGGAATTGCAGTGTCTTGACTTTTTTGTGTTGTATTATAATGTAGGGATTTTTGCATCTTGAGTTAATTGTGGTGCATGCCTTTAATCCCAGCACTTGGGAGGCAGAGGTAGGAGGATCGCCGTGAGTTCGAGGCCACCCTAAGACTCCATAGTGAATTCCAGGTCAGCCTGGGCTAGAGTGAGACCCTACCTCGAAAAACCAAAAAAAGGTGCCTGGGTTTTCTAAATATCTGCAGTGTTCTCAGCTGTGTAAATCTGACTTTACATATCTGCAGGGTAGGAGTTTAAGGTGCCGGGTGTGGCTCTTATACTCCCAGAGTAACTGCAGAAGTGACCCTAGGTCTAGGTGTTGAGTTCGCCTGCTATTCAAGTATTCTATTAGGCTGGGTGGATTAAATTACTGGCAAATCCTAAAATTCAACAGAGCAATAAATACATTCAAACAAAACCAGAACAGAATATTTATGCAAGAGTGGGGATTAAAACAAACAGATAGTCTAATAAAGTCAAAGTCCCTTAAGTTGCCCTGAGATTTCTAGTCTGAAATGGGTTCCAGGTCAGCCTGGGGCTGAGTGAGACCTTACCCCCAATGACAGAAGAAAATGACAAAGGCCCTATAAATCAGGCAATGTCAAATGCAACAGTAGTCAACACCAAAATACAGCTTATTTGAGAATGGAAAAGCAGACCAAGAATATATCATTCAAATTTAACACATAACCTGCCCTGACATGGAAGGTGCAGGCTTATGTACCTGGCTTTGTGTAAGTAGTCTCTGTTACTTTTTGGGATGGCTTCCAATCTCATCTGTGCTGAGTGCCCACCTCGGTCCTTCTCTGCTGTGCTGTGGACTCGGTTAGGCTGTTTGGGTCACTGGATCTGCTGTTCTGATCAGCTGTGCTAGATGCTGTGTGGGGTGAGAGACAGATGAGTTTTCCAGTGCTTCACGGCACTGGTGGATAGGGGAAGGGATGCTGTGCAGGATGTCTGTAGTTGTACCAGAGCTGCTCAGCTGGTCCCATTGTTTTCCTACAGCAGCTGCTCAGATGGCCCCTGCTGTCTACCCCTTCGGGTTTTTTGGCTTTGTGACAAGGCTGGTGGAGGGGAAAACCCCTTCACCTGGCTTCTGCTCCTGTGGCTCTGCACTGCACCAGACCAGGTGGGCGTGGATCGGAACCACTGGCAACATGGCAGGAGCTGCTTTTGGCTGGTTTCCTGCTTTCTAGAAGTTCTGGGTCTCTCCTGTTTCTCTGTTGTAGTTGATAATTCCTTATATACTTTCCCTTTTCAGTAGAAGAGTGTATTTTGCTGTTTTTCTGCTTATTTTCTCCACAGGCTGCTTTGGCATGGCTACTACACCACCATCTTCCCAACACTTCATCCTGTTATGAACCCAACAATGGCTTTTGTTTTTAAGTATTTTATGTATTTGTGTGTGTGTGTGTGTGTGTGAGAGAGAGAGAGAGACAGAGAGAGAGAGAGAGAGAGAGAGAGAGAGAGAGAGAGAGAGAATGAGAATGGACACACCAGGGCCTCCTGCCACTGCAAATGATGTCCAGATGCAAGTACCTCTTTGAGCATCTAGCTTTACATGGGTACTGGGGAATTGAACCCAGGCTGGCAGGCTTTGCAACCAAGTGCCTTAAACCACTCAGCCATTTCTCCAGCCCAACACAACAACATTATTTTTAATTTTTTCTTATTTTAGAGCAAGAGAGAAAGGGAGAGAATTGAGGTGCCAGGGCTTCAGCCACTGAAATTGAACTCCAGACACTTGCTTTACCTAGTGGGCATGTACGACCTTGTGCTTGCCTCATCTGTCTGCATCTGGCTTATGTGGGATCTGGAGAGTTGAGCATGGGTCCTTAAGGCTTCGCAGGCAAGTGCCTTAACTGCTAAGCCATCCCTCAAGCCCCCCCAACAATATTTTAATCTATTGAGAGCTTAGAGCCCTTGAGATCTAGTTATCTCCAAACATGGCTGCATGGGGGACCAAACATAAGTCTTTGGGGGAACATTCCAGATCCAAATCATACTAGACTTCTATCTGGAATATATAAAGAACTCCTGCTGGGTGTAGTGGTGCACACCTTTTTTTTTTTTTTTTTTTTGGTTTTTCAAGGTAGGGTCTCACTCTGGCCCAGGCTGACCTGGAATTAACTCTGTAGTCTCAGGGAGGCCTTGAACTCATGGCGATCCTCCTACCTCTGCCTCCCGAGTGCTGGGATTAAAGGCGTGCGCCACCACGCCCGGCGGTGCACACCTTTAATCCCAACACTCAGGCGGCACAGGTGAGATGATGCCCATAAGTTTGCAGCCAGCCTGAGACTACATAGTGAATTCCAGGTCAGCATGGGTTAGAGTGAGTCCCTACCTTGTAAAACCAAAAAAAAAAAAAAAAAAAAAAAAAAAAAGAACTCTTAAAATACAAGCAGACTCGAAGGATTGCTTAGTGGTTAAGGTACTTCCCTGAAAAGCCAAAGGACCCAGGTTTGATTCCCCAGACCCCATGTAAGGCAGATACACAAGGTGGCACATGTGTTTGGAATCTTTTGTAGTGGCTGGAGGCTCTGTGCACCCATTCTCTTTGTCTCTGTCTCAGACAAATTAAAAAAACAAACAAACATAAGAGGCTTTATGCTACATAATCTGGGTGCAGACAGCACAGGGCAGTACTTCTTTCATTATTATGGCTGAATACTATTTCCCTGTATGGGTGAATCATACTCCTCCTTCTTTTGCATGTATGTGGGTGTAGAGGGTATGTGCGTACAGACATGTGCATCCCAAGCACTCTTGGGGAGTTCCAGAAGCAGCAGACCCTGATATTGAACACAGCAGGCATGAATGATCAAGAGCCTTTGCAGGGTTGAAAGCATCATCTAGTGGACCCAGGATTAACCCAGGTACCTTGGGCCAGAACCATGCCAGATTTGGCTATGATCTGTTTCCAACAGGCTCAGAGTTGGTCCCTTTTCCTTTGTGTTTCTTTCTCCTGATCTCTGTTCATGTGAGCCTGTAACCCTAACACTTAGGAGGCTTAGAATGAGGGTGGCAGTAGTTCCAGGCCATCTTGGGCTGCACAGTGAGTTCTAGGCTAGCCCAGGCTACATGACAAGACCCTATCTCAAAATAAAACAAAACGAAAGACAACCAGGTGTGGTAGTTCACACCAGTCATCCTAGCATTTGGGAGGCTAAGGCAGGAGGCACAAGTTCAAGGTCAGCACTAGCTACAGCGAGAGCCTATTTCAAAACAAAACAAAACACACACACACAAGGTGAGAAGGCAGGAGTCTACCTGGGTGTGAGGATACTGTGATCAAGCATCTGCCCTTCCTGCAACATTACAGATGCTCCTCAGCTTATGTTTTAGAAAACATACTGGCTTCTCTACTCAAGCACCTCACCACACATCTCAGCATGTTGGGTACTGGCTGTTTCCTCTGGTGACTTAGGGCTGCTTGGAAGCTGCACTTCTGCCTGCTACCCAGGGAAGACAAAAATCAAAATTCACCACTCAGTTTCTCTTAAATGTGTATTGGTTTCATACTTTAAAAATCTGAAATTGAACCACTGCAAATGAAATGTCATTGGAAAAGAAAAACCAAATAGAACATTGATGGATTGAGGTTATACAAGAACCTGTCAGCACCTTCCATGGAGAATTCCTGGAACATGAGACTAAAAGTTTTCCATGTTAAGGACCAAGTCACAACTTCTGTTGGACCCCTGCCAGAACCACCTCTGACTATGGAACATTTAATAATTATCTTTAAAAAGCACGTTATGGGTGGAGCGCCCCATTGGAAAACCCCATGTCCTTCAAACTCTGAAACTTAGCAAGTGCTAATGATACCGCAGTGGGAAATCCCAAACCACTATACTTCATTGTATGCAAAATTACTTCAACATACATCACATGTGCCTATATGTAGAAGGCACATATGAAATATAAATGGTAATGTGTTGAGATCTTGGCCCATGTCCCTAGTCATATCATTATGTATTTGCAAGTACTCCAAAATTAAAAACAAACAAACAAACAAACAACAACAATAAAAACCTAAATCCCAAACACTTTTAGTCCCCAGCATTTCAGATAAAAGGCACTCAGCCCATGGTGTTCTGAAGGTCCTGAGAGCCTGCGAGGGCAACCCCAACCCCAACCCCAAACAGCCCCTCCCATGACAACAAAGGCAAAAGAAAAAGTTTTATTTACATATCAAAGAATACAGCTATATCCTACAAAACAACAGCACTGCCACGCAGCTTATAAATGCTCAAACTCTTAATGTCAAACAAGTCGCCACACACAATCTTCTGAGTAAGAGGCATGAACAGAGTTTCTTGCCAACTAGAAGGGAAGACTTTGGCCTCCCCAGGAGCCAGGCTGTGCAAAGAATCACAAGGTGCATGACGGGTGGTCCTCAGAGGGGACTGCTTTGCAGCTCTCCAGGAGGGTCTCCGGGGCCTCCGTCAGGACTGAAGTACCACTGGCTGGAGGCTGTTGTGCCCTGGGCCTCTTCCCAGACTTCCTGGTTTAGTAAGGCTGCTTCTTTACTTGCCTCAGCAGAAAGTTCTAACACCTGGCTAATGGTCCTGTGGACAGGGGAGAATGAATGGAGGCTGTTTGTAGCCAGGAGCTCTAGCAGAGCCCTTGTAGGGAGAGCTAGGGGCTGCAGAGTGAGGCAGGTGGATTCCTCATCACCTGAGTGCTTTGTGGGAAAGCATTGCTGGATGAGAAGGTATTTTTAAATTTTTTAGTTTTTTATGGTGCTGGGGATGGAAGCCCAGGTTAGCAGGCCAATTTGCCCTGGGCATCATGTCTCTACTTGAGTACTGGGGTTACAGACAGACTGCCATGCCTATCTGTCATTTTTATGGGTGCAGGGGATCAGAACTCAGGTTCTCATGCTTGGGCAGTAAGTGCTTTACCCACTGAACCACCTCCCTAGCCTCTATTTCTTATTTTTGAGACAGCTAGCTTGAACTTTGTAGTCCTCCTATTTCAGCCTCCTGAGCTTTGGGATCACAGGAGCACACCACCCTACTAGTGGACAAGTTTTATCTTATATGACCTGAGCCAGGCATGGTGGTGCATGCCTGTTATCCCAGCACTTAAGAGGCTGAGGTAGGAGGATCACAATGAGTTCCAGGCTAGCCTGGGCTAGAATGAGGACACCCACCCTCCTGCTGCATGTGGATACCCATGCCTGTCATCCCCACCCTTGGGAAGCTGAAGCAGGAGGACTGAGTTTGAGGCTAGCCTGGCTGGGTGCACAGGAAGATCTTGTCTAAACCATGAAACAAGAGCTGGGTGTGATGGTACATGTTTGCCATCCTAGTACTCTATATAGGCTGAGCAGAGGATTGTTACAGTTTGAGGCCAGTCTAGGCTACATGGTACCAGATCAGTCAAAGCTACATAGCAAGACTGTTTTAAAATAACACAAAACATCCTCCCGAGGGCTTATTATTATTTATTTACTCATTTATTTTTTTAAGTAGGCTCTCACTCTAGCCCAGGCTGGCTTCAAACACATGATGATCCTCCTACCTCAGCCTTTTTGAGTGCTGGGATTAAAGGAGTAAGCACAACCCCCACCTTACTGTTGTGGGTATGTGTGTGTGTGTGAGATGTGTGGTGTCCCATGTGCACGCATGTGCATGAGGCCAGAGAACACTGGGTATTCTCCTCACTTGTCCATGTACTTCCCAAGGGCTTTTGAAAGATGTTTAACATGTGAACAGGGGACCAGGGATGTGGTTCAGTTGGTATAGCGCTAGGCCTAGCATGCACAAAGCCCTGGGCTCTGTCTCCAACACTGCATAAACCACACATGATGGTGTACACCAGTCACTCCTACACTCAGGAGGTGGAGGAGCATGTTGTGCTATTCAGAGCAAAGGACAGAAGACTGAGGTCACAGATTCAAGCAGCTCTCAGGTCTCTGCTATCCCCTGCTGGACTCTAGTGCTGTGTGACTCTAAGGCCTGCTTTGAAACCTCTTTGATCTCACTTTATCCAGCACTCCACTATCTCAGAACGAAATGAAAAGCAGGCCAGGAGAAGGGATCAACCCTGTAGGGTCCTAGACAGCAACCTCGAGCCTGCAACAGCTGTCTGCCCTCCACAGAGGGATCCTGCCCAAATAGGGTGTCATCTTTCACTGAAGATACCTCCTGGGCTGGGTATATGGCTCAGCAGTGAACTATTTGCCATCCTTATCACTGCAAAAATAAGGGTTGGGGACAACCTGCATGCAGAGTACCTGCGGAGCTCCTGGTCTTTCTTGGCAGTCACATCCTTGAGCTCATCCAGCAGACGAAGCACCTGCACATCTGCCTCGGAGGTGTCTATGCTGAGCTCCCCCAGGAGCTGGTAGGTAGTCCTCAAGGCAGGCTGCAGAGTGTCTACAGGGAAGACAACGGCTGTGACTCCAGTGCCTGAAGCAACAACCACCTGTGCTGTGCAACAGGGTGGGCTTGGCGAGCTCCAGGGCAGAGAGAAAAGGGAAGGGACACCTGAGCATAGTGACCTTCCCTAGGTCCCTATTCCCAAAGGCAGGTTGGAAAGTGGACCCTCAATGCGGCAGTGCTCAGGTCTGCCCTGGGTGGTCAGGTAGGAGGCTCTATTCAGACTAATGCCTTTGACAGAGGGGCTAAAGGGGATGAGGTGAAGTGGCAAGTACTTGCCTAACTCATGTGAGGCATTGGTTCGACCCCACATCCCAAAAGAAAAAAAAAAAGGGGGGGGGGAGGCTGAAGAGATGGCTCAGTGGTTAAAAGAACTGGAAAAGCCTATAGTTCTGGGTTTGTTTGCCAGACACACAAAGTGGTGCATGTGTCTGGAATTCATTTGCAGAGCAGAGACATCCATCCTCACTCTCACAGACAAATGATTTGTGATTAATCAAGGGCTTACGGCTGTTGCTACAATCTTCTTTCTCTTACCCTCCCACCGTGAGAGGACACAGCATGAAGGCCCCTGCCTGATGCTGGCCCAGGATCCTGTACTTCCTGGCTACAGAACCCCGAGTTTCCATCCATCCTCAACTGCCCAGCTTCCAGTATCTGCTACCACAGCAGGAAACTGACCTGGACAGCCTGGGATCACAGTGGCCAGGAATGCCCACCAGCCAGGGACTAATGGATAGGGCTGGAACATTTCTGCGGTGCCAATACTCATGAAAAATGCCTTAATAGCTGTGTTGGTCATTGATAGGTCTGTGCCTGGCATCTTCCAGCCAGATCAAGAACAGTCCATTGTGGCCTTTGGTGATGGCAGGTCCTTGCTACTCAGGCCACTGCAGTGGGAAACCTTGCATGTGCGCATGCATGGATGTATAGTATACATGTGTATGACGAACCAATGACTCAGCCAGCACACATTAGACTACAGCACAGTTGTCTGCCATTCCTACCTAGGAGCTCTTGCCCACCTCCCTCCAGATGGATTGCCCTCATGGGGAGCTCATGTCGTGTGCTGTCCAGGGCTGTGGCCAGTGTCTTGTATTGCTCCTTAAAGCGTTTGGCTACTGCCTTGAAGGGGCCCAGCAGCTCCATCTGTAGGAGAGAAGAAACTTGTGAGCATGGACCTTGTAGTCACCAGGTGGGAGGGAAGGGGCTGAATGTGGACCCTGCACACTTGGACCAGGGCCTGGCTAAGGGGACAACAGACTTTTCTGGGACTTAACTGTGTCCCCAAACTCTTATCTTACCTCCCAACGCAGAGTCCTGGGAAATAAACTTATCTGGAGACAAACTCTCTAGGGTTGAAATGAGAGGAGGGGTGGCTCTGGTCCACAGTGCCTGGTGAACTTCTGAACAGTGGGCCACACAAGGACAGGAAAGGACATGGCCAAGGACAGCCACCACAAATGGAGAGCAGGATTCTCCCTCACAGCCCATAAACTTCCAGCCTCTGTGGCCAGATTTTGTGGGTTTGGGCCATGCAGGTATAGCACTTGGTTATTCAGCCATAGGAGTCCAACAAGGAATATGGTCCAGGCCCTGATCAGGCCTTTGTGGGCTCCCATGTCTGCTCTGTGTCCTCCCCTGATGGGGACACTTCACGTCCATGCTGAGCACAGGGTAGGCCTGACCATGTCTCCTGCAGTGTCCTGGCCCTCCTGGTGCATCACCCTGCTTTATACAATTGGTAGGCACACAAGGACTTTGCACAAGTGCATAGAAGGCACAGGACCCCATACTAGTGTTTAGTATTTCATGTATCCCAGGCTGGTCTAGAACTGACAGTCCTCCTGCCTCTGCCTCATCCAGCTCTCACTCTATGCCTCAGCCTCATCCTCATCTTCGCCTATGCCATGTTACCCCAACAAGTGGAACCCAGGGCATGCAGGGACACCCTTCGTGAGTGAAGCGACACTCACCTGGGTGCCTAGGGTGGCAGCCAGCTCCTGCTGCTTCTGGCTGAGCAGCAGCCTGTGCTTGAGCTCATGCGCCTGCCTCTGTAGCCTCTCCTGCTCTCTGCATATGGCTGATAAGTGCTTCTCTGCCTTCTCCTCCAGCTGAGCCAGACTGTTCTCTATCTGGGGAGTGCAAGAAGGGTGCTCAGGGCTGAGGGGACATGTCAAGAGCCTAAAGCTTGTCACAGGGTGTGGCCCAGCTAACCTTTACAGCCAGTAGGCTCAGAAGTAGTGTCTGTGACTCCATCATGTCCATCACCTCTGGCAAATCCTGAAAAAGAACCACACAGTCCCTAGTGAACTGAGATGGGCCAGCACTGAACCTTAGCATACTTTATGGTCCAGATAACATTACTTTTCTAGGGCTGTAATGGAAACTAGGGTCTTATCCATGCTCACAATGCTGAGTCTCATGAACCCCCAAACTCCTCCTCATGACTCATGGGGTATTCCCTGCTCTATCTGTACCTGGGCAAACTTAACCTTTAGGAAGGACCTAGGAGTAACTGTGGGCCTGCATTTCACCCTGGAGTGCCCAGCTGATCTACTGCTCCTGCACCAGTACTGTGGTCAGGTGCTGAGTCAGACCCACTACCACCTGCTGCCCTTTCCCCTCACATACTCACTGGGCTCTTCTTACGAGGGGCTGCAAAGGATGTTGACCGAGGGGCTATAAGGGACATTGACTCAGTTTTCTCCAAGGTCCTCTTATCCAGCTGTGGAGTCTTTCTGACCATACATTTTTCTAAAATGAAGAATAACTAATTTTAAAAAATTCCGCTTTCTTATTTTATAGCCCAAGACAGCCTGGCACTCTTTTTAAATTTTTTTTTTATTTATTTTTATTTATTTGAGAGAGACACAGAGAGAGAAAGAGGCAGCGTGAGAGAGAGAATGGGAGTGCCAGGGCCTCCAGCCACTGCAAACGAACTCCAGATGCATGAGCTACCTTGTGCACCTGGCTTATGTGGGTCTTGGGGAAATGAGCCTCAAACCGGGGTCCTTAGGCTTCACAGGCAAGCACTTAATTGCTAAGCCATCTCTCCAGTCCCAGCCTCGAGTGCTGCAGGCTTGTGTCACCAGACTTGGCATGAACATTTAATGGATGCCTCTAGAATTATGACATTTACATCCTGATAAGCCCATCTCAAATTGAATATATCATAAAATAGAAAATGCACATTCTACCCACGCTCTAAAGCTCTCTAGTCCAACAATTTGTAGAGTTCACTGACTCCTCTTGTTTGTGGGGCTGCCTGGGACCTGCAGTTGCATCACACACATCACTGTCTGGAAAACAGACCCAAGTCACAACTGGTTTGTGCTAAACTTGCACTTCTTCTGTACTATAAAATCAAAGCATCCGGGCTGGAGAAATGGCTTAGTGGTTAAGGCACATGCCTACGAAGCCTAAGAACCCTGGTTCGATTCTCCAGGTCCCACGTAAGTCAGATGTACATGGTGGCACATGTGTCTGGAGTTTGTTTGCAGTGGCTACAGGCCCTGGTGCGCCCATTCTCTCTTATTCTCTCTCTCAAATAAATAAATAAAAATAAAATCTTAAAAAACAACAACAACAAAGCATTCAAACCAGAGCCACTGCAAATCAGTGGGGATAGCTCTTGGAAGCCCACAAAGTCATTACAAGCCCAGCTGCAACAGAGGGCCTGAATGAAGAGCTCACCGTTAATGGCAGAGAGGTCCAGATCGGGTGGGGCCGTGCCATGCCCCTCTAACAGTGTGGACTGCAGGTCTCCTTTGTTGATCCCATTATCTTCTGCTCAAAAACAATCTGAATCAGCACCACAGGTCAAGAGAGATTCTACATTTACTTTGGAATCTAGAACAACAACTTTTGTACAGTACGGCTTGTCCCATCCTACACAGTACTGCCACCCTCAAGCAAAGGTGTGGCCAGGGGTGGGGGCTGGGACTTCCAGACATCTAAGATGAGCAACTGACTGGCATTGACCCTAAATATGCAAAAAATCAGATGGTTGAAACAGGCAGATCTGAATGAGGTCCCTGCTGTGGTTCTAGTACCCCTTAAGTTCATACACTAGAGGCTGGGTCCTGTGGGGTGGTGTTGGTGGTGAAACCTGAAGGGGCCTGGTGGAAGGTGACCAGGTCCCTGAGGGCACTTTCCACAGAAAGGAGTGCAGTTCTCATGGAAACAGGCAGGTTCCACAAACAGGTCAGTGTAAGGAGCAAGCCTGGCTCCTGAGCTGCCCTGGATTCCTGCCTGTACAGTCTTTCCCAATGTGATGTCTCCACCTCCTGAGGCCCTCCCATACGCTCTGCAGACGTGGCTTCCCAACCATGGACTCTTAGCCCCCAAACCCTAACCTACATAATTCCCTTTCAAGATAAAAGTATCCCTCCCCAGGTATTTTGTTGTATCAGAAAACTGACTCAGATGCCCTAAAACTAGTTTTCATTTTCTATGAGGAACACATGCCCTGCCCAGAGTACCAGCCCGAGAGCCCCTTGGGGAGGGCACAAAGTGGAACTGCCACCACAAGAGGGCACTAGGCTCCTGCTGCTACTCTTCCCAGTCCCTCTGGCTCCTAACTCCTAACCTGCCCTTCACATCTGTCGCTTCTCTTAACCCTTTGCAGACAGGCCAAGGTCAGCTTAGCCCTCACATCCTGTGGCAGGACTCCATACCTTTGCTCTTCTGCAGTGCTCCAACCTTCCTTCCACCTTCAGGCAGCTTCCCACTGGACTTTAAGGCCTCTGCTGCGGGAGTCTGTTAAGGGAACAAGTAACATTCCGAGGATGAGCCACCTCCCCTTTGCTGTGGCGTTTGTATCTGCTCCTACTTTGAAGCATGGGAACAAAACCTTTTAGAGTTTCAGAATTGTGTCTTGTAAATAAAGGACAATCAAATTTTGTTAACAAGGGGACAGTCATGTGGATAGGACAGGAAGCGGGCATGTTTTCAGGTAACATCTTTGACACAGGAGGTGATGAGGTAACTGATTTTTCTGTGCTACTTTCAGGATCTGCTTGTTTTCTGCAACATTACTTGGGTCTTCAAGAAACTAGGCTGTCTGTCTATCTAGCTATCTACCAATATATTTTTTAAAAGAACCCAGACTTTACAGAGGTATTAATTTTCATCTTAACCACCAGGGAATGTCTAGGTGCTTACTTTCAAAGCTTACCAAAACGACAAGCAATGAACAGACCATGGTGCTTAGTGCAGTACAGCTACAAGCAACAAGGAACCTTTGTGGAAAGCTGGAATATGGCGTGGCATGGCATATATTCTGTTCCTATGCACCACCACCACAGGGGACTGAGGGCTGACCAGAAGACACAAGCAGCAAACAGACTGGAAAAGGAAAAATGAAATCTAATCCTTAGAGCTGGAGAGGTGGCTCAGGGTTTGATAATTGTCATGCAAATGTGAGGACCCAAGTTCAGATTTTTTTTTGGGGGGGGGCTTTTCAAAGTAGGGTTTCACTCTAGCTCAGGCTGACCTGAAATTCACTATGTAGTCTCAGGGTGGACTCGAACACATGGTGATCCTCCTACCTCTGCCTCCCAAGTGCTAGGATTAAAGGCGTGCACCACCACGCCCAGCTCCAAGTTCAGATCTTCAGCACCCAGGTAAATCCTACATGAGGATGGCAGCCTGCCTGTAACCCCAGAGGCTCAGGTGGTCCTGGAGTAAGTGGTTAACTAGACTAGCAGAATGGCAAGTCTGGGTTTAAGTAAGAGACCCTGCGTCAGTGAGTTAAGTGAAAAGTGACTGAGGAAGATCCTGGACATCAACATCTGGCCTCCACACACAGTTGCACACAAACATGTGGCTACAAACACATGCACACCACACATATATGCAAAAACAAAAAACAGCTCTGCGTGGGTCCCTTCTGTTTGCTGCTGGTTTTTTCTCTCTCTCTTTCTTTCTTTCTTTTTGGTTTTTCGAGGTAGGGTCTCCTCTAGCTCAGGCTGACCTGGAATTCACTATGTAGTCTCAGGGTGGCCTCGAACTCATGGTGATCCTCCTACCTCTGTGTATCAGACAGCTTCAGGTTCACTGAGATGAACTTCCAGACCAGACACAGTTATGGAGGAAGGGATATTTATTGAAGCTTATAGATCCAGGGGAAGTTCCATAAATGGCAGAAGAAGCTGGCCTGCCTTCACAGGCCCAAGCAGAGAGAGAAGTACAAGCCTAAAGGTCAAAAGCCAGAGCACACTTCAGAAACTCCAGCTAGGCACACTTTGCATATCTTTAGATTGAAATCTCAAACCCACCACGACACCTTAAGATCCACCTAGTGACACTGCCTCCAGCCAGGTGGCTAAAGATGCAAACTATAAACAAATAAACAACTGAATATATTGGGGGCCATCTATTCTATTCAAACCACCACATTCCGCCCCTGGCCCCCAATAGATTTATAACCATCACATTATAAATTGTACTCAGTTCAATTTCAAAGGTCTCCACAGTCTTGACCAATTTAAGATATGAAGACCTGTAAAATCAAACAAGTTAAACACTTCTAACATATAAAGGCACAGAGTAAACATTTTCAACTGGTATAAGGCATAGCAAGGAGAGACTAAAACAATGCAAACTCAACCACCATCAAACAAACATCAAAATTCTGCAGTTCAAGTTCAATATACCCAGAGACTAACAGTCTCCAGACTTTCCAATTCCGCCCCTCCAGCTGGGCAGAGTACCCGGGGAACACTTCCATCCCAGGCCAACAGTGTGCTCTATGGTAGCCCTTGCACAGTCCTGGTATATACAAAACATCTTCAGGTCTTCATGCAAACCATGGTCCATCTTCCAAAGGCTCTTTCAGCCTATCAGGGCATCAGGCCCTACCTCATGCTGCATCTCAGCGGCAGCTCCTGGAAGCATGTGCAATTCACGACCACTCCTTGCATTTTTCATGCTTCTGAAACCAATACCAGGTGTACAAGACACAGCCATATTCTTAATTCACAGACAAAATAAATCATAACCTTGAAAAGCAGGTTCCTTCTCCAGTCAACTCTTTCCAAAAGAGTTTGCATTCCTATGGTAGTCTTCCCTCAGGCATCCTTTCCATGGTAAAGCAATTGGACCATCTTCCTTTAAGATTGCTAATGTGTTTGACAATAGCAGATTCAGTAACCTAAAACCAGTCTCAGTGCCTGTAATTTTAACTTGCTTGAGGTTTTCCAGCTTAAAATCTTAATCTCTCAGTCCAATATCTTCAGCCAAGCACATCAGTCCTTTACAAATTTAACCATGATCAAACTCACTGGGCCTGGGCAGCAGGACGCAGCCAGCCCTTATGCCAGCAGCCCAGTTCCAACAAAGTCCTCTGCAGTCTTTCCTTCCCCTTAGAAAGCTCATAAGCCAAGCCTCGAAGTTCAATGCTGTCTGCACTTAGCATTCTCAGACTCTCATCAGAATAGTCCATAAAACTTGGCTTACCACTCCAGAAGACATCTTCAGTTGCAAGCACCAAGTCCATGCCTATTCCTCCAAAACAAAGGTTCCAAAAGATCAACATCCACATAGTCAGGTTCATCTCAGCCCACTCCTCGGTACCAAGTTCTGTATTAGACAGCTTCCGGTTCACTGAGATGAACTTCCAGACCAGACACAGTTATGGAGGAAGGGATTTATTGAAGCTCATAGATCCAGGGGAAGTTCCATAAATGGCAGAAGAAGCTGGCCTGCCTTCACAGGCCCAAGCAGAGAGAGAAGTACAAGCCTAAAGGTCAAAAGCCAGAGCACACTTCAGAAACTCCAGCTAGGCACACTTTGCACATCTTTAGATTGAAATCTCAAACCCACCACCACACCTTAAGATCCACCTAGTGACACTGCCTCCAGCCAGGTGGCTAAAGATGCAAACTATAAACAAATAAACAACTGAATATATTGGGGGCCATCTATTCTATTCAAACCACCACACTCTACCTCCCGAGTGCTGGGATTAAAGGCGTGTGCCACCACGCCCAGTTGCTGCTGTTTTTGTGATTGTTGTTTTTGATGTTTGTGGGTTTGTGATGTTTCTCTTTTCTTGGATGTATGAAAGCAGCTTCTTCCACCACTGATGGAACTTCCGCTTGACCTGTAAGCTTGAAATAAACCCCTTCCTCCCATAAACTGCGCCTGGTTTGGATGTTCATCCCAGCGATGCAGAACTGACTCTAACAGTGTGGATGACCTGATGAGGCTCCAGACTGCTGCCCCCATGTGAATGGGCTCTACTCAACCCCTTGAGAAGGCCCAAAGAGAACAAAACATAAAAGAGTGACACTTCCATTTCCTCCTGGCTGGCAGAGTGGTGACAGCACATCCCATCCTGCCTGAGTTCTCAGGACGTGGACTTGGCTTGTTGACTGCCTCCACAGTTTCTTGCAACAGTCCCTTGCGGTGAATGTACACATGGATTACATTTAAGAAACCAAAAACAATTGTGAGCCTCACGCAAACATACAAATATCAAACATATCTTATCCCCATTTTCCTGGAGAACTCTGATCCAGCAAGGCTGCAGGATTCAGGGCCTGGAAAAGTCAAAGAATCCATCATAAGGACAATGGGTGAATATGATCAACACATGCTCTTATGCATGTATGAAAGTGTCACCATGAACAATTAACATATGCTAAAAAAACTATTTAAAAAATCATACTAGGCCTGGGCAGATGGTTCAGCAGTTGAAGGCACTTGCTTGTAAGCCTACCAGTCCAGGTTCAACTCCCTAGTACCCACATAAAACTGGATTCAAAGTGGTACAGGCACCTGTGATCCCAATACACCTATAGTAATGGGAGAGGACTAGAAGAATCCAGAAGCCATAGGCCAGCTAGACTAGTGCACACAAAGTGGCAAAGCCAAAATAACAAGGGGGACCTGTCTCAAAGCAGGATGGAGGGAGAAGACAAACACCCTAAGGTTGTAGTTAGACCCCCACATGTGTACCATGGCACGTGCACACCCATACATACACATCATACATACCCATACATACATGCAGGTATACACTCACATGTCATATTCCTAACAATGAAGAAGCTGTAATATGAAAGTGAAAACACCATGTATGATAGCACCATATAGTGGGTATGAACCCAACAAAGACTATTAAGACTGAAACACAGAACAGCACCAAATCCTGCTCAAAGAAACCCAAGAAATGCTAGTAAGGGGAGAAGTGCTGCATGCTCATGGACCGGGAGACTCAGTGTTAGGACAGCATCTCCCTGTACCAATCCAGGGGCTCAAAACAACCAGAACTCCAGTGGGAGGGGGTATGTGTGGTGCAGTGGTGGACATTTGTCTGGCATATGGAAGGCCCTGGGTTCCATCCTTACCAACACACACACACACTTGTTGGGCAAATGACAAATTCATTTTAAAATATTTTTTAAATATTTTAAAAAATATTTTTATATGTTTATTTGTATGTAGAGAGACAAAGAATGGGTGCACCAGAGCCTCTTGTCACTGCAAATGAACTCCAGAAACATGCACTACTTTGTGCATCTGACTTTACGTGCATACCAGGATGCTGAATCCAGGAAGGCAGGCTTTGCAACAATCCCCTTTAATTACCATCAAATGGTGCTGAGACAAGTGGATATCCCCAGGCTAACAGATGAGCTCTGGTTCCAATATTTCATTGAGTACGCTAGCCCAACAGACTCAAGACCTAAGTAAAACTGAAAACCAGAAATGTGACTAAAAATCACAAAACCATCTTTGAGTTATGCAGAACTTTCTCAGACAACAAACAAAAATCACAGTCCATCAAGGGAGAAACTGATGTTAGGCTTCATCAAAATTACTGCTCTTAAAAAGACACAAGAATGAAAATATACACCACTGGCTGGGATAACTACAGAAAGAACTGTCACTCAGTAATGAGAAAAGGAACAGCCCAAGTTAAAAATGGGCACAAGATTTAAATAAATTGCCAAAGATGTTAAGAACTCTGGCTATCCCACACCGAGGGGAAACGAAAATGGTCCATTCAGAAACACAAGCAGAAATGTTTGCCCAGGCTGAGCATCCCTAATCTGAAATTCTGAAACTTCAGAACATTTTGAGTTACAGTTTAGGATTTAGGGATGTTTGACTGGAAATACCAATACAAACATTCCAACCCATGAAAAACTACAAAATATGAAAGACTGCTCCCAAGCATTTTGGGTAAGGGCTACTCAACCTGTCCTGGTTTTGTTCATAATTAAAACAGAAACCACCCGTGTATCTTTCAGCAGTAAGTGGATACACACCAGGGGCTATCCCTGCAGGGCAGTACTCAGCCACAAGCGGAAGCAGCAACCATTGCATATGACAACACGGGCAAACCAGAAACACTCCACCAAGTGTCAGATGATAGGTTAAAGAGGCCACCTATGAGGCAGAAAAGCAGCTGAGTGGCACAGCACCTCCTCAGCATGCACAAGGCTCGGGGCTCCATCCAGCACAGCAAACTCGTCCCAATCCTAAACCTTGGTAAAGTGCTCTAGACGGTCACCACATGGACACAAGGGGCGCTGTGACGTTTTCGAGGCAACAAGACCGCGGATTGAGCTGAACCAAAGGGCAAGATAGGGTCCTCTGCACCTGGCCTACCCATAGAGCAACAGGCAGAAGAGGTATTTAACTCCCTTTATCATAAACTATGATAAAGTGAGCAGGAAGTGACCTAGCTTCCCAGCTTCCACTGTGCTCAGCAGTGCTCAGTCAGCACACGCAGCAGGGAACTTGCTGACACTCTCTGGCTAAACTGGCTCCTGGGGTGAGAGGTTCTTCCACAGGCCTGGTGACAGCTGACTCAACTCTCCCTGGAATGCTGGGTGACTGAAGCACATGCCTTGCACAGCTTTCTCCATGCTCAGCTTTCACAGTGCTAACTCTGCACCAGAACTGTGCTGACGATGGAGAGAAATACTTCTGGTTACAGCTAGCCTTCTTCACCCAACGTGAAAACATTAAATGGAAAACTCCAGAAACAAACATGGCCAAAGGCTTACAAGGGTTTGAGTAGAACAGTGACACCCCCCCCCCCCAAATCCGTGATGCTGGCCCCCTGTGAGTGCTCAGAAGTGTCCTCGGGCATCACTCTACTGCCACGCGGGTGCTCCTTGATTCTTACTTTACTTATATTGGCCCTTCCAAGCTCAAGAGTGATGGTGGGAAGAAAGCAATGGGCACAGCTCAGAGACACCAGTGTTGCCTTCTGTTGCTTGTCCACTGCATCTTAGAGTACTCAAAGTAAAGGGGCAACTTTATGCTTCAACAGGGGTCATGGCTTTACAAAGGATTCTTACAGAATTGGCCACTCATGGCAGATACACAATTCTGCATGAAACCCTCAGATCACAAAGGTACCCAGGCAAAGAACCCCCAAAACATGTCCATCTCTGGATCAAGGAATTCAGAGCTATGTTCACACTGATTTCAGATGTAAGTTGAATATTACCTTTTTGGTTTTCTTCTCATATTGCAAGTATCGGGACTCAACCACTCTTCCACCTGTGGGGGACATACCAGAGGTTTATAACAAAATCTTAACACTGCACTGTGAAGCTCTAGAATGAGCCAGGAACCCACACTTGACTATTTATAGGACATCTAGTATATACAAGGACATTACACCTACTGATGTAGGTCCCTGGGCTAGAATGAAGACAGTTCTAGAGGAAGTTCAAAGAGGAACAAGTGAAAAAGATAAAGCCACAAGCATGCTCAACTCAGCTCAGGAGCAGGGGTGGAGAGTCCATTCCCTCACTCAGTCTCTATGTTTAGGCCCAGGCTCACTCTCCTCACCTACCCATTCCTGCTCTACAGTGCTAGAGACCCACTCAGAGCCCAGGAACCCCTCAAACACAACTGTGTTCTTTGGCATAAAGTGGTGAGGGCCTGGCCCAGGCCTCCTGTTCTGCATGCTTCTGCAAGATTAAATGTGAATGGGGCAAAACTTGACTACCCAGTCACACTGGGATTCAGTGAGCACACAAAGGCCCCTTATGCGATCCCCACCACATTCCTGGTCCCTTCCTTTGTGCCTATTCCTCCCAGCTCCATGGCCCACTTTGTCTCCAAAGTGACTGCAGACTGCTTTCCTGGGAAGACAGAACCCTCCCTCCTCGCAGGAAATGCTCCCACCACTTCATCTCCCTCTCCTCCTTTCTGAGAAAAGCTGGCTCCTAACCTCCATAATGAAGTTCCTTGTCACTGTCCCTTCCACCTGCACCCCACTTCCTTGCTCGGCCAGATGGCACTATCCTCTTCACCTAGCACCCCCTCAGCACACTCACATGAGAGCTTACTCTCTGCCTGCCCCCTTCATCTTCTCAGTAGGACCCATCAGCCACTCTCCGTCCAGGCAAGTTTTGGCCCAGCATTCAGGGCTCCCTGACCATTAGGGCTGAGACATGCTGGCCCACTGTGTCCTTTAGCCATGAGGCCAAGTACCTCTGGCTCCTTTGGGCCCTGTATCACAGGCCCTGCCCTCAGACCTTACTACTTCCTCTCTTGCTCTCTTCCTGCTGCCTGCCACTGGCAGGCCCTGAGTCACACCTCCCTTGGTGATTTGTCAGCCATTTAAGCAGCCTAGGTCTCATGGCATTTCTGATGCATGTTGCTGTTTGAGTGGAGTCTTGCTGTGAGGCCCAGGCTGGCCTCAAGCTCCTGTGCTCATGAGATCCTCCTGCCTCAGCCTCCTGAGCAGCTGGGGTGACAGGCACAGGCTACCACATCTAGCTTTAAGACCACCCTCTCCCCTCACCAGGTAGTCTCACTCTAGTCCAGGCTGACCTGAAACTCACTCTGTAGTTCCAGGCTGCCCTTGAACTCACTGTGTTCCTCCCACCGTGCCTTCCGAGTGCTGGGATAAAGGTGTGTGCCACCACTCCTGGCCAAAACCACATTTTTTTTTTACAAGTGCCTTTAAAACAGATACTTCCCCAAGCCCTCAAGAAACCAAGGAAGCTATAAAAGTCACTGGTCTCATGAGGTTAGGATGTGATTTCAACCACAACTCTACAAGATTGGAATCTGATACCAGGAAATGAATGGAAGCTGTACCCATATGAAAAGGGGCTCAGCTACAGCTAGCAGGGGACCCCACGGTAGGGAAAAGACCCATCTGCAGAACAAGTGAGTGAGCCGTTTTGAGGACTGAGCAGGTCGGACCTGGAAACAGGACCATTAGGCCACTACAGTGCTGCAGAGGCAGCCTAAGGAGCAAGGTCAGAGCCACGTGGGATCCCAGAGACAGAACCAAACCTTAACAAGGGTCAGCTACTGGATGATGATGAAGAGCAGGGAGGATCATCTTGAGTTGGGCCTTTACCAGTAGCAAAGTTTGGTTTCTTTAAAAAAAAATTTTTTTTAAATTTATTTGTAAGCAGAGAATGACTGGGGGGGGGGGGGAGACTGAGAATATGGGCATGTCAGGGCCTCCAGCCACTGCAAACGAATTCCAGATGCATGTACCACTGTGCATCTGGCTTTATGTAGGTACTAGGGAATTGAACCTGGGTCATTAAGCTTTGTAGCAAGTACCTTAACTGCCAAGCCATCTCTTCAGCCTGTTTTTACTTTTTTGGGGCAGAATCTCACTTTTGTTCAGGCTGATTTACAACTCACTCTGTAATCCAGGCTGGCCTTGAACTCACAGCCATGCTTCTGCCTCGGCAGGGATTACAGGCATGTACCACCATGCCTGACTAGCAGACTGTTTTGATCCACTGGAAGGACTGAGGCTCTGTGGGGGCACAAGCATTCTGAGTGTCCAGATGTCTGCAACATCTGGAATTAATATCTATTTGAACAGTGGAGGGTGCTCCACAGAGGCAATGCCACCATGAGGGACAAGAACTAGGCAGTGCATAAAAACACTGGAGATCACATGCAAGACTGGGGTATGGGATGCTCAGTGGTACAGCATTCATATAGCATGCATGAGGCCCTGGGTCCATCCCTAAGAGAGAGA
Source organism: Dipus sagitta (assembly GCA_036346955.1). NCBI lineage: Eukaryota > Metazoa > Chordata > Mammalia > Rodentia > Dipodidae > Dipus > Dipus sagitta. Next base: position 218,873,229 of record CM070770.1, read on the forward strand.
AAGAAAAAAAGAACAAAATAAAACAACCAAAAAACCAACAGCCCCAAACTATGCTGAACAGATGCACCTTTGGAACCCAAGTGGCACTCTCAGCTCTGTGAATAGCACTGCCACAGTACACACTGAGGAAATGCCTCTGTGGGCTATCATGTTGACTCAGGACACTCTAGAATCTACCAGCCAAACCAAGAATGGCTAAGGGTCAATAAGGTAGAGAGCTACTACAGTGGCTCACATCTGCACGTGGAAATCAGGTGTGTGGCTACACCAGCAGGCAGAGGCCCTTTCACAGCAGGACCTGAGACTACGGCTTTAGAGAAGGAGGAAGGCTGGCTTCCATACTTGGGTTTTCAAGGGATGTGCCCTTAGGCACAGACTGACTTCCATGCCTAACACCCCTCCCCCCCACAATGTTCCAAAGAACTGCCACTGTGGTGACATATCCACCAGGCAAGACTATGAGCAAGGATAATTGCTGCTCCCTTTCTGTGGCCTGTTCCCCTTCCTAACTCCAACCCTAAATGAATGAACTAGGCATAGAAGTATATATCTGTCATTCCAGTACTTGGAGGGCTGAGGCAGGAGGAATAGAAGTCCAAGGCCAGTTTTGGCTACATAAGACTATGTCCCAAAATAAAAGGAAGCCTCTTAATGACAATGAAACAAAAGACACTTTAAACAGACCTCAATGACACTTACCTTGAATTCTCTTTCCTTTTGCCTTTGTGGCACTGGGGTTGTTGGGAGCAGCTGCAAGCTTCCTATAGGAGAGCAGAGAGGGACCTTATCTGTTCAACCAGAATCTAGAATCAACCACCCACCAGCTAGAGCTGGGCTCCACTGGGACAACCCAGTCCCAGCAACACCCAAGGACAATCCCAGGGAACAAGAAGTGTGTGACAGCCACAGTCACACTGGCCACATGGTGGAGCCAAATTCCTGGGCTGACAAAAAAGAATGCTGAGTGTTGTATGGCAGACCAGGGTTGATTTCATTCCTGGCATGCTTATGTGCCTACTGTGTGCCTCTGGGGACACAGCAGTGATCAAGACAGAGCTTGTTCCTCCAGGGCAAAGATTCCTGCCTCCCCTAACAGGCAACCTTAAACTGCCGGGCAGGAAAGGATGTGGATAGGCTTGATCAGTGTCTGGCTGTCCTGGACAGATGGGTGTCAAGTCAGGGGAGTGACAGAAGGCTGGTCAGGCAGAAGAGCCCTTGGGTCAGTTCCTTTTGCTCTAGGGGACATCCTTTCTCTGTAAAGGGCCACCTTCCTAGGTCACCCTGCAACTTTGCCATTCTAGAACAAAGCAGTCATGGTTGACACAGAATGGAATGGGAGAGCTATATTCAAATAAAACTTTATTTAAAAATGATGCCTGGGCTTCATATAATGTTTGCATGCCACAAAACAAGTTTTCTTTTAGTATTTTGTTGTTCAGGCTGGCCTCAAATTCATGATCCTCCTGCTTTGGCCTCGAGTGCTGCATTTCAGATGTGTGGCTTGATACTCCCCTCCCCCCCCAGGTAGGGTCTTGCTCTAGCCCAGGCTGACCTGAAATAACTTATTTACTTAGAGGGGGTGTGTATGCTTTTATGTGGAGTCTAGGGATCCAAACACAGGTATTCAAGAGTCACACAGCAGGTGCTTTATCTACTGAGCCATTTTCCTAACCCATCCCCCCCTTTCTTTTTGAGGTAGGGTCTCGCTCTTCTAGCTCAGGCTGACCTGGAATTCACTATGCAGTCTCAGGGTGGCCTTGAACTCATGGCATTCCTCCTACCTCTGCCTCCAGAGTGCTGGGATTAAAGGCGTGTGACACCAGGCCCAGCAACCCCATCCCCCTTTTTTGAGACACTCTAGCCAGGCTGCCCTTGAACTCACACAATCCTTTTACCTCAGTCTCAGCACATGCTGTGACTAAAGGCGTGTGCCACCAGACCAGGAATAGACTTCTTTTGTTTTTTCTTTTAAAACATATTTTATTCATTCATTTGAGAGAGAAAGAGTCAGAGAAAGAGAGAAAATGGGCATGCCAGGGCCTCCAGCCACTGCAAACGAACTCCAGACGCATGTGCCCCCTTGTGCATCTGGCTTATGTGGGTCCTGGAGAATCGAACTGGGATCCTTTGGCTTTGCAGTCAAATCCCTTAACTGCTAAGCCATCTCTCCAGCCCTATTTTTTCTTTTTTTGTGGTAAGGTCTCACTCTAGTCCAGGCTGACCTGGAATTCACTATGTAGTCTCAGGGTGGCCTTGAACTCATGGCATTCCTCCTACCTCTGCTGCCTGAGTGCTGGGATTAAAGGCATGCACCACCACGCCAGGCTTTCTTTTCTGTAAATATTTTTTGTTTTTATTTTTTAAATTAATTTATTTATTTGAGAGAGAGAGATAGATACAGAAATAGGCAGTTAGAGAGAGAGAGAGAGAGAGAGAGAATGGGCGCTCCAGGGCCTCCAGCCCCGTAAACAAACTCCAGATGCATGTGGCCCTTTGTGCATCTGGCTTACGTGGGTTCTGGGGAATCAAACCACAGTCCTTTGGCTTTGCAGGCAAGCACCTTAACCACTAAGCCATCTCTCCAGCCCCTTTGTTTTTATTTTTATTTACTTATTTGAGAGCGACAGACAGACAGACAGAGAAAGAGGCAGATAGAAAGAGAATGGGCACTCCAGGGCCTCCAGCCACTGCAAATGAACTCCAGATGCATGTGCCACCATGTGCATCTGGCTTACATGGGTCCTGGGGAACTGAGCCTCGAACCGGGGTCCTTAGGCTTCACAGGCAAGCACTTAACTGCTAAGCCATCTCTCCAGCCCCTCTTTTATTTTTTAAACAACTATTTTAAAATGTACATACAAAACGGGGCTGGAGTAATGGCTTAGTGGTTAAAGGCACTTGTTTGTAAATCCTGACGACCAGAGTTCAATTCCCCATTACTCATGCAAAGCCAGATACACAAAGTGGCACATGCACCTGGAGTTTGTTTTGCAGTGGCAAGAGGCCCTGGTGCACCCACACTTGCTTTCCTTCTTTCTTTCTCTTTCAAATAAGTAAATAAATAAAAAAAGAGTTCAAGGTCACCCTGAGACGACATAGGGAATTCCAGGTCATCGTGGGCCAGAGCAGGACCCTACCTCAAAAAAAAAAACAAAAATATAAATAAAAAATAAAAATGTGGGCTGGAGAGATAACTCAGTGGTTAAGGCACTTGCCTGCAAAGCCTAACGACCTGGATTTCATTCCCCAGTATCCATGTAAAGTGAGATGCACAAAGTGGTGCATGCATCTGGAGTTGGTTTTCAGTGGCAAGAAGCCCATTCTTGCTTTCTATCTGCCTCTTTTTCTATTTTTTTTCTCGCTCTCGCAAATAAGTAAAAATATACAGAACAGGGGCTGGAGAGAGTGGTTAAGGCATTTGCTGAATGCACAAGGTGGTGCATGTGTCTTGAGTTTGTCTGCAGTGGCTAGAGACCCTGGCATGGCCATTCTCTCTCTCTCTTGATCTGCCTGTCTCTAGTGAATATTAATATATATTAATATTTGTGTACACACACACACACACACACACACAACAGCTGAGTATGGTGGTACACATCTGTGACCTCAAGCATGAAGATGGGGTTGAGAAGATGCCAGGTAAGAGAGCCACCATCATAACAGGCTCTCACTCCCTATCTGAGCTAGTGAGCTAAGAATGGTTTGTAATATTTTTGATTTTTTGAAATGGCTTCACAGGGTAGTCCAGGCTCCAATGCCACACAAGCATGAGGACCAGAATTGGATCCCCAGCATTCGTCAAAAAGCTGGGCTCCCAGGTTCAGGGAGAAACTGTCTCAGGGAAATAAGACAGAAGAGCTACAGAAGGCACCTGACATCTTTCTTTGGCCTCTACACCCTTGTGCACAGGGTGTGCCATCTGCACACACATGAGCATTCACACACACAAGAATCAAAGTAGAATGAAGAAAGATGCGGTCAGCACTGGGGAGTCTGAGGCAGGAGGATCACTGTAAGTTCCAGGCCAACCTGCACAACAAAACAAACTAAAACAGGGCTGGAGAGATGGCTTAGCGATTAAGGTGCTTGCCTGTGAAGCCGAAGGACCCACGTTCGACTCTCCAGATCACAAGTAAATCATAGGCACAAAGGTGAGGCAAGCACAAGGTCGCACATGCCCACTAGGTGGCGCAAGCACCTGGAGTTCGATAACAGTGTCTGAGGCCCTGGTGCACCAATTCTCTCTCCTTTCTAAAAATAAAATAAACCTAAAAACAAAATCGCTGGGGGGTGGGTATACCTGTCATACCAGCACTTGGGAGATGGAGGCAGGTGGATCAGGTATTCAAAGCCAACTGTGGCTACCTGAGTTTGAGCCAGGCCTGGCCTACATGATACCCTTGTCTCAGAAAACTAAAACACGCCTCACACGATAGCCACGAGGCTGAGTGGTCTCGCCAGCTCCCAAAGCTGGGCACTGAAAGACTAAGCCACCTGCCTCCAACACCAAAGCGCAGAGAACCAGAGCTCACTGCCGGGTCTCGGGCCCAGCCCCTAGGACACGCGCAGCTTAGCCCAGGCCTTCCCACTCCGGCCGGAATTCGGGAGTCGCTCCAAGCGTCTCGGCCCCCGACTCTGCTGAAGCCCATCACCCCCGGCCCTTAGCCGAGGTTGACCTGGTGCTCCCAAACCCAGACCCACAGCGCTTTTTACTCACCCAGCGCCACGCTCAGAGAAATCCGCCATTTTCGCGCCTTCCAATCAAAGGCCACTCTGCTGCTCGGCCCCGCCCCTCGCCGCGGGTCGTACCATATCGCGTCGTGGCCGGAAGTGGGCCCGGACCGCCCATTCACAGTGGGCCGGAGGGGGCATGACCACTGTATGCCCCGCCCCCTCCATCGCGCGGGCGCCACGCCCAGGTCCCCCCAGCTCCGGAACCCGGAAGTGGGAGCGTGGGGGAGCGGCGGGCGCGGCGCTGCGGGGCGGAGCGGCCTGAGAAGCGGCGGGTTGGCGGGTGCCCCGGCGGCTGGGACCCCGCCGAACACCGGCGGCGCGCGGCGGCCGAGGCCCAGGTGAGTTCCGAGGTGACTGTGGGTTGGAAACTCAAGCTGGAGATGGGAAAAGGGTCAGCGCTGAGGACTGTTGGAGGGACGGTTGTTGGGGTGGGATGGAGCTTGGGGTTGTCGTGGAGAAGTGGCCAGGGCCGAGTGAGAGCGACAAAACAAAGTCGCTCGGGACAGGGCTAGCGAGTCAGCTTGCGGACGTGTGGGGTGACCTGTGGCTTTAAGCAGCTTCTCCGCAGTGGACGTGGCTTCGGTAGTAATTGGGGGGTCGCAGGAAACGGGGCCTGGAGGGAGGGGGTGGGGAACACCAGGAGGCGGAGTTGAGAGGCCCAGGCTGGGGAAAGGGGCCGGCCAGCGGGGGAACAGTTGGGGAACGATTGTCGGGGGGGAGGGGAAAGGGAAGGGGTCCAAGACCGGCCAGGGGGCATCTGTTCTCGGGATACCAGCTCCAGAGCAAGGGTGTCTGAGCGGGCGGCGCCTGGCACCCTGCGGGCACTTGGTGAACTGGAGGAGATCTGAAGACACTGATGTCGTAGCCGGCTATTAGGAAAGGGGCTAGTGGGGGAACCGAATGGGAAGCAACAAAAACCCTTTCAAGCAGGGCCTGGGGCAGAGAGGAGAAAAGGAAAGGGCTGGAGGAGATTTTGGGGTGCAACTTCTAGAGATTCGCCCCCGCCTTCCCGTGCTTGATTCATCTCCTTCCTGACTTCATACCCAACAGCAGGGTGATTCCAGGGTGAGTCCCTGTGCCCTTTGGTTCTGTCTCCAGTTTTGGAACCTGCATTACGTACCCTTTAAGACAAAACTAGCTTTGTTCTAGGGTCCCTGGAAGCGAGGAAGGACCTTAGGGTCTCAGAACTGTTTCATCATGTGTGGAACTGAGGTCCATAGTATGCAGTGGTGTACTGGGCAGAAGCCACATTCTGAGTTGCATCCTTGGACTTAAATGGGTAAAACGACATACAGGAAATCTGTCCCATGGCAGTGGCTGTGAGCTCAGTCCTGGAGAGGAACAGTGGCCAGCATGCTCCTCCTCCTTTCTCTAGCATCCCTGAGCTCAGGGGTTGTTAAAGGAAAACCTTTCTGTCTCTCTTTGGCTGGGGTGAGAGCTCTAAAGAGATCCACCCTGCAGCCCTAGGCCTCCAGCTCCTTTCCCCAGGGCATTGTCTGGTCTTTGAGTTTTCAGATCTTAAGGTATCAGGGAGCAGCTGGAGGTGACCTGGACAACTGTGAAGTTGTGTCACAGACCTATCTACTTTGATGAGGGCCTGGAGCTGCCTGGTTTTGACTGGCATTGCTTTCTCCTTCCCCCTCCTCCAGTGTAATTCTTATTTCCTTTATGCCAGAATGGGGAAGGGGCTTGTTTGGCACTTATTCCCATGGATGAATCTGGACAGTTTGAATATAAAGAAAGCCTCAGAACTTCTAGAATATTCTGGTCTTTAAAGGAGAAGGATTTCTGCCTAGTTTGCCTCAAGACAGTCATGCCTTCTACAGGCAGTGACCAAGCCTGCTTAGGTCCAGATACTCCAGTGAACCATCCCATACCATGGCCACACTGTTGCTTTCTCCCTGCACAAGGAGCCTGTGACCTGGTGGGGTATCCTGGAAAGAGCCCTGTGTTTGAGGTCTTGCTTTGGGCAATTCTCTTCGCCTTTTTCTTCCCTTGCAAAATGAATAGATTGGTCTCTGTCAGCCTTTTTCAAAACCCAACCCCACTTACTAACATGTCTCCAGTACATACCCTTGGATTCCACGCAGCCTCATTTCTCACATGACCCCTACAATGCTGGAGCCAGAGCCCTCTGCCATGGACCCCACCCCCGCATCACCCTGGACTTACAAATAGATAGTTTTTGTGCATATGCCTTTTGCAGAATGCATCTGTCCCCAAAACTCTGGTTGTGACTTTACAGTTAGAAATCCCTGGGCAAATCCTCCCTCAAGTCCACCTAGAGACCAGATGGGGCTTGGGACTATCCCCTTTCTACCTCGCTCTAGATGTACTTTCTTTCCCAACAGTGACCTCCCCTTGCTCATCTCTCCCAAATGGCATGTGTTGGGTGGGTATAGAACTGAAGTAAGCAAGAGCTCATTGTGCCATGTAATTGACTGCTTCTTGAGATCAGAGCTAAGTCCTCCTTGTTCCCTGGAGGAGGAAGGACCACTAGTATCCCCACATGGAAAGAGTTTAGATAGAGTGGGTTGTGATAGCATGTTATCATGGGGGTAGAATTAGGGATGCCCAGCGTGAGGTTCATGATGGAATTCCAGCAAGTTAAGTTATCTTGGTAGAGGTGGCTGGCTCTGTTCCAGAATTGGAAAGCTTTGTCAGAGTGTTGAATCTCATATGGGGGCCAGAGTAGTGTGAACTGAGAGCTCAAGCCCTGCTCTTTCTGGAACGCCTGTTAGGATGCATGCTTTTATTTGCCTCTGCTTGCTCATCCTGCCAACCACCCAGCAAAAGAGGACCCTTGTTCCTGTTTTACTAAAATGGACCCAGACAGGTGATGGCTTCCAAGATGGATCCCAGGGCTTTCTAGAGCCATGATTAGGGCTGGAAGTATAGGTCCGTGGTAGAGCTCTTGCTTAGCATAAGCAAGGCCCTGGCTTCCATTGTCAGTACCACAAGAAAACAAAAAACAAAAACCTTCTTGTCTAGAACAATGATGCGTCACAATGACCTTTAAGCTGATGAGGACCAAATTTCCATGCAGCTGAACCATCACTGAAACCCGAGACCCAATCATTCTATGTCCCCAGGGCTACCTTGTGCATGATAATGATGTTGGCCTCCATCATTAAGTACCCCACAAGTATAACAAAATGTGGCAGGTGTGGACATGTCTTCACTGGAGGTGACACAGAATGGACCCAAGATGAGAACATTTAAAAAAAATATTTATTTTATTTATCAGAGAGAGAGAGAGAGAAAATGGGCTCGCCAGGGCCTCCAGTCACTGCAAGCAAACTCTAGACACATGGGCCACCTTATCTATCTGGCTTATGTGTGTACTGGGGAATTGAACCTTGGTCCTTAGGCTTTGCAGGCAAACGCCTTAACCACTAAGCCATCTCTCCAGTACATGATGAGAACTTACACTCTACTAAAGTCTGGCTTCCGTTCCCACTAGCTTCCATGGACCTCAGGTGTTGGTGGAAGTTGGGAAAGACACTGCTGTTAAATTCTGCTCTGTAGTCACTCTTAATCTACAGGGAGCTCATCTGATAAAAGGAGGACTGTCAGGAAAGATGGGCAGCACATCCCCAGGACAGGCAGCCAAGGAGGGTCTGGGAGACACAACAGGGCTTTTGTCTTTTTCTTCCTCATATCACCAGTGACCTGGATTTCTGGAGACACTGTCCCCATCTGGGAAAAAACTGTCACTTTTCTTCTAAGATCAGCGATACCAGATTCTGTTCTCAAAAGCCACCCCAGATTAATGTGGCTCCTGTAAACTGCATTATCTCCACCCTGGGTTTTGAGATGCACGTCCTGTCCCAACTATACACTGTTTAATTTTTTGTTCTTGATGCATGTGTCCCTTGCTGACTCCTCTGCCTGTTCTTAACTCCCCCAAGTGACCCTGATGTTGCTGCTTCACCTTAATGGGGAAGGAGGTGGCTCACTTGAGCCCATACTACTGGTGATTCTACCAGGCCCTTCTGTTTTCTGTGTCCTCAACTTAACTGTGCCAGGCAACCCCTGCTCAGCCCTCCATTCAACCTGCCCAGAAAGCAAGAGAGGCCCCTCTCTTCTGCCTTGTCATCTTGGAGTGGTAGAACAAAGAGCTCTCTTTCTATACCAGCCTACCACCACAGTGAATGGCTTCTACTATCCCCTTTGGCTGGGAAAGAGCTTCTGAGATTAGGCATGTTGCAGTCATGCAGCTGATGAGCTGATGATGGGGCTCTACACATTTCCTGCTCCAGGTTCTCTGAACTGGAGCCTGATGATAAATAAAGTAGTGATTCAGGAGTTTGGCTTGTAGGTTTGTCAGGCTGTGAATAAGCTGGCCATTCCTGACTCATTTATGTAGATCCCAGCTCTGCCCTGCTTCTTGGGGGATATGTGTGTATGTGTTGTAATGGGGGGTGAGCAAAGACAGTCAGAAACAGAGAGCTGTCTAGGGATAATTTCTTACTGTGGCTGCTGAGCATAGCTCTGCCATGGCTGCTGTAACAGAGTACCACAAAGTGGATGGTTGTAACCAACAGAACTTTTATGGTGCTATGGTTCTGAAAGCCCGTTGTCCATGACTAAGGTGTTGTCGGGTTTGCTTGCTGTTGGGGGACCTGTGAGAATCTACTCCCGCCCTGTAAGAGGCTGTCTTATATCTTCTTCAACTTGTATCTTCTTGTCACTTTCCTATACATTTGTTTCTGTGTTCCAACTTCCTTTTTTGACACCAGCCACACAGATGAAGGTCCATCCTAGAGACCACATTTTAATTTAGTCATCACTGTGAAGACCCTACCTCCAAATATAGTCACCTTCCAAAGAACTAGAGAGCAGGGGGTGGTCACAGACCTGTAATCCTAGCACTCAGGAGGCTGAGACAGCAGGATCAGGAGTTTGAGACCAGTCTGGGTTACATAGCAAGACCCTGTGTCAAAAACTCAAGGGGCCTGGAGAGATGGCTTAGTGGTTGAGGCGCTTGCCTGCAAAGCCAAAGGATCCCAGTTTGATTCTCCAGGACCCATGTAAGACAGAGGCACAAGGGGACACGTGCATCTGGAGTTCGTTTGCAGTGGCTGGAGGCCCTGGCGTGCCCATTCTCTCTCTCCCCCTCCCTGTTTCTATATCTCCCTCTCAAATAAATAAATAAAAATAAAAATATTTCTTTAAAAAAACCTCAAAAAATAGGGGCTGGGGCGATGGCTCAGCAGTTAAAGGTACCTGCTTGTAAAGGTCTGCATAAAATTCCCCAGAACCCATGTAAAGCCAGGTGCACAAAGTGGTGCGGGATGCATGCTTCTGGAGTTTGTTTACAGTGGCAAGAGGCCATGGCACACCCATACTCTCTCTTTCTCTCCTCTCTCTCCCCTTGCAAATAAATAAAAATATTTTGACATAAAAATAAATAAAAATTTGGGGCCTGGGGAGATAGCTCAGTTGAAGTACTTGCCTTGCAAGCATGAGGACCTGAGTTCAATTCCCTGAACCCATATAAATGTCAGGCATAGGGTGCATACCTGTAAAGCGCCCCCCTTTCCCCCCCCCCCCCCCCGCCAGGGAGGCAAAGACAGAAGGATCCTTGGGGCTTTCTGAGTAGCCAATCTAACCTCATTGATGAACTCCATCCAGGTCAATGAGAGACCCTGTCTCAAAGGAGGTGGACTGTTTCAGTGTTCTTGAGGATGACACCTGAGATTGTCTTCTGACCTCCACACGTACACACACTTGCATACTTGCATATGCATGCATATTTTTTTTTAAAGTCCAGAGGTTGTAAGAATTCAGCATATGAACACTGGTAGGGAAGGCATTCAGCTCATGCTATGTAAAGAACAGACTTCATGTTTAGGTACTAAAGGAATTTGGGGGAAATAGTCATTGTCAACAAAGTTTATTCCTTTTTTTTGGGGGGGGGTTTCGTGGTAGGGTCTCACTCTAGCTCAGGCTGACCTGGAATTTACTATGTAATCTCAGGGTGGCCTCAAACTCACGGTGATCCTCCTACCTCCGCCTCCCAAGTACTGGGATTAAAGGCGTGCGCCACCACGCCCAGCAAGTTTATTCCTTTTGTTTTGTCTCAGTTAAATGAATACTTTAAGGAGTGGGCAGGATGGTTAGCCACTTCAACTCTGGAAGCTCACTGTGACGTAACTTTCTGGATCTTACACTTATTTTTCTGGGTGGCACAACAGAGGTAAGGGCCCAACCTGGGAGTAGTGAATAATCTCATGTGTTTTTTTTTTTTTTTTCCTGAGACAAGGTTTCACATAGCCCAGGCTGGCCTCAAACTCCTGATTCTCCTTCCTCAGCCTGCTGGGATGGCAGTCATGATCCACTACACCTGAGTTTCTTGTGGGAGTTTGCAAGGAGGTATTTATTTATTTATTTATTTGACCAAGAAGGGGGGGAGAGAATGGGCGCACCAGGGCCTCGAGCCACTGCAAACGAACTCCAGATGCGCCCCTTGTGCATCTGGCTAACATAGGTCCTGGGGAATCGAATATGGGTTCTTTGGCTTTGCAGGCAAATGCCTTAACCGCTAAGCCATCCTTCCAGCCCTGCAAGGAGGTATTTTAAAGCCCAATTTTGGGAGGGTGCTTGTGCTGGGCAGGAAGAGCCTTTTAGAAGCTTTGCCATGGTTACGGAGAAGATATCTATAAGGAACTCTGTTAATGTGGTAACATTACCTAGAGACCAACTCCAGGTGATTGGTTAAAAAAAAAAATCTTTTGGTGGCCAAGAGATGGCTTAGTGGTAAGGCACTTGCTTGCGAAGTCTAAGGACTCATGTTTGACTTTCCAGATCCCACGTAAGCCAGACGCATAAGGTGATTCAAGCCTGCAAGGTTGTACATGCGCACAAGGTGGTGCACACATTTGGAGTTCGATTGCAGTGGCTAGAGGCCCTGATGTGTCAATTCTTTTTCCTTTTTCCTCATAAAAAAAAATTACAACCCCCCCAAAAAAAACTTTATGGAGCCGGGTGTGGTGGTGCACACCTTTAATTTCAGCACTCAGGAGGCATAGGTAGGATCACCATGAATTCGAGGCCACCCTGAGTGAATTCCAGGTCAGCCTGGGCTAGAGTGAGACCCTATCTTGAAAAACCAAAAAACAAAGACAAAAAAAATCTTTATGGAAGGTCTTTAAATCCTTTGGTGAAAAGGGGAAAGTTGATTGGAGCCAAACTTGGAGCTGGCTTGTGGGGACAGTGAGGGGAACAAAAATAGTTCTAGTCTGTCCAACCATCCAGGAGTTACACCCACAGAAGCCAGATTCATACCCTGGCAGGAACTGTGAAGGTACCCTGTAGTGATAAGCTTGTGACATGAGCTTGGGCCAAGGCTCATTTATGGAGCATAGGGGAGTCCCTGGTGGGCCGTGCCTTTGATGCCGGTAGCTGGGCTTCCCAGCCAGTAAAGTCACTGCAGTCTTTCATCAGTGGGACACCCAGGGCTTGGCGTGTCCCCCCCACCCCCCAGCATCAACTTGAGGCAAAGCCACCTTTGTCCAATTCTTGGGGGAGGTGGAAACCAGGTCCTGAGAGGTAACATTGGAAATTTCCATCCTCCCCTGGGGTTGTCATTTCCAGGTGAACACACTGGGGTTCCTGCCTTCTGCTGTCACATGGAGAGATGTTTATGGGGTGGATATGGGCATGGTAGAGAAACAGCAATGGCTGAGCCTTGGACACTTGGGGATTCAGTCTCTTTCCCTGGGTGATTGCTCTGCATCCACCTCCTGGTTTAGCAGGGAGAGGGAAAGAAAGGGGGTTAGGGTCTCATGCTGTAGAGGCCACTGCCTGAGTGGGCCAGATGTCTTGGAGCCTAGCATCAGGGACAGTTGGTCACCTCATGCTGCCCCTCTTATTCTTGCTCTGTCACTGGTTCTGTTGTGAGCCATGTGAGCATAGAGGCAGAGCCATGCTAATATCCCCCGTACCTGGGATCCCTGAGTAGTCCCCAAGATGTGCACATGTCACTTTCTTTGTTAAGGTAGTGGTCTCTCATAGTGACGTTTGGATGGGTTGATCCCTGGTAAAACTGAGCTGTGTATTGTGGAATGCTAAATTGCATCCTAGCTTTGACCCTCAAGGAGCCAGTGGCATCCCCTGCTCACCGTGGTGACATTGCCAAGTGTCCTCTGGGGACAGAGTTGGCCTCAGTAAGAACTGCTGTTGTACATGAGAAACATGGTTTTGAGGGAAAGGAAAAGCCATTTGAGACACTGAATTGCCACAATGACCTGCAGGGATTCAGCCCTCTGCCCCTTGATGTGAACGCTAAGTCCACTGCATACGGCCATCACCAAAGGTATTAATAGGGGCAGATTAAACAGTCATCACTCACTCCAGCACAGGCTGACCTGGAACTCACTTTGTAGTCCCAGGCTGGCCTTGAACTCACTACCTCTACCTCAATCCTCCTACCTCTGCCTCCTGAGTGCTGGGATTAAAGGTGTGCACCACTACACCCAGCTATAGGTGTTTGGTTGTGATGCAGGTTGAACATCCCTAGTCTAAAAATCCAAAATCCTAAATTTTCAATTTTCAAACTTTCTGAACATCCTCAGGTAGAAAATTCTATATCTAATATCACACAAAAAATATTGCATAAATTGGTCATGGTGGTGCATGACTTTAATCCCGTCACTTTGGAGGTGGAGGTAAGAGGATCACCATGAGTTCGAGGCCAGTCTGGGACTATAGAGTGAGTGCCAGCTCAGCCAGGGCTAGAATGAGACCCTACATCAAAAACAAACAGAAAAAAAAAAAAAAAAAAAAACCTTCAGGCTTTTTTTTTTTTTTTTTTTTTTTTTTTTGGTTTTTCTAAGTAGGGTCGCACTCTAGCTCAGGCTGACCTGGAATTCACTCTGTAGTCTCAGGGTGGCCTCAAACTCTTGACGGTCCTCCTACCTCTGCCTCCCGAGTGCTGGGATTAAAGGCGTGTGCTACCACACCCGGCCCTTTCAGGCTTTTTGTATGAAGTGTCTGTGAGACACAGATGATTTTGTTTATACTTGGGTCCTTTCTCCAAGATGTGGGGTTTGTTTGTTTGTTTGTTTATGCATGCATGTGTATAGTATGTGTGGTGTGTATGTGGTGTGGTGAGGCAGTCCCCACCTGCTCATCTGCAGTGCCTTGTCAGGTGTCCCCCTCATCACTTACCTGCCTGTTTTTCCTTATGATGGAGTCTTACTGATTCCAGGAAGATTGCTGTTCAAAAGCCCTGGCAATTCTCCTGCTTCTACTTCCCACAGGACTGCGGTGACAGATGTGTGTGGCCACACCCAGCTGTTTATGTAGGTTCTGGAGATTTGAACTTGGGCACTGCCAGGCTCCCATAGGCTTGCATGCTTGTGCAGGAAGTACCCTTAATTGCTGAGCCATCTCTCCAGCCTAGGTTTGTTTTGTTGTGATGTGTTGTGTTTTAGACATGGATTTTCTGTGTATCCCACAGTGGCCTGGGAGTCCTTCTGCCTCAGCTTCTCAAGTATTTGTTAGTAACAGGTATGTGCCACCACACCCGGCTCCTGAAGATCTTCTTGTGGGGCTGGAGAGATGGCTTAGCGGTTAAGCGCTTGCCTGTGAAGCCTAAGGACCCTGGTCCGAGGCTCGATTCCCTGGGACCCACGTTAGCCAGATGCACAAGGGGGCGCTCGCATCCAGAGTTCATTTGCAGTGGCTGGAAGCCCTGGCACACCCATATTCTCTCTCTCTCTCTCTCTCTCTTTGTCTGTTGCTTTCAAATAAATAAACAAACAAATTTTAAGATCTTCTTGTGTATCTGCAAACATTTCAGAATGCAAAAAGATATGAAATCTGATACATTTGTGGGCCCAAACATTTTGGATAAGGTAGAGTTGACCTGTTAGAGCTCATAGGAGGCCAGTGTTTGAATGGCTACTTCATTCTGACTTGAGGCCCAGACCCCTTTCAGCAACCTGAGAGGTGGACTTAATCCCTAATCAAGGTATCCCATAGGATGTGAGAGGGAAAATCCCATGGTGTCATGTCCTTGTGAGGGAGTTCCCACATATCAGAGTGGCTGACTCAGGCTGAACCATCAGGTCAGTGAGCCACCCCTCCCTATTTCCCAGTAACTCAGCTGGCAAAGTCCACTCGGGGCCTGACCCAAGGTTTTTGTCACAGTTGTCCTCCACGTGACAGGTGGGCTTTGGAATTTGTAGGATTTGCAGATATCACAACAAGGTTTTCTCTGCCCATCAGGACCTGCTTCCCAGTGGCCTTCTGCATCTTCACAGGTCACTTTAAAGACCAGAGCCTAACCGCTCATAGAACCCACCACTCTTTTCTTCCACTTGCAACCAGAGCCCATCTGCTTATCACAGACCTGGGCCCTGCCACTATTAGCTTAGCTCCCTCAGATACCTGTGGAGAGACCACCACGTGGGTCCTCACATTCCCTGAGATCCCACATAGTCCATATGACACACAGCCTAGGGATGTCAGATAGCATCATTCAGGTCCCAGTGCTCTGGCCTCAAAGTCCCTGGGACACCCTCATTTGACACAAATGGTCCTTACCATGTTTTGGGGGGCACGCCCAGCAGGATCTGACTTTCCCCACTTCAGCACCTCCCACATACCCACCCAGTGGCTTTCTTGCTGGCCATACTAAACTTCCCAGATCAGTCCAATCGCTCTGTTCCCTCATCACTCTCGCCTGGCCACTGTCTTCAAGCTCTTGGTATGCCTGGTTCCCTCCAGTTGCACAGGCCACTGATTCCCTGCCTCCTCATCCCAAATAACCATCCTGCTCTTGTGGGCTTGTGGGTCACCTCACACTACAGATGTTTGGGACCAGAGCTATCTTTGCTTTTCTGGGGTCTGCAGGACTTTGAGCAGCATTGCTGGCTTCATCCAGTAGCACCCCACCCTAGTGGTGACCATCAAAGATACCTGATGCAAGGGAATTCTCCATTGTTCTCTGCCAGAGTGCTTAGTGACTTGGGAAGTGCATCTTCTCTGTGGGTGGGTGTCATAAGCCTCCCTCACAGCCACATTCTCCTGCTGCCTTGCACCCAGCACTAGGCTGGTCTGAGGAGACACTGAAAGAACATTTACTGGTTGGAAAGAAAGGTGCAGTAACAACAGATGCCTCTCAGCATTTAGGAGGTTGAGGCAGGGGAATCACATGTTCCTGGACAGTCTGGGCTACAGAGTAAATCAACCCTGTCTCAAAAAGAAAACTAAAGACATTTAAAACAAAGAAAGAGGACTAGGGAGATGGCTCAGTAGGTTAAATGCTTTCCGCACAAACCTGAGAACTTGAGGTCTGATCCCTAGAACCCATGTAAATGGCAAGTAGTTGTGGCGACTGCCTATAATCCCAGTACTGGGGAGATAGAAATGGGATTCCCAGGGCAAGCTGGCTAGATAGACTAGATGAATTGGTAAGCGGTGAGCTCTGGGCTCAGTGAGAGACTCTGCCTTGCTAGATAGTGATTGAAGAACACAGCCCCTGGCCTACACACACACACACACACACACACACACGTGTACATGCAAAACCATACATACATGCACACACACCACGTACAAATGCAAAACAAACAAATGAAAAGAAGGTAAACAGCTACATGGGGACACAGACTGGAGAACGGCCTTGAGTCGCACGTGACAGAACATAGGGCAGAGGGTGCTTCGTGCTGGCTTAGGTGACTTTCAGGCACATACCTGGAGTTGGGTGTTGGACCCAGACCTGCCAGATAGCAGGGGTGGTTTGGGGAAGAAAGGTGGACAAGTCTTTTTTGTGGAGTCAGCAGGATATGCAGGGCCTTGTGATGCTCAAGCCAGGTAGAGAGAGGGTCACTCCTAGGAATGACCTTGAAATAGATCATCTGGTGTCTTCTCAGGCACCTGGGCACTTGTCCTGGGCCTGCCATTATAAGTGTCCACAACCTTAGTTTATGGAGTCTTTCACAGTTCTAGAGTCTGGAAGTCCCAAGTCCAGGTGACTTCAGGTCAGGCTTCTCCAGAGGCTCCCTCCTGTCTCCACCAGCTTCTGCTGGCTCTGTCTGGGTGGCCCATGGCTCGGGTAGCATCCTCCCCGCAGTCTCCATTCCTGCTTTCAAGTAAATGTGTTCTTTCTCATCATCTCACTCTTGTTCTCTGTTTCCTTCCCTTCCTCCCTTTCTAGTGTTTCTTACAACCCAAGTTCATTTTGTCTCAGGCTTTCTTGCGCTGGGATGATGCCTATGGGCGTAGCTAAGTGGTAGAGTGCTTGCCTAGCATGAGTGAGGCTCTGGGTTCCATCCTCAGCACTGGAAGGAACACCCCCCCCCCCCCAAAAAAAAAGTGCTGTGAACATAGATAGGTGTGTGCCACCGTGCTTCTGTTGTATCTCATAAGGTCAGTGGATTTAGGACCCATTCTAATCCGTACAACCTCATCTTAATTTAACACTTATAAATAGTCCTCTCTCTCCAAACAAGGTCACACACATCTTCAGGTTCTGACTTGGACACAGAGTCCAGGAGATGATGGCAGTGCTCCACAGCACATTGATTTGACCCTCCTGAATGCTGTGCTGAAGGTGCAGGCTCTCGCTTTGGCCCAACAGCATCATGGGGTGTGATCTCTAGCAAGGTCTAGTCAGATAAACATACTTCACATTTCCCTGAAGTTCTGTATTAGAACCTGGCCCAAACATATTCAACCCATGATGGATTCCTAGAGCCATTCACACTTGATTTTTATTTATTCAGTTTTGTTGCTGAGGATGGAACTCCTGGATTCTAGACCAGTGCTCTTCCACTGAGCCATGCCCCCAGCCCCTCATGGGGATTCTGATGGCAGGTGTGCTACCAGCAAAACATGCCCCAGCTCTTAGCTGGGGATTCTAGGCAAGTGCTCTACTGCTGAGCCACACCCCTAACCTCTTACCACTTTTTTTTTCAAGGTAGGGTCTCACTCTAATCCAGGCTGACCTGGAATTCACTGTGTAGTCTCAGGTGGCCTCACTCCTGAGCTGGGGTTAAAGGCATGCACCACCATGCCCAGTTAAGTCTCACCACTTTTTAAAAAATATTTTTTTTAAAGTCAATTTTTTGTTTATTTATTTATTTGAGAGCGACGGACATAGAAAGAGGCAGAGAGAGAGAGAGAGGGAGGGAGGGAGAGAATGGGCGCGCCAGGGCCTCTAGCTACTGCAAACGAACTCCAGACGCGTGCGCCCCCTTGTGCATCTGGCTAACGTGGGTCCTGGGGAATCGAGCCTCGAACCGGGGTCCTTAGACTTCACAGGCAAGCGCTTAACCGCCAAGCCACCTCTCCAGCCCAAAAAATATTTTTATTTTTATTTATTTATTTGACAGAGAAAGAGGGGGAGAGAGAGAGAGAATGGGCACGCCAGGTCCTCCAGCCACTGCAAATAAACTCCAGATGCATGCACCCCCTTGTGCATCTGGCTAATGTGGGTTCTGGGGAATCGAACCTGGGTCCTTTGGCTTCACAGGTAAATGCCTTAACTGCTAAGCCATCCCTCCAGCCCAGCCACCATCTTTCTTAAAAGTTAAGCTGCAGGATTTTCTCCTCCTGAGTCCCTGTCCCAGCTGACTCGGGAGTGTGCCCATCTTACAGGACTGATGTGGATACTGGGTGAGGGCAGTTCTGAGTTGTCTTCCAATTTTGATTTGCAGGTAGTGTGGCTGGCTTTTCAATTATTCAGCACCTCTATCTTTTCCATGACTCCATTGGATGTTTGTCAGAAAAATATTTAACAGCTGGGTGTGAAGGTGTGTATCTGGGATCTCAGCACTCTGCAGACTGAGATCTCAGATATTTAGGGATTTAGGAGGATGGTGAGGTCCTGCCCAGCCTTGGCTGCATAGCAAGACCCTGTCTCAAAAAAAAAAGAAAAAAAGAAAAAAAGAAAAAAACCTCAGTAGACTGACTGCAGGGAGGGGCGGGTAGGAGTGGAAGCATGCTGCATTCTCCATGCTGCGTCCTGGGCAATTCTGCTATAATGTTAGCCTTCCCCTTTTAGCTGGGGGATGATTTAATCCAGTAAACATGTGGCTTCAAATTATGGCCTTACATAAACAAAACCACCGCACTGCACTTTGCAGAGGCCCCATCTTGCCTCCTTCTCCAGTGAATTCTGAAACATATGCCAAAATGATGGTTAGAGCCCTGCTTTTCATGTGTGGGTCTGGGCTAGGTCTTGTTCTGATCACTCACCCGCACCCACATGGTTCCTATTTGGGTGTCGACTTGCAGTGGGTCAAAATTCCTATCTTCTATGAAGAGACTAAGGCAGGAGGATCCTGTGTTCAGGCTAGCCTCAGCTGCATGGCAAGATCTGTCTCAAAAAATAGATGCATAGAACATGAAATTTACCATTGTTAACATTTAGCAGATGCCACTACTTCTGTCTAGTTCCAAAACATTCCACGCCTCTAGAAGAAAGCCTCAGTACCCATTAGCAATCATGCCCCTCCCCTACCCTTGTGTCTAGGACAGCCACTAATCTGCTTTCTATGGATTTGCCTATTCTGTAAGTTTCATAGAAGTGAATCATATGCCACGTGGCCTCTCTTGCCAGGCTGCTTTTCCTTGGCATTACCGGATTGGTATTTGATTGGTTTTGTTTTGTTTTTAGACAGGGTCTCACTATGTGACCTAGGTTGGCCTCAGACTTGTGTCAGTCCTCCTGCTTTTTGGTCTCTCCAGTACTGGGATGACTGTCACAAGCCCCACCACACGTTGCTTCAGCTCATGGGATTTTCTTTGTTTTGTTTTGAGATAGGGTTTCACTCCAGCCCAGGTTGACCTGGAATTCACACTGTAGTCCCAAGCTGGCCTTGAACTCACAGTGATCCTCCTTTTGAGAGGTGAGATTAAGGTGTGCCCTATTGCTACTGGCCTTCATGCTTTTTTTTTTTTTTTTTTTTTTTTTTTTTTTGGGTTTTCAAGGTAGGGTTTCACTCTAGCTCTGGCTGACCTGGAGTTAACTCTGTATTCTCAGGGTGACCTCGAACTCATGGCAATCCTCCTACCTCTGCCTCCTGAGTGCTGGGATTAAAGGTGTGTGCCACCATGCCCAGCATTGTTTTTTAAATATATATATATATATATATATATATATATATATATATATATATATACACACACATATATATATATATGAGAGAAAATGAGTATGGATGCACCAGGGCATCCTGCCACTGCAAATTAATTGCAGATGTGTGTCATTTTATGCATTTGGCTTTACATGCGTATTGGGGAATCAAACCCAGGCCATCAGGCTTGGTAAGTTAGCACCTTTAACTACTGAGCCATCTCCAACCTTCATGTTTTTTAGAAAAATATTTTTTATTTATTTATTACAGAATAGGTGCACCAGGCCCTCTAGCCACTGCAAATGAACTCCAGACGCATGAGCCACCATGTGCATCTGGCTTATATGTGTACTGGAGACTTGAACCTGGGTCCTTAGGCTTCACAGGCAAGCACCTTAATCCCTTAAACCACCTCTCCAGCCATATTTTTTTATGTGTGCATTGTGCATACATGTTTGTTCATGTGATATGGATACATTTGTGTGTCTGTGTAAGAGAGAGAACATTATTTGTCAGAGCCTGCTGTGGCTAGCATGGGACTTCAGCCCGTGATTGCCATTTGACACAGCTGTCCCCCACAGGGGCCTCAAGAGTCTCAGTTTCGTGGTCCCAGGCATGCTTCCTTTCCGGGCCCAGCCAGGGGATTCTAGAAGTACAAGTTTCACATCCACTTATGACAAGGATGTCAAGCCACAGTCTGACAAATTTCTAGGTCCCAGGCTCCACAGACACTATAGGGAAGGTGTGCTGGAAGCCAGAAAAGCCTGAGTCCCTCTGAGAATGAAACCATTTCTCTGAGATTATGATAACCAAAACTGTGTGGCTATTCCCAAACTAAGCTGCTCCCTCCAAACAAACTGCCTATGAAAAATAACTCCTTGGAGATCCAGGGTACAATCAGTGGCACAGTGATTGCCATGAACCCACTAGTGAGAAAGGTGGTGGGGAAGGTGGAGGGGGCATGGCTCTGCCAAAGACTACCTGCCTATTGTGCTTAATGCTCTGGGCTCTATCCCCAGCACCATTGTAAAAAGAACTAATTAGGGACTGGAGAGATGGCTTAGCAGTTAAGGCACTTGCCTGCGAAGCCAAAGGACCCAGGTTCAATTCTCTAGTATCCGCGTAAAGCCAGATGCACAAGGTGGTGCATGTGTCTGAGGTTTGCTTGCAGTGGCTAGAGGTCCTGGCATGCCTATTCTCCCTCCCCCCTCCCACCTGCTTCTCTTGCTCTGTCAAATAAATAAAAACATTTTTAGAACTAATCAGAACCTCCTTGAGAGCCAGGTATAGTGCCTACAAGCCTGTCATCCTAGCAGTCAGTAATTTGAAGTTTGCAGCAGGAGTATCTCTCATTCAGGACCAGTCTGGAGGGCAAAGAGCACAAATAAAGGGAGTTGACATTATCAGATGTAGGTTAGGAATGGTCAGTACAAATTACAAGGAAATGGTCTCAGATTTAGCTGCCCGAAAAGTAGATATGAGCCACATTCTGCTCACTCACCATCTCATGTCTTTCTTTTTCTTCTTTTTTGAGACAGAGGCTCATATAGCCCTGGTTGGCCTAAGGCTTATTACATCGCCGAGGGTGACTTTGAACTCTTGATCCTCTTGCCTCTACCTCCCATGTGCTAGGATAACAGTTGTGCACCATCACAGCCAGCTCACAATGGGTTTACTGATATATTTTCCCAAAGTTAAGGATTACATTCATACACACACACACACACACACACACAGAATTGGGTGTGGTGGCACACACTGGTAATCCCTTGAGAGGCTAAGGCAAGACTGCTGAGTTGCAGACCAATATAGGCTATTGAACCAAGACCCTGTATCAAAAAAGTGAAATAAAACACAAAAAAATCCCCAGTGAGTTTTAGTGGGGATAAACCATATGGAAATCATTGCACATGCCTACCAGGCCCTGGTCACCTGTGGAACTGAATAATGTAGGGTCTCCCTGGCACTGTTGGGGAAATGGAATGCCCAAAGATTCTGTTTAAAGTGAAGTTGCCCTGATGCATAGTGGAAGCCTTACACCCTTTCCCCTTGCCCCCAGGGGACAAAGATAGTGCCAGGATGAATGAGTAAGGTGGGGACAGGCCAGGGATCTCAGATAGGTACAGGACATGTGGAAGGCCTGGCCAGTGTTTATTGGGTATGCAGTTAGGCCCAAGGGATTGTGGTACCCCACTGTGCACTGGAAGTTTAGGAAAAGTTTCTCTCTGACCTGACTGAGGGTGGTGGCAACTGGAAATCCCCCTGGGGTTTGGCTCATGTTCCTGGGCCTGCCTGACCCATGTACTAGGCTCAAATTGTGTCCACATGGGAGCTGAGGGGTGATAGTGCTATACCATGTCTGGCAGCCATGGACTTAGTGTGTGATAAGGAACCCCCACAGCAGCAGGAAGGGAGATTGTGATTGGTTAAGTTTTGTGTCAACTTGATCTGTTTACAAGTCCACAGACATTCCTCATAAGTGGGTCTCTGAGGTTGTTTCCAGGGAGGATTAACTAAAGGAGGAAGCCTTCTCTCCAGGGTGAACCCTTCCCCCAGAGTGGGTGGCCCCTCTCAGAGTGGGGGCTTTATCTAAAGAAGCTCTGGGAAGAAAAGTGTCCCTTCCTCCCACCTGGCTGCTAGTGCTGCTTGCTGCTTTCCAGCTGGACTGAAGACCAGCGGCTTTCCAGGAAGCCTCCAGGCCTTCAGTGCTGGATTGGGACTGCTGAGGCATCCAGCTACCGAATTTCTTGACTCTCAGACATGCAAACTGCTATTGTTGGACTGCTGTAAGATAATCCAATAAATTCCTTTTAATAATTCATTCTATTGGTTCTGTTCCTCTAGAGAACCCTGACCAATACAGAGTATGGTATCAGGAGTGGGGTCTAGAGAAACAGAATTGTAAGGATGGATTTCCCTAGTGGGCTTGGTGCTCTCTGGAATTGGTTCTCCAACTTCAGTGCCACTAAAGGCTCTACTGGTAATGAGGAGAGCGCTTTTACTGATAATAAGGAAGGCACTAATAATCCATGGTGTGAACTATTTAAAGAACTTTGTGAGATAGATATATTTGATGATCCTAAGTCATATCTTGTAAAGAGTGAGAAATTTAGTAATTCTGTATCTAAAACTTTTAAACATTTGTGGGAAAGTACTACGATGCTGGTTGGTTGCTTGTAGCATTTCTGGATAAACTATTATAGGAAAAGCAGAAGCTTAAAAAGGAAATTTCCAAGCTTAAGATTGACATACATGATCTGAAGGTTTCTAAGGGTGCCCTGGAGGAGAGTCTCTTCTCTAGCCAGAACAGGGCTCAAATTACAGAAAACAAAACCCAAGTAAGATTGTAAGATTGGCTAACTTACACCGTAACCTCAAATCCCAGCCTCACAGGCTATCAGAAGTTAAAGTGAGGGAACTGATTGGAAAAGAGTGGGACCCTAGGACTTGGGATGGGGATATGTGGGAAGAATCTGAAGAATCTGGGGACATTGAATCTCTCAGATTCTGAAGAAGTTGTTTTGTATGAGAATGTGACCTCCCTTTCCTTAGCAGCAGTTGCATCCCCACCCCCACCCCCTAAAATATTGCCCTCTCCACCCTTGCCTGAGGGAATTACTCCTTCTTTGGGGGACCAGCAATGACCCTCCCTGCTGGAGGTGCTGATGCTCCTCAGTGCCCACCATCTTCACCTCTAGGGGTATAACCAGACACAAGGCTAGGCAGGCCCTAAAGGTGAGATAGAAAGCGTGACTCAAGGGGAGGTGAGGTACACCTCTAAAGAACTTCAGTTTTCTAACGTGTACAGGCAGATCCAAGGTCTGTGTGTCCTGGGAAGGTTTGGATCATGCCTCTCTCTCCTGTGTGTTGGGTTTGCAGGTTCACCTCACACCTGTCTTGTCTCCATCTTGGAGATGAGGTACACGGCACTGTTTGCAAGCGGGTTCCTTATCCTCAGAATGGGAAAACTCCAAGGAGATCAGTCAGGTGGGGAGGATTCCCCAGACAGGTCCTAGGGGACAGATCTTCCCAAGTCAAAGCAGGCTCCTTGGAGGGGTAGTTGAGTGTCACAGGGCATATCAGGTTTCCCCCACAGGGACTCTTGCAAGTGATCCCAGCTTACTTCTGTCCCTGTCCACTGCCAGGAGCTATACCTCCTCCGTGATTACCCCTGGTCTTGAGCAAGTTTTATCAACTTCCTCCGGCTTAGGGTGGGGTGTGCTGAGTCTGTCCTGCAGCTGTCTCCATGGCTCCCCTCTCCTTCTGTTCTATGAGGGCACTTTGTGCAACAGGGGACCTAGAGCTGGACACAAAACTCCTGGGCCTACATTGGCAACATGATGCAAAGGGTGCCTGAGACTCATTCAGGGCCTGCAATGGATTGTTGGCTTCTCCTCAGGGAAGGTGGCTGTAGTAGTCAGCCTCAGGTTGCTAGGATGAACTTTCAGACCAGACACAGTTTATAGGATGAGAAAAGGATTTATTGAAGCGTACAGATAGAGGGGAAGTTCCATAATGACAGAAGAAACTGGCCCCCTTTCACAGGTCCATGTCCAGAGAGAAAAGCAGCTGTCACCATCACAGGCAAGCACACTTCAGGAACTCCAGACAAAGCTCCAGCACTTTGTTGCATAGTTTTAGGTTGGAATTCCAGGTCCGCCCCCACACCTTAGGGCTGGACCTTAGGATCTTCTCACAGTGACACCAAGTTACAAGCTTGAATAAAACTCCTGAATTGAGTGGGGCACTTGTATTCAAACTACCACAGTGGCCAAGACCACAGGTCACATATGGACCCTGTTGCCTACCCCTTCTGCCTTCTCACTGAGGCTCCCTGTACCTGGGAGTAGCAGGCAAATGCCAGTTTCACCCACACTACATGTGTCCAGGTCACATGGACACAATCCAGAGTTCACTAGCAGCTGGCAGGCACCCCCAAAAGTGGTAGGGCACACCCATCATCACTTACCTGAACTATTGTCCTGCAGGAGGTTGGCTCTGGGTGAGGCCTGGCTGTGCACATGCATATGTGAAAGTGTATGTGAGCACAAGGGGGAGGTGCATAGAGGCATGTGTGTGAATGGATTTGTACATACTCCTGTGTGCATGTAGGTATGGTGTTGCATATACTCATGCACCTGCATGCATGCATGTGTGGATGTGCCCATAAATGGGGTGCGTTCATGAGTGGGTAGGTGTTCCATGAGCTGGTGGACATGTCCACAAGTGAATGTGTCTACAGATGTGGGTGTGTTCTATGTGGGGGCCATGCACATGTTCATATTGACAGTGTGTGCTCATGAGCATGTGGGAACATTCATGTGTCCTTTGACAAATGTTTTACAGACAGCTGTGATTAGACATTCTACCATTTTGCAAACATTGGACTTAAATCCAGCTGTCGCTGGGCTGTAGCATTTTACAGAATCACCGTCATTGACTGACCTTAATATATAGGGAATGATTGTTCATGCATGATGGTGCACCTATGAACGACTGATTAAGGCAGAGAACTTCAGCTTGGGTCCCTGTGTTTCACTGTTCACCTTCTGTGGCTCTGTAGCCCCACCCAGAACATCCCATGACAGACTCTCAGAGTGACCAGAGAGCACCTGGACTGTTGGTGTGCTAACATGGTCATACTCACTCACTCACTGTGGTGTGTGAGGACAAGACAAGGTCTTGCTCTGTAGTCTGGGCTGGGCCTCCCTATCTTCCTATCTCAGCTTCCTGAGTAGTGGGATCACAGGTGTGCGCTGCCATACCTGGCTTTTTTGGGGTGAGTAGGGCAGTTTTTGATACAGGGTCTCTCATTATATACTCCAGGCTGACCTCCAAACTCATATCATAGTTTATAGAACAGTTCTGTGGAGGTGTAAATGCTGCACAGTACACCATGCTACTCAGTGTGGTGTTTACAGAGTTCTGACCTGAGCTGCTACCATGACCAAGGCCAGTTACACACTGATGTCTCTCTACCCACCTGCTTTATCATCATCCCTCTCTATCCTCATGTAGCTGCTAGTCAACTTCCTGTCTCTATGGACTAGCTTGCATGTTGTGAAACTTTATAAGCATGGAATCTTAAATTCAACTGAAGTGATATTAGAATGTGCCACCAAGAATGGATGATTCAGCAGCATAGCCCCCATCTCTGTCTATTCCAGAACATTTCCATCACCCCGAAAGGGGATTGACACTCCCTCAGCCCCTGGCAGTACTGATTGGCTTCCAGTCTCTGTTTGGAACATTTCCTATCACTGGATTACATACCATGTGGCTTTTTGTATATGGTTTCTGTCATTCAGTATCATGATGTTTTGTTTTGTTTTGAGAGGCTGGCCTCAAACTATGTAGCCACGGATGGTCTTGAACTCCTGATCCTTCTAGCCCCTCCTCCTGAGAGCTGGGATGACAGGTGTATACCTCCATTCCCAGTGTTTATGCAGTGTTGGGGGTGGAACCCAGGGCTTTGTGCATGCTAGGCAAGTGTTCTACACACTGACCATATATCCCCAGCCCCACAACATCATGTTTTCTGGGTATATCCACATTGTATTGTATACTGGTGCTACATTCCTTTCCATAGCTGAGTAATATTCCACTGAGTGGCTGGACCATATTTTATTGACCCACTCATCCATTGGTGGGTATTTAGTATTTCTACCTACTAGATTATATGTTTCATACTGTACACATTTAAATACAAAGAGCAAAGTTCCTCAGTCCTTTGGGTGTAGACCTAGGAGTGGAGTTGATGGATCTTTGTACTGTTTTGTGTAGGCTTGTTTTCAGCCCTGTATTCTCCATGTCGTAGTGAATATTCATATTGGTCTTTACAGTTTTATAGCTGTGTTGTGTTCCATCACAGGGACTGTTGGTTGATGGCCACTGAACCTTTTGGCGTTCAGGACTTTTAGGAACAGTGCCACTGTGAACATTCATGTACAAGTCTATTCTGGCATCTGCCTCATTTCTCTCCTTCATTTCTGTAGTGTGATTCCTGGGGAAGGAAATGTGGCATGGTATACTAGGTTTACGTTTAACCTTTAAACTTCTGGAGTGGCATGCCTGTAATGCCAGCGCTCAAGAACCTGAGACAGGAGGATTGTTGCAAATTTATGGCCAGCCTGAGCTACCTAGCAAGTGTCATGGCAGCCTTAGCTATGAAGCCTCACATGCTAGGCACATATGCTCCCACTGAGTTGTACCCTCTGCCCCAAATGATCCAAATGTTATTAAAATATATTTAACTGTTATCTCTTAAGTGGAAGAAAATAAATATCCTTCATTGGGGAACAGGTTTAAAAATTAAACCTCCCAGGCGGGCGTGGTGGCACACGCCTTTAATCCCAGCATTCGGGAGGCAGAGGTAGGAGGATTGCCGTGAGTTCGAGGCCACCCTGAGACTACATTGTGAATTCCAGGTCAGCCTGGACCAGAGTGAGACCCTACCTCGAAAAAAAAAAAAAAAGAAAGAAAGAAAAATTAAACCTCCCGTGTCCCTTATTATGCTTTGCCACTAACTGTCCCTCCTCCATTTTCCTAATACTTCTGCACAGCTGGATTTTTAGAGCGGAACTCATTTCATGGCTCCTCAGGCTTGTGGTGTTGACTCATACCTCTGCTAGGTCACAGGTCAGCAAACCTTTTCTGAAAATAACTGTTTTAGTCTTCCCATTCCTGTCTTCCTCGTCTGGCCTATGACCATTTTCCCTTGATATTGTGGCAAAACTAGGCACAAATACAGAAATGAATGTGCCAGGCTGCTTTCCAATAAAACTTTATTTATAAAAATAAGTGGTAGACCTGCCATACCTTTTTCCTTTTGCCCACTGTATTAGTTACCTTCTAATAGGCCAAAATGCTTGACAAAAACCAACTTAAGGGAGGAACAGTGTATTTTGCCTTACTGTTTCAGGTGCAGTCCATCATAGCAGGGAAGGCATGGCAGCAGGACCAAGAGCCAGTTGGTTATACTGTATTGGGTCAGAAAGCAGAGATGAATGCTGGTGCTCACTTTCTCCTTTCTATACAGTCCAGGACCCAGTCCATGGAATGGTGCTGCCCAGAGTTAGGGTAAATCTTCCCAACTCTGTTAACTTTTAAATCTAGAAAAGCCTAAACAGGCCACGAGGTTTGTTTACATGTTGATTCTTAGTCCTATCAACTTGATAGCAGAGATTAACCATTACATCTGTCTCATGAACAAATACCTCTTCATCCTTCAGAACCCCTCATAGAACAGTCCTCTCTTCTATCCCTCTAGGATAATGTTTTCTTCCTTGTCTCATCTACATGGCACTTGATACAATCACATTTACAGACCTGCTGGGCTTCGAGCCAAGGTCTCCTTTGTCCTTACATACCCTTAGCTGTCCTCATTTAATGCATGGTGAGCCCATATGTGACAACACTACATTTTTATGCCTTTTGCTCCAAGACATCAGGCAAGCTGATAAAAACATCAGCAATATTTTCTTTCCTGCAGCCTTCTAAAACTTTTTAAAAGTAAGCTTTGGTTTTTTTTTTTCCATGGCTGGGAGTGGCTCAGTAGTAGAACTCTAGTCTTGAGCATGCTTGAGCCCCTCACTACCACTTACTTAGACCACGCTGACCTTCATTTCCTTACAGCGGCAGGAGACGTGCACCGTGAGTTGGGGAGGCATGCTGAAGCCAGGCAGTGGGCAGGATGAGTGCGCAAGAGGCGGGCAGCTCCAGCCGCAGGCAGCAAGCCGCCTACCACCTGCATATCTACCCCCAGCTGTCCACCACCGAGAGCCAGCCCTCGTGCCGTGTGACTGCCACCAAGGACAGCACAACATCAGACGTGATCCGGGATGCCATCACCAGCCTGCAGCTAGATGGCACCAAATGCTACGTGCTAGTGGAGGTGAAGGAATCGGGAGGGGAGGAGTGGGTGCTGGACGCCAACGACTCTCCAGTGCACCGTGTGCTCCTGTGGCCACGGCGTGCACAGGACGAGCACCCACAGGAGGACGGCTACTACTTTCTGCTGCAGGAGCGCAATGCCGATGGCACCATCAAGTACGTGCACATGCAGCTGGTGGCACAGGCCTCTGCCACCCGGCGCCTGGTGGAGCGTGGGCTTTTACCACGACCACAGGCTGACTTTGATGACCTGTGTAACCTGCCTGAGCTGACGGAGGCCAACCTACTCAAGAACCTGAAGCAGCGCTTCCTGCAGCAGAAGATCTACACATATGCTGGTAGCATCCTTGTGGCCATCAACCCCTTTAAGTTCCTGCCCATCTACAACCCCAAGTACGTGAAGATGTACGAGAACCAGCAGCTGGGCAAGCTGGAGCCGCATGTGTTCGCCCTGGCCGATGTGGCCTACTATGCAATGCTGCGCAAGCATGTGAACCAGTGCATCGTGATCTCTGGCGAGAGTGGCTCTGGCAAGACACAGAGCACCAACTTCCTCATCCACTGCCTCACCGCGCTCAGCCAGAAGGGCTACGCCAGCGGCGTGGAGAGGACCATTCTGGGTGCTGGGCCTGTGCTGGAGGTGAGCTGGGCAGGGTCACACAGGCTCTCCAGAACTGGAAGCTTGGGGTCAGGGAGAGGGCACAGGGATAGACCTGCTGGTGAGAGCTTGGAGTCAAGGTTCCACCTGCTGAGCATGCACAAGGATTTCATTCCTGGCTCCTACCATATATGCGTAGGACCCAGCTTCCATTTCCCTGCTTACTGAGCACCCATGAGACTTGCATCCCATCCTAGCACGTACTGAGCATGAGCAAGACTCTAGGCAAGGGTTTGCTCCCTAGCACCTGCAGAGCATATGCAAAGGCCAGATTTCATCTCCTAGCTTCTGCTGTTGCCCAAGATCCATTCCCCCAGTGACTCTTGAGCATGCACATTGCCTCAGGTTATCGCCCCTCTCCTTACCCAGTGCTTACCTAGCATGCACATGGGGTCTGGGTTCCATTCTTCAGAGCTTACGGAGCATACACAGGGGCCTGATTCCATTCCTCCCTACCGTGTATGTATAATGCTCAGGCTAACTTGGAATCCACTATGTAGTCTCAGGGTGGCCTCGCACTCACAGTGATTCTCCTACCTTTGTTTCCCAAGTGTTGGGATTAAAGGCATGCACGACCATGCCTGGCCTTTTTTTTTTTTTGGATGCTCATGCACATGCATGCAGAGACTAAAGGAAAGATGCTGGATGTCCTCTATCACTCTTTTCACCTGATTTCCCTGAGATAGTTTCTCACCGAGCTGAAGCTTGCTGTTTTTCAGTTAAACTGGCTGACCAGAGTGCGCTAGTAATCCTCCTGTCTCCACCTACTCCAACATTGAGGTTATAGGCATGGATGGCTGTGCCCAGCTTTTTATGTGGGTGCCAAGGATTGAACTTGGGTTCTTATGTTTGCACAGCAAGTGCTGTTACCTACTCCTCAGCCCTGTCCTCTTTTTATAGCACCAGCTCATTTCTTCTTGCTGAATAGCATCCTATAACAGTGTTCCCTCAGTATCTGCAGGCTCCACATCTGTAGGTTCAACCAACTATAGATCAGAAATATGTTGGCGGGGGTGAGGGGAGTTGAGCTGTAGGAAGCATTTAGACTTTTTCCCTTGTCATTTGTCCCTAAGCAGTCCAGTGTGATAGCTACTTTCACAGTATGTGCATTGTGATGTCAAGATGATGTCAAGGCTGCAGGAGGATGTGTGTAGGTTCTGTGCAAATGCTGTGTCATGTGTATGAGGAGGTAGATTAGGAAGGGGGTGTTGTGTTCTCAGAGTGACCTGAATTGATCCCTCACCAAATACCAAGTAACACTGGCACGTGAATATGTCAGTTTCTTCATCTCCATAGGGTCCTGAGGCGGCTTCTTCCCAGGCAGAAGGAGTTGATGGTTCTCATCATTGTCCTCTGATCTCTTCTTAGCTGAGGGCTGCTGTGCACATTCACTGAAATCAAATCTAGCCAGTGCTTGCTGAGTCCATCAGAGTCCTCTTCCTTGCTAAGATCACTGCTAGAAATCAACTGGAGGTCATATGGCTTTAGCCCCTGTAGTGCATTTCTGATTTCTCTTGCACAGATGAGAATGCAGGCTCAATGTCATCTTTTGCATAAACTTTTTAAAAACCACAGAGTACTTTGACAATAGAATGTAGGTTTTCCAGGCTCAGTGTGGTTACCCACATAGCTGTCATCCCAGTACTTGGGAGGATGAGGCAGGCGGATCAGGAATTAAGGATCATCCTCAGCTACATAGTGAGTTTGAGGCCAGACTGGGTTACATGACACCCTGTCTCAAAAAACAAGACATAATAGATTTTCCTTTTTTATATTGTTTCCCCTGTGTTCATCAGCTTACCTACTCAGACCATCCTCCCATTCAACAGATACAGTAGTCCCCAGTTATTAGTGCTCAACCACCATCTGAAAATAATAAATGGACAGATGAAATCCATTTAGAAGTATGTTCATATTTTTTATTTTTATTTTACACACACACACACACAGAGAGAGAGAGAGAGAGAGAGAGAGAGAGAGAGAAAATGGGCACGTCAGGGCCTCCAGCCACTGCAAATGAACTCTAGATGCATGTGCCATCTTGTGAATCTGGCTAATGTGGGTCCTGGGGAATCGAACTTGGGTCCTTTGGCTTTGCAGGCAAATGCTTTAACCACTAAGCCATCTGTCATGGTATCACAGCACTGTGTTCAGGTGACCTTTATTTTACTTAATAATGGCCCCAGAGCAGAGTGAGGCTAGTGATATGGCAGAGGGAATCTGTGAAGTGCTTACTGTAAGTGAAAGGTGAAAGTTCGGGGGAGAGGGAAGGCAGTTGCATAGTGTTCACAACAACATAGGATTGTGATTGTTGCTTATTACTGTTTTTAATGTCACAGCACATTTAACTTTCAAAATTTACCCTAGGCTTGCGTAGGGGCAAGTATCTTATTTATGCTTTTGGATTTTTTTGGGACAGGGTCTCACTCTAGCTCAGGCTGTCCTGGAACTCACTTTGTAGCCTCAAGCTGACCTTGAACTCATGATGATCCTCCTACCTCAGCCTCCTGAGTGCTGGGAATAACAGCATTTGCCACCATACCTACTAGAAAACATCTTATATCTGGGATTGCCACTATCTGCATTTCAATTTCAGGCAGCCCTTGGGGTATGGGAATGTGTCCCACACGGGTGAGTGAGGCTGCTGTCCTGTCCACTGATGGGATAGAGGCTACTCCAGCTGTGTGATAGCCAGAAGCATTGCAGAGGTCTTGGTGCATGCAGCTGTCACCTTGGCAAAGTGTAGGCAGACTGTGAAATAAGCTCCCAGCTGGGGCCCAGGATGCTGTTGACCAATAAGGGTGAGGACTAGAATGAGAAGGTGACACCTGTCAGGATTGAGCCAGAGACACAGCAAGCACAGAGGCCAGGAGTCTGCCAGCCTGTGCTAGGGGAGTAGAGGAGAACCAGTGAGGGACCTGAAACAGGCTGCAGTTGAGTGAAGGAGAAGTTGAGCACAAGGGAACCAGCAGGCAATACATGGGGGTGAGATTGAGCCTATGAGCTGTGGGTGACATAGGTTCTGAGCAGAGATGGAACATAATACGCCTCTCAGTTCTGGAACTGCTCTTTGTGGAAGCACTGGGGTCTCCCAGCAGGTAGCCAGGGCCACAAAGGGTACACTAGGATCATAGCATTTGTACTTGGTGCCCATGCTAGTGAAAAATTGTGAGTGGAAGATGGCCAGATGTTGGTCAGTGTTTGCTGATAGCCAGTTACCATTATGCAATTGGGCAAATGCCTGTCCCCCACAGGGGGCACACCCAGCCCTCAGATCTTAGCAGGACATGCCCAGAGGCTAAATTTACTCTTGGGTCTGAGTTTAGTGTACATTCTCCCATTGCCACATGCCCACAAGGACTCTACAGGTCCTAAGGAAAGATCATGCCCCATAGACAGTGGCTTCAGGCAGCAGGAGCAGTTCCCATGGTTCTGGAGGCAATAAGTCCAAAATAAGGTGTCCTAGGGCCACACGCTCCCTCCAAAGGCTCCAAGGGAAGGTCCTTCCTGCTCTGCCCCTTTAGCTTCTGGTGGTCCTTGCCTCCTGTCTCTGCCCCTCTCATTCCAGTTGTCTGTGTAGTTGCTTGACCTTTTCACAGTAAGGATATCAGTCGTTGGATTTAGGACCACCTTCTTCTCCCAGTTTGGCCTCATTCTGACTAATGACATCTACACAGACCATTGCTGTGGCTTGAGAGTGTGGTCCCACAGGTTCCTGTGCATGAGGTTTGGTCTCCAGTGTGACAGCACAGAAGGTCAGTAGGCCCTGGGCACCAGGCCTGGAAGGGACTAGTGCAGATTTCTGTGGCAGCAGTTGAGTTCTAATGAGAGTGAGGGGTGGCCCTGTTGCATGGGGCACATGTGTGTCAGTCAGCTTTCTGTTGCCAAGACACACTTCTGAGATGAAGATACTGAAAAAGAGGAAAGGGTTATTATGGCTCTAGTTTTGGAGGTTCCAGTATGTGGCTTGTTGGTCTGCTCCTCTGGTAGCTCAGTGTATTATGGTAGGAATGTGTGGCAGAAGTTGTTCACCTTATGGTGGCCCAGAAACAAAGAGAAAATGGGCTGGATGCTGATGTCCTCTTTGGGGATGCATCCCCACATAATCATATGATCCTGCCAGTCCCCACTTCTTTAAATGCTCCACTACCTCCCAGTAGTACCACAGACTGGGGACCAACCCCTCAACGCATGGGCCTTTTGGGACATTCCAGATCCAAATTGTAGCATAGCTGGTTCCCTTTCCACTTCTCTGCTAAATTCTGACACAACTATGGAGCCCTCACCAAATGCCTGACAGACGGGACCGCCCAATATGGGACTTCTTGCCACCAAAACTCTGAGCTAAATGAACACTTGTGTTCGTGAAGTATTCAACCTCATGTGTTTTGTTATACCACAGCCAGTGGATTCCTACAATCCTGTTTTTAAATGAGATTATGGTCACAGGTTCCAGAGATAAGGATATGAATCTAACTTTTGTATGGGACACATGATAGCTCACAGATGCCCCTCATAGAACAGTTGGTGTCATTTGGTGACTTTGCTCCCAAGGACCTCCCCCTGGCTCTACAGTTATCCTGGTGCCAGTGAAGCTCCTGTCCAGTCTCCATGCCTGCAGCTGGTCTCCCTCAAGGACTCTGGCATAATTCTAGACAGTGTCATGGATCGCTATCAGTCAGTCACCCCACGTGAGTCAGATGCTGATCATGTCGGCTTCCTTCTGTGGGCCTCAGCCACAGCAACAGCCAGGTCACTTTTCCTCAGAAGTCACAGGCAGAGATGATGATGTTTTTGCCAGGTTCTAGTATGAACCTAAGCCAGTCCGGAATGCCTGCTGGTATAAGGATCCTGTGGCTTGATCTCTGCTGGGCTTGGAGAAGTATGGGTACCATGGGTGTCTGGAGTCTGGCTGCTCTCTGCAGAGGAGCATCCTGTGCTCTGAGGGGCTTTCACTCTTGCCACCCCTCTAGGTGTCAAGAGCACCCCTTCTGCAGGTATGGCAACCAGGATGTCCTCAGACCATGTGAGTGTACCCTGGGAGACTCCCTGCGTGAGAACTAACACTGTATCATGTTATCTGGAGAGACCCTGACATTGCAAAGTTCAGGCGCTTCACACACAGATTTCATCCATAAGTTTTTCTCATTTATTCATTCATTTGGTTTTCTGGCACAGTCTCTCATGTAGCCCAGGCTGGCCTTGAACTCATTATGTAGCCAAGGATGATCCTATTGTCTCCACTGTCAAAGTGCTGGGATCACTGATATGGGCCACCATGCCTGGCTTTCTTTTTTGCTTTGAGGCAGGTTTGGTTTTGTAGGTCAAGCTGATCTCAGGCTCTCAATCCCCTTGCCTCAGCCTCCTCAGTGTTGGGTTATAGGCACAAACTACCATGCCTGGCAAGATCCTTATCTTAATTGCACCTGCAAAGACTATTTCCAGATAAGATTGCCATGACATCCACCAGGAGCCAGGACTTAATATGTTTTTTTTAACTTTTTATTTTTATATATTTATTTGAGAGAGACAAATAGAGAATGGGCACGCCAGGGCCTCCAGCTGCTGCAAACGAACTCCAGATGCATGTGCCACCTTGTGTATCTGTCTTACGTGGGTCTTGGGGAATCGAACCTAGGTCCTTTAGGCTTTTCAGGCAAGTACCTTAATTGCTAAGCCATCTCCCCAGCCCAATCTGTCTCTCTCTCTCTCTTTTTTTTTTTCCCCCTCTGGATGCAGGTGTGTGTATGAATATGTATGTGGAGGCAAGGATTATATATTAGGAGTCTTCCTCAGTTGCTGTTCACTTCATTTTTGTTTTTGTTTCTCAAGCTAGGGTCTCGCTCTAGCCCAGGCTGACCTGGAATTCACTATGTAGTCTCAGGGTAGCCTCAAACTCACAGTGACCCTCCTGCCTCTGCCTCCCAAGTGCTAGGATTAAAAGCATGTGCCACCACAGCCAGCTGTGCCTGACTTTTATGTGGGTCCTGTGGTTTAAACCTAAGTCCTCATATTTACAAGGCAAATACTTTACTGACTGAACTATCTCCCCATCCCAGGACTTGATACATATTTTGGGGAGGGTCACAACTCAACCCATTGTACATTTGTTCCCTGGGTCCTGTTTGCCCTTCCTCATATCACTTCCCTGTGTCTTCATGTCTTCAGGTGAATTCTTTCCCAGGTTCCAGTCTGCAGAAGGCCAAATATCCCCAGAACTTGCAGTGTTGGCTGTTTTCTCAGCTCTCTAAAGGGAGAAGTTGTTTTGAGGTTAGGGTGTCACTGGGCACCACCCCCCTTCTTGGACATGGCTTGCAACCTCGCTGCGGGTCAGAAAACAGGAAGACAGTGCTGTAGAAAGCTGGTTCCCATCAGCTGATGTCCCCATATGCTAAAGTCCACTGTGACTTCCGCCATTTCAAAGGGTTTGGGGACAGCAAGAGCTGGGACCTTACTCAGCAGGCTCTCCACACCACCCCAACTCCAGAAAAGAGATACTTGTGTGGGGCAGCGGGTTGCTTCAGCTGAGGAGGTCAGTGAGTGATCTGGGGTCCTGCATGAGCATTGGGGACCCCGTTGTGTGCACTCCTTGACAACCTGGCATTCCTCGACATAGTAGCCCCATGGCATCAGTGCAGGGTTCACCCCAAAACACTTCGAGAAAATGCCCTCCCCTGCCCAGGGTATAGACTGGGTGCCCTTAATGTGTTTCAGACTCCAGCACCCATCTGCATGACTGGGGCTTTGATTCTGAAAGCAGAAATGAAATGAGGATCCTTCTTCAGGCTTTTTCCCAAAGGGCTGTGGCCTCGACAGCCAGTAACCTATGCCAGGAGAGGAGACTGAGAAGGTGACAAGCTGCTGGCACAGCCAATGTAGCATGAACTCTTACCGGGGGAGAAGCCAATGAGTGCTTGCTCCCCCAGGTAGGGAAGCACTTCCCCCAAAAGACTAAAGTCTGATTCCATCAGAGTTTACCTTGGTGACCCAATTAACTTATTGGATTTACAAAGTATGAGTAAGAGGTTACTTACAAATGTGTGGACACCCCAAAGCAGCCGTAGCAGAAAAGTCTTATCCCAGCCTGGATGACAACTTCCACACAGCTATATGGATGGAGCTCCTCATCCCTTGATCTCCCACCCCCCCCACCTCTCTTCCCTTGGGTTCATGAGACCTGTGGTAGTTTGAATAGATACCCCCCCCCCCAATAAATTCAGGAGTTTATTAAAACTTCTTGGATTTCCAGGCACCTGGCTGGAGGAGGTATCACTGGGTGGGTCTTAGGGTCCAGCTCTAAGGTGTGGTGGTGGATTTGCAATTCCAGTCTAAAGATATACAGAGTGCCTGGAGTTCCTGAAGCGTGCTTGTTTGTAGTGTGGCTTTTGGGTTTTCTCTCTGCTTAGATCTGTGAAAGCAGGCCAGCTTCTTCTGCCATTATGGAACTTCCCCTGGATCTGTAAGTTTCAAAAACTCCCTTCTTCCGTAACTCTGCCTGCTTAGTGACCTGAAGTTGTCTGCTACAAGACCTCACTACATGCAGCTGGTGCAAGACATTTCTGAGTTCTCAGGTGAAGGTCTGATGACCCTTCCTACCTTCCTTCTGTGGGGTCAACAGGCCCAATCTCAGTAGGCCTTGTGAATGGTTATAGCTGCTTCTGATAAAGATGGTGATGGTTGTTTGCCTTGGAGGACTGTGTCACACAGTAGGTAGGGTCCCCCTATAGGCACAAGTGTTCCACACTAGAGAAGGGTCCTGGAACTTGGTGCTGCTCCAGAGGTCCTTTGGATCCCCAGATGATCCTGTTCTGAACTGACCATGATTTGTGCCCATCACACTTGGGACTTCCTAGAGACCAAGCCCAGTCTCCAGTGACCATGACACCTTCGGCCCCTCTTCCACCAGCCTGGCTGCTAGTCCTATTCTGACTACTATGGTACCTGGTGATCATGTGAACACCATTGTCATGATCCTCTTGACTTTTACCCTCAGGCATACCTAACCAGTATGCTTTTCCCTAAATCCTCTAGGTGAGGTGTGGGTAGACAAGCCACAAGTCTACAATAGGGAATATCTCACTGATGTAAGGTACCCGGGCAAAGCCAGCCAGCCAGGGTGATAGAGATTTAAGAAGAGTCAAGAGCCAGGAGTGTGCTAACTCCCATGTTTTAGCCTGTGTGGTAAGGGTTTTGTTTATAAGCTTTGAGATTCACTGAGGTAAAGTGTGTGGTTCAGTCAAGTGTAGTGGCACACACCTGTCCTCTCAGTACTTGAGAGGTGGAAGTAAGAGGATCCTGTGTTTGAGGGCAGCCTGGGTTGCATAATAAGAGCCAATCAATCAGTCATCTATGCAGTTAGTGGCCGTTACGGCTTGGATCTGCATTACATGCTGGAGATTTGCCCCAAGGTGACAGTGTTGGCCTAAGAAGTGGTTGTGGGACCCCAGTCTCTTCTCTGGCCTCCGGCTTGCCAGTGCATTTACTTGCTCACATGTACACTCATGTCATGTGTACCCTGTCATGTGGTATAGCTTACAGGGCCAACACTGTGGTCTTAAGCTTCAAGCTGTGAGCTAAATCTTTTCACTTTATGAGGTCAGCCCATCATAAAGCAGGTGAATACAATGACATTTGGTGCATTTAAGATCTTTTAGAGCCATCACCTTCTGTCTAGTGCCAGAATAATCCATTCCCCCCAAAGAAGACCCCTGTCCATCAGGAGTCACTGCTTAGTCCCTTTCCACAGCCCCTGGAAGCCCTTGATCTCTGGATTTGTCTGTTGTGGAGCTAGCATATGAATGTGGTCAGATACCATGTGGCCTTTTGTGTCACTTCTGTCACTCAGAATCATGTTTTCAGGGTCCATCTATACTTTAGTGTGTGTTAATGCTCTGTTCCTTTTCACAGCTCAGTAATAGTCTGTTCTGGGGGCAGACCATGTTTTTCTCTACTCTCTCGCTCTGTTAAGAGTTCTTTCTTGACATGGCTGATTGTCTGGTTAGGTTTCTCTGGGGTCCAGGCTCCTTTCTTCCCTGCACAAATCTCCACTATTTAGCATTCTTTGCCAGAGCAGTATCATGAGGTTGGGGGTCATTCACATGAAGATGATCCCTTTTGCCCTCATGGACGAGGAGAGCCATGACCTCCAGCAGCCTGCCAAGGGTGGCTTGGGGGCAGGAGCCACTGAAATTTCCCTGGGCAGGACCAGGGGCAGGAGAGGGAATGGTAAACACCTTGGGACATGCATCCACAGTGCCAACTTGGCCTGCCAAGAGATGTGTGGCTTTGGCTTGCCACACAAGCAGGCTGGGGCCCCAGAAGCAGGCAGCACCATAAGCTCTTGTGCTGCCTGAATAGAAGTATCAAAGCCTGGCAAGAGAAGGGGGTCCCAGAAGCCAGCCCAGACTCAAAGTGGAGGCTGATATTTGAGCAAGGCCTGGTTTTTGCAGAGCCAAGGCAGGAGCCACAGATGGCTGCAGGAGTCCCATTGAAGGACTTCTCAAGCCAGAACTGAGCGCTGGTAGCTCAAAGTCCCCTATGACCCAAGTGATCTCCTTAGAAGGTATCTGGTTGCATGGCCCAGCCCAACAGAGACAGGGAGTAAGCTGAAGTACCCGACCTTTCCCTGCCAGTCATTGAGGCCGCAAGTCTTCCGGGAGGAGCAAGGGAACCATGAAGCTCAGGCCTTGAACAGATCCTTCAAGGCCTGAGCCACAGATAAGTAGCTCTGGATGGGTCATGGCTCAGAGGGAGAAGTATAGGGTGACTCTCAGCCAGGAGACTGAGGTTGGAGTGTGTGCAGGAAGGGCCAGGCTGCCACAGTGACCCAGCTGCAGCCTGGGAGCTTTTATTCCATATTCCATCTATCTGTTTCCTGGCCCAAGCCCTCCATGGGCCTGGTTATGTCCTTTATGTTTGCAGAAGTATTGTGGAGTGTGAGTACCAAAGAGTGTTTATCTTGTGGTCAGCCAGGAGGAAGGAAGGTCAGGGCATTAGCAGGCAGCCAGCTGGGGCACTGAGAGGTCTAACATGTCCAGTGCTGAGGAGAATGGGCTGGGAGTACAGGGGTCGCCAGATGTCCACCTGGGGCACAGCTGCTTTGGCCTTGGGGTGGACATAGCACTGTGGGGACAGAATTGGGGCTTTTAGAAGACTCTATCCCACCCTGCTTATGTCCAGAGACCAGGCCACTTGATAAGTCTCAATGTGAGTGTCAGGGTCTGCAGCCCATAGGAGAGGGAGGGGATCAAGGAAGTAGAGCAGGGCCAGAGCCCTGGGTTACTGAGCCCTCAAGGGACAGATTGATGTGGTACCCCAGGAAGGTGGCCAGGGGAGCAAGAACTGGAATTTGTGGCTGCTTTTCTCCTCAGGGTATGTGCACCAAAATAGGGAGACGCAGCTTATGGGGAACCACTGAACAAGCAGAGCAGCCCCAAGGAGGAGCTGGTGCCTGGCAGGAGGGAGCCAGGCAGGCAAGTCACATGGAGGCCAAGAGTATGAAGACACCTCCAAAGATAGGACACTCAGCAGGCAAGGTCACCCTTCCTAGTCTAATCCATGTTCCCTCCTCCACACTGTTGATGCTCTGATGCCCTGTTGCAGTCTCTGCCTGCTAGATGCTAGTCACACTCCAGCATTTCCAGATGTTAGTAGCATCCCTGAGGAGTGCAGTGGCCCTTGTAGGAACCTCTCACTTCAGACCAGCTATTTGCAGGTAATGTCTAAATGTTAATCAATGTCCTTCAAGTGTATTCATGATGTTCTGTTTTCTGGCTGTGATGTGCTGCTACAGTTACACATCATTGTGGCTATATTGGCACCTTTGTGGGAAAATCAGGAGGTGACCAGTGCAACCTGTTTCCTTCTGGCCAGCCAGACCCCTGCCAACCCATTACTGTCTACAGTAGAAAGGTCCTTGCGTTGCTAAGGACCAGAGATTGCTGCATTTGAAGTTTTACCCAAGTCTGGTCTTAACAGTTGATTTTGAGCAACATGGACTCTACTGTATTTGTTAATTTACTGTAATTATTAGGACTGTTTTATGGTGCCAGTGACCCCTCTTCTCTCCAGAAAAAAAAAGAGTTTGATGCCCCAAATTACACTTAGGACACCCAGTGCTTAGAAGTGAAAACCCTGTGGATTTTCTTTTTGTTTTGATAACAGGGTCTTCTGTAGCTCAAGTAGCCTCAAAATTGCTGTGTAGCTGAGGATGGCCTTGAATCCCTGATTCTAATATCTCTACTTCCTGAGTGCTGGGATGACAGACAATTACCAGCACACCCAGTTTATGCAGTGACGGGAATGGAACCCAGGGCTTCAGACATGGTAGGCAAGCACTCTCTTCACTGAGCCGTAGCCACAGGCCACTGAAGACTGTCTTGCAGATGAAATGGGTAGTCATCTTCCCTCCTCCATGGTTTTGATTTCGACTTTCAATTACCCATGATGACCTGCAGTTTGAAAAGATTAAATAGAGGAGAGTGGGAAGATGGCTCGGTTGGTAAAGCACTTGCCATGCAAGCACGGAGATCTGAGTTTGGATCCATAGTGCCAAAGAAAAAGCTGGATGCAGTGGCACGTCTGTAATCCTAGCACTGAGGAGGAGCTTTGGGCTGACTGGTTAGTCTAGCTGAATCAGTGACTTCAGACGAGAGACCTTGTTTCCAAAAAGAAGGTGGTGGGCTGGAGAGATGGCTTAGCGGTTAAACGCTTGCCTGTGAAGCCTAAGGACCCCTGTTCGAGGCTCGATTCCCCAGGACCCACGTTAGCCAGATGCACAAGGGGGCGCACGCGTCTGGAGTTCCTTTGCAGTGGCTGGAGGCCCTGGCGCGCCCATTCTCTCTCTATCTGCCTCTTTCTCTCCCTCTCTCTCTGTCACTCTCAAATAAATAAATAAAAATGAAAAAAAAAATGAAAAAAAAAAAAAAAGAAGGTGGTACCAGGGGTGGTAGCACATGCACGGCTTTAATTCCAGCACTGGGAAGGCAGAGGTAGGAGGATCACTGTGAGTTCAAGGTCTGAGACTACATAGTGAATTCCAGGTCAGCCTGGGCTAGAGAGAGACCCTACCTCAAAAGGGGTGGGGGATGAATGAGGGAGACACCCAACATTGACACATGGGCCCACACAGATACTGACAGTCATGCACATATAAACCACATACATGTTGGGCTGGAGAGATGGCTTGGTGGTTAAGCGCTTGCCTGTGAAGCCTTAGGACCCCAATTTGAGGCTCAATTCCCCAGGACCCACGTTAGCCCGATGCAAAAGGGGGTCCGCACGCATCTGGAAGTCGTTTGCAGTGACTGGAAGCCTTAGCACGGCCATTCTTTGTCTCTCTCTCTCTACCTGCCTCTTTCTCTCTATGTCTGTCCCTCTCAAATAAATAAAAATTAAGGAAATATTTAAAAAAATAAAAATAAACCACATACATGCACAACAAAAAGAAAATACTAATGGAAAATTCATAAACTAATCAGTTTTGGCTTTGGTGCTATTTTTATTAATAAGCCTGATGTCATAGTGTGCGTACGCTTAGAAAAACCATGATACACGTAATATTTGGTACTGTCTTGGTTACAGCTGCCCACTGAGGGTAAGGCAAGCCCCTTATGCAAAGACACCTTGAATAGGGGTTTACTGAAGGAGTTAGCACTCTGACAAAGTTAGCACTCATTCTCTGTGCCATGAATTTTGTTCTTTCCTCCATACTGTTATCCCCAGGGATACATTTTTTGTTTGTATTGGAGACCAAGTCTTGCTATGTAGTCCAGGCTGACCTGGAATTCGTGGTCCTCCTGTCTCAGCCTCCTGAGTACTAGGATGACAGGATGTAACACCGTGCCTAGGAGGTTTCACTGCCTGTCCTCCTGATCACTAGGATGACAGGATGTAACACCGTGCCTAGGAGGGTTCATTACCTTTCCAGTATGCTAGCGTCTGGCAGGTGACATCCCACAGATTAAATATGTCCACATGTTTTATACAAATATAATTTAATTGGCACATAGTCATGGCCCAACAACCATCTCTGATGGTTTTCTCCTCAGCAAGGCAAATCTGAGTTGTTTCAGCAGTAATATACTGTGGGCCACAGAGTCGGAAATATTTACTATCTGGCCCTCTAAAGGAATGACCCTTGAAATGCTGCCTGAGTACAAATGCACACACCTGTCATTCCAACACTGGGAGGTGAAGGCAGGAGGATCAGAAGTTAGGCCAGCATCAGCTACATAGAGTACAAAGCCATCCTGGGCTACATGTGGCCTTGTATCAGAAAAATAAAACTAAAAAGAAAGGTTTGCTTCCCTCTATCAAGTATAGTCAGCCTTCTGTGTCCGTGATGTGGAGGTTGTATTCAGGTGTCCTTTATAAATTTAGGTGTTCTGAATGCTAGGTCCCCAGCTAATGGTAATTTGGGCATTAAAGCCTCCTGGAGGCAGTGCATTGTTGGCGGGCGGCCTTATGGATTTTATAGCCAGCTTCTTCTTGCTAGTGTTTGGCACACTCTCATGTTACTGTTGTCCCCCTGGTGTTTCCCAGGAGGTGATGTCAACCCTCTGCGCATGCCATCATTATCCCCTGCCATCATGTAGCTTCCCCTCAAGTCTGTAAGCCAAAATAAACCCTTTTTTTCCCCACAAGCTGCTCTTGGTTGGGTGTTTTCTGCCAGCAATGAGAACCTTCTGTAACATATGGGTTCCATATCTACAGATTCAATCTACTATGGCTCAAACATGTTAGAGGAAAAAATTATAACTACGGGCTGTATGGTGGTTTAGAGGTAAAACGCCACCTGCCTAGAAGCCACAGTGAGGGTTTGGGGGTGTTAGTGTATGGTAGGTAGAACTCCTGCCTAGATGCTCCTCCAGTGAGGGGCTGGCATGTGGTTTGGCTGTAGTGCACTTAGCATTACTGAGGCCCTGGGCCAGGTTCCACCCTCCAGTGCAAGAAAAAAATAATAATAATTGTGTCTGTACTAAACATGAACAGATCCTTTTCCTTATTGTTCTCATTAGCTTTTCTTCACTGTGCAAAGCACTTCAGATAAACAAGGTAGAGGCGGAAGACCTATTTTGGCTCATGGTTTGAGTGATTTCATCTGTGGTTGGCTCCATTAGTGTGAGTTGAAGCAGCACGTTATGGTGAGAAGAGCATGAGACAGGAGGTGTGTGTACTGTGTGGTGACCAGAAAGCAGGGGTGGAAGACAAGCTATAGTTCCCAGAGGCACCTCCCCAGGGCCTCTTTCTTCTGAATAGACCTCACCTTCTAGAGTTTTCCCTCAGTAGTCCATTATGTTAGAACGCATCCATGCATTCATTTGCTGGTGAAATCAGAGCCCTAGTGATGCAGTCATTTTGGACATGATTATTGTCCAACCTTCTGTCTCTGTGTAATATTTTGCTGAATTATTTGTGTGGGGGAGATGACTTGATGCTCCTGAAGACTTTGTAGCATCACTTTGTGGGTATTAGGAAATCAAACCTGGGCCTGCAGGCTTTGCAATCAAGCTCCTTTAACTGCTGAGCCATCTCCCCAACCCAGGACCAAGTCTTCAACGCTTATGATCCTCAGGAGGGCATTCCAGATTCAAGCCCTAACACCCAGTATTCCCTAAGCAGTGCAATACAAAACAAACAAACAACAACAACAACAAAAAAGCATACAAACATACACACAGCAATTACAGTGCCTCAGGCCTTTTTTTTTTTTTTTTCTCGAGGCAGGATCTCACTCTAGCCCAGGCTGACCTGGACCTCAAACTCACAGTGATCCTAAAGGTATGCACCACTACACCCAGTGCCCCAGGCCTTCTAAGTCACTGAGAA
Source organism: Dipus sagitta (assembly GCA_036346955.1). Classification (NCBI taxonomy): domain Eukaryota; kingdom Metazoa; phylum Chordata; class Mammalia; order Rodentia; family Dipodidae; genus Dipus; species Dipus sagitta. The sequence continues at coordinate 218,917,434 of CM070770.1, forward strand.
GGGGGTTCTAAGGTTTGTGGAGGGTGTGTGCAGGTTCTGTGTAAACACTGGGTCTTGGCTGCTGATTTTGGTCTCCCAGGGGTCCTGGAACCAATTCCCTCAAGATACTGAGGGATGACTACTTACTCCGGAATCCTGTAAAAATGAGCATGTCATAGATTCCTTGGGCATTGGCCTGGCTCCTCAGCCCCAACCCATCTCAGCTCCAAACACCACCATCAATAGTTGAGGTCTTTCTGCCCTTGGAGTGGGGTCACAGTAGCCTTGAACCACACATCTTTTAGAGATATTTCACAGGATATGGTGACAGCAAATGCCCAGAAGTGAAGGGTATGACCAATGGTTACTGGAGATAGCACTGTCACCAGAAAGGGGAAGTGGAGAAGAGTGAGGTCATGGTAATTTGACCGGACCTTTCCTTTATAGGATTTGCTCTGAATATGAAGGCAGTAGGAACAGAGGCTCTGCAAGCCGCCACATGGCTTGCTACCTTCCTTTTTTTTTTTTCCTTTTTCTTTTTTTGTGCTTTTTTTTTTTTAAATTACCAACTTCCATGATTGTAAACAATATCCCATGGTAATGCCCTCCCTCCCCCCACTTTCTCCTTTGAAACTCCACTCTCCATCATATCCCCTTCCCCTCTCAATCAGTCTCTCTTTTATTTTGATGTCATGATCTTTTCCTACTATTATGATGGTCTTATACCTTCCTTTTTTTAAAATAAACATTTTAAATTTTAGGTTTTTGTGTGTGTATGGTGTTTGTGTGTGTGCAGACTTGCATGGAGGTCAGAGGGCAAAATGAGGTATCAGTCCTTACCATCTACCTCTTCTCATTCACTGCTACCTTTACCAGGCTAACTGGCTGTAAGCTTCAGGAGGATTATCCAGTCTCCACCTCCCTTCCTGCCATAGGCACACTGGGATTTCAGATGATTAAGCCAAGACATCCTCCTTTATGTGGATTTTGAGGTTCTGAACTCTGGTATTCATTTTAGATTTCTTCAGGGGGAGAGTAGGAGGCATGCCTTGGCAGTAGAGCACCTGCCTATAATCTCCCAGTGAGGGGTTGGAGTGTAGATCAACAGTAGAGCATCTGTATTGTAGTTATATATTGTCCAAAGGGGTCAGGCTCAGAGTCACAGAATTCTTATTAGCTACAATGAGAGGAATCTCCCCTGCTGCAGTTTCAGAGGGGGGAAATGGTACATCTATTAATTCACTGAAAGTCCTGGGTACATTGACATTTCTTATAGTTACATTGATTATATATTCCATCTTTTGAAGTCTTGTCAATTTTGTATTAAAGACTTCAACTTTTATAAATCTGAGTCTTCTTGTTTCATTGGACTATAATAAGCCCTTGGGCTGAGAGCATCTAGTGGTGGTAAGTCTACTTAGGAGGCCCAGATTAAGAATAAAGCAGAACCTAGTCATTGTTGAGCTAAACTAGTTTGAATTTTAAATATATCAGAGACATTCCGACAGACACAATCTTGTAAGTAAGTACCTCTAACCATTGGGTGATTTTATGACTTGATTTATGACAGTTCACAATAACTAAATCATTTTTATAAGACTTATAACCTCAGTAATGACCACCTAGCAGAACCAGCATGAGCAAGACAGGGACATCTCATAATTACAGTATCTTTACATATAATAATCTTCTAGTAGAAGATGAAATACTAATGAGTAAGCCTTGATGTTAAGGCTCTTGTTTTTGTTTTTGTTTTTAGTAGTTAAAAGGTTGACATAGGAGCATAGCTAATTTGGTTGAGTTACAAACATTACCAAGCATAGGTCTTAACCTTGACATCTTGAGAGGCATGGCAATCACAATTTATAACCTGGATACCATGACATAACTGGTTACCAAATACATATTTTAGACAGAAACATCAAGATATTACCTTTTAATTATCTTTAACAACCTTTTGTAAAATTTATTTTATTTATTTATTTGAGAGAGAGAAAGAGGGAGGGAGAGAGAATGGGCATACCAGGGCCTCCAGCCACTGCAAACAAACTCCAGATACAGGTGCCCTCTTGTGCATCTGCCTTACGTGGGTCCTGGAGAGTTGAACCGTGATCCTTTGGCTTTGCAGGCAAACACCTTAACTGCTAAGCCATCTCTCCAGCCCCTTTGAAAACCGTTTTAATATCTGTTATCCTTCTATTAAAATTGATTAATTATAAATGTCTCCAAATGTTAAGCTGCATTTAAATATATTTGCCTCTTACCAAGTTTTTACTTAAAAGTTATTTTCTGGAAAAGTTTGAGAAGCATTGGTGTTAGTTCTTCCATGAAGGTCTGGTAAAATTCACCAGTGAATCCATCTGGGCCTGGACTTTTTTTAGTTGGGAGATTTTTGATAACTGCTTGGATCTCCATACTTGTTATAGGTCTATTTAAGTGGTTAATCTCATCTTGATTTAATTTTGGTAGGTCTTATAAATCAGGGAAATCATCCATTTCTTTCAGATTTTCAAACTTAGTGGAATATATGTTCTTATAGTATGTCCCTATGATTTTTTGAATTTCCCTGCTATCTGTTATAATGGTGCCTTTTTCATCTCTAATTTTATTAATTTGCGTCTCTTCTCTATTTCTTTTGGTCAGATATGCTAAGTGTTTATCAATCTTGTTTATCCTTTCAAAGAACCAACTCTTTGTTTCATTGATTCTTTGGATTGTTATTTTGGTTTCTATTTCATTAATTTATGCCCTAATCTTTATTATTTTTCCCCGTCTACTGATTTTTGGTTTGCCGCTGCCTTTTTCCAAGGCCTTAATGTGAAGCATTAAGTTGTTTATTGCGACCTTTCTAATTTGTTAATATAGGCACTTAAAGCTATAAATTTCCGTTTTAGGACTGCCTTCATTATGTCCCAAAGGTTTTGGCATATTGCGTTCTCATTGTCATTTGATTCTATGAACTTTTTTATTTCCTTCTTGATTTCTTCATTGACCCAATCATCACTTAGTATGTATTGTTTAGTTTCCATGATTTTGTCTATGCTGTATGGCTTTTCTTGCTATTGATTTGTAGTTTGATGTCACTGTGATCAGATAGAGTGCAAGGAATTATTTCAGTTTTCCTGTATTTGTTAAGATTTGCTTTGTGTCCCAATATATGGTCTATTTTAGAGAATGTTCTATATGCTGCTGAAAAGAATGTGTATTCTGCAGCATTTGGATGAAATGTCCTGTAGATATCTGTTAGGTCCATTTGTTCTATGGCCTCATTTAATCCAGATGCATCTCTGTTTATTTTTTGCCAGGATGACCTGACAATTGATGAGAGTGGGGTGTTGAAGTCACCCACTACAACTGTGTTTGGTATTATATATGACTTAGTTCTAATAGTGTTTGTTTGATGAAATTCTGAGCCCCCATGTTAGGTGCATATATGTTTAGGATTGTAATGTCTTCCTGTTGGAATGTGCCTTTAATCAATATAAAGTGACCTTCCTTATCTTTCCTAACTAATGTTGGTCTGAAGTCTACCCTGTCTGATATTACGATAGCTACTCCTGCTTGTTTTCTAGGCCCATTTGCTTGAAACACCATTTTCCAACCTTTCACTCTAAGATAGTGTCCATCTTTTGTGGAAAAATGACTTTTTGGAGGCAACAAATTGAAGGATCCTGGTTTTTAACCCAGTCTGCAAACTTGTGTCTTTTGGTTGGGGCATTGAAGCTGTTGATATTAAGAGATATTGTTGAAAGGTATGTATTTATTTTTGCCATTTTTCTTGTTTTGTAGCTCTTTTGGTTTTACCTTTGTTCTTTTGTATTAAGTAGTATTTGAGTATGCTTTGTTTTTTCCAGGTTCCTTTTGTGTGTGCTTTTCTTTCCCTTCAGCATGGAGGATCCTGTCAAGTATTTTTTGTAGAAAAATTTCTGGCTTTGTCTTCAAATAGTCCTTTAGCCTGCTTTTGTTGTGGACTGTCCTTATTTTTCCATCTACTTGGATGGATAGCTTTGCAGGATAAAGTAATCCTCATTGATAGTTGTTACCTTTCAGAACTTGAAATACATCATTCCAAGCCCTTCTGGTTTTTAAAGTTTTTGTTGAGTAACCTGCTATGATCCTAATGGACTTGCCTTTGTATGTGACTTGACTTTTCTGTCTAACTGCTTTCAATATATTTCTTTGGTTTGTGTGTTTTGTAGTCCAATTATGACAGTGAGAGGTTCTTTCCTGATTTTGTCTTTCTGGCGTTCCATAGGCTTCCTGTATCTGTATTGGCATCGCTTTCCCTAGTTGGGAGAAGTTTTCTTCATAATTTTGTTGAAAATATCTGTTACGCCTTTGGAGTGAATTTCTTCTCCTTCTACTATGCCCTGAATTCTTAAGTTTGATCTCTTTCTTCATAGTGTCCTGAAGTTTGAAATTCCCTTTAATGCCTTCCTATTAGTTTGTGTTCTCTTTGTTGCCCTGTATTAGATGTTCTTCCTGGTCTTCTAGTTTAGATATTCTGTCCTCTCCTTGATCCATTCTACTGGTGAGACTTTCTATAGAGTTTTCTATTTGACTTACTCTGTATTTAATTTCTAGTATTTCTAACTGTTATTTTTTCATTATTTCTATTTCCTTACTCATGTTTTGTATTGAACTCCTTATTTCTTTTTTCTTTTTGGTTTTTCAAGGTAGGGTCTCACTCTGGTCCAGGCTGACCTGGAATTAACTATGTAGTCTGAGGGTGGACTCAAACTCAACGGCAATCATCCTACCTCTGCCTCCCAAGTGCTGGAATTAAAAGTGTGCACCACCATGCCCAGCTTTGACCTTATTTCATTAAGTTGGTTTCCTGTGTTCTCCTTCAGTAGTTGGTTTTCTTCTTTGATTTCTTTGAACATAGATACAATCATTTTGTTTTGAAATCTTTGTCAGGCATTTAATCTAAAGCTGTCTCACTGGAGATCATTTCTGATGGATTTATAATTTTTGGTGGGATTTTATTGTCTTGACTTTTTTATGTTTCTTGTATTATAATGTAGAGCTTTTTGCATCTTGAGTTAATTTGATGTTAGTGTTTTCTAGTTATCTGCAGTGTTCTTCACTGTGTAAATCCGACTTTATATATCTTCAGTGTAGGAGTTTTAAGGTGCCAGGTGTAGCTCTTTTTGCTTTTTCAAGGTATGGTCTAACTGTAGCCCATGCTGACCTGGAATTTACTATGTAGTCTCTGGCTGGCCTTGAACTCACGGCGATCCTCCTACCTCTGCTTCCCAAGTGTTGGGATTAAAGGCGTGCGCCACCACGCCCAACTCCAGGTGTAGCTCTTACACTCTAAGAGAAACAGCAAAAGTGACCCTACGAGTTGAGTTTGCATGCTATTCTTGTGTTGTAGTAGACTGGGTGAAGCAAATTACTGGCAAATACTAAAATTGAACTGAGCAATACACATTCAATTAAAACCAGCACAGAGTATTTATACAAGCCCCGCACCCTTAATCCTGTCAACTAGGAGGTTGAGATTTCTAGTCTGAAAGGGGTTCCAAGTCAGCCTGGGGCCAGTCAGTCCCTGCCCCCAATAATGACAGAAGAAAAAGACAAAGGTCCTAAAAATCAGGAAATGTCAAAGGCAACAGTAGTCAACACCGAAATGCAGCTTATTTGAGAAGGGTAAAGTCAACCAAGAATATATCATTCAGATGTAATACATAGCCTTTCCTGACATGAAAAGAAAGATTAGCACTTCCAGTGCAGGCCTGTGTATCTGGCTTTATATAAGTAGGCCCTCTTAACCTTTTGGGATGGATTCCAATCTCACCAAGGCTGAGTGGCTCACCTTGATCTCTCTCAGTGCCGGCGGCCACGGGTGAACGAGTTCTCTGGACATTCACAGCCCTGATGGTTGGGGGATGGGAGACTTTGCGGGGTACTCGGAGTTGTACCAGAGTTGCTTGGCCGGTCCCGTTTGTATATCCTTCAGTGGCTGCTCAGCTGGTTCCTGCTGTCTTCTCCTTCAGGGTTCTTGACTTTGCGAGGAGGCTGATGCGAATGGAAAATCCCCTCACTTTGTTTCTGCTCCTGCAGCTCTGCACTGCCGGGCAGGTAGGCTCATGAATCAGGGCCCCTTTCTGGAAGATCTTGGTCTCTCCTGCTTCTCTGCTGTGGTCGATAATAACTTATACACTTTCACTTCTCAGTTGAAGAGAGTGTTTTGCTGTGTTTCTGTTTATTTCCCTCCCTAGGCTGCTTTGGTGTGGCTAGTATGCTGCCATCCCAGGGTGGCCATGAACTCATGGTGATCCTCCTACCTCTGCCTCCTGAGTTCTGGAATTAAAGACGCATGCCACTACGCCCAGCCCCAGTAGTTGTTTTTTGAAACAGTACTTTGTATATTTTATTTTCACCAATATTTCAAAATCAGCGTATTATTTTTCTTGTTATGATCATTGACCTCTGTAATATAATTCTACATTATATATAAACATTTATAAGACATTCTTGAAACATTTCTTAGGATCAGATCAATGTATAAATTTTGCTAACAGGACACATTACATGTTACTTTATAGGTTTATGTCTTTTATGCTGCAAAGCTAAAACCCCAATGCCATCACATACCAATGTAAAAGTTTTTTTTTAATTATAGCTGACTTTCTGGGTTTCCTCTTAGCTTTGTCCAAGGCCTAGCTCATAAGAGTAAAGATTTTATAACTCCTTATTATCCATTTCCAGTATAAAGAAGTGAGATTGAGTTAACATCCATTCTCAAATTATTATGGGTTCTAACTCTTCAAGGGGATGATGTAGAAATACCAGTTAGGCTCAAAGGCAAAGACTGACCCAACTTTATTAACATTAAAAAAGAACCATTTTTATCTAACCACAGGACTGGTCCCAGATACCTCTAAATTAAAAGATACTGAACTACTTAAAATTGCATTATTAGAGGGTACTATTATTAGGGAATATTAAACTCCCATAACCAAAATTCATGTCGTAGTCAATTAATTTTACTCTTAGATATTGCTATACATTGAGGTTTATAAAAGTTGTTTTTAGTCGGGTATGATGGAGCAAGCCTTTAATCCCAGCATTTGGGAGGGCCCATCCCACCTTTCTCTCTTGGTGGCACACACAACTTTAAGGAAGCTGAGTTAGGAGGAACACTGTGAGTTGTAGGCCAGCCTGAGACTACATAGTGAATTACAGGTCATCCTGGGCTAGAGCAAGGCCCTCAAAAAACAAAACAAAACAAAACAAAACGAAGGGAAGGGGAAGGGAAAGAAGGGGAAGGGAAAGAAGGGAAAGGAAGGAAAGGAAAGGAAAGGAAAGGAAAGGAAAGGAAGGAAAGGAAAGGAAGGAAAGGAAGGAGGAGGAGGAGGAAGGGTAGAAGAGAAAAGCCAGCACTTGGAAGGCAAAGGTAGAGGATCACCATGAGATTGAGGCCACCCTGAGACTACATAGTGAATTCCAGGTCATCCTGAGCTAAAGCAAGGCCCTACCTCAAAAAACTAAAAAGAAAGAAAAAAAACGTTTTCAAACAGAACTTTAGATTTATGGTTTTTTAAAAATCCCTGAGTGTATGTTATTTTGTTCATAACAACAAGATTTCTTCCTTTTAAAATATTATCTTGGGACTGGGGAGATGGCTTAGTGATTAAGCGCTTGCCTGTGATGCCTAAGGACCCCGGTTCGAGACTCCATTTCTCAGGACCCACATAAGCACAAGGTGGCGCATGCATCTGGAGTTTGTTTGCAGTGGCTGGAGGCCCTGGCGTGCCCATTCACTCTCTCTTTCTCTCTCTCTCTGCCTTTTTCTCTCTCTCTGTCTGTTGCTCTCAAATAAATAAATAAGAATAAACAAAAAAACTTTTAAATATTATCTTTTTCTAGGGAAGCCTTCAATAATCCCCATTTAGATTCATGCCTGAATGTTAAACTTGTATGTTTCCCAATGAACAAACTGGCTGTTTTGATATAATGCATAAATTCCTCTCTATATATTGTTCTGATCTTATATCATTCCTATTAGACAAAACCCCATTTAATAGGGAATTTCATTTCAACAGACATTAGGTCCAATGATATAAAGTTTATAATTTCGTGGTTATATAAAAGTAATCAAACCTTTAGTCTTTTTAGTTTGACATCCTTTCATATCTCTAAATCTTTTGCCTGTACCAAGTAAGTAAAGTACTTTTATTTATTAGTCTCTTAATTGTAATTAACTTTATCTAAGTTAACATCTCTTCTTAAAAACAAAACTTGTTTCTCTCCCCTGCAATTGTCATTTTTGACCTTCGATATCATATTTGTTTTTGTCACCTGTAAATATCATGCCACATACAGAAAAAAAAAAGTTGTATAAGGTAACAGCCAGGCTATAGGAACTAATACTTATTATAATCTAGGCAGTTATTTCTTTGGTGGCTCTGATAAGCACCCTTTCTCTGAAGAGCCTGTCCAGCATACAAAAAGGAACTAAAACTGAAGTTCCTATGGGCTACACCTATATTATTTGAACTTCATCTTCAGCAGTTAAGGAGAATTGATTGCTGTCTGTACAGAACTAAATAATCTTGGGCTATATTTGTCCCATAGATAGTCAGTTTACTGTCTTTCTGTTTATAACCTGGCATCTTTGTGACCAACTAAGACATCTGCTGCTCTGGGTTATAATTCTCATAATTTTTTTTTTAATTTACAAAACCAGTTAGGATCTTTTGGTTTAATTGCAAATAAACAAAGATACCATACTTGGTAGATCCAAGATGACCTTTTGTCCATGTATCTGTATAAAAACAGTTTTATGTTCCACCAGGACAAAAGGAAACTACACTAAAAGGAAAGAGAATCTCTCAAACACATTTCCCAGTTGAAAATTTGGTAACAATTTCCCTTTTCTAATCAACCCTAATGTGGCTGATGTTTGATAGCATTTTATTTTCCTCTCAAGTCTTCTGAAGATCCTGTAAGGAAAGTGTAAGAGAAAAGTGAAAGAGAACACTGGACTTGATCTCTACAAACCACAGGCCAGAGAGTTTGCTCAACCATGTGTATAGCGGCTCAATTCATAATAGCTAAGAGCTGGATTCAATCCAGATGTCCATCACTAGATGAATGGATAACTAAGATGTGGTATATCTACACAACGGAATTCTATACAGCAGTAAGAAAAAAATGACACAATGAAATTTGAGGAAAAATGGTTGAACCTGGAACAGATCATTCTCGGTGAACTTAACCCAATCACAGAAAAAAAAATCGCCACATAGTCTCACTCATCTACAGCACCTAACCTGAATCTACCCAAGATGCCTTACATACCCAGCAAGCATCCCATGGATTAGACAAAGGATGGGTGGGGAGGGAGGGGAGGGCAACGGAGGGGGTGGGAAACACAAATTTAGACCCAAACAGCAATGGTACCATAAAATTCTACATCCTAAAAGGCAGACCAAATGGCTGAACCTTCACCAGGCCCTTAGAGGGAACACCTGAGCCACAAGACACTGGAGAGGGTATGATGAAGACTGACCTTAATCTTCTACAGCTTCCCTCCCTCCCTCCTTCCCTCTCTCTCTCCTCTCCTCTCTAATTCTTTTATATTAGTTATCTTTTTCTTCCTTTTCTTAGTGGGCACAGACTGTTTACTGAGAAGAACAGTGAGGGGCAGCAACCTTTCGGCAGGATGAAGGCTTAAGCACTGAGCCAGGCTGGGATTCAGATTTATAAGAAGGATCCTAAGAAACAGACTGTACCAGGTGTAGGTGATAAGGAAATTGTAGCTGTTTGTGTCCTTGTTCAGAACAGGCCTTCATATCAATCAGGGAAGATATCAGGTTTAATGAGGCCGAATACCTCTGTGGCTTCTTTATTGTCTGCTAGTTTTAGGGATAGTTATTAACTCTTTAGTTCCCTCTTGTTTTCAGGGAAAGCTATTAACCCTTCAGATTCATCTGTGCTTTTCTGGTCTTCCTTCCTTTATTTACTCAGTGGGATCATGAAGGCATCAGCCAGTCTCTGTGGGGAACAATGCCTTAGAATACTCCTTACCACCTTATCATAAGACTTCAACATAACTGAAGGATTTATGAACCACTGACTCCCATGGACCATAACACTTACCAGCTCACAGATAGCCAGATTCGACCTTGGAGTTATCAGGCCACCTGGGGAACAGCTTTAATCCTCTCTCAACAGGCAATTAGTAAACAAAAGGAAAAGGCTTTATCTTCCCATTATCCACTCCCAAGGAAAACTAAAAAGCCAGAAGTTTAATTTTGTCTCCACCCCCCCCCCATCTGTGACTGCTCTAGCAACCCAGAAACTTTAATGACCGCCCCCCCCCAGCCCTAGTGTTTAACAACTTCTGATGGACTGTCAAAATGGGGAGTGAAGTGAGATAGCATAAACCCCACAATGAGGACCTGCATTGCAGTTTGCATCCTCCCAGCACCCCCATTGTCCATTTGTACAGGCCAAAGGAGACAAAAGCTACAGCAAATTCTTTCACAATTTCTATAAGAAGTTCCCCTTGGGTCCGCAAGGAAACCTGTCATAGCTTGGGACCCACCCCAGCACCCAACTTTTCAGATCAACTTCCAGCACTGAGAAAATAGCAAGGACCAGGATATAGCAGGAAAACAGTAGCATTGGCACAAGCTGCACCAAAGCCAGTCTCCCCCGTCACCTTCCCAAGAGACTCAAGCATGGGGCTCACCCTCTATGCCATTCATAGGCTCGTAGGTCTTCCAGGCTCTGCTCAGGGGGCAGAGACCCTGAGCAAAAAATCATTCACAGCCTCAGACACTGACACACACATAGCCCACACACACTAGGAGACATCACAGTGCTTTCCCCCCTTACCCTCATACTCATGGGTTCAGGGCTGTCATACACATTTACAAACACACATACATTGAGGCATCACAGTGCCTCCCCCTTCTTGTGTTTCCCTCCCGGTTTCAGTGACATATGACAGACAAAGAATGGGGTTACCACCTTGGAAGGAAGCCATTCAGATGCCCATCTGGCCATGTTCCAGAGGAACTTCAGCAGTGCTTGGCTGTAGCAGGTTCAGCTTGTGACTTGTGATAGGATACTATTCCAATCCCACCATAAGACCTTATGCCACTTGCCACAGTACCACAGAACAAGCCCACTCGAATCCTGTGGCCTTAGTGGGGATCTTAAGGATGCCCAACTGTAGTACTACAAATTTGAATTAACGCAAGTAGGCCAGTCGCCCATTCATTCACACATTCACACAGATTGGAGTTCCCTTCCCCTTATGGGAATTCCCTGGCTATCGCTGTGTAAATACCTCTTATTGGCCCCCTATTGGGCCTCTGTCAACTCTGAATACACATGGAGACCCCTTTCAGCTCAGTACACACATAGAGCAACTCCAAATACACATGGAACAGCCCTTTCAGCTCCGAATACACACGGAGCAGCCCTCTTGGCTCCGAATACACATGGCGCCCCATCAGCCACCGTTTTGGCCCCATGCACACATGGGGTCTACTCAGAATGGCCCTAGAGCTGATCAGGCTCTATCTCAGTCTGCTTGTGGTCCCCCCAGGACCTACCTAGGGTGTTTGTCCGGTGGCTCTGTCAATCTTCTTTTGCAAGTCTGGTTGGGAGCGTGGGTGCCATGGTATGGCAGAGCTCCAATCAAGTTTGGACCCTGGAAACATCAGGGAGCTGCTTTCTAAATCACTGGGACTCTATTCCCCACAGCCACTCAGCTGCTCATGCCAGTGGCTCAAAGGGCCAGGCGTTTGCATGCAAGACTCTAATGACTCAAGTTTCCCCGCCAATTCACCAGTTATGGTAATAGGAATTAATGAGTCAATGAGAATAATCAGACAAAATCCACTTCGGAAAGAGGGAGAGAGCCTTTATTCACATGTGGACCTCTGCTGGTTCATGCCAAAACCTGACAGAGTCCCTGAACCCAGGTTGTGCTATTACAATCTTTGACTGAATTCCCCCCTGCTTGGAGAGGGAAGAGATTTACATCCACGACTGTAGGGTTCTGTCAAATGAGATTAAGTACAGGCAGCTGTCTCCTGAGATAAGGCAGTTAAATATTGTCCAAAGGGGTCAGGCTCAGAGTCACAGAATTCTTATTAGCTACCATCAGAGGAATCTCCCCCACTGCAGTCTGAGAGGAGGGAAATGGGACATCTCTCACTTCACTGAAAGTCCTGGGCACATTTACATTTCTTATAGATACATTGATTATATTCCATCTAAACTTACATAAGATAGAGACATTAAATATATGGTATTCCTTCAATACTTGGATGATACGCATGTGCTACCATGCCCAGTTTCCTATTCCTTTTAGAGATGATCTCTTGCTTTGTAGGCCATTCTAGCCTCCACCTTCTGGGCTGCAGGAATCCTTCTACCTTAGCCTCCTGGGCATCTGGGACCACAGGTGTGTGGGACATCGGGAAACTCTGGTGACTATGAGGACAGCTGGTCAGGAACTTCTTAAAATGCTCTTCAGTTTGTGTCGTACTGCTATTTCTTTTTCACTGTGATCTTTATTTAAAATAAAAAAGTTGTATTGGCATGTGGCCCCAGACATTAACATCCTTGCTCAAGTTCCTTCTGCAAAGTGGTACAGTGAGACATTCCTGTTAATCTGTTTATTTTTATATTTTTATTTGTTTACAAGACAGAATGTATGTATGGACATGGGAGGGCCTCTTGCCACTGCAAATGAACTCCAGATGTATGTGCTACCTTGGTGCATTTGGCTTTAGGTTGATACTGGGGAATTGACCCCATACTGGCAGACTTTTTAAGCAAGTGCCTAATCTGTTTTTTTGAGACTAGGTCCTGATCCTGCCTCGCCCTCCTGAATGTTGGGATTATAGTCCTGTACCGCCCTGTCTGGCTCAGGGAGACCTTTTTCAGTGCTTAAAATACACACCATAATTTCACTCTTCTCTAAGAAGAGGTATTCCCAAAAAATAAAACTTCCCCCTTTGCCAGAAATAACCTTGGCTCATGGTGGAGCTTGGGACCTGCCCTTGCCAGTAGCCGGCCAGAGAAGTCTGCAGAGCACAGGATAGAGCAGGAATACCTGAGTCTGTCTCTTTGCTGTACTAGTCAGGGCCACCCATGACTTTCGCTGGTGGTCTCAGTGCCTTTTAAGGAAAGGTTGCAATATGCTCTTCTTTTGGGCACCCTGGTACCCTCTGTCCACATCCAGCATCCTTCCTGTGTGGTGTGACCTGGAGGCCGTCATCTAAGCTATCCCCATTGTTCTCTGGCTCCACATGGCCTATCACACCTACTGCCTCCTGCTCAAAGCCCAAGCCAGGAGTTAGCTCTGCTTCTATGTCTGCCTAGCTGTGAGTTATTGCACAGCCTCTGGGCTTCTCTGAGCTCCTGTGTACACACGCGACACCTCAGACACCAGCCAGTCTCCTGGGGTGCCTGTGGCTCTGGTGTGGCTGGTTAGCTTCAGTCACTGCAGAGGCTGGGGAAGGAAGCCTGAGGCTGTTAGGAGAGAGCATGGTGACTCAAGCTCCTGCTCAGTGCCTGTGGGCCTGGTGATTCCTGTGTCCCTAGCAAGGCAGGATGCGGGCAAATTCAAGATCCATGAGGCAACAGGAAAACCTCTGTGTACTAGTGACCTGGTGACATTCAGCTCATGAGGGTGCAAGTCTGGGAGGGGACCCCACATGGTCCCAGCTGCCCAAGGGCCTGTGACACAGGTGGTGTCCTATGGGTTCCTGGGTCCTTTGTTCCTGATTCCCCATTGCTTCCCCATGGGCAGATGCACATATGTGTTTAGGTGACAGTGTTTGTAGGCTGGGCTGGGCACAGTGTGTAAAGCTGAAGCCTCCCAGCCAGACCCAAAGGGACTTGGAACAGCCCCCCCCCCCCCCAAGTTGATTTGGTTAAGCCTGGGTGTGTGCAGGCCTCATTTTCCTCCTACCTTGGCTGTGGACAACAGCTTGCTTTTTTTTTTTTTTTTCTTTATGATTTGTTTTTCTTTCTTTTCTTTTTTTCGAGGCAGGGTTTCACACTAGCCCAGGTTGACCTGGAACTCATTATGTAGTCTCAGGGTGGCTTCGAACTCATGGCAATCCTCCTACCTCTTGCCTCCTGAGTGCTGGGATTAAAGGCATGCGCCACCACTCCGAGCTGGTTTTTTGTTGTTGTTGTTGTTGTTGTTTTTGTGTGTGTGTGTGTGTTAAGGTCTCAGGGTAGCCTCCAACTCACAAACTCACCAGATCCTTCTACCTCTGCCTCCTGAGTTCTGGGATTAAAAGCATGTGACACCACACCCAGCCAACAGCTTGCTTTTTAAACCTATGAGGATTCAGGACAAGAGCACACAGCTCCCCACAGTAACTTCTTCCCTCTGCTTATTGTGGCAGCAGAAGCAGGTCTCATTTATCTTCCTTTACCCCTTGCCTTGACGCAGGTTTAGAAAAAGGCCACCACATGGCAGGGGTAACAGGGCTGGGAGCCATCACAATCTGTGGGTGATCAAGTGAAGCCTTGAAATAGCAGACTATACCTGGGTATGGCAGTGCACACTTGTCATACCTGTACTTGGAAGGCTGAGGCAGGAGGATTGCACATTGCAGGATAGCTTGTAAGACCTCATTTCAGAAAAACAAAGTAAGGCTGGGGAGAAGGCTTAGTGGATAAAGCACTTGCTGTGTCATGATGAAGACCTTAGTTCTCATCCTAAATCCCACACAAAGCAGATGCTGTAGCACTGGCTAGTGTCTGTAACCCTAATGCACCTGCAGTGAGAAGGGAGGGGAGACAAGAGCATTGGCCAGAAGATCATAGGCCAGCTAACCTGGTATATGCAGCAGTGAGCAACAAACAAGAGACCCTTCCTCCAATGAAATGGAAGGTAAGAACCAACACCCATAATTGTCCTCAGACCTCCATGCACACATTATATATGTGAACTCATACACATATACGTGAACTACACAAATAATATTAAAATTTAAAAAATAGGGCTGGAGAGATAGCTTAGCAGTTAAGGCGTTTCCTTGCAAAGCCAAGGGACCTCAGCTTGATTCCCCAGGACCCACGTAAGCCAGATGCACAAGGGGGCGCATGCGCATGGAGTTTGTTTGCAGTGGCTGGAGGCCCTGGTGCACCCATTCTCTCACTCTCCTCTCTGCCTCTTTCTCTGTCTCTCAAATAAATAAATAAAAATAAAGTTAAAAATAATAAACTACTTAACAACTTTTGTATGAAGCCAGGCATGTAGTAGCTGAGGATGACCTTGAATTTCTGATCCTCCTGCTTTTAATTCCCAAGTGTTGGGATAACAGATGTGTTCTACCACATCCACTTTACACGATGCTAGGGCTTGAACCTAGGACCTAGGCAAGCATTCTATCCAGCCCCAAGAACTTACAGGACTTTTAAAAAGCAAACACATTTACTATCAGAATCCATGTGATATAGTCAAAGCATTGATGGAGAGCAGTATATAGCTCGGAATGTTTTAGATAGATTTGGAGAGATGGCTTAGCAGTTAAGGTGCTTGCCTGTGAAACCTAAAGACCCAGGTTGATTTCCCTAGTACCCATATAAGCCAGATTCACATGGTGGTGCATGCATTACCTGCAGTGGCTACAGGCCCTGGCTTGCCCATTCTCTGTCTCTTTGTCAAATAAACAAAAAAAGGATGAAGCTGGGCATGGTGGCAGACGCCTTTAATTCCAGCATTTGGAGGCAGAGGTAGGAGGATTGCTATGAGTTTGAGGCCACCCTGAGACTAAACAGTGAATTCCAGGTCAGCCTGGGCTAGAGCAAGACCCTACCTCAAAAACAAGAATGGCCCAGTGCCACAGGAAGTGGGGAAAAAGCAACATGTTAATCACCAAGAAAGACTGGGGCACTCTGAGCAGATGGGCCCTTGAAAAGGTGGTAAATTCCCATGACAGTTCCACCTCCCTCAGAGTAACCAGGATGCTCTGCTCAAAGCCCAGCTTGTTCACTTCTCCCTGGGACCTTCCATGTGGTTTCAATGACCCTACATGAAGCTTATGTGAAATACATAGGATTTCATTACTTGTTTAATAACTTCAATGGTCATGGTCCTGGCTACAGGCTTGCCATCAGGCTCAGCAGGAAGTCAAGAGTTGCAGGCCTTCCTTGGTTGCATGGTTAAATCCTGTCTCAAAAACAATAATTTGGGTTAGAGAGATAACTTAGCAGTTAAGGCACTTGCCTGCAAAACCTAAGAACCTGTGTTTGACTCCCTAAGTCCTATGTAAGCCAGATGCACAAGGTGCTGCATGCGTCTGGAGTTCCATTGCAGTGGCTGGAGGCCCTGGCACGCCAATTCTCTGTCTCTCATAAAAGTAAATAAATAAACAACTAATTGCAGAGTTGAGAGATGGCACAGTGGTAGTACTGCTGTGCAAGTATGAGAACCAGAGTGCAGGTCTACAACACCCATGTAAAGCTGGACACAAGTAGTGCAGTGGCAAAAAAAACAAGAGACTCTGTCTCATACAAAGTGGAAGGAATGGCCTGACACCTTAAGGTTGTCCTCTGACCACCATACATGTGCCATGGTACACATGTCCCATGTCCCCTACACACACATACACACCACGCACACACAAGAATACTAGTAATAATAGTAATTTGTTTCATACTTGGTTTTTAAAAAAATACTTATTGGGAAGCAGAGAAAAGAAAATGGACACCAGGGCCTCCAGCCATTGCAAATGAACTTCAGGTGCATGCACCACTGTGTGCATCTGGTTTTACATGCAAACTGGGGACTTGAACCCAGGTCTTTAGGCTTTGCAGGCAAGTGCCTTAAGCACTGAGCCATCTCTCCAGTTTCTATACTTGGTTTTTTGTTTTATTGAGCTTTGCTTTAAGATTCTACCATCTGAGACTGGGAAGATACTTCAGACTTGAGCAAGTATGAGGGTTTGAATTTTTATTTTCAGCACCCATGAAATCTCAGCACTCGGGAGGTGGAGACAGAGGATCCCTGGGACTTGTTGGCTAGCTCGACTAGCTGAATTAGCAAGCTCTACAAGTTATTCAGTGAGTGACCCTGTTTCAAAAAATAAGATCGGGTATGGGGAATGGCTCAGCAGTTAAAGAGCACTTGCTTGTAAAGTCTGCTGGGCCTCAAGTTTGATTCCCCAGAACCCACATAAAGCCAAATGCACAAGGTAGTGCATGGTGTTTGTAGTGTCAAGAGATAGGCCCTGGCATGCCCATTCTCATTCTTTTTCTCTTGGCTCACAAATTTTAAAAAATAAGGTGGAAAGAGGCTGAGGAAGACACCTGGTAAATGCCTTTGGCCTTCACATGCACATGCATCTACACACACACACCTATCATACCCACACACATATGAATATTATATACACCACACATACACATACACATGCTGAAAAAAAATTGTTTCATACTTGTGTTTTCTATTCTGTTTAGCTTTGTTTTAAGCTTCTGCCACCCCCACAGGGATTGCTATGAAACTTTGGCCATTGATCGGAATTGGTCTGTCTTAGAGGGACTCCCTTCCCAGCCCCAAGAGTGCTTGATACATTTTTATACTGTGTTTTCCATTCTACTTGTTGCAGACAGTTGATGCTTCTTGTCATCAGGTAGGGAGCTTCATGTCACATGGCCACCTAGCCCCAAACGCATCCCTGATATTAATGTAGTAGGACTTCTGTGTGACCCTGTAGCCAGCAGCTTTCAAGAGCATGCAGGGAACGACAAAGCCATGAAGACACTGGAAGAGAGCAGCCTGGCAGAAATGTATGTGGTGGGAGCTAGACCCTGAAGAGACTTCACTTTCTCCTCTTCCAAGCAGGGAGCTCTGAGGTGCAGTGACATTCCGCTTCCTGCCCCCATATCTGAAGGTCTGCTGCTGCCCTCTGTACAAATAGGAGAGCTTACAGGGGCCCTGTCACCCCACACATTTCTACCACCATCTGGTCCCTTTTGCCACCTTGACCTTGGCTGATATCCTCTCTTAGTCTCTGGTTTTTCCCTGAAGAGCTCCATAACCCGCAAGACCCCTTTGGTAGTTTGAATGTATGCCGCCCCCCCCCCCCATAGCCTCAGGTATGTTTGATTAAAGTTAAACTTCCTGTTTAAGTCCCTAGCAACCTGCTGCAGGGGCCCCTGTCACTGGGGGCAGGTCTGAACTCTAGCCCAAAGGTATGGAGAGCAGTCTGAGCTCTGGGGCTCCTGCTTGCTGTTTTTTGGTGTTTGGTGGCTGCTGGTGGTTTTTCTCACTGCTTGGACCTCTGAAAAGGAGCCACCTTCTTCTGCCATTGATGGAACTTCCCCTGGATCTGTAAGCTTTAAATAAATCCCTTCCTCTTGTAATATAGCAACCCTATTGAAAGCAAGTGGATGCAGGCTTGATGTTATGGCACCTGTAATCCAAGCACTGAAGAGGCTGAGACAGGGGGATTGCTTGAACCCAGGAGTTCAAGGCCATCCTGGCAACAAAGAGAAAAACATGTCATTTCAAAAAGTATTAAAATAAAGGGAGGGGCCGTGTGTGGTGGCACATGCCTTTAATCCCAGCACTTGGGAGGCAGAGGTAGGAGGATCACCGAGAGTTCGAGGCCACCCTGAGACTACATAGTTAATTCCAGGTCAGCCTGGACCAGAGTGAGACCCTACCTCGGAAAAAACAAGAACAAAAAAAAGGGTGGTGGTGGGGAACGCTGAGGAGATTGCTCAGTGGTTAAAGTTGCTTGCTTGCAAAGACTGCCAATCCAGGTTTGATTCCCCAGTAGCCAATAAAGACAGGCACACAAAGTAGTACATGCATCTGGAGTTAGTTTGCAGCAGCAAGAGGCCCTGGTGTACCATATTCTCTGTGTCTCTTCTCTCTCTGTCTCTCTCAAATAAAAATATTTAATTTAAAAAAAAAGAGGGGAGGTGGCATAGTGGTTAAACACAGCTTAACTGCAAAGCCTGCTAGCCTGGGTTCCATTTCCTAGTGCCAGTGTAAAACTGGATACAAAATGACACGTGCATCTATGATCCCAAAGTACCTATGACAGTCTGAGATGGAGCCAAAATTCAAAGCTCTTGGGCCAACTAGCATGTGGAGCACAGGCACCTTGTAGTTGTCTTCTGACCTTCACATATGTGCCATGGCACACACACATAACTATTATTTTTAAAAAATTAGGGGCTGGGAAAATGGCTTAGCAGTTATGGCATTTGCCTGTGAAGCCTAAAGACCCGGGTTTGATTCCCCAGGACCCATGTAAGCCAGATGCACAAGGGGGCACATGTGCCTGGAGTCTTGCAGTGGCTAGTGGCCCTGGAGCTCCCATTCTCTCTTTTTCTCTGTCTCTTCCTCTCTCTCTCTCAAATAAATGAATAAAATATTTTTTAAAAATTTAGGGCTGGTGGGCTGGAGAGATGGCCTAGCTATTAAGGTGCTTGCCTACAAAGCCAAAGCACCTAGGTTCAATTCCCCAGGACCCACATGAGCCAGATACACAAGATGATGCATGTGTCTGGAGTTTGCAGCAGCTAAAGGCCCTGGAGTGCCTAATCTCTCTCTCTCTCTCTCTCTCTCTCTCTCTCTCTCTCTCTCTCTCTCTCTGTCTCTGTGTTTCTTTCTCTTCCTCTCTCAAATAAATAAATAAAAATAAATAAATAAAATTCAGGGCTAGAGAGATACTTGGTAGTTAAGTGGGCCTGAGAACCCACATTAAATAGCTTGGCATGCCCGTGTGCACCTGTAACTCCAATCCCATAGCAGAACAGAGACCCAAGAATTATTAGAACTTGAGGAAGAAAAAAGAAAAAAAAAAAAAAAACGCAAACTCTAGTATCAGTAAGAGATTCCAGCTTTAATAAGAATTGGGGATGCCGGGCGTGGTGGTGCATGCTTTTAATCCCAGCACTCAGGAGGCAGAGGTAGGAGGATCGCCATGAGTTTGAGGCCACCCTGAGACTACATAGTGAATTCCAGGTCAGCCTGGGCCAGAGTGAGACCCTACCTTGTAAAACCAAAAACAAACAAATTAAAAAAGAATTGGGGATGGGGATGGTGACGGAGGTGGATGGGAAGCAAAGAAGTAGGACACCCAACTTTTTGCTCCATCCACCACAGACAAGTAGATCCTGCTGCCGGTGAACTCATGGAGTGTTTCAGTGGCACTCACATGTGCATACACCACATCCACACAAGCAAAAAGAAAAGGTAAAAAAGAAAAAAAAAAAAAAAAAAAAAAGAGCTAGGCATAGTGGTTTATGCCTTTAATCCCAGCACTTGGGAGACCTGGATGGAGGGTTTCCATAGGTTCACCATCAGCCTGGACTACAGCCTGGGCTAGAGTAAGACCATGCCTCAAAAACAAAACAAAAACAAAGACGAAAAAACAAGGCCCAATTGGTAGAGTGCTTGCTGCCTAGCATGCATAAAGCCCTGTGTTCAATTCTCAGTGCCACATAAACCAGCAGATAGAAGAAAGATGATCAGGAGTTCAAGGTCACCCTTGGCTACATAATAAGTTTAAGGCAAGCTTGGGTTGCATAAGATCTGGTCCCCCCCCCCCAAAAAAAAAGAAAGCAAAGGATAAACAAAATTCAAACTGTTACACACATTGTATGGCTGGAAGTTCAAGGAAATAAAGGACAAACTTACATGCTTACCTGCACCACTTGGTGACTATAAAAGACAACCTGGAAGAAGTTTCTAGAACTTTCCCTTCAGAAAAGATAGCCACAAGGCAATCTGGGACAAGGTTGTTCCAGGTGTAGCCACCTCAGCCTCACCAGGAGGGCAGCCTCTTTCTAGGAAAGCCCACCTCAGGGTTTTTGCCTGTCTGCAGGAAACAAGTGCTCCATTACCTTCCATGAGTTCCTGCCCCAGCCTTTCAGGATCGTCTGCTCGCTGTGGTGTGCCTGTCAGGCCTAGCTGTTTTCTTTCTTTCTTTCTTTCTTTCTTTCTTTCTTTCTTTCTTTCTTTCTTTCTTTCTTTATTAGAGAGAGAGAGAAAGAGAAATAGGCAGGGAGAGAGAGAGAAAAAATGGGCATGCCAGGTCATCAGCCTCTGCAAACGAACTCCAGATGTGTGCACCCCCTTGTGCATCTGGTTTACATGGGTCCTGAGGAATCGAACTTGGTCCTTTGGCTTTGCAGGCAAGTGCCTTAACCACTAAGCCATTTCTTCAGCCCTTGTTTTTGTTTTAAGACAGGGTCTCACTGTGTAGCCCAAGTTGTCCTAGAACTCCCCATCCTCCTGCCTCAGCCTCCTGAGTTCTGGGATGTCAGATGTGTATCATCACACCCAGGTCTAGATGGCTTTCTACTGAGATGTGTAAATGGAGCTAGGGAAAGCTGGCCTGTGTCTGGGTGAGTTCCACACAGCAGGTGTAATTGGGGGTGGAAGCCTGCAATGAGCAGGGTGGGCAGGCCAGTGATCTGTGTCTGGGCTCAGTGACATGGAGCCTGTGAGGTCAGCAAGCAGGGACTGTATGTTAGGGCAGGCAGGGCAAGGACATAGCAAAAAAGTGTACTTTGTTTTTGGCAGAGTCTTACTCTAATCCAGGCTGACCTGGAATTTATTCTTTAGCCCAGGCTGGCCTCATTCGTGGTGATCCTCCTATCAGACTGGACTTATAGGTGTGAGCCACCATGCACAGCTTACATCATACTTTTATTATGTATGTGTGGACTCATGCATATTTTGGCACACACGTGGAGGTCAGAAGACGACCTCAGAGTGTTGGTATTCTTCCACCTTGAAACAGGGTCTCCCTCTCTCTCTGTAGTGGGAAAGCCAGACTAGCTGGTCCACATTGCTGTAGGCAAGATGGGATTACATGCTCACCACTTCGAATACAGATTTGTGTAGGTGCTAGGATTGAATTCATTTGGCAGAAGTGTAGAGCAAGGGCCCTTTAACCACTAAGCCATCTTGCCTGGGCTCATGGGGTCAACGGCATTAGCATATGGCCTTTCCAGTCCCTGTGCTGGCTTGTATTGTATAATTGCTGGCATCCAGGTCCTCCCTTTAGACCAGTCCTAGCCCTGCATGATCTCCACCAGCCAGGTCCACCAGCCACCCTTGTGCTTTCAGCCCTTTGCAGCCTCACAGTAGTTTGCCTCTTCTCAGCTTCTCCTAGAGCCCTGCCAGCATTTCCTCCTGGGATGTATAATAGCACCAATCAGATATTTTTAGATGGGCTTTGAAAAGTAGCAGTGTGCTCAGGCTGCATACCAGACATATGAGGTCACTGTGCCTGAGCAGCCCTGGCCTGCAGGGTCATCTGTAATCCACCAGAAAGCCAGATGTGCTGGCCCCACATCCCAGAGGCGTTGCTGCCTGTCTACTGCTATTTATTTATTTAGTCAGGGTTGGGGAGAATGAGCACACCAGGGCCTCTAGCCATTGCAAATGAATTCTAGACACATGTGCCACTATGTGCATCTGGCTCTCGTGAGTACTGGAGAACTAAACCTGGATCCTTAGGCTTCACAGGTAAGCACTTTAGCCACTAAGCCATCTCTCCAGCCCATCTCCCCAGCATTGTAAAACTGAGTTCTGTAGTTATTTAGGGCATGGTGCCCATTACTGGGGCACCCCTGCAGGAGGCAGGCACTGTACTGTGGCCTGTTCCTATTGCAGGTGCTCCATTGCCACCAATAGGGAGCCCCACCTTATGACAGACAAGATGGCTCCATGTATAGCTTGCTCTAGGTCCTTAAAAACATGAGTTCTCTGTGTGAAGCCCAGGCTGGTCTGGAGCTCATGGAAATCCTCCTGCCTCGGCTTCTCAAACACTGGAATTTTAGGTAGGTTCTACCATGTCCTGCTGTTTTTGGTCCTTTTCACAGATCTTTCTGGGTTGAGCTGGCCTGGAACAAACCCCATGGATGTCTTTCTTGGATGTCAGGCACAGAGCAGGAAGGACCCCCCAGGCCAAGGCACAGCTGCACTGAGCTATGAACAGGAAGGACCCCCCAGGCCAAGGCACAGCTGCACTGAGCTATGAACAGGAAGTCCTATGGGGGGCATCCTGAGCTCCTGAGGAACCAGGGACATAGTACCTGGGTACTTTACACCAAACAAAATCATGCTGTAGGACTTCACATTGGAAAAATTAGAGGCTTAACCTAGAAAGAGCACTTCACCAGATTCCTAGGGATTGCAGAACATACAACCAGACCTTTGTCAAGGGAGAAGGAGCCAGGGAACACCAGACCTATCCCACCCTGCAAAGTCCCTTTGTTTCCCTCTGTATACAGCTGTCCCTTGCTGTCTCTGACAGAGTTCCAGGAAGCATGCCCAAACACACATATACATGTACATACACCAGGATACCAACACCCAAGGATGCTGAAGTTTGTGCCTGTTGTGCCAGTACTCAGGAGGCTATGACAAGAGGATTTTGAGTTTGAGGCTAGTCTGGCTATAATAGTGTGACCCTTTTTTCAAAACCCCAAAAAAAAGAATTTGCACCACCTCTACACACATCCTTCTGTAGAGATGTTGATTTAGAATAGCCGATTGTGGTGGCACAAGTCCTGTAATCCCAGCACTCAAGAGGCTGAGGCAGGAGGATTGTAAGTTCAAGGCCAGCATAGGCTACACAACAAGTTGGAGACTTCCTCCAACAAAAATAGGCTGTATGTGTAGTTGTTACTCTGCTGTTTATGGAGAGTGGAATCTACAGGTCCATTAGGCCAGCAGTATGTCAATTGATTTTATTTATTTACTCTTAATTAATTCATTTATTCTTCTATCTGTATGTGTGTATGTGTGTATGGGTACACCAGGATCTCTTGCTGCTGCAAAGGAATGTCCATCTGGTTTTACATGTGAGGGTGGAGATTGGAAGGCTTTACAAATACCTTTAACCACTGAGCCATCTCCCCAGCCCTATCATTGCTTCTTTTTATATATCTGTATGTATATGTGTATGTATCTTATCTACATATTTTTTATTTATTTGCAAGCAGAGAAAGAGAGAGAGAATGGAGGAATGGGCACACCAGGGCCTCTTGCTACTACAAATGAATTCCAGATGCATGTGCCACTTTGTGCATCTAGCTTTACATGGGTACTGGGGAATCGAACCCAGGCTGTTAGGCTTTGCAAGCAAGTGCCTTTAACCACTGAGCCATCTCTCCATCCCTGTGACTGCTTCTTAACCAGTGACTTCTAATGGCATTTTAAAAAAAAACACACACACAAGATGTTCCTAGAAAGGAGCCATCAAGTTGTTTTTTTTAATATTTTTATTGAGTTATTTGCAAGCAGAGAGAGAAGAGAGAAGAGAAACAGGGAGATAGAACCGGCGCACCAGAGCCTCCAGCCACTGCATATGAATTCCAGATGCATGCTCCACTGTGCATCTGCCTTTATGTGTGTACTGGTGAATTGAACTAGGGCCATTAGGCTTTGCGAGAAAATACCTGAGCTGCTGAGCCATCTCTCCAGCCCTACTAGTGGCATTTTTGTTGGTCTCAGATGCTGGTGACATCTCAGAGGATGCATGCTATTCAACACTGTTGTGTGACTTCCTAGGAGATGTGAACAAATGCTTGTTCACTGGTGACTAACTAAAGAAACAGTTCCACCTAGATAAGTTTGGTGAAGCATTGGGTTTATTAGGGTCACTTAAGGAGCATGGATAACACAAAGGCAGCTGCATCGCTAAGAAGCCCACCCCAGCATGGCTGACAAACTCATGAAAAGCTGCATCTCTGGAGCTTCCTTCACAACTTGCAAGCAACTCGTGAGGTCTCCTCCCTGCAGCAATTGTTGTTACTTAACCTTGTGGAGCGGCCTTGTGAACCTTGTAATTTTCAGGCACTTCCTGAACCTTATCAGTTTGACTTACTTTCTGGGTCATATGAGCCTCCCAACAGGAGGGAATGTTTTGATTTGGAGGAAATAGATAGCTGTACAACAAACACCCTACAGTACATGCAGAGAATGAATGATGTGGGCAGTCACTGGATAGTCAGTCTGTGCTGGTCCCCACCCAGCCACCAGTGTCACCAAATCTTCCCTCAAGAGATATTCAAATTCCATTGGGGCTGGAGAGATGGCCCAGTGTGTAAAGTGCTTGCCTTCCAAGCATGAAGACCTGTGTACAGTCCCCAGAACCCACATATAAAAGCCAAGCATAGTGATGTGCACCTGTAATCCCAGTGCTGGAGAACCAAAAATAGGAGGATCCCCAGAACCATCTAGGCCAATTGGTGAGCTCCAGGCTAATGAGAGACATTCAAAAGAAGTGGATGTTCCTGAGAGTGACAGTTGAAGCTTCTCTGGCCTCCACCTACACATACTCATGCACACAAAGAAAAAAAAAAGTCCAGCACATCATCAGGTCCAGAGGACATAATTTGTAAGCAGAGAAGGGAGAGGGTTCCATAGACTTCTGTGGTGTGGGGAATCTTGTTCTGAGGTGTTTTGTCTGCACAAGGTCTATGTGGGGACCCACCCCTGAAGACTCCAGTTCACATCAACCCATGCTCCTTTTTTCTTACCTGCTTGGCTGAGAGTTTTTATTTTTGACAATTTCACTCATTCCCAAGGGATTCCATCTCCTCAGAAAGGAACTTTGTCATTCCTGCTGAATTCTCTCTGCTGCCCAACTTCCCTTTCTGTTTGTGACCTCTTATACTCCCTATGTCCTGATCCCCCAGGACTACTAGAATTTGGCCAGACTTGGATAGCCAGGTCTCCTGTTACCTCAACCACCAGATGCCAAAGTCTCACTCTGCTTAACATACCTGGTCTCTCCACTCCCTGAACCTGGGAACCAACCCCCACCTCCTCTTGGCTTCTTTGCCTCAACCTCTCTGGGGCAGTGGATTTGTTGTGGGAAGGAGGCATTCCTGGTCCCTGGGTGGTGGTTACAGGGGAGGTGCCAGAGGGCATTCCACTAAGGAACACACTTCATGCATACTTCTGTCTTTGTGGTGCTGAAAATGGCAGCCAAGGCCTAATGCATGCTAGGCCAGTACTGTGCCTCAGAGCCGTACTGCAGCCCAAGAAATGGCATTGTATGTGATGTTTGTGCATGTTCATATGTGTGTGGGCACATGTGTGTGCCAATGCACATGTATGCATGAGGGGGTCAGAGAACAATTTTAGGTGACACCCTCAGGAACATGGTTTACCTCCTTCAAGACAGGGTCTCTCATTGACTTGGGTCTCTGTTCAGGCTAGACTCGTTGACCAGCAAGCCCCCAAGGGTTCTCTTTTCTCCATCATCTTAGTGCTAGGATTACAGGTGCACACTACCACTCCTGGCATTCTTACATAGATAATGGGAATGGAGCTTTAGGTCTTCAGGCTTGTAAAGCAAGCACTTTATCTGCTGAACCATCTCCCTAGTCCAGAACTGTCATTTTTAATGTTAAGTGCTTAAACTCTAAGTATGTCTCTCTCTTCCACACACATAAGAGTATGTTGGAATGCCCCTTGACCATACATTGCTGTGTTTCTTGCTGCTTATTTGGGTTTCTGAGTGAATGACTTATGGCTGGCTCTGGGGACAGATCCCAGATGGGGTTTGGAGTCCAGAGCAAAAGCCTGTGGAAATTCCACACCTGTGGTCTGAAATGTTGCCTTTGTTCTCTGCACAGGCATTTGGGAATGCAAAAACAGCCCACAACAACAACTCTAGCCGGTTTGGGAAGTTCATTCAAGTCAACTACCTGGAGAGTGGCATCGTGAGAGGGTGAGTCACCCTTGTCCAAATTGTGACTGTCTGGACATTTGTATACTGGGAGAAAGTGGCCAGGGTTCAAGATGGGGATATGAACTCAGGGCCTCACAAATGCTCAGCCAGTGTTCTACCACTGAGCTGCACCCCCACCTGAGCGTGTGATGTTAAGTGTTTGAGGCAAGGTCTATATCATGTGTTGGGGTAAGGTTCTCAGCCTTCACTAAGAACAGGTAAGGACAGTCAAACCTGCTTCCTGGTCTTTAATAAGGTTACTATTCTGTGAAGTGTGACGGTATCGTAGGCAGAATGGATATGAACTGTTGTCTGCCAACCATGTACCCCTTAGCTAGAAAGAGATACTGTGCTAGGTAGTAAAGTGAGGTGACTGTCCTGGGTGGCTTACTAGAAAGATGGGTGGAAGGGCTTGGGAGATGGCTCAGCAGGTAAGAGCGCTTGTTAAGCAAGCTTGAGGGCCTAAAAGTGCCTGATTCACCCCGAGTTCTAATCCCCAGCACCTATGTACATAGCTAGGCATGGCCATGTAACCATGACCTGTAACCCCAGTCCTGTGGGGAGCAGAGACTAGAGAATCATTGAGGCTTGCCACTCAGGCAGTCTGACCATAAAGGACAGTTCCAGGGTCAATGAGAGACTCCATCTCAAAAAAAAAACACAGACAAACAATAGAGAGAGATACTCCATTTTCTCCTCTGACCTCCATGTACACGCACCACACCACACATAAGTAAATAAATATGTGAAGAGTAGGAAAAGAGAAAGGAGGGAGGGAGGGAGGGAGGAAAAAGATGGGTAGGTGGATAGATTTGTTGGTGAATAGATGAAGGGATGCATGGATACAATTATGGGTGTTGGATTGGTGGATGGATAGATTTTTTTTTCTTTTTCTTAGACCTTTATTGGGAGGGGGCAGAGAGGGAGAGGCAGCAGGTAAGACAGAGTAGGGACAGGAGGGGAGGGGGGTGGGGTGTGCCTCGTTTTGGTCTGCTTCAAGAAGCCCTCCACTATAGAGCAAGAGCCACCACTATTAGTTCTCCTGGGTCACCCAACAGTCGATGGCTTGGTTATCTGGTATCTGAGTCCCTTGGCTGTGCGAGGTGGAGGCTGCTTCCACTGGATTGTGCCTTGGGATTCTGGAGAGAGGAAAGGCTGCAAACTTCAGCATGGAGCTGTCTCCTTTCTGTCGCTGCTTCACTCTTCCTTCCTCCTCTTTGGGGCCCCTTCCTTAATCCTTTGGGGCTGGATGGATAGATTTTTGCATAGGTGGATTTGTGAATAGGTAGGTAGATGGGCAGATCCATGGTTGGATTAATAGATTTTGGGGAAAAGATGAATGGTTGGATTTATGGGTAGATGCCTAGAGCAATAAACTTAGAGGGGCATGGTTGGTGAGTAAAGTCAAAGCCGACTAGATTTGTTCATGAATGGGTAGATTGATTAGTAAATGGATGAATAAACAGGTAGATTCACAGATGGCTGGATGAATTGATTTGTGGGTAGATGGGTAGATTTGTGGATGGATTGATTTGGGGAAAGAGATGGATGGGTGAATTTATGGGTGGGTGGGTAGATTCATGAATAAACTAAGGGCTAGATGGATTTGTTGGTGGATGGATAAATGAGTAGATTTATGGATGGAGAATGTGTACAAGGATGGATGGATTCCTGTCTAGTTGACTGGTTTGCAGAGTGGATTGGTATTGTAGGTGGGTATATAGATGGATGGGATGGAGGTGGCATTCCAGCCAGTCTTGTTGCCTAGATACTCAAAAATCCAGCCTATAGTTCAGACTCTCCTTTGAGGGTCAGCAGTAAAATGGGATTTGTTATGGTCCCAGGATTCAGATCTGTCAACTTTGCTGGACAATTGTTTCAACCCACAGTTCCCACTCAGAACATGAATGGGAATATTGTTCTGGATCTTTCCTCCTCAAGCTTCTTTCCTTTCTCATGTATTACAGCTGTGACAGGCATCAATGGGGTGCTGTAAGTGAGAGGTCCTTGATGAATATTAGGTCTGCTTTGGCTCCTAAGGCCCTGCTCCCATTCTTCCTTTGGTCTTGACCCCACAGGTCTCTTCCTGTGGTTCAGCTGCTGCAGAGACCACTGCCACCACCTGAAGTTGGTGCACATGTCACAATTAGTGGGAGACATCTGCAGCCAAATCTGTCTGGCCTTTCTTCTGTGTAGATATCAACGTACGTACGTACGTACGTGTGTGTGTGTGTGTGTGTGTGTGTGTTTAAATATACACCGTAGCCAGCATGGTGGTGCACACCTGACACCTCAGCACGTGGGAGGCTAAGACAGTAGGAGTCCATCATCCTTTCTAAGATAGTGCGTTCAAAGGGAACCTGGCAACATGAAACCCTGTCATAAGAAAATTAGTAAGTAAGTAACATAACAGCAGAGTAGATGGGTTTGGAGGGTGTTATGCTCTATAAGGAGAGACAAATGACAAAAGTCACTCACTTATTGAATCTAAACAAAGCTGATTTTGTGGGAGTAGAAATGATGATGGCACAGGCCTGTTATTCTAGCACCTGAGAGGCACAGGAAGGAGGATCATGAACTTCAGTCAGGCTGGGCTACATAGTGAGACTGTCAGAAATGGAGAAAGGCACAGGGTGTGGTTTTGTGTAGAGTGCCTCCCTAAAATCCCCAGTGACAGACCTGGGACATAGCTCAGCTATAGAGTTTCTGCCCAGCATGCACAAGGTTTGGGTTTCCATCCCAGCAATGCCAAAGAAAGAAAAAGAAAAAGAAAAGTTAGGAATTGATTTTGCCACTGTTCTGGTGGCCAGAGTGTGAAAGGTGTTAACTGAACTGTTTTCTTTCCAGAGGCCCTAGGAGAGATCTCCCTTCAGGCTTCAGGATTCTGCCAGATTCTGAGTGATCCTGAGCTTGACACTGTATCACTTCAGTCTCTGCCTGTCTGTTCTTGGTCAGTGTGTCTTGGTGTCTCTTTCCTCACCTCTTCTGTGAACACATTAGATTTAGGCCCCACCTGATCATCAAGCATAATCTCTGAACCCTTAATTACAACTGCAAAGGTGGTTTTTTTTTTTTTTTTTTCCCCAAATACAGTCTTTCTTGTTATCATTAAGAATACTGTCTGACTCTGCTGGGTGTGGTGGTGTATGCCTTTAATCCCAGAAGTAGGAGGATTGCTGTGAGTTTGAGGCTAGTCTGAGACTATACAGTGAATTCCAGGTCAGCCTAAAAAAAAAAAAAAAAGAATACTGTTTGACCCGGGAGACAGGGCGGGGCCATGCCCGGCCGTCTGCTGTGGGGCCTGTGGCAGCGATGGCGCCGTTACAAGTATCGCTTGGTCCCCTGGATCGCTACGCCCCCGAGGAATCCAAGGACAAAGTCATTGCAGATCAAGAAGTCCTAGGAACGTTACTGAAAGTTTTCCAGGCTCTCTTCTTAAATGACTTCCATAAGCAGTCTGATATCTTGACTGTACTTCCAGAAGCTGTGAAGTCAATGTATCAAGACCTCCTGGCAGTTCAGCATAGGAGGGTGAATCCACTGGAAAACAGACATCCACAGCAAATTAACCTGAAACCAGAAGACATTCTTTTTAAGACCCTGGGCTTCAGTGTGGCCCGAGCAACTAGCTCAGTGCTTTCTGCAGGAAGAGGTGTTTTCATCACTAAAGGATTGGTACCAAGAGGCACAATTGTGTCTATGTACCCTGGTAGCA
This sequence comes from Dipus sagitta, assembly GCA_036346955.1. NCBI lineage: Eukaryota > Metazoa > Chordata > Mammalia > Rodentia > Dipodidae > Dipus > Dipus sagitta. The sequence goes on from CM070770.1 coordinate 218,947,839, forward strand.
GCTCAGTTATTACTACCAAGAACTTCTCATATATGAATAAAGTTCAACAAAATGCCTAGCCCCATGTTCTTAGAGTAAGGGGTTGAACTGGATGCCCAAGGTTCTCTCTAGACTTTTAAAATTCTAGTTTAACAATTAAATTTGTCAATTATTTTGTGTGTTAGGAAGTATCCTGGTATATTTGTTGCTATAATTGCATGTTTCTTTCAGGAAAATCTTTTTTGGTTAGTGCTTAAGTTTAGAATATTAGTGTTGCCCACTTTGACAAGTTACATAGAGAGCATTAGAAAATATGGCAGTTTGGCTAAGTTAATAATGCAAGATAAAAATAGTATGAGTTAAAATGTGGGATTTAAACCTGTCTTTTCTATGTCTGCTTTTCTTTGAAAGTAAAGCAACTGTTTGGTAAAGGATCATCAACTAGAATCTCAAAAGAATATGTTAGGGCTGGAGAAATGGCTTAGCAGTTAAGGTGCTTGCCTGTGAAGCCTAAAGACTCAAGTTCAATTCCCCAGGACCCACATAAGCCAGATGCACAAGGTGGCGTATTCATCTGGAGTGTGTTTGCAGTGACTGGAGGCCCTGGTGTGCCCATTCTATCTGCCTCTCTCTCTCTTCCAAATAAATAAATATTTTTAAAAAAAAAATTGTTATTCAACTAACATTGTATTATTTGGCATACTGAAAAGTGTGTGTCTTTGGAATTAGACGCATTTTTTAAAGTTGTTTATAAGGGCTCAGCATTGAAAGGCAGTTGTTTGCAAAGCTTGCCAGCCTGGGTTCATTTCCCCACTTCCTACCTAAAGCCAGATGCACGAAGTGGTACATGTATCTAGTATCTGGAGTTCATTTGCAGTAGCAAGAAGCCCTAACATCATTTTCTCTCTTTCCCTCTGTGTGTCTGTCTCTCCTCACAAAGAAATAATTTCTAAAAAGTCATTGTAGGGCAAGAGAGATAGCTTAGTGGTTAAAGCACTTGCTTGCAAAGCCAAAGGACCTAGGTTCAGTTCTCTAGGACCCACATAAGCCAGATGTACAAGGTGGTACATGCATGTGGAGTTCATTTGCAGTGGCTGAAGGCCCTGGCATGCCCGTTCTCTCTTTCTCTCTATTTTTCTCTCAAATAAAAAAATTTTAAATCTTTATGAAAAGTCATTGTATTTTCATCTTTCACATCTCTAAGCAAGGGAGTTGATATTCTTTACAACTAGTATAAAGACTGAACAGAACAAGTTGGCAGGCAACACTAAAACGGATTTCATAAACAGGTTAACGTGCCTTAACTGCCAAGCCATCTTTCTGGCCCATGCACCCTTTTTCTTCTCTCTTTCCTTTTCTATCTCCTTTTCTCTTTCTCCCTTCTTTCTTTTCTCCCTCTTTCCTCTTTCTCATCCATTAATAATAAAGTCTTAAAGTTAAAAAAAAATTCACAGTGCATGCCTGAACCCCCAGTAGCACCTTATGTATTATATGCTATGATTTTCCTGGAGCTACACATACTGGGTTAGGTCAGCTGTTTGGCTCTATGATGATACCTCTAAGACCAGTGACTTGCAGAAGGTCTGTTTGGGCACACAATTTTGGAGATTCTTCTAGTTTGTGATCATTTGCCCCCATGGCTTTGGGCCAGTGGCAACCCAGCATGGCAGGAATACATTTTGGAACAAAGCCATTTATTTCATAAGCCACAAAGCAAAAGAGGAAAGGCCCAGGATCCCACTATCTCTTTGAAGAGCATAGCTCCCATGACCTAAGGACCTTTCCCTGGGCCCCACCTCCTGAAGGTTCTATCTCCTCTGTCACATTACCCTGGAGCCCAAACCTTTATCACACAGCAGTTGGAAGACATTCAAGAAATTAAGCCATAGCATATAGGCTGGTGGTGAATGTTACTGTCATGACTCATAGGAAGTGGCTAACAGCTTCTCTTTGCTTGTCCAAACTGCTTGCCTTGCTTCTTAGAATGGTGTTCTTGATCCTAGGGGATTTGTGAAGCATACTCAGGGTTTATCTTGTAGTATTTCCAGAGTTGATTAGATTGTGGAGGCTCTGACCTCATGGATGGTTTAATCCAGTGATGGAATAAAGTCTGACTAGACTGCTGGAAGGTGGTAGAACTGTGAAAGGGCAGCCTGGTGGACAAAAAGCAGGTCAGTGATGGGAAGAATGTGTCCTTGGGGCCTAATATCTTGCCATGGCTCTTTGGTGTTAGGGCTACTATATCTTGACTGCAATGATGTCAGCTGTTCTACCATGTGTTTCCTAGCATGACAAACTGAAACATAAGCACAATAAATCTTTCCTTCCATATGTAAATGTGACTTACAACACATCTTTTGGATGTTAGGGCCATAAGCACTCCTTGACCCAACATTGCAATACAGTGACAGTTAATCTGATAACCAAGATGTCTGTTGAGTCACTAATGGAAGTATAGTGTACCTAGTGTGGAGACACTGGACAAGAGAGGAGTCACATCTCAAGAGAGACAGTGAAGGATGGCATGGGGTTTCATTTCACTACTAGAATAGCTTGTACTTTAAAATTTATGAGTTTTTTATTTCTGCAATATTCCATGACATATTTTCAGACATTAGTGATCATGACTAAAACCACAGAACGTGAAACTGAGAATAAACAAGGACTACTCACAGGTCTCAGGTGACATTTCTCCATGCTGTTCCCTATTAAAGCCAAGGGTCAGGGGCAGTCTGAGCCTACCCCTAGATCCCAAATTTGTAAGGATTCTGCTTCCTAGGTGATCAAGAGACAAGTATAGGAGGAGCCTTGGGTCCTGGTAAGACCCCTTTGATATGAAGGAGCACAGGCTTTGGAAGTGATCAGGAAAGGGAACAAGCTGACAGTGGTCATAAGGCAGCCCAGGCTAGAGAGATGGTTCAGTGGTTAAGGCACTTGCCTGCAATACCCAATGACTTGGGTTTGATTCCCCAGTACCTACTACCTGCACACCCATACTCTCTCTCCTTGCAAATAAATAAAGTGTTTTATTTTTATTTTTTTGTTGTTGTTGTTCGTTATTTTATTTATTTATTTGAGAGCAACAGACAGAGAGAGAGGAGAGAGAGAAAATGGGCATGCCAGGGCCTCCAGCCATTGCAAACTAACTCCAGATGTATGCGCCACCTTGTGCATCTGGCTTACATGGGTCCTGGGGAATCAAGCCTTGAACCAGGGTCCTTAGGCTTCACAGGCAAACACTTAACCACTAAGCCACCTCTCCAGCCCCTGTTTTTTTTTTTTTTTTTTTCTCTCTCTCTTTTTAAAAAAGGCATCCTGGTTCCTGATATGCTGACCTGTCTTGCTGGGGTAATCACTGTTATAAGACAGAGCACTGTGAATCATCCACAGGTGATTCAGAGAAACCCTAAGTGGACTGTCTGTCCTCAGAAAAATGGGGCTTGAGGAAGGTATCTTTGTTAGTCACTTGTTTATTGCTGTAACCAAATATCTAGCAAGAAGCAATTTAAGGAAGGGTTTATTTCGGCTTATCTATTGTGGTCACAGTCCATCATTACAGGAAAGACATGACAGCAGAAACTTGAGGAAACTGTTCTCATTCAATCCAACATAAGGAAGTAAGGAGTAATGAATGCTGCTGCTGTGCTAACCCTCTCCTTTTTATATAATCCAGAATCCAGGCCCATGGGATAGTTCCACCTATAGTTAAGGTGGGTCTTCCCATCTCAATTAACCTAATCAAGATAATTCCCCACAGCCATGCCCAGAAGCTAACCTAATCTAGATAATCCCTCATAGGCATGTTCAGAAGCTAGTTTTCCAGATGATCCTTGGTCCTGTCAAGTTGACAATAAATATAAACCATCACAGCACCAAAGTAATGGCTATGGACTAAGTGGAAGGATAGAAGAAAACCTTCTTGCCAGGCGTGATGGTGCCCATCTATGATCCTAGCACTTAGGAGGCTGAGGCAGGAGAGTCATGAGTTCCGGGTCATACTAGGCCACAGAGCTGATCCCTATCTGAAAACAAAAACGCAAGGAAGGGCTGGAGAGGTTGCTCAGTGGTTAGCTGCTGGTGTGCAAAGCCTGCCAGCCTGGGTTCAGTTCCCTAGCATCCATGGAAAGCCAGATGCAAAAAACGCTCAACCATTTGACAATTGTTTATAGTGGCAGAAGACACTGGTGCACCCAAACACATACATCTGCGTGCATGTACTCGCCCACACACAGACTCAAATAGTGTTATAAAAAGAAAAACATGTCTGGCATGGTGCCACATACCTTTAATCCCAGCATCTGGGAGGCAGCCTGGGGCTACAGAATAAGAGTGAGACCCTGTCAGGGCTGGGGCCAGCATAAAAGAAGAAAACTTTTTTTTTTCTCTATCTTGAAAGAATCAAGTTATCCAAGTGTCACCATTGGAAACTTACCCATGGGCACCTGCTTCATCATATAAACAGTAGGTTCAGTGGGCTGGAGAGATGGTTCAGTGATTAAAGGAGATTGCTTGCAAAGCTTGCTGGCCAGGTTCAATTCCCCAGAATCTACATAAAGCCAGATGCAAAAAGTGATGTATGGCCGGGCATGGTGGTGCACACCTTTAATCCCAGCACTTGGGGAGGCAGAGGTAGGATCACTGTGAGTTCGAGGCCAGCCTGAGAATAGAGTGAATTCCAGGTCAACCTGTGCTAGAGCGAGACCCTACCTCAAAAAATTTTTAAAAATGATGTATGCATCTGATATTCATTTACATCAGCAAGAGTCTTTCTTTCTCTCTCTCTCTCTCCTCCTCTCTCTTCCCCCTTCCCTCCTTCCCTCCTTCTCTCTGTCTCTCACATACACACACAGTTGTATAAGCAGTAGGCTCTGGCTGTGGAGATGGCTCTGTCAATAAAATGCTTGCCTCACAAGCATGAGAACCTCAGTTCAATTCCCAGTGTCTCATAAAAATCCAGACATGGTAGTACATGCCTGTAATCCAAGTGCTGGGTATGTGGAAGCAGGAAGATCCCTGGAGCTTCAGCAAGCTCCAGGCCATTGAGAGACCCTCTCTCTCAAAAAATAAATAAATAAAAAGATAGATGATAGATAGATAGATGGGGGTCTGGAGAGAGATGGCTCAGCAGTTAAAGACGTTTCTAAAGCCTGATGTGGGCTTGATTTCCCAGTACCCATGTAAAGCCAGATGCACAAAGTGGCATATACATCTGGAATTCCTTTGCAGTGGTAAGAGGCCCTTTGTACCTATTCATATTCATTCTCTCTCCCTCCCTCTCTCCCCTTACACGGAAATAATTAAAAACAACCACCCAGCCTGGGATTACAGAGTGAGTGCCAGGTCAGCCTGGGCTAGATTGAGACCCGAATTAAGGGGGGGGAGATGTAGACAGTGTTGTTCCATTATGCATGCATAATAGCAGCTTCAAATGGGGTGGTTTGCAGGCTTCCCCCACTCCACCTAGCATTGACAAATCTCTTATGGCCTGACCTGGTAGGTGTGGAAGGAGCCAGACAATCCCCTCTGGCCTGTGGGGTCCTGTGTAATTGAGTGCATAGCTTGTATGGGCCTTGTCTGTCAACAGAAGCTACAGCACTCACCTAGCAAGTGGGAGGATTTCTGGAAGATGCCTTGGAATGATGCCTGTAGCTTCATAGGTCCCCAAGAAACATCTACCGCCACTTCTACAGCCCCAGCATTCCCAACCTGAAATCCAAAATGCTCTAAAATCGCAAACTTACTGAGCATTGATGTTAGGCCACAGTGAAAATAGGCCATGATGTTGCACACTATATGTAGAAGGTATATATATAAGACATAGTTGTATATTTAGACCTGGGTCTCATTCCTAAGATAACTTATTATGTATATACAAGTATTCCAAAAACTGGGGGGAGGGAGGATCAAAATAGTTCTGGTCCCTAACATTTGAGGTAGAGTGATAGCATTTGACTAGCTGCAGAGATGCACCAGTCCCTACTTAGACCCCCACACTTCATGGGCTTGAGGTCTCCTGATGTTTCAGTCTCCCATAGGAACTGTGAGAACTGAATTGGGAAGAAACACAAAAGAAAGTAATCAGCTAGGGGCAGAACACAAGCCTGGACAGATAAAAATCAAACAGTAGCATGGATCAGAGGTCCCTGATGTTCAAAAGACAGTGACAAAAGAGGAGGGCTAGGGTATAGCTCTGCAATAGAGCGTTCACCCTCCGGTGTTCCATCCCTAACACAGGATTAACGGCCCAATTAGAAAATGGGGAAATGCTTCAATAGACACATCATCAAAAAACCAGATAGGCAGCTGAGGTGGTTTTCATGAACTGTCCCCGCATAGCTTCATGTGTTTGTGATTAAGCCTCATACTCAATCCCATGCTGGTAGAACCTTTTGGAGGATGGGGAAGCTTTGTCAAAGGAGGAGTGTCATTAGGGGTGGATCCAACTCCAAGCCCAGTATGTAGACTACTTCCACCCAGACATGAGATAAGATGTGAGACAGCTTCTTGCTTGTGCCATGCTTTTCTCACCATGATGAAATTTCCCCTCAAAACCTTAAACTCTTTCCTCCCATTAGCTGTTTTTGGCCAGGTGTGTTGTCCTAGCAGTAAGAAAAACAAAGACAAGCATGGTGATGCACACCTATAATCCCAACACTAGGGAAGCAGAGGAAGGAGGGTCCTAAGATCCTCAGCTACATAGTGAGACCCTGTCTTAACAGCAACAACAAAAGACTGGAGGCATGACTCAGCAGTGAAAGCACAATTGAAACCAGCAATTGGGCGGGGGAGGGGTATTGCTCAGTGGTAGACTGCCTGCTTTGCCAGGGTTATGGCTCAGTGGTAGGGCAGTTGCCTGGCATAAGAGGTCTTGATTCTATCCCCAACCCCAGCTAAAGAAAAAGAAACGTGGAAACAATGCTAAAATGTAATACCTCATTCTCCCTTTTTAAATGACAGAGCTGTGGTGGAAAAATACCTGCTTGAAAAGTCTCGCCTGGTGTCTCGTGAGAAGGATGAGAGGTAAGGGATGAATCCTTGGAAATGTTTGAATACAGTCCCAGCTCCACCTTTGTCCCTAAAAGGGGAGGAGCAAATGTCCTGAGGTTCCAGGAATTTTAAAGAAGCCATTGTTGGCCAGTATTCTAGGAGTTGAACCTGCCCCAGTTTGTGCCTTTGAATGCCTGGCCCCTTGAGTCTTTTTGTGCCACCTGAGGGTTTCCCCTATCAGGGATATTCACTGCTGCCTTAGAATATGCTTAGGTTAACAGGATCTCCAAGTGGGGTGCAGTGGCGCATACCTCTCAGCACTCCCAGGGAATCTGAGGTAGGAAAATCTCACTTTTGAGGCTAGTCTGGTCCTCAGGGAGAGACTCTATCTCAAGATAAACACCAGTAAAATATGTGGTTGAGGGCTGGAAAGATAGCTTAGCGGTTAAGCGGTTGCCTGTGAAGCCTAAGGACCCCAGTTCAAGGCTCGATTCCCCAGGACTCACGTAAACCAGATGCGCAGGGTGGCCTGGCGCATACATCTGGAGTTCGTTTGCAGTGGCTGGAGGCCCTGGTGCGCCTATTCTCTCTCTCTGCCTCTTTCTCTCTCTGTCACTCTCAAATAAATAAAAATAAACAGAAATTTTTTTTTTAAATATGTGGTTGCCGGGCGTGGTGGCACACACCTTTAATCCCAGCACTCGGGAGGCAGAGGTAGGAGGATTGCCTTGAGTTCAAGGCCACCCTGAGACTCCATAGTGAATTCCAGGTCAGCCTGGGCTAGAGTGAGACCCCACCTCAAAAACCAATATATATATATATATATATATACACACACACATACATATGGTTGACAATTGAGAAGTTAATTTTTTTCCAATAAGTCATAATCTGATTAACATAGGGTTTTAAGTCTGCGAATTTAAAATACTTTTTCCTCCTTGGTAAGGTTTCTGATTAAACACTGGTAGTTTGAAATCACCAGGCCTGATCTCCTCCATTGATTCCCCCCCCCCCACTTGACCCATAGGAACTACCACGTGTTTTATTATTTGTTGTTCGGTGTCAGCGAGGAAGAGCGCCAAGAATTTCAACTAAAGCAGCCTGAAGACTATTTCTACCTCAACCAGGTAAACAGTGAGCAACTACAGAGGGTACCTCTGTTCCCTTTGGGCTGTTCACAACCTGCCAGGAGGTCAGAGGCCACCTCCTGCGTGGCCTCCAGGGCCCCCAGCCTGGCTCCAAGGAGGCGGCACAAAGGAAGCCATTCAATTCCTTGCCTTGTGCTTGCAGCCAAAATCAGCCTCATATGCCACCCTCCCAGCCTGGAAATGCCCAGAATGCCAATGCCCTTATTTTTTCAGCATAACTTGAAGATTGAAGATGGAGAAGACCTGAAACATGACTTTGACAGGCTCCAGCAAGCCATGGAGATGGTGGGCTTCCTGCCTGCCACCAAAAAGCAGTAAGTGGACTGCCTAGCCACCACAATTTCTACAAGTCACTCTTGAAGTCTGACCCACAGCCTTGCAAGAACTATACTGGAAGAGGAGTCCGGTGTACCTGGCACACAAAAGGGGTCCAGCCATTAGCCCCTGGCACATACCAGGCCAAACCACTGTGAAGCTGGGCATAATGGCATATGCTTGCATTCTAAGTTGAAGGCTAGTTTGAGCTACATAATGAGGCCCTTTCTCAAAAAAAAAATTAGGAGCCGGGTGTGGCGGCACACACCTTTAATCCCAGTACTCGGGAGGCTGAGGTAGGAGGATCACTGAGTTTGAGGCCACCCTGTGACTTCAGAGTGAATTCCAGGTCAGCCTGGGCCAGAGTGAGACCCTACCTCGAGAAACCAAAAAAAAAAAAAATTAGGGCTGGGGATATGGATCAGTTTGTAAAATGCCTGCCTAGCATGCATAAAACCCTTGGTTTCATCCCCAGCACTGCATAAACTGGGTGTGGTGACACACTCCTGTCATCCTAGCACTCTGGAGTGGAGGCAAGAGGATCAGAGTTCAAGGTCATCCTCAGCTTCATTGAGGAATTTGAGGTCAGACCCCCATCTCTAGAAAGAAGGGACAATCAATGAATAGAAATAAGTTAAAATAGCTGTTTACAAAGTCCCAATCCACAAAGGGTGCCCCCAGCAGCAAGATTAGCCATTTTTCAAGTCCATACATTCTCACTGGACTTTGCTGGTTTTTTGGAATTTAGCCCAGTTCCATGGAAGGGTCTTTTGCCTTATTAATGTACACAGGGCCCTGGAGTAAAACTCTTTCTCTGCTCCAGGATTTTCTCCATCCTCTCAGCCATCCTGTATCTGGGGAATGTCACTTACAAGAAGAGAGCCACTGGCCGTGACGAAGGCTTAGAGGTCGGGCCTCCTGAGGTGTTGGACACACTGTCCCAGCTTCTGAAGGTACTGCCTTTTACTACTATCCCTTCTTACACTTCCTTCCTGCCCTCTGCCACAGTAGGGAAGGTACAGCTCAGAATAGCAGACACCTATCAGTGCAGGAGACAAGTGCTAGGAGCTTCCCCATCCTCTCAGGTTGTGTAACCCCAAGCCCATCTGCCTGCTTCCTCCCTGTGGCTACTAAGATGTCTCCTGTTCATTTCTGATAAAGAGCTAGGGCAGTGCCTCCTTCAGCTTCAGTTCCAGCCATGGAATCTTTATAAACATACTTTGAAGGGCTGCAGATATGGCTCAGTGGGTAGAGAGTTCTCTTGGCTCTATCCCCAGAACCGTATAAACCAGGCATGGTGGCACATGCCTGTCATCCCATTACTAGAGAGGAAGATCAGACATTCAAGGTCACTCAGTCTCAAAAAAAAAAAAAAAGTCAGGGCTGGAGAAATGGCTCAGTTGTTAAAGGTTCTTGTTTGTAAGTCTGCTGGCTCAAGTTCAACTCTCCAGCATCCATTTAAGCCAAATGCAAAGTGGTATATGTGTCTGATTCCAAGGTGCCTGTGGCAATGGGAGACCAGAGCCAGGAGAATTCAGAAATTCATGGCCAGCTAGACTATCACACAAGAAGTGAAATGGCAGAAATAAAATAGCATCAAGAGGGGCTAGAAAGAAGGTTCAGTGATTAAGGTGCTTGCCTGCAAAGCCTAATGACCCAAATTTGATTCCCAGAACCCACATAAAGCCAGATGTACATGGTGGCACATGCATCTGTGTTTGCAGTGGCTGGAGGCCCTGGAGTGCCCATGTTCATTCATTCATTCATTCATTCATTTTCTCTCTTCTGTCTCCTGTTTCCCCTCTCCTGTCTTTCTATGCTTGGAAATAAATAAATAAAAATATTTTTAAAATAGCATCAAGAAAGAACCTGCCTCAAGCAGGGCGAAGGGAGAGGACAAACACCCTAAAATTGGCCTCAGACCTCCATGCACACACTGGTACATACATAATTTTTTTTTTAAAGGTAGGGTCTTATTCTAGCCCAGGCTGATCTAGAATTCACTGTGATTCTCAGGGTGTCCTCGAACTAATGGCGATCCTCCTACCTCAGCCTCCCAAGTGCTGGGACTAGTGTGTCACCACACCCAGCTTCATAATTTTTTGTTTTGTTTTTTAAATCACTTAGTTTGGAGCCAGTCACCAGTTACTGGGGAGTCTGAGGTAGGAGGATCTCAAGGCCTGCTTGGTCTAGCAGAGTGAGTTCAGAGGCAATTTACAGAGACCCTCTCTTAGATTAAAAAGAAATACAGGGCTGGAGAGATGGCTTAGCAGTTAAGGCGCTTGCCTACAAGCCAAGGATCCAGGTTCGATTCCCCAGAACCCATGTAAGCCAGATGCACAAGGTGGTGCATGTGTCTGGAGTTCAATTGCAGTGGCTGAAGGCCCTGATGTACCCCTTTTCTCTCACTCTCTTTGTCTGCTTCTCTCTCTCTCTCAAATAAATAAAATAAAATATTTTTTTAAAAAAGAAATACATTTTAAAAAGGGAGCCAGAGATGTAGTGCAGTGGCAGAGCATATCCCTGTATATATGAAGCCCTAGGTTCCATCCTCAGCAACACACATGCACATATGCGCATGCATGTGCACACACACATAAATAGCACTTGGTTTAGTGATTGATTTGTTCGCATTCAACTTTATGTCTCCTTTACTGACCCTGGGGACACTGGGCAATGTATGGAGACCTTTTATTGTTCATCAAACTCAGGGGTGCCAGTGCCACCTAGTGGTTAGAGATTGTGATGTAGTGCTCAGAATGGACCAGCCCCCAGCATACCCAGTGGTGACACTCTTTTCCTTGTTTCATTGCTGTGGGGGTTGCAGCCCATGCCCTCAACTGTAGGCAAGTAAATGCTCCACCGTTGATACATGTCCCCTCCAGCCTTTCAGGTTTTTGGATCTTATTTTATTTATTTGAGAGAGAGTGAGAGAAAGAATGAGAATGGGAGCTCCAGGGCCTCCGGCCACTGCAAACAAACTCCAGATGTGCATGTACTACCTTGTGCTTCTGGCTTACGTGGGTCCTAGGGAATTGAACCTGGGTCCTTTGGTTTTGCAGGCAAGTTCCTTAATTGCTAAGCCCTGCTTTTTTCAACTTTTTATTGACAACTTGGGTAAGTTGTCAATAAACCATGATAATTCTCTCCCACTCCCCCTCCCCCTCCCAAATCTACCCTCCATTGAATCTCTTCTTCCTTCCAGTTAGTCTTTCTTGTATTTTGATGTCATTCCCCCATAATCCTCCCCCTCCTATTATGAAAGTCTTGTGTACATAGTGTCAGGCATTGTAGTCATGAGTATTAAGGTCATTTTGTGTCTGATTGACAGCATTGTAAGCACTTCTCTCCTTTCTTTGGCTCTTTCCATTTCTTCTGCAGTGGTCCCTGAGCCTTGGAGGGTGTGATAGAGATGTCTCACTTAATGCTGAACATTCCACTGTCACTTCTTCTCAGTACTATGGTGACTTTTGAGTCACCTCAGTGTCCACCACCATTTGAAAAGAGAAGCTTCTCTAACCATAAGTGAGAGTAGCATTAATATATATAGTTAGCCAGATGTTAGTAGTCATTACTCCCCTAGGGTTTATGACCTCCCTAGCCATAGACTTTTGATTAGGTCTTTTTGTTGCACGTGTAGAGGTCAAAGGACAACTTAGGGTCTCAGGCCTCACCTTCCAGGCTAACTGACCTATGACATTTTGGGCATTCTACTGTTTTCCACCTCTCATCTCACTCTAGGAAGGTTGAGATTACAGATATCCAGTACTGCACGTGGGTTCTGGGGATCTAAACTCAGGTCATAGGCTTGCATAGCAAGCACTTTTACCTACTTAACTATCTTTGTTTAAGTATTAATACCAGCTGAAGGCCAGATTGTAGCTTAGTGGTAGAGCTCTTGCCTATCATGAACAAAGCCCTGGGTTCCATCTCTAACACTGTTTAAAAAAAAAAATTACTGGCTGTAATCATGGTGGGACCATCAGCATATACATAAAAAAAAATCAAAAATTACTTTTGGGTTTTGTGTGTGTGTTGAGACAGGATCTCGTGTAGCCAGAGCTATCCTTGCACTTTTTTTCTTCTTGCATCAGCCTCCCAATTACTGGGATGATAGGTGTGCACTCTTACTTCCTTTCTATTGTCTTAGCATGTCTTTCATCTGTAGTTTTTGTCAAAGGTTATACAGGGGGATGGGGAGATAGTTCAGTGGTTAAAGGACTTGGGTTTCAGAGCCTGCCCATCTGGGTTCAAGTCCCACATAAAGCCAGATACAAAGTGATAAGTGTGTGTCATTCATTTGCAGCATCATTGCACAATGCATGCAGACAAACAAAGCACAGAGTGTGCATGGGCCCCAGATTCTGTTGAGTTCCTGAGGACATGTGAGCACCATAGGTGGTTAGGGAACTCCCTGCTGTCCAGATTCTTGGTTCTAGCAGCAGAGGGCAGCTCAGGTAGGAAAGAGGCATTGCATCACTGGGTGAATTTCCAGTGCACATGAGGGTCCCCAGTTTCAGTCACAGCAGTGCTGGGTACAGATGGTGACCTGAGCCAACTGTCCATAGTCACCCCTAGACCTGGGCAGCCACACTTACGTGCTGGGCAGCCAATTTGACATGTGAGAACTTTAAAGCCTACCAAACAGGCAGAGGATGGGTTTCAGGGCTGGACTCGGGAATGCAGATCCCCAACAACTCCTCATCTTCCCATCTTCCTCTTCTTAACCTTGAAACAGGTGAGACGAGAGATTCTGGTGGAGGTTCTGACAAAAAGAAAAACAGTGACCGTCAATGACAAGCTCATTCTACCCTACAGCCTCAGTGAGGTGAGTGCAACCCTGTGCCCTAGATGGAAGCTGCTTTGTGCATTTCCTGTGACACCATGGACAGGCTGATCCTACATGGGCTGATGCAACAGAAGGTCACTGCCGCACACCCTAGCCCTGTGCAGCTCACTTTCCCCTCTCCCCCAGAGAAAGCTAATGACTGTGGGTCACTAGCAGGACTGTGTTCCCCATGGCACCATTGCCATGACATGTGGGAAAATAAAAATACAAGAACATGTTCTATGTTTGTCACACAAAGCTGACCACAACACATGCACCCCTGAACAGCAAAGGTGCATTCTGAGAAATGGTTCCAAAGCAACATTTTTGTCATGCAGATAGCTTGGGTCACACTTAATGCAACTCTAAATGCTATGGCTTACTATACACTTACTATATGAGTCTTGGTTATGTCCCTCCTGAGCTCCAAGCCTTACCTGTGGTCGCAGTTGGAATTCAGTAGCAAATGTATATATCTAAACAGACCTAAAGGTAGAGAAGGCACAGTATTAATACCAGCTGAGGGCCAGACTGTAGCTTAGTGATAGAGCTCTTGCCTAGCATGCGCAAGGTCCTGGGTTCCATCCCTAACACTGTTTAAAAAAAAAAAAATCGCTGGCTATAATCATGGAGTGACCATCAGTATATACATAATGTGACAATGTGATGTGGCATATGACCACACAAAGAACTAAATTTATAATGGCTAATGGTACATTTGGAGAGTACATCTGTGATCTCAGCATTCTGGAGGCTGAGGCAGAATGGGAAATTTGAAGCCAGCCTGGGCCATACAAGGAAAGAGACCCTATCTCAAAATAACAGGGAAAAATAGGCTCAGTGATACACGTATTGAATTTTGGCACTTTGGAGATGAGACAGGAGGATCAGGAGTTCAAGGCCATCCTCAACTACGTAGTGAGTTGGAGGCTAGCCTGGGCCACATAAGACCTTGACTCCAAAAAAAAGTATTAGAATAGCTGTTTGTTTATTTATATATTTATTTATTTGCAAGCAGAGAGAGAGAGAAATAGAAGAGAATGACAGAGAATGGGCATGCCAGGGTCTCCAGCCACTGCAAACGAACTCCAGATGCATGTGCCCCTTGTGCATCTGGCTTATGTGGGTCCTGGGGAATTGAACCTGGGTCCTTGGGCTTCATAGGCAAATGCCTTAACCCCTAAGCCATTTCTCCAGCCCTAGAATAGCTGTTTTTGTTTGTTTGTTTGTTTTACAATATCTGTTTTGATTCTAATATCCCCTAGTGTGTACAGACCAAGGGTTGGCCATACCCAAGATGAAATGCTCCCTCTGTCCACAGGCCATAACTGCCAGGGACTCCATGGCCAAGTCTTTGTACAGTGCCCTGTTTGACTGGATCGTGTTACGGATCAACCATGCCCTCCTCAACAAGAAAGACATGGAAGAGGCCGTCTCAGTGAGTGTCCTGCCCTAGCTTCTCTCCCACTGCCAGCACCAGATGTCCTTATTCCCAACATGAGGACGCCTGGGATGTGCAGCTAGTATGGCATGAGGAGTATAGGAAAACACGATGGTGAGAGACCCTAGGTTTCCCCTACATGTCACCACTGTGAAGCCACCTCAGGGAGGTCAGCTTCCTACAGTAGTGCCCACTTGTGGTAACCATGCTTTGTCTCTCCAGTGCTTGTCCATTGGGGTCCTCGACATCTTTGGCTTTGAAGACTTTGAGAGGAACAGCTTCGAGCAGTTCTGTATCAACTATGCTAACGAACAGTTGCAGTATTACTTCAACCAGCACATTTTCAAACTGGAGCAGGTGAAGATGTTAAAAAAAAATCTCACTGTGGCATGGCGCATAGAAGATTTTCCATCTTAAGTTTGTTTTACATGTATATGTGACGTGCGTGTGCTGTCTGTGCACGCATGTGAAAGCTAGAGGTTGACGTCAGTTGGCATCAGGTGTCTTCCTTGATTGCCGTTCACTTTCATTACTAAGGCAAGGTCTCTCACTTGAACCCAGAGCTCTCCAATTCAGCTAGCTAACTAACCACCTTGGCCCTGGGGTTCTATCCTCACCAGTGCTGGGATTATAGGCAGTGCTACATCTACCCTGGCAGTTACATGGGTTCTGGGGATCTAAACTGTGGTCCTCACACTTGTACAAGCACTTTTTCCATCGAGCCATCTCCTTAGTCCCGCACCTTAAGGATTCTAAACGTACAGTTAAGTGGCATTAAGTGTACAGCTGTCACTCAGTATTCTCAGGATTGGTTTTAAGACTGGACATCAAAAGCCCCAGTGTTCTGTTTTCTTCCATACCATGGTGCAGTATTTGCACAGAGCCTATGCACAGCCTGCCATAGACTCTAAACTATTTCTAGATTACTTAGAATGCCTGATGTGATGTGAGTGCTATGCGCAGTCATTGTGCTCCACAGTTTAGGAATTGATCACAGGAGCTAAGAGTTATTATTCTGAACAGGTAATTCCGACAGTGTTTTTCCCTTCTTATCATTCTACCAGGGGCAAAATCTGTGGAGGTGGAACCTGCAGATTCAGCTATGTTCTTGCTGTTCTACAGTCCTTACCACAGTCACTTCCATACATTTGCCATTATCATGTATACCTGAAATGCTCCCTCCCTCCACCCTTGCCCAGGATCTGGAGACTACTTTCCTGTTTTTGTCAATAAATTTGCCACCACTCAGACCTTGTGTTAGCATAGTCTTACAGTATTGGCTTTAACTGACATAATTCACTTAGCATAGTGTTCTCCAGGCTGATCCGTGTTCAGCAAGTGTCAGAACAAGTGTTTAGTGCTGAGGAGGTAGCTCAGCAAGTAAGAACACTTGCTGCCCAAGCTTGAGGACCTGAGTTCTCCCCATCAACCACATAAAAAGCCAGACATGGCTTCCCATGCCTGTAACTCCATTGCTGAGAGAGATAAGAGATCACTGGGGCTTCCTAGTCATCCTATCTATAAAAACCAGCAGGAGTTCCAGGTTCAGTGAGAGAGACTGTCTCCAGGACTTAAGTCAGAAGAGTGATAGAAGAAGACACCCAATGCCCTCCTCTGGACTCCACACACATGTACATGCACACAGCAAAAAATTACTTTCCTACTTAAGGCTTAGGAATATTTCATTGTGTGACTAGACCATGTTGTATCTATCCATTCATTTGTTGATGGACACAACTGGATTCCATGTTCAGTCCATTATAAATCCCAAGTATCTTTGAATCTAGCCCCTGCTGTTGCAGTCAGTTCACATTGTTGGCAGAAAACACCCAGTCAAGAGCAGCTTGTGGGGGAAAAAAAGTTGTATTTTGGCTTACAGACTCTAGGGGAAGCTCCATGATGGCAGGAGAAAACAATGGCAAGAGCAGAGGGGTGGACATCACCTCCTCATGAACATCAGGTGGACAATAGCCACAGGCGAGTGTGCAAACACTGGCAAGGGGAAACTGGCTATAATATCCATAAGCCTGCCCCCAACAATACACTGCCCCAGGAGGCATTAATTCTTAAATCTCCCATCAGCTGGGAACCTAGCATTCAGAACACCTAAGTTTACGGGGGACAACTGAATCCAAACCACTACATTCTGTCCTGGCTCCCATAAAGTGATAACTGTACATGATATAAAACACAATGCATTCAGTCCAACTTTACAAGTCCCCATAGTTTTTAATCAACCCCAATGATGTTTAAATATATCCTCATAGTCCGAGATCTTTTAACTGTGCAATAATAACAAAAATCCCCCCCCCAAAAAACCATAATGGCACAGAATAAACACTCACACTGTAAAAGATGGCATTGGGCATAGGAAAGAAATATTCAGCCAATACAAGATTTAAACAGGGCAAACATCAAATTCTGTAGCTATAAGTCCAACAACTCTAATCAGTGAAAAGTCTCCAAGTCTAATAATTCTAACCAGTAACAAGTCTCTGGAGTTCCAATTCTGTCCCTCCAGCTAGGCTTCTCACTATCGAAGAAAACATCAAGGCAGGCAGCTTTCTTTAGCAGCCATCTCGTTCTGGCATCTCCACTGGGTCTCCACTGCAACCCACCATTCATCCTCATGGCCCCATGGCGTCTCCATGCAGGCATCCAACAAACCTGCTTCCCACTGCCCATGGCTGTTTCCAAAATACAAGACTGTGTTGCAACTTCAATGACCCTCTTTCATGTATTTCTTACACTCCATAATACCAGGTAGGGTGCCAATTTGTTAATCCAGGGGGGAATAAAACTGACTTTGAATAGGACATTCCGGCATTTAGGCCCCTTCAAAAGAGTCTACATTCTTCCTGTTGCCCCAGTGCAGGTCAGCTGGCCCAATCACAAATCTCGCATATAATTGCAGCTGAATGGGCAGAAGTTTCAGCCCAAACATTTCATTTCTGTGACATATCCCTCTGCTCACACCAGTCCATTTCTATGCAAAGCAACCCTGCACGAGTTCTCACAACAAAGGTATAACAGCAAGCCTCTCACACAAATTGCTTCTAGCCCAGTCCAGGCAAAACTGTTTTTCACCCTCATAAGCCAAACCTCACAGTCCATACTTCTTACTTACTGCATTCAGGTCTTTCAACTCTGACCAGGATAGTCAAGCTGTACTTACAGCACTTCACAAGGCATCTATTAGGCCAAGATTTCAAATCATTTCACATTCCTCTTGAAAATCAGCTCCAAAAGGTCAAAGCCACATAGTTAGGTGTCTAGCAGCAGTGACACCACTCCTTGGTACCAACTTTACTGTTGCAGTCAGGTTCACATTGTTGGCAGAAAACACCCAAGCAAGAGCAGCTTGTCGGGGGAAAAAAGGTTTATTTTGGTTTACAGACTCAAAGGGAAGTTCCATAATGGCAGGGGGAAATGATGGCTTCAGCAGAGGGTGGACATCACCTCCTCATGAACATCAGGTGGACAACAGCAACAGGAGAATGTCAAGGGGAAACTGGCTGTTAACACCATAAGCCTGCCCCCAACAATACTCTGCCTCCACGAGAGTTAATTCCCAAATCTCCATCAGTTGGGAACCTAAGTTCATTGGGGACACCTGAATCAAACCACTACACTTGCTTTTAGTTGTTTTGAGCCACATGCTGGATCCTATGCATATTTAATTTTTTTTAAGGAATTGCATTCTATTCTCCACAGTGGCCATTTCATAAGGCAGTATCTCATTGTTACCCCAGCCTGAGTAGAATGGAGTGGTCTAGGTCTGGGATCTCCCAAAGGGCCCAAAATATGGGCAGACTTGCCCTACAATTTTTTTCAGACAGTGGGAAAGTTGACAAAAACTCCAAAACTCCACCCAGACTATGATGAGGCAGATGTTGGAATGTTTTGAGCCATAGGACATTTTTGGACCTTGTCTGCCAAAACCAGAAAAATCCTTTCTTATAGGTTGATGGGTTGTTTGTTTTTTGTTGTTTTTTTAAATATTTTTAATTTTTTTATTTATTTGAGAGAGAGAAAGAGGCAGATAGTGAATGTGAGGGCCAGGGCTTCCAGCCACTGTAAATGAACTCCATACACATACACATGTGCCACTTTGTGCATCTGGCTTATGTGAGTCCTCGAGAATTGAACCGGGGTCTGCTGGCTTTGAAGTGCCTTAACCACTAAACCATTTTTTCCAGCCCTGTTTTTGGTTGTTTGTGATACAGGGTCTCATGTAGCCTAATTTAGCCTTGAATTCACTAAGGATGGCCTTGATCTCCTGACCCTGCCTCCACCTCCTGAGTGCTGGGATGACAGTCCTGTACCACCATGCCTGGTTCATGCTGTGCTGATGATGGAACTCAGAGCCCATGCATGTTAGGCTTGCCTTGGTGGCAAGCCACAGCCCATGAATATGTTACATTATCTCCAGGTTCAGCCACTTTTGAATGGAAAATATCCTTTTCCCTCAAGTTGCAGTCCGAAACTGAGGCTTTTAAAGAGAAATTAGGGTAAAGCTGCAAGCACAAGAGAAACTGAGTCTTTTATTTTTACTTTTTATTTATTTGAGAGAGAAAGAGAATGGGTGCAGCCTCTAGCTACTGCAAATGAACTCCAAGAGCATGTGCCACCTTGTGCATCTGGCTTATGTAGGTTCTGGGGAATTGAACCGAGGTCCTTTGGCTTTGCAGGCAAGCACCTTAACTGTTAAGGCCATCTCTCCAGTCCGAAACTGAGGCTTTTAAAGAGAAATTAGGGTAAAGCTGCAAGCACAAGAGAAACTGAGTCTTTTATTTTTACTTTTTATTTATTTGAGAGAGAAAGAGAATGGGTGCAGCCTCTAGCTACTGCAAATGAACTCCAAGAGCATGTGCCACCTTGTGCATCTGGCTTATGTAGGTTCTGGGGAATTGAACCGAGGTCCTTTGGCTTTGCAGGCAAGCACCTTAACTGTTAAGGCCATCTCTCCAGTCCGAAACTGAGGCTTTTAAAGAGAAATTAGGGTAAAGCTGCAAGCACAAGAGAAACTGAGTCTTTTATTTTTACTTTTTATTTATTTGAGAGAGAAAGAGAATGGGTGCAGCCTCTAGCTACTGCAAATGAACTCCAAGAGCATGTGCCACCTTGTGCATCTGGCTTATGTAGGTTCTGGGGAATTGAACCGAGGTCCTTTGGCTTTGCAGGCAAGCACCTTAACTGTTAAGGCCATCTCTCCAGTCCGAAACTGAGGCTTTTAAAGAGAAATTAGGGTAAAGCTGCAAGCACAAGAGAAACTGAGTCTTTTATTTTTACTTTTTATTTATTTGAGAGAGAAAGAGAATGGGTGCAGCCTCTAGCTACTGCAAATGAACTCCAAGAGCATGTGCCACCTTGTGCATCTGGCTTATGTAGGTTCTGGGGAATTGAACCGAGGTCCTTTGGCTTTGCAGGCAAGCACCTTAACTGTTAAGGCCATCTCTCCAGTCCGAAACTGAGGCTCTGTTAATGCTGTGTGGAAATCCTGCATGACTTGTGTACATGCTCAAACACTACCTCCCAGTAGTTTCCAATGAAGGATGGTATACCTATGTCCCAGGAGCTGAGAACAGGGTTAGGGTACTCCTACTGATGTAGGATTTGGGGGTTCAGGAGGGGTCCCCCAGTGTTTGAGCCCCAAGTTTTTGGTTCTATCCTACCTTTAACAAAGAATTGATAAAGATGGATTCAAGAAGGATAAACTATGAATTACTAAGTTTACTGAGGGGAAAATCACAAATTGTGGGGTTTATTATTGAAGGGAGAAATCACACACTGTGGGGTTTATTTAAGGGAGATTGGGATCTAGGAAGGAAAGCTAGAACAGAGTCAAACACATGGGAAGTAGGAAACATGCTGTCATATGGAAACACTGGATAATTTATAAGGCTCATTTAAGAGAAATTGAGGTTTTTGGAGGGGAACTAGAGTAGGGCCACAAGCATGTGGACTTGAGAGAAACTGAGACTTTTTTTTTTTAATATTGTATTTATTTACTTGAGAAAGGGAAAGAGAGAGAATAGGTGCGCCAGGGCTGCCAGCCACTGCAAACGAACTCCAGATGCACGTGCCACTTTGTACATCTGGCTTAGGTGGGTCCTGGGGAATTGAACTGAGGTCCTTTGGCTTTGCAGGCAAGCACCTTAACTGTTAAGCCATCTCTCCAGTCCGAAACTGAGGCTTTTAAAGAGAAATTAGGGTAAAGCTGCAAGCACAAGAGAAACTGAGTCTTTTATTTTTACTTTTTATTTATTTGAGAGAGAAAGAGAATGGGTGCAGCCTCTAGCTACTGCAAATGAACTCCAAGAGCATGTGCCACCTTGTGCATCTGGCTTATGTAGGTTCTGGGGAATTGAACCGAGGTCCTTTGGCTTTGCAGGCAAGCACCTTAACCGCTAAGCCATATCTCCATATAAGCCAGATGCACAAGGTGATGCATGTGTCTGGAGTTCATTTGCAGCGGCTGGAGGCCCTGGTGTGCCCCTTATGTCTGCTTCTCTTTCTCTGTCTTAAATGCATACACACACACACACACACACCTAAAACATTAAAAAATAAAAAAACTAAATGAAACACAAAAGGCTTTGCTGTTTCTAGCATTTCTAGGACTGGGTCTTTTTTGTTTTTGTTTTTGTTTTTGTTTTTGTTTTTGTTTTTCGAGGTAGGGTCTCACTCTGGCCCAGGCTGACCTGGAATTAACTACGTAGTCTCAGGGTGGCCTCGAACTCATGGCAACCCTCCTAACTCTGCCTCCCAAGTGGGACTGGGTCATTCTTAGCCAATTTCAGCTTCTCTTGGCTCCCTGACTTCTGGCCATAGCTCTCCAGCTTTGACCTAAATCTTCCCCTGGCCTGCTTTTCTCAGTGTGTTGATGTCCTTTCTCCTCTTCCTGAAAGGACATCATTTACACTGGACTAAGACCCACTCTAATGATTTCATGGTAACCTGATGACATCTATAAGGACCCTACTTCCATAGGAGGTCCCAATCACAGATCCTGTGGGTCAACACACACACACACACACACACATATCCTTCAATAGCTCCTCCCCTGCTAGTGGTATCCCTGGGGACTAGAAAGACCCTCTGATCAATCAGGTACACCCCTAGCCTCAAATCAGATCATTTCAAACCTCCCAGAACATTGGTTTGTGATTGCCAGATTAAGACAAAAAATGTGCTGAAAAGATGGAACAGAGCTGGGAGTATTTCCCAGGGTAAAGAACTTGCCTGGCATGCACACGGGTGAGTATGCCATCTCAGCACTTGGCAGCACATGTGCAAGGCCCTGGGTTCAGTCCCCAGCACAGGAAAAACAAAGTGGAAGGGGAAGGTGCTTGGAGGGGCTGCCACATTGCATTGTAAAACCTTCAAGACCTGTGATTTGGATATGATTGAACAGTCCTGGGTCAATATTTACTTTAAAATTTGAGCCTGCCAGGTATGTTGGCACACACCTTTGATCCCAGCACTCAGAAGGCAGAGGTAGGAGGATTGCCATGAGTTCTTCAAGGCCACCCTGAGCCTACATAGTGAATTGCAGGTCAGCCTGGGCTAGAGTAAAATCCTACCTCGAAAAAACAAAATAAATAAATTGAACCAGATGTGGTGATGAACTCTTAAAATCTCACCATGGAAGGAGGTGGTGGGTAGGGGACCATAGCAAGTTCACAGCAAGCCTGAGCTACATAATACAACTCTGTCAGGAGGGGTAAAAAATTTTTTTGCTTTTTCTGTTTACCATCACTTCAGATTTTCTAGAAAAAAAAATTTTTTAACTAGTATTTTTGCTATATTTTTTTTCTTATTTTTTTATTGATGACTTCCATAATTATAGACAATAAATTATAGTAATTTCCCCCACACTTTCCCTTTGCAACTCCATTCTCCATCATATCCTCTCCTCCTCTCAATCAGTCTCTGTGTTATTTTGATATCATATTTTCCTCCTCTTATGATGGTCCTGTGTACATAGTGTCAGGCGCTGCAAGGTCATGGATAGCCAGGCCATTTTGTGTCTGGGAAAGTACATTGTAAGGACTCCAACCCTTCCTTTGGGTCTTCCATTCTTTTGCCACCTCTTCTGCAATGGACCCTGGAAGATGTGATGGAGATATTTCAGTGTTGAGCACTCCTCTGTCACGTCATCTCAGCACTCTGGTGCCTTCTGAGTCATCCCAAGGTCACCGCTATCTAAAAAGAGAAGCTTCTCTAGCCAAAAGTGAGAGTAACATTAATATATGGATATGAACAGTAAGAGAAGTGCTTATCAGGCAGTTTGGTGAGTATAATATATATGTTTAGCCAGACACCAGTAGACGTTACACCCTAGGACTTAGGACTTTCTCCATCATAGGTTTTCAGTATCAGGCATGTATTCTCTCCTGTAGCGTGGGCCTCCATTCCAATGAGAGAGCAGTTGGTTTCCCCCATAATAGGCATGCCACTATTGCACCTGCTGGCTCATTTTGCCTGGCTGGCCAAATTTAAGGCTTACAGTGTCCACTATTGTTTATCTTCACTGGTGATTTCTCTCTCTCCCATTGAACTGCATGCAGTCTAGCTTTTTGCAGCTTTCTGTCAGGTGGTTTACACTGAGGAGGTTTTCAGCTCAGCTTCAGCAGGATTTCTCAGTGACTTTGCAGCACAAGTATGTGGAGTCTTCAGCAATAGGGTCTTACCATCTATTCCTGGTGGGAAACCAAGAGCCTCAGCAGTGGTGTGTAGGGGCATCAAGAACCTCCCTGACCAACAACTCACTGGAAGGTATACCATCCCTAGCACTGAAATTTTTCTAGTAACAATTTATGATTTCTGGGTGCACCATTGTCCAAAAAAGTAGATTTCCACATGACTTCTATGATTTTGTTGAAAACACTTACTATGCCTTTGGAGTGAAGGTCTTCTCCTTCTACTATACCCTGAATTCTTATGTTTGATCTTTTCATAGTGTCCCAAATATCTTGAAATTCCCATTCATACTTTCCAATTAGTTTGTCTTTATCTTTGTTGGACTGTATTGGATCTGCTACCTGGTCTTCTAGTTTAGATATTCTGTCCTCTCCTTCATCCATTCTACTGGTGAGATTTTCTACAGAGTTTTTTATTTCATTAACTGTGTTCTTCATTTGTAGTAATTCTGACTGGTTTTTCTTTATTATTTCTATTTCCTTATTTATGTCTTGTATTGACCACCTTATTTTATTAAATTGGTTTCCTGTGTCTTTCATTTCTTTGATTTCTTTGAACATATTTATAATCATTCTTTTGAAATCTTTCTCAGGCATTTCCTCTAACTCGTTCTCACTGGAGGTCATTTCTGATGCTTTAATACTTTTTGGTGGATTTATATTGTCTTGATTTTTTGTGTTTCCTGTGTTATAAGATATGTATTTTTGCATTCTGGATTAATTTAATGCTTGGATTTTCTAGTTAGCTGCAGTATTATTAGATGTATCAATCAATCTGATGTTATATATCTTCAGGGTAGGAGCTTAAGGTGCTAGGTGTGGCTCTTAAGACTTTCAGAGTATCTACAAAAGTGGCCCTAGGTGTTGGGTTTGCCTGCTATGAGAATATTCAAGTAGGCTGAGTGGAACAAAATACAGGCAGATTCTAAAATTTAACTAAACAGTGTACACATTCAATGAAAAACAGCACAGAGTATTTATGCAAGAGTAGGTATTATGACAACCAGATCCTCTAACAAAGTCACTGTCCCTTAGGATGTGTGTTGCTCCACACCCTTAATCCTGTCAACTAGGAGGCTAAGATTTCTGGTCTGTTGAGGGTTCCAAGTCAGCTTGTGACCAAGTGAGACCCTTCCCTAATGAACACAGAAAAGGAAACAAAGGCACTATAAATCAGGAAACAACAAATGGCAAGCCCCAAATATAGCTTATTTAAGAAGAATGGCAGATCCAACCATCCTTCAGATTTAACATATAATTTACCTTGACATGGAAGGTGCAATTAGCACTTCCGATTCAAGCCTATAGATCAGGTTTATTTGGCAGGTACTGACCTGGTGTGATCCCAGTTACCTTTTGGGATGGTTTTGGTCTCAGTTATGCTGCGCTCCTGCTTGGGTCCCTCTTTGCTGTGCCATGGGCTCAGGTAGACTGGCTGGGTTTCTGGATTGCTGCTCTGGTTGCTGATGCCCGGTGCTATGTAGGTGCACTCCCTTCCCCCGGGTCTCTGGTACTTGCTTGCACTGGCGGTGGGGGAGGGGAGGCTGTGGATGTTGGCTCTAGTTCTTCCGCTGGTCTGCGTGATCCTCTAGCTCACAAGCAGCTCCTCCGTTGGTCTTTGCCATCCTCCCTTCATGTTTCTTGACCTTGTGCGGAGGCCGGTATGAGTAGAGAATCCCCTCACCTGGCTTTTCCTGTGGCTCAGGCCAAGCCTTTTGGCTGTGGCCATGCGGACCTGGTGTCGCCGTTGGTAGAGCCACTTCTGCCTGCTTCTGTTGGCTCTAGATGCTCTGGATCTCTCCTACTTCTTGGCTATAGTTGATAATTTCTTATACACCTCACTTTTAAATTTTTATTTTATTTTTTATTTTTTATTTTTTTCTGAGGTAGGGTCTCACTCTAGCTCAGGCTGACCTGGAATTCACTCTGTACTCTCAGGGTGGCCTTGAACTCACGGCGATCCTCTTACCTCTGCCTCCCGAGTGCTGGGATTAAAGGCATACGCCACTATGCCCGGCTTAAAATTTTATTTATTTATTTATTTTTTTTTTGAGAGAGAGAGAAAGAGGCAGAGAGATAGACAGAGAATGGGTGTGCCAAGGCTTCCAGCCACTGCAAATGAACTCCACATGCTTGCACCACCTTGTGCATCTGGCTTACATTGGTCCTGGGGCATCGAACTGAGGTCCTTTGGCTTTGCAGGCAAGCACCTTAACCACTAAGCCATTTCTCCAGCCCCTATACCTCATTTTTTAATAAAAGAGTGTATTTTTCTGGTTTTGTTTTGCTTTGTTTTTGTTTGTTTGCTTGCTTTTTTTTTTTGGTTTTTTTCTCCCCTAGGCTGCTTTGGCGTGACTCCTACGCCGTCACGGCCATCTTAACCGGAAGTCCCCATATGACTTATTCATGCTCTCTTAGATTTTATAGCCCTTCCCCCACCTTTCCATTACTCACTCTCTTCCCCTGACCTCACTTAGGCCTTTCCACCCATTAATCTGTTCTTCTACATAAATGTATACAATACCATCCTCTTAGGCCCCTCCCCCTCTCTATTCCCTTTTCTAGTGTACTGGCCCCTGCTACTGAGTTTTATTCCAACTCACATAGAAGTCCAATCACTTGTAGCTAGGACCTACATATGAGATAGAACATGTGACATTTGGCTTTCTGGGCCTGGGTTACCTCACTAAGTATAATCCTTTCCAGATCCATCCATTTTTTTGCATAATCATAATTTCGTGTTTTGGATTTTTTTGTTCTTGTTTTTGTTTTTTGTTTCTGCTGAGTAGAACTCCATTGTGTAAATGTGCCACATCTCTTTATCCACTTATCAGTTGAGGGACATCTAGGCTGGTTCCATTTCCTAGCTATTGTGAATAGAGCCACAGTAAACACTGTTGAGCAGGTATCTCTAAAGTAGTGAGAGAAATCCATAGGATATATACCTAAAAGTGGTATAGCTGGTTCATATGGTAAATCTACTTTTAGCTGTCTCAGGAACCTGCACACTGATTTCTACAATGGCTGGACCAGATTGCATTCCCACCAGTAATGTCTTTTGCCACATGCTCACCAACATTTATTGTCATTTTTTGTGATGGTAGCCATTCTGACAGGAGTGAGATGGAATGTCAGAGTAGTTTTAATCTGCATTTCTCAGATGGCTAAGGATGTAGAACACTTTATGTAGAACATTTTTTAGAAGTTTAGATGCCATTTGTATTTCTTTTTTTGAGAATTCTTTATTTAGTTCCATAGCCCATTTTTTAATTGCGTGTTTGATTTCTTATTATTTAGCTTTTTTGAGTTCTTTGTATATCCTGGATATTAATCCTCTGTCAGATGTATAGCTGGCACAGATTTTCTCCCGTTCTGTAGGTTGCCTCTTTGCTCTATTCACAGTGTTTTTTGCTGTACAAAAGCTTTGTAATTTCATGAGGTCCCAGCGGTTGATCAGTGGTTTTATCTCCTGAACAACTGGGGTTATAATAAGAAAGTCTTTGCCTGTACCAGTAAGTATGTTGAAGGGTTTCCTCTACTTTACGTCCAGCAGTTTCAGTTTCAGTTTCAGGTACGATACTGTCTTGGATCCATTTGGACTTGATTCTTGTGCATGGAGAGAGATAAGGACCTATTTTATCCTTCTACAGATGCATATCCAGCACCATTTGCTGAAGAGGCTGTCTTTTTTCCAATGAGTATTTTTGGGATTTTTGCTGAAGATCAGGTGGCTATAGCTACAGCGACTTTCATCTGGGTCCTCTATTCTGTTCCATTGATCTACATGTCTATTTTTGTGCCAGTACCATGCTGTGTTTGTTACAGTGGCTCTGTAGTATAGGTTAAAATCAAGTATGGTGATACCACCAGCCTTATTTTTGTTGCTCAAAAGGACTTTAGATGTTCAAGGTTTTTTGTGCTTCCAAATGAATTTTAGGATTTTTTTTTCTATTTCTGTGAAGAATGCCTTTGGAATTTTGATGGGAATTGCATTTAATCTGTAGATTCCTTTTGGTAAGATTGCCATTTCCACTACATTGATTTTTCCAATCCAAGAACATGGGATGTCTTTCCATTTCCTAGTGTCTTCTGTAATGTCTATCTTGAGTGTTTTAAAGTTTTTATTATAGAGGTCCTTCACTTCCTTGATAAGGTTTATTCCAGGGTACTTTATTATTTTTTTAATTTAATTGTGAATGAGACTGATTCTATGATTACATTCTCAGTATGTTTGTTGTTAGCATATAGGAAGGCTACTGATTTCTGATGGATTTACAATTTTTTTTCCTTAATTTTTATTAACATTTTCCATGATTATAAAAAATATCCCATGGTGCTACCTTCCCTCCCCCCACTTTCCTCTTTGAAATTCCATTCTCCCATCATATCCCCTCCCCATCTCAATCAGTCTCTCTTTCATTTTGATGTCATGATCTTTTCCTCCTCTTATGATGGTCTTGTGTAGGTAGTGTCAGGCACTATGAGGTCATGGATATCCAGGCCATTTTATGTCTGGAGGGAGCATGTTGTAAGGAGTCCTACCCTTCCTTTGGCTCTTACATTCTTTCCCCCACCTCTTCCGCAGTGGACCCTGAGCCTTGGAAGGTGTGATAGAGATGTTACTCAGTACTTCAGTCACTTCTTTCCAGCACTATGATACCTTCTGAGTCATCCCAAGGTCACTGCCATCTGAAAAGAGAAGATTCTCTACCCAAAGTGAGAGTAGCATTAGTACAAGGGTATGACTATTAAGAAAAGTGCTTACTGGGCAGTTTGATAAGCATAGTATATACATTTTTCCAGACATCAGCATATGTTACACCCCTAGGGCTCCTGACTAACCCTGTTTTAAGTTTTCAGTATCAGGGATGTATTCCCCCCCATGGAACGGGCCTCCAGTCCAATTGGAGGGCAGTTGGTTTCCACCATGACAGAAGTGCCACTATTGCACCCGTTGGCTCATTTGGCCTGGCTGGCCAATTATAAGGCTTGCAGTGTCCACTGTTGAGTGTTTCTCTCCCATTGAAGTAAATGTAGAATGGCTTCCAGCTTTCTGTCAGCTGGTCTACTTGGAGGAGGTTATCAGCTCAGTTCCAACAGGATTTCTCAGTGGCCTTGCAGCCCAAGTATGTGGAGTCTTCAGCAATAGGATCTTACCATCTATTCCTGGTGGGAAACCAAGGGCCTCGGCAATGGCCTATAATGTTTTGGGGCATCAGGAACCTCCCTGGCCACAACTCACTGGAGGTACCCATCCCTGGCACTGAAAAATTTCTAACAACGATCTATGGCTCCTGAGTGTTCCATTGTCCAAAACCAGAGGATTCCATATGATTTATTTGCATCCTTTTAGATTTTGATTAGCCCTCCCTCCACCTTTCCTTTACTCAATCTCTTCCCCTGACCTCATTTTAGGCCTTTTCACCCCCGTTAATCTATTCTTCTACTTACATATATACAATATCAACCTATTAAGTACCCTCCTCCCTTCCTTTCTCTTCCCTTTATATCTCCTTTTTAACTTACTGGCCTCTGCTACTGAGTATTTTCCTTCTCACACAGAAGTCCAATCATCTGTAGCTAGGATCCACATATGAAGGAAAACATGCAGCGCTTGGCTTTCTGGGCCTGGGTTACCTCACTTAGTATAATCCTTTCCAGATCCATCCATTTTCCTGTAAATTTCATAACTTCATTTTTCTTTATCGCTGAGTAGAACTCCATTGTATAAATGTGCCACATCTTCATTATCCACTCATCAGTTGAGGGACATCTAGGCTGGTTCCATTTCCCAGCTATTATGAATTGAGCCGCAATAAACATGGTTGAGCATGTACTTCTAAGGAAATGGGATGAGTCCTTATGATATATGCCTAGGAGTGCTATAGCTGGATCATATGGTAGATCAATTTTTAGCTATCTTAGGAACCTCCACACTGATTTCCACAATGGCTGGACCAGATTGCATTCCCACCAACAGTGTAGAAGGGTTCCTCTTTTTCTACATCCCCACCAGCATTTATGATCATTTGTTTTCATGATAACAGGAGTGAGATGGAATCTCAATGTAGTTTTAATCTGCATTTCCCTGATGACTAGGGATGTAGAACATTTTTTTTAGATGCTTATGTGCCATCCGTATTTCTTCTTTTGAGAACTCTCTATTTAACTCCATAGCCCATTTTTTAATTGGCTTGTTTGATTTCTTATTATTTAGCTTTTTGAGTTCTTTGTATATCCTAGATATTAATCCTCTATCAGATGTATAGCTGGCAAAGATTTTTTCCCATTCTGTAGGTTGCCTTTTTGCTTTATTCACAGTGTCCTTTACAGTACAAACTTTTTGTAATTTCATGAGGTCCCAGTGGTTAATCTGTGGTTTTATTGCCTGAGCAATTGGGGTTGTATTCAGAAAGTCTTTGCCAAGACCAATATGTTGAAGGGTTTCCCCCACTTTTTCCTCTAGCAATTTCAGAGTTTCAGGTCTGATGTTAAGATCTTTAGTCCATTTGGACTTAATTCTTTTTTTTTTTTTAATTTTTTGTTTATTTTTATTTATTTGAGAGCAATAGACAGAGAGAGAGAGAAGCAGATACACAGAGAGAATGGGCGTGCCAGGGCTTCCAGCCACTGCAAACGAACTCCAGATGCGGGTGCCCCCTTGCGCATCTGGCTAACGTGGGTCCTGGAGAATCGAGCCTCGAACCGGGGTCCTCAGGCTTCACAGGCAAGCGCTTAACCGCTAAGCCATCTCTCCAGCCCTGGACTTAATTCTTGTGCATGGAGAGAGAGAAGAATCTTTTTTCATCCTTCTACAGATACATATCCAGTTTTCCCAACACCATTTGCTGAAGAGGCTGTCTTTTCTCCAATGAGTATTTTTGGCATTTTTATCGAATATCAGGTGGCTATAGCTACCTGGACTTATATTTGGGTCCTCTATTCTGTTCCATTGATCTACATATCTCCTTTTGTACCAGTACCATGCTGTTTTTCTTACTATGGCTCTGTAGTATAGGTTAAAATCAGATATGGTGATACCACCCACCTTATTTTTGTTGCTCAGTATTATTTTAGATATTCATGTTTTTTTGTGATTCCAAATGAAGTTTTGGATTGTTTTTTCTATTTCCGTGAAGAATGCCTTTGGAATTTTGATGGGGATTGCATTAAATGTGTAGATTGGTTTTGGTAAGATTGCCATTTTCACAATATTGATTCTTCCAATCCAAGAACATGGGATGTCTTTCCATTTCCTAGTGTCTTCTGTAATTTCTATCTTGAGTGTTTTAAAGTTTTTATTATAGAGATCCTTCACTTCCTTGATAAGGTTTATTCCAGGGTACTTTATTATTTTTTTATTTAATTGTGAATGAGACTGATTCTATGATTACATTCTCAGTATGTTTGTTGTTAGCATATAGGAAGGCTACTGATTTCTGATGGATTTATAATTTTTGGTGGGATTGTATTGTCTTGATTCTTTGTGTTTCATGTATTATAATGTAGAGTCTTTTGCATCTTGATTTACTTTGATGCTTGAGTTTTCTGATTATCTGCAGTGTTCTTAGCTGTGCAAATCTGACTTTATATATCTTCAGTGTAGGAGTTTTTTTTTTTTTTTTTTTTTGGTTTTTCGAGGTAGGGTTTCACTCTAGCCCAGGCTGACCTGGAATTCACTATGGAGTCTCAGGGTGGCCTCGAACTCATGGCGATCCTCCTACCTCTGCCTCCCGAGTGCTGGGATTAAAGGCATGCGCCACCACGCCCGGCTCAGTGTAGGAGTTTTAAGGTGCCAGGTATAGCTCTTATACTCCAAGAGAAACAGCAGAAGTGACCCTAGGTGTTGAGTTTGCCTGCTATTCATGTACTGTAGTAGACTGGGTGAAGCAAATTACTGGCAAATTCTAAAACTGAACTGAGTAATATAGACATTCAATCAAAAGCAGCACAGAATATTTATACAATCGTGGGGAATAAAATAAATAATCTAATAAAGCCAAAGTCTCTAAGGGTGTGTGTTGCTCCACACCCTTAATCCTGTCAACTAGGAGGTTGAGATTTCTAGTGTAAAATGGATTCCAAGTCAGTCTGAGGCTAGTCAGTCCCTGCCCCCAATAATGACAGAAGAAAAAGACAAAGGCCCTAAAAATCAGGAAGCATCAAAGGCAACAATAGTCAACACCAAAATACAGCTTATTTGAGAAGGGTAAAGTCAACCAAAAATATATCATTCAAATGTAATACATAACCTTTTCTGATATGGAAAGAGAGATTAGCACTTCCAGTGTAGACCTGTGTATCTGGCTTTGTATAAGTAGGCCCTCTTAACCTTTTGGGATGGATTCCAATCTCACCAATGCTGAGTGCCCACCTTGTTCTCTCTTGGTGCCAGGCAGCCAGGGGTGAATGAGTTCTCTGGACATTCACGGCCCTGACAGTTAGGGAAAGGGGGGCTGTTCAGAGTGCCTGGAGTTGTACTGGACCTGCTCAGCTGGTCCCGTTTGTATCTCCTTCAGCAGCTGCTCAGCTGGCCCCTGCTTTCTTCTCCTTCAGGTTTCTTGACTTGGTGAGGAGGCTGATGTGAGCGGAAAATCCCCTCACCTTGTTTCTGCTCCTGCAGCTCAGCACCACTGGGCGGCAGGCTGGCAGCTCAGGAATCGTGGCCCCTGGCGCCTAGGCAGAATTCTGGCTGGCTTCCTTTCTGGGAGATCTTGGTCTCTCCTGCTTCTCTGCTGTGGTTGATAATAACTTATATACCTTCAGTTTTTTGTTTGTTTGTGTGGTTGGTTTTTCGAGGTAGGGTCTCACTCTAGTTCAGGCTGCCCTGGAATTCATTATGTAGTTACAGGGTGGCCTCGAACTCGTGGTGATCCTCCTACCTCTGCCTCCCAAGGGATTAAAGGCATGCACCACCACGCCCAGCTGCTATACCTTCAGTTTTAAGTAGAAGAGTGTATTTTGCTGTTTTTGTGTTTATTTCCCTCCCTAGTCTGCTTTGTTGTGGCTAGTATGCCGCCATCTTACCTGGAAGTCCCTCTGATTTTCTAAAATGTTTTACTGCAGTATGAAACATTACTGCAACAAATGTTTCTTTTATGTCCATATGTGTGTCCCCAAGGTAGTGCCTCAGCCCACAAACTCCTCTTCCCAGCCTGGTTTATCTGTCCATAGCTACAGAGAAACCCTCACCCCAATCTTGCTAGTCCTGCTAGGAGGTGTGCCAAAGCTGAGGCTAGTATTTTTCTCCCTGGAGGCAGGAATAGCCAGGTACAAGATACAAATTGTCCCTTATTCTACCCTGTCCCTCCTCCCAGGGATACACAGAGCTCAATTTCACTGTGGTCTGATTCTCCCCTTGGGAGCACAGCCAGACCCCACTGTTACGGCACACATCCCGGTGCACACTCCTGCCTGGAATTAGTCTAGAAGCTTCCCAGCCAGGATTAGCCTAGGTCCATACCTGAGACAGATACTGACAGATGCCAACAAGCCTGGTCATTGGGCTTTGTGGGGTCCATAAGTGGATTCACTGGGCCCTGTGCAGGTACAGCTGGCAAAGTGCTCAGCGCTTAGAAAGAAACTGTCATCTCTGAGAGCACTCTCATTCTATCCTGTCTTTGTCCATCCTCTGCTCACACAGCCCTGCTCCAGTTTCTGCCTGTAGAACCCCTGGGTCCCGTTCTCTCGTACCTAGAGAGCCTTGTATTGTAGGATGCAGAGCAGGTTGTTGGGCTTCATGTTGGCCATCCCACTCTCTCCTCAGCTTCCCCCATGCCACAAGCCACACCCTACTGGCCAAGTTCAAACAGCAGCATGAGGATAACAAGTACTTCCTGGGAACCCCAGTAATGGAGCCAGCCTTCATCATCCAGCACTTCGCAGGGAAAGTGAAGTATCAGATCAAGGTACATGTCTGTCCCAGCTGCCACCCATCCACAGAGTCCTTAGTAGAGCCACCTGTTACCTGGAAGGTGGGAGGCCCTGGCCTCTGGAATTTGCTGACTTCTCATCATTTCCTTCTATGAAGTTTTTGGCTCACCCCAAATGGAATCCCAAGGGCTTCTCAGAAACCAAGAAGTAGTTGTGACAAAGTAATTCCCATACCATCATGCCTTCTTAATCCAGACCCTGGGCCTCAGGGGCCTGTGGAGTGTGACTATCTACTTCTCTACAGGACTTTCGGGAGAAGAACATGGACTACATGCGACCTGATATTGTGGCACTTCTGCGGGGCAGTGATAGCTCATATGTACGCGAGCTTATTGGCATGGACCCTGTGGCTGTGTTCCGCTGGGCTGTGCTCCGGGCCGCCATCCAGGCCATGGCTGTGCTACGGGAAGCCGGGCGCCTACGTGCAGAGAGAGCTGAGAAGGCTGCAGGTAGGGGTCAGGCGGCTACTCTTATCTAGGGGCTAACCTCACATTCATTGAATCTATTCTAAGGCAGTTCAACCAGACATGGTGGCATGTATGGCTCAACTGTCTACTTAAGAGTCAGAATGAGAAAGATTATAACTTTAGGTGGGGAAGATGACTCAGTGGTTAAAGGCGCTTGCTTCCAAAGCCTGCCACCCTGGGTTCAATTTCCCAGTACCCACATAAAGCCAGACAGACAAAGTGGCACATGCATATGGAATTCCTTTGCAGTGGCAAGTGGCCCTGGCATCACCATTCTCTATCATTCTCTTTCTCTCTCTCTCCTCCATATAAATTTGTAAAAATCTGAACTTCAAGGTCAGTCTTGGAAACTTAGAGATTCTGTCTTAAAGAGCTCTCATAACTCAGTAGTAAAGCATGCCCCTAGAGTTTACAGTGAGGGGCTGGTGGCATGGTTCAGCAGTAGAGCTCTTTCTTATCTACCATGTTCAAGGCCCCAGGTCCAATCCCTAGTACCACAAAAGGACAAAAATAAGGAAAGACATTACTGCATTGTCCACAGAAAAGACAGAAACCTGGGGGGCTTTGGCTGACCTGCCCAAACAACAGTATCTACTTTGTGCCCCCAGTAGGTGTGGGTAGCCCTGGCACCCAAGGTCATGTAGGAGAGCTGCCAAGAGGAGCCAACACCCCATCAGAAAAGCTTTACCGGTGAGTGAGACCATTATTTGTCCTAACCAAACTGACTTCGTTAATCTACTTGTGGAACCTAACACTGCACCCAGATGCAAGTAGCCCTGAATAAGCCACCAAGTAGGTGTTTGAACTCAAATGACCCATAGTCAAAAGGACTTTGCTTGCTGCTTTTCTGTACCCAGAAAGGCCCTAGGGTATCATCTGTGGTAGGGGAGGGGGCAGCTCAGCACACACACCTTTATATGGCCATTAGTGGTGCTTCAGAGCCCCTGATCATGCAGAGTAACAGGCTTGATTGAAGAATCTTTCCATATGAAATGTGGCCCAGCAGTAAAGTGCTTGCCCAGCATGTGCAAGGCCCTGGGCTCCATCCCCATCCATGGTGGAAAAGGTATTTCCTCCATTCTCCTTAGCTGAGACATTAGAAAGGAAGTCCTGTTGAATTTCTTCCTTCAGTCAGAAAACCACATGGCTAAGGATGAATGGACGATGAGTTTTGTGGCCCCTAGTAATGACCCAAGTACTAGCCCCAGGGAGGGTAGACAAATGAGTGGGAGCTGGGTGTTCTGGTGTAGCAACTTGGGAGACTGGCAAGAAGATAACAAAATTCAAGGCCAGCCTGGGCAACTTAGTGAGACTGTCAAAATAAAAAGTAAAATGTGGGCTAGAGAGTTGACTTAGTGGTTAAGGTGCTTGCCTTCAAAGCCAAAGGACCTAGGTTAGATTCCCCAGAACCCACATAAGCCAGATGCATAAGGTGGTGCATGTGATGTGAGATGTGTCCATCATTCTTTGCTTCTTTTTCTCTCTCTCTCTCTCTCTCTCTCAAATAAATAAATAAAAATTTAAAAATATTTTTACAAAATAAAATGACCCTGCAGAGATATCTTAATGAATAAAGTGCTTGCCTTGCAAGCATGAGGACCTGAGTTCAATCGTCACAACCCATATGGCATGTGCCTATTGTCCCAGCACTGGGGAGGCAGAGACAGGCAGATCCCTATGGCTCGTTAGCCAGCCAGTCTCATCTAGTTGGTCAACTCCAAGGCCAAGGAGAGACCATGTCTCAAAAAAGGTGGACAGTGTTTCGAGGAACGATACCCAAAGTTGTCCTCTGGCCTCTGCACACATATACAAATATGTGCTCCCCCCCCCACCCCTGCAAATACACTAAAAATGAGGGCTGTAAGTAGAACTTACTGGTATAGCACTTGCCTGGAATGAGTGAGGCCCTAGGTTCAATCCCCAGCAGAGCACTTTGGTAGGTATAGTAATGAAATCCATGATAGACAGGTGTCCAAAGAAATGACAAAGACAGGAAAGAGATGCTGCCAGTAGCCTAAGAGCCAGGCAGGTTCCATTGAGAAAGGTCCCATGAGGTAGGCACAGTGGAATACATGTCATCCCAGCTGCTTTGTAAGATGAGGAGTATGAGTTTGAGGTCAGACAGATCTGTATAGCAAGACCTTGTACTAAAACAAAAGTTAATTAACTTTTTCAGGATGAAGGAGGCCCAGAAAAGGAGAATGTACCTCTCAATTAGCCTGTGTAGTTGTGTTGGTTTGTGTTCCTCTTTTGGTTTTTTGAGGTATGGTCTCACTCTGGCCCAGGCTGACCTGGATTTTACTGTGTAGCCCCAGGCTGGCCTGGAACTCATGTCAGTCCTCCTACTTCTGCCTACCGAGTGCTAGGATTAAATACATGTGTCACTGTGCCCAGTCCTTTTTCTTTAAAAATTTCCCTGTGAGCAGCATCTACCATGTCAGTGTCCCAATAGCATGGCCCCCCGGGCAGTGGGGGTGTACCCCACCCAGGTATGCATTAAGTTTACACAGCTTCTCCCTTGCAGCTGCTCAATGCTAGATTTCTCATTTGACCGCTCTGAGGAGTTCGATATTAGCGCTTTTGATGACATCATTGCTTTCTATGAAAGCAAGAAGTAAGTAGTGGCCAGGACCTTCCAACCCAAGACCAGGGAGGCACACCATGAGGCACCACCATCCTGGAGTGTTCAGGGCAGCATCCAGGGTCAGAACAGAGGGAGCAGCACTCCAGGGCACCCCAGGATTTGTTGGGGACACCCTGTCACATTTGGCCAGGTTTGGGGGCACACATAGATTGAAGCCATGAGCCCCTTTCTGAGCCATGGCCTCTGTTCCAAACGCTCTAGATATGGAGGCCATATATGAGCAGAAGTAAAATGTTAACCCCTTGTTTTTGCTCTGTGCCTCCCTGGAGGGCGAGGGAGTGGAGGTAAGTTTTGTGTCCATCTGGGCACTTGGCATGGTGCATGAACACAGTGCGGGGCTGCCCATTGGGGTCCTTCCAGGCCACCTTCCCCAAGCTTAAACATGCATCTAGAATAACTGGAGTGAGAACTGGTGGTACAGCCCAGGAGCAAAGCACTTGTTGAACGTGCCCGAGGCCCTGAGTGTCATCCTAGCACCTCCAAAAGAACAAATAAGGTTGAATTCTTTGGGTATCATTATCCCCTTAAACTGTTGTCCCTCAACCTCCATACTGTGCTAGATTGTTCTCTGTAGTCTGTGTACTGAAGGGTGTTGATCAGTTACCCTGGTGGCTACCCTTTCAGATACCTGAAGTACCAACCCTTCAGATAGGACAGTCACTTCTTCCGTTCTGGACACATATAACCCTGAGAGGGAAGAAGCAATATTGTGTCCCAGCTAAGAACTGCTGTATTCCACTTGGTAGCTAAGAATTGGAATTTGTTCCTCCCAAAACTGCTCTGTATTAGCATAGAGATTCATATCTGGCCACAGAAACTGGGCAAAAGCTAACTTACCTTGTGGGCTGCTCTCAGGCAGTACTTTGAAGTTTGTAAATGTAAGACTTTCCCAGGGATCTCAGTGCTCCTACTGGAAAGCCATGGCCCTCAGCACTTGGGGACAGTGACTCATTTCCTGATGAATGACACAGCAGTCATATCCAGCCTGAGTATCTCTCACCCCAGATGCAATGTTTCTGCTCCAGTGGCCTGGAGACTTCCAGATGGGTGCTGGGGACCCCCAAGGTGGTGGGCACATGCTCTAACTCTCCTCTCTGTCACTGGGTCCCCTTCCTGCCCTCAGCGATTTGCATAACCAAATCATCAGAAGTCTCAAAGGACTGCCGTGGCAGGGCGAGGACCCCCGTAGGCTTCTTCAGTCTCTCGGTCGGCTCCAGAAGCCCCGCGCCTTCTTCCCGTGAGTCCCCTTACTCCTGGTACAAGTGCAGCTGATGCAGCCTTCGCCTGTCCCTGCCGCATTCCTGACATGAATCAGCCACTAAAAATGCTGTGTTGCCTTGTGGTTTGGTTCTCACATGAGCCATCACCAAATGGCCCAAATACCCTGCCCCTGCATTTGTGCTGTGGTCAGGTCCCCTCTGTCGCAAGCTTTCCTGTGTGCAGTGGGGCTTTGGAGAAAAACTCTGAAAGGCATCTCTCCTCTGACCCTGCCCTTGCTGTCTTATACCCTGTAGTGGCTTGCAGAGCAAATGCTTGTTCTAGCTCACCTTTGCCACCCTGGGCCTACAGAGATGACCTTGGAAATAGGGCATATACCAGGTCATGGGAGCCAAGCCCTTTGCACACAACACATGATACATAACCTCTCAGAGTTCAACTTCCCTCTTACAAAACAGTAATGATTCTCAAATTTTTTATGCTAACCCAATGTCAGGCAGGTGGCTTCCTCAGGCACCTATGGTCACCAGCATTTGGCCTTAGTGGCTCAGGCTATTGTGGGCTGGCTTGGACTAGTAGCACTTGTGCCCACAAGGGAGCCAAGTGTTTGAGTGCTTGTTTTTGCCTTTAAATCCAGGCTGGCTTCCAACTTCTGGGCTCAAGGGATCCCCCTGCCTCAGCTCCTAGAGTAGGTGGGGCCCCAAGTATGTACTCTACCACATCTGTTCAGACCCAGTTTTTAACCTCCATTTTTCTGCTACTGACTCCGCAAGATGCAGTCAAGGCTGGGGGTGTGGTTCAGTGGTAGATCCCCTGCCTAGAATTCTCTAGTGAGCATCTGGAGGTGTGGTTTGGCAGTGGAGCACCTGGTTAGAATCCCTAGTGAGTGGTTGGGGAAGAGGCTTAGCTATAGAAGCATGTGCCTAGAATCCACCAGTGAGGGGCTAGGGGCATGGCTCAGTGATAGAGCATTGGCCTACCATGTAGGAGGGCCCAGGGTTGCATTCTATTCTCAGCACCACAACCCCCCCCCCCCAAAAAAAAAGGAAGGAGAGAGAGAGAAAGGAGAAAGAAAATAAACCATAAAAAAACCTGATTCCCTTCCACTCATGTCTGGGGACACATTTCCACAGCTGATGTCAGAAATGAGCTAGGCTACTACATACATATTTGTTGGCTCTCGTCAAGATTCCAGATAGAACCAGGCATGGTGGCGCATTCCTTTAGTCCCAGCACTCAGGAGGCTGAGGTAGGAGGATTGTCATAACTTCCAAGCCACCCTGGGGCTACAGAGTGAGTTCCTGGTCAGCCTGGGTTACAGTGAGATCCTACCTTGAACAAACAAAACAAGATTCCATATAGCACCCAACCCCAGTGGCTTTTGCCTAAGTACATGCTCAGTGCTAAGGAGGTGGAAGCAGAAGGATCATGTGTGTGAAGTCAACCTCAGCTACATAATGAGACTTGTCTGAATTTTTAAAAAGCAAACAAAACAGCCATGGTAGCATATGCCTGTCATCCTAGCACTCAGGAGATAGAGGCAGGAGAACCAGAAAGTCAAGTTCAGCATTGGCTTCATAGGTTGAGGCCCTCTTGGAATATGTGATAATCCCAGCACTTGGGAGGCAGAGGTAGGAGGAGCTCTGTGAGTTCGAGGCCAACCTGAGACTACATAGTGAATTCCAGATCAGCCTGGGCTAGAGAGAAACCCTACTGGGGGGGGGGGGACCTGTATATTAAGAATATGGGAGCCATTTCCCCCTCCCTTAGACACTGGGTATGGCTTTCATTTTTCTTTTCCATCACCATAAACCCAAAACTAGGGCTTGGATTGTGGCTCAGAGGCAGAGCATTTGCCCAATATGCATAAGGCCTTGGGTTCCTTTGCCAGTGGAGAGTTTGGTAGGGATGCCATGAGCATGGCCGGTAGAGTATTATAGCAGGGTTGTTCTGTTAGTGAATCAAAGCTACTCAGGGCTCCTCAATGCCACATGCAAGGTGTCTTTTTATTTTTTACTGCTGCATAGTAGGCCCAGCAGCCATAATCAGTTCAGTTGCCATTTGTCCAGGAAGCCCACACACAGATATTACTGAGCCCACAGTGTGGCTGGCATGAACATGCAGGGTCTCCAGGGAGGCGGCGGCTGTCTCGTTGCACTTGTGCATTTGTGTATCTCTGTCCATGCTCCTCTCTGTCTCTTGTTCTAACCTGCAAGATATGGCTTGCTCAACTAACCCAACCCCACACACAGTGTTCCTTTTGTTCACACACCGTTTTTAATATTTTGACAGGAAGAGTAAAGGTATCAAACAAAAGCAGATCATTCCGAAGGTAAAACTCGCTCACACGCTCAAAGATTTCTTGCTTTCTGCACCCAACTTGAAAGCACCCTTCTCAAGTTGTTCCAAGAATAGGGTGGTGGGGAAGAAACCTGCTTGGAAAATCTGGGGCTACTTTCTACCTTCCTTTTGTCCCACTGTGTACCTCTCCCTCCAAAACAAAGTCATTCTGGTTAACATTATGGCTCTGTGGCTCCACAGCAGAGCATCTACCTAGAATCCCCAGTGAGGGGCTGGCTTGTTGGTGTAGCATCTTCTAGCATATGCCATGGCCTAGTTTCCATCCCTAGTACTGTAAACTACAAAAAAAAAAAAAATTTTTTTTCTTGTGGTAAAATGACTTGCAAGTATCTGTGGTTTCTTCAAAGTGGGACCTGATATTTGCACAAACTGGGAGTTTGAACATATTCCCAGGAGAAGGTGGTGAGGGAACATCTGCTCCGATCAAGTGCATCCTTTTTTGATCC
This sequence comes from Dipus sagitta, assembly GCA_036346955.1. Classification (NCBI taxonomy): domain Eukaryota; kingdom Metazoa; phylum Chordata; class Mammalia; order Rodentia; family Dipodidae; genus Dipus; species Dipus sagitta. Next base: position 218,988,314 of record CM070770.1, read on the forward strand.
CGCTGGAATTCTAGAGGGTCCATTCCACCCTGATGGCAGATAGTTGGACCCTATTCTTCATTGCCATACAGGTCACACTGGCTGTAGGCCACTTCTGGTGAACAGAGTGGGGCAGAGGCCCTCTTAGGCGCTCCATAGCAATGGGTAATTAAAATGGGTTGGTTGCTGGGACCCCACAGTTACTAACACCTGGATACTTGGTTCCCATGTATACCGTGGCATGGTATCTTTATAGATCCTGTGCCTAGCCTGTGATAGAATCTAAACCATCTCTAGATGACATAGAGTGTTTGATATTATGCATGTGTTGGTTATACTATATTTAATAAGGAAGGAATAAGAGCAGAAACAAAAGTCATGGCCCAGTGTGGTGGCACATACCAGTGATCCCACATACTTGGGGAGGCTGAGGTGGAGCATGGTGGCTTGACCTCACTGTATAGCTAGGCTGCCTTAAACTCACAGCAATCCTCCTGCCTTAGCCTCCCAAGTGTTGAAATTACAAGCATGAGCCACCACACCTAGTTGTACTCTTATTTTTTTTAATTTTGCCATGTCGTAAAAGCAAGAAAGTCTTTGTACCTGTTCAGTATGGGTGCCCTATTTCTTTGTTGTTGTTGTGTGAGGTAGGGTTTCACTTTAGCCCAAGCTGACCTGGAATTCATTATGTAGTCTCAGGGTGGCCTGATCCTCCTACCTCTGCCTCCCAAGTGCTGGGATTAAAAGCATGCACCATGCCTGGCCATTTTTTTTTTCTTTTTTTTTTTTTTTGGTTTTTCGAGGTAGGGTCTCACTCTAGCCCATGCTGACCTGGAATTCACTATGGAGTCTCAGGGTGGCCTCGAACTCACGGCGATCCTCCTACCTCTGCCTCCCGAGTGCTGGGATTAAAGGCATGCGCCACCACGCCCGGCTTCTTTGTTTTGTTTGTTTGTTTATTTTTATTTATTTGAGAGCAACAGACAGAGAAAGAGGCAGAGAGAGAGAGAGAGAATGGGTGCATCAGGGCCTCCAGCCACAGCAAATGAACTCCAGATGCATGCGCCACCTTGTGCATCTGGCTAATGTGGGTACTGGGGAATCGAGCCTTGAACTGGGATCCTTAGGCTTCACAGGCAAGCACTTAACCACTAAGCCATCTCTCCAGCCCCCATTTTTCTTTTTTAATACAGGTGAGCATCCCTTATCTAAGTTTTTGGGACCAAAAGTAGTTTGGATCTAGATTTATATTTTTTAGGATTTTGAAATATTTATTACATATTCATAATGACATATCTTGGCATGGGCTCCAAATCTAATATGATTCATGTTTCATTTGTACTTGAGACTCATAACCTAAAAGTAACATTATAAAATATTGTAAGTAACTTTATACATGAATGAAAGTTCCATGCTTAGAAAGTATCAAAATGCCTGGCATGGTAACACATGCCTCTCATCCCAGCGCTTAGGAGGCTGGGGCAAGAGGATTGTGAGCTCTAGGCCAGTCCAGGCTACAAGACTCTTTCTCTAGAAATGGGGTTGCGGAGAAACATGAATAGTGATGTAGCTTATAATCTCAGTATTTGGGAGGTGGAGGCAGGAGGATTAGAAGTTTAAGGCCATCCTTAACTACCTAGTAAGTTCAAGGTCAGCCTGGGCCATATGAGACCCTGTCTTTAAAGGGGAGCTCCAGACTTGAGAGCATTTTGGATTATCAGATTGCAGATACTTTTCTTGTATATTCAGCTAAAAGTGAGTAGGATCCATAGCACCAGATATGAAGGGCCAACTGTATGGTTCCTGGTCAGCACAGGTTGCACCTACCCATGGTTTCATGCCTCAGGTGCAGAGAGGGAGGACTCCAGCAGCCATCCTTTGTCCTGGGAACAGGGTAACCCTCCAGGAGAACAGCTGCCATCCCAGGTGCCCTTGTGTTGTGGAAGGCAGGCCAGACTCTGTTTGTCCATTGTAGAACCTGCTGGACTCCAAGTCCCTGAAGCTTATCATCAGTATGACCTTGCATGACCGCACCACCAAGTCGCTCCTGCACCTGCACAAGAAGAAGAAGCCGCCCAGCATCAGTGCACAGTTCCAGGTCGGTGCCACTTCCTCTGGGGGCTCATTCTCCATCAAGGATACATGGTCCTTGTGCTTAGCACATGGATGTTCTGGTGATAGTGCCCCCTGGAGATCAGAATCACCCCTTACATCCGATCAAGAACCACTGAGATCAAAAAACACTGAAGCCAGGCGTGGTGGCACTTGGGAGGCAGAGGTAGGAGATTCTCTGTGAGTTCAGTTCCAACGTGGGACTACTGAGTGCATGCTAGGTCAGTCTGGGCTAGAGTGAGACCCTACCTCGGAAAAAAAAAAAAAAAAAAACACTGAGCCAATTCCCTAGGTCAGGCTCTTTTTTCCCCAGTCTTCCATGAAGCTCAGATGCTTTATTTTGCAGAGTCCTTTAGCTTTCCTCAGAACTAAGAATACTTAGCTGAGCTTGGTGATAAACACACATAAAATACCATCACTCAAGAGGCTGAGGCAGAAGGTTCAGGAGTTTAGATTCAAGACCAGCTGTGAGGACATAGCAAGCTCAAGGTCAGCTAGGGCGACATGAGACCCTGTGTCAAAAGAAAAAAGAATTAAGAATATTTGATAGTCACAATTACCTTTATGTTCCATCTGAGTCCTATGCTCCCACTTTTTTAAAAAAATATTTTTATTTATTTACTATTAGAGAGAAAGAATGGACACTCCAAGGCCTCTAGCCACTGCAAACGAACTCCAGATGCATGTGCTACCATGTGCATCTGGCTTACATGGGTTTTGGGGAGTCCTTAGGCTTCACAGGCAAGCACCTGAAACTGCTAAGCCATAGCTCCAGCCCTGCTCCCACTTTTGATAATGACCTCATGTGAGATAAAGTCTCACTGTAGTTCAGGCTAGCCTCAAACTTACTATGTAAGAAGCTTCAAACTCAAACCAATCCTTCTGTCTTGGCCTCCTAAGTGCTGGGATAACAAATATGAGACAGCACACCTAGCTAAGTTGTCTTCTTGTTGTTGTTTGCTTTTGTTTTCAAGGTAGGATATCACTGTAGCCCAGCTGACCTGGAACTCACTCTGTAGTTCCAGGATGGCCTTGAACTCATATAGTGGTCCTACCTCTGCCACCACACTGGATTTTAAGTCTCTGCTTTTTTTTTTTTAATGCTAGGGCTGGAACCCAGGGTCTCCTGCATGTTAAGTATGAACTCTACTACTGAGCCACCTCCCTGGCCCTTTCAAATCCTTTCTGAAAATAAGCAAGGAACCAGGGAGGTGTCCCAAATGGTAGAACACTTGCCTAGCATGTTCATGGTCCTGGGTCCCATCCCAACACTGAAAAAATTAAACTTGGTGGTTTGAAGATGGCTCACTTGGTGGTTTGAAGTAAGAGTGCTTAATGCACAAGTGTAAGGATCTAAGTTCCATTCCCTTCACCCACATAAAATGCCAGGCATGGTAGCACATGCCTGTAACCCAGGTGCTGAGCAAGACAGACAGAGAGAGGAGAATTGCTTGGACTTGCTAATTAACCAGTCTAGCCAAAAGATGAGCTCCTGTTTTGGTGAGAGATTTTGTCTCAGGGAAATAAGGCAGAAGGGTTATAGAGGATACCCAGGATACTTCTTGTGCCCTTGCATTGGGCATGTGTACCTACACGCACACTTGGATAAATCACCCACACATGGGGTACCCACAGCTGTTCCTTCTGACAACATGGATATGCCCTCCCATGATACTGGTGAGTATCCTGCCCACAGAGCCACATGCTATTGGTCCTCTGCTCAGTGTGCATGCCCTTTTCTCTCCTCAGACATCCCTTAACAAGCTCTTGGAGGCACTAGGGAATGCTGAGCCCTTCTTCATCCGCTGCATCCGTTCCAATGCAGAGAAGGTGAGTGGCCCTCAGTGTGGGGCTGAGGTTACATGAGACCGATCATGGTCACCTGGAAGTGGAAATCCGGAAAAGACCCCAAGGAGCCAAGTATCCACACAAAGCCAGTCTACCATGGTGCCATGGGGGCTTGGCAGGAAGCAGTCAGTGTTCCAAAGTAGGAACATGATTGGAAAACAGATGATCCTGATAAGGTTGGTGCAGAGGGATGGATTGGGTGCTCTTGATGCAGCACCAGGGGGCTGAGGTCATGGAACAGCTGAGTGCTCGTACAGAAGTTTCTTGAGCCAGGTATGATAGTTCACATTTTTAATCCCTGCACTCTCTCTCTTTCCTTCCTTCCTTCCTTCCTCCCTTCTCCCCCCCCCCCCCTTTTCTTGAAAGATCACTGGTTTGGTCCTGGTCTCAGGCTCTGCCTTCAGTGCCAGGCTTCATTCACTTCCAATATCCAGTTTGTCCTTAAGACAGCTTGGGGACTTTGTCAAGACAACCCAGGGATGGGGCTTCTTCATAGATATGACCAACCCCCAAGCTGGTCCCACATCCACTTGCCTGCCACTTGTCCCCTTGTTTTTGCCTGTCATATTTTGACATCTCTTAAGGCTCTTGGGACTCCTCTGCTTGTATCCATCTCCCTCCTGTTCCCAGAGCAGATCCCCTCAGCTCCCTGCTGAGGTTCCTTGGAGTGGCTGAAGGCCTTGGTGTGCCCATCCTCCCTCTCTCTCCCTCTTTCCCTCTCAAATAAACAAATAAAATAAAAATAAATGGGACATGGGGAGATGGCTTATCAGGCAGGAGCGCTTCCACAAGCATGAGGACCTGAATTTGATCTCCAGCATCGACAGAAAAAGCCAGACATAGCCACAAACATCTGTAACCCTAATACTAAGGAAGGCAGAGACATAAGGATTGCTGGGCCCCAATGGTCAGCCACTTTAACCCAAAACAGCAAGTTTTGCTTTGCAAAGCCTCCAACCTGTGTTTAATTTCCCAGTATCCACATAAAGCCAGATGTACAAAGTGGCACATGCAGCTGGAGTTCATTTGCAATGGCAAGAAACCCTGGCATGCATGCCCCTCATCTCTCAAGCAAAGTTATTTTTAAAAAAAGGGGGGCGCATGTATCTGGAATTCATTTTCAGTGGCTGGAAGCTGGCCCACCCCTCTCACTCTCGCTCTCCCCCCACCCCGACTCAAATAAATAAGTAATAAATTTTTTAAAAAAGCATGCAAAAATAGTAAGTTCCAGGTTTAGTGAGAGACCCTGTGCCAAGGAAATAAGGCAGAAAAATAATAAAAGACACTTGACATCTTCCTCTGGTCTCCACACGTGTCTGTACACACCCCATACTCTCCCACACATACATACTGAGAAAAAACAAAACTGTCTGAGGCAGGAAAAGCTAGATCCTCCTGGGAATCCTGGCTGTTGCTCTGTGGGTCATTCCCTGAAAAGTCTGTACCCAGTGTCCTGAGAGCCAACAGTCACATGGGAAGTGGGTCTTTGGCTTACAGTTCCCTGATCCATGCCTCCCACACACCAGGGCTTTGTGTCAGGCCCCTGGTCACTTACTGTCCTTTTCAGAAAGAGCTCTTCTTTGATGACGAGCTGGTCCTGCAGCAGCTGAGGTACACGGGCATGCTGGAGACTGTGCGCATCCGGAGGTCGGGCTACAGTGCCAAGTACACATTCCAGGTAGGCTGTGCATGCACACACACCACCAGCACCCATTAGGGCTTTTCTCCATAGCACTGTGGTCACCATGACCAGGTCACTGTTGTGGGGGCAGGTGTCTTCAGCAGTTGTGGCTTCCCCAAACCTGCAAAGATAAATGCAACCAAACCAAGGTAGGAATTTTCCAGGCAGATACCTTTACTGAGCTGGTGTTTTCATTTTTTTGTTGTTGTTGTTTATTAGCAGTGCTGGGGATGCATGCCAACTATCAGAAACAAAGCTCCTTCTTCCTATTTTCTGGTAAAGAATTTAGGCCCAGACAGAGCTTGTAGCTTGGTGGTAGAGCACTTGTCAAGCATATGAAAGCATCTGGATTTGATCCCCAGTCTTGCAGAGAAGAAAAAGAAAACCTTAGGTCTGAGCAAATGATGATTTAAGAAGTGACTGCCTGGCCTTTCCAGAAAGGACAACTCTTGACATTTAAGGTATCCCAGAGACTTTAGCCACCAGGATTACTTGGGAAGTGGCCACCATGCTGCTTTCACAGCTTGGCCTGCTGTCTGCTCAGCTGCTGTTGCCATTCTGCTGCCTCTGGTGGTGTCCCTGCCACCGTGATGTCTCTGCTGCTGCTCTCTTTGTGATCCCAGATTGGCCCAAACCACCAAAAAGGCTAGTGAGAGAAGTCTTAACTGGGCCCAGTTCTGTAACATCAGGCGAAGCAATATGGGAGTGTCTTCCAGCTGAGAGCCTGAGCAGCAGTTCATGTAACTGAGAAAGGGTGTTTGAATCAATCATAGCTGTTTGGGCCAGTCTTACACCAATCACAGCAGTCCTCTGCTAGGCCACTGGGGAAGTGCTCTCCCTTTGAGCAAGATGAACCAGCTTAACCGTCAGGACCAGGGTAGTCAGCAGTGATTTTTGCAGAGTTGTCCCAAGGCTTCCATAGAGTGTTCCAGACGTCTGGGGCTGGCATAAAGGTAGTCCAGGTGTCTGTCTGACTGACAAGGCAGTGAGGGCAGCAAGAAAGAGTGTAGGAACTGCCATTTAGGGATCAGATTGCCATCCCCACAATCTTTACTTGTTTACATGAAAATGAGTATCAGGAGGAGTGTTGATAGTATAATTTGAAGTCATCATTAATACTCAGTGACCTTTTTTTTTTTTTTTTTTTTTTTTGAGGTAGGGTCTCACTCTAGCCCAGGCTGACCTGGAATTCATTATGTAGTCTCAGGGTGACCTTGAACCCATGCCTCTCGAGTGCTGGGATTAAAGGTGTGCACTATCATGCCTGGCTCAGTGACTTTTTTTTTTTTTTTTTTTTTTTTTTTTTTTTGGAGGTAGGGTCTCACTAGTCCAGGCTGACCTGGAATTAACTATGTAGTCTCAGGGTGGCCTTGAACTCACAGCAATCCCCCTACCTCTGTCTCCGAAGTGCTGGGATTAAAGGTGTGCACCACCACACCCAGTTAGTGAATTTTTTAAGTTAAGAAAATTTATTTTAGGAAACAACAGAAAATAAAGCAGAAATGCTCCCAAGCAGATAATCACAACACTGAAGTGATTTTAACAGATGTACAACATGCTCATCTAGCTCTGTGTTTACTTAGACATTGTCTCGGCATGGTGGTTTACACCTCTCCTCTCAGTGCTCAGGAGACTGAAGCATATTGGCTAGGGGTGTAATTCAGTGGTAGGGTACCTGTGTAGTGTGTATGAGGCTCGGTATATCCAGCTACAGCCCAGCCCTGTAGTAAACCATCAACTTGGAAACCCCAAAGGCAATGCTGTCTTCATACTGATTAAAATATCCTTGCTCTACTATTTTGTATTTCTTTAAATTTTTTATACCAAAATTCTCATTTTAAGGGGCTGGAGAAATAGATGGCTTAGTTAAAGGTACTCACTTGCAAAGCCCGACAGCCTTGGTTCACTTCCCCAGTACACATGTAAAGCCAAAGCACAAAGTGGCACGTGTATCTAAAGTTCATTTGCAACAGCAGGAGGCCTTGGCTCACCATTCTCTCTCTCTCTCTCTCTCTCTCTCAAATGAATAAATATTTTAAAAAATAATCCATTGGACTGGAGAGATGGCTTAGCTGTTAAGGCATTTGCCTGCAAAGCCAAAGGACCTCGGTTTGATTCTCCAAGACCCATGTAAGCCAGAAGCACAAGGTGGCACATGTGTCTGGAGTTCATTTGCAGTGGCTGGAGGCCCTGGCGTGCCCATTCTTTCCCCACCCCCCGTCTCTCCATGTGCCTTTCTCTCTCTCAAATAAATAATAAAATATTTTTAATTAAAAAAAATCCATTTACACAAAGGTTGTTATAGTCACATGATCACAATACCAATCACAGAAAACCAAGCTAAGTTTCAGCTTCATAAACTAAGTTTGTGGGGCTAGAGAGATGGCTTAGTGATTAAGTACACTTCCTGCATAAACATGAAGGTCAGGAGAGGCCTGAGACCACTAGTACTAGGCCAGGACCCACATAAACAGTTAGGCATTGCTATGCACACCTATAAAACCCTAGTCCTGTAGGGAGCAGAGACCCAAGAACCTCCGGGGGGGGTGGGGGGGAGGGATGGAGAGATGGCTTAGCATTAAGGTGTTTACCTGCAAAGCCAAAGGACCTCAGTTCGACTTCCCAGGACCCACATAAGCCAGATAGATGCACGAGGTGGTGCATGCGTCTACAATTCATTTGCAGTGGCTAGAGGCCCAGCGCGCCCATTCTCTATCTCTTTGTCTGCCTCTTTCTGTCTCTCTCCTAAATAAATAAATAAATAAATAAATAATAAATAACTGATTTTAAAAAAAAAGAGCAAGCTCTAGGATCAATAAAAGACTTAGGCTCAAATAAGAACAGGTGGGAAGAATGGAGTGGGATGCGCGATGATCTGCAGATGAGCCCATGAGGTGCCGCTTGGTCATAGACACATGCACACCACACACACACACACAAACAGAACAACTAGGTTTGGGGGTAGGGCTCAGTGGCAGAGCACTGAGGATGTATAGAACCTCAGTTCTGTCCCTAGTGCCTGCTGAGCACATGCAAGGTCCCAGGTTCCATCTCAGTACTGCACACAAAGTGGAGTCTAGCCTTTCCCAGGAACTGTCTGCAGCCTTGGTGGACATTCTCACGCTGTTGTCCTCTCCTGCCTAAATCCCCAGGACTTCACAGAGCAGTTCCAGGTGCTGCTACCCAAGGATGTCCAGCCCTGCAGGGAAGCAATCTCCACCCTGCTGGAGAAGATGCAGGTAGATAAGAGGAGCTACCAGATCGGGAAGACCAAGGTCAGTATCACCCCTCATATGGCTTCCAACCTGGACCCAGCCCTGCAACCCACTTGCCCCTAGACAGCATGTTTAGAAAAGTACAGGTCTCTGTACGGTGAAGCTCTGTGCTTCTGTTTTTATAACAGAATACCCAAAGCTAAGTGCATATAAAGCACAGAGTCCTCATTAGCTCACAGTTCCATAAATGTGAGAGTAGAGCACCGCTTTTCTGCTGGGGACCTCACAGCAGGTGGTATCAGGACACCAAGATCACAGAAAACAAGGTCACATGGTGAGACAGGAAGCCAGGTACAGAGCCCAGACTGTTATCACCACCACTCTTTGTTGTTATTTTTGTGTTTGTTTGGGCTTGTTTGTTTGTTTTTGAGGTAGGGTCTCACTATAGTCCAGGCAGACTTGGAACTCACTCTTTAGTCCCAGGCTGGCCTTGAAGTCACAGCGAGCCCTCTACTGCTGCCTCCCAAGTGTTGGGAATAAAGGTGTGGCCACCATGCCCAGCTCACCACCCACTCTTGAGTTTGTCCCATGACTGGTTCCATAGCAAGGCAGCACCCCTAGGGACCTAACCAGCTTCCATAAGGTCCCACCTCTTTAAAGTCCCACTACTTTGACACCACCACATTGGTTCCATACTTCCAGCATAAGAACCTTCCAGGAACAAAACATTCACACTATAGCAGAGCATCAGACTGGTTCCCCTCACATGGCATCCCTTCCAGCTGTGTCTCCACTCTCAAAGAAGTATATGCTGCCTATTAATGTCAAGGCATCATTCAGCTGTCCTTGTTGAACAGGTGTGCAGGTCATACAAAATAATCCCCTAGCAGATCTTCAACAAATTCATCAGAAAATTGGTCACTGTGACCCAGAAGCTCCACTCCTACATATGTGCCCAAGAGAAATGAAATCAGATGTTCCCACAAACACTTGTATACCACATTCAGCATAGAACATTTCACAACAGCCAAAAGTATATATATAGCCTAACTATCTATCAGTGGATGACTGAGTAAGCAAACTGGTCCGTCCGTGTGATGAAGTATTTCTCAGCCACAAAAAAAAGCAAAGAATGAAGAACTGGCATACTAAAACATGGGTGAATCTTGAAAACCTGACACTGAATGACAGAAGCTAGGCCCAGAAGGCCACACAGTATATGATCCCATTGATAATACTTACAAAGCCTAAGGACCCAGGTTCAATTCCCTAGTAACCATGTAAGCCAGATGCACAAAGTGGCAATATGTCTGGGATTCATTTGCAGTCGCTGGAGGCTCTGGCACACTTATTCATTCTCTCTGTGCCTTTCTCTCTCTCTCTCTCTCTCAAATAAATAAATAAATATTTAAAACATAGAAGAAATGTCAGAACAGGCAATCCAGACACAGGAAGCAGCTGGGCATGGCGGCACAAACCATGGAAGCAAGAGGATCAAGAATTCAGGGTCACCAAAAAAATAAAATAAAATGCCAGGTGTGGTGGCGCACGCCTTTAATCAATCCCAGCACTTGGGAGGCAGAAGTAGGAGGATCACTACAAGTTCGAGGCCAGCCTGATAGTACATAGTGAATTCCGAGCAAGATCCTACCTTGAAAAATAAAAAAGTTAGAAAAGAGTTCAGGGGGCTGGAGGGATGCCTTAGCGGTTAAGGCATTTGCCTGAAAAGCCAAAGGATCCAGGTTCGATTCCCGAGGACCCACATTAGCCAGATATACAAGGGGGCACATGTGTCTGGAGTTCATTTGAAGTGGCTGGAGGCCCTGGCACACCCATATTCATTCTCTCTCTCTCTCTCTCTCTCTCTCTCTCTCTCTCTCTCTCTGTCAAATAAGTAAATAAAAATTTAAAATGAGTTCAGGGTCATCCTTAGCTACATAGTAAGTTCAAAGCCAGTCTGGGCTACATGAGACCCTGACTCCAAAAAAAAAAGGGTAATAATCCCCAAGCTAGGTGTGATAGATAGCACACACCTGTAATTCTAGCACTTACAAAAAGACAGCTGCATCAGGCAGGAGCTCTAGGCCAACTTTGGCCATATAATGAGTTTGAGCCAGCCTGGGCTACATGACCTGTAGTAAAATAAATAATAAATAAAATAAGCCAGGCATGGTGGCACACGCCTTTAATCCCAGCATTGGGAGACAGAGGTAGGAGGATCACTGTGAGTTCGAGGCCACACTGAGACTACATAGTGAATTCCAGGTCAGCCTGGGCTAGACTGAGACCCTACTTTGAAAAAAAGAAAAAAAAGAAAAAGAACATAGTGTTTGGGAGGACAATGTATGAAGATTGCCATGAGTTTGAGAGCCTGGAATAAAGAAGAGTTCCAGGTTAGCCTAGGCTAAAGTGACACCCTACTTGCAAAAGCTAAGAAAAGCACTGGAGAGATGGCTTAGCAGTTAAGGTGCTTGCCTGCAAAGCCTAAGGACCCATGTTCAATCCCTCTCCAGTTCCCACATTAGCCAGATGCACAAAGGTCAAGCACAAGGTCACACATGCGCACTAGGTGGCACAAGCATCTGGAGTTCGATTGCACTGGCTGAGGACCTGGTGCACCAATTCTCTCTTAAAAAAAAAAAAAAAACTAAGAAAGAAAATTGCCTACCTACTCTATGCCCACAGGTCTTCTTGAAGGAGACAGAGCGGCAGGTACTGCAGGAGACACTGCACCGTGAGGTTGTACGCAAAATCCTGTTGCTACAGAGCTGGTTCCGGATGGTATTAGAGCGCCGACACTTTCTGCAGATGAAGCATGCAGCTGTTACCCTCCAAGCCTGCTGGCGGTCCTACCATGTCCGCAGGACACTGGAAAGGACACAGGCAGCCATCTACCTTCAGGCTGCCTGGAGGGGCTACCAGCAACACAAGGCCTACCACCAACGGAGACAGAGCATCATCCGCCTACAGAGCCTCTGCCGGGGCCACCTGCAGCGCAGGAGGTGAGCAGAACATTCTGGAAGCCAGGAGGATTACTCATTGATGTATTGCCCAAAGATCTAACTTGGCCATTAGAGCTATGGGGACCTCATCCCGGGTACAGGGTGGGCTGGTGGAAACAAGCCATGTTGTAACATGAAACTCCAGGTTGCCATTGGCCATGCATGGTCTCCACCAGGGTCTCCCTCCACCTGCCTATGAGGAACACTTGGGTTCAGGGATGGTGGAAGGACTACTGGGATGACTCACTCAAAGCCTGGGCATATGCCCTGCCCACACAACTGCCATCCCAGGTGTACATCCATTCCATGACTCTTGAAACCTGCCTCCTTCTACTCTGTGTGGCCCCACTCCGGTAGTCCTTGCCCCTCTGCGTCAACTCAGTCTCGTCTCTTGGTTCCAGACTCCTCTGTGGGTGCTTCTGACATGCAAAAAGATGTTGAGGGTACCCAGTGGATTCCAAATGACTTTAGGAATTTGTATTTCTATTTTCTTCTTTCATGTTTAGAAGTTTAGACACCTCAGGGCCTTGCACATGTTCATCAAGCACTGGGATGGAACCTGTGGGCCCCAAGCACAATCAACAAGTGTTCTACTACACAATAGTGCCCGAACGGTGTTTTACCAGATCACCCATGGCCAGCTCCAGGGTCTGTTTCTTGGTCAAGCCCATCAGGTAGAGCCAGGGTAGGGATATCTATCCATAGCAAGGATTTGGTGGGGCACTACCTGTTTCCCTTTCACAATGGAGAAAGTTTCCCACTCCAGAAGCATCTCTAAGGACCACTAGGCTGAGACAGGGATGGAAGTGGGATCCAAGTGGACTTTAGCCTCATGAGTTGAGACAGTCCACATGTCTGCTACTGACCTAACCCCTTGCTTTTCCTCTCACCAGCTTTTGCCAGATGGTCTTAGAGAAGCAGAAGGAGGAGGAGCAAGCCAGGGAAGCCGCTCAGTTGGAGACTGCAGAAGGGAAGCCAAGACCATTGGCTACCGCTGAAGAACAGGTGGCTGAACAAGACATGGAGCTGACGGAAGACAGTGAGCACCTGACCTTGGAATCCGAGGAATGGCCACAAAGGGACAAGTCCTCAGCCAGCACCTCCCCACCTAATAAGGAGACACCCAGCCCAGAAAAGGAATCTCCATCCCACAAAATTTTGCAAGCTGAAAGTCAGGAGAAAGTGCCCAGTAGCCGGGAGAAACGCGAATCTCGTCGGCAGCGAGGGCTGGAGCACGTGGAACTCCAAAATAAACACATCCAGTCCTTTAAGGAAGAGAGTGCCCTTAGAGAACCTTCTGGAAGGGCCATCCTGGAGCCAGGGGAGAGCCTCCTCCAGGACAAAAAAGGGCACAGAGATGAGACTGCTTCAGAGGCACAGATGGAGACCATAAGCATGCCTCCTAAAAAACAGCCCATGACCACCAAGGACTCTGGAGACAGCAAGAAGGTGCCCCCAGGTGGGGACCCCAGGCCTGGCCGTATGCAGCGGCCCACCAGTCTGGCCCTGGAAAGCAGAGTTGAACCAGGGGTACCCAACAGCACCCCTAAGACCTTAAAGGGCAAGGCAGGGGCCAGCCCCAGGGCTCAGGACTTGCCTGAGAGTCCCAGTGGTTCTGCCCAGATTCAGCGGTACCAGCACCCGGACTCAGAACGGCTGGCGGCTGCTGTGGAGCTGTGGCGGGGCAAGAAGTTGATGGCCACTGGTGGTCCAAGCACCATGCTGAGCCAGTCCCTGGACCTCAGTGAGAGGAACCAGGCTGCAGAGACAGCACTCACACCCACACAGTAAGCTCATACCCTCCTCTGTGCAGAACTGAGGGTGCCAGGGTGGGCAGGGCTAGGGCAGTGTAGTCCTGGCCAAAGACTTGCACTTGGTAGACATAAACCTCGCAGAACAGAGAGTATTAACACCTGTTTATAGAGCATGGGTCAGCAGCTGGGTCCTATCCCCAGCACCAATCACACACATAAAGAACTGTACCTTTCTGGGACACCTGGTATGTCCTGAGCCTGAATGGTCTTTGTTCCCTTAGGGAGCATGTAGCCATAGAGGACAGGACCTCAGAGATCACTGCAGGTGACATTCCTCACTCTGAGCCCCGGGTGCTCAGAGCACTTTATACAAGATTAAAGGAGATGGGACTACCTGTGCTCAAGCTTTGGGAGCTCACATTTCAAAGACAGACACTAGCCCCTGGTGTGTCTGCTGGGCAGCAAGGGAGCATCATGAGTAGGCAGGCCACCCTCAGAGCCAGGCTTCTTCACCAGGTGCTGCTGGTATTGAGATGAGGGAGTTGGCTGGGGTGGGAGGCTGCACATCAGAGTGCTAGATGCTGGTAGCCTGAGATAGATGGTGGGTGGATAGAAAGATGATTGATGGATGGGGTAGGTGGATGGATAGTGATTGATGAATGTATATAATAGGTAGATAGTGGAAAGGGTGGACAGGGAGATGATAGATGGGTAAGTAGATAATAGGTTGATGGATGGATAGGCAAGCAGATAATGGAGTGAGTGGAAAGATGCAAGAATGAATGAGCTGGGCGTGGTGGTGCATTCCTTTAATCCCAGCACTTGCAAAGCAGAGGTAGGAGGATCGCCATGAGTTTGAGGCCACCCTGATACTACATAGTGAATTCCAGGTCAGCCTGGGCTAGACTGAGACCCTACCTTGAAAAAAACAAAAAAGAATGGAAGGAAAGATGAACAGAAGATGGACTGATAGGTGGCTAGGTAGCTAGCTGATAGATAAATAGTGGATAAATGGATGGGTAGTTGAGGTAGATAGGTGGATAAATAGATGGCAGGATGAATGATAGATGGATAAATGGAGATGGTTGGATACATAGACAGACAATGAGGGATGGAAGGCAAAGCTGGGATCTATCTGTGCTCTGTGGATGTTGGCTCTGTGGGAATGGGGCAGCACCACCCTAGTGAGAACCATCATATTGGGTCCAGAGCACACAGGCCAATCAAAAACACTGCCTGTCCACCATCTCACAGGGAGCGGCGCATCTCCTCCTCCGCAAGCGATGTCTCCAAGCTGTCACCAGCCAAGGCTCAGGTAAATCTGCCACTGTGGTGCTCACCCTCAGGCCCAGCTCACTTCCACCCCATCCGGCTTCCTCCAGAGGCATGCCCAGTGGAGCAGTGGGTGTGAAAACACATTCCTGGAATCCCAGCACTCTGGAGACAGGAACAGAAAGGTCTCTATCCAGCCCAGCCTGGACTACATAGCCAGTTCAAGGATGGCCTGCACTATATACTAATACCCTATCTTAAAAGTAATAAAAAACCACCACCACAGATATATATATATATATATATATATATATATATATATATATATATATATATATATAAAACCAAGAGATGGCTCAGTGGCTAAAACACTTTTTGTGCAAGAATGAAGGCCAGAGTTCACATCCTCAGAACCCATATAAATCCCAGTGCTCAAGAGGTGGAAACAGAACTCCTGGGCCAAGCTAGCCAGTTAGACTAGCTGGATGACCTCAGGGTTCAAGTGAGACCCTATCTCAGTAACTATAGACTGTGGGGCCGGGTCTGGTAGTGCACATCTTTAATCCCAGCATTTGGGAGGCAGAGGTAGGATTGCCATGAGTTCAAGGACACCTTGAGACTACATAGTTCCAGGTGAGCCTGGAATAGAACAAGACCCTACCTCAAAAAAACAAAAGTAGAAAGTGAGGGTGGAGAGGGGGTTCAGCGGTTTAAAGGCACTTGCTTGCAAAGCATGCTGGTCCAGGTTCAATTTCCCAGTACCCATGTAAAGCCAGATGCACAAAGTGGTACATACATCCAGAGTTCATATGTAGTGGTAAAAGGCTCTGGTTTACCCATTCTCTACCCCCTTCTCTCTCTAGCTCTCAAATAAATTTATATGTATATGTGTGTGTGTGTGGCACAAGCATACATACACACATACATACATATATTTTTTTTCAAGGTAGGATCTCACTCTGGCCCAGGCTGACCTGTGTAGTCACTATGTAGTCCCAGGATGGCCTTGAACTCACAGCAATCCTCCTACCTCTTCCTCCCAAGTGCTGGGATTTAAGGTGTGCACCACTATGCCCAGCCCCTAAAAAATACTGTTTAACAAATAAAGTAGAAAGTGGTCTGGGGAAATGGTTCAGTGGCTAAATGCACTTGCTTGCAAAGCCTGCCCACTCGTTTGATTCCCCAGTACCCACATAATGCCAGACGCACAAGGGGGCACATGTATCTGGAGTTCATTTGCAGTGACTGTAGGCCCTAGCATGTCTATACTCTATGTCTTTCTATTTTTTTTTTTTTAAAGGACAAGGGAGATAGTTCAGCAGTTAAAGGCTCTTACTTTCAAAACCTGCTGGCCCAGGTTCAAGTCCCCAATGCCTACGTAAAGTAGCTTATGCATCTAGAGTTCATTTAGAGCAGCAAGATGCCCTGGCACACCCATACTCACTCTCCCTGTCCTCTCCCTATCTATCCTCAAATAGGTAAAAATACTCTTTTTTTAAAAGTTTTTATTATTTTTATTTTTGAGAGAGAATGGGTGCACCAGGACCTTCAGCCTGCTGTGAACAAACTCCAGCACATTGTGGTGTATGTGTGACATTGTGTGCTTGTGCCACTGTGCATCTGGCTATGTGGGACCTTGAGATTTGAACAAGCACCTTAACTGCTAAGCCATCTCTCTAGCCCAAAAATATTCTTAAAGAAAAAAAAAAAAAAAAGCTAGCTGGGCATAGTGGCACATGTCTTTAGTCCTAGCACTTGGGAGGCAGAGGTAGGAAGATCACTGAGTTCGAGCCAGCCTGAGACTACATAGTGAATTCCAGGTCAGCCTGGGCTAGAGCGACACCCTACCTCAAAACTCCTCCCCCCCCCCCCGCCAAAAAAAAAAGAAAATAAACAAAAAAAGGAAGTGCCATGTTAGCCTGTTAGAGTGAGACCCTGCCTCAAAAACAAAAAAAAAGAAAAGAAAATAGGAAAAAAAAGTTAAAAAAATAATAAAGTAGAAAGTTGCCATCAACCTCTGGCCTCCATGAATGCTCATGCATCATACACACATGCACCCCACACACATGCACCCACATCCAAATACATGTATATGTATGCACCCATGCACACACAAAGACTACATAAAAATCAGGAGTATCACTAGTGGGTGGAGCACATGATAGGGACCTCTGCAATCCAGGGTGGGCCTTGGTCCCTGAATTTCTCATCTCCCTTCCTGTTTCCTTGCAGTCTTCAGCTGAAACTGATGGGGAGTCAAACATCAAGAAGCCAGCAGCCCACAAGAAGAAATCCGGTGATATGTCCTCTGGCCCAGACACAGGGCTGTCCCCAGGCTCCCAAGGTGACTCAAAGTAAGTAATAACTGGTGACCCCTTACTGCAGGATGCCCAGGGCCTGGCAGCAGTCTGCTCTTGACCCACTGCATTTGTGAGGCACAATAGAGTGTATGTTTACTCGGGCATTCTGTGAGATGGGGATTCAATCAGGCCCTTGCTCAAAACCTGTCACCAATCATGCCCACAAAGTCCAGGACTAGGAATCTCCAGTGCCAGTGTGGCTATGTCACTGCTATGTAATGCCCCAAGACTTCTTGAGCCAGAATGAGTTATGTGCCCTGGGTCCACAGACAGATGACTTCTTTTTCTTTTTGGCCATTTCATACATGCATATAATGTATGTTGATCATCATATTCATTCCCAAATGGGTGCACCAGGGCCTCCAGCCACTGCAAACAAACTTCAGCTGTGTGCGCCACTTGTACATCTGGCTTACGTGGATCCTAGGGAATCAAACCTGGGTCCTTTGGCTTTGCAGGCAAGCACCTTAACCACTAAGCAATCTCTCCAGCCTCCCCATTACACTCTTAACTCCTTCCCACTAAACCCCTTTTTTCCAACTAGTCCCCTTTTTGCTTTCATGAGTTGTTTGTTTGTGACCCATTGAGTTTGATTAGCTCATGAGCATGGGCAGGGAGATACTGGAGTGGCCATGTCTGGGAGGTATAGATCCTCATGACTCCCACCCCCTGCAGTCTCTTCTCTTCCCTTTTTTTTTTTTTTTTTTTTTTTTTTTTTTGAGGTAGGGTTTCACTCTAGCTTGGCTGATCTGGAACTCATTCTGTAGCCCTAGCTGGCCTCAAACTCACAGTGGTGGTTCTACCTCAAACTCCCAAGTACCAGAAATGTAGTTGTGAGCAACCACATTCACCGGGTCTTATGTAGCCCAGGCTAACTTTGAACTTGGTATGAAGCCAAGGATGACCGTGAATTCCTGATCTCCCTGCTGTTGCAAGCCCTTGAAGTGCTGGGATTATAGGTGTGCACCACACCCAACCCTCTACCCCCCTTTTTAAATTTTATTTGCAAGCAGAGAGAGAGAGCCACTGCAAATGAACTCCAGACACATGCACCACTTTGAGCATCTGGCTTTACATAGGTACTGGGGAATTGAGCCTGTGTTAGGCTTTGCAGCTAAGCACCCTGACCACTGAGCAATCTCTCCATCACTCCCCCCCCCCCCCACACACACACACCTTTTAATGAAGGAAAGTGCTAAGAATTGAACACAGGACCTTGTGGTTGCTAGTCAAATGCTTTACCACTGAGCTACACATAAAATCCACCCTTTTTGTTTTAAAACAAGCAATGAGAGAATGTTTGCTTTTCACCTGCTCAGAAGGAGGCTAAGCACCACATCCTTCCCAAGCTTGAAAAGAATCTAGCACAGACCTGAGGTATTGGGGTACATACCTATGATCTCAGCTACTGAGGAGATTGAGGCAGGTGTTTCACAAGTTCCCAGGACACCTTGGGCTACACAGAGACTCAGTCTCCAAAAACAAACATAGGGACTAGGTAGATGGCTCGGCAGTTAAAGGCACTTACTTGCAAAGCATGTGGTCCGGCTTCAATTCCCCAGCCACTCATGTAAAGTTGGACAGGTGTTTGTTTGCAGTAGCAAGAGACCCTGACACATGCATACATATACACATATATACATAAATAAATAAATAAAAAGAAAGAAAGAAAGAAAAACAAGGCTGTCATCCCAGCACCCTGGGAGGTTGTGACAGAAGGATCACAAATTCAAGGTTATCCTTGGGTACATAATTCAAGCCAGTCTGAGCATGAGAGACCCTGATTCCCCCCCAAAATAGAAAATAAAAAATTAAACAAGTTAGTAATTCATACCTCTTTAATTCCAGCATGCTGAGGTATGCTGAGATAGGAGAATTGTCCTGAGTTCAAGGCCAGTGTGGGCTACAGTGAGACCGTGCCTCAAACAAATAAATAAAATTAAATGAAAAAGAAATTTCACCACTTACTCTCTTCCACAGATCCACATTTAAGAGACTTTTCCTTCATAAAATGAAGGATAAAAAATACAGCTTGGAGGGTGTGGAGGAGATGGAGAGCGGGGTTCTGGGGCAGATGGTGCTGGAACCTTCCACCACAAAGAAGAGTCTAGAAGGTTGGTCACCTGAAACCTCAAGAATAAGCTTCCCCCATTGCATTCCAGAATGTTGATAGGCCCCAGAGTTCTGACTTTGAACCCAGGTATATGCAAGTGCCTCATGGCTATTCCATGTCCCCTTTAGTGCCCTCTACCCACCAGCATCGCCATGCAGTGGGTGAGAAGCTCACCAAAGGGAAGAAAAACCGAAATCTCAAGATTGGCAAAATCACAGTGTCAGAGAAGTGGCGGGAATCTGTGTTCCGGAAGATCACCAATGCTAATGAGCTCAAATACCTGGATGAATTCCTACTCAACAAGGTGAGCCCACAGGACCAACCAGGTGAAGGGAGTATACTGGGCAAGTGCAAAGTGCAGGTTTCGTCCCAAGAAGAGAAGCACCATGGCTGAACAGTGTTCAGAACTGCATACCACAGCCATTAGCAAAGCAGAAGTACCCTCTCCAGGGCTGAAGGCCAGGGTGCCAGCCCACTGGTACAACACTTGCTAAGCCCAGAACTCTACTTTCCCAGCACTGCAAAAATAAATATGTAAGTAAATGCAAACACAAAATAATCTTGACACACAAAACGTTCTAAAAATTACATGCCTGTAATCTTAGCACTTGGGAGGCTAAGACAAGAGGATCAGAAATTTAAGGTCAGGGCTGGGGAGATGGCTCAGTGGCTTGTGTACCTATTTGGATCCCCCTAAAAGTAAGCTAGACACAACAGCATTACATCTGTAATTCTAGTGTGTCTACAGTGAGGTGAAAGGCTGAGACAGGAGAATCGCCTGGAAGCTTTCAATCAAGCTAGCCTGGTGAACTCCACAGTGAATGAGTAAACCCTGCCTCAAGGTGAAACGCAAAACCAACACCCTGACCTGCACACATTCTGTGTATAGCATGTGCATGCGTGCACTCACGCACATGAACAAGCACATACAAAAAAAATCCTGGTCAGGGGCATGGCTCAGCAGTTTAAGAGCACTTGCCACTTAAGCATGAAGGCCTGGGAAAGTCTTAGACCACCTGAGTTTGACTCTCCAGACTGTTAAAAAAAAAAAAAAGAAAGAAAAAAGAAAAGAGTCAGGTATGGTGGCCCACACCTTTAATCCCAGCACTCGGAAGCTTGGAAGGCAGAGGTAGGAGGATCGCCGTGAGTTCAAGGCTACCCTGAGACTACATAGCGAATTCCAGATCAGCCTGGGCTAGAGTTGAGATCCTACCTCAAAAAACCAAAAGAGAAAAAAAAAAAAAAAGCCAGGTGTGGTGGCGCACTCCTTTAATCCCAGCACTCGGGAGGCAGAGGTAGGAGGATCGCTGTGAGTTCAAGGCCACCCTGAGACTACATAGTGAATTCCAGGTCAGCCTGGGCTAAAATGAGACCCTACCTCGAAAAACCAAAAAAAAAAAAAGGTAAGTGTGGTCATAAATGTCTATAACCCCAGTCCTTGGGAAGGAGAGGTGGGTGACCAAAGAATACTGGGACTTGCTACTCAAAATCAGCAACTTTTGGTTAAGGGAGAGAGCCTATCTCAAGGAAATATGCATATGGGCAATTGAGAAGGACACTTGAACTTCCCTTCTGGCCTCAACATGCACTCACATGTGCATGTGCATACACTGTTACATAATACACCATATCACACACAGTGTACACATATACATGTGCCCTTCCCCCCCACAAAAAAATAAAAAACAGTTCAAAGTCATCCTCAGCCACATAGCAAGTTCAAGGTGAAACTGGGCTACAAGAGTACCTTGCCTCAAAAAACCAAAAGCAGAAAAAGAAAGTTCCAAAAACCTAAATCTGACATAATCACTTTTCCTGCAAAGTTAGGTCCATGGTAGGTTCACGAGGGTATATGGTATATATATGGTAGCTGATCATCAAGGATACTGCACCACACCCTCCAGGGCGCAGGACTTCATTCTGTGGGGCCAGAGGATGTAGGCAAGGGTAGAAATGACCCAACCTCCTGCAAGCAGGCTGAAGGCAGTGTGTAGACAGCTCACCTCTTTCCTTGCAGATAAATGACCTGCGTTCCCAAAAGACACCCATCGAGAGCTTGTTCATTGAAGCCACCGAGAGGTTCAGGAGCAACATCAAGACCATGTACTCTGTCCCAGTAAGTGCAGGTCCCACACCCTCAGTCCCATGTCCTCTCTGGGCCATCCCCTGATCCTCCACAATTCTTCCATTGCACATGGGGGATACCTGGCATGTGTGCCTGCAGAACGGCAAGATTCATGTGGGCTACAAGGACCTAATGGAGAACTACCAGATTGTTGTCAACAACCTGGCCACTGAGCGTGGGGAGAAGGATACCAATCTAGTCCTCAACGTCTTCCAGTCTCTGCTGGATGAGTTCACTCGAAGCTACACCAAGAATGACTTTGAGCCTGTGAAGGTAGGCACCTCTACTCAAAACCACCAGTCTCCCAGCCCTGCTCCTCTATGGGGGACAGGGACATTCCTAGGGGGCAATCAGGCCAACCAGCCGCCCCCATATGGATTTCATCTTTACGTCTTTCAGCAGAGCAAAGCTCAGAAGAAGAAACGGAAGCAGGAACGTGCTGTGAGTAGACATGCATGTGCAATATGTGCAATCAGGAATGTTTGCAAAAATGTATACATTAGTCTGTACGGACATGTCTCCTGGCACCTCAGATTCCTGGGAAAGGGGCAAAAGCACCTCTAAGATAGCAGGTGTGGTCCCATGGTGATTGGAAGAGTGATGCCTGCTCATCCCCATTCACCCCACACAGGTCCAAGAGCACAATGGGCACGTGTTTGCCAGCTACCAGGTGAGCATCCCACAGTCATGTGAACAGTGCCTCTCCTACATCTGGCTCATGGACAAGGCCTTGCTATGCAGTGGTGAGTGTCTCCAGCTTTCACCCTCTACATCCTCCTAAAGTAGAGCTCAGTTCCTAGCTAGCCACTTTCTGTTTACCTCTAGCTTCTCATCCTCACACATACACATGGACTGCTGACACACAACCCTACCTCTAGGCTTTGGTGCATACTGCTCCCACAAACTTGACCAACTGTCCCTCCCCAGCTAGTTGGCCACTTAATGAGCACAGTTGTAGCCCAGAGATGGTCCATGATTACACAGCCACAGCCAGGAGGTGGCCAAGCCAGAGCCCAGTTAACCTCCTGGACTTGAGACCCGGGTTTTTTTTAGCCCCAAAGGGCTTTCCCCTTGGCCATATGTGTTGCTACTCACCACCTCAGTTGTCACTGTCCTGAGATGAGGACTCCAGGACATGAGCTGGCCCCACCCAAAAGAATACCCTTGCTGTGAGGTTTTTGGTCCCTCTCATTTATGAACTGACATCAGATACCTGTGGCACAGTGTAATTGGAAGGAAAAAAAACAGTATCATTTGTGCCATTTTCAGGGCTACTTTCTGGCAGGACCAAGGCCTAAGTTCCCTGCAAAGACTATTTTTTTGTCCCAATTTCTGGGCTGGGTCTGAAGCCACCAATATTCATGAACCAGGAGAAGATACTTACACAGTATTTTCTCTCAGGAATTACGGTTTATAGTTCAGGCTACATAGTTCAGAAGGCAGTCTGGGACCCCAGCCAGCAGAGCAGGTATCCCAAGAACCCAAGGTTCCCACCACATTTTCTGTGACTCCTCACCCTGTGGCTTCCTAGTGTGCAAGATGACCTGCCACAAGAAGTGCGTACACAAGATTCAGAGCTACTGCTCCTACACAGGTGGGAGGAAGGTGAGCATGCCCAAACTTGGAACTCCCTAGTACTTAGAACATTCTGCTCAGGGCTGCAGGAGTAGTAGTGCTTATGCTAAGGGCAAAGTGAGGCATTGGACAGGCACAAGGAGGTGGCAGGAGGAGCTGCAGCTGAGCAGGACTTAGCTCTGTCCCCAATTCTGTCAGAGCTGGATGTGTGTGCATCTCAACTCCTTCCCCTTCCTGAAGAGTCCTGGGTCTGGCAGGGAGAAGGCCCTCAACTCTGTGCACAGAGAAGTTGGTGTCCCTGTGTTTGGAGTATAGCTACAGCTAGGGTCCTATTCTTGGAGGGGCCCCTGGGACTGGGAGGATAGACCCACCCAGCCCAAGGTGCTCCATGGAGAGAGGGAGGGAGGGAGGGAGGGAGGGCCCTGTGGGCCCTGTGTGAGAACAGAAATGAGGCTGCAGGTGAGTAGGAGAATAGTGGGGCCTAGGCCTTACCTTCCACCCCATACTGCAGAGTGAGCCAGGTGCCGAGCCAGGCCACTTTGGCATGTGCGTGGACAGCCTGACAAGTGACAAGGTGTCTGTGCCCATTGTGCTGGAGAAGCTTCTTGAACATGTAGAGATGCATGGCCTGTACACGGAGGGCCTCTACCGCAAATCAGGCGCAGCCAATCGGACGCGGGAGCTGCGGCAGGCACTGCAGACAGGTGGGCACTGCAGACAGGCAGCCCCAAGCCAGGCCCCAATAGCTGTCACCTGTGTGCCACTCACCTGCCCCACATCCCCTCAGACCCTGCAGCAGTCAAGCTGGAAGACTTCCCCATCCACGCCATCACTGGTGTCCTGAAACAGTGGCTTCGTGAGCTTCCAGAGCCACTTATGACGTTCGCTCAGTATGGAGATTTCCTCCGTGCTGTGGGTAAGTGGGTGGTGTTCCTCTGGGGTGGCCACACCAGAGGGCAGAATCAAGAGCATACACCCAGCACCAGCCAGAGGCCCTCTGCTGCAGCTACTTTCTCATTGTGGGGATGAGCACACTACCAGAAGGGAGAAAAGGGTTTATTTTAGGCTTAGAGAATCCAGGGGAAGCTCCATCATGGCAGAAGAGTCTGGCTTCATTGTACATATAAACAGCAGAGTGACAACAGAACAGCCAGAGTTCAGGCTAACTCAGAACACACAAAAGGGCTAGACTCAAGGTCTGTCCCCTCTACACCCACACCTCCTCCAGCAGGGCTCCACCTCCCAAATGCCTCAAGCTGAGGACTGAGTAGGAAACATAATCACATACACCTGAGGCTATAGGGACATTTTCCATTTATAACACCACACCTCTCATTTTGGGTTTGGTTCATTCCTGCTGCCCTGAGCCTCACTAGTGGGGTGGCTCCATGGTACCCTGGGTGTGTGGGGAGGGAGGGTTGCACATGAAATGACTGGGCCATCTTGGCTGACATCCCTGGCCTCCCTAGAGCTGCCAGAGAAGCAAGAGCAACTGGCTGCCATCTACGCCGTACTAGACCACCTGCCTGAGGCCAACCACACCTCCCTGGAGCGACTAGTCTTCCACCTTGTAAAGCAAGTATCCCACCAGGGATCGGTGGTGTTTCCCTGGCCCTTTGTTGCTTACCACAAAGACACAGACCAGTCCTGGGGCCTAGGAGGGTCTAGCCCTTAGCCTTAGCTGCCCCCTAACTGGTCAGATGCCCCTACAGGGTGGCCCTGCTAGAGGATGTGAACCGCATGTCACCTGGGGCACTGGCCATCATCTTTGCACCCTGCCTTCTGCGCTGCCCTGATAACTCGGACCCACTGACCAGCATGAAGGATGTCCTGAAGATCACCACGTGAGTGTTCCCCACCCAGACATACCATGTAGGAGGATTACATGCCTGGGCTACATAGTGAATCCTTCTGGCAGTGGGAGAGGCAGATAGTGAAGCCCAATTTTTCCACCACCCCCAGGTAAACAAAATGATTTTCTAGAATTTTCTTTTGCATCCCACCCCCAAACATTCTTCAGAAGAATTCTGGGCTAGCATGCAGCTCAGGTAGCACAGCAAGCACTTGCTTGGCCTGTGTAAGGGCCAGGGTTCCAACCTGAGAAGCTGGTTAGACATCCACAGGAAGACATTTTTTGGCTGCCAGTTGTGAAAATCAAAGCCTGTCACTCTGGGTGGCTTTATTGCAAGGCAAGTGCACAAAGTAGGCCAAAGACCCTGACACAGGTACTTCAAGCCACATTCATGGCTACCAACTAAAATTGACAGTAAGGAATCTGAGACCCTGACACTGCCCAGGTTGTGAGAAGGTGACAGACTTGCTTCCAGTCTCTTCCAACTCCTACCTCACTTGTGGTACTGATAAGGAAACCCCAAGTTATAATTGTGCAGCCTGAGTTCCTGCCCCTCTCCAGTGTTGATAACTGAACTGATTCCTCCTAGTACTGACCACTGAATAGATAAGATGGAGGCCAGAATTCATATTTTGAAGGCCTTGGGCTATGTGCCTACCAGTCTTGAGACAAACTGCCCACCTTTGTGCATCCCATACTTCTCTCTATGAGGTCAGGTAATCCAGATCTTGCTGGTGACTAAGGTGTCCATTCACTCCAACCTCCTATGCTGTCCTTCCTTCAAACCAAACACGAAGCCTTGAAGAGACAGGAGACTTCATCTCATAAAGACATAGTGAGCTGCCTGGAGTCACACAACATGGGAGCCACATGCTCCGGCCTTGACCCAGGCGTGGCCTGCTGTCTGAAACTGTCTCTGAGGCACTGTGCCCCCATTGCTGGCCAGCACCTGCCTGCACACAGGGCATCTCCTGGATGGAACCTGAGCTCTCTCCTCCTATAGATGCGTGGAACTGTTGATCAAAGAGCAGATGAGGAAGTACAAGGTGAAGATGGAGGAGATTAACCAGCTGGAGGCAGCAGAGAGTATAGCCTTCCGCAGGCTCTCACTTCTTCGGCAGAACTCTGTAAGTGCTGCAGTGAGAGGTGGGGCCTAAAGGGGCCAGCTGCAGGTCCTTACAGGAAGCCGGGTAGCATTTGGACTGTTGGGATACTAGGAACAATGGGGGCAGGAGCCCATCTTCCACTTGGTAGTTCATGACCTGTCAGGTCATCTATCTTGATTTGTCTCTTGCCCACATGAACCTCACCTCATCCCCAGGGTTCCAACAGCAGAAGCAACCTCACTATGGGAGAGGGCTGCCGGGTGGGGGGGGGGGGGCAGTGGGTACCAAGTTTCTGCGGGAACCAGTTCTTATGTTGGGCACTAGACTGGCCCAACTCATGCCTGTATCACAGGCTTATCCTGTCTGCTCACCCTGTGTTCATCTCCTCCCCAGCCTTGGCCTCTCAAACTGGGGTTTTCATCTCCTTATGAGGGGGTCCTGGTATGTACATGTTCAATGGGCTCTAGTGCATGTCTGGGTTCCCTCCTCCAGAACTTCACAGCATTGACCCAGCATGAACTAACCTCCTGGACATGCATGCTGAGGAGGCCCCTTGCCTGCTGACCCCATGCTGTGGAACACTAATCAGCCAAGCCACACCTGCTGGCCCCCCCAGATTTGTGCAGAAAGTCTACCTCACAACTAACCTGGGAGCTGCTTGCCCCACTTACTAAAGCACCGAGGTCTCCAGGGAGCATTAGGCTCTGCCCACCCAAGAGCGCTAAGCTCCATCTACCCATGAGGGCTACCCATGAGTTCCACCCCAGAGGAGAGCAAGCCCCAACACCAGGAGTCAGACCTACTGCTTCCCTGTTTCAGACCAAGAGCCCCAAGACACACGTCAGCCGAGAGAGCAGCCTGGATGAGCTGGAAGTGCTACCAGAAGAGGAGGCAGCTGGTGGTGACGAGGACCGAGAGAAAGAGATCCTCATGGAGCGCATCCAGTCCATCAAGGAGGAAAAGTAAGTGTTCTTGTGTCCCCTTCTCCATCAGCCTTCATCCTCCAGTCTCCCTCTAGTGGTCCCACCTTGGTCTTAGGTCAGGAACAGGTGCTCCCAGCAGGAATAGCCTGTGCAAAGGCCAAGTCTAGAGCTCCATGCCAGCTTACTGAGCCAAGTGTTCTTAAGATGGGAGGGTAGATTTGGGGACAGGAAGTGACTTTGAGGAGCAGGTCAGTCCCCTGTGTCCCTTACAGGCCTCCCCTGAAGCAAGCTATCCTGGACATCATGCTTCTTGCCCTTAGGGAGGACATCACGTACCGGCTACCTGAGCTGGACCCGCGAGGCTCTGATGAGGAGAACCTAGACTCAGAGACGTCCGCCAGCACCGAGAGTTTGCTGGAGGAGAGGACCACTCGGGGGGCTTTAAAAGGTCAGTATTAAGGTAGTGTCCACTTGCTCCTTCCCAGCCACTACAGGAACCAGGGCAAGGGTCTTCCTGCCCCTCTACTGCAGTAACCCATCTGTCTCTCAAAAGGGCCCCCTGTGCCTGCTCTCCCCTGCCCCAGCGTACCCGCCCCGAACCCCTTCCCCATGGCTGCGGGCCCTCCACGACGAAGGCCATCATCCTTCGTCACAGTCAGAGTGAAGATGCCCCAGCGGACACCCATCATGCCCACGACCAACATCAAACTCCCGCCAGGCCTGCCCTCCCACTTGCCCAGCTGGACACCAGTGTTTTGTGAGGCCACCATCCCTGTGAGACGCCGAGAACCCCCTGCCCGTCGCCCTGACCAGGTGCACTCGGTGTACACTGTGCCTGGGGCAGACCTTCCCCCCCAGGGCACCCTGGAGTCCCTGGATGATAATTCCCAGCCCCCTGAGGCTAAGCGTAGGTACTCAGACCCTCCAACATACTGCCTGCCTCCTGACTCAGACCAGGCTAATGGCTGAGGACCATCATGGGCACATTGTTTGTGTATGAGGACAGCCCATCCACTGTGGACCTGGGTACCTGAGCTGCAAGCTGGTGATCTAGCATTCAGCCCTCTGAGAAGGATCCAGAATGAAAAGCTCCATGAGGGGTGTGAGGTGGATTCTGGTTCCACATTGGGAAGGCAGGGGGTGGCCAGCTGGGGTGGCCACAAGAGCCCTGAATCTCAGCAGCAACCGTACAGCCTCCCCATCCCCTTTTTGTATGTCTTTTTTTTTTCCCAGTAACTGTTTCTTTGTATGTGTTTTATATAACTTTTAAGTTGTAACAGCCTTAATGGAAGACCAAATGTATTTTATATGTGTATGTTCCAACTTTTATATTAACGCTATGTGTCTCCAGTGTAACATGGGCTTGAGAGCTCAAAGCACAGACCACCATTGGTCTCTGAGGTCTCTGGTCAGCTAGTGGTCACTGGTATGGACTCTGTGACAGTTTTCCAGTAATCACTGGAATCTTCCATGAAGTCGAGGTTCTTGGCTAGAGCCAGGACATAGAGTTGGGGGGACTTCACCCCAAGGTGGCATCAACCTTGCATTCCAGGGAGGCTTGAATGTAGCTATCACAGCTATGTCCACCATGCCTTGGACATTGCCAGCAACTGGGAACCTGCTCTTGGCACTGTCTGCCTTAAGACCCAGCAGGAGCCTGGGACTCAGGACCTTAAGAGACAGGCCAGGCATGGCCTGAAGCTCCATCTCCCAGCAGGTCCAGTACTTCTGAATTGGGCTCTTCTCTCTGGCTCTGTGCACTCTTGAGCACGTGGCCACAGGCCTGGGCAAAGGACACCCTGCAGACAGAAGGTGTGAAATAAAGAGACTGCTTGAGGAGAGCTGGCATAGTGTTGCTGCTTAAGTCCACATGGGGACAGGGCACGGTAATGGTCATTGTATGAGAGGCTCACCTGAGTCTCCAGCAAGGCTGCTGGAGTTTCCCTAAATTCTTTTATATGTGTGTGTAGTATGCGTGCATGCATGTGTGGGGGGGCCACAGAGTGATGTTGGGTGCTTTTGTCAATCACTCTCCTTTTTATTGTACTGAGTTAGCGTCTCTCACTTGAACCCAAAGCTCACCCATTTGACTAGCTAGCCAGCTTAACCAGGGGGTCCCTGCCTCCACTTTCCCAGGACTGGTATTACAGGTGGCTTTATATGGGTACTGGGGAATCAAACCCAGGCCATCAGGCCTTGCAAGCAAGCACCCTTAACTGCAGAGCCATCTCTCCAACACAAATTTTTATTTTTTTTAAATGTATTTGTATGGGTGCATGTGTGTGAAGGTCAGAAGTTGACATCAGATGTTTCTTCAGTCATTCACCTTAATTTTTGAGACAGGATCTGTCACTGAACCCAGAAATCACCCACTTAACTGGTCTAGCTAGCCAGTGAGCCCCAAGGGTGCTCCTGTCTCCATCTCCACTGGGATCACAGGCACATACTACCACATTGGACTTTTATGTGGGTACTGAGGATCTGAACTCTGGTCCTAATGCTCGTGCAACAAGCAGTTTACCCACTGAGCCATTTCCCCAGACCCACACTTTTCCAATTCTGACAGTCTTGGGCCCTTTAGTGCCTTAGGCAGAGGGGCTGAACTGGCCAAAAGGCTTGCAACTCAATCTCAGAGAACTAAAGCCTGCTGTTTCAGGCTTCAGAAGGCATCCCCAACCTAAGGCACTTAGGTTGGAGCCTTCTTGCTCTGGGCTTTAGCCACCGTTGGCAGTCATGCAGCAGCTCTTGTAATCTGCAACTTTCAGCAAGAAGCTGTACCTGCTAGTGTTCTGGTTTCTGGACAAGCCTCAGGCATCAGGACCCTGAGCTCCTCTGGGTACTAATGTTCCAGGTCTTAGGCCTCCAGGGGCTTCTTCTGTTGTTGTTACCTTCTGTTGTTGGGACAAAGCACCTCATGAAAAGCAGTTGATGGGAGGAAAGTTATTTGGCTTGCACTCTCCAGGGGAAGCCTCTTGATGGTAAGGAAAAGGATGACATGAGCAGAGGCTGGACATCACCTCTGCCTCAGCAGGTGGAAAATAGCAGCAGGAAAATGAGCTGAGCTAGCTCTGGCAAACTGGAGGTTAATCTCAAGATTCACCCTTCGGTGACATACCTCCTCCAGCAAGCCTCCACTTCCCAAGTTGTCACCAGCTGGGGAGAGAGCATCGAGAACACATGAGTTTATGGACCCCTGAATCAAAACATGACAGGCTCCTTGTCCCATAAAGCTTGACAAGTCCCTGGTATTCTTCCAGTGACAAGCCCACCTTTTCTTGCTGTTCTGCTATCTCTGCTCTGGTATCTTCTGCTGCCCTGTTACTGCTGCTGCCTTGGATGTCTCTCTGTGTTACCAGCTCAGCCCTCTCTGCTAATGACTAAGGTCAAAACTAGACAAGAATCTAGGCATAGTGTGACAACTTTTATCCCAGAATTCAGGATTGTGAGTTCGTGGCTAGCTTGGGCTATATATCTAGACCTTGTCTCCAAAGGAAGAGGGGCAATAAAAGGCATTAAGGTATTTAAGATAAGCCTTTGTTTGTGTTTTTGTTTTTTTTAATTTTGAGAGAGAATGGGCATGCCAGGGCCTTCAGCTTCTGCAGAACTCCCAACGCATGTGCCACCTTGTGCATCAGGCTTCTGTGGGTCCTGAGGAATCAAACATGGGTTCTTTGGCTTTGCACACACAAGCACCATAACCACTAAGCAACCTCTCCAGGCATTTTTTTTTTTTTTTTCAGAGTCTCGCTGTAGCTCAGGCTGACCTGGAATTCATTATGTAGTACAAGACTGGCCTCAGCCAAGCGTGGTGGCGCACGCCTTTAATCCCAGCACTCAGGAGGCAGAGGTAGGAGGATCGCCATGAGTTTGAGGCCGTCCTGAGACTCCATAGTGAATTCCAGGTCAGCCTGGGCTAGAGTGAGACCCTACCTCGAAAAACCAAAAAAAAAAAAAAAAAGACTGGCCTCAAATTCATGGCAATCCTCCTCCTTCTGCCTCCCCAGTACTGAGATTAAAGGTGTGTGCCACTCTGCCTGGCTAAAATAGGCCTTTTAATGAACCTAATATTGGAACACCACGAGACAGCACAGGAAGGCATCTCTTAGCTGACAGGAAAAGTGATCCAAAGAAAAGGACTGTGGTAAGGGTGTTTGAACCAATACAGACCAGCCCTTTATACAAATAAAGAGTTGTGTCTGCATCCAGGCTCGCCCACCTCATTAAAGGAGGTGCTCCCCTGCGGCCTAGGCAAAAATGGCTGCTGGAGTTCACCCAGTTTTGAGAGGCTAGGAGAGCTGCTTTCCCAGGTCAGTGTCAGATCTCTGCAATCATGAGTGGAACATGTCTTCCAAAACGCGTTAAACTGAGAGTGGTAGCACATGTCTTTAATCCCAGCACTCAGAAGGCAGAGGTAGGTGGATCACCTTGAGGCCAGCCTGAGGCTACAGAGTGAATTCCAGGTCAGCCTTGGGTAGAGTGTGACCCTACCTTGAAAATCCAAAAATAAATAAGGCAGAAGAGTAAGCTAGGAAAACATCCAACCTCAACCTCTGGCTTCCATAAGCATACCACACACATACACATATGCAAATAAACAAGAAAGATTACCCTGGGGTTTTTCTTTTTTTAAACTTTTTTTTTGGGGGGGGTCGTTCTTCAAGGTAGGATCTCACAGTAGCCCAGGCTGACCTGAAACTTTGTTTATCTGACTTTACATGGGCACTGGGGAATTGAACTGGAGTCGTTAGGCTTTGCAGGTACTGAGCCATCTCTCCAGCCCCCATAAGGATAATTTTTAAAACGTGATCCATAGAGGCAAGGCATTATGGCCCACTCCTTCATCTTAGCACTTGGGAGGTAAAGGTGGTAGGGGTCACTTGAATTCGAGGCAGGCCTAGATAGAACTACAGAGTGAGTTCCAGGTAATCCTGGGCTAGAGTGAGACCCTACTTTGAAAAGCCGAACAAAAATGATCGTGGAGAAAACGACTTAGCTCTCAAAAAAGGATGAATAGCACCACTCCTCCAAATTGTTACTTCCGTCCCAAAGATGGCCCCATACACAGGGGGTGGGGTGTAGCCAAAGGAAGCTTCAAGGAGGCACTTCCGCCCTTTTTCAAGATGGCGCCAGCGGTAGGGGTAGGTCACTGCCCGCTAGCTATGGCAGCTTCGAGGCTGGAGCTGAACCTGGTTCGGCTACTGTGCCGCTGCGAGGCCATGGCAGCGGAGAAACGGGACCCAGAAGAGTGGCGTCTGGAGAAGGTAAGTGGGTTCTGAGAGCAGCCGCAGGCAGGCGAACTCCTACAGGGCGGGTGTTGGAAAAAGTCTTCCCGTCAGAGCAGCCACAGTGACTGCCCCTTCCGGCCAGCTCCGCCACGTCAAGGTTCCGCCCCTCCGTGAGGCTCCTATTTCGGCTTCAGTCCCCTCCCTCTTGTTGGCCTCTCGCCAAGGGTTTGCCCTCCTATTGGCCCGCCTCCTGAGGAATGGCCACGCCCTACTCACCTCCTTTTCCTGGCCCTCCCTGCCTCTACCCTGGTGCTGCTCCGCCTTTTCTGGCCGTGCCCATTTCCGTGGTTCCGCCCCTGGCAACTTGGCCTCTCTAGGCCCTGCCTCCTCCTAGGCCTGGACCCTTTCCCTGGCTCAGACCCCAGTGAGCACGATTTATGGATTGAGGGGTTTGACCTGGCTGACTCCTCACTTTCGCTCCCCAGTACGTGGGGGCCCTGGAGGACATGCTGCAGGCCCTGAAGGCCCAATCAAGGTGAGTGCAGACCGCTTGGGGGTCTGCTGGGACATCCCAGATACAGCCCTGAGCCTGGGAGAGTACCAGCGTGTACTCGTCTCCTGCAGCAAACCCACCTCCGAGGTGATCAATGAATACTCCCGCAAGGTGGACTTTCTGAAGGGGATGCTACAGGCGGAGAAGTTGGTGAGACCCTTCTGCCTCCTCAGTCCCCAACAAGTCCCCAGGGCCCCTAGGACTCACCCCTCCCGGGACCCATCTTCCCACTTTTCTGCAGACGTCTTCCTCTGAGAAGGCTCTGGCCAACCAATTCCTGGCCCCCGGCCGAGTGCCCACCACTGGCAAGGAGCGAGTGCCTGCCACCAAGACCGTTCATCTACAGTCCCGGGCTCGCTACACTGGAGAAATGCGGAGTGAGCTGCTGGGCAAGGTACGTTTCTCTTCCTTGTCCTTGGGAACCCCCTTGGACAGCCACAGTTTCTGAGGCTGTGACAGGTTCAGGGACAAGGCATCCCAAGAGAATAGTATTGTCACCAGTGCTTTGCTAAATAAATAGGAGTTTTGGTTCATGTCTGGTTAAGTCTGAATTGGCCCCAGAGCGGAATGTGGCTCGTGGCTGGCTACTTACCACAAGATAAGTAACTATAAGAGGAGAAATGTCACTCTGAAGCTGGGCATGGTGTGGCACATGCCTTTAATCCCAGCACTTGGGAGGCAGTGGTAGGAGGATCACTGTGAATTCGAGACCACCCTGAAACTACATAGTTAATTACAGGTCAGCCTGAGCTAGAGTAAGACCTTACCTCGAAAAGCCAAAAAAGAAAGAAGGAGAGAAAGAAAGAAATACCACTCTGAGCACTTGACATGGGTCATCTCAAAGCAGAAAGGACAGGTATGAGAACCAATAAAGGTGGGTGAATTCATGCCTTTTCCTTCTTCCACAGAATATTTCTGGAGGTGAGTCACTCAATAGGACAGGTTTGTGTTGCTGCTGTTCCACGTCGCTTGTCCTGCTTGGCTCCTTCAGTCAACCCCTGCCTGAGAAGGTGTTTCCTGAAGTCATGCCTGAAGAATGGCTGGTCTCCAGAAAAGACAACACTGAGCAACCCCAGCCCTCAGGCCAAAGCTAGCTAAGGAAGGGCCCTGGGGCTTTGGGATGTCTCTCAATGGGATGGGAAAGGCTTTCTGTAATGGGGACAACCTAGCTAGCTTTGCATCAGCATGAGGAGCCCACTGGCTAACAGCTAAGCGGCTACACAGCATTCCTGGGTAGCAGACATGGCACAGGCCAAGATCAGGAGGCTGGAGACACCAAGTCAACCTGCTCCTGCCTTACTGGCTTCTTTTGCTTCCAGAGCCTGAGCTGGACGTGAGGAAGCGAATGTGAGTATCCTTAGCTGTTGGGCCATGGGGGGAGGGGAGGGAGCTGTATGAACCTCAGTCCCTGAGGTACTACTGCAAGGGTCCAGGTCCAAATCATCCCACCAAACCCTTCTGGAGGTATTATTCCCAGAAGCTTAATAGAGAAGGAAAAACTGAGCTCCAAGAAGGGCCATGGGTGGCGCTGTGGCCTGTAGGATTCTTGGGAAGACACCACATTAATCCTCCCCTCCCTCTTCATCTTTTCCATGGGTTCAGCAGGGTGTCAGGGCCCAGGCCTGTGGATGAGAAACAGTCAGCTGCCGAGCTGGACCTTGTCCTCCAACGACACCAGGACCTCCAGGAAAAGCTAGCTGAGGAGATGCTAGGCCTGGCTCGAAGCCTCAAGACCAACACACTGGCCGCTCAGACTGTCATCAAAAAGGACAACCAGGTGTGAGACTGTGGGAACTTGTTGGCCTCTGCCTCAGGGCATCAGAGAAAGCTCTCCAGGGGAAGGGTATTGTGAGTAGGCTTTTGCTAGATGAATAGGAATTTGGTAATGTCCAAAATAAAGAGAGAGAGAGAAACATTCCCAGCAGAGAGCACAGCATCATTAGGAAGGGCCAAAAAGTGTGGAGCACTAGGGAGAGGCTCCAGTCCTGTTACTACCCCCTCACCTTGTCTACAGACCTTGTCACACTCACTCAAGATGGCTGACCAGAACCTGGAGAAGCTGAAGACTGAGTCGGAGAGGCTAGAGCAGCATACGCAGAAGTCGGTGAACTGGCTGCTCTGGGCCATGCTCATCATTGTGTGTTTCATCTTTGTCAGCATGATTCTCTTTATCCGAATCATGCCCAAGCTGAAGTAAAGACCAGCTGCTGCCACCTCTAGTGCTCTTGGGGTGGCTGCCTGGAAGCCTCAGAAGCCACAGGGAGCATGCAGAGGAGGAGGGTCGGGTTGTAGAAATGGTAACATCAAACACACCTTGTTCCATCCTTGTCTACCCCAAGAGACCTAGGACCTGGGAGGAGCCAGACTCATTGTTTTGGCTTTTTATCTCAGCTGAGGCAGGAGGATCACAACTGCAAGGCCAGCCTGGGCTACAACAACAATAATCTGCCCAACCCAAAATGAAAATAAATAATTCAAAACAAAAAAAAAGAGGCCAAGTCTCTAGAAAAAAAGTAAATAAAGGATTTTTTTTCAATTTTTTTATAACAACTTCCATGATTATAAAAAATATCCCATGGTAATACCCTCCTTCCCCCCACTTTTTAAAAAATATAATTACTGGGGCTAGACATGGTGGTGCATGCCTTTAATCCCAGCACTTGGGAGGCAGAGGTAGAAGGATTGCCATGAGTTCGAGGCCACCCTGAGACTACATAGTGAATTCCAGGTCAGCCTGAGCTAGAGTAAGACCCTACCTCAACCCGCCCCCCCCCCCCGCAAAATATATATATAATTACTGGGCTGGAGAGATGGCTTAGCAGTTTAGGCACTTGCCTGCAAAGCCTAAAGGACCCATGTTGGACTTTGCAGATCCCATGTAAGCCACAGGCACAAGGTGATACAAGTGCGTAAGGTCACATGTGCATAAGGTGATGCACACACCTGGAATTTGCAGTGGCTGGAGGCCCTGGTGCACAAATTCTCTCTCAAAAACAATTGCAAAAAATACATATAATTACAATGGGGCTGGGTTTGGAGGTTAAAAGTGCTTGTTTGCAAAGCTTATCGGCCTCAGATTCAATTCCCCAGTACCCACATAAACAAGAGGCACCATATATACATACACACACTTGCATATAAATAAAAAACTTATTACCATGGGCTGGGGCCCTTAGCAATAGAGTGCTTGCCTAGCATAAGCAAAGCTGTAGACTCAATCCTCAGCACCATTACGTATGTATGTATGTACATTTCCACAAAGATTAAGTTGTCTAGAATTACCCATTTGTTCAAATAAGTTAGAGTGTGAATGACTGGCTCAGATACAGAGTGTGCAGTGATTTGGACCGCCTTTCACATATGGCCCCAAGCCACAACCCGCCCCTAGGGCCCGCCCACCGTGTGGAGCGCACTCGCAGTTCCTGCACAGCCCAGGCTGGGTTTCCTGCAGCAGATCTAGGTTCCGATCCCTGGCGCTGGGACAGGTGACACCGCGCGGGAGGGAGCTATTCGGCCGTTAGGTGGGGTGGGTCTCCTCCCGGGAACTATGACTGTATGCAGCGCGGACTGAGGGTGTTTTATGGTTCTGGGTCCCGTCCCCCCCCACCCCCCGCCGCCCCTAAGCTCTGCCCCTGTGGCGGGTGACTCCGTGACTCGCCTGCATCACGCTCTTCCGGGTTCTGTAGTGGGGCGGAGTCATGGCGCGCGACCAGCCAACCGCGGGCTTCTATGCAAATGAAGGTGCTGGGGGTCTGCCATTCTTCCCACCGCTCCCTCAGGCAGTTCTCAGACCTCGGCCGCAGGGCCCTGGCCGAGATGCCGCCCGCTGCTCGCGCCCTGCAGCCCGCGGGCTCCACAACGCCGCGTCTGCCGCGCGCATACCGGCGCGCCAGCGCCCCCAGTCCCACGGGCCGCGTGCTTGCCCGCACACCCGACCGCCTGGCCCTGGGCCCTCGGTGAGTGTCGTTAGGATCTCCCAGCCTGAGGGACCCCAATCTCCAGGCAGCTTCGTTTTCCCTGAACCTTGATATCCGTGGCGCTTGCAGACCCTGGCGCCTCTAGGCCACGAGGCCAGCACCCGCCGCCCTGCAAGCCATCCCCAGCCGGGAGTGCCCGGGACTCAGCGCAGGAAGATTGTGTTTGCTGATGAACTGTGCCGTCAGACCCTGCTGAGCCCCAGGAAGCCTCCTGGGTCGCAGATGCCTAGCTCCCCTTCAGTGCCCGACTATGAGCTGTGAGTGGCCCAGACACTTTTTCATTTTGTGTGTGTGTGAGAGAGAGAAAGAGAGAGAGACAGAGGCAGAGACAGAGAGAAGAGATGGGGTTTCACCACGTAGCCCAGGCTGGCCTCAAATTCATGATCCTCCTGTCTC
This sequence comes from Dipus sagitta, assembly GCA_036346955.1. NCBI lineage: Eukaryota > Metazoa > Chordata > Mammalia > Rodentia > Dipodidae > Dipus > Dipus sagitta. The sequence goes on from CM070770.1 coordinate 219,025,382, forward strand.
AGCTTGAATTCTGAGGATTACAGTTGTGTGTCATCACTCCCAGCTTACTGTGTGCTTCTTAATGCCTGGAAACTTGTGCTGGAATGTAGTGGTAGAGCGTTTGTACTAACATGTGTAGGTCTATAGGATCAATCCCCAATGCCTGGAATCTGGGAAGGAGCACTGAGATAGGTGCTTTGATGGGTAAGAGTCTGCCTACTTGGAAAGGGGGTATGACATTTTAAATTAGGATCCCAGCATGGGCAAAGAAAAATCAATTGACTAGATTGAATTCAAAGGCAGAGTGACTTCTACTAACACTGACCTCCTCCAACCCCGTAGTAAGTACCCACCAGTGAGCAGTGAGAGGGCACGCAGCCGTTATGTCGCAGTGTTCCACGACCAATACGCAGAATTCTTGGAGCTCCGACAACAGGTGGAGGCCACACAGGACAAGCTCCAACAGCTGGAGGCACTGCTGATGTCACTGCCCCTACCACAAAGCCAGGTCAGCCTCTTGACCCTCTGGGATCTTTCTCCCTCTGCTGGATGAGCGCCCTTCTTGGGTCTCCTGCTTCTGAACTCCGTCCTCTATCGTGTGCTTGCAGAAGGAGGCCCACATTGCCACTCGAGTCTGGAGAGAGATAGAGAAGAAGCGAATGGTGAGTCAGGACTCATGGGCCCACCATGTAGTCTTTGCTTCACTGATACTGTCCTGAAGTTGGACCTCAGGTTTAAGTGCTGTTAGACTTTCCCAGCTCTTATCCTCCCAGGATCCTGGCTTCCTGGATAAGCAGGCTCGCTGTCACTACCTGAAGGGCAAACTGAGGCATCTCAAGAGTCAGATCCGCAAATTCGACGACCAAGGGGACAGGGAGGGCTCTGTATACTTCTGAATGTCTGGAGACTGGCAGTGGCCAAGACCCTCATCTGGGAAGACTTCTTAGAGTCTCCCTGACCCAGTCCTTCCAGTGGAAGCAGGTCCTACTAGACATTCCAGAGAGTAAACATCAATTAAACACCTGTGTGCAGCTGCTATCACGTCTGCTCAATTGTCACCAAAAAGCATTCTATTTTCCAGAGGTGAAACATTCAGAGAAAGAGGCTTATCCAGTATCCCAGGTGGGGGGGGGGGGTGTACCTGGGAGTTACTCTTGGCTACCCAAGGTGACCTTGTACCAAAAAATAGCGTCTGTGGGGTGTTTCAGTTGTCCAGTCGGTTAGCATGCAGTATTTAGGGCACATGATGGAAGGGAATTGGGCCAAGGGCCTAAGTCCCTACCTGACCTACATTTTACTGGAGAAATGGCCTGATGAAGGTGCAGATCTCGAAGGACCTTGATTTCCACCCCAAATAGTTCCTCAATTTGCCTGGCTTGGATTCTGAGAGTGTACATCAAGCCAAGCTCCCTGCCAGGCTATGGACCACATTCTGCCCTGAGTCTCTGTCTCCCCGAGAGCCACAGGAGACAGGAATAATAAGGGAGGCCAGTTGCAGATGGGCAGGTCCCAGGTGTGGTGGTTGCACGCCTTTGACCCCAGCACTCAGGAGGATTGACTTCAGTAAACCCCTAGTCTAGAGAAGATAGTCATAGTCGTGGGCCCAGTTGGACCACAAATCAGCCAGTGAGCCTAAGATGTCTTCCTGCAAGAAGGGGCTATATGAGTAGGGTTTTGTAGAAAAACTAGGAGTTGGGCTACTGATCAAACACAAAGCTAACCCCCATTATAAGCACAGAAGGGCTGGTGCTGACTCTCACCTCCTATCTGAGCCACAAACTCCAGAGTCCCTTGTATCCCCAAACACTAACTCAGTTAAATCCACATTTCAAAGTGCCAATTTTAGGAACAGATTTTTTTTAATTATTAAGAGATTCAATTCTAACTGGTTTGGACATAAAAGGGGAGTTCTGAACTAGGGAATTCAAAACACCTAAGGGTTTCAGGTATAGCTTGAACAAACAACTCCAAAGTTGTCTTGGGAAAATTTCTACTTTGGTTGTCCATTGGTCAGCACCTGCCAAGCATGTGCGAGGCCATGGGTTCTGTCCCAACCCTGCAAAGAGGACCAGGGAGGCTGTCGAAGTAGGAAACACCTTTATTGGCCTTGATTTATATTCATCGTTGTGTCCAACGTGGATCACATGTCCAGAAGATCCTTCTGGTCCTTGCTCCCTCTCCTCAGCCACACCAGCCCCTGCAGAAGCCAGCCTACCACCCCATGAGTTTATGACCCTCTGTCCCTCACCCTCAAAGGCTCCAGTGAGGACAAGGCTGGGGCCTGGAAGATTCATGTCTTTTTGGTTTCATGATCATTAAAAAAAAAAAAAGACAAACGTTTCACAGTCTTTAAAAAATCATAGTCCCAGGAAAGTAGGCAGGATGCTGTGCCCCAGGGTCCCCCTCCAGGCCCCAGCATCCGTGTCCCATCAGGCGCCAGTCCCCACAGTCACTGGCCAGAGCCATAGGGCCAGTTGAAGGTGCTCCCAGACAGCAACATGTCTCGGATCAGCGTCTCAATCGGCGTCTTGCCCACCAGACGCATGAAGAAGAGCTGGGAGATGAGGGAGGCCGGGACAGCGCGCAGAGCAGGCAGGCGTAGCAGCAAGCGTCCAAATCTCTGGGGCTGGGACGGGTACTGGGCGCGCACGTACTCCGTGAGGGCCACCTGCGCCTTCTCCTGCAGGCTCTCTACGTGGGCCGGGTCCGAGAGGCCGCAGGCATCTGGGTGAAAGGGCATAGGATCACATCTGGGAAAGTAGGAGGACAAGGGACCTACAGGGGTCGGGTGGAGCACTGGGGCGGGGCAGGTACTCAGGAGGAGGAAAAGGGGTCTAGGGGGCAAAGGAAGATAATTAAGGCAAAGTTCGCCCTCAAGAAATATTAAGGAGGCCGGGCGTGGTGGCGCATGCCTTTAATCCCAGCACTCGGGAGGCAGAGGTAGGAGGATCACCATGAGTTCAAGGCCACCCTGAGATGACAGAGTTAATTCCAGGTCAGCCTGGACCAGAGTAAGACCCTACCTCAAAAAAAAAAAAAAAAAAGAAATATTAAGGAGGTTACATCTGTGAGAACACCCTCACAGGGGCGCTTCAGTCCTAGGTGCAGACCCTGCTCCGCTGCCGGTGGCCCGCCACTGTCCGCTCCACTCTCTATAGGAGGGATGTGCAAGTCGCGCCCCTAACCCAATCATGCGCAACCACGCCTACCTGGAGGCCACCTCTGGAAAGTCAATGGGACCCAGGGCAGTGGGGTTAGAGACTGAGGGCATAGCAAGACCTAGGGTGGAGTGGGAATGTGGCCCAGATGGCGGTGTGGCCTGGGGTGCACTGTGGGTGCATTGTGGGCACGGTCTGGGGGATCTATTTGGAGCGTGACCTGGGCAAGGTGTAGGGCTGAAGTTGGGGGCGTGGCCTGAGGCAAGTTGGGGTAGGGTTCTGTTCGTGAGCATGGCCTGAGTTAGAAGTGGGGGCCTAGTGATGGATGTTAGGGCACATTCGGAGTGTGGGTATGACCTGGAATGTGGTCTTGGTAAAGCAGAGGGTGTGGCCTGGGTCCCCGCCCCGCCCGCGAGGCTCACCCGGCGTGAAGAGCGCGATGGCCTTGAGGCAGCCAAACTCGGCGGAGTCGACCTGCAGGCGGCCCAGCTTGTCCACCTGTTCCTGAAAGGCGCGCACCTGGTCCATGAAAGCCACGGCGCGCTCGGCGGCCATGGGCGCGGCATGCAGGCCCGCGGCGGCCAGCAGCGGCGCAGTGTGCAGGGGCAGCGCCGCCTGCGCCGCGTTCAGCACGAACAGCTCGCTCCAGCTAAGGCGCAGCAGCGCCACCTGGTCCGCCACGGGCAGCTCCGGGAAGAAGGGAGCGTGGCGCGCCCACTCCACGGTGCTGAACAGCAGCCGCGCCGCCAGCTCGCACACGTTGTCGATGCCCAGCACGGCGCCCGCCGCGCCGCCGCCCCCGCCGAAGCGTCCGGCTGCCGCGGGGTAAGGCTCTGCCCGCAGCAGTTGCATGATCAGCTCGGACACCGGCGGCCCCGGGAACAGGTCTCCGCCCACCGCCACCAGCGCTCCGCCCGGGGGGCTGCCCGAAGAGGCCGCGGCTCCCGGCAGCGCGTGAGGGATGCGGCCACGCTGCACAGCTGTGGGAGAAAACGTACGCACGGGTCACTGGGCCACGTGGACCCCAAGCCCAGAGATCGTCAACCTGACCCACCTTCCAGCGCCCACTTCCTGAATCCTGCCCGATCCCATCCCCTCTCCAAGCAATGATGAGAGACGGCGGGAGGTGTGGAGGCCTCGTCTGTCCCTCATGGGGGACCCTAGAGCTAATGTTGGAGCATAGGAGCACCAAGTCCGGGCCAGCTTGGATATCAAAACAAATGTGTCATCCACTAGCCTCAACTCTGTCCTATGAGACCAGCCATCATGGGTCTCCAAGGGCAAGTGTTATCTGACTAGGTCCTAGGACAGGGAGCAAGGTCCGGTCTGCAGTAACTGCTCTTGCTAGCCTTACTTGTGAAGGCTTACACCTGTCATCCTAGCTACCCAGAGCTTAGGAGGTGGAGGCAGGAGGATCAGGAGCTCAAGGCCACATAGAAAGTTTAAGGCCTGCCTGCACATGTGAGACTGTCTCAAAAAGCTGTAGAAGGAGGGTTGGAGAGATGTCTTAGTGGTTCAGGTGCTTGCCTGTAAAGCCAAAGGACCCAGGCTCAATTCCCCAGTACCCATGTAAGCCAGATACGCATGGTGGTGCATTCATCTAGAGTTCATTTGCAGCAGCTGCAGGCCCTGGCATGCCCATTCTCTCTTTCTGTCTTTCTCTCTCTCAAATAAATAACTTCAGGAAAAAAAAAAATTTTAAGCTGAAGGAGAAGAGAACCCACTGCTGACCTGGGCAACAGGGAAAATGAGCCATTAAGCAACAAATGATTGGCCAAACACCTGGTGTGGGAAAAGAAGCCTGGGTCTGGAACCAGGCAGAGACTAATAAAGTGTGCTTTAATGAGCTGACATGTTGTTCACAAGCTGGGTGAACTCCAGGTCAACCCAGGAGGAACCAGCTAAACCCAGGAATGCTGATGGACATGGGCAGGGACCAGGGGCAAATATCAGAGAAACAGAGAGTCCCAGGGCCACATGTCCAATAGTTGGATGAGGCTCCAAAATGTTCCTGTGGTCCTCCTAGCAGAACTTGAGGGAAGTTCCTTCTTAGATCAAGAACTATGACTTCCTCCCTTGCCGTTCCTCACCCAGCCATCTTCTTACCTCAGTGCCTTTGCACTGGCTGTTGCTGTTTCCTCAAGCCTCCATCCTAACCACAACTCTATTGCTATCTGCCTCCAGCACATGGCCTCACCAATCTGCCTCAGTTTCCTCATATGTAAAATGCAGAAGATAATGGTGATGAAAATGCCATTCACTAAATTAAATGAGATTTGATATAAACTTAGAGTAGTGACTGTCTAATGGATGGAATGTAATTCTAGCAAATAATGATTTTTTTTGAGCACCTACTGTATGCCAGACAAGACCTGGTCCTGGGGATGTTAACTGAGCAAGATAAAGGGCAACAGACATTCTGTCAGGGGTATAAGTAAGTTACAGAGTAAGTTGGTTCCAATAAAAGGGTTGGGGGCTTGTCTCCAAGAAGTGAGGGAGGGAGCCAGGCCCATAGCTGAAGGAAGAGTACTTTGGACAGAGAGAACAGCTGTGCAAAGACCCTGAGGCTTGGAGCATAAACTACGATTATAGAAACTTCTGCCCTTACACTGGATTTGACAGGTTCTAATTTGGGGCCTATCAGGATTCTCCATCGGGAAGACAAGTAGAGGCAAAATCCAGGTTTGGGGAGGAGGGCTGGGACAAGAGTTGTCCTCAAACTTAAAGGGACAGAAAGACTAACTGAACAATGTTTTGTTCTTTGCATTTTGAAACAGGGTTCCCCAATATGGCACAGGCTCTTCTCAAACTCAAGATCCCCCTTCCTTAGCCTCCTGAGTGCAGGAATTTAGGTGCACCATCATCTAATCCTAACTTTCCAATTTTAAGAAAAAGACCCCGAGCAGCCTTTCCCAGCTTCTCCCACATAGGCCGCATAAGAAGAAACCAGCTTTTAAAAGCAGGACACATTCAAGGTGCGCTAATAAAGACTGCCCACCTGGCCCTTGACCCAGTAGACCACACTGAAACACGTAGCTGTGCATAGAGGACCCCACCTCACAATCTGACATCAGCTCCCAACCACCAGGGCTCCATAGGGCTGCCTCTGGATTCCACTTGAATTCTATGAGTGCTTAGTACAATCTAATACCAGCTGACCAGTATGTTTTTTCACCCAGATCCCCTGGGCAAAGACATGAGGCTGGGCCTCCCTCTGGCTGCCTTTTGCCTTAATCTACCTGCATTCCTACCTTGGGCAAACATATAGAACCCAGGATGAAGGGTGGAAGGTGAAGAAATCAAATAAGAAAAAATAGACCCTGGTTCAGAGAGGGACAAAGAGGTCACCAAGGGAGCAAGACAGGGGAGCTGGCCCGAAGGCTAGAGAAAGCCTGGGCAAAGTCCCAGTTTGGGCTACATAGGAACTTTCCTCAAGTCAACCATCACAACCATGGGACCAGGTCCTAACTGGATCCCCCAGCTGGGGTTACAGGGCCCAGAGAGAAATGAAATCAATGGGAATGAAGTCAGTGGGCCCCAGCCTCTGCTGTGTCCACACCTTACTCACTACTCACCCTCCTTTCGCATGCCCACTCGGAAGCACTTCTTAAGGCGACAGTACTGGCACTGGTTCCGGTGGTGCTGGTCAATCTGACAGTCTCGGTTGGACCTGATGACACATAGAGGCCAGGGTTTCCTGTGACGCCTACATCCTCCTGCCTGGAACCACCCTGGGAGCCACCTTTGGAAGGAATCCCTGAGAGGCACCAGTGGGAGCTCTCTGCAACTGGGGAAGGTTGCCCCAAAGGGGTATACAGACTCACACTGCAGGCTTATGAAGAGTAAAGGGCAGTCATACTGAGTGGTGATGGGTGGATAGGAGTCTTGGGAAGTTGATGAGCACACCAGGAAGGGCACTTTGGAAATGGAATTTGAAGGATGAACAGAAGTTTTCTGGGGAAGTGGAAGAGGGAAACCATTTCTGACAAATGGTACAGTAAAAGCAGAGGTTTGATATGCAAAAAGATGGAAAATGGAATATTTTAATTTTATTTGGTCACTGTCAAGACAACTGCCAGTTGTCATTGGGACCCCAGCATTGTGGGGCTCCAATATAGCTTATGAGAGAAAGGAAAGGGGAAAAAGAGAAAACTTTCCTCTCCCCTGGGAACCCCAAGCAACCTCTGGGAGAGAGAGAAAGAGATGCCAGGATGCTTCTTTTGGGCATCCTGTGAGGATTATCTCACCAAGGTTAGGAACAGACATCCCTATGGCCAACTGGGTACAAAGGGGCACCTGGAGACAGACAGAAACCAAACCCACAGGTTTGGAGTTGGCCTCTCCACCAGACTGTTTCCTCATCTGTAAATGGAGCACCAAGCTATGTGGGGGTGCACTGAGCCAGGTGACTGGGGAGTTCTCAGCCCAAGTGATCAGGACAGTTAGGAAAGCTGAAGCCCTGAGGTTTCTGGTGGCCCCAGAAAGGGGAGAGAAAACTCAGACACAGCTAGAACAAAGCCCATAGCCAGGCAGATAGTGGGAGGATCCTGGGCAGCGGGGTGGAACCAGCCAGGCCTTGGGTGGGCAGGGGCTTTCTGGTCAGTGAAGACTTTCTACCTCAACTTTCCCCAGCTGTGAAGCTGGGACAGATCTGCCCCCCCCCCCAAGATTAAAAACAACAGTAAGTTCTTCTAATTATCTCACCTAAAGCTGATATGCTTTACCCAATGGCAATGGTCCAATTTGGCATCATCCCTGGGCTTTTGGGTTCCAATCTAATTTTTCTGTTTGTTTGCTTTTTGAACTTTTGCTTCATTTTGAGATGAGGTTTCACTGTGCTGCCCAGATTGGCCTCAAACTTCTGGAAAGCCATATTTCCATCTCAGCCCCCTGAGTAGCTGGAACTGACAGTGGACAGCACTGCAACCAGCTTTCCAGTTCAATTTGATCACAGCCCTCCCCTGCTCACACTGCCCATAACTTCCTATTGCCCTTAACCCAGCATTTCAGACCCACTTGCTTCTTTTTTTTTTTTTTTTTTTTTTTTTTTTTGAGATAAGGTCTTGCTCTAGTCCAGGCTGACCTGGAATTCGCTCTGTAGTCTCAGGGTAGCCTCAAACTCCTGGTGATCCTCCTACTTCAGCCTCTCAAGTGCTGTAATTAAAGCCTTCACTAGCATAATGTCTCCCATGCCTTGGTGGGCTCACTTTACAGCACAGCCCACCCGCAGACCCCCCCCCCCACACACACACACACTAGATATTTCATTACGCCCTCTTCTGCTTGCCAGACTCGAATTTTTATTGTTGTTGTTGTTGTTTTGTTTTGTTTTCTTTTTTGAGGTAAGGTCTCACTCTAGCCCAGGCTGACCTGGAATTCACTCTAACCTCAGTCTGGCTTCAAACTCACAGGGATCCTACTATTTCAGCCTCCCTAGTGCTGGGCTCAAAGGCATGCGCTGCCACTACACCTGGCTCCAGAAACTATGCTTTAGGCCAGCTTCAGCTGTCTCCTCCAGGCAGCCCTCTGACTCTCCTCCCCCTCCCCACAGCTTCTCCCCTGGGAACCCAGAGCCCACAGGCCTGGCCCCCAGGATGTGCCCAGGGTGGTTGCTGAGCCAATCTGAGGCTCAGAGAAGGACAATGATTATACTAGGTCAAATAGCTCAGGTTCCAAAGAAACATCAGTGCTTGCTGCTCTCAGATTCCCACCTTCTGAGAGTATGGAGCACGTGGGACCCCAAACTTGCACAAGCCTCCTCCTTCTTCCCCAAAGACCCAGCCATAGCATGCACCTTATTCCAGCAGCAAGAATGAGGCCAAAGTCTGGTGGCCCAGTTACAGCTGGAGGAGGGAGCAAGCCACTCCCACTATGGTCACCCCCCAATGAGTCCTAAGCCAAGACATGCATGGGCCAAACTCCAGCTCAGGGTGTCTGTGTGGCCCCACCAAGCGAGCCCTCAGCTGCTGCCTCTGGAAAAGCAGACTTGGCAAACTCAAGGATCCGGTATCCCAGCCGCACAGATCCTCCTTGATAAAGCTCACCTTAAGTGAGGCTCCTTACATGTCACATCTATTAGGACCTCTGTGGGACCTCTGGTGAATGGGACCATCAGTCCCACGCTGCAGAGACCCTGCAAGTTCTCTGGGGTTCAGAGCAGGGCTGCTCAGAGCATGCACCCCCAGAGCTGGACGCTCAACCTCTTTTGCAAGGGACTATCTCCAACTTCAGCAAGAGCAGCTAGCAAGCAATGCCACACCCTTCCATGCCATGGAGGGGTACCCAGCCAGGTCAGCCTCAGGGAGCTCCCTCATCTTGTAAACAGAGAAGCCCCAAAGTTTAAAGGATTGTCCTGAAGCTGATGTTGGCATCAACCCTGGTGTGTGTGTTGGCGGGGGGGAGTTTGCGGTCAATTCCGGTGGCCTTGTGGGCCCTCCAGTGTCAGTTTCCGGTGACCCAAAGCCCACGGGGTACCCCCTCAGATGGACAGGCACAGCTCCCCACCCAAAGCAGCATCCCAAACCCTCTCCAGCGAAAGAGGCCACGCAGAACCACCCTCCCAGAGTCCCTCCAGCTGCTGCGGTGGCCAGGGCGACTTTGGAAGTGATATTTGACCCCAAGGGCGCGCCATATCGATCTGCGCGCGGCCGCAGACAATGGCCCCCGGACGCCGCCAGCTCCGCGGTACAAGTGCCACCTCCGATTCCTGCGGGGCACCGCGCGCCACAAATCTCCAGAAGAAGGGGGCGCCCTGGGGAGAGGGGGTACAGGGTCCCACTCCTGACAGCACCCGCGACCTCTCTGAGCGCGGCAGGACTGCTTCCTACGGGAGGACAGGGGAGGAGCCAGGACCACCTGCTGGGGGGGGAGACCTGCACGCATGCAGTGCCGACTGTATACATGATCTTGGCAGGGGCCGTGCCCGCGGCTAAGGGGGGGACAGTGCCGGCTAAGGGAAGGTCAGCGCCAGGCCCAAGGTGACCGAGCAGGTCCAAAAGCATGCCCCAGGCCGGCTGGGCACCCACGCGGGGGTCTCACCGGCAGGTGTAGCTGAGGTTGCGACGGATACTCCGTTTGAAGAAGCTCTTGCACCCCTCGCAAGTGAATACGCCGTAATGCTTGCCGCTCGACTTGTCGCCGCACACCACGCAGTCCACTTGCAACCCCGGCCTCTCCTCATCGCCCGGCTCGGCATCGCTGGCCACACCAGGAGGAGAAGCCGAGTCCTCCTCGGCCGCGCGCGGGTAACCTCCCGACTTGTCCACGCCATTCGTGTCGCCACCTCCGGGGCCGCCCCAGCCACCGGTCACCATGGCCATAGCCCCAGGGCAGCGGAGCTGGGGCGCCCCCTTGCAAGTCCCTCCCTTCGGGCACGCCTGGTGACCCGAGGGGGATTCCCCCCTTACCCGACGCACATGCAGCACACGGGGGGCTCCGATTGCACACACACACCCCCAAAAAAGTTTTGCAGCAACTTCCTGCGGCCGGTCTGCGCACCGGGGCGGAACTGGTCCGGCCGGTTCCAGGCCAACTTTCCCACGCGTGCGCGCGGCCGAAGGGGCGCGCTACAGGCGAGGGCCAGGGGCGTCTAGGTCCCTTGGCTGGGTGTCCTGGGGACCCGGTATGGACGCACGGGCCATGGCGTGACCCGGGGCTGAGGCCAACTTAGCGGGTCGCCATCCGGGTCGCGCGCGCGCCGCTGGAGCTGGGGCGGGAGGGGGGGAAAGTTTGGCTGCAAGTTGCGCGGCGAGGGGGAGGGGCGGCGGGTGCGCGCTGGGGCGGGTCACCGCGTCCCCTCCCCCGAGTCGCCTCTCGGGGCTCCACCGAATGCGATCCGGGCCTGCAGAGCGCCTGGTCCGGGGCCTCTGCGAGCTGGCGTCCCCACCACTGCAGCCGTGCCCGCCCAGCCTGCGCCTGCGCCCCGGCCCCAGCCTCGCCCTCGCCCTCGCCGCCGACCCCGCGCGCCGGCCTCGCGCTGCGGCCGGTTTGACACACAGCGTTCCATCGGCGGGGGCGGGGCGGGGGCGCGCGCCGCGGGCTGGAGGCGGGCGCTCGTTGCCCCGGCGACGGCCGCCCTTATAAGGGCATGGGGTGGCCGTGCGCGGCGCCCGGAGGCCCGGGGCCGGCGGGAGGGACGGGGGCGGAGCGGCGCCGTCGCCCGGCCTGACCCTCCCCCACGGTGGCCCCAGCTCCGGCCTTAACCCCTGCAGACCCGAGGCTGTCCCCTGCCCTGCGTGCAGCCTGGAGCCATCTCCTGTCCAAGGCCCTGTCTCTCTGGCCTTGGACGCGCGCGCAGGCACACATACACACACGCACGCGCGCTTCCCAGGCAGCAGCAATCATGAAGAGGACTTTTGCGCCTGGGGCACGCCCATGCACCACACACTCGTCTGCATGCATGCACACACCCAGAGGGCATATCTTTGCACGGTTACATGATGGATTATGCTTGCTTCCTCTTCCAGAAAGTCGTCGCGTCGGATCCCCCTCCCATCCCCCTTTCTCTGCTCGGGTGAACACCTGGTGCCCGGAATCTCCAGGGGGAAGGGATGTGGCAGTTGAGGATGGCTGACTAGGCTGTGAGGTCAACGGGTCTCTCATTTGAACCCTCTTGGGGGCAGGGCACACACAGATCCTCCAACGCGGCTGGAGGTTACTGGAATGCTCACTAGCCTTGGGGGTCTCTGGGACCCTGTCCACTTCCTTTTCTTTCTGTGTTTTACCGAAAGGGTTTGGCCTGGTGATCGGCTGGACAGCAGATGTTGCTCCCTGGAGCCTCCCAGCTGCCGCCACGCCTCCAATTCTCTTGCCCCTTTCCAGATCCAGAATCTTTGGGAATAAGCATTAATGAAGCACCTTTTGTATGCAAGCCCCCCCATAGCATTAATTAAGCATCCTTTTACAGTAAGGTGCTGCTGGGAAAAGCTTGAGTCTCATGGGCTTAATGCTTGTTAACGTTTAACCAGCAGGAAAAGTCCTGCCTGAGGCAACCTTTCACCTCTGAGTCAAGTAGGTCCTGCCACCCAGCTTGGTCGGATTCCTGCCCAGGCTGAGTACAGTGTGGACATCAGGGCAGTGGCTGGACTCTGAAAAGAGTTGGGGGGGGGGGTGGACAGTGCAGTGGTGCCCTCTACCCCATGTGCTCTTTCACCTCTTAGTGCAGTGAGGCTTCCTGTGAAAAGCTCTCCTAGATGAGACCTTCTTGGGGGATGTACTTGGAATTATGTAACACTTAGAGAAGTTCTGGCTCTCCAAGCCTGGTGCAGCCAGCCTCTGAACCTGCCAGGAAGGTTCTGGAAAATACCTTATCAAATACAGAAAGCAGCCGGGTGTGGTGGCGCACGCCTTTAATCCCAGCACTCAGGAGGCAGAGGTAGGAGGGTTGCCATGAGTTCAAGGCCACCCTGAGACTACATAATGAATTCCAGGTCAGCTGGGGCTAGAGTGAGACCCTACCTCGGAAGAAACAAAACAAAATAAAAAAATGCAGAAGTCAGGAAGAACTATGGCTAAACTCAAGCAAGGACTTCTTCCTACAGATCTGATGAGAGCTGGTTCTGCCCATAATCTCATGTAAATTCTGTGGGGGGTGGCACCTGGGTAGGCCTGGAGACACTTTGGTTTGGGGGTACTTGTATGTTGTTTTAGGTGGAGAAAGGGACCCTGGGCCCCTTGTCCTGGATCTGCCCAGGATACTTAGTGGGGGGCATTGGGTGGGGGCCTTAGAGAAAAGAGGGAGAATTTAAGCCAGGTGTGGTGGTGCACACCTTTAATCCCAGCACTCGGGAGGCAGAGGTAGATGGATCACTGAGTTCCAGGCCACCCTGAGACTACATAGTGCATTCCAGGTCAGCCTGGGCTAGAGCAAGACCCTGCCTCAAAAAAACAAAAAAGCCCGGGTGTGGGGGGAGATTTAGAAGGAAATGAAGGCTCTGGGAGGAGGTACTGGGAAGAGGAGGGAGGAGGGAAGCAGGGAAGGTTGGGGGACAGCACTCAGAAGGGACAATCTAGGATCGGAAGGGAAAAGGAATCGCTCCTTCCTCATGGGAGGGTGGTTCCAGAACCTAGGGTGGTTCCAGCTTCAAATCAGTAGCCCACTGACACCTCCCCCCCCCCCCAGGTCCTTGAGGCCTGCCTGAGGGTGAGCTGAGCTTTGCCCCACCTCCTGACCCCTGCCTGAGGCCCCGTGGTGACATTTGACCTTGTAGCAGCTGAGGATGAGGGACAAAGGGGTCTGGGCCCATCTGCTGCGGAGGCACCCGTGGGAACAGCCAGACACTGCTCTGGCAGCCTGTGAACCTGCTCTGCCCCACCCCTGCATAGGCGACCTTGGCTGCCTCTGGCACCCCACAGTCACCCTGGTGGGACTGGAGCCTAAATGACTCTCAACTTGTTACTCCCCAGGAGCAAGGTGACCTGTCTCAGTTTCCCTGATTCTTCAAAGTCCACCTTGGCCCAGAGAGTGAACAGAGACCAAAGATGACCAGTTCCAGAGCTTCCTCCAGGATTCTGTGTGCCCTCCCTCCCACCTCCAGTTCTGCCTTGGGTTCAATTCTGAGCCAAAGACCTCAGGGTCACCACAATGTCCACAGGGACACTCAGCCTCCACACCACACACTTGGCCAGGTGAGACTTGTGCCTACCTCCAGGCTAAGCAAAACTGTTTTTGTTTTGTTTTGCTTTTGTTTTTGTTTTTGTTTTTCGAGGTAGAGTCTTGCTCTAGTCCAGGCTGACCTGGAATTCACTATGTAGTCTCAAGATGGCCTCGAAATCACAGCGATCTTGCCTCGAGTTCTGGGATTAAAGGCATGCGCCACCTCACCGTGCTATACCTTTCTCTCTAATTCTCCTCTAGGATTTCAGCCTCTGCCTAGGAGGCAACAGCTGGTCATTAAGTCCTATCCCTTGCCCCACCCAGTGCCTCAGCACTGCAGGACAAAGAGGTGTGGCCTACGCAAATAATTGCTATTCAGTTGGCTGCTATGAGCCAGGCAAAACCTCCTTCCATTGCCTCCATGTATACAGGGGTCCACTGGAACAAATGTGGTCACCTCTTCCCAGCAAAGCACAACACAGGACAGTCCCAGGTGCCTCCCATCCAGAAACTGTATATTAGAGCTGCCTGTTTGCTTTCTTTTTCTTTTTCAGATATGTGTTAAGGGGCAAGAGTATTTGTGGTGTGATGTGTGTGGCATATGCACATGTGTATACACAGATGCATGTACCCTGTGGGCATAGGGAAGCCAGAGGAGAATGTCCCATGTCTTCTTTGATTGTCCATTTACATGTTTCTTTGAGACGAAGTCTCTCAGTCAACCCCAGAGCTACTGTTTCTCTGGCTGGAAGCTCCAGCAATTCTCCTGTCTTCACTCTCTGTCAGGAATGGGGTTGCAGACGTGGTGACCATGACCAGTTGTTTATGTGACTGCAGGGGAATAAACTCAGGTTCCAGTGCTTGAGCTACAATGCTCTTACCCACTGAGCCAGACCCCTCTCCCCACTTAAAAAAATATATACTTTTTGCCAGGCATGGTGGCACATGCCTTTAATCCCAGCACTTGGGAGGCAGAGGTAGGAGGAACTCTGTGAGTTCGAGGCCACCCTGAGACTACATAGTGAATTCCAGGTCAGCCTAAGGACCCTGGTTCAATTCCCCAAGACCCACATAAGCCAGATGCACAAGGGGGCATACGCATCTGGAGTGCATTTGCAGTGGCTAGAGGCCCTGGCCAACCCATTCTCTTCCCTCCACTCTCTCTCAAATAAATAAAAATTTAAAAACTATTTGAGGGCTGGAGAGATGGCTTAGCGGTTAAGAGCTTGCCTGTGAAGCCTAAGGACCCGGTTCGAGGCTTGACTCCCCAGGACCCACGTTAGCCAGATGCACAAGGGGGCGCATGCGTCTGGAGTTCATTTGCAGTGGCTGGAGGCCCTGGCGCGCCCATTCTCTTTCCCTCTCTCTATCTGCCTCTTTCTCTCTCTCTCTCTGTTGCTCTCAAATAAATAAATAAAAATAACAACAACAACAAAAAACTATTTGAGAGAAAGACAGATAGAGGACAGAATGGGCATGCTAGGGCCTCTAGCCACTGCAAACAAACTCCAGACTCATGTACCACCATGTGTATCTGGGTACGTGGGTATTGGGGAATTGAACCTGGGTACTTAGGTTTCATAGGCAAGTGCCTTAACCACTAAGCATCTCTTCAGCCCTCACCCTCACACTTTTTTTTAAGACCTGAAGATGGAACCCAGGCACTGGGATGGAACCATGGTTGCCTGGTTCTGACTCTGTGACCCTCAAATTGCATCAGTCTGGGCATCCGGGTCCATTCAAGGATTCAACCAGGCCTGATCCTACCTGTGTCAAAATTGTGCCCCATGTGGCCCACGACTTTCTCAAGTGCTCACCCCACTCCCATCAGGCCCTCAGTACAAATGGGCTTCACCCCACATTGCTAACATGCAGTCATTCCACACAACATGATATCACAACAGGACATTTTATGACACAGCCAGTCCTGCAGACAGACTTGGTGCAAGTCTTAGAGAAAGGTCTCCCCAAGCTGGGGAGGCGCATGCATAGCCCCAGGCTTCTCCAGGGCTTTGATGGTAGCTTCCAGCACCCCCAGCTCCACCACCTGCTGGGCCTGCAGCTGTGCCACTTGCTGTTCCAACTTCCAGCGTTGCTCTTCCTGCTTTTTGTGGGCTGCACGGAAGGCCAGGACCAGCGCACTGCAGGAGGGAGATGGACTACTGAGCCATGAAACAGCCCTCTTCTACACCCACACAGGGACCATGGGCTCCCCTGCCCAGACTGGCTCAACAGACATCAGGGGACATGTGGAGACTCATAAAAGCTGTGTCTTATGGGGGCTGGGGGGGGGGAACTGAGGCCTAGAGTGAGTCAGGGGTGCTTCTGCAATCAGCACTGGGACCCCACCTGTGAGCCTTGCATAATTCTCGGTTCAGCTCAGCACTTTGAATGCATCTGGCTCGCCCTTTCTGAGCCACTTGTTCCAGCTGCTGCCGAAGACAATGCAGCTGTTCCAGAAGGTCCTCAGCCCTGCCGAAGTGGGAGAGGCAGTTCCAGCCACATCCACCACTGTATCCTTTCCTCCTCCCAACCACCTGGCCATGGTGCTGTCACCTGAGTGTACTTTTACACAGGTACACATTTGGGCACCTGGTGTATACAATGTTCCCTTCCACTGTAGACTGAAATATACCCCTCACACACCTCCACCCATCCACCCCAGACACACACCGAGTAAGTGATGCTGCCAGTTCCTGAGATAAGTTCTCAACATGCCACACTTTGCCCATCTGGCCTTTGTCAATGCCACTGGGACCACCAGGCAGAGCAGGGGGGCCCTGAAAGGAAACAGAAGGGACAGAAGTGTGAGACATGTGGAAGGCTGAACTTGCTGCTTCTCCTCACCCAGTGTCTGCTCAGCCCAAATTGGACCCTGAAGCTGCCCAGATTGTGATAGCTACAGTCCCTCCACTAGCTTATGGTGCAGAAATGGCAGAGGAAGAGGCATGCTGTGATGAACAGGGCTGGTACCTGGTAGCTAGCCCTATTATGTCAGTACAGTGCTGCTCACCTGTGCCCATTCCTCTTCATCCTCGCTGCTCCCATCCCTGCTGCTGTCTCCATCACTGCTGACCCCTCCACCAGCCCCAAGGTGTGAACGCTCCCACTGAAATTGTTCCAGCAGCAGCACATGGGCTGGGCCCTGGGCTCTTAGCGCAGCCTCCCGCAGCTCCAGACCCCGCTTTTCTCTCTGCACTAGCTGCAGCTGCAGCATCAGATCAGCGAGGCTCTCCTGAGGGACCAACCAGAGGGTACAATATTTGTGTTAGTCAACATCAAGGAGGGTCCTGGGAAGTACCCATGAAGGTTGAATAAACACTCTGACCTTTCTCTCTCCAAAGTTATAGTAGTGGAAATGGCAGGTCATTTAAATAATTAGTAGCTTGGTGGAAGCTTCTAGAATTTCTCAGACTCAGAAACTATTCATTTTATATTTTATTTTATTTTTTGGTTTTTTGAAGTTGGGTCTCACTCTAGCCCAGGCTGACCTGGAATTCACTATGTAGTCTCAGGCTGGCCTCAAACTCACAGAGATCCTCCTACCTCTGCCTCCTGAGTGCTGGGATTAAAGGCGTACACCACCACATCTAGCCAGAAACTACTCTTTAGAAAACATTTGAGGGCTGGAGAGATGGCCTAGTGGTTAAGGGACTTGCCTGTGAAGCCTGAGGACCCATGTTCAATGCTCCAGGTCCCATGTAAGCCAGACACAAGGTGACGCAAGTATGCAAGGTTGCACATGTGCACTAGGTGGTGCATGCGCCTGGCATTCAATTACAGTGGCTATAGGTCCTGGCACACCAGTTCTCTCTCTGTGTCTCTATCCTACTCTCGCTCTATTGCATTAAAAAAAATTTTGAGACAGGCTTTTTCTATGTACCTCTGGCTGGCCTAAAACTTCTGATCCTCTTGCCTTAGCCTCCCAAGTGCTGGTATTTCAGATATGCATCATTATGCTTGGCTTTAAAATACTTTTCTTCCTCCCCTCCTTCCTTCCTTCCTTCCTCCCTCCCTCCCTCTCTTTCTTTCTTACTGATTTTGTCGAGGTACGGTCTCACTCTAGTCCAGGCTGACCTGGAATTCACTATGTAGTCTCAGAGTGGCCTTGAACTCACAGTGATCCTCCTACCCCTGCCTCCCAAGTGCTGGGATTAAAGGCGTGCACCATCATGCCCTGCTTATTTATTTAATTTAAAATATATTTTTATTTGTTTACTTATTTGACAGAGAAAAAGGGAGAGAGAGTGAGAGAATGGGCATGCCAGGGCCTCCAGCCACTGCAAATGAACTCCAGACACATGCACCCCTTGTTCATCTAGCTAATGTGGGTCCTGGGGAATCAAACCTAGGTCCTTTGGCCTTGCAGACAAATACCTTAACCACTAAGCCATCCCTCCAGCCCTTATTTAATTTTTTGACAGAGGACTGTCAATCTCGGAACTCATTCCTTAGAGGTGCTGTACACCTCTTTTTGAGACAGGGTCTCTCATTGCCCTGGAGCTCACTGATTAGGCTAAATTGGCTGGCCAGAAAGCTCCAGGGATCCACCAGTCTCCACCTCCCTAGTGTTGAGATCAAGTGTGTGCCACTATGCCTGGCATTTATGTGGGTGGTAGGGCTCAAACTCAGGTACTCATGCTTGCAAAGCAAGCACTTTATCCACTGAGTTATCTCCTCAGCCCCATGCTGGGCTGGTGTGTGTGGTGTGTGTTCCTGAGAAATGTAACTCAAGACCTTATACATGTTAGGCAAGTTCTCTTAAGAGTACTAATCTACAACCACAGCTCTAAAACCTGAGACTTTTCTTGCCTGGCTACATCCTTATATTCTTGTTGCCCTTCATCCTCCCATATCATAGGAAAGACATTTTCTTTCATTTCCTTCCCCTTTCTTTTCTTTTTGAGACAAAGTAGCCCACCTGGCTTCAAACTTACTGTGTAGCTGAGGATCCTCCTATCTTTACCTGGGATTACAGGCATGCACTTTTTATGACATGCTGGGGATGAAACCCAGGGCTTTGTGCATATTAGACAAGCACTCCACCAATTGAGCTATATCCCACAAAGTACGAGCATTTTGGAAAGCCACATTCAGTGTATAATGAAAAGCAGAACCCCAGAGGACATCATTTAAACCTCAACCCCAGGGATGGCTCAGCAGGTAAGAGAGCTTGTCATGCCAGCATCAGGGCCTGAGAAGGATGGTGTGTCCATGCATGCCTGTAACCCTAGTTCTGTGGGGGTCAGAGACAGAATTGCTGGGGCTTGCTGGTCTATCAGTCTAACCAAGAATGGCAGCTTCAGGTTCAGTTAAGAGACTCCATCTCAAGGAAACAATGCAGAAGCGTGGTAGAGGAGGACAGCTGACATTCTCTCCTCCTCCCTCAGATGCACATGACACATGCACATCTGCACACACATGCATACACACACCACATGTACTATACACATGCCAACAAACAACCCTTAACTCTAATTCTCCTTCATCCAGAAAACTTGCCCCAGCACCAGGGGAATATCCCTTGCCACTAATCCCCGAGGACAGACATCCTGCTCAGCTGTAGCCCATATGTACCCGTGTGGCCACCAGGTCCTGTTGGATCTGTGACTTCTCCAGCCGGGGCAGGGCTGGGCCAGTCTGTGTCTCTAGAATGTTCTGTACCATGGCTTCTGCATGGGGCATGGTAGGCCAAGGTGTGGTGGTGGGGCCAGGCTCTGGGGGGATCTTCACCAGAGCACGGCATTCTTGAAGATGCTGGACATAGCCTTGGAGCTCAGCAGCCAGTTCCTGTGGTGTTGGCTTGTCCACGCTGCTGCCTTCAGGGCTATAGGAAACAGGAGATGAGCTTGTGTTAACATGGTGGAAATGGCTGTGCTGAGTGCATGGTAACTCTGCAGAGTTGTCATCTTCCATCTCACTCATCACCCATGCTCATTCCTATGTAGCCTGTTGAGGGTCTGTCCCACCAAACTAGCCAGCATTATATCAGAAAGCCAGTGGGAAGATATTTCATCAAGACAACAAGGGAGAGACTAATGTTGTGGCTTAATGGGTTGAGTACTTGCCTAGCATACACAAGGCCCTGTGTTCTATTCCCAGTACTGCATAAGCCAGATGTAGTGGCACATACCAGCACTCATTTGAGAGATGAAGGCTGAAGGCTGGCCTGGGCTACATGAGACCCTGTCTCAAAAATCAAAAACAGGGAACTGGAGAGATGGCTCAGAGGTTAAGAGGCTTGTTTGCAAACCCTAATGACCCTAGTTCAATTCCCCAGTACCTACGTAAAGCCAGATGCACAAAGTGATGCATGTGTCGGGAGTTCGTTTGCAGTTGCTAGAGGCCCTAGTATGCCCATTTTCTCTCTCTCTCCTTGAAAATAAATAAATTTAGAAAACAAAAACAAAAAAAGACAACATGGTATATGCATGGTGGCAACCCAATGGGCATTGTGGGGATCAATGTTTTCTCTTTTTGGCATGTGTGGTGTGAATATGTGTATTCATTCATGTGTGGGTACATGTGTCTGTGCATGTGGAAGTCAGAGGCCAATATCAGGTAACTTCTTCCTTATTTTTTGTGTTCATTTTTATTTATTTATTTGAGAGCGACAGAGAGAGAAAGAGGCAGATAGAGAGAGAGAATGGGCACGCCACGGCCTCCAGCTACTGCAAACAAACTCCAGAAGCATGCGCCCCCTTGTGCATCTGGCTAACGTGGGTCCTGGGGAATGGAGCCTCGAACCGGGGTCCTTATGCTTCACAGGCAAGCACTTAGCTGCTAAGCCATCTCTCCAGCCCCTTCTTCCTTATTTTTTGTGCGTGCATGCATGTTCATGCATGTGAGTACAGGTGTGTATGTGCCATGGCACATGTGTGGAGGGAGGCCAGATGACTACTTCAGGTGTCAGTCTTGGTCTTCCACCTTGTATGAAGCAGTGTCTTTCATTGTTCATCAGGCTAGCTGACCCATGAGCTTCCTGTCTACCTCCCCACCTCCCACCCTGCTGTAGGCATGCTGAAATTTTATAAACATGACATTATAAACATTTTTATGTGGGTGCTGGGAAGCAGAACTCAGGTCCTCATGCTTGTATGGCAAGTGCTTTTTTGACTGAGCCATCTTCCCACCCAGAGTGTAAATCATGATTGTCAACTTGCCTGGATTGAGAAGTATCTAGAAGATGAGTGGAGCATATCTTGAGGTGTGTCTGATGGTGTTTCCAGATGCTGGAGGCTCAGACATAACCAAAGGATTAATCCCTTGATTTGTACTGTGACAGCAGTATTGGGAGGTGGTGAAAGGCAGGAGGAAGAGCAGCTAGAGGAAGCAGGTCACTGGGGACCTGTTCTTGAGGGTTCTATCTTGTTCTATGTCTTCCCTATAGTCCCTCTCTCTGCTTCCTGGCCTCTACCATGGACTGACACCTCTGAAACCATGATCCAAAATAAATCATATATATATATATATATATATATATATATATATATATATATATGTAATTATTGAAAGATGCACATATGAGGCATGTTTTCCTACTGAAGGACCCACAGTCAGGATTTATTGCAACACACCAAGATGAACTCAGTGCCAACCCTGCTGGGCACAGTGATACAGAAGCCACCATACACCAATTTCTGGGAGTCCTGTCCCCACACCCAGGCATTCACTCTCTGGCCAGCACAGTTCTTTGAGTATTCAGAGGTACCTGGGCTGTGGTGTCCCTCCATTCATGGCAGCCTCCTTTTCTGTCAGCAGCCTGGATGCTTCCTTCTCAGCCACCTGTAGATTATGTGTGGTGCCTTTGTCCTTGGCTTCTGAGCCAGCCTCCCGCAGAGCGAGCAGCACTCCATAGGCCTCCTCACAATTCTCACTGTAGGACATTAATTCTGAGTGCTTCAATACACCCAGCCTGGAGCCAGGCATCTCAGCAATTGGGATACTGAGACAGAGGATCACTATGAGTTCAAGACCAACTTAGACTAAATAGCAAGTACCAGGGCAGCCCATCCTTCCATCCCCACCCAAATTGTTACCATCATTGGCAGCCAGTACCCACCTGTATTGCAGGGCCAGGCGCAGAGCAGTGACCTCAGCTTCCCGCTGGCCCAGCTGCATGCTGAGACCCTCACAGCGTCCCTTGTAGCCCTGGAGCACAGCCAGCAGCAGGCGGTTGAAACATTTCAGCTTCTCGATGTTCCTGCCTCCAAGGAGGGCAGAGAGAGAGAGAGAGAGAGAGAGAGAGAGAGAGAGAGAGAGAGAGAGAGAGAGAGAGAGAGAGAGAGAGAGAGAGAGAGAGAGAGAGGGAGAGAGAGAGAAAGAGAGGTCCCAACAGCTACCAGAACCCAATCTCCTCCCACTCCTCTTTCCCCTTCTCCACACTATCTTCCTCTTCCTTCTTCCCTCCAACCCTGTCTTCCTTCTCCTTTCCCTCCACCACTTCTTTCTTCTGTTACTGTTCATTGCTCCATTATCTTCACCCCCTCCCTGTCCTCTTCCTGTTCCTCCTCATCCTCTCCCTCCTCCTTTTCTGTTTCCTCTTGCTTGTGTCCTTTCTTCTCCTTCCCTTCCTCCTCCTCTCCCTTCCCTTTTTCATCATCTCCCTCCTCCTTTTCCTTTTCTTCCTCTTCCTCCTGATTTCACTGCAGAGTGAAAGGGTGAAATCCAGGCTGGAGACATGGCTTAGTGGTTAAGGCCTTTTCCTGCAAAGCCAAAGGACCTTAGTTCAATTCCCCAGGACCCACATAAGTCAAGGTAGTGCATGCATCTGGAGATATTTTTTGCAGTGGCTAGAGGCCCTGGCACGCCCATTCTCTTCCTCTACCTCTTTCTCTCTCGCTCTCTCAAATAAATAAATAATAAATAGAAACAATTTTTAAAAATAAAATAAAAAAGGGTGAGATCCAGTGGTGGGAGGTGTGATGGCCTTAAGAGCTTAGCTTCTGCAGCTCTTACCCCCGGAGCTGCTTCATCTGGTCTTCCATGGGGTGCATCTCAGGGGCTGGGGCCTGTGTGGGAAGACACCCAACGATCTGGGTGCAGGAGTCACTTTGGAGACGTCGGAGCAGGGGATGAGGCACAGGGGAGTCCTGATGGAAGACATGAATGGATTTATGCAAATGTCATCATGAGTTTTTCTCTTCTTTCTGTGGTACTTGGGATGGAACCTAGGAGCCTTTGCATATGCTGGGTAAGTGGTATACTACTGAGCCACAACTCCAGCCCTCTTTTAAAGATTTATTTATCTTGGCATATGTGTGTAGTGTTTGTGTGCATGAGTATGTGTGCATGTTCATACAAGTGTACTTGTGTATGCATGTGGAGCCCAGTGGTTGATGTCAAGTCTTCTTCCTCAGTTGGTCCCCGCTTTTGTTTTATTGAGGCAGTTTCTCTCATTTGAGCCCAGAGCTCATGGATTCAGCTAATTTAGCTAGTCAGCTTGTTCCAGGGATCCCCCATCTTCACCTGTTTCACCCATGTATTGCCATTACTGGTGGCTACTGTGACCATCTAACATTGGCCTGAGTGCTGGGTATCCAAGTTCATATCCTCATTCTTACACAGCATAGGCTTTACACACTGAGCCATCTCCCTAGCCCCTTATATATATTTTTCAGTTGAGACAGGGTCTTGCTAAGTTGCCTAGGCTGGTCTTGAACTTGTGATCCTTCTGTCTTCCAAGTAGTGGGGATGACAGACCATCATGCCTAGCAGTTTAGGCTTTTTCAGAAGCTATGGGTCCTGCTGAGCATGGTGGAGCATGCCTTTAATCCCAGCACTAGGGAGGATGAAGTAGGAGTATTGCTGTGATTTTAGGGCCAGTCTGGGCTTAGTGAGTTCCAGGTCAGCCTGGGTTAGAGTGAGATACTGCCTTGAAAAAAAAAACCCACAAAAGACAGAAGCTATATGTTTCTATGACCAGGAGTTGAATCTCATCCCCTGAATACTAAAGACATCAGGACCCGGAACTTTAATCTCAGGCTCACCTGAGTCTCCCAGGCCTCTCTTTCTGCTCCAGAGCTGCTGGAGTCGCTGCCTCGGCTCCTAGCTTGGCTATGGCAGGGAGGTGAGGAGGCCTCCAGCTGCATCAGAGAGTCTTGAAGCTCCTGGACCTATAGGGGATGAGGATTGTGAGGCTGAAGCTCTAGGAACCTGCCACCCTTCTTGGCTGCTCCACTACAGTAGCAAAAGACTCCATCTGGAGGAGCCATAAGTGTTCACACCCATCTGATCCTTCACTGCATGGCCTTGGGTAGGTCCTTGGCCAAATGCTCATCTACTCAACAGCTATCAATCCAGCCAGGGAAGTGGCCCACATGAGGGGGAAAAGATCACCCCTCCACTGTTTTTTTAGAATATATATTATGATGGGGACTCTGTGTTTCCTAGGTTGGTCCGGAATTCCTGGACTAAAGAAATCCTCATTCCTCAGCCTACCAAGTAGCTGGGATTACACCAGCATACCTGGTAATAGTAATTTTCTTTTTTGGGGGAGGAGAGAGTGTTGGAGATGGCACCCAGGGCCCAAGCAGGGAAGGAGGGTCTACTGCCAAGCCATATCCCCAGCCCTCTTTTTCTTTTCCCTTTGAGACAGAGTCTCCTTAAATTTCCCATGTTAGTGTTTAATTACAATCTTCCTGCACTACCACACCCAGCCTGCTGCCAGCTCTACTTTCTGTATCATTGAGAATCTGCCTATTTCTGATCACCTCCACAATTTCTGTGTGGTACCATTGCCAGGGTTAGCTTCATCCCTAGACCATTCCTACAGTTGCCAGCAGATGTCGTGAGAACACCTGCAGAAGAGCCCTCCCCTCTGCTCAGAACCTTTTGTGGCTCCATCTACACCCAGAGCTCAGGTAGACCTTCAGCCAGTCCTCAATGCTCTGCAAAGTTTGCTCCCTCACCTTCCTAATCTCATTTCAGCCTGTTCCACTTTGTTCCAGCCATAAATGCTTTGCCACTCAAGTACAAATATATATTTGTATAAGAGAGAGACCGGGGGTGGGGTGGGGGAGAGGAAGATTGATGTAGCCCAGGCTGGTCAGTGAGGATTATCTTGAACTCCTGATCTTCCTGCCTCTACTTCCTAAGTGCTAAGATGACAGGGGTATGCCACCACACCCTGTTTATGTGATGCTGGGATGGAAAACAAAATTTGGTTCATGATAGGAAAGCACTCTATGAACCGGGCTACAGACCAAGCCCCTCTCCCCAAGTCCCCCAAATTTGCTTTTTGAGACAATCTTACTATTTAGCCACCACACCTAGCCTCATTCTAGTCTTCATTCAATAGGGTCAAGTTCATCTCATCTGAGATTGCCAGGGACCTTCGTCTGGGTTGGATACTGGACTCAGCCATAAGTGTTGAATGAACAAATGAATATGCCTACCTCCTCTCCACTCACCTGCCTTTGCAGAGTCTCTGTCTCAGCCTGGGCGGCCTGCAGCAAAGCCTGTGTCTGGACCAACTCCTCCTCCCGGCTGCCCAGGGCCAGCCGTAGCCAGGTGTTCTTCTCAGAGAGGCGGGCTGCCTCGAGCTGGCCATGTCCTGCCCATTCTTGCTTCCCAACTGGCCCTGGTCCTCCCTCATTTCTGCCTTCTGCCTCTATCAGTCTGTAACAACTCCGGGAGCGGTGGTGGCATGCAGCAGCAGTTGCTTCCAGAGAGCTCAGTGCTTGCTGGAGGGTCTCAAACACATCAGGGGTGGCATTCCTGGTGGGAACAGTGTCCCCATCCTGGGGAGGAGCCTCTGGAGTCTGGTGGGCTTCCAGTGCAGGCTGATGTTGTTCCTGGGTAGATGGGGCCAGATCCTTGCGAGGGCCCATATCAGCATCGTCCTTAGTCCTGTGAAGCCAACCCAGGAATCTGAGCCACCTGAGGCTCCTCAGGGACCTCAGGACTTAACCTAGGGTCCCTGGGAAGGGTAAGCCAGCAGTGGGTTGTCAGGAGGTACAAAAAGAAAGAGAAAGTATAGAAGAGGAGCAGGAGGAGGGCATGGTATATAGAGAAGAGGAGAGAAAACCAGAAGGAGGAGTAGGGAGAGATAGAAAAAAAAAGAGGAGAGGAAGAAGAGGAGAGAGAGAGAGAGGAGACAGAAAGGCAGGCAGGGGGGAGCATGGGGAGCTATGGCAGATACAGGAGCAGGGCAGGGGCACAGAGGGTTGGGCATTGCACTGGAGTAGGAGGTGCCCACTTAACAGGTCTTACCAGCTCTCTGGGCCCTGACCACTGGTCTCCACGATGGGGTCCAACGGTTCCTGCCCAAGGCAATCCTGAGGTAGCCCAGGTGTAGCCTTGGAACTCCCACCAGCAGCTTCAGCTTCCTCTGAGCTCTCAGCCACTGGGTCTAGTTCACCCTGCAAATGATCCAGTGCCAGGTTCTGAGCCAAGCAGCCTTGGGGTCTTGGGATTCCTTGTAGTTGGGTGTGGCAAGGAGAGGGGAAGACTTACAGGTGGAGGATGTCTCCCTCGGCGGCTTCTGGGCCGTGTGGCCCAGGCACTGTCCTGTGAAACAACAGCATTGATTCTTCCTCTAGAAGAGGCCTTGAGTTATCAGTGTTAATTTAACACATTTGAATATTTGTATGCTTCCCTTAATGGGCAGTTCACCACTTGTCACCTTTGCCCCCACTTTTCCTTCCCTATCTCTGCCTTGCAATCCTTCTGCCTCACCCCTGTAGTCCTGGGATTACAGGCCTGTGACCCCACATCGTGTACTTTTTTAGTCTTCTTTATCTTCTTATCTACTTCTCTGTGCTTCCCTTTCTCCCCCATCTGGGCATAGGATGGGGGACTCCAAGAGACCCACCTCCTCCAAGGATACACCTGACCCAAAACTTCCTAACTTGGGGTTCAGCCCCACCATGCTCTCTACCTTTCTGCTCATCCAGGAGTGCCTCAAGCAGAGGCCAGAGCTTCTGGGCACCTCTCCTGGCAGTTAGGCTGCTGCTCCCTTAGACTGGGCTGGCTAAGTCTAGCCTGGGAGGGGTCAGGAAACAGGAAGCCCCCTTTCTTGGCTTTGTGACATTATTGTGTTGTTTCCTCCTTCAGGACGGGAGTTTCCTCTTGGTCAGGGGACAGGATGAAGAACAAGTACACGTACCTAGCTCCCAAGATGCCAGATGCACCTTTTGCATCCAAGCCACTGGTTTTCTCAACAAAGGATCTTCTGGGAGCATGTCTGTTTTTTTAATTTCTCTCTGCTCCCCCCCCCCCCCCAGGTATGGTTTCACTGTGGCCCAAACTGACCTGGAATTCACTATGTAGTCTTAGGGTGGCCTCCAACAAACGGCGATTCTCCTACCGCTGTTTCCCAATTGCTGGGATTAAAGGCATGTGCCACCACATCAGGCTTTTTTTTGGTGGTGGTGGTGGGGGGGGGGAGGCAGGGTCTCAGGGAGTTCATAGCCAAGTCTGGCTTTGAACTTCTTGCCTCAGCTTCAGTGCTGGGATGATAAACATGCACCACCAGCAACCCATTAGTACTTTAAAACATATATATATTTTTTATTTGTTCATGTATTTGCAAGCAGAGAAAGACAGATATAAAGAGTAACAGATTCACTATGTAATCTCAGGGTGGCCTCAAACTCACAGCAATCCTCCTACCTCTGCTTCCCTAGTGCTGGGATTAAAGGCGTGCGCCACCACGCCCGGCTATTTATTTTTGATATATGTAAAATAAGGATGATAATTAAGTAACTGGGCGAGTCCTTGGCTATCGCAACTGAAGCCACTCCCAACCCCACCAATCATAAATTGGCTCCACCTCTTCTCCAACTCCCGGCTAGGCCAGTTCAATCCCGCCTCGTTTATCCCATTACAAAGCGCACACACTCGGTCACTGTTGAAGCTTTGATTCGGCCAGAAACATAACAGATCCGCCTAAGCTTGCTTTGGACAAGCATGTATCACTCCGGTTACATGCCACGCCCCGCCCCACTTAGCCCCGCTCTAGTCTATCACACTCTAAGCACTGCCCCCAGCATAGTCTCAGTCTTCTGCAGCCTTCTCTGGTTCAGATCTGCGCATGGCTGGAGGAGGGCTGAACTACGTTTCCCAGAAGGCGTAGTGGCTGCGCCACACAACTTCCGGCTAGGAAGATGGCGGCTTCCCGGAGACTTGCGGGTTGCCTTAGAGAGGTGTTCAGGCTTCCGTGAGTAGTATTGGGCAGTGAAGGTGGGTGGAGCTCGATCCCTAGAGTTCCAGAGGCCCCATACTTCGCCTTTTCCGCCACGTACGCCTTCATCTCTAGATCTCCTGTAGTCTGACCTCCGTTCTTGCTGCGCCTAAAGGTTTGTTTTCCTTGGAGGAGGTGCGGGCTACAGGGTCCTCAGACGCCATCGCGGGAACCCAGTGTCCCGGCCTCTTTGAGACTCCTCGGGGCAGTCCAGCGTCCTAGGAACAAAATCCTTTAGTGACCAAGACACTTCTAGCTTTAGGTGACAGAAAGTCCAATCTACCGAAGCAACAAAAGGGAGCTTGTAGTTTAAGCATTGGATTCAAGGTATAGCTAGAGCCAGGTGCTCAGAAATCACTGCAGTTTTGCGCGTGGACATCATGTCAGTCAGGCACTTGGTATCTCTTAGAGGCCATAGGGGGCTTTCAGGATCTTCTCGACGTCTTTCTTTCCTGCTCTGAAACCCTAACAGGAATCGCTTTTACCTTTGTCTTTATTGAAAGTCCTAGCTGTTCATGCCATTGCTGGGCCCATATTGAGGCATTCATTATCTCTGAGCCATTTACAGTGACCAGGCAACTGGGCAACTTAGCTCATTGGCTAAGTGAGGCAGAGGGACAGGTCTAGCCCTATGGAAAATATGGCAAAGCTATTAATTTACTTTTGGCGGTTCTGTGCTCATTTATCTAAAGAGGTCCATTCCACTGGCGAGGAAACAAGGCCTTGCTAGCAGAGGCTCACAGTCAGTAACTGGCTCATGGTCAAATATGTTTTGTTTTGTTTTGTTTTTGTTTTTCAAGGTAGTGTTTTCCTCTATCCCAGATTGACCTGGAATTCGCTGTGTAGTCTCAGGCTGGACTCGAACTCACAGTGATCTTCCTACTTCAGCCTCCCGAGTGCTGGGATTAAAGGTGTGTGCCACCACACCTGGCTGGCCAAATGTTTTTAAAACTTTGAAGGTAGGATCCTGGCCTCTACTGTGCCTACTCCATCCAGCCATCCAAGAGCCATGGACGTAGCTGAGCCCAACAGCCCCACGGAAGAGGAAGAGGTGGGAGAAGAGGAGGCAGCAACAGAGCCTCGACCACGCACACGCTCCAACCCTGAAGGGGCTGAGGACCGGGCCCTGGGTGCTCAGGCCAGTGTGGGCAGTCGCAGTGAGGGTGAGGGAGAAGCAGCCAGTGCAGAGAATGGGGCATCAAACACACCAGTTGCTGGACCTAAGCCCTGGCAGATGTCACCACCCACGCCTGAGGTCCAGATTCGAACCCCAAGGGTCAACTGTCCAGAGAAGGTGGTATGTGATGGTCTCAGCCTGGGGTTCAGCAGCTGGGGAACCTTGAAGGAACAGTTGGATATTCCTTCCTGTTAGTATTATTTTGGAAACACTGCCTTGGTTTCCTATGGTTTCCGAGTACCACATGCTTGGTGGTTAAAACAACATTTAGTCTTCTTTTTTGTTGCACTGGGAATGCAATCTGGGGTTCCAGACATACTCCATAAGTGGCCTGTCACTGAGCCATGCCCCCAGCCCCTTGCTGGGGTTTCTAGGTGAGCCATGCCCTTGCTGTAAAGGATTTTGGGTATATCCTGGTGGTTTAGCTGTGTGCTCCCTCTCCCTCTTCCACTGTGTTACAGATCATCTGCCTGGACCTGTCAGAGGAAATGTCACTGCCCAAGCTGGAGTCATTCAATGGGTGAGGTGGTATTGGGTCCCTTGCTCTGAGACTCATGCTGTGCTGTCCTTGTGTCCTACAGGATCCTAGTGGCAATGTCACATCATAGTTATAATTAGCTGTGGTCACCCACACTCAGTTCCAAGTGTGAGACATGTCACTCACACCCATCCCATATCGTAGCACTGACTTGGAGACTCTGAGAATTCATGAGATTCCAGAAGGCCTCAGTCCTCGGTCAGGCTCAAAGCTGTTGTCCAGAGCCCTGGTGGCTATGAGGGAGTAGGGTCACATGACGTGCACGGATGGGCTCTGGTGGATCCTGATGGATGCTATGGGTGAGGCTTCTATGAGTTAGTGGTACACACTTGTCATTCCAGCACTCAGGAGGTGGAGACAGGAGGATCAGGAGTTCAGGTCAGCTTCAACCACATAGTGGGGCTGGACTACATGACACCATCTCAAAAACCAAACAAAAGGGGGCTGAGGAGATGGCTCAGTGGGTAAGATGCTTACCATTCAAGAATGAGTAATGAGTTTGATCCCCAGCACTCACGTAAAATAAACTGGGTGTGACTGCACATGTCTGTCATCCCAGTGCTGAGCGTGTTGGGGTGGGGGAGGGAGGAGACAGGAGGATCCTTTAGGCCAGTTGGCCAGCTAGTTTAGCTTACTTGGTGAATACCTGGCCAGTGAGAGACTCTGTCCGAATGGAGGTTGATAATGCCTGAGGAGCAACACTGAAGTTATCATATTGCTTACACATACATACATTAAAAGAAAAAAAGAGGGTTGGTGAGATGGCTCAGCAGTTAAAGGCACTTGCTTGCAAAGTCTTCTGGCCCAGGTTCAATTCCCCAGTACCTACATAAAGCCAGATGCAAAAGTGGTGCATGCATCTGGAGTGTATTTGCAGTGGTAAGAGGCCCTGACGTGTGTACACACACACACACACGCACACATACTATAACAAATCAATAGGATGAGGCCTCCTTTCTCTTGCGGGCACCCATAGGGTCTAGCTGAGCCTGTAAAAGGACTGGGATCTGATAGAAGGCTGAGGTCAGAGGGCACGGGGTCAGTTTTGTATGGAAGTGGCTCCTCCTGCTATATGACCTCAACCTTTAAGGCCCCTTGGGTTGTGGGGAACCTCACTTCACCTTTCTTTCTTCCCAGCTCCAAAACCAACGCCCTGAACGTTTCCCAGAAAATGATTGAGATGTTTGTGCGCACCAAACACAAAATCGACAAGAGCCATGAGTTTGCATTGGTTGTGGTGAATGATGACTCTGCCTGGGTGAGGCTGCATGGGTGATGGGCACCTTGGAAGACCCTGGGGCCCAGCATTCCCCACCCCCCCCTGAGGCCTGTACTTCTCCCCAGCTGTCTGGCCTGACCTCCGACCCCCGCGAGCTCTGCAGCTGCCTCTACGACCTGGAGACAGCGTCTTGTTCCACCTTCAGTATCCTTCCTGCTGGCCAGGCCACTGAGAGCTGGCCCTGCTGACTCTTGAGTCCTGTTCTGTGTGACAGGCCAGGGATGCTTGTACTTCTCAGTTTTCCCAGCCATGGGATGCACTACCTGTCCCTGGTTCCGATGAGCATAAAGTACACATTGAGGATCCCAAATTCAGAATGCTTCAAAATGATTAATTTCTTTTCTTTTTTTTTTTTTTTTTTGAGATGTGATTTCACTCTGTAGCCCAGGATATCCTGAACTCACTGTGTAGCCCAGGATGGTCTTGGACTCACGGAGATCTGCCTGCCTCAGGCTTCTGAGGGCTGAGATTATAGCCATGAGCCACTGTGCCCAGCTTTGTTGTTTTTCCGAGACAGGGTTTTGCTTCATAGCCAGGATGGCCTCATAGTCACAGCAATCCACTTATCTTAGCCTCCTGAATATAGGGAGTCAGCCATCAAACCCTTTTTTTTTGGTTTGCTTTGAGTCAGAGTCTCACTACATAGCTCTGTCTAACGAACTCACTATTGTAGCCCAGGCTGGCTTCAAAATCAGTAATTCTCTTAACCTTATCATCCCAAATGCTATAATGATAGGTATGTGCCACCACATCTGACTTAAAATCCAAATGTTTTGACCACCAACATGATAGCAAAGGTGGAAAGTCAGCAGACATAAGGCCAGGGTGCACATGCCTGTCACCCCAGCACACGCAGGAGGCTGAAACAGGAGGATCACAAATTTCAGGCCAGCCTGGATTGATGGCAAGACCCTGTCTCAAAACAAACAATTCCCATCCCCACCCTAACCCCCCCCCCAAAAAAAAAAAAAAAAAAACAGGGCTTTAGAGCACTTGTCTAGCATGCAGAAGACCCTGGTGGGTCACACCTGTCATCCCAGCAGTTGGAAGGTAGAGGCAGGAGGACTGGGAGTTAAAGGACATTTTGGTAGTGAGTTTGAGGTTAGCCAGGGCTGCTGAGACCGTGTCTCCTAAAAACAACCAAACAACAAATCAATATGAATATGCAAGTATCCCAAAATCCAAAGCTATGTCAAGCCACTCAGTTTTCAGTGCCTTAGGTAAGGGTGCCAAACTTGTGATAAAGACACAAACACGTGACTGACACTCAGGATGTCTGTCCAAGGTATACCTTTGTATGGAACACTTCATGCAGGAGCCAGTCAATAAGTAGTGATGTGTGACTACCCCTTTCAACCTGAGCACTACAGATTTTATGCCAACTTGAACATTAGCAGTTCATAAGTCATCCCCTGAAAGTAGAAAACTTCCTGGGAGTCAGGAAAGTATACTATATGAGTGTAGCCGGGCGTGGTGGGGCATGCTTTTAATCCCAGCACTCAGGGAGACAGAGGTAGGAGGATGTATGTGAGTTTGAGGCCACCTTGATACTCTACATAGTGAGTTCCTGGTCAGATGGCTAGAGCGAGACCCTACCTCACCCCCCTCCAAAAAAAAGGGTAGTGGTGAGAGAATCAGGTCATCTATAGCTCACCATTTGTAAGGGGACCTGCCCTGGGGGAAGGGAATCTTTGAATCACTGAAGATGTTCAGAGGGCTTCAGAAGAGCCTGCTTTGTGAGATGTGCCAAGAGGAAACGGGCTCAGAGATGGAAAGCCAGTTGGCCAGGATCATTCAGCCTTCCTCCTGAGATCCCCAGGGATCAGAGAATCTCTTGTTCTGCCACTTGCCTTCTCCTTAGCATCCCAACAGATCTGGAAGGTCTCTTCAGCCTCATGTAAGTTACCAAGAGATCATGGGCTGGGAGTGTTGCTCAGCGGTATACCCCTACCTGGAACACCCAGTTTGGGGGGGGGGGTGTAGCTTGTCAATACAGACACTGCTTAGATCTCCAGTGAGGGGCAGAGATCCTAGCTGAGCAGTAGAGCATGCTAGCATACAAGAGGTCCTAGGTTCCATCCCTAACAGCAAAAAAGAGATCATATAGTAATGATTTTCACCTTTGTGGATCAGGTGATCTGTCAGAATTACTCATTTCTGCCATGGAATGGATATGGCCATGTGCCAACAAAAGTTTGTTTAGCGGGCCTGGAGATACGGATAAATGTTAAAGGTGCTTGCAACATTGCATGCTTGCATCACTGTATGTCTGGCTATGTGGGACATGGAGATTTGAACTTGCGTTCTTAGGCTTTGCAGGCAAGAACCTTAACCACTAAGGCATCTCTCCAGCCCATTTTGTCCATTATTTATTTTTTTTAATTTTAACTTTTTATTGTCAACTTCCATAATTGTAAACAATATCCCATGGTAATTCCCTCCCTCTCCCCACTTCCCCTTTGAAACTTCACTGTCCATCATATCCCCTCCCCCTCTCAGTCATTCTCTTTTATTTTGATGTCGTATTCTTTTTCTCCTATTATGATGGCTTTGTGTAGGTAGTGTCAGGCACTGTGAGGTCATGGATATCCAGGCCATTTTGTGTCTGGAGGAGCACGTTGTAAGGAGTTCTACCCTTCCTTTGGCTCTTACATTATTTCTGCCACCTCTTCCACAATGGACCCTGAACCTTGCAAGATGTGATAGAGATATTTCAGTGCTGAGTACCCTCTGTCACTTTTCCTCACACCATGATGCCTTCTGAGTCATCCCAAGTTCATTGCCATCTGAAAAGAGAAGCTTCTCTAACCAAAACTGAGAGTAGCATTAATACATGGATATTAACATTAAGATAAGTGCTTACTGGGCACTTTGGTGAGCATAGTATATACATTTAGCCAGACACCAGCAGACATTACACCTCTAGGGCTCATGACTACCCCTGTTGTAGGTTTTCGGTATCAGGGATGTATTCCTTCCCATGAAGCAGGCCCCCAGTCCAATTAGAGAGCAGTTGGTTTCCGTCATAACAGACATGCCACCGTTGCACCGTTGGCTCATTTGGCCTGGCTGGCTAGGTTTAAGGCTTGCAGTGTCCACTGTTGAGTACCTTCGCTGGTGATTTCTCTCTCTCCCATTGAAGTGCATGCAGCGTAGTTTTTTCCCAGCTTTCTCAGCTGGTCTATAGGGAGGAGGTTTTCTGTTCAGCTCCAGCAGGGTTTCTCAGTGACCTTGCAGCCCAAATATGTGGAGTCTTCAGCAATAGTGTCTTACCATCTATTCCTGGTGGGAAACTGAGAGCCTCGTTAATGGCCTGTAATGTTTGGGGAGCATCAGGGACCTCCCTGGCCAACAGCTCATTGGAAGGTATTCTGTCCCTGGCACTGAAAATTTTCTAGTAACAGTCTATGGCTTCTGAGTGCTTCATTGTCCAAAAAAGTAGTTTTTCATATGACTTATTTATATCCTCTTAGATTTTGATTAACCCTCCCTCCACCTTTCCTTTACTCAGTCTCTTTCCCTGACCTCACCCAGGCCTTTTCACCCACATTAATCTGTTCTTCTACTTACCTATAAACAATACAATCCTATTAAGTCACACACACACCCTTTCTATACCCTTTATATCTCCTTTCTAGCTTACTGGCCTCTACTACTGAGTTTTATTCCTACTCACATAGAAGTCCAATCATTTGTAGCTAGGATCCACATATGAGAGAGAACATGTGACATTTGGCTTTCTGGGCATGGGTTACCTCACTAAGTATAATACTTTCCAGATCCATCCATTTTCCTGCAAATTTCATAACTTCATTTTTCTTTTCTTTTTAATTTATACATTTGAGAAAAATACAGACAGACAGACAAAGAGGCAGAGAGAGACACACAGAGAGAAAATGGGCACATCAGGGCCTCCAGCCACTACAGACAAACTCCAGATGCATGCGCCACCTTGTGGATCTGGAGAATGTACTGGGGAATCGAGCCTCGAACTGATGTCCTTAGGCTTCACAGGCAGGCGCTTCTAAGCCATCTCTCCAGCCCCATACCTTCATTTTTCTTCGCCACTGAGAACTCCTTGTGTAAATGTGCTACATCTTCATTATCCACTCATCAGTTGAGGGACATCTAGGCTGGTTCCATTTCCCAGCTATTGTGAATAGAGCAGCAGTAAACATGGTTGAGCAAGTATCTCTGAGGTAGTGAGATGAGTCCTTAGGATATATGTCTAGGAGTGCTATAGCTGGGTCATATGGTAGATCTATTTTTAGCTGTCTCAGTACCCTCTACACTGATTTCCACAATGGCTGGACCAGATTGCATTCCCACCAACAGTTTAGAAGGGTTCCTCTTTTTCCACATCCTCGCCAGCATTTATGGTCATTTGTTTTCATGATGGTAGCCAGTCTGACAGGAGTGAGATGGAATCTCAATGTAGTTTCAATATGCATTTCCCTGATGACTAGGGAGGTAGAACTTTTTTTAGATGTTTATATGCCATCTGTATTTCTTCTTTTGAGAACTCTATTTAGTTCCATAGCCCATTTTGTAATTGGGTTGTTTGATTTCTTATTATTTAATTTTTTGAGTTTTTTGCGTATCTTAGATATTAATCCTCTGTCAAATGTATAGCTGGCAAAGATTTTCTCCCATTCTGTAGGTTGCCTCTTTGCTCTATTCACAGTGTCCTTTGCTGTACAAAAGCCCAATAAGTTTTCTGATTTGTCCATTTCTGGATTTAGATTTTTTTCTTTTCGAAGTAGGGTCTCACGCTAGCTCAGGCTGACCTGGAATTCACTATGTAGTCTCAGGGTGGCCTCAAACTCACGGTGATCCTTCTACCTCTGCCTCCTGAGTGCTGGGATTAAATGCGTGCACCATCATGCCTGGCTGGTTTTTTGTTGTTGTTGTTGTTTTAGAATATTTTTCTTTTGTCTCCTTTTTTTTTGTTGATGACCAGCTTTGCTTTTTATGTATAAAGGACTCAGGCTCTCTCTGTAGGATCTTTGTTCTGTGAGATGGAGCTTTGATGGAGGGGGGAGTGGCTGTCTCGTGCAAGCTTGGGAGAGGTCAGTGCCCCATAATGAGCTGTGTTCTGCAGCAGTGATGAGGGATGAGACACTTTGTTGCTCTGACCCCTTCTCCTGTTGTCAACCCCCCCCCCCCCACAGCCAACAGAAGACTGAGCTGCCTGTTACAGAGAATGTGCAGACCATCCCACCCCCATATGTGGTCCGCACCATCCTTGTCTATAGCCGCCCACCCTGTCAGCCCCAATTCTCTATGACTGAGCCCATGAAGGTGAGTATAATTTTCTGGAAGTGAGGGAAACCTGTTACTGTGAAGATAGTGGGTAGACACTGGGATGGATTTCCTGACCACAGAGGCCAACATGTCCAGTGATAGTGGCAGGAGCTGTTGTGAACCCAGGTGTGACAAGTCTTACAGGCTGTTTCCTTTTTGTCCCCTGTAGAAAATGTTCCAGTGCCCATATTTCTTTTTTGACATTGTATATATCCACAATGGTGCTGAAGATAAGGAGGAGGAGAAGATGAGCTGGAAGGTGCGAGATGGAGCCTGGCATGTGACAGGCGGGGTTTGAGAGGCTATCATGGGGATACTTGCCTTAGTCCTGAGGTGGTTTCCTGCCATTTGGTGGTCCTGGGCCCTGGTCCAGGTGGATTATAGTCATTCAACAACCATTTTCACATGTGTGCTCAAAGTGGCGGTGACTGATCAGATGGGAGCCATTGGGACCCCTGTTTCTCTTCTTGCCTTTGCCCTTATTGTGTCCTCTGCCTGTAGTGTCTATTTCTTCCCACTTCTCCAGGCTCTGCTGCCCCTTCATGTCCAGCCCCTGAACTCACTGTGGAATGTTGACTTCTCTGAGCCTCATTTTATCTGACTATGAATTGGGGAAGACCAGCTCCTGCCAGTACAGCACTGGGGGGTGCTGAGGCAGGAGGATTGCCATGATTTTTAGACCCACTTGGGCTACAGAGTGAGACTATTTTAGGAAAAACAATCCACAAAAAAACTCAGCTTTTTTTTTTTTTTAAAGCACCTGTGAGAGGTGATAACTTTATTTAAGAGGAAGAGAGAGGCAGATAGGACTGACATGCCAGGGCCTCTCGCCACTGCAAACAAGCTCCAGACTCATGTGCCACTTTGTGCATTGGGCTTTGCATGGGTTCTGGGGAATCAAGTTTGGGTCCCTTGGTTTTGCCGGCACACACCTTAAACACTAAGCCATTTCTCCAGTCCAAGAGTAGCTGTTTTTGCACTTTGTGTGTGGGATGGTGGTGCCCCATTCCCTTCCTGCATGGGAAACACTCTCCTACAGTGGCTTGCTAGAGCGGAATGTTGGGCATCCAGCTCCACTGCTCTTCTCCTGTCTCTTTACTGATTCTGCAGCTTGCAGTTTGGGCTCCTGATGATTCTTGGCTCTCTGCTCTCCTGTGGGACTGGGATAACAGGTGTGCATGGCCATGCCCAGCTGTTTACGTGTGATCTGGAGATTAGAATTTTGCTGACAAGAAGCACAGGA
Source organism: Dipus sagitta (assembly GCA_036346955.1). NCBI lineage: Eukaryota > Metazoa > Chordata > Mammalia > Rodentia > Dipodidae > Dipus > Dipus sagitta. Next base: position 219,062,839 of record CM070770.1, read on the forward strand.
AGTACACTTAATTGCTGAGCCATCTTTCTAGCTCTAAATATCAGCTCTTTTTAAAAATTTTTTTTTAATTTATTTATTTGAGAGCCACAGAGAGAAGGAGGGAGGGAGGGAGAGAGAGAGAGAGAGAATGGGCGTGCCAGAGCTTCCAGCCTCTGTAAACGAACTCCAGATGTGTGTGCCCCCTTGTGCATCTGGCTAACGTGGGTCCTGGGGAATTGAACCTCGAACTGGGGTCCTTAGGCTTCACAGGCAAGTGCTTAACCGCTAAGCCATCTCCCCAGCCTAAATATCAGCTCTTAATCATACCTTCAATACCCAAGGGAAAACTCCTCCCTCTGGGGAGCCTTCCCTGTGTCCCAAGAAAGGTCAGCATGGGAGCCAGGGACATGTCTGCTTCTGACTGGGTTCTGTAGGGATGATGTGGGTAGATAGACTGTGCTGTACAGGGGCTTCCTGTAGTGCCGGGGATGAGAACTTGGGAATGTGTGCTGAATGTATGAGTATATTCTGCTTGGTCACTTTTCACCCTTCAGAAGCCATACCAAGCATCCCCCAAGTGTTCTTCCTCTTGGAAGCCCTCTGGGCACACGGCGGGCCTATCAGGGTCAACACCCACTGAACAGCTTCTTGCTGGCTCCTGCAGGACATGTTCACCTTCATGGGCAGCCTGGATACCAAGGGCACCAGCTACAAGTATGAAGTGGTGCTAGCAGGACCTGCCCTGGAGCTGCACAACTGCATGGCAAAACTGCTAGCTCACCCACTACAGCGGCCCTGCCAGACTCATGCCTCCTACAGCCTGCTGGAGGACGAGGAGGAAGCCACTGAGGGAGAGGCTACTGTGTGACCTGTTCTAGATGCCGCCACCTGCTGTCGCACGACCTTTGGGTTAGAGCATTGGTTCTCAAACTCAGCTCCACAGGACCCCTAGAGGTTCCAAGAGGCACCCAGGACTCTTGAGGGGCCCTGAGGAGAAGCCCAGGATTCCAGAAGTTCTCTCAGGAAGTCTGGGTACCTATTCCCCATGTTTCCTGGCCCATGCCCATTCTTAAGTTTGTCAGTTGTAATTTTTGTCTCAAAAATAAAATCTACTCAGGCTCTCAGCAGGCTATTCATTGGGCTTACCTTAGTTGCCATCGCAGAAGACCCAACCACTGAGCAGAGCTGAAGGCAAACAGCTTCAGGTGCAGCCATTCCCAGGTGCCCTGACACTAGCCATTGCCCAGGGCTGATGCTACACTGCCCAGCATGGCACCCAGTGGTGTTCACTGCACTCTGCTTACAAATTCTTCATCACCCTCCAGAACCCACCCACCATACCCTTTCCTCAGTAAGCCAGCCTTCTGGGGACCCTGGTTAGCTCCTGTATGATATGTTCACTTTCATGGACAGTCTTCATACCAAGTACCAGCTACAAATATGAGGTGGCCTCAGATGGCACCAAGCATTCCCCAAGCCCCAAATCCTCTTCAGTTTCATGTTCCACATCCTGATATGATTAGTCTTGATCCAGGGTTCTGACATGGTCTTTTTAAAAATTACTTATTTGCGTGTGTGCATGCATGTGTGCGAACATACATGTGCGTCGAGGTTTCACCCCTTCAAATCAAATGCTTGTCCAGGCTTTATGTGGGTGCCTGGGTGTAGTGGTTTGATTCAGGTGTCCCCCATAAACTTAGGTGTTTTGAACGTTAGGTCCCCAGCTGATGGCAATTTGGGAATTGGATCCTCCTGGAGACAGTGCATTATTGGGGGCGGGCTTATGGGTGTTATAGCCAGCTTCCTCTTGCCATTGTTTGGCACACTCTTCTGCTGTTGTTCTCCATCAGATGTTGGCCAGGAGGTGATGTCCACCTTCTGCTCATGCCATCATTTTCCCCTGCTATCATGGAGCTTCCCCTCAAGTCTCTAGCCAAAATAAACCTTTTTCCCCCACACATTGCTCTTGGGTGTTTTTCTTTCTTTTTCTTTCCTTTTTTTTTTTCAAGGTAGGGTCTCACTCTAGTTCAGGCTGACCTGGAATTCACTATGTAGTCTCAGGGTGGCCTCGAACTCTTGGCAGTCCTCCTACCTCTGCCTCCCAGGTGCTGGGATTAAAGGCGTGCACCAGGATGCCTGGCCTTCTTGGGTGTTTTCTGCCAGCAATGTGAACCTGACTGCGATACAGGGAAGTTCAACCCCATCTGGTAGGCTTTGCAAGCAGGTATCTTTAAACCACTGAGCCATCTCCCCAAGTCTGTCCAGGGTGCTTTTTTTTCTTTAAACTATTTATTTGAGAGAGGGAATGAGAGAGGCAGATAGAGATAATGGGAGAGACAGGGCCTCCTGGGGCAGCTGGGAATGGCTGCACCTGAAGCTGTTTGCCTTCAGGTCTGCTCAGTGGTTGGGTCTTCTGCGATGGCAACTTAGGTAAGCCCAATGAATAGCCTGCTGAGAGCCTGAGTCGATTTTTATTTTGAGACAAAAATTACAACTGCCACTGCAAACGAACTCCAGATGCATTTGCCACCTTCTGCATCTGGCTTTATGTGGGTACTGGGGAACTGAACCTGGGTCCTTTGGCTTTGCCAGCAAGCATCTTAACTGCTAAGCCATCTCCCAGGCCTGAGATTTTTTTTTAAATTTTTTTGTTTGTTTATTTATTTATTTGAGAGCGACAGAGAGAAGGAGGCAGAGAGAGAGAGAGAGAATGGGCGCACCAGAGCTTCCAGCCTCTGTAAACGAACTCCAGATGCGTGCGCCCCCTTGTGCATCTGGCTAACGTGGGTCCTGGGGAATTGAGCCTCGAACCGGGGTCCTTAGGCTTCACAGGCAAGCGCTTAACCGCTAAGCCATCTCTCCAGCCCCTGAGATGCTTTTGATTGGCCAAAGATGTCTTTCTTCCCTGGGAGTAAGATAAGGGCTCCATGGACTACTACCTGTACTCCCAGAGGAGTAGCATGTCACAGGAGGCCTTTCTTCCAACACTTTTCCAGTGATTGTGAAATTTACTGGCATATCTGACCATAAAAAACAAAAATAGGGACTGGGGCTGTAGCTCAGTGGGCAGAGTGCTCACCTAGCATGAACAGGGTTTTGGGTTCAGTCTCCAGCATAAATCAGAAGGGGCAGTGCACATCTGCCATTCCAGCATACAGGGGCCGGGGGCAGAGGAATCAGGAGTTCAACATCATCCTCAGCTATATAGCAAGTTTGAAGTCAGCCTGGGCTGCGGGGAGAGGGAGGGAGAAGAGAGAGGAGTAGAGGAGAAAGAAAAGGAGAAGAGAAAATTATGAATTCCAGACCAGCCAAGGCTGCATAGTGAGACTGTTAGAACTATTCACCCATTTTTCAGATGGGGAAATTGAGGCTGTCAAAATGCTCCAATTTAAGAGTCACAATTCTGCTGAATTGAAACAGGTTACTATTTCTCACAAAAACTAAAGTGTGGTGGTGATGCTGTCACCTCAGTAGAAGGATGGCTACGAATTCTATATCGGTTTGGGGGCACATTGGGAGATCCCGTCCTTTTTTAAAAAAAAATATTTTTATTTATTTGTCAGAGAAACAGGAAAAAGGAGAGAGAATTGGCGCTCCAGGGCCTCCAGCCACTGCAAATGAACTCCAGACGTATGCACCTGTGCATGTGACTAACGTGGATCCTGGAGAATCGAATCTGGGTCCTTTGGCTTTGCAGGCAAACGCCTTAACCGTTCAGCCTCCCCTCCAGCCCTCCCATCCTTTTTTTTTTTTTAAGGCAAAGTCTCACCGCCAGTCTGGAATTTGCGGCTACCCTCCTATCTTAGCTTTCCGAATCTCAGGTGCACCACCGGTCAGGCTGTCCCTCCAGTTCTGTATAGGATAATGACACAGCCGTCGGCCTCCTTATCGGCCGCCTCAGGCCCTGGCGGGTGGCAGCCTTAGTGTTGGAGTCCTGAAGGGCGCCCAGGCGCCACATGGGCAGCGCGGGCAGAGAGCCAGTAAGGGATTCTGGGGCGGCGCCGGGAGCCGAGGGTAGGACCGCGCGTGCGCACTCGCCTGACGCGCGAATTTGGAACCCCAGGGTGGCGACAGCGCTGGACATGGGCGCTGAGGCGGGCCGCCTGGCTCAGCGGTTGCGGGCCGCGCTGCGCCTGGAGGAGCCGCTGTGAGTGCGGATCCCTGCGCGAGGGGGCCCATGGGACCGGGGTCCACTCTGATCGTCCACCCGCAGGGCGGGCGGTGGGGCTGGGGTCTACCCTGACCGTTTGTCTGCAGGGTTGTGCAGGAGCTGCTGCGCCGCGGCGCGGACCCCAACCTGGTGCTGGCCGACGGCGCGGCGGCAGTGCATCTGGCGGCCCGAGCCCGGAGTCCACGAGCCCTGCAATGCCTCCAGGCCTTGCTGCGCCGGGGCGCGGACCCCAATGCTCGGTGAGACTGGGCACGGGATGCCCTGATGACCATGGGATGACTTGAAGACCTAGAGAGAGAACCACAGGGTCCAAAGTGTGTGTGTGTGTGGGGGGGGGGTAGAGGGTAAGATGTGGGGGAGGCTCCTAGATACTTCTCTGCTGCTTTTTCTCCTGCTTCTCTTCCCCTCTTCCTTTTCTTCCTCTTCCGCTGCCTCCTCCCCCTCTCCAAGCACAGGAGATCTAGTGGCACCGAGACCAACGTGGGCATCAGGGTTTGGACCTAAAGTGCGGTTTCAAGGGTCTGAGGGTGCAGGATCTAGGTCCCCAAGGGGCTATCTTCCTAGGATACCCAGCCTGAGACTGCCTATCCCAGAGGCAAACAGACATACAGATATACAGGTCCCTCTGGGCCTGGTGACAAATGCCTGTCTTCCTATCACTGGGGAGGTGGAGACAGGAGGGTTAGTTCAAGACCACCTTCATCTACATCGCAAGTTTGAGGCCAAACTGGACTGCATGAGGCCCTGCCTCAAAAAAAAAAAAAAAAAAAAAGAGGCTGGGGTGTTGGCACACATCTTTAGAGACTGTTCCTCTTTTCTTGTGCCCTTAGATCAGCTGAGGCCCTGACACCTTTGCATGTGGCTGCTGCCTGGGGCTGCTGCCAGGGCCTAGAGATCTTGTTGACCCAAGGAGGGGACCCCACACTGCAGGACCAGGTTGGAGACCCTGTGAAAGCACAGATAGGGCAGGGTAGGGCCCACTGGCCTCAAGCGCCCCCTGATGACTGAGTCTATGCAGGATGGACTCCAGCCTCTGGACTGGGCACTACAGCAGGGACACCAAGACTGTGCTCGCGTGCTTCAAGAACTTAACACACCCACCTGGACTCCAGAGGAGACCCCAGAGCCCACCAGTGAGTGGAGCCTATGTGGCCTGGGAACCCTGACCTCTACACTATCATGGAGTGTGGCCCTGGCACCCCCTCTCCTCATCCTCCTCTTTGGGAATTCTTTGGGTCCTTAACAGTTTCTAGTTGCTCTTATTATCCAGTGTTACCTAGCTCTGGCTATATCATGTCTGCTGTCCCAGCCTTGGACTCCCCCTGTGAAGCCCATATTATTGGTGTATCTAGTTCCATTTTTTAAAAAAATAAAAATATTTTATTCAGTTTTATTTATTTACTTGAGAGCGACAGACAGAGAGAGAAGGAGGCAGATAGAGAGAGAGGGGGAGAGAGAGAATGGGTGGGCTAGGGCCTCCAGCCACTGCAAACGAACTCCAGATGCATGCACCCCTTTGTGCATCTGGCTTACATGGGTCCTGGATAATCGAACCGGGATTCTTTGGCTTTGCAGGCAAATGACTTAACTGCTAAGCCATCTCTCCAGCTCTCTAGTTCCAGTGTGTGTGTGTATGTGTGTATGTATTTAGAGACAGGGTCTTATGTAGTCCAGGCTGGCCTTGAACTCTTGGTCCTTCTGCCTCCACCTCTGGAGTGCTGGGATGACAAGTGTGTGCCACCATCCCCAGCTTTATTTTGTGATGTGTTCTGACAGTCTCACTCTAGAGCCCAGGTTGGCCTCACACCAATCCTCCTGCCTCACGTCCCCAGTTCTGGGATCACAGATACATGCCCTCATAGCTGGTCTCCAATTGTGTTTTGTTTTTCACTCACTCTTTCCTTTCTTGTATGGACTCTCCTCTCCAGATCTCAGAATTTCTGGATGTCCCCTCTTGTCGCCAGACCCTACACAGCTCCAGACACAGCCCAGTGATGATGACAACAGGGACAGGAGTCTGAATGCCAGCCCTAGACTCCCTGGCCTCAATGTATTCCTTGGGGTGGCAGCCAAGGATAGGCACTCTGAGACCCCTGTCAGATGCCAGGACTTCAGTAGTGATTGCTCTTTTGTCACAGCAGTTGACGTTTCTGCAGCTGAGGACTCAGCCCTGGAGGGAACTAGTCTCTTGGCCAAATCTGTACCCCAGGTGGAGCAGCCTGGCCTCAATACCCCTGGGAGGGTATCAGAGTCTGAGGCTGGCCTGTTGTCACATGGAGCTGTGGTGGTTGACCAGGAGACAGAACTGATTGCCCACCTGCAGACTTGGACTTTAATTTCTACTGAGGCCACTGGCTGCTCATCCTCTTCTTCCGCTCTAGGCCCTCTGCCCCCTCTCTCCATCCTGGCCAGGAGCCTGGCCTGTAATCCCCTGCAGGAGCCACAGCCTGAATCTGCCACCATCCCCTCTCTGCCAGATGACCAGACCCACTGGGACAGCACTATGGCCACGTTGTGGCTCACAGAAGATGAGACAAGCATCCTATGTGACCAGGACTCAGACCCATCTCACCTACACCAGTCAGTCCCCATCATGTCTGACCTGGAGCTACTGCAGGCTCTTCAAGCACTGGGCCGCAGTCCTGGCCCAGTCACATCCTTTACTAGGCCACACTACCTCCGATTGCTGCAGAAAGCTCAGACTGGCCCTGGTTAGTCCCTTGGGAGCATTTGGAGTCTAGTGACCCTCCTGGAGTTCCCAAAGACCTTCAGCTCTCACTCCCATCTTCTATCCCCCTTGATTCCCAGGCCCTGAATTTGTAGGACACAGCCCAGAACTGGCCAAGGCCCTGAGGACTGGCCATATCCCAGATTGCCAGGCAGATGAGGATGTTCTGGCTCAGGAATTTGAGCAGCCTGATCCCACCAAGAAGTGGCGGGAGGGTGTGGTGAAGTCCAGCTTTACATATCTTCTGCTTGATCCCAGGTACTAGGAGTGCCAAAAATCCTTCAGGCAAGGATGTGGCTCAGTGTCAAAGTGCTGCTCTAGCATAGGCAAGGTACTAGTTCCAATGCCAGTATTATAGAGGGGTGAGGGGGGAGAGGAAAGAAGAAAGGGAGGATGGTAGGGAAGGTGAAAGAAATTGGGTCAGGAAAGGTGGTACCTACCTGTAACCCCAGCATTCAGGAGGTGGAGGGAGAATGACTGGGCATTCCAGGCCTTCCTGGAATACACACGGAGGCCCTATGTCAAAACCCCTAGAAGAAAAACAGTGGGATCACTGGAGACAGTGATCACTTTTCATTCCCTTAGTCATGCCCTTTATCTCAGGGAGACTAAGGACCTACCAGCCCGAGCCTTCTCTCTGACCTTGGCTGAGTGTCTACAGACTTTCGTGCGTGCTGTCTTCTATGTGGGCAAAGGGACCCGTGCCCGGCCAGATAGCCACCTCTGGGAAGCCCTCCGCTATCACAGGCATCCAAGAAAACAGGTCTGAAGATGGGCCAGGGTTACTCAGGGACAGCCAGCCTTCAGACAGAGGAAAAATGAGCTTGAGGTCTAACCCTCTGCCTTATCTTCAGGCCTGCCCCAAGGTACGCAAGATCCTAGACATTTGGGACAATGGCCGTGGTGTCATCTCTCTGCACTGTTTTCAGCACGTGGTGGCTGTGGAGGCTTATACACGGGAGGCGTGTCTGTTGGATGCCCTAGGTAGGTGCCTGGCTTGAAAGGTTGAGAGTTCATATGAAAGGAATTTGAGGGGTGAATTCCCTCACCCTTTCCCTCTGGGCTATGCATTCATCCATATAATAAGCACTTATTAAGCAATCCTTATATACCTGTGGTTCATGTGTTCTGAAGTATTTGTTTATCCTCACTTGAGAACAATCCACAGTTGGTCACATCCACCCCTGTGACCTAATTTTTAATCTCTCCAGGGATCCAGACACTGACCAACCAGAAACAAGGGCACTACTATGGAGTTGTGGCAGGTTGGCCACCTACTCGTCGCCGGTGCTTGGGAGTGCACCTGCTGCATCGTGCCCTTCTCATCTTCTTGGCTGAGGGGGAGAGAGAGCTGCGGCCTCAGGACATCCAAGCCCGTGGCTGAATGCTGAGGACTTGGCCATGTTGCCTGTACAGCAATCAAGGTGTTTGAAAGTCCCAGGGGCCCAGTGCATAAGAGCACTGGCTCCAGAAGGCCCTCCCCTTCCCCCCCCCCCATGTGTGTGTATGTGTGTGTGTTAGATGGTGCTGCTTGACAGGTAGTGACCGCTCTGGAGGGAAACAAGAGGAAACAGATGCTTTGGAAAACTATTGTGTAACCAAGTCTTGTCATCCTGGGTGTAGCATGCAAGGAAAGGGGAAAAGGGGGAGGGGTAAGGAGGAAGGGAGGGAGAAAGAGAGAGAGATTAGGGTCAGGGGTAGTGGTATTTAGTGGTCACCCCAGTCCTAGGGAGGCTGTGGGAGAACAGAATGTTTTACACCACTATGGGCAATAATCATTGACTGTTACTTCTGTTTATTGAATTACAAGTTGCAGTATATGGGATTGGTGGCGCCAGTCCCTCTCTTACCTTCCTTGGGTTTCCCTGGCTCCCAGGAATTCAGTAGCAGGGCAGGGTCTCAGTCTGCAGGACAGTCCCTTTTCCTGGGGTTCTCCATGGAGTTCCTTGTTCCAGGATTGAACAGGCCTGACAGGGAAGACCTAGCTGGCTGGTGGCAGCGGGAACAGACGAAGGGTGAGGGGTCCTCTCTACAGTCACCTTCAGCAGGCCCTGTGGGATCAGAACCCAGGCAGGTTGCTACCTGGGCAGCAATTCTCTGGGCAGTTCTCCAAAGAGGAGCGTGTCCTGCTGCACAAACTCTGATTGGGTGTGTGACCCGTCATGTCAGCATGGGAGCATGGCTTCACCGGCCTGCAGGCCTGCATGCACCTCAGAGTCTTAAAACCCAGACACTGGGCCCACCTGCAATTCCATCTCCTGGTGCTCAGTTGCAGCTCTGGCTCTGGCGGGTTTCCGAATAGGATTCTCACAGCAGGGGCTCTGGCAGCAGCGTGTTGTTGATGTCTCCTCGCGTTGGAGCAGGACCACGTGACTCCCTCCATGAGCTGGAAGGCATGGAGCAGGAGCTGTGGGAACGGGGGGCCCAGGACAGGAAGGGACACCCCTTTCCTGCATGGCCCAGGGTATCCAGAAGTCCTTCCTGCTGTCCTACCTTTCAGTTCCATCAGATGGCCTGCACCTGTGCTGCCGCCTGACCTGATGTGGTTCTTTCACTCAACATGCATTCCCTGGGACAGTGCCCATGGCAGGCCTGAAGTCCTCTTCTTTCTCTTCTCTTATCTCTCTTCCTCTCTTCTTCTTTTCTTTTCTTTTCTTTTTTTTTTTTTTTTTTTGAGGTAGGGTGCTCTAGCCCAGGCTGACCTGGAATTCACTATGTAGTCCCTGGCTAGCCTCAAACTCAGTGATCCTCCTACTTCTGCCACTTGAGTGCTGGGATTAAAGGCATGCTCCACCATGCCCAGCTCCATTTTTATTTTTTAAAATTTTATTTACTTATGAGAGAGAGAGAGAGAGAGAGAGAGAGAGAATGGGTGCAACAGTGCCTCCAGCCACTACAAACAAACTCCAGATGCATGCACCACCATGTGCACCTGGCTTAATTGGGCTCTGGGGAGTCAAACCTGAGTCCTTAGGCTTTGCAGGCATGTGACTTAACTGCTAAGCCAGCCCCTAAACCCCTTTTTTGAGGTAAGGTCTCACTCTAGCTGAAACTTACTGGGAACTCACTCTAGCTTATCCTGGCCTGGAACTCACAGATCCTACCTCAGCCTCCCTGGTGTTGGCAATACAGAAGTGAGTCATCATGTCCAGCCAGGGCAGTATTTCTTTAATTTTTTTTTTTTCCAGGTAGGGTCTCGCTCTGGCCCAGGCTGACCTGGAATTCACTATGCAATCTCAGGCTGGCCTCAAACTCATGGCAATCCTCTTACCTCTGCCTTGCAAGTGCTGGGATTAAAGGCATGCACTACCACGCCTGGTCCTAACTTTGGACACATCATGTGTTGGTACCATCATTTCCTTCCTCCCTGACCCCATTCTGCTGAAGGCCCTCAGTGGGATTGCTGGTGTTCACCATGGGGTTGTGAGTTATGAGATGTGAAAGCAGCAGTCAGTTATTGTAAGGGGGGGAGCAGAGCCTCTGAACATTCCTTCCATTCTGTGGCTCTTAAAAATCTTTCCATCTTCTCTTCTGCAAAATTCCCTGATTGTTGATGGGTGTGTTTTAAGTGTACTTTAGTGTTGAGCTCTCAGCAACCTATGGACTTCTGCTTTGGTGCATTTTGAATATCCTCAGTGTCTGTCTCCATCACCTTGGTGCAGGTTGTCAGGCTCTCCATGAAAGCAACACTCTTGCTCCTCTCACAGTGTAGTATTTCTTTTGTTTTGTTAGCATGGTGGCACATGCTTTTTTATGACAGAGAGAGAGGAGGGGGGTGGGGATAGAGAGAATGAATTGGCCCACCAGGGCCTGCAGCCACTGCAATTGAACTCCAGATGGGTGTGCCCTCTTGTGTGCATGTGCAACCTTGCACATGCATCACCTTGTGCATCTGGCTTACATGGGATCTGGGGAGTTGAACATGGGTCCTTAGGCTTCACAGGCAAACATCTTAACTGCTAAGCCATCTCTCCAGCCCCAGGGTAGTATTTCTCAACCAGGGTGGGATGGGGGGAGACCATGTACATTTTAGGGTGCCAATCAGCCTCTCTGGCTGCCACCCACCAGTGCCAGGAAGGCTCCCTCAGTCACCTACAAAAAGGCCCACCTGTCTTAGGTGGCATCCATCCCAAAGCCAAATCCTCAGAAAAGCCTGTCTCTAGGCTTTGCTCATCTGAACATGCCACCCAGGTAGAAACTATGCCCACACAGAGGGCCATCTGGCTAGAGGCCACATTTCTACCTGCAAAACTACATCTATCCCCACACAGAGCACAGGACACCCTGACCCAGAAGCCACATCTGGTGGACACTACACTCACTCAAACTGCACCCACATCTAGACCTGAAGCCTAGAGAAGTCAATGCCCTCAAAAAGCCACACCCTTTTACAAGTCACACCTACATGCAGGCCGTGTATGCCACATCCAGACAGAATCAGGCCAGTAAGAAGTGCCCCCCCACCGTCTTGGCCAGGCCCTTGATCTTCCTCCACTAGCACAACCTTGTCCAAGATAAAAGCCTTGCTGTCCCCAGCACCTGCTACTTACTCTTTCACCCTTTGGTGTGCAAAGGCAGGACCCAGGGGAGCAGAGAGGTTACTAGAAAGCATCATCAGTCTGGTCATCAAGGGGATGTACCTCTGTGCTAGTTTTAGGAATAAACCCCCTTTCTCTGGGACCAACACAAGAAGATGTTCTTGTTCCTTGGGGACTTAATCTCAGAACTCAGGGAAGTCCTCAGGACTTGAGGAAGCTCTACAGCCGGCAGAGGAACAGGCAGTAGACATGAGGACATGTTGGAGACTAAGCAGAGCTTGGACTCCAGTGCCATGGAACCCCCATCCTTGAACATGCCTTATGCATGACATCCCAATGCTCAAGGGCCAGGAAGGTGCTGAAGAAGACACAAGGTGGAATTAGAAGGCCATGGTCCTTGAACACTAGCAGTGAGAGGCTTCACAACCTCCCCTTATCCTTTAACCTGGCCCTGGGAGACCAAGATTCTTCCAGCCAGGGTTATGGGCACCAGTAGTACTGATGGATGGGATAGGAGGCCTTGAGTACCTTTAAACAGATTTTCTGCTGAACTGGAACTTTAAGTGAGATTCAGCATTGAGAAAGTGACTACTGTTGCTATGTAGCCCAGCTAGCTTTCAAGAGAGTCCTTCTGCATCTGACTCAGGAGTGCTTGGATGTTTGGTGTGAGCAAGCACACTCAGCTTCCAGTCCAAATTCTTGATCATGATCTACCTCTAAAGGGAGAATACTTACACATCCCCAAGTGCTATGTGGTGAGAGGGATGAGAAAGGAAAAAATAGGAGAGAGTGGTGGTACCTGTCCATCATGTAAGCCTTAGGGAGGCTCAGGCAGGAGGAGGATGATTTGGTGTCCATTCTGGGTCACTCAGTGAGACTCAGATTGTCACTTGTGTTTACTGCATTACAAATTGGTGGTGTGTGGTTCTGATGATGGTGCCAGTCCCTCAACCCCCAACCTTGACTGTCCATAGCTCCCAAGACGGAAGAATGGGGACGCGGTAGGGTGTCAGTCCACAGGAAGGGTCCGACCACGTTCCTCCGAAATTCTGCGCGCTCCCTAGTCCAAGATCCAGCAGGGCTTACCTGGAAGACCTAGAGGGCCACATGGCTAGGCCGTGGTGTTGGGAGAGCCAAGGACTGCCGGGAGAGGGGCATCCATAGAAGGTCATTTTCCTCAGGACCACAGATGACGCAAACGGCTCTGTTAGGCTCCTTTTAGGGTACTGCTCTGCCCTGTGGACCTGGGGGCTTGGCCCCAACAACCTCACCCACAGATTCGCGCTTCACGCAGCCAGTAACCTCTGGAGGGCGTGACCTGGTCATGCCCCACCCACCGGCCCAGAGGGCCTGCTCTGCCAGGAACCTGGTTCCGACCGGGGTCTCATCTCTCTTCTTAAAGAATTTTTGTTGTTTATTTTTATTTATTTGAGAGTGACAGACAGACAAAGAAGCAGACAGAGAGAGAGAGAATGGGCGCATCAGGGCCTCCAGCCACTGCAAACGCACTCTCCAGACACAGGTGCCCCCTTGTGCATCTGGGTTACGTGGGTACTGGGGAATCGAACTGGGATTCTTAGGCTTCACAGGCAAACGCTTAACCGCTAAGCCATCTCTCCTGGCCCTCATCTCTCTTGACACCCAGGGATTCCTGGTGGACCTGCAGTTTCTTGTCTGCGGGAGTAGGCTGAGGTCCCCACAGCAAGAACTCCCGCAGCAGGTTGTTGAGATCAAGCAGGCCTGTGGCACCCTTTCTCGCTGAGCTTCAGGAAGGCAAGGAGCAGGTTCTGTGGTGGATGGGGTGGCTCAAAATGGGCTGGTACTCCCACTTTCTGCATAGCCCAGGACATCTGGCTGTTGCTCCTGCTGTCCTCCCCTTTGGTTCCACCCAAGAGGATGACAAAGGATGGCCTGTCACCCTGCTGGAGCCTAACCAGAGAGGTACAGTCTTTCATTCAGCACTAAGTGGTATAGTATGCTGAGGGCAGTATTTCTCACCTTGACACCACTGACATTGGGATCGCTGAGGTAGGGGCCTCGTGTGCATTGTAGAGTGCTGAGTAGCCTTTCTGGCTGCCACCCACTCATCCATATCCTACCTCATTTTTTCCCCTAAAATATTTTATTTTTATTTGTTTATTTGAGAGAGAGAAAGAGGCAGAGAGAGGGAACCGGGGAGAGAGAATTTGTCTGAAAATAATTTTAGAGATCTCCAAGTGTTCCCCCCTCCCGCCCCAGAATCATCCTTGACCACCCTTCAATCCAGAGCGTCCCTAAATCCTAAGAATACCAGATCCTTGGGCTTCTAATCTGAAGATAGAGTGTCTGTGTCCCCTTCTCTCATAATTATGGAACAGGTCTCTGGTCCCTTCTACAAAAGTCTCCTGACATGTAATAGTGACAGACCATCACTGGGAACATGAGTCCAGCCAGGGTAGCCCTGATTTCTAGATTCTACTTTGGACTCAGATCCTATGGTCTGCTTAGAAGGTGGTGCCTCCAGTATAGATCACAATCACTTAGGGCCACACCCACTCATCTACAGCACCCAAGTAAAGGCCTCTCTGGCTAGAGACCACACCCACCCAAGATCATACCCACAGACCAAGCCTTGGAAATACCACACCCACTCAGAAACCAAGCTCACATAGAGACTTGATGCCTGGATACCACAGCCAACTGGAAACAGTTCCCTCACAAAGCCTTACCTTCTCAGTCCAAGCCCGCTAGAAAGCCAGGCTCACCACAGGCCACACCCACTAGAAACCCAGGGGCCTAGAGGCTGTCCTTACCATCTAGGTCCATCCTCAAGCCATGCCTTCCTGGAGGCCATGCCTCCAGACACTGCACGCCAGCTGGCTACAAGGACACTCCCAGTTCCTACTTTACTGTTTGCTGGTCTTCCACTGGCACAAACATGGCGCTGGTGGTGGACAAGTAGGACCGGTATCGTGGGCTCCTTGTGGGAGACTGAGTCTCCCTCAGGACAGTGCTGGCCCCTAATTGTGGTGCACACAAAGGACAACAGGTTTAAATGACTTGCCCTTCCTCAGCATCTGCTACACTGGCCCATTGGTGGGCTAATGCAGGCCGTGAGGGTGCAAAGAGGTCACCTGGAGGCCTTGCACCATCCTGGCCGTTGTGGAGATGACCCCTTGTGCTAGCCCTCCAGAGGTACAGCATGTGTAGTAGCACTGGGCCTGGATCCTTGGACTCTGGTTGGGTAGGATGCTCACCTGAGGAAGCTTAGGCAGTCCAGGATGAACCCTGACCTGTTAAAGACAGGTCAAAGAGCCTGGGTGCCCATGCCATAGTGGCCAGTGTTGATTGTAATCACTTTGTGCAGGACATCCAAGCTGGCTTCAAAGGGAAATCCTCTTGCCTCTGCCTCACAAGTGCTAAGATGTTAGGTGTGGGCCAGCAGACCTAGCTTTTAGCCCAAATTTAGTCAACATCACTCTTAAAGGGAGATTTACTTATCACCAGGATTTAAGATCATCTGTAGATGGGGGTTGTGGCTTAGTACATAGAGTGTTGGTCTAACATGCAGGAATCCTAGTGTGTGTGTGTGTGTGTGTGTGAAAGAGAGAGAGAGAGCGAGTGTGAGTGAGCACGGGGGTGGGGGGGGGGTGGGGGCGGGGATGGGAAGGAGGGAAACCTGGACTGCAGAGAGATTCCTGGTCTGCCCAGCTACATAAGGAGACCATGTGTCAAAACAGAAAGAAAAAAAATATGTGTATGAGTTATTGTGTCCTTAGGCAAAGATGTGTCCCTCTTTGGTCATGAGCTTCTTCAGGAGACAGGCAAAAGACAGAGTGCCCTTCCCAAGTCCAATACCAAGTTGTGTGTCTGTGTCAATCCCTTTTAGGCTTAGAACATCTTGACAGGGTGCTGCTGATGCTGTCGGCAGGAAGTGAATTTTTCTTTGTGGGAGAGAATCAAGAGTGTATGTTGGGCTCTGTGTGTGTGTGTGTCCGTGTCCAGAAGGTGCTAGAAAACACTCTTCTTCTATGTTGGCAGCCAGTGTGATCCTTGTGGACAGAGTTCACTTTGAGATCTTGGATCACAGGCACCAGCCAGATAGAGAGGCTGGGTACTTCCTAAACAAGCCAAAAGGTAGCAACCCTGGGCTGTGCCCAGGATCACCATCTCCCATCAATGGCATCTCTTAAGAGATCCAGTGAGGTTAATCAGATCTCTTATGGAACACAGAACCCGGGTGAGTTGTGAAGCTTTTAATGAAGGCGCCTCTGTGCCTCCTTCTATAGCCTCTCATTGAGTCGGTCTGTAACACACTTCAAAGGGAGGAATTGTCCGGATTACCCAAGTGTGCCAGTTTAGACAGGCAGTGGTAGACACAGATGTGGGACCCCAGGAGGGACACCACATACTTGGGCTGCAAGGTCACTGAGAAACCCTGCTTGAGCTGAGCTGAAAACCTGCTCCATATAGACCAGCTGACAGAAAGCTGGAAAAAAAACTACACTGCATGAAGTTCAATGGAAGAGAGAGAAATCACCAGTGAAGATACTCCACAGTGGACACTGCAAGGCTTAAACCAGGCCAACCAGGCCAAATGAACCAACGGGTGCAATAGTGGCAAGTCTGTTATTGGGGAGACTAACCACTCTCTAATTGGACTGGAGGCCTGCTCCCTGGGGGGGGGGGGGAATACATCCCTGATACTGAAAACCTACAACAGGGGTTGTCATGAGCCCTAAGGGTGTAATGTCTGCTGGTGTCTGGTTAAATGTACATACTATAATCACCAAACTGCCCAGTAAGCACTTTTCTTAATGTTCATACCTATGTATTAATGCTACTTTCACTTTTCAGATGGCAGTGACCTTGGGATGACTCAGAAGGCACCATGGTGCTGAGAAGATGTGACAGAGGAGTGCTCAGCACTAAAATATTTCTATCACACCTTCCAAGGTGCAGGGTCCATTGTGGAAGAGGTAGCAGGAAGAATTTAAGAGCCAAAGGAGGGCTAGGACTCCTTACAACGTGATCCTCCAGGTACCAAATGGCCTGGATATCCATGACTTTGCAGTGCCTGACACTAACAACACAAGACTGTCATAATATGAAGAAAAGATCATGACATCAAAATAAAAGAGAGACTGATGGGGGGGATATGATGGAAAGTGGAGTTCCAAAGGGGAAAGTGGGGGGAGGGAAGGAATTACAATGGGATATTGTTTACAATTATGGAAGTTGTCAATAAAAATAAATAAATAAATAAATAAATGAAAAAGGTCACCCTGAATCTACATAGTGAATTCCAGGTCAACCTAGGCTAGAGTGGGACCCTAACTCAAAACCCACCCACCCAAAATAAAACAAGATTTGAAGTTGGTATGGAAATTGGGAAGGGTTAAGGATTTAGAAAGTGTTTTGGTAGTGGATATGGTTCAGTATTTGGATATGGTATGGAAATCTTAGACTAGGGACTTGAGCAGAATATGAGAATTGAAAAGCAATGGGATTGTGTATTTTTTTTTAGTTGGTTTGAGTATGGGAGTTTGTTTAGGTGTGGGAATTGGAAAGCATTTGGAAATTTGAAATGGAATGGAAGTTGGTTTTGATTGGAAATGGAATTGGAAACAGTATGGAAATGTGAAAGTGTATGGGTGTTGTTATGGGTTTGGTAATTTTAAGGGTAATGAGATGTGCAAAGGTTTTCACAAGTGAAAATTAAATGGAAGTTAGTCTGTGTTTTGGAACTGGATAGGGTATTAGAATTTATATGGGTTTGGGAAATGGAAATAGTGTTGCAGATGATATTGGTTTGTGTAGCAGACAGCTTCAGGTTCACTGAGATGAACTTTCAGACCAGGCATAGTTATGGAGGAAGGGATATTTATTGAAGCCTATGGATCCAGGGGAAGTTCCATAAATGGCAGAAGAAGCTGGCCTGCCTTCACAGGACCAAGCAGAGAGAGAGAGAGAGAAGTACAAGCCTAAAGGTCAAAAGCCTCAGCACACTTCAGGAACTCCAGCTAGGCACACTTTGCATATCTTTTGATTGAAATCTGAAACCCACCATCACACCTTAAGATCCACCCAGGGACACTGCCTCCAGCCAGGTGGCTGCAGATGCAAACTACAAACAAATAAACAACTGAATATATTGGGGGCCATCTATTCTATTCAAACCACCACAGTTTGTGAATTAGAAAGATTATGTGAGGGCTGGAGAGATGCTTCAGCAGTAAAGGCACTTGCCTGCAAAGCCTAAGGACCTATGTTTGACTCTCCAGGTCCCACGTAAACCAGACACACAAGGTGACACAAGCACAAGGTTGCACATGTATACAAGGTGGCACACATGTCTAGATTTCGATTGCAGTGATGGAGGCCCTGTTGTGCCCATTGTCTCTCTCTTGCTCTAGTTCTTTTGCTCTCACTCTCTTGCTCTCTCTCATAAAAAAAATTACAAAAAAAATTATGCGAGTTGGGATTGGGTTTTGGGGGAAGGGTGTTTTGAGGTAGGGACTCACTTTAGCCCAGGCTGATCTAGAACTCACTCTGTAGTCCAGGCTGGCCTCAAACTCATGGTGATCCTCTACCTCAGCCTCCTGCGTTCTGGGATTAAAGGTGTGTGCCACCATTCCCAGCCTGGAATTTTTTTTTTTAATTGGAAAGTTTGTGGGGTTGCTTTGGGTCTGGAAATTATGAAGAATGTGTTAATTGGAACATGTGCTGGATTTTAAAATTGGTATGGGAACTTAAAAAATTGGTATGGGAACATGGAGAGATGTCTCCATGTTTCATGTTATCATGTTTAATGTTGGCCAACCAGTGATGTCATATGTTCTATGTTGCATGTAATCTGTCTTTATGTATGACTAAATTCATGATCATTAATTGTTTCAGTGCTTATGGTCATTAAATGTTCTGATGCTCATATATTTTAGGATGATGTTAAATTATTAAAACCAGTTTTACAATATATTTAAAATAATTCACCTCTATGTTTTGACAACATGCTTGTTCATGCTTACTACAACAATAGACATGTTTGTATACAAAATTCTAATCCTGCTTCTAAAGAAAGAGACCTATTTTTAGATCAGAAAAGAATTTATAAGGTAAAAGCTTGTTCTAAGGTATGTTATTAAAAGGTTATGAAAAAGCTGGGCATGGTGGCACACACCTTTAACCCTAATACTTGGGAGGCAGAGGTAGGAGGATCATCATGAGTTTTAGGCCACCCTAAGGCTGAATTTCAGGTCAGGCTGAGCTAGAGTGAGACTCTACCTCAAAACCTCCCCCCCAGAAAAAACACTAAAAGGATATAAAAGTGATATAAAAAGGTTGTGGGGGCTGGAGAGATGGCTTAGTGGTTAAGCACTTGCCTGTGAAGCCTAAGTACCTCGGTTCGAGGCTTGATTCCCCAGGACCCACGGTAGCCAGATGCACAAGGGGGCGCATGCATCTGGAGTTCATTTGCAGTGGCTAGAGGCTGCCCATCTGGCATGCCCATTCTCTCTGTCTCTATCTGCCTCTGTCGGTTTGTCGTTCTCAAATAAATAAAAAAAAATTCTCTCTCTCTCTCTCTATCTGCCTCTTTCTCTGTTGCTCTCAAATAAATACATAAAAATAAACAAAAAAAAAACATTAAGAAAAGGTTGTGGGACTTAAACTGAAAAAGGTTTGAGTTGCCTGTGGTAAAATGGGTTAAGTTAAAAGTTTTCATTCTCCGTATTTTCCTCACCTTAATTGTTCATATAATTCAGACCTTACTCTTTGTAATAAGTTGATAAATTTATTTATATTGCTATGTCTCAAATCAAAGTTAAAATTGAGCTATACCTATATTTCCTACTGTTAAGCTCTGACAACTGAAAAAACTGAATGTTTAACAAAATAAAGATTCCTTTTTAGTGAGTTTTTATTTAAATTATCTAAATGTAACATAAAAGTCAAAAATATGAAATTAGGACTAGGTTTCTGATTAAGATATACTTAAAGGGCTAGAGGGATGGCTTAGTGATTAAGGTGCTTGTCTGCAAAGCCAAAGGACCTTGGTTTGATTCCCCAGGACACATGTAACCCAGGTGCAGAAGGTGCACATGCATCTGGAGTTCATTTTCAGTGGCTGGAGGGATGGCCTAGCAGTTAAGGCGCTTGCCTGCAAAGCCAAAGGACCTTGGTTTGACTCTCCAGGACCCATGTAAGCCAGATGCACAAGGTGGCACATGCATCTGGAGTTCATTTGCAGTGACTAGAGGCCAGGGCATGCCAATTCTCTTTGTCTTTGTCTCTCTCAAATAAATAAATAATAAGGTTCCGGGTAAGGATAGCAAACATTAAAAAATCAAATAAGGGCTGGAGAGATGGCTTAGCGGTTAAGTGCTTGCCTGTGAAGCCTAAGGACCCCGGTTCGAGGCTCAGTTCCCCAGGACCCATGTTAGCCAGATGCACAAGGGGGCGCACGCATCTGGAGTTCATTTACAGAGGCTGGAAGCTCTGGAGTGCCCATTCTCTCTCTCTCTCTCTGCCTCCTTCTCTCTGTCGCTGTCAAATAAATAAATAAACAAACAAAAAAATTTATTAAAAAAATCAAATGAAAACAAATGTTGGTGAGAAATAGGAACCCTCATTCACTGTTGATAGGAATGTAAGCTGGAACAACCACTGTGGAAATCAATATGGAAATTTCTGAAAAGGATGAATATAGAGTTACCAACAGACTCAGTTATTCCCTTACTGAGCATTTATCCTAAAAGTTCCACTCCCCAGACATATATATATATATATATATATGTTGGTTTTTCGAGGTCGGGTTTCACTCCAGCTCAGGCTGACCTGGCACTATGTAGTCTCAAGGTGGCCTCAAACTCATAGCGATCCTCCTACCTCTGCCTCCCAAGTGCTGGGATTAAAGGCATGTGCCACCATGCCCAGTTTAGTTCAGAGATATTTGATCAATCATGTTTATAGCTGCTCAATTCATAATAGCTAAGAACTGGAATCAAGCCAGGTGCCCATTATTGGATGAATGGATAAATAAGATGTGGTATATCTATACAATGGAATTCTACTCAGCAGTAAGAAATAAATGACACAATGAAATTTGTAGAGAAATGGTCAAACTTGGAACAGACCATACTCAGCAAACTCAATCACAGAAAGACAATCACTGCATGATCTCACTCATCTGTGGTTCCTAACCTGGATCACTCTGAGTTGCTGACATACCTGATAGGCATCTTGAGGCCTGGACAATAGGGAGGGTAGGGCTTGGGGGTAGGAGAAGGGTGTGTGTGTGTGTGGGAACACAAAACTGAACCCAAATTGAACAGGTACCATAGAAACCTATATCCTGGAAGATAGACTAAAAGGTTGAACCCTCAACAGGACCTTAGGGGGAGCACCTGAATTGTAGGGCCCTGGAGAGCATGCAGTGTACCCTAATCTTGTATTTCTCCTGTTTCTTTCTTTCTTTTTTCTTCCTTTCTCTCTTTTCTTTTCCTTGGCACTGGCCTGTAACTACCAGTACCAGGATGCAGTTAACATCCACAATGAGCTGTTAATCAGAGAGACCTACAAGGTCTCCCAAAACAAGACAGACTTCTGTCAGAGCACTTGATTATCCACCAGAGGTTAATGGTAAGACCCTACTGCTGAAGACACCATACACTGTCAGCATGGAGCATGGAGATACCTGGCTGGAATCTGGAAGAGAGCTAGTTGCCAGAAAGTTAGCCTGTCTAGTGCTGGAAGGCGCTACATGAGCTACTGGGGGGAAAGAGGCCAACATCTCTCCAAGCAACTTGCAGTCTAAGCTACTTGGAAGCAAACAACCTAATGTGATGCTCACACAAGTGTAATAGTGGCACACAGCCTTGGTGGGTAACCAACTGGTCTTGGATTGGCTAACAGATCCACTCAGTAGAAAGGAAACCATATCTGGAACTGGGAAACAAGTCAGAATCATACCCAGATAACAATTTTGCTTTCCAATATCAAGCTCCCACTAATCTTAGGCTATAAGAGGGTCTACACCCATTAAATTCTCTCTAAATTAATAATGGCTATCCCATTTAACCTGTGCTGACTTCACTCTCTGTTGGAGAATCTGCTTCTCTTTTTCAGATGGAAGCAGGACCTGAGGAGATAAACAACCCATCATTGCACATCAGCCCAGCTCCAGCTGAAACCACAGAGGAATTATGGAAAGGAGCAAGAGAGGTGCTTTCTCAGTGAACCTGATATCAGCACAAGGGTGAAGGAGATAGACACTGAAGACACTTAATACCTACCAAACCAGAGATCCTGTGGCTCCTAAGAGCCCATCACTGAAGTAAAATTAAAATGCACCCAACATGGCTCAGGAAATTTTGTGGAAGAAGGGGTGAAAAGATTGTTAGAGCCACAAGTTGGGATGTTATGCAGAGACATTGCCTCTCCCTCATAACTGACTACTGCCCCCACAATGCACAACCCACAATCCCCATAGGGATGACTTTCATCGAGGGAAAGGATGGTACCAACATGTGCTGTTTACAAACTAAGTATATCTATAACTAATAAAAATAAATTTTAAAATATTAATAAAAAATAAAAAAATTTAAAAGATATATTTAACAATCAAACAAAAAAGATAACATAGGGCTGGAGAGTTGGCTCAGTGGCTAAGGTTCTTGCCTGCAATGCTTAATGACCCGGGTTCAATTCCCCCATACCCACATAAAAAAGACAGATGCACAAAATGGTACATGCATTTGGAGTTTGTTTGCACTGACTAGAGGCCCTGGTACATCCTATCTCTCTTTCTCTCCCTGAAAGTAAATAAATAAAATAAATATATTTTTTTAAAAAAGATAACATAGGGCTGGAGAGATGGCTTAGTGGTTAGGCACTTACCTGTGAAGCCTAAGGACCCTGGTTCAAGGCTCAATTCTCCAGGACCCACGTCCACGTAAGCCAGATGCACGAGGTGGCACATGCATCTGGAGTTTGTTTGCAGTAGCTGGAGGCTCTGGCATGCCCATTCTCTCTCTCTCTATCTGCCTCTGTCAGTCTGTCATTCTCAAATAAATAAACAAACAAAAGTTTTCAATTTTAAAAAAGATAACATAAATATATTATTTTTTATTTCACAGGTCAAAATTCAAGTTTTATTAAATATGATTCTGCTCTTAATAAATGTTTACAAAATGCATGATTGTCTATTTATAACAATAGCTCCCCTACATATTACTCTACTTTTATACTAATGTTCACAAAATAGTTTACAAATAAGAATTTTATATTAAATGAGATACCTAAAGCTTATAATTGAAATATATCCAAATGCTAAGTTTACATGGGTAAAGTCTTCATTTTGTTTGATAGAACACACATGCTTCTCTGTTTACAATAATAGGTTTCTTAGCATATTCTGCTCTTATATGTTTGCCCATTAGATAAAATTTTTTTAATAAAATTCTGTTCTAATAGATACACAAAACGTTATTAAGAAAGATGTTTAAATGGTCAATACAAGTGCAAAAAGATGTGAGCATGTAAACAGTAAGACTAAAAAACAAAAGGTTGTCTTCAGGCAGAACTAAAAGGTGACAAGGCATCAGATAGCCTAGATACTCCTGATTGCAGCTTCTCCCCATAGTCTCCTATGGTGTCCAGGAACTGTTAGCTGACAGGGAGACAGATAAAGGGAAATATTCTAACTATTGGGGAAACTGGATTTTACAGTAAATGTTCACTTATTAGTGTTTAATTTCCCAAAAGAATGATCTCATACTAAAAATATTAAAATTTTTAAAGTAACTCCTATTTTATTTAAACTAAAAATGTTGATTATTCAACAGTGTTGTCTCTTTAAAAAGAGATTTATAAAAGGTTGTATTAGGGCTGGAGAGATGGCTTAACAGTTAAGGGCTTGCCTGTGAAGCCTAAGGACCCTGGTTCAAGGCTCGATTCCCCAGGACCCACGTTAGCCAGATGCACAAGGGGGCGCACGCGTCTGGAGTTCCTTTGCAGAGGCTGGAGGCCCTGCCGCGCCCATTCTCTCCCTCCCTCTCCCTCTCTCTCTCTCTCTCCCTCTTTCTCTGTCTGTTGCTCTCAAAATAAATAAATAAATAAAAATAAAAAGGTTGTATTAGAGCCCATCTGGTTTAGTTCAACAATGACTAAATTCTGCTCTTTTATCTATCATCAAAAAATAATTAACTGTCTCATTTCTGGTATGCCAAGTTCATTGCCCATAAGTAAACCATAAGTAAATTAACTCTTAATATATATTCTCTACCTCAAGGTACAGCCCCATGCTCAAACAATGGTCTTCATCTAAAATAAATGTTTTCAAACTCTATGGCCCTGCTTCTAATCTTCCCTGGGTAATTGGTATCCACACAGGTATCTAACCTAATCAAAGATTTTACCAAATACAAATGCCAAGACTTTATGTTGTCTTACTTGACATGTTCTGCCTCTGCTTGTAACTATTAGATATTTAAAGAATAAGATGTATCTACCTTCTAAAAAGCTGTTTCTCTGTTATTTCTCTCACCTTAATTGTCTACATAGTTCAAACATAATTCTCTATAATAAAGGGGTAAATTTATTTATAGTGCTACACCTCATATTACAATAAAATAAAATTTAAAGGTCCCTGGTACAAAGTTATGTCTTGTACTGTATTAAACTTTTATGCTGGTTATGTCCCATACTACATAGTCTTGTACCGATGCTGTAGTTTTTTGTACTATTTCAAGGCCATAGTTTGTATTACAGCTTCTGGCCAGAACTAAAATTATCTTGTATTTATTCTTAATTCCATAACACAACTACAAATATCTCTCTACTAATTAACCATTTTTTTCAAGCTTTGGAAGAGATTCTCCTGGACTCATGCTGATGTAAAAATAGACTGATTCTCCACTCTGTTGCTGGTGCCAATTCTGTAAGCCTTAGTTTTCCATATCACTATCAGACTTAACAAGATCATTATATTTTAACTAGTTTTGTCTATTTATTTAAACTCTATCTGAGTGTGACATAAAATCAAAACTACAAAATTGATATAAACAACCTTCTGGACCGCTACAGTTTCACTAATTTACCTCAGAGGGTCCTATAACAGACTAACTCCATCTATGTAGGCCCCCTTTGATTGTTCTCCAAGGCCTAAAAGTCAACAGTACAGACCCTCACCCAGATTTTTTCCACCATCCCACTTCAGCTTTAAAAAAGTCAGACTTGGGCTGGAGAGATGGTTTAGTGGTTAAGGCACTTGCCTGCAAAGCCTAACGACAATGTTCTGCTCTCCAGATCCCACATTAGCCAGATGCACAAAGGTGAGGCAAGCGCAAGGTCTCACATGCCCACTAGGTGGTGCAAGTGTCTGGAGTTCAATTGCAGTGGCTGAGGCCCTGGTGCACCAATTCTCTCTCTCTCTCTCTTTCTCTGTCTTTCTCACACATTCTCTCTAAAAAAAAAATTAAACTCATCACTATCTTCCAAAAAAATTAAAAATTAAAAAAATAAAAAAATTAAATATTAAAAAAAAATTAAAACTCATCACCATCTTCCAAAACCTTGGGGTCTTTCTCTCTCTCTCTCTTAATTATTTATTTTTTTAAATAATTTTTTGTTTATTTTTATTTATTTATGAGACAGTGACAGAGAGAGAAAGAGGCAGAGAGAGAGAGAGAATGGGAGCAGCAGAGCCTTCAGCCACTGCTAACAACTCAAGATGCATGTGCCACCCTGTACACCTGGCTTACATGGGTCCTGGGGAATTGAGCCTTGATCCAGGGTCCTTAGGCTTCACAGGCAAGCACTTAACCACTAAGCAATCTCTCCAGCCCTCTCTCTCTCTTTTAAAAGACAGATATTGGGCTTGGAGGTCAGTAAAATACAGGCCCAATTTTCTTTGCCCCTGATAACATTAAAAGGAATGTAAACACTGTTTAATTTCAGATTGAGATAACTAAGTTATATCCAAATATTAAGCTTATATGTTCTCCATCTGATAAAGCCTTTATTTTGTTGTATAGGCCACCTGTTTATAATAGGTTTCTTAAGTGTTCTATGCTGATATGTTTTCCTATTGGGTGAGACTTTTATTTATTGGCTATAAACTTATTCTAATAGGTAAAACTGGGGCTAATTATGTAAAATATATTTTACTGCATTATATAATAAGTATAATTATGTAAAACATAATTTCATTATGTTTATAAAATAAACAACTGATAATATAAAATTATCAAGACTAATCAAAGTTTTAGCCTTTCAGCCTAACATATTTTCATTAGTTCTCCTAAAGATAATACTTTTTGATCTTTGGACCAAGTAATTAAGGACTATATTAAAGACTTACACAAAAAGAAAACTTTAAACCTAAACTTCAAAATTAGTTAACTTCTCAATCTCTATAATATTTAAATTTAAGATACTTTAAGATACTTCAAATATTGCTTCAAAACTAATTTCTTATACTTCCTACCTTACCTAAGCCAAATCTTTATATTTCTAAATATTCCAATTAACTTGCCATCCAAGTTAACAATTCTTTCTTTCTTACCTATCACTTACATTATTATTTTTTCAACCTTAAATATAATATTCATGTCACCTGTAAATGTCATGTCACATTCAAGAAAACTCATACATGGATAATAACCAGATCATAATGGCTAATAGATTTGACATGATCTAGGAGTTTCTTTCCTAATTGCTCTGATAAATATCACTCTCCTGAAGAGCTGCCTCCTTGCCTTTTCATAAGCTCCATGTGAGATAACAGCCTACTATGTACACAAACTGCAAAGTGAAGTTTGATAAGTGGAAAACCAAAAGCTGAGACTCGCAAAAGCCACAACTGCGTGACTAAGACTTCAACAGTGGACTACAATGATTGTGGAGAAGTAAATGTTACCAGTACAGAGCCAATGATATTTTGGGCTATATTAGCCTTTTAAATATATATATTATTTATTCATTTATTTGAGAGAGATAGAGAGAAAGAGGCAGATAGAAAGAGAGAATGGGCATGCCAAGGCCTCTACCCACTGCGAATGAACTCCAGATGCATGCGCCCACTTGTACATCTGGCTTACATGGGACCTGGGGAATAGAACCAGGGTAATTAGGCTTCACAGGCAAGTGCCTTAACTGCTAAGCCATTTCCCCAGCCCTATATTAGCCTTTTTAATAGCCAATAATATTATTTATCTGCATGTGACCTGACATCTCTCTGTGACCAGTTAAGATATCTATTGCTGTAAGTTGAAAAATCTCACAGCTCTACTCCCTTCAAGTTAAATTTATCCTATCTCTGACATGTACTTTATTCCCCTGGTTATGATAATGTTCACCCTCTCTTTTGGTCCTTGCATACTCAGATGTCTCACTGAATTTCTCCAAGAAAGAATACACGCTATCACCTCACAGCAAGGCACTAAATTCTTCATGGTCAAGGAATATCAGCCCATGGGCATCTGACCTCCACAGGACTGCATGGGACACCCCTGAGAGATCTACGTACCTCACAGCAGGAAGTAGTATAAGGATCTGAGGTCATACTCTCTGCTCCTTCCCATGCATCCCACCACGGTGATGCCCTGCTCACTCTCCAAATTTTCCCAATCTTCTTTTTCCTTCTAGAGTCCAGACTGAAGGGTTAATGACTCTCCCTGAAAATCAGAGAGAACTATAGGGTTAATGACTGTCCCTAAGACTAGAAGGCCTCAGAGAATCATCAGAGGCAGCCATTCCCAGACTGGCATTTCCAGACTAGCTTGACAAATCCCATGATTGATATACTTCCCTTAACCCTTTCTATTCCCTTTATATCTCCTTTCTAGCTTACTGGCCTCTGCTACTGAGTTTTATTCTTACTCACATAGAGGTCCAATAATTTGTAGCTAGGATCCACATATGAGAGAGAACATGTGATGTTTGGCTTTCTGGGCCTGGGTTACCTCACTAAGTATAATACTTTCCAGATCCATCCATTTTCCTGCAAATTTCATAACTTCACTTTCTTTACTGCTGAGTAGAACTCCATTGTATAAATGTGCCATATCTTCATTATCCATTCATCAGTTGAGGGATATCTAGGCTGGTTCCATTTCCTAGTTATTGTGAATAGAGTGGCAATAAACATGGTTAAGCAATTATTTCTAAAGTAGTGAGATAAATTCTTTGGATATATGCCTAGGAGTGCTATAGCTGGGTCATATGGGAGATCTATTTTTAGCTGTCTCAGGAACCTCCACACTGATTTCCACAATGGCTGGACCAGATTGGATTCCCACCAACAGTGTAGAAGGGTTCCTCTTTCTGCATCCTTTCCAGCATTTATGGTCATTTGTTTTCATGATGGTAGCCAACCAGACAGGAGTGAGATGGAATCTCAACGTAATTTTAATCTGCACTTCCCTGATGACTAGGGATGTAGAACTTTTTTTTTTCTCAATTTTTATTAACATTTTCCATGATTATAAAAAATATCCCATGGTAATACCTTCCCTCCCCCCACTTTCCCCTTCGAAATTCCATTGTCCATCATATCCCCTCCCCATCTCAATCAGTCTCTCTTTTATTTTGATGTCATGATCTTTTCCTCCTCTTATGATGATCTTGTGTAGGTAGTGTCAGGCACTATGAGGTTATGGATATCCAGGCCATTTTTTGTCTGGAGGGAGCACATTGTAAGGAGTCCTACCCTTCCTTTGGATCATACATTCTTTCTGCCACCTCTTCCGCATTAGACCCTGAGCCTTGGAAGGTGTGATCGAGATGTTACTCAGTATTTCAGTCACTTCTTTCCAGCACTATGATACCTTCTGAGTCATCCCATGGTCACTGACATTTGAAAAGAGAAGATTCTCTACCCAAAGTGAGAGTAGCGTTAATATAAGGGTATAAATATTAAGAGAAGTGTTTACTGGGCAGTTTGATAAGCATAGTATATACACTTATCCAGACATCAGCAGATGTTACACCCCTAGGGCTCATGACTACCCTTGTTTTAAGTTTTCAGTATCAGGGTTGTATCCCCCCCCCCACTCCATGGAGCGGGCCTCCAGTCCAATTGGAGGGCAGTTGGTTTCCACCATGACAGATGTGCCACTATTGCACCCGTTGGCTCATTTGGCCTGGCTGGCCAATTATAAGGCTTGCAGTGTCCACTTTTGAGTATCTTCACTGGTGGTATCTCTTTCTCCCATTGAACTACATGTAGAATGGCTTCTTCCAGCTTTCTCTCAGGTGGTCTACTTGGAGGAGGTTATCAGCTCAGTTCCAGCAGGATTTCTCAGTAGCCTTGCAGCCCAAGTATGCGGAGTCTTCAACAATAGGGTCTTACCATCTATTCCTGGTGGGAAACCAGGGGCCTTGGCAATGGCCTATAATGTTTTGGGAGCATCAGGGACCTCCCTGGCCAACAACTCACTGGAAGGTATCCCATCCCTGGCACTGAAAATTTTCTAACAATGATCTATGGCTCCTGACTGTTCCATTGTCCGAAACTGGAGGATTCCATATGATTTATTTGCATCCTCTTAGATTTTGATTAGCCCTCCCTCCACCTTTGCTTTACTCAATCTCTTCCCCTGACCTCACTTTGGGCCTTTTCACCCCCGTTAATCTATTTTTCTACTCACATATATACAATATCAACTTATTAAGTACCCTCCTCCCTTCCTTTCCCTTTCCTTTATATCTCCTTTTTAACTTACTGCCCTCTGCTACTGAGTTTTTTCCTACTTACACAGAAGTCCAATCATCTGTAGCTAGGATCCACATATGAGGGAGAACATGTGGCACTTGGCTTTCTGGGCCTGGGTTACCTCACTTAGTATAATCCTTTCCAGATCCATCCATTTTCCTGTAAATTTCATAACTTCATTTTTCTTTACCACTGAGTAGAACTCCATTGTATAAATGTGCCACATCTTCATTATCCACTCATCAGTTGAGGGACATGTAGGCTGATTCCATTTCCCAGCTATTATGAATTGAGCAGCAATAAACATGGTTGAACATGTACTTCTAAGGAAATGGGATGAGTTCTTAGGATATATGCCTAGGAGTGCTATAGCTGGGTCATATGGTAGATCAATTTTTAGCTGTCTTAGGAACCTCCACACTGATTTCCACAATGGCTGGACCAGATTGCATTCCCACCAACAGTGTAGAAGGGTTCCTCTTTTTCCACATCCCCACCAGCATTTATAACCATTTGTTTTCATGATGGTAGCCAATCTGACAGGAGTGAGATGAAATCTCAATGTAGTTTTAATCTGCATTTCCGTGATGACTAGGGATGTAGAACATTTTTTTAGATGCTTATTAGCCATCGGTATTTCTTCTTTTGAGAACTCTCTATTTAGCTCCATAGCCCATTTTTTTTAATTGGCTTGTTTGATTTCTTATTATTTAGCTTTTTGAGTTCTTTGCATATCCTAGATATTAATATTCTATCAGATGTACAGCTGGAAAAGATTTTTTCCCATTCTGTCGGTTGCCTCTTTGCTTTATTCACAGTGTCCTTTGCAGTACAAAATTTTTGTAATTTCATGAGGTCCCAGTGATTAATCTGTGGTTTTATTGCCTGAGCAATTGGGGTTATATTCAGAAAGTCTTTGCCAAGACCAATATGTTGAAGGGTTTCCCCTACTTTTTCCTCTAGCAGTTTCAGAGTTTCAGGTCTGATGTTAAGGTCTTTAGTCCATTTGGACTTAATTCTTGTGCGTGGAGAAAGATAAGGATCTATTTTCATCCATGTACAGAGACATATCCAGTTTTCCCAGCACCATTTGCTGAAGAGGCTGTCTTTTCTCCAATGAGTATTTTTGGATTTTTTTTTTTTTCAAAGATCAGGCGGCTATAGCTACCTGGACTTATATCTGGGTTCTCTATTCTGTTCCATTGTTCTTCCTGTCTGTTTTTGTGCCAGTATCATGCTATTTTTGTTACTATGGCTCTGTAATATAGGTTAAAATCAGGTATGATGATACAGCCAGCCTTATTTTTGTTGCTCAAAATTGTTTTAGATATTAGAGTTTTTTTGTTGTTGTTGTTTTTTTGTGCTTCCAAATGAATTGTTGGATTGTTTTTTTCTATTTCCAGGAAGAATGCCATTGGAATTTTGATGAGGATTGCATTAAATGTGTGGATTGCTTTTGTTAAGATTGCCATTTTCAATGCCATTGAATTTTGGTAGGGATTGTATTAAATGTGCAGATTGCTTTTAGTAAGATTGCCATTTTCACAGTATTGATTCTTCCAATCCAAGAATGAGGGATATCTTTCCATTTCCTATTGTCATCTGCAATTTCTCATTTGAGTGTTTTAAAGTTTTCATTGTAGAGATCCTTCACTTCCTTGGTTAGGTTTTTTCAAGGTACTTTATTTATTTATTTGATGCAATTGTGAATCGGAGTGATTTTCTGATTTCGTCTTCTGTGTGTTTGTTGTTAGCATATAGGAAGGCTACCGATTTCTGTATGTTTATTTTGTATCCTGATATAGGTGTTTATCAGCTCTATAGTTTGCTGGTAGAGTCTTTAGGGTCTTTAATATATTATATATAGAATCATGTCATCTGCAAATAATGATAACTTGATCTCTTCCTTTCCAATTTGCATCCCTTTTATGTGTCTCTCTTGCCTTCTTGCTATGGCTAAGACTTATAGTAATATATTAAATAAAATTGGGGATAGTGGACACCCTTGTCTGGTTCCTGATTTTAGTGGAAAAGCTTCAAGGTTTTCTCCATTTAGTATTATGTTGGCTGTAGGTTTGTCATAAATTTATTATATTAAGATATGTTCTTTATATTCCCAGTCTCTATAGGCCTTTTATCATGAAGGGATGTTGAATGTTTTTCAAATGCTTTTTCTGCATCTAATGAGATAATCATGTGATTTTTTTTTGTACTTCAGTCTATTTATATAATGCATACATTTATCGATTTGCATATGTTGAACCATCCCTGCATCTCTTGGATAAAGCCTGCTTGGTCAGGGTTAATGATCTTTCTGATATATTCCTATATTCTGTTTGCCAATATTTTATTGAGAATTTTTGCATCTATGTTCATAAGGGAGATTGGTCTGTAATTTTCCTTTTTAAAAAAATTTATTTTAGCCGGGTGTGGTGGCACACACTTTTAATCCCAGCACTTGGGAGGCAGAGGTAGGAGGATTGCCATGAGTTTGAGGCCACCCTGAGAGTACATAGTGAATTCCAGGTCAGCCTGAGCTTGAGTGAGACCTTACCTCAAAAAAAAATTATTTTATTTTATTTACTTATTTATTAGAGAGAGTGGGGGAGAGAGAGAGTGAGAATGGGCATGCTAGGGCCTGTAGCCATTGCAGATGAACTCCAGACCCATGCACCACCATGTGCATCTGGCTTATGTGGAACCTGGAGAATCGAATCAGGGTCCTTAGGCATCACAGACATATGCCTTAATTACTAAACCATCTCTCCAGCCTTAATTTCCCTTTTTTGTTCTATCTTTGTCTGGTTTTGGTATCAGGCTGATGCTGGCTTTGTAGAAGGGGTTTGGTAGGATTTTTTTCCTTTTCTATTTTATGGAAAAGTTTAAGAAGCATTGGTCTTAGTTCTTCCATGAATGTCTGGCAAAATTCACCAGTGAATCCATCTGGGCCTGGACTTTTTTTAGTTGGGAGATTTTTTTATAACAGCTTTGATCTCCATACTTGTTATAGGTCTATTTAAGTGGTTAATCTCATCTTGATTTCATTTAGGTAGGTAATATAAATCAAGGAAATCATCCATTTCTTTCAGATTTCAAACTTAGTGGAATATATGTTCTTATAGTATGTACCTAAGATTTTTTTAAAATTTTTCTAGTATCTGTTGTGGTGGTTCATTTTTCATCTATAATTTTATTAATTTGTATCTCTTCTTTTTTTTTTGGTTTTCCAAGGTAGGGTCTCATTCTAGCTCAGACTGACCTGGAATTCACTATGGAGTCTCAGGGTGGTCTCGAACTCACGGTGATCCTCCTACCTCTGCCTCCCGAGTGCTGGGATTAAAGGCGTGCGCCACCACACCCGGCTCTTCTTTCTTTTTATCAGATTTGCTAAGGGTTTATCAATCTTGTTTATCCTTTCAAAGAACCAACTCTTTGTTTCATTGGTTTTTTGAATTGACTTTTGGTTTCTATTTCATTAATTTCTGCCCTAATCTTTATTATTTATTCCAGCCTAGTGATTTTCAGTTTGCCTTGTTATTCTTTTTCCAAGGCTTTAAGGTGAAGTGTTAAGTTATTTACTTGTGACCTTTCTAATTTCTTAATATAGGCACTTAAAGCTATAAATTTCCCTCTTAGGATTGCCTTTATTGTGTCCCAAAGGTTTTTGTATGTTGTGTTCTCATTATCATTTGACTCTCTGAATTTTTTTATTTCCTTCTTGATTTCTTCATTGACCCATTCATCATTTAGTTGTGTATTCTTTAGTTTCCATGATTTTGTGTATTCTCTGTAGCCTTTCTTGCTATTGATTTGTAGTTTGATTCCATTGTTGTAGCAGACAGCTTCAGGTTCTCTGAGATGGACTTCCAGACCAGGCACACTTATGGAGGAAGGGATATTTATTGAAGCTTACAGATCCAGGGGAAGTTCCATAATAGCAGAAGAAGCTGGCCTGCCTTCACAGGACCAAGCAGAGAGAGAGAGAAGCACAAGCCTAAAAGCCAGAGCAAGCTTCAGGAACTCCAGCTAGGCACACTTTGCATATCTTTAGATTGAAATCTGAAACCCACCACTACACCTGAAGATCCACACAATGGCACTGACTCCAGCCAGGTGGCTGTGGATGCAAACTACAAACAAACAACTGAATATATTGGGGGCCATCTATTCTATTCAAACCACCACAATTGTGGTCAGATAGAATGCAAGGAATTATTTCAATTTTCCTGTATTTGTTAAGATTTGCTTTGTGTCCTAATATATGGTCTATTTTAGAGAATGTCTCATGTGCTGCTGAAAAGAACGTGTATTCTGCAGCATTTGGATGAAATGTTCAGGGTGACCTTTGACTCACAGTGATACTCCTATCTCTACCTCCCAAGTCCTGATATTAAAGTAGTGTGCCACTATGCCTGGCCTCAAATCTTTTTTTAAATTTTAATTATTTTTTGATAGATGGGAATGAGAGAGAGAGAGAGAGAGAGAGAGAGAGAGCGCGAGTGAGCATGCCAGAGTCTCTAGCCACTGCAAACAAACTCCACATGCATGTGCCACCTTGTGCATCTGGCTTATGTGTGTACTGGGGAATCAAACCTGGGTCCTTAGGCTTTGCAGGCAAGCACCTTAATTGCTAATCTACCTTTCCAGCCACCACTTTCAAATCTTCAATTCTTTCCAGTTCCTCTACCTTGTCCAAATCTCACACCTTACAAAATTTTGTAAGCTTTCCACTTCCTGTATGTTTTTCAATTCTCATATACTTTTAAAGTTCTAAATCAAGTCCATTTCTTATACCACGTCTAACTCCCATACCCTTTCCATATTCTTTAATGGGACCACTTCTTGTACCTGGTCCATTACCTATACCCTTCCAGATCCTGAGATCTTTCCATAGCCTGTACCATGTTCACCTCCTATACCCTTTACTAATCGTGTAACCCTTCCACTCCCTGTACTTCTTTTAATTCCCA
The DNA here is from genome assembly GCA_036346955.1 of Dipus sagitta. Classification (NCBI taxonomy): domain Eukaryota; kingdom Metazoa; phylum Chordata; class Mammalia; order Rodentia; family Dipodidae; genus Dipus; species Dipus sagitta. The sequence goes on from CM070770.1 coordinate 219,096,917, forward strand.
TACCCTTATCAAATCCTGAACCCATTTCAGTTCCTATGACTTGTCCAAATTGTGTAATCTTTCCAAGTCCTATAGCCTTTCCACCTCTTCCCATACTTTCCAGTGCCCATACATTTTCCATTATTTGTCCACTTCCTGTACTCTTTCAACTCCCATGCTGTTCTCATGTTTTGACACCAGCCCACCTTTTGTTAGCCAATACCAATATACTTTCAAGACTGAACATTTTCCACCTGCTGTACCACATCCAACTTCCTGTACATTTTTAAGTTCCTGAACACTTTCCAATTTCCATATCCTTATCAAATCCTGTACACTTTCCAAATCCTGAACACTCCACTTTTTAAAAAAATTTATTTATTTTATTAACAACTTCCATGATTATAAAAAGTATCATCCCATGGTAATACCATCTCTTCCCCCATTTTCCCCTTTGAAATTCCATTCTCCATCATATCCCCTCCCCATATTAATCAGTGTCTCTCTTATTTTGATGTCATGATCTTTTCCTCCTATTATGATGGTCTTGTGTAGGTAGTGTCAGGCACTGTGAGGTCATGGATATCCAGGCCATTTTGTGTCTGGGGGGAGCACATTATAAGGAGTCCTACCCTTTCTTTGGCTCTTACATTCTTTCTACCACCTCTTCTGCAATAGTCCCTGAGCCTTGGAAGGTGTGATAGAGATATTGTAGTACTGAGCACTCCGGTCACTCCTTTCCAGCACCATGATGCCTTCTGAGTCATTCCAAGGTCACTGCCATCTGAAAAGAGAAGATTCTCTACCAAAAGTGAGAATAGCATTAATATAAGGGTATGAACATTAAGAGAAGTGCTTACTGGGCAGTTTGATAAGCATAGTATATACATCCAGCCAGGCACCAGCAGACATTACACCCCTAGGGCTCATGACTACCCCTGTTTTAAGTTTTCAGTATCAGGGACGTATTCCCTCCCATGGAGTGGGCCTCTAGTCCAATTAGAGGGCAGTTGGTTTCCACCATGACAGATGTGCCTCTATTGCACCCGTTGGCTCATTTGGCCTGGTTGGCCAAATATAAGGCTTGCGGTATCCACTGTTGAGTATCTTTACTGGTGTTTTCTGTTTCTCCCATTGAACTGCACGCAGAATGGCTTCTTCCAGCTTTCTGTCAGCTGGTCTACATGGAGGAGGTTATCAGCTCAGTTCCAGCAGGATTTCTCAGTGGCCTTGCAACCCAAGTATGTGGAGTCTTCAGCAATAGGGTCTTACCATCTATTGCTCATGGGAAACCAAGGGCCTCGGCAATGGCCTATAATGTTTTGGGAGCATCAGGGAACTCCCTGGCCAACAACTCACTGGAAGGTATCCCATCCCTGGCATTGAAAATTTTCTAGCAACAATCTATGGCTCCTGAGTGTTCTATTGTCCAAAAAAGTAGGTTTCCATATGAGTTATTTATATCCTCTTAGATTTTGATTAGCCCTCCCTCCACCTTTCCTTTACTCAATCTCTTCCCCTCGCCTCACTTGGGCCTTTTCACCCCCGTTAATCTATTCTTCTACTTACATATACACAATACCATCCTATTAAGTACCCCCCTCCCTTCCTTTCTCTTCCCTTTATATCGCTTTTCTAGCTACTGGCTTTTGCTACTGAATTTTCTTCTTACTCACACAGAAGTCCAATCATCTGTAGCTAGGATCCACATATGAGAGAGAACATGCAACGCTTGGCTTTCCGGGCCTAGGTTACCTCACTTAGTATAATCCTTTCCATATCCATCCATTTTCCTGCAAATTTCATAACTTCATTTTTCTTTACCACTGAGTAGAACTTCATTGTATAAATGTGCCATATCTTCATTATCCATTCATCAGTTGAAGGACATCTAGGTTGGTTCCATTTCCCAGCTATTGTGAATTGGGCGGCAATAAACATGGTTGAGCAAGTATCTGTAAGGTAATGAGATGAGTTCTTAGGATATATGCCTAGGAGTGGTATAGCTGGGTCATATGGTGGTTCTATTTTTAGCTGTCTTAGGAACCTCCACACTGATTTCCACAATGGCTGGACCAGATTGCATTCCCACTAACAGTGTAGAAGAGTTCCTCCTTTTCCACATCCTAGCCAGAATTTATGGTCATTTCTTTTCATGATGGTAGCCAATCTGACAGAGTGAGATGGAATCTCAACATAGTTTTAATCTGCATTTCCGTGATGGCTAGTGTGGTGGTTTAATTCAGGTGTCCCTCGTAAACTTAGGTGGTCTGGATGCTAGCTAGGTTCCCAGCTGATGGCAATCACAAATTAAAGCCTCCTGAAGGCGGTGTATTGTTGGGAGCAGGCTTATGGTTGTTATAGCCGGTTTCCCCTTGCCAGTGTTTGGCACACACTTCTGTTGCTATTATCCACCTTATGTTGGCCAGGGGGTGATGTCCACTCTCTGCTCATGCCATCATTTTCTCTGCCATCATGGAGCTTCCCCCTCAAGCCTGTAAGCCAAAATAAACCTCTTTTTTCCCCATAAGCTGCTCTTGGTTAGGTGATTTCTACCAGCAATGTGAACCTGACTGCAACATTAAAGTGGTACTGAGGAGTGGTGTCATTTCTCTTGGAGCTGATTTTCAAGAGTAATGTGGAAGGATTTGAAACCTTGGCCTAAGAGACATGTTTTAGTCAGGTAAGTATAGCTTGATGAGCTATTCTGGTCAGAGTTAAAAGACCTGAATGCAACCAGGCGTGGTGGTGCACGCCTTTAATCCCAGCACTTGGGAGGTAGAGGTAGGACGATTGCCATGAGTTTGAGGCCAGCTTGAGATTGCATAGTGAATTCCAGGTCAGCCTGGGCCAGAGTGAGACCCTACCTCGAAACACCAAAAAAAAAAAAAAAAAGACCTGAAGTTTGGCTTTTGAGGGTGAGAAAGAGCTTTGCTTGGACTGGGCTAGCAGTTTGTGTGAGAAGCTTGCTGTTATGCCCTGTGTCCTGAGAAGTTGTGCAGGGTTGCTTTGTGTAGAAATGAACTGGTGTGAGCAGAGGGATATGGCACAGAGAAAAAAAAATCTTTGGGTGAACTTCTGCCCATTCAGCTGCAATTGAGAGATTACAAGCTTTGAGACTGGGCTAGCTGATCTGTACTGGGGCAACAGGAAGAATTACTCTTTTGGAGGGTCCTGAGTGCTCAAGAAGTGTCCTGTTCTTCAAAGTCTGCTTATTCCCCCCTGGAATAACAAATTGGCACCTACCTGGTATTGTGGAGTATAAGAAATGCAGGAAAGAGAGGAAGTTTGCAACATGGTATTGTGTTTTGGAAATGGCCATGGGCAGTGTGAAGCAGGTTTGCTGGTTGCCTGCATGGAGACCCCAAGGGGCCATGAGGATGAACTGTGGATTGCAGTGGCGACTCAGTGGAGATGCTGGGACTATGAGATGGCTGCTAATGAAAGCTGCCAGCCCTGATGAAGTTTTCCAGGACTATGAGTAGCCTAGCTGGAGGGGCAGAATTAGAATACCAGAGACTTATTGCTGGTCAGAATTATTGAACTTAGAGATTTGTCACTGGCAAGAGTTGTTGGACTTGAAGCTGCAGAGTTTGATGTTTGCCATGGTTGTTTTAAATCTTGTATTGGCTGAATATTTCTTTGCTATGCCCAATGCTATCTTTTGTAGTGTGAATGTTTATTCTGTGCCATTATGGGTTTTGGGGTGATTTTTTTTTTTTTTTGGTATTATGGCTCAGTTAAAAGATCTTGGACTATGGGGATGTATGAACATCATTGGGATTGATAAAAACTATGGGGACTTTTAAAGTTGGACTGAATGAATTGTATTTTACATCATGTATGATTATCAGTTTATGGGGGCCAGGGGCAGAATGTGGTGGTTTGATTCAGGTGTCCCCCATAAACCTGGGTGTTCTGGATGCTAGGTTCCCCAGCTATTGACAATTGGAAATTGAAGCCTCCTGAAGGCAGTGTATTGTTGGAGGTGGGCTTATGGGTGTTATAGTCAGTTTCCCATGCCAGTGTCTGGCACACTCTCCTGTTGCTATTATCCACCTTATGTTGACCAGGGGGCGATGTCCACCCTCTGCTCATGCCATCGTTTTCCCTTGCCATCATGGAGCTTCCGCTTGAGCCTGTAAGCCAAAATAAACCTCTTCTTCCCACAAGCTGCTCTTGGATGGGTGATTTCTACCAGTAATGCAAACCTGACTGCAACAGCTGGGGATGTAGAACATTTTTTTAAATGTTTATGTGCCATCTGTATTTCTTCTTTTGAGAACTCTCTATTTAGTTCCACAGCCATTTTTTAATTGGGTTGTTTGATTTATTATTTAATTTTTTGAGTTCTTTGTACATCCTTGATATTAATCCTCTATCAGGTGTATAGCTGGCAAAGATTTTTTTTCCATTCTGTAGGTTGCCTCTTTGCTTTATTCACAGTGTCCTTTGCCATACAAAATCTTTGTAATTTCATGAGGTCCCAGCAGTTAATCTGTGGTTTTACTGCCTGAGCAATTGGGGTTATATTCAGAAAGTCTTTGCCAAGACCAATATGTTGAAGGGTTTCCCCTACTTTTTCCTCTAGCAGTTTCAGAGTTTCAGGTCTGATGTCAAGATCTTTAATCCATTTGGACTTAATACTTGTGCATGGAGAGAGAGAAAGATCTATTTTCATCGTTCTGAAGATACATATCCAGTTTTCCCAGCACCATTTGCTGAAGAGGCTGTCTTTTCTCCAATGAGTATTTTTGGCATTTTTGTTGTATATCAGGTAGATATAGACTCAGACTTACATCTGGGTCCTCTATTCTTTTCCATTGATCTACATGTCTGCTTTTGTGCCAGTACCATGCTGTTTTTGTTACTATGGCTCTGTAGTATAGATTAAAATCAGGTTTGGTGATCCACCAGCTGCTCTGGTCTCTGGTGCTGGGTACTGTGAGCTCCATTCCCCAGGTCTCTGGTGCTTGCTGGTGCTTGAGCTGGTGGTTGGGGGGGGGCTGTGGATGGTGGCTCTACTTCTTCTGCTGGTCCACGTGATTCTCTACCTCACGAGCTGCTACTCCATTGGTTGCTGCTTGCCTCCCTTCATGTTTCTTGAGTTTGCGAGGAGCTCCGGTGTGAGTGGAGAATCCCCTCACCTGGCTTTTCCTGCAGCTCAAGTCGTGCCTTGCAGCTGTGGCCCTGCAGACCTGGTGCTGCCGCTGCTGGAGCCACTTCTGCCTGTCTGTGTGGGCTCCAGATGCTCTGGATCTCTCCTACTTCTCTGCTACCATTGGTAATTTCTTATACACCCCACTTTTTAGTAGAAGAGTGTATTTTGATGGAGTTTTTTTTTTTTTTTTTTTTTTTTTTTTTTTGCTTTTTCTCCCTAGGCTGCTTTGGCATGATTCCTACACTGCCATCTTAATCAGAATTTTCCCCAGTATCCTTTTTAATAATACCCATATTATGCCCAATATCCTTTATAAATCCCATATACTTTGTTTCCCCATACCTTCTCCAATTATCACACTCTTTCAAATCCATCTACCCATTCAAACATCCATATTCTTTCCACATCTCAAACCCATTCCAATTCCCATGCCATAATAGAGCTATTCTGTTTCGTTGATCTATGTGTCTGTTTTTGTGCTAGTAACATGCTGTATTTTTACTATGGCTCTGTAATGTACATTAACCTTAGGTATGGTGATACCCCCAGCCTTATTTTTGTTGCTCAAAATTGGTTTGGATATTGGAGGTTTTTTGTGCTTCCAAATGAATTTTAGGATGTTTTTTTTTTTTCTATTTCTGTGAAGAATGCCATTGGGATTTTGATAGGAATTGCATTAAATGTGTAGATTGCTTTTGGTAAGATTCAGAGTCTCACAATATCGATTTTTCCAATTCAAGAATATGGGAGTCTTTCTATTTCCTAGTGTCTTTTGCAATTTTCTGTCTTGAATGTTTTAAAGTTTTCATTATACAGATCCTTCGCTTGCTTGGATATGTTTATTCCAAAGTACATTTTTTTTTTGAGGCAATTGTGAATGGATGTTATTGCCTGATTTCATTCTCAGCAAGTTTTTTTGTTAGCATACAGGAAGGCTACTGATTTCTGTGAGTTTATTTTGTATCCTGATACATGGCTAAAAGTGTTTATTAGCTCTAACAGTTTGCTCATAGAGTCTTTAGGGTCCTTTATGTATAGAATCATATCATCTGCAAATAAAGACAATTTGATCTCTTCATTGGCCCATTCATCATTTAGTAGTGTATTGTATAGTTTCCATGATTTTGTGTATACTCTATAGCTTTTCTTGCTGCTCATTTGTAGTTTGATCCCATTGTGATCAGATAGACTACAAGGAATTGTTTCAATTTTCCTGTATTTGTTAAAGTTTGCTTTGTATCCAAATATATGGTCTATTTTAGAGAATGTTCCATGTGCTACTGAAAAGAATGTGTATTCTGCAGCATTTGGGTGAAATGTTCTGTAGATATCTGTTAGGTCCATTTGTTCTGTGACCTTACTTAAAGGCATGGTAATTTAAAAAGTTATGGAAGCTGAAAAATTTATATAAAATTTATATAAAATTGGTTTCAAAATTGGAATGGGTATAGGATTTGGTATGGGTTTCAGAATTGGAGATTTTTATGTGTATTTGAAAGTGTATGAGGATTGGAAAAGTCATGGGAATTGAATAGGATATGGAATTGGAAAGTGTTTTGGAATTATAAAAGGTATGGAAGTTGATATGACTTTAGGAATTGAATATAGGATGGGTGTTGGATAGGATATATGTTTGGGAAGGTTAAAGGATATGGACATTGGTATGGGTCATCTGGGATAGAGTTAGTATGGTTTGGGGAATTGTAAAGGGCATGGGAATTGGCATGCATTTAGGAATTGGAAAGGATATGGGAGTAAGGTAGGGTATGGGAATTTAATAGGGTATGGAAATTTGTAAGGGTTTTGGAATTGAAAAGAATATGGAAGTTGGTATTGGTTTGGGAATTAGAAAATATATCATACTAAAAGAGTGTATGGGAACTGGATAGGGTATGGGCATTTGAGAGTATGGCAATAGTAAAGGACATGGGAGTTTGTATGGACTCAGGAATTGTAAAGCATATGTTAAGTGGAAGGGGAATAGGAGTTTGGAAGGGAAATGGGAATTTGAATGGGTTTGGAAATTAGAAAGTGTGAGAAATTAAGAAAGGGAAGTGGGAAGGGGAGAAGAGTTGGTATGGGTTTGGGAAATGGAAAGTTTATGGGAATTTGTGAATAGGAAAATGGATATAGTATGAGAGCTGCAAAGATTATGGGAGTTGGTTTGGATTTTAGAATTGGAAGCTATATTATGTTCATGTTGGCATGGAAAGGGTGTGGTAATTGGAGAGGGTTTGGAAACTGGTAACATTTTGGAATTTTGAGAGGTTATCAGAATTGGTTAAGGAAATAAGAAACAAAATGTTTATGAATATTGGAAAGGTCATGTGAATTTTAAAATGCATAGGATGTGGTAAATGTATGGCAGTTGATAGGTGTTTAAAAATTGGAATGAGTATACCCTCTCCTTTTAGCCAAAGAACTTCCCTGTAGGAAGTTATAAGCTTCTTACTTGGTTCTCAGTACTAGGTATGACTGCCCAATGAGACAGCAGTTGATCACCCTCACAGCCTATGTGCCATTGTATGCACATCTTGCCAGGCTGGTTGATTTTGTATCTTGCAGGGTTCACTGCTAGTTCATTTTGTTGGTTATGATTATTCTCCATCAGCTCTCATAGCACTTTCCAGAAGTATGTGGATCTGGCTTCCATCCAAGTTCCAGCATGATCTTGCAATGTCTTTTGACCACAACCTGTGGTGCCTTCAGCAAAAGAGTCTTACCATTTCAATTTGGTAGGTAACCAAATGCTTTGGCAATGGCCTGCATTATTTTGGGGGTCTCATGGCTCCCAAACAGCTTACTGTGGTAACCCAGTTCTGGCACTGGGACTTACCAGCATGACTCTGTCATTTTAGGGTAAAGCTTGCTCCACCCTCTACAAGGTACTTCTACCCAAACTATTTCCCCTTCTCTTTATATCTTTTAATTAGCTATCCAAGAGAAAGGTTTCTATGGCACTGATTCATGTCATTAGTTTTGTGTATTCCTCTCTTCCCACCCAAGAGTGCAGTATTAGCGCACAGTCCATGGGGATAATCAACTGCTCTCTGATTGGACATAAGGCCCACTTGAAAAGTTATAGACCCTAGAGGGAAACTTCCACTATCCTTTGGCTAAAAGTAGGAGGTATGCCCATCAAAAATTCTTCTAAATATCTATGCTTATCCCCTTCGGTCCATGCTGCTTTCACTCTTTTGGTTTCTTTTCTTTTTTTGTGTATATTTTTTCCCTTCCATTCCCTAACAAATTTCCATAAGATTCCTCATTCACAAACCTTTCCAATTACCATATACTTTCAAAGTCAAACACCCTATCCAGTTCACAAACATGTTCTAATTCCCAAACTCTTTCCAATTTCCATAACTTTTGTAATCCTCAATCTCATACCAACTTAAAGTCCAAATCCAAACCAACTCCCATATTCTTTGCAATTCCCAAACATAACATTTCTCCTTCTCTTTACAATTCCCTTAGCCTTAATTTCCTATGCCCTTTCTAATTCCCATACCCATTCAAACTCCTATCCCCTTTCCACTTAACAAACCTTTCCAATTCCCCCCAAAATTCCCAAACCCTCTCCAATTCCCATACCCTTTCCAATTCCTAAACCCATACAAAATCGCATACCCTTTACAATGTCCAAACCATACCAAATCGCATGTCCTTCCCAATTCCAAAGCTCACATAAACTCCCATGCCCTTTCCAATTCTCAAAACAATACAAATTCCCATACCCGATCCAATTTCCATAATCTTTACAATTCCCAAACCCTAACTAACTATCATACCCTTCCCATTTCAAATTCCAATACCATTTCAGGTTCCCATATTCTTCCCTCTATCCATACATTTTCCAATTTCATTTTATAAAATGACCATAATCTTTCCTATTCCCATACAATTTCCAAACTAATACCAACATCCATACCATTTCCAATCCCAACATTTGTAGACTTCCATACCTTTCTAATTCCCATAACCTTTCAATTCCCATGCCCCTTTCATTTCCCAAACTCTTTACAATTCCTATACCTGGCCAAATTCTTAGACACTTCCAACTCCTAACCCATATCAATTCCCATCTGACACCCTTCCCAATTCCTATAAGCCTCCCCAATTTCCAGATGCTGTCCAATTTGCATACCCTTTCAGATTCCCAACCCCTTTCAAATTTCCAAATTCTCATCAATTCCCATGCCCTTTTAAATTCCCAAAACCATACTAATTCTCTCATACCATTTCCAATTCCAAGACCCATACCATAATTCAGAACGTTTCCACTTCTAAAACCCTTTCCAAGTTCCACATGCTTTCCAGATCCCAACTCCCTTCCAATTCCAATACCCTCCTCAATTCTCAAACCCATACAAAATACCATAACCCTTTCAGTTTCTAAACTCACATACTGACTCACATACCCTTTAGAATTCCCATATCCTTTCTAATTCACATGGCCTTTTCAATTCCCATATTCTTGCTCTTTTTCAAGCCCTTTTCAAATCCCAAACCCTCTACAAATTCTATACCCTGTGTAATATTCCAACTCATGCACACTTGTAACCTTTTCCATTTACCAAACCAATTCCAACTTCCATAACTTTCAGTCAGGTGGCTGTACTTACATGAATTTATGCCTAGATCTTCTATTCTATTCCATTGATTTATGTGTCTGCTTTATGCCAGCATCATGCAACTTTTTTTTAACTATGGCTATGTAGGATAGTTTGAAATCAGGTATAGTGAAACTTCTGGCAAGTATTCTTTTCCTGAAGACACTTTTCACTTTCCAAGGCCTTTTATGATTCCATATAAATTTTAATATTAGTTGCTTTCAATTTAAGTAAAAAGTGTGCTGGGATTTTTATTGGAATTGCATTGAATCTATGTATTGCTTTTGGTTAACTGACCATTTCATGATACTAATATTCCAATCTATGAGTATGGGAGACTGTGGTAATTTGAATGGCTATTCCTCCAATAGATTCAGTTTTATTAAAGCTTCTTGGATTTCCAGCTGCCTGGCTATAAGAGGTGTCACTGGGTAGATATGAACTCCAGCATAAGGTATGCAGAGAAAGTTCTGTCTGGGTTCCCTGCTGTTTGGCTGCCAGATTTTGTTCTTGCTTTTGGTGGTGGATTTTTCTCTTTTTTGCCATTATTGAACTTCCCCTGTAAACTTCAAAAAATCCCTACCTCCCATAAATTATGCCTGGCTTGGAAGTTCAACCCAACAATGTGGAGCTGACTATGACAGAAATTGGTACCAAAGGGTGGGTTGTTGTTGGGCATTAAATCTGACCATTTTTGTCTTTTTGAACTTTTGTTTTGGAGGAATAGGCATGAACTTAGTACTTGCAACTGAAGATGCCTTCCAGAGTGGTAAGCCAAGTTTTATGGACTGTTCTGATGAGGGTTTGAAAATGCTAAATGCAGAGAGAATTGTATTTGGGGGCTTTGCTTATGAACTTTCTAAGGGGAAGGAAAGACTGCAGATAACTTTGTTGGAACTGGGCTACTGGCATAAGGGCTGGTTGCATTCTGCTATCCATGCCCAGAGAGTTTAATCAAGGTTAAATTTGTAATGGACTGATGTGATTGGCTAAAGATATAGAATTGAAAAATATAAGATTTAAAGTTGAAAAACTCAAGTTTAGAATTACTGGCACTGACACTGATTGATAATGCTGTTATTTTTAAGGAGAAACTACCATGATTAAGGATGGCCTAACTGCTTTACAGTGAAACAACGGAAAGGATGCCCAAGGAAAGATTGAATGGTAGAAATACAAGCTCTTTTGAAAGAAGTTGATTGAAAGGAAGGAACCTGCTCTTTAAGGTCATGATTTATTTCATCCCTGAATTAACAAGATGGCTGTGTCCCACACACCTGGTATTGGTTTCAGAGGCATGAAAAATGTGTGGAATGAGTCATAATGTGCTCACAGTTCCAGAAGCTTCTGATGAGATGCAGTAAGTGAGGCAGGGTGTGATGACCCTGATAGGACAGTGAAACCATTGGAAGAAGGACCCTGGTTTGCATGGAGACCAGAAGATATTAGGGATATACCAGAACTGTGCAAGGGCTACCATGGAGCAATGTTAGCTCAAGATGGAAGTTTCCCTGGCCACTCAGCCAAGCTGGAAGGGTGGAATTGGAAAATCTGGAGAATTATTACTGGTCACTGGTTATAGATATCAGACTTTAAATGTTATAGAGATTAACAAATTAACTAATTTTCATCAGGCATGGTGGCACATGCTTTTAGTCACAGCACTTGGAAGGCAGAGGTAGGAGGATCACTGTGAGTTCAAGGCCACCCTGGGACTACATAGTGAATTCCAGGTCAGCTTGGGTTAAAACAAACAAACAAACAAAAAAAAAAAAAAAAAAAAAAGAAAGAAAGAAAGAAAGTAAAAGAAAAAGAAAGAGAAATTAACTAATTTTGAAGTCAGGTTTAAATGATTTTTTTTCTAAGTTGTTAATATAGAAGGCTTATAGTTGTTATTTAGTTGGTCCAGAGATAAAAAGGTCATAGCTTTAGAAGCACTAACAAAAGTATGTTAGACTGAAAAAGTTTGAAGTTTGATTAATTCTATAGGCACAATGAAATTTTATATAATTAGGCCGGCCCAGTTTATTTATATTGGAATAATTTTGTAGCAAGCAAATAAAAGTTTTGCCCAGGGCTGGAGAGATGGCTTAGCAGTTAAGCGCTTGCCTGTGAAGCCTAAGGACCCCGGTTCAAGGCTCGATTCCCCAGGACCCACGTTAGCCAGATATACAAGGGGGCACACACGTCTGGAGTTCATTTGCAGTGGCTGGAGGCCCTGGCACGCCCATTCTCTCTCTCTCTCTCTCTCTCTCTCTCTCTCTCTCTCTCTCTCTCTGCCTCTTTCTCTCTCAAATAAATAAATAAAAATAAAAATAAAAGTTTTGCCCAGTAGGAAAACATATAAGAGTAGAACACTTAAGAAATCTATTGTAGTAAACAGGTGTTTTATGCAACAAAATAAAGGCTTTATCAGATGGAAAACATACAAGCTCAGCATTTGAACATAACAGTTATATCAATCAGAGATTAAACACTCTTTTTACAACCTAAACTATCAGCACATATTATATCTTACATTTCTATTTAGGATCATACATCTCATCAGGAGGCAATGGCTTTTCCCCTTTTTATTTTTCACTTTTATATATTTATTTGACAGAGATAGAGAGAAAGAGAGAGAATGGGAACCCCAGGGCTTTCAGCCAGTGCAAACAAACTCTGAACACATGCACCACCTTGTGCATCTGGCTTATGTGGGTCCTGGGTAATTGAACCTAGGTCCTTTGGCTTTGCAGGCAAAGAAGCACCTTAACTGTCAAGCCATCTCTCCACCTGTATTCATATATTTTTATGGATACATTGATTATGCACTGAAATATGACATTGCTTTAATAATTTGGCTCAACAGAAAACATGTATACCTTATCTTAACAGTGATAAATATAGGCAAAACATATCAACATATTTGTGTTTTGTCAATAAACCCAAATTAATCACTTTTCTGAAGATTTAAGTCATAATAAACATTCAGAAAGCAGTGTTAGAAGCAGGATGAAACCCTGGCTTAGAAACATTTCTATGGTTATAGTAAGTACGAACCAGCATAAAGTAAAAAATACATCATTAACCTGGTTTTAGTAATTTAACATCATCTTAAAATACATGTATAAGAAGCCAGGCATGGTGGCACATGCCTTTAATTCCAGCACTTGGGAGGCAGAGATTGGAGGATTGCCATGAGTCCAGGCCACCCTGAGACTACTGAGTGAACTCCAGGTCAGTCTGGGCTAAAAAAAAGTATAAGCATCAGAACACTTAATGACCATAACCACTGGAACAATTTACCATTAAGTTAGTCACACATAAGGACAGACCGCATGTTGCAGTCAGGTTCACATTGCTGGTAGAAATCACCCAACCAATAGCAACTTATTGGAAAAAGAGGTTTATTGACTCACAGAATGTGAGGCAAAGTTTTATTCGGTAGAAAGAAAGAAAAAGAGGAAAGCTGGTGTGCCAGATCTGCATCCCAGAGTTCGGGATCTCAAGATGCAGCCCTGATCTGTTCGGAGTGTCAGCTTTTATTGGAAATAACAACACGATATTTATAGTAAAAACAGGATCTGGAGTTAAACCATAAAACTACATACTGTTAAACAAGGTGCATGTGGGGGGTGGGGAGTGGGATGGGTATTACAAGAAGTCACAGGTTACATAGGTCATATAGGCAGAACTTAGTCAAGAAACATTCTATGCTAGGTAATCACAAAGATATTTAGAAACAAAGAGATACAGGAAGGTCATGGTAGACTGCATAGAGGGATCATCACATTCCTTAGGCAACAGTAAATATCTGCATTGCATAGAGGGATCATCCCATTCCTTACACATTCCATTTTCCATTTCCCCCTTTGATATGACACTAAGCCAAATCCTTGACTCATGAAGAACAGTGTCTAGGGTATTTTCATCTAAGGGGGCATATTGTGTCTGCAATACCATGAGTTTAACAGAATTTATTTTATTCTGTATATATCTACTTAGAGCATGAATAATGTAAGGTCTTATGTAAGGCCTAACAGCAGTAGTATCAGGGGGACAGTAATAGAAGAGACAAAGGAAGTTAGCTATGGAGACCAGCTAAATAAACATAGACTGAAACCAACTACTAGTGGCTTGTCTCTAAAGTTCTCTTTCTTTGAGATTTTCTGCAACTAAAGCCAGTGCATTTCAGATTATTCCTGATTTATTGGCATAAAAGCAACAAGTTTTACCTAAAGCCATACATAGGCCCTCTTGTTTCATAAAAAGTAAGTCTAATCCTTTTCTATTTTGTCCCTTCCACTTTCACGGCTGTTGGAGTGTTTAGGATGACCTGGTGGGGGCCCTTCCAATATCCCAATATGGTGTCTCTTGATCCAAATTCTGTCACTGAGCTGAAAGGGATGGGGGCAAGCAGGGTGTGTCTGAAAAGCAGCCTTGATTGCTGGAACAATGGGCTCATGGACCCTTTGTAAGACTTGGATAGAAAGAAGCCTTCCATATAGTAAAGTTAGTTATCTGTTCAAGACCCACCCTGGGCAGGATGGGGGGAGAGGTTCCATAAATAATTTTAAATAGAGTAATTCCTTTTACATAAGGGGTACACCTGGCCCTTAACAAGGCAGAAGGGAAGGAGTCACACCCATCCTTCACCAGTCTCTAGGGCTAATTTAGTTAAAGTCTCCTTCAAGGTCCAATTCATCCTTTCTACCTGTCCTGAACTTTGGGGATCTTAGGCACAATGTAATTTCCAATTGATCCCCAATGTCTAGGTTAATTCCCTAGTTATTTGACACATTATCTGATCTTATCCTGAGGTGCAACCCATAGCAGGGAATTATCTCCTCTAACAATTTCTTAGTCACTATTTGGGCTGTTTCAGACTTGGTCAGGAAAACTTCCACCCACCCTGAAAAGGTATCAACATAAACAAGTAAATATTTATATCCATACTGATCTGGCTTCACTTCTGTGAAGTCAACTTCCCATTATCTACCTGGCTTTGTTCCCCACTCTCTCGCCTACATTGGTTGTACCTTACCAGAGGAGGCATTTGTCTATTGGCAGGCCTGACAGCGGGTGGTGGTGTCCTTGATGATTGAATCCATACCTGGGAAGAAAAATACTTTCCTTATTAGCTCAGCTAGCTTGTTGTTTCCTAAGTGAGTTCCTTCATGTAGTTGCTTAGCCAGTCTCTGCCCTAGGGCTTGGGGCAGCAACAGTCATCCATTCTCCGGTTGACACCATCTTTGTGGGGTCTGTTCCTTTATCAGATGAGAGGCGGGCTGTAGGTCCTGCTCCATATACGTTGGTTGCTCAGGAACAGTAGGTGCTGGGAGGGTGACCAGACAATCTGACGGATGCTGAGAGGCGGCACTCTTTGCTGCTAGGTCTGCCAGTCTATTCCCTCTTGCTTCTGTGGTCTCCCCTTTCTGATGATCTGGACAATGTACTGTGGCTACTTTAGCAGGTACCCAAACAGCAGCCAATGAGTCCAAATTTCATTTTTTATTTTTAATGTCTTTACCTTCTGCTGTTAATAGCCCTCACTCCAAGTAGGTGGCTCCATGTACATGTGCCATGGCAAAGGCATAACAGCTATCTGGGCAGATATTTACTGTCTTGTTTTTTCCCAATATCAGAGCCTTGGTCAGTGCTATCAGTTCAGCTTTCTCAGCTGATGTACCCCAAGGTAGGGCCTCAGCCCACAGGGTTTCTTCCAAAGTTATCACAGCCACCCCTGCATACCTGATTCCATCCACAACAATGCTGCTGCCATCAGAATACATCACCAGATCAGGGTCCAGCCAAGCCACATCTGTCAGGTCCAGGCAGAGTCCATGGAAGGCGGAGGTGATCTCTAGGCAGTCGTGCAGAGGGGTTGATGCCTCATCAGTTTCTGGCAGCAGGGAGGCTGGGTTCAAACCTTGGTTTGGTGAAACTGTATCCTTGGTTGAACTAAGAGTAAGGCCTGATAGTGGGTTATGTGAGAGTTGGAGAGCCATCAGTCTGGGGGGCTCTTTAAAAGCATCTCTATCATATGTGGAGCCATAATTGATGAAGTCTGGCCCAAGGTTAATTTGTCAGTGTCCTCTGTCAGAATAACAGCAGCAGCTGCAATAGTCTGGAGACAAGGGGGCCAACCAGCGGCTACTGGGTCTAGCTTCTTAGACAAGTAGGCCACTGAGCAATGCCATGGCCCCAGTCCCTGGCTGTCTCCTTCTTTTTATCTATGTACAAGTAGAAGGGGTTGGTTAGGTCTGGAAGTGCCAGGGCAGGGGCTGATGGCAGAGCTGACTTTAGTTCTTAGAATGCTTGTTTCTCATTTTCAGTCCAATTCAAATCTTTCTCTCAAGGCCTCATATAGAGGCTTGGCTAAGTCAGCAAACCTTGGGATCCAAATTCTGCAATACCCTACAGCTCTGAGGAATTCTCATATCTGTCTCTTAGTGGGGATTTGAGTGATGGCCTGACTCCTAGAGGTTGACAACATACTCTTAGCTCTTTGGAGTTTGTATCCCAAGTAGGTTGTCTTACACACACACAGTTGAGCCTTCCTGGCTGATGCATGATAGCTCAGATACTGTAAGTTGTCCAGGAGATGCTCTGTGGCAGAGAGGCATTCCTCCTCCATTTTTGCAGCTAGGAGGAGTCTTCCATATATCATAGGAGAGTTGCTTCAGGTGTTTCCTTGCGAAAGGCCTACAAGTCTCTATGAAGAGCCTCATCAAAGAGAGTGGGGGAATTTTTTTAATCCCTGTGGAAGCCTAGTCCAGGTTAGTTGCCCACTGGTGCCTTGTTCCACATCTGTCCATTCGAAGGCAAAAATGGGTTGACTTCCCTTTGCCAGTGGGATGCTAAAGAAAGCATCCTTTAGGTCTAGCATGGTATAAACTTGCCTTTCAGGTGGGATCATACTGAGAAAAGTATAACAGCTGTCTCATAGGGCCTTGTGCCTTCTGGAAGGTCGCCACCATAACCTTAGCCATTTTCTTAGCCTGTTTTACCTTCTGGAGTGTCTCCATTATTATGTACCCTGCCAGCAATCTCTATCAACTCTGAAAGAAGTTTACCCTCAAAGCCTTCTATTCTCTGAATCTCCTTTCAAATATCTGAGGACTGAGTTACAAACACAATGTTAATAGTTCGCCTATTCTCAGGGGCCTCAGGATCTATGGGAGGGATGTCCTATATGCTTCCTTGCAGCCTTTCAAGGAAAGCAGTGGGGGAGTCTGTGGGCCCTTGGGTCACTTCATTCACCTTAGACAAATTTGTAGGGTGCTGAGTGAGCAGCTGCCTGGAGACCACCCATCAGAGTCTGATGAGAGAGGTTAAGGGACACCCTACCTTCAGCAGTGTTGGGATCCCAATCTGGTTGCATCAATAACATTAGGATTCTCTGTGAGGCAGCCATTGGCTCCCAACACTAGTTTCTTGGCTTCCGTTCAGATTTTCTCATGTTCCTCTGTGGTGGTGAAGAGGGTCTGCAAGAGTTGCTGACAGTCCTCCCATGTAGGCTCATGGGTTCAGAAGACTGTCTCAAGAAGCGATATCAGAGAACCTGCCTTAAATCAAATTCAGGTTTAGCAATAAGAATGGGGGTGCTTGGGAATCGAACCTAGGTCTTTAGGCTTCCCAGATAAGCACCTTAACCATTAAGCCATCATTTACTTGATGCCTTGTTTTAATTATCTGTTTATATCCTGATATGCATTTTAGGTAAGTCTGATGTTTGCCTTAGGTAAGGAGTTTGTAACTTGATCAAGTACCTTGACTCAGTTCACCTATTGAACTTTTTGTCTACTGAGAAATTTCATCTAACAGATGTGACTTTAGGCATTCAAAAGAGAAAAACTATAAAGAGAAACAAAGTTATGTGCCGTTTATCATCCCCTTTTTCTTGTCGGAGACAATTGGCCATTTTGTCTCTGGACAGCGTCAGGGGGACACATGGATTAAACTTGCATGAGGTCTGAGATAAAGGGGGTGTCATTCCTTTTTCCAGAGTCCAGCTTGCCATGACTTTAAATAGCATATACCAATAAGCAAGAGAAAAAGGAAATCATAGAGCAGAGAGCAAAGCATTCTAACATTCCTTGTCTTACTCTGAAGTTGCTTGTTTTTACCTAGGAAATTTATTTTACCCATTCATAATACATAGCTGATAGGGTCTTGTCTATGTCTAACCTAGTTAGACTTCCAAAGAATATGAATTACATCTGTGCTTATGACTTTGTGACCCCCCTAGCATAGGATATCATCTATGTCTAATGTAAGCTGAATTTACATTAAGTCTATGTCCCTATATAAAAATTTTAGAGCATCCTTAAAAGTGTGTAAGATCTTTAATTTAGGCATAGTGTTTAGGTTTAGCCTGAAAATTAGCTTTCTGTTCCTTTTAAAAGGAAATTACTTTTAGGCAAAATTTGGTCTTTTTAGATCTCTTATATCCTTCCTACATATGCACATCTTCATCCATATACTTTAACATTCTGATCTAAGTTCCATTCCAAAAGCATTTTGAATAAGCATTCTATGTCCAAAATTGAAAAATACCTTCCCAGTTCCTTCAATCATCTCATATCAACCCATAATTAACCATCTTTCTTATAAGACTACTAAGAAAAACTACACCAAATTGATTGATCTTACTACCTACTGACAAAGAAGCAAGTAGCCTGGCTTCAACGAGTTATCCATTTTACTATTAGAAATTTGTAGAGAAAAAGCCTTCCTTAGTATTTAGGCCACCAAAAAATCTCTACCTGACAACCAGACTTGCTTTATAATACCAGTATATATACCTTCAGGTTTTATATAACCCACTGATTTGAGATAGCTCCTATTAATAAACTCCATGAAATACACTTTCTATGAATACAGGCAAAACATGACAGCCATTTTGGGGATCATCTTTATCAATACCTCTAACATATTTGGATTTTTTGAATTTTTTTGTTCATTTTTATTTATTTATTTGAGAGTGACAGACACAGAGAGAAAGGCAGATAGATAGATAGAGAGATTGGGCATGCCAGGGCCTCCAGCCACTGCAAATGAACTCCAGACGCATGTGCCCCCTTGTGCATCTGGCTAACGTGGGTCCTGGGGAACGGAGCCTTGAACTGGGGTCCTTAGGCTTCACAGGCAAGCGCTTAAATGCTAAGCCATCTCTACAGCCCTGGAAATGTTTTTATTAGAAGTAACTAAGGCAAATTTTGTTTCTATCTTGAGGCAGGCTGACCTAGAACTCGGGCCAGTTGCCTCCTCCTTTTAAGTAACAGGACATCACAATCTTTTAAAATACCTGGAAAATTATGAGTCACCACCTCAAAGAAATTTGATGTTTTTAATAATCCTCTATGTAAGTTGAAATTGACCTAGAACATAAACTCAGTAATTATATTTATGAAACCATGTAACAAAATATGGCTTTGTTTACATAACATTTTAGCTCACCATAGGCTTTAGTTAAATCTGACTTTTAAAGACAAAAGCCAAAAAACCTTGAAATAAATCAAATGCCAACAAAAGCTTTAGGAGAGACCTGTTGGAATATTTGGATTAATAAAGAAACCAAAAGGTGTCTATAAACAGTGTCTTATTTGTTTAAAGCCCATACAAAAGAGGAAATGTCAGGCACAGTTCAAATTAAAATTATTTACTTATTTTTATCAAGCAATTTAAAAGTCACATGGTTTAAAATGTGGAGTCAGGCTATCACATTGGACCCTTGAATTGGAGATCCTCCTGTCTTAGCTTCCCAAGTAGCTAGGATAATAGGCCTAGCTCATTTTAATGTTTGTCTTTTTTTTTTTTTTTTTTTGAAGATCTTCAAAGTACTTTCTAACCAGTTTTAAAGAAGATTTTTCAACAGAATGATTTTGACCCATATCTTCAAAGATGAGGACAAAGACAAATTAACACAACACCAAACACAAACATGTTAGCAGTAGCGGCTCTCCTGACACGGCCAAACTGAAACTGAACCAGAAACAGACTTGGTAACTGAACCAGAAACAGACCTCCGTTCAAAATCTCCAAAAGGAGCCAGAGAGGGTCAAGGGCGTCCTCTCAATCCTTCGTCCAGTGGAATTAATGCTGCGTCCAGCTTCCCAGACAAGCATGCAAAACCAGAAAACCATGAGAAAAAGAAAAACAAAAAGAGTGGAAAAAGCGCCTCCAGAGGTTTCTTACCTAATAAAGGAGGGGACCAGCAGTCCTGGGCAAAAGTTCCCCATCAATGGCTTGCTACAACTCCAAAACCAGGAACATGCAGACAGATGGAGATAATGGTTCTCGGGCCAAGATTAGGGGTCCTTCCCAGGTTTGGTCGCTGTTAGGCAAGACCATGCTCAGAACAAAGGACCTAACATGATGGCCATGCCCTCCAATAACCCACATTCCTGAGCATGATCGGAAGGAGCAGTTTCAAGGTTCCCCTGCTGGCCAACAGATGGCCCCCTCCCTGGTTGAAACCTTATAAGGATACCTCTGCTTTCCCCCATCCTTGAAATAGCTACTTTCCTCAGCCTGCCCTTGGTTTGTAGCTAACGCATCATTTTCCCCCACCCTTCCCTTCAAAAGACCTACACCTTAGGTCCTGGATGTGACTTCCCTGGCCTCACATCTTGGGACCAGTGAACCTCGCCCGAGAGCTGTGCCAATTATCACCCTCATACCAAAACCAGACAAAGACAGAACAAGAAAAGAAAATTACAAATCAATCTCCTTCATGAACATAGTTGCAAAATTCTGAACAAAATATTGGCAAATAGAATACAAGAATATATCGAAAAGATTATTCACCATGACCAAGTTAGCTTTATCCCAGGGATACAGGGATGGTTCAACACACACAAATCAATAAATGTAATATATTATATAAATGGTCTGAAGGAGAAAAATCACATGATCCTCTCAATAGATGCAGAAAAAACATTTGACAAAATCCAACATGCTTTCTCCATGGTAAAAGTATTACAGAAACTGGGAATAGAAGGAACATACCTCAACATAATAAAAAGTATTTATGACAAACCTACAGCCAACATAATACTAAGTGGAGAAGCTTTTCCACTAAATTCAGGAACAAGACAAGGGTGTCCACTGTCCCCACTTTTATTTAATATAGTACTGGAAGTCTTAGCTATAGCAGTAAGGCAAGAGACACTCATAAAAGGGATACAAATTGGAAAGGAAGAGATAAAATTATCATTATTTGCAGATGATATGATTCTATACATAAAAGACCCCAAAGACTCTACCAGCAAACTGTTAGAGTGAATTTTAGCAATGTAGCAGGACACAAAATAAATACACAGAAATCAGTAGATTCTCTATATACTAACAACAAATATGCAGAGGATGAAACCAGTGAATCTCTCCCATTCACAATTGCCTCAAAAACAAAACAAAACAAAAAACCTTGGAATAAACTTAACCAAGAAAGTTAAGAATCTCTACACTGAGAACTTTAAAACACTCAAGCAAGAAATTGCAGAAGACACAAGGAAATGGAAAGACATCTCATGTCCTTGGATTGGAAGAATCATTGTGAAAATGTCAATTTTACAGAAAGCAATCTATACATTTAATACAATCCCCATCAAAGTTCCGATGGCATTCTTAACAGAAATAGAAAAAAAAAAAAAAACAAAAAAAAACTACAGAAATGCATTAGGAAGCACACACACAAAAAAAACTTGCCAGGTGTGGTGGCACACGCCTTTAATCCCAGCACTCAGGAAGCAGAGGTAGGAGGATTGCAGTGAGTTCGAGGCCACCCTGAGACTCCATAGTGAATTCCAGGTCAGCCTGGACTAGTGTGAGACCCTACCTCAAAAAAAAGAAACAAACAAACAAAAAACAAAAAACACACAAAAAGAACTTGAATAGACTAAAAAGTTTTGAGCAACAAAAATAAGGCTGGTGGTATGACCATACCTGATTTTAAGCTATATTACAAAGCCATAGTAACAAAAACAGCATGGTATTGGCACAAAGACAGACATGTAGATCAATGGAACAGAATAGAGGACCCAGATGTTAATCCAGGCAGCTACAGCCATCTGATTTTTGACAAAAAAAAAAAAAAAAAAAAAAAGCCAAAAAATATTTATTGGAGAAAAGACAGCCTCTTCAACAAGTGGTGCTGGGAAAACTGGATAACTTTATGTAGAGAGATGAAATAGATCCTTGTCTTTCTCCATGCACAAGAATCAAATCCAAGTGACCTTAATATCAGACCTGAAACTCTGAAATTGCTAGAGGAAAAGGTAGGGGAAAACTTTCAAAATACTGGCATAGGTAATGACTTTCTGAATATAACCCCAATGGCTCAGGAGATAAAACCACTAATTAACCACTGGGAACTCATGAAATTAAAAAGCTTTTGTACAGCAAAGGACACTATGAATAAAGCAAAAAGACAACCTACAAAATGGGAGAAAAATTTTGCCAGCTACACATCTGGCATAAGATTAATATCCAGAATATACAAAGAGATCAAAAAACAGAAAAATAAGAAATCAGACAACCCAATAAAAAAATGGGCTATGTAACCAAATAGAGAGTTCTTATCAGAAATATAGATGGGATATAAACATCTAAAAAAGTGTTCTACATCCTTAGCCATCAGGGAAATGCAAATTAAAACTACCTTGAGATTCCAACTCTCTCCTGTCAGAATGGCTACCATCAAGAAAACAAGTAACAATAAATGTTGGTGAGGATGTGATAAAAGGGGAACCCTTCTACACTGTTGGTGGGAACGGAGTCTGGTATAGCCATTGTGGAAATCAGTGTGGAGGTTCTTGAGACAGCCAACAGTAGATTTGCCATATGATCCAGCTATAGCACTCCTAGGCATATATCCTAATGACTCTTCTCACTACCTTAGAGATACTTGCACAATCATGTTTATTGCTGCTCTATTCACAATAGCTAGGAAATGGAACCAGGCTAGATGTCCATCCACAGATGAATGGATAATAAAGATGTGGCACATTTACACAAAAGAAAAATGAAATTATAAAATTTTCAGGGAAATGGATGGATCTGGAAAAGATGCAAATAAGTGAGGTAACCCAGGCCCAGAAAGCCAAATGTCGCATGTTCTGTCTCATACGTGGTTCCTAGCTACAAATGTATAGGCTTGTGTGTGAGCTGGAACCAAAAATCAGTATCAGAGGCCCATAAGCTAGAAAAAGGCTATAAGGGAGGGAGGAGAGGGAAGGACTTAATGGGATGGTATTGTATATATGTAAGTAGAAGAACAGATTACAGGGAGGGGAAAGGCCTATGTGAGGTCAGGGTAAGAGATTGTGTAAAAGAAGGGCAGGAGAGGGTCAATCAAAATTCAAGATATTCTGATTAAGACATATGAAAATCTACTTTCTTGAATATGGCACATCCAGAAAGTATAGATTGTTAATAGAAAATTTTCAGTGCCAGAATGGGATACCTTCCAGTGAGTTGTTGACCAGGGAGGTCCCTATTGCCTCCAAAACATTACAGGCTATTGCCAAGGCCCTTGGTTTCCCATGAGAAAGAGATGGTAAGACAATATTGCTTAACACTTCACATACCTGAGTGGCAAAGTCACTGAGAAATCAAGATGGTGCTGAGCAGAAAACCTTCTACCTGTGGACTAGCCAACTGAAAGCTGGGAAAAGCTGCAGTGTATGCAGCCTTATGGGAGACAGAAGTCATCAGCTGTGAAAACAGTGGACACTGGAAGCCTCAAGTTTGGCCAGACAGGCCAAATGACTAAACAAGTTCAATAGTGGCATGTCTGCTCTGGGGGAAACAAACTGCTCTTTAATTGGACTGAAGGGAGGGAATGCATGCCTGGTACTGAAAACCTAGTCAAAAGCCTATTGCAGGGGAGGTCATGAGCCTTAGGTGTATAAAGCCTGCATCTTGTCTGTATAAATGCATAAATTACTCTCACCAAATTGCCCTGAAAGCACTACACTTATTGTTCATATTCATATATTACTGCTCCTCTCACTACTGGTTAGAGAAGCTTCTCTTTTCAGACGGTGATGATCACTGGGATGACCCAAAAGGCAAGATATTCTGAGAAGAAGGGACAGAGGATTATCCTGCACTGAAACATCTCACACCCTCCAAGGCTCAGGGTCCATTATGGACAAGGTAGCAGAAACAATGTAAGAGCCAAAGGAAGGGCACCACTCCTTACATACAACTGTCCAGACAAAAATTGGCCTTGATATCTGTGACTTTTCAGTGCCTAGCAATACCTACACAAGACCCTCATAACAGGAGAAAAAGACAATGACATCAAATTAAAAGAGAGGACTTCCGGTCCAGATGGCATCTGCCTAACCACACTGCACCTTCTGGGGAAGGAAAGGCAAGACATTAAGAGTTAATTGGATCTTCTAGCAGGGAACAGACTCTAATAGACCTCCAGTGGAAGGGTGCAGAAGGGCAACAAACAGAATCGGATGATTCCTATGCTCTTGGTTAGTCCATTTGCCCCCCAATCTTCTCAAACAGCCGTCCTAGCCATAGTCCCAGCTGCAGGTTCCTCCTGCACTAACTGGAGGCAAGGGAACCCAGGCCAGCATAGCTCCACCTGTGCCACTGTGCACAGGTGATTGCCTTCCCCACCCCACACAAACACAGACCCACTTGCCCCACCCCACGCAAATGCCACCTGCACTCCCGCCCTGCGTGAATACCACCGCACTCCCTCTGCCCCGCATGAACCCCACACCACTCCCCCACCCTGTGCGAGTTCCACTCTACCCCCCACCCGGCGTGAACACTGCCTGAGAATACCACCCAACTTTACCCACCCTGTGCGAACACTGTCCCACTCTTCCCATCATGCGTGAATGCCATCCTACTTACCACCACCCTCCAGCCCCTTGTGAATCCAGGTAAGCCAGATTAGCTCCACCCATACCTCCAGGCTCTCGAATGCCATCCCACTGGCCACTGCCCACCATTTCTCTGTTCACTTTGAGCCACCTGACCATGCACTCCTGTATCCCCAATTCACGGAACAACAAACCTCTACATCAGGTCCTTGGGCCCCCACCAGAGCCTCACAGATCCCTTTCCTCTGAGCAGGCAGGTCCAATTGCCACCAGAAAACTAGTGGAAACAAACATAAAAGGAATATTGCTTCCTCCTAAACTAAATAAGACTCATACACTGTGATGGGCAGACCACAGTGCAAAAGGAATAACGTGAAAAATCAAATCCAATAAGCTTGCCCAGTCCCACAATGGATGTCTCTAATCAAAACATAGAAAAGACATTAGGATCAGAACTCCAAAATGTAGTTATAAGCTATGCAAATGGCAGAATTTGCAGAAAAGCAACAAAGGGCCAATAATCATATGAATGCTGTATTTGCTAGGCTAGACATAATGGATAAGAACCTGCAAGGGGTCCAAAGACAGGTAAATGATCTGAAGGAGAACAGAAAAAAAAAAAAAAAAAAAAAAAGGACCTCAATAACCAACTGTCTAAGCTCAATGAAGATATAAAGAAATGCAAGGATGAATTTCAAGAAGCATCAAAAAATCAGAAAATGACATGAAAAGGGAACATGACAGAGGGATGGAAACTATACATAGAAAAGTAGTAGAAAATGCAAACCAAATTGAACAAGCCCCAAACTCTATAGAAGCTATCAAGAATAGAGTCAGCCATGTGGTGGATAGAAACTCAGATCTGGAAGACAAAACAGAAGAAACAGTTCGAGAATCCAAAAGTTTCAATAAGTTCAAAAATTTTGGGGAAAATAACATGAGGGAACTGTGGGATACCCTTAAACATCCTAACATTTGGATCATGGAAATACCAGAAGGGGAAGAAATTCAGACCAAAGGCATGGAGAACTTAATCAACAAAATTATCGAAGAAAACTTTCCCACTCTCTCAAAAGAAAGTCCCATCAAGTTACAAGAAGCTAACAGAACTCCAAACAGACTGGACCAAAGGAGAAACTCTCCAAGACATATTGTCATTAAGACTCTAAACATTGATACCAAAGAGAAAATGCTAAAAGCAGCTAGGGAAAAACAATACATTACATTTAAAGGTAACCCCATCAGAATTACTTCAGACTTCTCAATGGAAACCTGAAACCCAGAAGGGCCTGGAATGGAACATTGCAAAGTCCAAGAACCTATGGCTTCCAACCCAAACTACTCTACCCAGCAGAAGTATCTCTCATAATAGATAGCGAAAGTAAAACTTTCCACAATAAAACTCAGCTTTACAACTATATGAACACAAAGCCAAACCTGCAGAGAGTATTTAAGGAAATTTTCCACACAGAAGAATCAATTAATCAACTCAAGTGCCCACAAGAAGCAGATTACAGTAACTGAACTCAGAGAAGGCACAAAAAACTACAGTCCAAGAAAACACCAAACCACATAAATCACCATGATATGGCAGGGATAAAATCAAACCTCACAGTCATTACCCTAAATATTAATGGCCTTAATTCACCCATCAAGAGACATAAGCTAACAGGGTGGATAAGAAAATTAGACCCCTCAATCTGTTGTCTTCAAGGAACCCTCCTCACCACTAAAGACAGACACCTCCTCAGGGTTAAAGGGTGGAAAATGATATTCCTATCAAATGGGAATAAGAAACAAGCAGGCATAGCTATACAAATATTGGATAAAATAGACTTCAAACCAAAGTAATCAAAAAAGACAAAGAAGGCCACCTCCTACTTATCAAGGGAATGATCCAACAAGAGGATATCACAATCATAAATCTTTATGCACCAAACACAGGGGCACCACAATTCATAAAACAAAACCTATTTGACAATAAAACAGAAATAACCACCAACACCATCATAGTTGGGGATTTCAATACTCCAGTATCAGCAATAGATAGATCATCCAAACAGAAACTCAACAGGGAAGTATGAGAGCTCAACAAAACCATAGAACAATTAGACCTAATAGACCTCTACAAAATATTCCACCCTAAATCCACAGAGTACACATTTTCTCAGCAGTCCATGGAACCTTCTCTAAAATAGATCATATACTGGGTCACAAAGCCTACCTTCAAGTATTAAGGAAGATTGACATAATTTTCTGCATAATATCAGGTCACAATGCTGTATTGCTAGAAATTAACAACAAAAGATGCACCAGGAATCCCATTGGCTCCTGGAAACTGAACAACACACTTTTAAACAATAAATGGGTAGTGGACAAAATAAAAAATGAAACTGTGAAATTTCTAGAAATGAATGACAATGAGAACACATCATACCAAAACTTATGGGACACAATGAAGGTGGTCCTCAGGGGAAAATTCATAGCACTAAATGCCTTTATAACAAGGACAGAGAGATCCCAAATCAATAACCTAACCATCCACCTAAAGGCACTGGAAAAGCAAGAAGAATCCAACCCAAAAGCTCCAGATGGAAAGAAATAATTAAGGTTAGAGCAGAAATTAATGAAGTGGAAACTAAGAAAACAATTAAGAAAACTGATAAAACAAAGAGCTGGTCCTTTGAAAAAATAAACAAGATTGACAAACCCCTGGCCAATTTGATCAAGTGCAAAAAAGAGATGCTTCAAATTAACAAAATTAGAAATGAAAAATGAGAGATCACAACAAACATAAGTGAAATTGGGAGAACCATCAGGACTTATTTCAAAAACCTCTACTCCACAAAACTGGATAATATGGAGGAAATGGATGAATTCCTGGACACATACCACCTACCAAAGCTAAACCCAGAGCAGGTTAATCTCCTAAACAAACCTATCAAACCAATTGAGATTGAAAAGGTAATCAAACACATTCCCAAAAAGAAGAGTCCAGGACCAGATGGCTTCTCAGCTGAATTCTATCAAATTTTCATGGAAGAATTGAAACCAATTTTTCTCAAATTGTGCCACACAATCAGAGAACAGGGAAAGCTCCCCAACTCCTTCTATGAAGCTAGTATCACCCTAATACCAAAGCCAGGCACAGACGCCACAAGAAAAGAAAACTACCGGCCTATTTCGCTGATGAACTTAGATGCAAAGATCCTGAACAAAATCCTCACAAACTGAATTCAACAACACATCAAAAGCTTTGTCCACCTTGATCAAGTAGGCTTCATCCCAGGAATGCAGAGGTGGTTCAACATACAGAAATCTGTCAATGTAATACACCATATAAATAAGCCTAAAGACAAAAACCACATGATCATTTCAATAGATTCAGAAAAAGCCTTTGACAAAATACATCACTTCATGATCAAAACATTGGAGAGAATTGGCATGGATGGTTTATATCTCAATATAATAAAGGCTATATATAAAGCTCCTAAAGCCAGCCGGGCATGGTAGCGCATGCCTTTAATCCCAGCACTCGGGAGGCAGAGGTAGGAGGAATGCTGTGAGTTCGAGGCCACCCTGAGACTACATAGTTAATTCCAGGTCAGCCTGAGCCAGACTGAGACCCTACCTTGAAAAACAACAACAACAACAACAACAAAAAGCTCCTAAAACCCAAATAATACTTAATGGAGAGAGACTGAAGGAATTCCCATTGAGATCAGGAACAAGACAGGGGTGTTGACTCTCACCTCTGCTCTTCAATATATTACTGAAAGTCCTGGCTCAAGCAATAAGACAGAGAAAGAAATAAAAGGGATACAAATTGAAAAGGAAGAAGTTAAGTTAGCTATATTCACAGATGACATGATTCTATACATAAGAGACCTGAGAGCCTCCGTCTCAAAACTCTTAAAGGTGGTTAACTCTTTCAGCAAAGTAGCAAGATACAAAATCAATGCACAAAAATCAGTAGCCTATCTATATGCAAAAGACAAAGATATAGAGAAAGAAATAAGTGACATTGTCCCATTTTCAATAGCAACAAAAAATAAAATAAAATGCCTTGGAATAGCATTAGCCAAAGATATGAAAGATCTACACAGTGAAAACATAAAAACACTCAAAAAAGAAATTGAGGAGGACTTGAGAAAATGGAAAGACCTCCTATGATCCTGGATAGGCAGAATTAACATTGTGAAAATGGCAATCTTACCAAAAGCAATATACAGATTTAATGCAGTACCAATCAAAATCCCAACATTGTTCTTCATAGAGATAGAAACAAAGATTTCAAAATTCATATGAAAAGGGCTGGAGAGATGGCTTAGTGGTTAAGCACTTGACTGTGAAGCCTAAGGACCCCATTTCGAGGCTTGAGTCCCCAGGACTCACGTTAGCCAGATGCACAAGGGGGCGCACGCATCTGGAGTTCGTTTGCAGTGGCTGGAGGCCCTGGCGCACCCATTCTCTCTCTCTATGTGCCTCTTTCTCTCTCTGTCTGTTGCTCTCAAGTAAATAAAATAAAATGAATCAATCTTAGCCAGGCATAGTGGCACATGCCATTAATCCCAGCACTCAGTAGGCAGAGGTAGGAGGATCACCATGAATCCTAGAGGATGGGTGGGGCAGGAGGGATGGTAAAGGTGGGGGTGAGGGACACAAAACTGGACCCAAATGGCAATGGTACCATAAAATTCAACATCCTAAAAGACAGACTAAACAGTTGAACCTTCATCAGGCCCCTTAGAGGGAACACTGGAATCACAAGGCCCTGGAGAGGGTATGATGAAAACTGACCTTAATCTCCTGTTTCTTTTTCTTTCTTTCTCTCTCTCCCTCTTCTCTCTCTTAATTTCATATTACTTATCTTTTTCTTCCTTCTCTTCTTGGGTGCTGACCTGTAACTCCCAGTACCAGCATGTGGCTAACATCCACAATGAGCTGTTGATCAGATAGACTTACAAGATTTCCATAAAGAAGACAGATTTCTGTCAGAGTACTTGATGACCCACCAAAGGTTAGTGGCAAGACCCTACTGATGAAGACACCATATGTGGAACATGGAGTGACCTGGCTGGAATCTGGAAGAGATTCAGTCCCCAGACAGTTATCTCATCTAGTGCCAGAAGGTGCTACATGAGTGACTGGGGAAAAATGACCAACATGTGTCCAAGAAACTCATGGTCTAAGCTATTCATCAGCATACAACCTGACATGATGCTCACACAAGTGCAATAGCCATGTGGGAATAGCCAAGTGCAAAGCCATGGTGGGAAACCAACTGCTCTTGATTTGGCTAACTGATCCGCTCAGTGGAATGGAACCCATAGCTGGAGCTGGGAATCAAGTCAGAACCATATCCAAAAATGAGCCCACTCTCCCTTATCAAGCTCCCACCAATTGTAGGCTATAAGATGGCCTACACTTATTAAATTCTCTACCTAAAAACAAAAAAACAAACAAAATAAAACAATGGTTATCCCATTTATCTGGTACTAACTTCACTCTACATTGGAGAATTTGCTTCTCTTTTTCAGATGGACACAGATCCTAAGGACAGAACCAGCCCATCACACTTCAAAATGGCCCCAACTGAAAGTAAGAGTAATTGGGGAAATGAGCAAGAGTGCTGCTTTCTTGGTGAACCTTGGTGAACCTGTTACAAGCACAAGGGTGAAGGATATAAACACAGAGAACATTCAACTCCTACCAAACTAGATATCCAGAGACATAGCGGTTCCCAAGACTCATCACTGCAGCAGACCTAAAATGAACCCAACATGGCTCAGGGAAATTTGTAGAAGGGGGGCAGAAAGAATGTTAGAGCCACACATTGGGTCATTATGCACAGAGACATTGCCTGTTACCCATAACTGATGGCTAACCCCACAATGCACGACCCATATTCCCAAAGAGGAGGGTCCCTGAAGAGGGGGGAGAATAGGGAGGATGTTAATGATGGTACCAATATGACTATATACATTGTGTACATAACTAATAAGAAAAATAAAAAAGAGAGACTAATGGAGAGAGGGAGGAGATATGAGGATTTGATGGAAAGCATAGTTATGAAGGGGAAAGTGGGGGAGGGGAGGTAAATACCATGATTTGTTGTCTGTAAGCATAGAAGTTGTATACACCCTCTGCTCATGCCATCGTTTTCCCCTGCCATCATGGAGCTTCCCCTCGAGCCTATAAGCCAAAAGATATCTCTTTTTCCCAGAAACTGCTCTTGGTTGGGTGATTTCTACCAGCAATGTGAACCATACTGCAACAGTAAAGTGGTACCAAGGAGTGGGGTTGCTGCTAGACACCTGACTGTGTGGCTTTGGCCTTTTGGAGCTGATTTTCAAGAGGAATGTGGGAGGATTTGAAACCTTGGTGTAAGAGATACCTTGCAGTGCTGTAAGTACAGCTTGATGAACTATTCTGGTCAGAGTTGAAAGACCAGAATGCAGTAAGAACTATGGACTGTGAGGTTTGGCTTATGAGGGTGAGAAAGAGCTGTGCCTGGTCTGGGCTAGCAGTTTGTGTGGGAAGCTTGCTGTTATGCCTGGGTCCTGAGAGGTTGTGCAGGGTTGCTTTGCATAGAAATGAACTGGTACGAGCAGAGGGATATGGCACAGAAAAAAAAATGAAATCATTAGGCCTAAATTGCTGCCCATTCACCTGCAAATTGTTTGAGAGATTACAACCTTTCAGACTGGGCTAGCTGACCTGCACTGGGGCAATATGAAGAATGTCAGTTCTTTTGAAGGGGCCTGAGTGCTCAAGGAGTGTCCTGTTCTTCAAAGTCTGCTTTATTTCCCCTGGATTAACAAATTGGCACCCTACCTGATATTGTGGAGTATAAGAAATGCAGGAAAGAGAGGGTCATTGAGTTTGCAACATGGTCTTTTGTTTTTGAAATGGCCATGGGCAGTGTGAAGCAGGTTTGCTGGATGCCTGCATGGAGACTCCATGGGGCCATGAGGATGAAACATGGATTGCAGTGGAGATGCCGGGACCACGAGATGGCTGCTGAGGAAAGCTGTCAGCCCCGATGACATTTTCCAGGACTGTGAGTAGCTTAGCTGGAGGGGTGGAATTGGAATGCCAGAGACTTGTTGCTGGTTAGAATTATGGGACTTGGAGATTTGTCACTGGCTAGAATTGTTGGACTTGAAGCTACAGTTTGATGTTTGCCCTGGTTGTTTTAAATCTTGTATTGGTTGAATATTTCTTGGCTATACCCAATGCTATCTTTTGCAGTGTGAATGTTTATTCTGTGCCATTATGGGGCTTTTTTTTTTTTTTGAGGTTATTTTTTTGGTATTATGGCTCAGTTAAAAGATCTTGGACTATGGGGATGTACGAACATCATTGGGATTGATAAAAAAAAAGACTATGGGGACTTTTAAAGTTGGACTGAATGCATGGCATTTAAAATCATATATGTTCATCAGTTTATGAGGGCCAGGGGCGGAATGTGGTGGTCTGATTCAGGTGTCCCCCATAAACTTAGGTGTTCTGAATGCTGGGTTCCCAGCTGATGGATATTTGGGAATTAACGCCTCCTGGAGGGAGTGTATTGTTGGGGGTGGGCTTATGGGTGTTATAGCCAGTTTCCCCATGCCAATGTTTGGCACACTCTCCTGTTGCTATTGTCCACCTTATGTTGGCCAGGGGGTGATGTCCACCTCTGCTCATGCCATCGTTTCCCCCTGCCATCATGAAGCTTCCGCTTGAGCCTGTAAGCCAAAATAAATCTTTTTCTCAGAAGCTATTGGTCGGGTGATTTCTACCAGCAATGTGAACCAGACTGCAACAGGAGGTATCACCATACCTGATCTAAAGGTATATTACAAAGCCATAGTAATGAAAGCAGCATGATACTGGAAAAAGAACAGAAACATAGACCAATGGAACAGAATTGAAGACTCAGACCTTAGGTCAAGTAACTACACCTACTTCATCTTTGACAAAGGTGCAAATAATGTAGACTGGAGAAAAAGCATCATTAACAAATGGTGTTGGACAAATTGGATGACCATATATAGAAAATTGAAACTAGACCCATTCATCTCTCCACACACAAAAATGAAGTCCAAATGGATTAAAGACCTCAATATAAGACCTGGAACTCTTCTTCTACTGGAAGAAAAAACAGGAGGCACTCTATACAATATAAGAATGGGGAAAGGCTTCCTGAACAAAACCCCAGTAGCCCAGGAAATTAAACAAGCACTCAACCAATGTGATATCATGAAGCTAAAAAGCTTTTGCACAGACAAACATACCGTAAGCAGAGCCAATAGATTACCCACTGAATGGGAGACAATCTTTGCCAACTAGACAAAAGCCTAATATTTAGAATCTTCAAAGAACTCCAAAAACTAAACAACAAAAAATAAAATAATCCACTCCAAAAGCAGGGCAGAGAACTGAATATGGAGTTCTCAGAGGAAGAATTACAAATGGATAACACTCACTTAAGAAAATGTTCAACATCCCAACCATTAATGAAATGCAAATTAAAACAACTATGAGATTCTACCTTACCCCAGTAAGGATAGCAAACATTTAAAAATTCAAATGAAAGCTGGTATGCTGGTGCATGCCTTTAATGCCAGCACTTGGGAGGCAGAGGTAGGAGGATCACTGTGAGTTCAAGGCCACCCTAAGACTACATAGTTAATCCCAGGTCAGCCTGAGCCAGAGTGAGACCCTACCTCAAAAAAACAAAAAGAGGCTGGGAGTGGTGGAGCACACCTTTAATCCCAGCACTCAGGAGGCAGAGGTAGGAGGATCACCATGAGTTCAAGGCCACCCTGAGACTCCATAGTGAATTCCAGGTCAGCCTGGGTTAGAGTGAGACCCTACCTTGAAAAGAAAAAGAAAAAGAAAAAAATTCAAATGAACCCAGGCATGGTGGCACACACCTTTAATCCCAACACTTGGGAGGCAGAGGTAGCAGGATTGGCAAGAGTTCGAGGTCACCCTGAGACTACATAGTGAATTCCAGGTCAGCCTGGACTGGAGCAAAACCCTACCTCAAAAAAAAAAAAAAAAAAATCAAATGAAAATAAATGTTGGTGAGGATGTTGAAAAATAGGAACCCTCATTCACTGTTGGTGGGAATGTAAACTGGAACAGCCACTATGGAAAGCAATATGGAGACTCTGGAAAAGGATGAATAAAGAGTTACCAACAGACCCTGTTATTCCATTACTGGGCATTTACCCTAAAAGCTCCACATCTCAGTTCAGAGATATTTTTTCAATCATGTTTATAGCTGCTCAATGCATAATAGCTAAAAACTGGAATCAGCCCAGGTGCCCATCATTGGATGAATGGATAAGCAAGATGTGGTATATCTACACAATGGAATTCTACTCAGCAGTAAGAAAAGATGACAATAAAATTTATAGAAAAATGGTCAAACTTAGAACAGATCATATTTAGCGAACTCACACAATCACAGAAAGACAATCATCACATGATCTCACTCATCTGTGGTTCCTAACCTGGATCAGCCCAAGTTGCTGACATACCTGATAGGCATATCGAGGCCTGGAATTCAATAGGGAGGGTAGGGCTTTGGGGAAGGGAAGGGTGGGGAGAAACAAAAGTGAACCCAGATTGAGCTGGTACCATAGAAACCTATATCCTGGAACCCTCAACAGGACCTTACGGGAAGTACCTGAATCCAAGGGCCCTGGAAAGGGTGTGATGAAACCTAACCTTAAATTTCTCCTGTTTCTCTCTCTCTCTTTCTTTCTTTTTTCTTTTCCCTTAGCACTGGCCTGTAACTCCCAGTACTAGGATGCAGTTTAACATCCCCAATGTGCTATTGATCAGAGAGACCTATAAGGACTCCCAAAACAAGACAGGCTTCTGTCTGAGTACTTGGTTATGCACCAGAGGTTAATGTAAGACCATACTGCTGAAGACACCATACACTGTCGACATGGAGAGACCTGGCTGAAATCCAGAAGAGAGCCAGTCCCCAGACAGTTGTCCCATCTAGTACTGGAAGGTGCTACATGAGCTACTGGGGGAAAGTGGCAAATAATGTGTCTGAGCAACTCGAGGTCTAAGCTACTCAGAAGCAAACAACCTAACATTATGTTCACACAAGTGCAATAGTGGCACACAGCCATGGTGGGTAACCAACTGCTCTTGGATTGGCTAACAGAACCTGATATCAGCACAAGGGTGAAGGAGATAGACACTGAGGACACTCAACACCTACCATAAACCAGAGATCCTGTGGCTCCTAAGAGCCCATACTGAAGAAGACTTAAAACATACCCAACTTGGCTCAGGGAATTTTGCAGAAAAGGGGCAAAAAGATTGTTAGAGCCACAAGTTGGGACATTATTCACAGAAACATTGCCTCTTCCCCATAACTGACTGCTGCCCCCACAATTCATGACCCATAATCCCCATGGGGGTGACCTATATCCCCAAAGAGAAGGTCCCCTTTGGAAAAGGGCAGGGATGAGGGAAATGATGGTACCAACATGCTTTGTCTAAATGCTAAGTATGTCCATAACTAATAAAAATAAATAAATAAAAACTGTTTTAGTGCCAGGGATGGAATACCTTCCAGTGAGTTGTTGGCCAAAGAGGCCCCTGGCACCCCCAAAACATTACAGGCCATTGCCCAGGCCCTTGGTTTCCCACCAAGAATAGATGGTAAGACCATATTGCTGAAGACGCCACATACTTGGGCTGCAAGGTCACTGAGAAATCCTGCTGGAGCTGAGCTGAAAACCTCCTCCATGTAGACCAGCTGACAGAAAGCTATAAAAAGCCATTCTGTATGCAGTTCAATGGGAGAGAGAGAAAACACCAGTGAAGATACTCAACAGTGGACACTGCAAGCCTTATATTTTTCCAGCTAGGTCAAACAAGCGAATGGGTGCAATAGTGGCACGTCTGTTATGAGGGAAACCACCTGCTCTCTAATTGGACTGGAGGCCTGCTCCATGGGAGGGAACACAACCCTGATACTGAAAACCTACAACAGGGGTAGTCATGAGCCCTAGGGGTGTAATGTCTGCTGGTGTCTGGCTAAATGTATACACTATGCTCACCAAAGTGCCTAGTAAGCACTTCTCTTAATGTTCTTCATCTTAATGTTATTAATGATGCTCTCACTTTTGGTTAGAGAAGTTTGTTTTTTTCAGATGGCAGTGACCTTAGGATGACTCAGAAGGCACCATGGTGCTGAGAGAACGTGACAGAAGAGTGCTTGGCACTGAAATATCTCTATCACACCTTCCAAGGCTCAAGGTCCATTATGGAAGAGGTGGCGGAAAGAATGTAAGAGCCAGAGGAAGGGTAGGACTCCTTACAACATGTTCCTCCAGACACCAAATGGCCTGGATATCCATGACCTCACAGTGCCTGACACTACCTACACAAGACCATCACAAGAGGAGGAAAAGATCATAACATCAAAATAAAAGAGAGACTGATTGAGAGGGGGAGGGGATATGATGGAAAGTGGAGTTTCAAAGGGGATAGTGGAGGGAGGAAATTACCATGGGATATTGTTTATAAAAATAGCAGTGATAAGTTTGGGCTGGAGAGATGGCTTAGCGGTTAAGCGCTTGCCTGTGAAGCCTAAGGACCCCAGTTTGAGGCTTGATTCCCCAGGACCCATGTTAGCCAGATGCACAAGTGTGCGCTCACGTCTGGAGTTCGTTTGCAGTGGCTGGAGACCCTGATGCGCCCATTCTCTCTCTCTCTCTCTCTCTCTCTCTCTCTCTCGCTCTGCCTCTTTCTCTGTCTGTCGCTCTCAAATAAATAAATAAAAAATAAACAAAAAAAATTTTTAAAAAATAAATTTAAGGTGCTAGAGGGATGGCTTAGTGGTTAAGGCATTTGCCTGCAAAGCCAAAGGACCCAGGTTAGATTCCCTAGGACCCACATAAGCCAGATGCACAAGGTGGTGCATGCGTCTGGAGTTCGTTTTCAGTGGCTGGAGGCCCTGGCATGCGCATTCTCTCTCTCTCTCTGTCTCTGTCTCTCTTTCTCTGTCAAATAAATAAACAATTTTTAAAAATTAATTAATTAATTAATTAAAAATAACCCTTTAGAAAGGAAGTTAAGCCAATCTTGAAGGGTGGACATATATAATCTGGTTAGGAAACAGATCTAGTCAAATAATGGCACAAAACTTAAAGTCATTTTGTGTAACATCTAAGTTGATTCACCCTGTGACAGTGTAGGCCATATCTGAATCATAGTTAGACACATCTCATCTTTTAAATATCTAATAGCTGTAAGTACAGACAGAAAACAGTATTTTTATTAACTAATCTAAATCAATTAATTTAATTTAGAAACTGTCAGGAAAAGACAAGTAAGACAGCCCCAAATCTTGCCACCTGTGTTTGAAAACATCTAGATAATGTGTGAGTATCAATTACCCAGGGAAGGTTGGAAACAGAACTGCAGAGTTTGAAATAATTTTTCTCACATGAACATCATTGTTTGAGCATGGGGCTGTACCCTGTAGTAGGGAATATATGTTAAGAGTAAATTCACTTATGTGCAACAAACTTGAGATAACAGAAATGAATTACTTAAACAAAATCTTGATTAAAACTACTTGTACATTAAAGAGTAGAATCTGGTCATTGCTGAACTAAAACATATGAGCTCTAATACAACCCTTGACAAAATTGTTTTGAAAACTAAAACCCTGTTGGACACCAATGCTTGATCTTGGATAGCAATTAATTTGATGTACATTAGAAATTTTTAACACAAAGCAATTTTATGTCTCATCCATGACTTAAAATTGAAAAGGCTTAGGCAAGCTATCCCAACATGTTTTACCTAATAGGAGGACAAAAATCACAATGACTGAAATTAAATCATTTAAAGTTTAATGATGATCACTTGATCAAATTAGCATAAACAAAACAGGAGCTATTTTTAAAATCCCAATGTTCTTAGGTATGAGTGAGAATCTTATCTTAGGAAATTAAACACTAATACAGAACCTTTACCTTAAGACTCAGTTTCCCAATAGTTAAAGCCTTGGCAAATAGAGAAACAAAATTAACTTGGCTGAGTACCTTAAAGCTAGTTTTTATATCCCTTAAACCATAAACAAATTAACATTAGTAGAGACCTTAGCCCTGACATTTTGAGGCTTGTATCATTTTAGTCTATGAGGCCTCTATCTAGGGTTAGAGAGTTAGTAGTTACTGAGCCAGAAACTGTAACTGGAGTGATCAGGCCCAACTGGCAGTCAGTAGCCAGCTCAGATGGTCACAGAGGTAAAGAATAGCTGTACTTTAGCTACTTTTATCTATCTTTGTTTTGAGAGAAAGGTCAGGTTGGGGATTTACATAATTAAAATTGTCTTGCGGTGGCCTGGTTTTTATATTTTAAAGGATATTGTGATGAGTTGAGTCTCTCTCTCTCTCTCTCCCTGAGAAAATTAGTTTCTTTTTTGTGATCTTCAGGGTCTAATTTTTCCAGTGCTTTAGCAGACTGCGAGGGGAGTCCCTTGTGGAACTTTGGAGGTAGCTGTTTCCATCTGCAGAGCAACAGAGATAAATATGAGCCTAGCTACTCTATCTAGATGCCTCTAGCAGAACCTCAGCCATCCCATGAAGAGATACCTGTCTTATGAAAAGATATCTCCTGTACCCATTCCCATGGCCAGAGAATAAGGACTGAGAGTCTACTTGTGTGGGGCTGCCAGACACCAATGTGACTCGTGAATTTCCTCACCTTGGGGTCCACAGTCTTGAGTTTCTACTGTCATTAATGGGACCATAAAACTTGTCCTGGGAAGCCTGGGGTCTACCAGCTAAAGTGCTCTTACCAATAGGAAACAAAACTTGAGCCTCCTAAGATATTCTATTTGTAACCTTGGCTTTTGTTTATGCCTGTTTTCACTGCCAAAAAACAGATGGTTAAAAAGTTTGTCTGGTGATGAGGCAGTCTGCCCAGTGTAACCTTGGAGTGTCCTCCATTTGCTTCTTAGGGCTTACAGATTTGAGTCTTTACTAATGGGCCCTTACACCTGTCCCCATAATCAGAAAAGAGGCCCTCAAAAAGTCTGTCTGCATAGGATCTCTTTAGACATACATTTTGGTTTTGAGCACATTCCTGTCTGAAGCAATATTGACAACATGAAACCTTGAGAGTAACCAAACTATTATGTAAAAACTTTTGTAAATCTGTAAATAACTATATGTGATATAGGAATCTATAGGTGAAACTTTTTTAAAATTAGGAGCAGACCAGAAAATGCCAAATGACTGTAACCTTTGTCAAGGATCTCTAACCACTAAGCAATGTATTTCATCTTAATTCATCATCTTTAACATAGAAGCCTATATGTAGAACATCCTCCCACTTTTTTAAAATTAAAAACAAAGCAAGAAATATGAAGCTTTTATAGCTATTGGCAAGTGCTTCCAACCATTGAGCCAGCTGTTTAGCTGTCAAAATTGATAAAATATTTGGCTTAGTTTACCTATTTGATCAAAGGATCTTATCTGACCTTTTTTCCTTCTGTGACTTTATGTAATCAGAGGCAAGAAAAAAGTATAAATTGGCACTTCCCTTGTGCTGCTTTCCCTTGTTCTCATCATTTACTGGAGAGCCAGTCTGGTCTATGAGAAGTCATTGGGAAACAGGTATTGATTTAAAATTTGCTTGGTCCTGAGACAGGGGAACAAATTATGGCCTGTTTATATAAAATTTTAGCTGACTGTAAGGCTTGTTTGACTTTAGTAACTTTGAACCAGAGAAAAAATTACATCTTAAACATGTTTTAGCCTGAAGCAGTATTGATCAAAAAAAGACAAAAACCAAAACAAAAAACACTTGAAACAAATATAATGTCAGCAAAAGCTTCAGGATGTAAGCATTTCCTAGCTAAAATCTGCTGGACTGTTTGGATTAAGGAAGCCATACTGTAACTTATTACACATAATAAAGTAACCAAAAGGTGTCTGCAAATAACATCTTATTCGTTAAAAGCCTAAACAAAAGAGAAAATATCAGGTACAATTACTACTGAGTTGTTTCTAACCATTAAGCCATCCAGAAAGCATCAAATCAAAATTATGTACTTGGACTGGGGAGATTGCTTAGCGGTTAAGGTGCTTTCCTGTGAAGCCTAAGGACTCTCATATATTCAGGTCTTAAAGCCTTTGAGAGGCTCACTAGCACTGCATTTGGCTTTCTGTCAATTTTTCCCTTAGGCAATCCTGCCCTACACAAATCTTGCCACATCTGTCTTCCAGTGATCCAAACAGACCCCTTTGTCTGTTTGGTTATCCTCTCATTTCTAGATTGCCTTTGCACTTTACAAATTTGATCTATCGCCTTTGTCTTATGTTCTTCATCCTCGCTGTCTGACTCCTCCCACAGGTTCAAAGTTTTTTGATTCCATGAAGGGTTTTTTAACACTGATCTAATTTGCAATTTGTTTACCTTTCCGCTGCCAGCCCTAAGAGACAGACGGTAAGCCAGCACCTCTAGTACCATCATCTCTTTTATCTAATTTACCTCTCAAATCAGAGCCCAATATAAAGATACTAGCAATCTGTCCTTTTCTCATTGTAATTCCTCTTTTAGGCAAACAAGTTCTCTCTGTGCAGCTATCTCTGCTTTAGCTATATGCCATATTACCCATAACAATGGCCAGGCTACCTATGCAGGTGCTTGCTGACATTCTAGACTCTTATGTGCCACATTCAAAGACTTCAACACATTCTCTAATCCTTCAGCTGATTTCAAGGCATCCCTGTACTCCCACAGCAGACCCCACTCATCAAGCATGTGTGTCACTCCACATGGAAAGCAGCTACCCTGAGATTCCTCCACAGTCTTCCTCCTGATAATGCAGCCTTAGTTACATGTCTTTCTACCCACAGCAAGATACATACAACCACCACTACTGTCAAAAGGAACATCAACTCCCACCACATAGGGAGGGATGGCCATGTCAGGATTTCCCCCACAAATGCTCCACCCTCAGCCTCAGTTGCATGCCTTGTTACCCATAGCCAGGACCATGCAATTGCTCCTCCCAAACTCATCTTTTGTTTTGCTATATACCACATTGTGTGTCCAGTGTCGTGGGAAGAACTTTTCCTTTGGCAAGACATGGACACCTTCCCCCCACCCCACAGATAGGATACAGATGACAGACCAAAGGACGACTACACCAAAATGAGGTTGGTGAACTAATGAGTTTATTGGAGAACCAATGAGTTACTTGCAGAGCAGGGTGAGGGGTTTCTTACAGGAGCATGGGTGACTCAAGGGCAGCTGTATCACCACAAAATTCTACCCTGTTGATATGAGATCAACTGGGGCAATGTGACAATGACAAAAACAAGGACCAACCTCAACATCAATAGATTGTTCTTTATTAGAACAATGGAGGGCAGCAGCCTCTCCTCCGGGTTGGAGGCTGTGCTCCAGGCACAGCCGGGCTTAGGCTTCTATGGGGTTAAGGGTAGAGAAAAAAGGAACAATCAGGAATGGGGGGGGGGGGTAAAAAGGAACAAGGTCGTTCTGGCTGGTCGGCTTGTTTATCTTTGTGGTCAGATCTGTTTTCTTTATGGGTTTCTATGTGACAGATGTTCTTATCAGATAATGTATTTATGACATAGGGACTTTCTGGGTGGCTTTTGTTCTGAGCGTTCACCAAGGTCAGTTTGGTCATTTCATGACACATTAATCCTTCACTCATTCCAGACCCTGAGTGCAAGTAAAAGGATGGGGGTCATAGATTCAGGTCTCTGGCTACTTCCTGCTGTTTTGGGGGCAATGACAGTGGTTTAAAGTTTGTCTCTAGATACAGAACAGGCAGAGGTGTCTGTTAAGTTGGTGACATCCAATTTCCTGATGTCCTGCCTTATTGTTAGTCCTGCAAGAGGGGTGGGATATACTGAAAGGGACAGGAAGTTAGAAGTTTATTATTAAAGGCCTGATTCTTGGTATGCTGTTGGCAAGTGGTAACCAATTGTTTGATAAACTTAAGAAGCCAATTGATTGTTAAGGGTCCAATCAGTAGTCCTAAGAGTAAAATGACTAGAGGACCAGCAAGACCCATAAGCAGGGTAGTTAACCAGGGGTTCTAATCCAGTGGAACCAAGAATTGTTGGCTTCAAATGAATCCCATTCCTACCATAAACTGTGTCTGCTTTGGTGGTGCATCCCAGTAACATGAAGCTTACTGCAACAGCAAGCATATCCAACTGCCCACTTCCAGTAGGTGAGGTTTTTGATTGTGATGACCAGGCAATGTCAATGTGAGCCCTTACAACCTGCAGAGGGAGCTTTAAGGTGATGAGATCTCATGTTTGATTTGGGCCTCCTGCATATGTGGCTATGGTGGCACACTTCCAGTCAGCCCAGTTGTTCATAGTATCTGTCTTAAGGCACATGTAGAAGTCATCATCTAGGATCTTGTAGTCATCATCTCCCTCCAGGTCTTGTACAAAGATCTCAACTGCCTTGTGGGAAAAGAGATGAAGAAAAAGATCAAATAAATCTATCTGAAAAGTAACCTTTTCATCATGTGAGGATGTCCAAGCCTGATTGGAGAGGATTTTCCCCAATGAGCTTAAAGAGGTACATTGGAGGGGAGAAGCATGGATCTGTCCCCAGTACTGGGCAGGAAACAGGTTAGTAGGATGGTAGGGCAGAAGTGGGCCTGTTGTAGGCCATGGTCTTTGAGAAGGGTTGAAATAAGTGGCATTATTATTGGGAAGTACAGCCAGAGTAAGATAATTAAGAGACCATTTTAGCCAGGCATGGTGGTACATGCCTTTAATCCCAGCACTGGGGAAGCAGAGGTGGGAGGATTGCCATGAGTTCGAGGCCAGCCTGAGACTACATAGTGAAGTCCAGGTCAGCCTGAGCTAGAGCGAGACCCTACCTCAAAAAAAAAAAAAAAAAAAAAAAAAAAAAAAAAAAAAACCAGCTTTTTCTATATGTGACCAATCTTCAGGAATTATGGTAATCAATCCCAGCATGAGGAAGAGTAGCACAGAGAATACTTCCTGTTAAGAGGAACGGGTCACAGCCATCCCTTAGGAGGAAAGAAGGACATAAAGGACAATGGTAAAGAACTTTATGTATTTGTTCTGGTGTGAAGGGTATGAAGGTTCCTTGTATCCAGAGTCCTTCTATGGAGTCCACAAGTCAAACATGGAGATTGGCTGGGGCATCAGTCCTCCTGTATGTGAGTCAGGAACAGATGAACTTGTGGGAGAGTGAGTGCTATCTGACAGGTCTTTATCAGAGTGGTCCTGTTCAGGTATAGAGGTTTGGTGATCCTCAAAGATATTGGGCCTATAGGTGTCACCTGGAAAGAAGATGAAGGAACCCTTTTTAGATGGGAGAGATGAGCCCCGGATGGGGAGACCTGGTGTTTGGCAGCAGTGGGGGTTATCAAGATGATCTTGTGGGGTTCCTTCCATTTTGTGGACAGGGATTGGTGGGCAAGGTCAGAGATATAGACCATATCACCTATTGGTAGGTTAGAAAGAGGAGCATAAGGATGGGGGAAGAGGAGGGTAGTGTTAATGTGTTTCCAAAGTTCTGTCCTGAGGAATGGGAGGAGAATATTAGATAAGGAAGGAGAAAGCAAAAGGATCTTAGGAGAGAGTCTGGGAAGGACCATGGGTCTCCCATACATGAATTCAAAGGAACTGGGCCAGAGAGGGTATTTTTGGCATGGTCCTTAGTTTAAGCAATGCTATGAGTAAAAGTTTAATTCAATCTCATTTTAATTCTAGGATGAGTTTTGTAAGGATTTCTTTGATGATGCAATTTGCCCTTTCAACTTTTTCAGAGGGTTGGGGTGATAGGACATGTGGAATTTCCAAGGAATTTGTAAGTACTTAGCAATATTTTTGGAAATAGAAGATATAAATGCTAGGCCATTGTCTGATTGTAGTGTGGAGGGCAGGACAAATCAAGGGATGAGTTCTGTAATTATTGCCTGGACTACAGTGGAAACTCTTTTATTAGTGGTGGGAAAGGCTTCAATTCACTCTGAAAGAACCAAAATATATTTGTATCTTTTGACAGGGGGCATGTGGGTAAAGTCTATTTGCCAACCATGGCTGGTAAGAGGCCCCACATCTGGTTGGTGGGGAATGTTGATGTTGGGGTGTGTTCTCTGAAAGATGTCACACAAATCTATTAGGACCTTAAGGGGCTGTTTATCTGAAGATTGGAGGGAGGTATAGAAAAGAGAATAGAGTCTGATAAGATGGATGTGATAGGGATACATATGAAAGCATCTCCTACAGCCGGGCGTGGTGGCGCACGCCTTTAATCCCAGCACTCAGGAGGCAGAGGTAGGAGGATCGCCGTGAGTTCGAGGCCACCCTGAGACTCCATAGTGAATTCCAGGTCAGCCTGGGCTAGAGTGAGACCCTACCTCAAAAAACCAAAAAAAAAAAAAAAAAAAAAAAAAAGAAAGAAAGCATCTCCTGAGTAAGAAAAGTAGAAATAGATGGTGCCTCATAGACTAGGAAGGAAGGAGAGAGTGAGCAAAGGTCCAAATATGTTGATTTATTTCATGGGCCAGTGTATCAGCATGGCTATT
The DNA here is from genome assembly GCA_036346955.1 of Dipus sagitta. Lineage (NCBI taxonomy): Eukaryota > Metazoa > Chordata > Mammalia > Rodentia > Dipodidae > Dipus > Dipus sagitta. The sequence continues at coordinate 219,141,104 of CM070770.1, forward strand.
TCAGAGGGAGATGTATTATTTGTCCTTTTGGTGGCTGTGGCAATGAATAATTGCTGCCTTAGAGGGGAGAAGGACAGCATCTAGAAGATCCTGTATCAGAGAAGTGTTGATAGTTGAGGTTCCCTTTTGGGTGAGGAAGCCTCTCTCCCTCCAAATTAGAATATTAGAGTCGATGATATTTTAAGTATATTTTGAATCCATGTAAATGTTAACAGAGAGATCTCTAGCCAGTATTAAAGCCCAAGTAAGAGCTGTTAGTTCAGCCTATTGGAAAGTAGTACCTGGGGTCAAGGGTTTAACTTCAATAAGGAAGAATGACTTGGGAAAATTGGGGTGGACCCTGAATGATGGTGTAACCTGAGGTGTAATCAGGTGGTTTCAGGGCGCTATTGTCTATAAACCAGTCTGGAGTTTTGGGTTCAGGGAGAGGATAATCAGTGATGTGTGTAAAGGGGGTGAGGGAGAGATATAATATCTTGGCACATGAGTGTAGGGGAGCTTGGGACATGGTGGTGGTAGAGGTAGGGAGTAGGGTAGCATGATTGAAGGTTGAGCAAGACTGGAGGGACAGGTTAGGGTCGAAGAAACATGCATGTAGAATCTGAAGTCAAGAAGTTTGGGAGCCTGGGGGGGGGGAGCCAAAAAAAAAAAAACAGCAAAATACACACTTTTACTAAAAAGTGAGGTGAAACAGCAGTGGAGAAGTAGGGAAAGATCCAGAGCATCCAGAGCCCACACAGGCTGGCAGAAGCTGTTCCAGCAGGGCGGGTCCACAAGCCAGACCTCGGGAGTGGTGCGCTAGCCAGGCACCAGGCTTAGCTTGAGCTGCACGAAAATCCAGGCGAGGGGATTTTCCACTCACACTGGAGCTCTCCGCAAACTCAAGAAATGTGAAGGGAGAACAGCAGTGAACAACGGAAGAGCAGATCACAAGGTAGAAGAACACGTGGAACAGCGGGTGAACTAGAGCAGCATCGGCTCCCTCCCCCTCCCCCACTGCCAGTGCCCAGCTCCAGCGAACAGAGCAGCAGTCCAGGGACCCGGAAATGCCTACTCGAACTGACAGAGCACCAAAGAGGGACCCAATCAAGAGTGCAGCTGAGACCAATATCATCCCAAAAGGTAACTGGGATTACACCAGATCAGTACCCGCCTAATAAACCAGGTATATAGGCCTGAACAAGAAGTGCTAATTGCACCTTCCATATCAGGATAAATTATATGTTAAATTGGATGGATGGTTGGATTTGCCATTCTTAAATAAGCTGTATTTTGGGCTTGTTATTTGTTGCTTCTTGAATTATAGTGGCTTTGTTTCCTCTTCTGTTATACATTAGGGAAGGGTCACACCTGGTCACAAGCTGACTTGGAACCCTCTACAGACCAGAAATCTTAACCTCCTTGTTGTCAGGGTTAAGGGAGTGGGTGAGGCGCCACACAGCCTAAGGGACAGACAGAGGATCTAGTTGGCATAATACCTACTCTAGTATAAATATTCTGTGCTGTTTTTCATTGAAAGTATACATTGTTTAGTTAACTTTTAGAATGTGCCTGTATTTTGTTCCACTTATCCTACTTGAATACTGTCATAGCAGGCAAACCCAACACCTAAGTTCACTTTTGTAGATACTCTGAGAGTCTTGAGAGCCACACCTAGCGCCTTAAGCTCCTATCCTGAAGATATATAACATCAGATTGATTGATACATCTCATAATACCCAGCTGACTGGAAAATCCAATCATTAAATAATCCAAGATGCAAATATATATACATTATAACACAAGAAACACCAAAAATCAAGACAATGTAAATCCATCAGAAAGTATTAATGCATCAGAAATGACCTCCAGTGAGAACAAGTTAGAGGAAATGCCTGAGAAAGGTTTCAAAAGAATGATTATAAATATGTTCAAAGAACTTAAGCTGGGCGTGGTGGTGCACGCCTTTAATCCCAGCACTCGAGAGGCAGAGGTAGGAGGATTGCTGTGAGTTCAAGGCCACCCTGAGACTACATAGTGAATTCCAGGTCAGCCTGGGCTAGAGTGAGACCCTACCTTGAAAAACCAAAAAAATAAAAAAATAATAAATAAATAAATAAATATGTTCAAAGAACTCAAAGAAGAAGTCAAAGGAAGCAAAGAACACACAGGACGCCAATTTAATGAAATAAAGAGGTCAATACTAGACATAAATAAGGAAATAGAAATAATAAAGAAAAACCACTTAGAGTTACTAGCAAAAAAGAACACAGTCAACGAAATAAAAAACTCTGTAGAAAATCTCAACAGTAGAGTGGATGAAGGAGAGGACAGAATTTCTAAGTTACAAGGCCAGGTGGCAGATCTAATACAGTCCAACAAAGAGAAAGACAAACTAAAAGAAAAGTATGAGTGGGAATTTCAAGATATTCAGGACACTATGAAAAGATCAAACATAAGAATTCAGGGCATAGTAGAAGGAGAAGAACTTCACTCCAAAGTCATAGTTGGTGTGTTCAACAAAATCATAGAAGAAAACTTCCCCCAAATTGGGAAAGAGGTGCCAATGCAGATACAGGAATCCTTTAGAACACCAGCCAGACAAAACCTGGGAAGAACCTCTCTTTGCCATATTATAATCAAACTACGAAACATACAAATCAAAGAAAAAATATTGAAAGCAGTCAGAGAGAAAAATCAAGTTAGCTACAAAGGCAAGCCTATCAGGGTTGCAGCAGATTACTCAACACAAACGTGAAAAGCCAGAAGGGCGTGGAGTGATGTATTACAAGTTCTGAAAGATAACAACTGTCAACCAAGGTTACTTTATCCTGCAAAGCTATCCATTCAAATAGGCAGAGAAATAAGCACATTCCACAACAAAAGCAGGCTAAAGGAGTATTTGAAGACAAAACCAGCTCTACAGAAAATACTTCCATGCTGAAGAAAAACAAAAGCACACATATAAAGAACCGGAAAAAAACAAACAATACTCAAATACTAGTTAACACAAAAGAGCAAAGGTAAAACTGGAAGAACTACAAAAAAAAAAAAAAATGGCAAAAATGAATACACACTTTTCAATAATATCTCTTAATTTCCACGGCCTCAATGCTCCAACCAAAAGACATAGGTTTGCAGACTGGGTTAAAAAGCAGGATCCTTCAATTAGTTGCCTCCAAGAAACCCACCTTTCTACAAAGGGTGGACACTATCTTAGGGTGAAAGGTTGGGAAATGGTATTTCAAGACAATGGACCTGGAAAACAAACAGGGCTTGCTATCCTAATATCTGACAAGGTAGGCTTCAGTCCAACATTAGTTAAGAAAGATAAGGAAGGTCACTTTATATTGATTAAAGGCACCCTCCAACAGGAGGACATTACAATCCTAAACACATATGCACCTAACATGGGGGCCCCCAAATTCATCAAACAAATGCTATTAGAACTAAGGTCACAGATAACACCAAACATAGTGGTAGTGGGTGACTTCAACACCCAACTCACATCAATTGACATGTCATCCAAGAAAAAAATAAACAAAGAGGCATCTGGACTAAATGAGGTCATAGAAGGAATGGACCTAACAGATATATACAGGACATTTCATGCAAATGCTGCAGAATATACATTCTTTTCAGAAGCACATGGAACATTCCCTAAAATGGACCATATATTAGGACACAAAACAAATCTTAACATATACAGGAAAATTGAAATAATTCCTTGCACTCTATCTGACTACAATGGAATCAAACTACAAATCAATAGCAAGAAAAGCTATAGAGCATACACAAAATCATGGAAACTAAACAATACATGAATGGGTCAATGAAGAAATCAAGAAGGAAATCAAAAAATTCAGAGACTCAAATGATAATGAGAACACAACATACCAAAATCTCTGGGACACAATGAAAGCAGTTCTAAGAGGTAATTTTATTTTATTTTTTCTTAATTTTTATTAATATTTTCCATGATTATAAAAAATACCCCATGGTGTTACCCTCCCTCCCCCCACTTTCCCCTTTGAAATTCCATTCTCCATCATATCCCCTCCCCATCTCAATCAGTCTCTCTTTCACTGTGATGTCGTGATCTTTTCCTCCTCTTATGATGGTCTTGTGAGGTAGTGTCAGGCACTATGAGGTCATGGATATCCAGGCCATTTTATGTCTGGAGGGAGCATGTTGTAAGGAGTCCTACCGTTCCTTTGGCTCTTACATTCTTTCTGCCACCTCTTCCACATTAGACCCTGAGCCTTGGAAGGTGTGATCGAGATGTTACTCAGTATTTCAGTCACTTCTTTCCAGCACCATGATACCTTCTGAGTCATCCCAAGGTCACTGCCATCTGAAAAAATAAGACTCTCTACCCAAAGTGAGAGTAGCATTAATATAAGGGGATGAACATTAAGAGAAGTGCTTACTGGGCAGTTTGATAAGCATAGTATATACATTTTTCCAGACATCAGCAGATGTTACACCCCTAGGGCTCACGACTACCCCTGTTTTAGGTTTTCAGTATCAGGGTTGTATTCCCCCCATGGAGTGGGCCTCCAGTCCAGTTGGAGGGCAGTTGGTTTCCACCATGACAGAAGTGCCATTATTGCACCCGTTGGCTCATTTGGCCTGGCTGGCTAATTATAAGGCTTGCAGTGTCCACTTTTGAGTATCTTCACTGGTGATATCTCTCTCCCATTGAACTAAATACAGCATGGCTTCTTCCAGCTTTCTCTCAGCTGGTCTACATGGAGGAGGCTATCAGCTCAGTCCCAGCAAGATTTCTCAGTGGCCTTGCCACCCAAGTATGCGGAGTCTTCAGCAATAGGGTCTTACCATCTATTCCTGGTGGGAAACCAAGGGCCTCGGCAATGGCCTATAATGTTTTGGGAGCATCAGGGACCTCCCTGGCCAACAACACACTGGAGGTATACCATCCCTGGCACTGAAAATTTTCTAACAATGATCTATGGCTCCTGAGTGTTCCATTCTCCAAAACTGGAGGATTCCATATGATTTATTTGCATCCTCTTAGATTTTGATTAGCCCTCCCTCCACCTTTCCTTTACTCAATCTCTTCCCCTGACCTCACTTTGGGCCTTTTCACCCCCATTAATCTATTCTTCTACTTACATATATACAATACCAACCTATTAAGTACCCTCCTCCCTTCCTTTCTCTTCCCTTTATATCTCCTTTTTAACTTACTGTTGGGAGCTATAAGCCAAACCTCCGCCATGTTGACAGAAACCGTCATGTCGAGAGTTAAGTTTCTGTTTCCTGGTTCTTGAATCGCTTACTGAAAATCGCAAGACCCACTGTGCTCGGAACACCACACCTGGGACCTTCCCAGAAGTGCTACATGCGGCCTCGCCTTCCAAGTTCCCGGTTCTGCTTATGTGCTATATGACTAGCCTTCCTTCCCTGGATCTCCCTATATAAACCCTCCTGTACTAATAAAAATTGAGACCTTGACCAAACGCTCGGCTTGGTCTCCTTCTTGTGTCTGTTTGCCTTCTCCCATTCAGGTTAACTTCCCCTCGGGCCTCTGTTGAACGCCCGCAGGCCGGGGCAAGTGGCACCCAACGTGGGGCTCAAGGTACGAAGAGAAACCTGAACGTCACTCGAGTGGACAGCTGTCCCCGCCATTGGATCGCCACCCCACCAGGGGGGTGAGTGAAGATTCACATAGAGGTCACCACAGGCAGAACGCGCCTGTGATACAGACCAGCACCGTGATCACCACAGGAAGCCCGCCTGTGATACAGATCCGATTAAGGTAAGGTGAGCGACGCAGACTTTTAGGCAAAATATTTAAATGGAGACTATTCAGTCAGATTTGCAAGACACAGGAATTGCGGGATTTAGTTGTTGATTCTTATAAACTCCTTCTCCATCTCTTTTACTTTCGGTTCGCGCCATTGCGTGGAATCGCAACATAGCGACAGGGCAACTGAAGCCTCTTGGCCAGGGCTACCCTCTGGCATTGGCTGAAGGCCCCTAGCTCCCTGTGCACATCCCGACAGCCCATTTGGGCATTGGCAAAAACCTCCTATCTAGCCTGTCTTCCTGCCACCAAACCCGGTAACGCAACGACCAGTAAATGCTCTTAGAGTGGTCGCCGGAATCTTAAAATTGCAGACAGGCTCACGCCAAGCCCATTTTGGGGAACCCCCCATGCTGGTTCTCCCCCGCCGGGAATGTTGCCCTCTGGTCTTGCTGTTTCTATTCTTTCCTTTCTATCATGGGACAGACCCTAAGTAAACATGAACTTTTTATCCAGGGACTTAAACACTCCCTCAAGACTCATGGGGTAAAAGTTAAGAAAAAAGATCTTGTTCACTTCTTCCTCTTTTTAGAAGACTTATGTCCATGGTTTCCCCAGGAAGGCACCATTGATGAAAAAAGATGGGGAAGAGTAGGAGATTGTTTAAAGGATTACTATAGGACTTTTGGGCCTGAGAAAGTCCTGGTTCAGGCCTTTTCCTATTGGAACTTAATAAATGATGTCCTCCAGGTCCACCGGTGCCAACCGGACATTTCAAAAATTGTTAGGGATGGAGAATCCTTTCTTAAAAATAATCTTAAACCTAGCCAGACCCCTCCCACTCATGAATTAACCTCCCGCCGTCAGGATCCCCCTTCTCAGTGCCCCTCCGTCATTGTTCCTATGCCCGAGGATGACCCACCTGCCCCTAAATCTATTTATCCTATTCTCTCCAAATCTACAGTTACTCCCCCCATTAATACTCCTCTTTCTCCAGATGAGGAATCAGAGTCGGAGGATGAGGCTGCCAGGTATCATAACCCTGACCGGCCCCCTACCTCAGGACACTTTTGGCCTTACCTTGGGATGTGCGAGTTCAACCATTCAGGGCCTCACCACTTCTCCAGGAGTTATTGATAATGACTATACTGGGGAAATTAAACTCATGGCTACTGCCCTTCAGGGGCCTATTACCATTCTTCCTGGCCAATGGATTGCTCAGTTAACACTATTGCCCCTCAATGATAAGGCGCCTTGCTGGAAACAAAAGAGAGGCCCCCATGGGTTTGGGTCATCAGATATTTACTGGGCACAAGAGGTCACTCAAACAAGACCCCTTCTTAAATTAAAGTTAAAAGGAAAAATCTTTGAAGGTCATAAGACACTGGTGCAGATGCCACAATTATTTCCAGTAAAGACTGGCCTGCATCTTGGCCCCTCACAGCCTCCATGACCCATCTTAAAGGAATAGGACAAACTTCTAATCCATTACAAAGTTCTGAAGTTATTCAATGGGAGGATGAGGAGGACAATCAAGGCACCATTCAACCTTATGTGGTCACAGGCCTGCCCATTAATCTCTGGGGCCGAGACATCCTTTCTCAAATGCAACTCATTATGTGCAGCCCTAGTGAGTTGGTAGCTCACCAAATGCTTAATCAAGGCTTCCACCCAGGACAAGGATTGGGCAGACATTCTCAGGGAACAAAGGAGCCAATCCCAGTTACTATAAAGACTGATCGAAGCCGGGCGTGGTGGCGCACGCCTTTAATCCCAGCACTCGGGAGGCAGAGGTAGGAGGATCACCGTGAGTTCGAGGCCACCCTGAGACTACATAGTGAATTCCAGGTCAGCCTGAACTAAAGTGAGACCCTACCTCGTAAAACCAAAAAAAAAAAAAAAAAAAAAAAAAAGACTGATCGTGCTGGAATAGGCTACGAAAATTTATCCTAATGGCTATTGACATGCCTGTACCCCATGCAGATAAGATATCCTGGAAAACAACAAAACCTGTGTGGGTTGATCAATGGCCCTTAACTTCTGAAAAATTAGCTGCAGCCACGATGTTAGTGAAGGAACCATTTGCTGCAGGCCATATTGAACCTACCACCTCTCCTTGGAATACTCCTATCTTTGTTATAAAGAAAAAGTCTGGAAAATGGAGATTGCTCCAGGACCTTAGAGAAATTAATAAGGCCATGGTACCTATGGGAGCCCTACAACCAGGCCTCCCCACTCCAGTGGCAATTCCTGCAGGATATTGTAAAATCATTATTGACCTAAAGGATTGCTTTTTTACAATTTCCTTGCACCCTGGGGATCGGCAGCATTTTGCATTTAGTTTACCTGTGGTAAATTTTAGAGGCCCTATGCCGAGATTCCAATGGAAAGTCTTGCCTCAAGAGATGGCCAACAGCCCTACGCTATGTCAAAAATTTGTGGCCCAAGTTATAGATCCATTTAGATATAGATGGCCTTCCTTGTATATCATTCATTATATGGATGGCATTCTCTTGGCTGGACCCGATCCCACTGAACTCCTTATTTGCTCTCAAGAGCTTTCTAGGGCCCTTACCAGAGCTGGTCTTCAGATAGCTCCTGATAAAATTCAATTAAAACCCCCTTACTTATTCTTAGGCTTTGAACTTTTTCTTTCAAAATTCTTTCACAAAAGATTCAACTTAGAACTCATCATCTAAAAACTTTAAATGATTTTCAAAAACTCATAGGAGATATCAATTGGCTCAGGCCTATCTCAAGCTAACTACTGGAGAGCTTAAACCCTTGTTTGACATCCTTAAAGGAGACCCAGACACTGCCTCCAGCCGCTCATTAACGGTCCCCGCCCTAGAGGCTCCGAAGATAGTGGAGGCTTAAATTCTGAGCCAAAGGGTCACTTTCATCTCTTATGAGGAGCCTCTTCTCCTGGTCATCTGTGCTACTGACTTTACACCCACTGGAGTGTTCTGGCAGGAGGGGCCCCTCTTCTGGGTCCATTTACCCGCTTCACCACCCAAAGTCCTTACCCCTTACACCTCGTGGGTGGCAGAATTAATAAAAATTGGACATGACCAAAGCAGAAAAATATTTGGTAAGGACCCTGATAAAATCATTCTTCCCTATTCCACTACCCAAATCCAGTGGTTAATACAAAATGATGATGACAGGGCAATATCTTGCACCTCTTTTCAGGGATCCCTTGATAATCATTACCCTGCTAACAAGCTCCTCCAATTTCTGAGAATTCAACCTTTTGTTTTTCCTACATTAACCTCTCCCCGACCCCTTCCCCATGTCCCCCTAGTTTTCACTGATGGCTCCTCTAATGGAGTAGCAGCCTTCACTGTAGACAATCAAACCACTTCCCCACAATCCCCATTACACTCTGCTCAACTGGTGGAGCTTTTTGCTGTTTTACAGGTTTTTCAACAACTTCCAAATACTTCCTTTAATCTGTATACTGATAGTGCTTATATTGCTCAGTCCATCCCTCTTTTGGTGACTGTACCATACATAAAACCCACTACCAATGCTGCCCCTCTGTTTTTCTCCATTCAGCAATGCATACATTCTAGGCAACATCCTTTTTATATAGGCCATATTTGTGCTCATTCTGGACTCCCTGGGCCTCTAGCCACAGGCAATGCCATGACTGACAAAGCCACCCAGTTTGCTTTCCTTGTTGAGCTCGATCCTGTGGTCCAGGCTAAAGCAGCTCACTCTGTACATCACCTTAATGCTCAAACCTTGCGTCTTCTTTTTAAAAACACTAGGGAACAAGCCCACCAGATAGTCAAACAAGGTACAAACTGTGTCACCCTCCTACCCATCCCCCACTTGGGCATGAACCCTAGGGGATTAATTCCCAATGAGATCTGGCAAATGGATGTAACACACGTTCCCTCATTTGGTAATCTTAAGTACCTCCACGTCACTGTGGACACTTTTAGTGGATTCATCTTTGCCAGCCTCCATGCTGGAGAAGCTTCAAAAAATGTCATTGCTCATGTACTCAATTGCCTTGGTGTCATGGGAAAGCCCCAAATTATTAAAACTGATAATGGTCCTGGATATACTGGTAAAAAATTCCAAACTTTCTGTCATCAACTACAAATTAAACATATCACAGGCATACCATACAATCCCCAGGGTCAAGGAATTGTTGAACGAGCCCATCAAACTATTAAACATACCCTCCAAAAATTAAAAATGGGGGATTTATATCCCATAAAAGGCTCCCCAAACAATATCCTTCATCATGCCTTGTTTGTCCTAAACTTCTTAACCCTTGACGCTCAAGGACATTCAGCTGCTGATCGTTTTTGGCATACAAACATAAAAAATACCTTCACCAAAGCTATGTGGAAGGATCCTTTGACTCTGAAATGGAATGGCCCAGACCCAGTCCTCATTTGGGGCCGCGGGTCAGTTTGTGTGTTCGATACCCAAAATGATGCCGCACGATGGCTACCAGAATGTTTAGTCAAACAAATCAATGAGCCTATAAGTTCTCAGTAATATATGCCCAAGAACACCCTGTTCCTGAGGCAACTCCCTCTTTTCTCTTCCAGGTTTCCAATACCCAAGATTCAGGATGGAAATGGCCAACCCCCAACATCTACTGTTCCTCTGCTCCTTGTTGCCCATTGTCCCCCTAACTACTGCTACGGTCTTTCAATGGGAATTTCAAGTAAAGGAAGGTCCCATCAACCAGGACTCCACCACCCTTATTGGTTCAAGGTGCTGCCCTCTTACAGGGTGCCAGACAGCCCTCACCTTTAAAATCACTCCCAAAACTATTACTGCTACATATAGGCCTTACGCCTGCTTTTCTTATGACAATGAGGGCAGTTGCATAAATTATGAATCCACCTATGGAGGGTGTAGATATTGGAGCTGCAATATTCATGAAGCCATCAACAAAAATGGTATTCTCCGCCTCCAAGGAGAAGAGTTTACCCTTGTTATCTCCGACCCTTGGAATGAGCGCTGGGAAAAGGGAGTCACAGGCAAACTCTATAATGATGGCTGGTCCTCCTACCCTACAGGAAATATATATATATCTAGACAATTAGTCCCTGCAGACTCCAAGGATCAAGTAAATCAATTAATTATAGAAAATGAACAACACCTCCACTCTGCCATCCAAAACAATAAGGTAAAATGGGATTCTTGGCCAGTATATCTCCAATATGCCGTCCATCTACTTAATGCCTCCAGGTAAATGCCTCCTCTTGTTTACTTTGTGCCTCCCTTTCACACCCAATCCTTGCCGCAACTCCCCTAAATGCTTCCTCTACCCTCAACCTTTCCTTTAACCAATCTCACTATAACACCACTCCTCCTGTCTCTCCAGTCCCACTATTCTCTCACCATCTAAACAACATTTTCACATTGCGCTGCTTTCTCACTAAAGAATCACTACCTACTGACTTTCCATGCACACAAAACACCTCTGTAACTACGGAACTTATATCCCCTCCACTGATTTATTTCTGGTGCAATGAGACCTTGTTTACTCGCATTAATAGCACCACCCCGGGACCCTTTATTCTGGTATCCATAGTCCCCCAACTCACCATGTATAGCCCTGATGAATTTTCCTGGCTCTTTCATACCACTCGCAAGAGAGTAGCCTTCCTTCCATTGGTAGTAGGTGCAAGCCTGACCACGTCAGTTGTTTCTGCAGGAGTGGCAGGCGGGGCGTTGGGACACTCCTTGTATTCTGCCAGCGAATTTTCTGAAAAACTACAGCAGATGATTGATTCCACCACCAATAGTCTTGAATCTCTCCAAAGACAGACCTCTTCCCTGGCCAGAGTTACCCTACAAAACCAGCGTGCTCTCGACCTCCTTATAGCAGAAAAGGGAGGAACGTGTATGGCTCTCCAAGAGGAGTGCTGTTTCTATGTCAATGAATCCGGAATCATTGAGGAAAACATAAAAAATTTACAAACACTTAGTCGAGAGTTGCGTTCCCGATATGATCCCTCCTCCTCTCAACTTTGGGCCAATTCCCCCTTCTTCTCCTGGTTGCCGTCGGTACTAGGACCTCTACTTATCTTAATCCTTTTGTTCACAATCGGACCTGTTATTATAAATAAGATTATGTCCTTTATACATCAACAGATTGAAGCCATTAAGATGCAGCCCTTACAGGTCCATTATCACAGACTGGAGCTGGAGGATCGAGGCATTGCCATCGAAGACCTACCTGCAGCTGCCACTCTCCCTTGATCATGCGTTCTGTACTCATTCACTATGCTACTGTCCTCTACCCTTCTGCTGTTGCTGTGGCCTATTTGTCTCATGGCCAAAAGGCTTCCCCTCCCTTAAGACTGCATAGGATTCAGACCTATGCATATCAGCTCACAGTGAGGTGGGCACGATATGGGCACCAACATGGGTGCGAGGCAGAGCACCGCAAGGGAAGGTCCTTTTTTGACCATTTCTGAATTACCTGAGAGCAAAACCTGACTGGCACGGAGGTTGGTACCACACCTGTTATTACATAGGCCCTGCCTCCCCTCCCCAAAAGGTACCAAGGGCCAGGATTGTGGGACGAAAAAATGACAGCCCACGGGAGGAGTCAGGTCAATACTCCCACAGTTGGTTAAAGCCCACCGCTGAATAGCGGGTCTCCCCCTCTTTTGTATAAAAGAAGGGAGGAGATGTTGGGAGCTATAAGCCAAACCTCAGCCATGTTGACAGAAACCGTCATGTCGAGAGTTAGGTTTCTGTTTCCTGGTTCTTGAATTGCTTACTGGAAATCGCAAGACCCACTGTGCTCGGAACACCACACCTGGGGACTTCCCAGAAGTGCGACATGTGGCCTCACCTTCCAAGTTCCCGGTTCTGCTTACGTGCTATATGACTAGCCTTCCTTCCCTGGATCTCCCTATATAAACCCTCCTGTACTAATAAAAATCGAGACCTTGACCAAACTCTCGGCTTGGTCTCCTTCTTGTGTCTGTTTGCCTTCTCCCATTCAGGTTAACTTCCCCTCCGGCCTCTGTTGAACCCCCGCAGGCCGGGGCAACTTACTGGCCTCTGCTACTGAGTTTTTTCCTTCTCACACAGAAGCCAAATCATCTGTAGCTAGTATCCACATATGAGGGAAAACATGTGGCGCTTGGCTTTCTGGGCTTGGGTTACCTCACATAGTATAATCCTTTCCAGATCCACCCATTTTCCTGCAAATTTCATAACTTCATTTTTCTTTACTGCTGAGTAGAACTCCATTGTATAAATGTGCCACAACTTCATTATCCACTCATCAGTTGAGGGACATCTATGATGGTTCCATTTCCCAGCTATTATGAATTGAGCAGCAATAAACATGGTTGAGCATCTACTTCTAAGGAAATGGGATGAGTCCTTACGATATATGCCTAGGAGTGCTATAGCTGGGTCATATGGTAGATCAATTTTTAGCTGTCTTAGGAACCTCCACACTGATTACCACAATGACTGGACCAGATTGCATTCCCACCAATAGTATAGAAGGGTTCCTCTTTTTCCACACCCCCACCAGCATTTATAATCATTTGTTTTCATGATGGTAGCCAATCTGACAGGAGTGAGATGGAATCTCAATGTAGTTTCAATCTGCATTTCCGTGATGACTAGGGATGTAGAACATTTTTTTAGATGCTTATGAGCCATCAGTATTTCTTCTTTTGAGAACTCTCTATTTAGCTCCATAGCCCATTTTTTAATTGGCTTGTTTGATTTCTTATTATTTAGCTTTTTGAGTTCTTTGTATATCCTAGTTATTAATCCTCTATCAGATATATAGCTGGCAAAGATTTTTTCCCATTCTGTAGGTTGCCTCTTTGCTTTATTCACAGTGTCCTTTACAGTACAAACTTTTTGTTATTTCATGAGGTCCCAGTGGTTAATCTGTGGTTTTATTGCCTGAGCAATTGGGGTTATATTCAGAAAGTCTTTGCCAAGACCAATATGTTGAAGGGTTTCCCCTACTTTTTCCTCTAGCAAGTTCAGAGTTTCAGATCTGATGTTAAGGTCTTTAGTCCATTTGGACTTAATTCTTGTGCAAGGAGAAAGATAAGGATCTATTTTCATCCATGTACAGATACATATCCAGTTTTCCCAACACCATTTGCTGAAGAGGCTGTCTTTTCTCCAATGAGTATTTTTGGCATTTTTATCGAATATCAGGTGGCTATAGCTACCTGGACTTAGATCTGGGTCCTCTATTCTGTTCCATTGATCTACAAGTCTGCTTTTGTGCCAGTACCACGCTGTTTTTGTTACTATGGCTCTGTAGTATAGGTTAAAATTAGGTATGGTGATACTACCAGCCTTATTTTTGTTGCTCAGTATTATTTTAGATATTCAAGGATTTTTGTGATTCCAAATCAAGTTTTGGATTGTTTTGTCTATTTCCATGAAGAATGCCTTTGGAATTTTGATGGGGATTGCATTAAATGTGTAGATTGCTTTTGGTAAGATTGCCATTTTCACAATATTGATTCTTCCAATCCAGGAACAAGGGATATTTTTCCGTTTCCTAGTGTCTTCTGCAATTTCTTGCTTCAGTGTTTTAAAGTTCTCATTGTAGAGGTTCTTTACTTCCTTGGTTAGGTTTATTCCAAGGTACTTTATTTTCTTTGATTCAATTGTGAATGGGAGTGATTCTCTGATTTCATCCTCTGTGTGTTTGTTGTTAGCATATAGGAAGGCTACTGATTTCTGTGTATTTATTTTGTATCCTGCTACATGGCTGCAGGTGTTTATCATCTCTAACAGTTTGCTGGTAGAGTCCTTAGGGTCTTTTATATATAGAATCATGTCATCTGCAAATAATGATAACTTGATTTCTTCCTTTCCTATTTGTATCCCTTTTATGTGCGTCTCTTGGCTAAGACTTCCAGTACTATATTAAATAAAAGTGGGAACAGTGGACGCCTTGTCTTGTTCCTGATTTTAGTGGAAAAGCTTCCAGTTTTTCCCTATTTAGTAATATGTTGGCTGTAGGCTTGTCATAAATAGCCTTTATTATATTGAGATATGTTCCTTCTATTCCCAGTCTCTGTAGGACTTTTATCATGAAGGGATGTTGGATTTTGTCAAATGCTTTTTCTGCATCTAATGAGATAATCATGTGGTTTTTGTCCTTCAGTCCATTTATATAATGTATTACATTTTTCAATTTGCTTATGTTGAACCATCCCTGCATCTGTGGGATAAAGCCTACTTGGTCAGGGTGAATGATCTTTCTGATACATTCTTGTATTCTGTTTGCCAATATTTTGTTGAGGATTTTTGCATCTATATTCATGAGGGAGATTGGTCTATAATTTTCTTTTCTTTTTCTTTTTTTTTTTTTTTTTGTTCTATCTTTGCCTGGTTTTGGTATCAGGGTGATGCTGGCTTCATAGAAGGAATTTGGTAGAATTCCTTCTTGTTCTATTTTATGGAAAAGCTTAAGAAGCAGTGGCGTTAGTTCTTCCCTGAAGGTCTGGTAAAATTCAGCAGTGAATCCATCTGGCCCTGAGCATTTTTTAGTTGGGAGATTTTTGATAACTGTTCAGATCTCCATGCTTGTTATAGGTCTATTTAAGTGATTAATCTCATCTTGATTTAATTTAGGTAGGTCATATAAATCAAGGAAATCATCCATTTTTTTCAGATCTTCATACTTTGTGGAGTATATGCTTTTATAATATGTCCCTATAATTTTTTGAATTTCTCTGGCATCTGTTGTGATGTTACCTTTTTCATCTCTAATTTTATTAATTTGTGTCTCTTCTCTCTTTCTTTTGGTCATATTTGCTAAGGGTTTATCAGTCTTCTTTATCCTTTCAAAGAACCAACTCTTTGTTTCATTGATTCTTTGGATTTTTTTGTTTGTTTGTTTGTTTGTTTCTATTTCACGACCTTTCTAATTTCTTAATATAGGCACTTAAAGCTATAAATTTACCTCTTAGGACTGCCTTCATTGTGTCCCAGAGATTTTGGTATGTTGCGTTCTCATTATTGTTTCACTCTATAAATTTTTTGATTTTCTTCTTGATTTCTTCATTGACCCATTCATCATTTAGTAGTGTATTGTTTAGTTTCCATGATTTTGTGTATGCTCTATGGCCTTTCATGCTATTGATTTGTAGTTTGATTCCATTGTGGTCAGATAGAATGCAAGGAATTATTTCAATTTTCCTGAATTTGTTAACATTTGCTTTGTGTCCTAATATATGGTCTATTTTAGAGAATGTTCCATGTGCTGCTGAAAAGAATGTATATTCTGCAGCATTTGCATGAAATGTCCTGTACATATCTGTTAGGTCCATTCCTTCTATGACCTCATTTAGTCCAAATGCCTCTCTGTTTATTTTTTCCCGGGATGACCTGTCAATTGATGAGAGTGGGGTGTTGAAGTCACCCACTACCACTGTGTTTTTTGTTATCCATGACCTTAGTTCTAATAGCATTTGTTTGATGAATTTGGGGGCCCCCATGTTAGGTGCATATATGTTTAGGATTGTAATGTCCTCCTGTTGGAGTGTGCCTTTAATCAATATAAAGTGACCTTCCTTATCTTTCTTAACTAATGTTGGACTGAAGTCTACCTTGTGAGATATTAGGATAGCAACCCCTGCTTGTTTTCTAGGTCCATTTGCTTGAAATAACTGTTTTCCAACCTTTCACCTTAAGGTAGTGTCCACCCTTTGTAGAGAGGTGGGTTTCTTGGAGGCAACAAATTGAAGGATCCTGCTTTTTAACCCAGTCTGCACACCTATGCCTTTTGGTTGGAGCATTGAGGCCATTGATTTTAAGAGATAATATTGAAAGGTTTGTATTCATTTCTGCCATTTTTTTTTTTTTTTTTTGTAGTTCTTCCAGTTTTACCTTTGCTCTCTTGTGTTAATTAGTATTTGAGTATTGTTTGTTTTTTCCAGGTTCCTTATATGTGTGCTCTTCTTTTTCTTCAGCATGGAGGATTCTTTCAAGTATTTTCTGTAGAGCTGGTTTTGTCTTCAAATACTCCTTTAGCTTGCTTTTGTCATGGAATGTCCTTATTTCTCCATCTATTTGAATGGATAGTTTTGCAGGACAAAGTAACCTTGGTTGACAGTTGTTATCTTTCAGGACTTGGAATACATCACTCCACACCCTTCTGGCTTTTAAAGTTTGTATTGAGTAATCTGCTGTAATCCTGATAGGCTTGCCTTTGTAGCTAACTTGATTTTTCTCTCTGACTGCTTTCATTTTTTTTTTCTTTGGTTTGTATGTTTGGTAGTTTGATAATAATATGGCGAGGTGAAGTTCTTTCCAGGTTTTGTCTGGCTGGTGTTCTAAAGGATTCCTGTATCTGCATTGGCACCTCTTTCCCAATTTGGGGGAAGTTTTCTTCTGTGATTTTGTTGAAGATGCCTACTATGCCTTTGGAGTGAAATTCTTCTCCTTCTACTATGCCCTGAATTCTTATGTTTGATCTTTTCATAGTGTCCTGAATATCTTGAAATTCCCACTCATACTTTTCTATTAGTTTGTCTTTCTCTTTGTTGGACTGTATTACATCTGCCACCTGGTCTTCTAGCTTAGATATTCTGTCCTCTCCTTCATCCATTCTACTGGTGAGATTTTGTACAGAGTTTTTTATTTCAGTAACTGTGTTCTTCATTGTTAGTAATTCTGACTGGTTTTTCCTTATTATTTGTATTTCCTTATTTATGTCTAGTATTGATCTCTTTATTTCATTAAATTGGTGTCCTGTGTTTTCTTTGAATCCTTTGATTTCCTCTTTCATTCCTTTGATTTTTTCTTTGACTTGTTTAAACATATTTATAATCATTCTTTTGAAATCTTTCTCTTGCATTTCCTCTAACTCGTTGTCACTAGAGGTCATTTCTGATGCATTAATACTTTTTGGTGGATTTATATTGCCTTGATCTTTGGTGTTTCTTGTGTTATAATGTATATATTTTTGCATCCTGGATTGTTTAATGATTGGATTTTCTAGTTAGCTGGGTATTATTAGATGTATCAGTCAATCTGATGTTATATAACTTCAGGGTGGGAGCTTAAGGCATTGGGTGTGGCTCTCAAGACTCTCATAGCATCTACAAAAGTGACCCTAGGTGTTGGGTTTGCCTGCTATGAGAGTATTCAAGTAGACTGAGTGGAACCAAATACAGATAGATTCTGAAATTCAATTAAACAATGTACACTTTCAATGAAAGAACAGCTCAGAATATTTATCCAAGAGTAGGTATTATGACAACCAGATCCTCTAACTGTCCCTT